>CM066035.1:452075057-453526670 GCA_033557465.1 Ichthyophis bannanicus
AAGATAGACATATTACCATTGCATATGTCCTCGTCACGAAAGGTGTGTCCTTACTGTCACTGTTTATTTGTGGGGAAAATATGTGGGCAGGATTGCTGGTAGCCCCAGCTGGTCTTTGAACCTGTGACCTTCTGTTCTTGCATGCACTGCCTGTGTGCACTGCACCACTGTGTAGCCACAGCTTGGCTGAATTCCCTGGATAGTCCATGACTGTGGATCCGGCAGGGCCTGTCTGTTGCTGTGGACTGTGCCAGCCTGCACATGGCTAGGCCTCTGTCTTCTGTCGCTAGCAGCCACTGCCCCCTGCACCACATGTACTCGTCCGCCAACAAGCTGGCATGAGTTTCTCCCATAAAAGGCAGGTGACCTGATTGGAATGTGGCAGTACGGGACTGCATTTGGGGTACTTGGCTGTGGGTAATGCCCATTGTTGTGGTGTGTGTGCGTTGTTGGGTAAAATATGGGTGTTTTCCCCATGTTTATGTCCCCTGCAATACAGGGGTGTCTGCGCTATCTGTGTTTGGTGGTGGGTAAAATATAGGGATTGGGCTGGCAAGTGCACCAGCTGGGCTTTGAACCTCTGACCCTCTGGTCCTAGAGGTACTGACTCTGTCTGCTGCACCACACTATGGCCACATAGACAGTGCAGCCCCTGGAGGTAGTAAGCCTGGCAGGATGGAGTCACAAACCCTGCTCTACGCAAATTTACTGTGGGCATATGCACCCTGTCTGGTGACAAACGTGCACATAAACCCCGGAAATGACCACGGGAAATGGGGGACAAAATATCACCACGCTGGGCAACAGTGATATTAATGGGCAACCATAGCAAACACTCCCAGGAAAGCTCCACAAAAGGAAATGTTTTTTGGAAGAGTCTCCGCTCCGTAAACCCTTCCAAAATTCATTTCTTTTTTCTGGAGCTTTGCTGGGTGTGTTTTCTGTATTTGCCCATCACTATAACTGTTCCCCAGCTGAATTACTATTTTTAATAGTTCTGTTGTGGTCATTTTCTATTTTTATTTGCACTTTTGTGCTGTGCACATGTATCACACTGTTCACGTTTTGCTGGTTTCCCCGGTTTTCCTGTACATTGCTGACGGAAATGGTTTCTCTTCCCTTTAAATGCTTTCTACCGCGAGTGTTTCCCTCGCGGTAGCTTTTACATGCAAATTCGGGCACGATACTGTGCGGGGAGCCTCTCCCCTCCCACTCTCCACCCATTGACCCCGTCCCTCCGCCCCTCCGGAGCCTTCCTCCGCCCTCCTTTAGCCGTTCCACGCCTCTATCGGACATTTGCGGGCCCGCACTTATACGGGGCCCGTTAGTGTGCCGCGCACCTTTGCGGGGGTGACACGCACGTGTGCAGGGCGTTTAAACGCGTTTATTAGCGTTCCAGTGCTGCGTTTCCGTGCGCTCTTTTGCGGCGCGCACATTTCCGGTTTTTAGTAAACATCCCCCTTAGTGTTGCTTCTGAGGTATCAAAAATGTGTCTGATTGGAGCAAGCTTATCCATGCCTTGTTCACGTCTGTTGGTTGCATCATCAAATCTGAGAGCACAAGAAATTTGCTGAAAATGGTTACGGGCCATATTTTTGCCAAAAACAGAACGACCATCTTCAAGGTTCCACAACTGAACTATGGATTCATTTTGTGACTTGTACACACCTAAGAGGATCAGAAGTGCAAGAAAACATTGAAATTCTCTGTCTGTCAAATCTTTCCAGGTGTTGTCATAAATGTGTCTTCCTTGTTTGCTCGTCCACATCATGATTTCATTCAATAAGTTCTCCCTCATGAACAAGTGGAATGCTGCGAGAGGGCCATCAACATTTTGTACAGCATACCTTGTAGGACCTTGTTGTATGGGCATGACATTAGCTCTGGCGTATCTTCCAGCAGCTTGCTTTATAGGTTTCCTGTTCCATGATGTGGCATCCTTAGATACATAGGCTTCAATGGCAACATTTGTGCTTATAGTTGATGACCTCTTAGCTCCTCTATGACCACAACTAAGATTCCTCACAGATGATACTGACACCGAGGACTCCTGCCTTCTTCCCCATCCAGCACAGCCTTGACCTTTGCCTCGACCTGTAACTTGACTCTTTGCTGCAGGTGATGTTACCTGCTCAACATCAGTCTCGCATTCACTTGGCAACCAACTACTGTCGCCATCTGAATCATGACTGTCATCATCAGATTTATCGCCGAAACTTGGCTGATACGCTTCTTCGCTTGCTGAATATGCTGCATCATCAGAAGACTCAGAGCCGTCACTGTCAGCATCTCGTTGCAATATTTCTCTTACTTGGGCAGCTGAATACTTTTGTTTTGACATCATAAACAATAACCTAAAATAAATAAACAAAGATAAAGTTGAATAAAATGCAAAGCAGTTTTACTATAGGTGTACAATAATCGTGATGAATGAGCTGAAAGCATTTAGATTTCATCGGAAATAATGAGAGAATGTATGATATCAATTACAGAAAATGTGTAATTTTCATAAAATAAGATTACAAAAAATAAATGCTACATAATTAATGATAAATACCTTTGTCAGATCAAAAAATTCACAAAACTGCAAATTGTATCACGATCCAAACCGGACGTAAGCAACTGGGGTCAAAAATGACCCCACTGGTACTCTGTGCTGCAATTCATCACTAGCGTCACCTAACGGATGAAAATTATTCCTCTCATGGTGCAATATAAAGAGAATATTGACATGTGAAAAGTCATAAAAAGATTGCATTCTTGAACAACTAGTTTCTGAGATACGCGTTGTGAAACTTGCAATGGGGTCACTTTTGACCCCATCGGTACTCCCAGGGTTAAAAAGTACTGCATGCATAAACAGGTAGGGTCCAATATTCAAAAGGCATTTACATGGTTAACAGCCCTGTAAACTGTGTAAATGCTTCTAACCGGGATATTCAACAGCACTAACACAGTTAGTGCTGCTGAATATCCCCGATCTTCTCCCTTACACGCCCCGATGCTAACCGCTTAGCATCGGAGCATGTTGTGGGCATTCCGGGGAGGAGCGGAGGTGGCGACAGTTCATAAATGGATAGTGGTGATATTGCATGCTGCCCAATTAGCGACCTGTGACTAAAAGATAGGCAAACTTTTACTTCACCTATCTTTTAGCTGCAGCAGCTAACCGGGCAGCATGCAATATTATCCTGCCTGGTTATCTACTGCATCTGGGAGGATGTGCGGCAAACCCAGATATTCAATGCCAGGTCCGCATATGACCCCAACATTGAATATCTGCGGTTAAGGGTCAGTGCACACAGCTATGTGCCATAGCAATGCATAGCCGGCATAACTCAATATTAGGCTGGTAGCTTTTTCAGAAAATTTTGTGTGTACTAACTCGCTAATACAGATGCATAAGAATATTTTGGGTGGGATCATTTTCAAAGGGAATTTATCTGGGTTGCTTTCCTTTACAATTGGTACAACATATGCACATATTGTCACACTGGTTAGGTTGGCTGTTTTAAAAGTACTCTCTAAATGGCTGTTATTCAGAGCACTGGATATTTAAACACCATGGCATTCAGCTGTGGTGCTTCAATATCTTCCACATATTCACAGCAGTCTCCAGATAGTGCCTGCTGCTGAATTATCAGACTGTGCAGCCACTATCTAGATAATCGCCACCATTATCCGGATAGCAACTTAGGACAGTTTTTTAATTGGCCCAAGCTGTTTGGATAACTTATGTGAATAGTAACTGAGAATCATGCCTATCTGGATAATGGTGGTGATTATCTTGATAGTGGCCATTGTTGCTCTCACTCTGCCAATGGACCACCCCCAGTGCTCTCTGGATCATTCCAAAGCAGTGGCACTATCTGGACAGTGCTGTGGGATATCTCTTCCAGACCCCTTAACTGAAACACCTCGTAGTTATATGGATAACAGCTTTTGAAAATTGACCCCTAATTTTTTACTGACTAAACATTTTTTTGAATGAACATTTGTAAATAAGTTCCTGTATATAAGAACTGGCACTTTGCTACAAAAGTGTGAGTATTCATTTACATGTCATGTGAACTATAAAATTGCCAGTCACATTGTTTTAGTGTCTTGTGTGCTTGCAGAAATACCTTTATTTCCAGGATCCAAATGCAATAAATGTTTTAAATTTTTATAGCTGTAACAAGATAGAACATTACCCAAGAAGGAGAATATTTTTCATCAATCATAGAATTAGAAACACCACTGGCAAAATCAAAATGAGAATCAGCTTCATGATAGAAACCTTCCCCATGTCAGATAAAACATCCATGCATATTAGTGTGTTGCTTTTAGTATCAAGGTGTTACTGGCTTCAATGGGCTCTGGCTCTCTCAGGAGACATAGGATGTTTAATGAGGGTTGTTTCAGCCAGTCCTGAAAAATGACCAGCGTTATGGAAAAAATATTTTCTAGAGTATTTCCTCCTTAACAATATTAATGAGATTACCAGTCCTATTTTATCAAATCTTATTTCTGGACCTGATATCCCTTCCAGATGGATTAGATGTGTCATCACTATGATCATTATTATCCTCACGATCACAAAGAATAACAGTTCCAGAAAAAGAACCCAGTTTGTCATGTTCATTTTCTCCCATCTGTTCCCTTAAATATGGTGTTTCCCTTGATGCCTCTGTCACAGAAAAGGGATTTTTCAGATCCTTACTCTTAGCAGGCTCTCTCATTGCTATGGCTGTTGGACTTCTATAACTGACCCTAGATTTCTCTTCAGAATTATTAGATGACTAATGGTAAGCTTTCTTCAGCAGGTGATGGTTGTTCTGTCACAAAGTTACCTGCATTTCTATTTTCCATTATAAGGATAGGAAAGGAATGTATTTCCTATTCAAGAATGTTTTCAGAGCTGGTGTAATTGCCGTTCGATTGTATCTTCTATTTTGCCTTTTTTTCTTGGCTGGAAGAGTATGATGTCATATTCCATACCATGTTCTGATTTTTTTTATTCTTCTACACATGCTGATTATGTCTTCGAAAATGTAATGATCTGCGATGAGTCATGCAACTGGCAATGAACGCTGCCGCCCGAGTCACGCATGGAGCCTCCAGAAGGGACCACATAACCCCAGTCCTAAAACACCTCCACTGGTTGCCGATCCACTGCAGACTCACTTTCAAAGTATTACTAATGACTTTCAAGGCCATCAACAATCAATCCTCCACTTCCCTAACAGACCTTATCCTCCCCATGCCTGCAAACAGGGCCAGAAGGTCATTCGCTGTAAACACCCTTGTAATCCCTAGAGCAATAACAAAATGCTCCCAGGCAGCAAAGAAGAGAACATTTGTATTTTACGCACCTATGCTCTGGAATGCCCTCCCAACCTTCATCCGGGCAATAACTGACCTCGACCAGTTTCGGAAGGCACTGAAACACCATCTATTCCTCCTACATTACTCCCTGCCCAGCAAAATGGCACAACCAAGCTTACCTTCCACTCACCACAATGACGCCACCGGCACACCCAGGGCATGATAACATACCCACAGTCTGAATACGACTGCCCAAACTTGTATACAACCTAAAATGTATGTAGTTCAGAGAATGTCGTGTACTCCACAGTCGTACCTGTGGTGTACCTGTAGACAAAGAGCTCAGTTGTACATAGTTACCCCTGTTAAACCCAAGTTGTATAAACCTGTTCTCTGTAATGTGTGTTGCATGCTCCGCTGCGTTATACAAATTGTTGTTACATGTAAACCGCGCTGATTTTAAAGAGTGTGGTATAGAAATAATAAATAAATAAATAAAAACTGTCATTATCCTGCTTGTATAGCAGATATAATCTGATTTAAAAATGTGGTTCCAGTTCTTCAGAGTTCTTAACCCTATGGCCTTTCTAAAATATCATGCACTATTTTTCGTTGCTTCTGATCAGCTTGCCAGTTGTCAGGGTATCAATAGGTACTTTTTAAATTATGCCACTATCAGAATATCAGTGGCTATTTCTTTGCCTAATTGCATTCAGTGTTTATCTTGGTTACCCAAGAAAGATCACAGAAAGAAAAAGAGTCATGAAATGCAGTCCAGTATAAATGGCCATATTCCCTTTGGAGACATACTTTCTAAATCTGATTGTATACAAACTGAATGTTGCTACTAATTTAGTTAGGCCCATAATTTCTAAGCTGTGATAACATTTCATTGTGTGCTAATCATCAAACTTTGTATAGCATGAAAGCATGTTATAACATACTATTTGCTAATAGAATTTATTTTCTTACAATACATTGTTAAATCTAGTTTAAGGAATGAGTCAGTGAGGTGCTGGCTTACAGCACAGAAGCCTAAGGGTGTTAAAAGCCTGCCTCTACAGTTCACCCCTTTGCAGTGTGAGGAGAATGTTCTTTCCCTCCTGCTGTTGTGTGTGGATAATGAAGGCACTGCCACTGACCCCTCTGCATTTTTAAAAGGGGAAAACAGGCACTTCCTGTTTCTTGTTGTGGTGGAGGAGGTGGCTGGTTGGCTGGGGCCAATGCAAGGGGAGGGATTAGGACTGTAACGTATTTGATCCTGGGATTGAAAGGGACAAGTCATTGTAATGGAATGGGGGGTAAAGTAGAAAGGCCTGGAACTGGAATGGTACTGATTATGGGGAAAGGACTAAAAATGGGCTGGGACTGGGGCTATTGAGGAGAATGGGAAAGAATAGAGCTGATGCTGGGAGAATATTGGGCTGATTAGGGGATTGCCACAAGAAAGGGATTTGGGTTAATGCTGGGGATACTGGGATGTTGTAACTGGAAATGGACTGATGCTCTAGGGTTGGGACTGGAAAGGAGCTCATGCTGATATGGCACTGAGGCTGGGGGGATGATATTTGAAGGGGGCTAATTAGGGGCTGATTCTGAGGGCTCTGGATAATACTGGGAAGGTGAGACTGAAAGGGAATTGATGATAGAAGATGCCAGGGTCTAGGGATAAGAAGATGCTGGGGTTAAGAAGTAGATGAAGACAGATATTATGTGGTGGGGGAATGAGGACATATACAGGGGAGGTCTGAGAGGGAGGATCATAGGGCTGGATGCTGAGGTGAGGTTGAAGAAAGGCAGGGCTAACAAATATTGGAGGAGGAAGCAGAAGGGTGGATGCTAGGGAAGAGGAGAAGGAGACAGGAGGGCAGACACTGGAGACATGGGGATGTGGGAAAACAGATTCAGGTGAAAACTCTAAGATTAAGTGGAAGTCAAGAGAAATGAAGACTCTAGATTGGCTGGGTATGGAGCATATACACAGGGACTCAGGATTTGAGTGAGATTGTGAGTGAGGATTAAGGGAATGGGTAGGATGAAAGAGTGGGGAGGTTGAGGATAAGCTGAGGGGATAATGAGGACTAAGAACATAACATAAGAACATAAAATATGCCATACTGGGTCAGACCAAGGTCCATCAAGCCCAGTATCCTGTTTCCAACAGTGGCCAATCTAGGTTATACGTACTGTGATGCGGAGAGTATGGTTGAGTCTATGGAATTGGAAGAAAATCAGTTATTTACCTTTAAAGAAAGATACAGACAAGGAATCAGTAGCTCTCCAACTGCAGGCAGAGAAAAAAAACACGCAGCTACTGAGGACAGGACACACCCAAGCTCTGCTAATCCAAGGGCAGGCTTGGAAATTAATGAGGGACACCTGGGTGAAGGGGAGTGCACGGTAGTTCAGAGACACTCTTATAAACCCAGGGAAACATTGATGGACAGAGAGAACAGCCAGAGAGAGGGCAACAGGAACAGGAGTACCAGGACGAGGCAGCACATGCAGCAGCACCCTGGAAAGGGGGACACAGGGAAGCAGCACGCTGGAAGGAAAGATACAGGAAACCAGCACTCGAGAGAGCTGACCAGGGAGAACACTGGAGAATTCCATGGGGAGAGAAGCACCAGAGAAAGGCCCAAAGAGTTCACCGTGGAGGAGAACGGTGGAGACTTCCGAGGGAATCTCAGAGGTGAAAGCCCTGGTCAGAAGGAAAGCCAGGATTGCAGGGAAACTGCAATTGGTTTTAAAACTAGGAGAGCTGTGCCAGAGAGAAGTGCTGATAAGGGTCAGGCTGCAGTGCCAACCGTTCCTGAACCAGCTAAAGAGCTGCAACTTCCAAAAAGGTGCGTGAATAAAAGGGTAGCCATAAGTGCCCTAAGTCAGTTAGAGGCATTGTGTCATTTGATGCAAGAAAAGAATCTCCACGTTCCTGGTGGAAACCCTGTGCATAGTGTGATGGAGCTGAAGCCATTGAAGCGATGGATGTAGAAAAAAACTCTCTTTCTTATGAAGCAACTGAGTTACAGAGGGTGCAATTACCTAGAAGTGCAGCTAGAGGGAGCAGGCACGAGGCTGCAGAAGTTAAGCTGACACACCCAGGTTGTAGCAATGCAGTTGCTAATCAAAGGCACCTGGGTAGAAAGCCAGGAAACTCAGTTGGAGAACGCCTTTTTAAGCAGTGCTCACAAGGAAGCAGACAGAGAGGATCTAAGGAGGAACTCGAGAGAGGATCTAAGGGGGAACTCGAGAGAGGATCTGAGAAGGAACTCAAAGGAGTACCTTTGAGAGAGAAAGAGAAAGGATCTTTGAAGGAAGGACCTGAGGAAGGAATCTCATACACTGCAAGGCAGAGAAGCTTGGATACATGGAAAAGCAGAGCTAAGTTCCAGGGAGAACAAGCCCAGCTTAGAAAGCTCCAGAAGCCAGTCTTCAAGGAAGACGGTGACAAAGAGAGAGTCTCTGGTGGAGAGAACACCAGCAGCAAACGCTATAGAGATCCAAGGTACAGTGATACTTCATTTATTAAATGGATGCCAGGTCCTAGGAAGGCTGATAACTTAAAAAGCCATTCTGAGAAGAAACAAAGCTGGAGGAAGTTTTGCAACCCTGAACAGAGAGATAGAGGGAAAAGCCCTAATAGTTATTTGCTAAACCCAGGCCAGCAAGGCTGGAAAGTGGGGGAAAGAAATACTGAACTGCAACCTGTGTTAACCAGGGAAAGCTCAGGATTAGAAGACGCCACGAGTGAGCTAGAACCCATGCAAATTGAGTTTGCAGAACCAGAACAGTTGATGCTTGAACCAATGGACTGTTCGCTGTGTATTACCGAGAGCCTGGAATCTCTTACCGAGATATAACAGCAGCACATGTTTTAAAGTACCTTTTGCTTCTGTTAACACTAAAGGAAGAAGTTTTGTCTTGTTTTTCTTGCTGTTTAAGAAACTTGCTTGGATAGAGAAATGTGAAGCATTTGTAACAGGTGCTGATCTTTTGTAAATATTCTTGGCACTAAACCTGAAGTAAGGTAATTCTACTTTATTTCCTGAAGAACCTTTTGCGTAACAAGGGAATAAAAACCTTTTTGTTTCACCCTGCTCAAGGCTAACACATCTATTTTCTTGTGAAGAGGGACTACAAGGACCAGAATGCACTTGGTCTAAAAGTTTTTCTTTCTTCAACAAAATTAAAATGTCTACCCTGACCCTTTGGCACACTGACACTAGGAGGGGCTGTGACAATAAGGAAAAGCCTCAGTGGAGAAAGGTTCTGGAACTCTTAGAGAATATTAAGCCTGAAGTTTTTCATGTTGGCTTAAAGTCAGATTTACCGGACACAGGTCCTGAGGAAATGCAGATAGACTATTATGAATCTGATGAGGGGTCTGAAGATTCAGTAATGGATTGTTCTCTGTGCCAGAAGGCAGAATAAAAAGTTCTTGGATAAAAGAAGGGAAAAGCCTATAACCTGAATGTCCTAGAAGGCAGTGTGGAAACAGGGAGAATTGTGTTTAGCCAGGAATGCTAAAGAACCCTGTTTCTGACGAAAGGATATTTCTTTTGGGTTTGAAGAGAAGAGAAACCTTGCTTGATTGCTGAATGATTTGAAAAATAGTGACACATGTTAAAATGCTACATAAAGCAGTTTCATTGTTTGGTTTGGTATAAACGCCTATGGATTATTGTTTGGAGAAAAGAATTCTGTTTGTTTTGCGTTGAGCCTTAATGCTCTTTAGAAAAAGAAATAAATTCCTGTGTTTTGCCTTGTAAACCCTCGGTCTCCACACTACTTGTTTTTTCTAAACAACACAACTACAAATCCCAGCAGCCCTGGCACTGGATGAGGAGGAAAACTCTTTAATTAAAGGACTAACAAGTGCAGCCCTAGGCTTATAGGCTGTTGCCTGGGCCAGGGGCCTCCACAGTACCTAGCAGTTTCCCCAAAAGACACAGGTTCCACAATGCTTGTACTGGGGCAAGCAGTGGATATTCTGGGTCCCCTTTAATAATGGTGTATGGACATTTTCTCCAGGAACTTGTCCAAACCTTTTTTAAACCCGGCTACACTTGATCAGGTATGAGGTGGTGAGATAAGAGGCCTGAGTAGGGCTGTGAAATTGAGTGCAGAAATATGGGGAGAGGAGATGGTTTTCAGGACCAGGAGAGTTTGGAGAGAGGTTGGAAAACAGTTGAAATGGACAAAGGGTTATGGAAAAAGTAATAGACAAAGGAAGGGGACAATCCTTTGAAGGAGATAATAGAGGGTAGAAAAAGGGGAAAGTAAAAGGAGGATTGGAAACCTGGTTGGGGGTAGGAAATAAGAAAGGGACAGGAGGTAGAAAGAGGATGGGTGACAGGAAGATGGGGCTGATAAGGTGATGAAGGAAGAAGGTCAATGAGCCTGGGAAGCAGTGAGTACAGAGGAAGGAAATGGGGGACTATTTAGTGGGTGCAAGATAGGGAAATAGGATGCTGGGAAATGAGTGAGACAGAGGTGGGGAATAAGAGGACAATGGAAGTAAGTGCAGAAAACAGAAAGCTGGTAAGTAGGTGAAAGTTGAAAAGAGGGAAGCTGAAGACAAGAGGGGAAGGAGTACTATTGCTAAGTTTAAGTCTTCCATAACAGGCCAATCACACTTAGACAGTGTTGGTGAGGTTTGAGTTCTTTGACTTACTGTTGGTATAGTATGTCAAGCTTCTGAGTGTCCATTTGCATGGTTTTGTGTTACTTTACACAGTATATGGCACTGGAGGGAGTTTGTGTTGCTGGCACTGATGTGACAGCAGAATTTGAAAACAATCTTTTTTGTACGTTGAGTACAGGATCAAGCTCAAAGAGTCTAAAAGAGAAATAAGGATAGCAAAATCAAAGGCAGAGGAAAAGATGGCTAAAGATGTTAAAGGTGGCGACAAAACTTTCTTCAGGTATATTCGGGAAAGGAAGAAGATCAGAGTTGGAATTGCAGGACTCAGAAGTTCTGGGAAAGGACTCGTGGAAAGTGAGACTGAAAAAGCAAAATTGCTGAACGAATACTTCTGCCCTGTTTTTACTAAAGAAGATCCTGGAGATGGACCAGCTGTGACTCCCAAATATAAAAATAGGAATGAAGTAGATACCACACCATTCACAGAAGATGAGGTGTTAGAACAACTTGCTAAACTGAAAGTGGACAAAGCCATGGGACCAGATGGGATACATCCCAGGATACTGAAAGAGCTCAGAGAGGTTCTTGCAGGACCGTTAAAGGATGTCTTCAACAGATCCTTGGAAACAGGAGTGGTTCCTCAGGACTGGAGAATGGCTAATGTACCTCTACACAAAAGTGGTGACAGGGAAGAAGTGTCAAACTACAGGCCCGTGAGCCTTACCTCGGTGGCGGGAAAAGTAATGGAGGCGCTCCTGAAAGAGCGAATAGTGAACTTTCTCAAAACCAACAGGTTGCAAGATCCAAGGCAACATGGTTTTACCGAAGGACGGTCTTGCCAAACAAATCTGATTGAGTTCTTTGATTGGGTGACCAAGGAACTACATCTGGGACATGCAATGGATGTCATCTATCTGGATTTCAGCAAAGCCTTTGATACTGTTCCTCATAGGAGGCTTGTCAATAAACTCAGTAGCTTGGGGATGGGTCCCAAGATAGTAAACTGGATTAGAAATTGGTTGACTGACAGACAACAGAAGGTGATGGTACATGGAACTCACTCGGATGAGAGGAAGGTGATTAGCGGCATGCCTCAGGGTTCGGTCCTGGGTCCGGCACTGTTCAATATATTTGTGAGTGATATTGCTGGAGGACTGAATGGAAAAGTCTGTCTTTTTGCAGATGACACAAAAATTTGCAACAGAGTGGACTCCCCCGAAGGAGTGGTTAACATGAGGAAAGATCTACAAAAGCTGCAAGACTGGTCTAATGCTTGGCAACTATGATTTAATGTGAAAAAGTGCAGTGTCATGCACTTGGGTAGCAGAAATCCAAGGGAAAAGTACACGATAGGGGGTGAGAGGTTGGTATGCATGGTTCAGGAGAAAGACCTTGGTGTGATTATCTCTGATGATCTCAAGGTGGCAAAACAGTGCGGCAAGGCGGTGGCAAAAGCCAGGAGGATGTTGGGCTGCATACAAAGAGGGATTACCAGCAGAAAGGAAGAGGTACTTATGCCACTGTACAGGTCACTGGTGAGGCCTCACTTGGAATACTGTGTTCAGTTTTGGAGACCATATCTTGCAAAAGATGTAAAAAGACTGGAAACTGTTCAGAGATAGGCGACCAAAATGATTTGGAGCCTACGTCAGAAGCCTTATGAGAAGAGACTTATTCTACAGACCCCCTTCGTCACACCACGAAACACTGGCGACAGCACTAGAAAGCATCTCAACCACCCCAATCAAAAAATACCAAATCATCATGGGAGACTTAAATTTAGCATCAATTCCACATACTCAGGCGAACACCTTCCTAGAAGCCATAGTCCAACTTGGGTACCAGCAAATAATAAGCCAAGCCACCCATGACAAGGGAAATACTCTGGACATGGTATTCATACCCACCAAACAGCAGCAAAATGAAGAAAAGAAACCTGTAATAAGAATAACCCAAGTACCTTGGTCAGATCATCACCAACTAGAACTCAAAATGCATCTGCCCTCCCTACCCAAAAACCCGAAAACTGGGCGATCAACACACCCTCAAAGAGATTCAATAAATTCAACAAAGAAGATCTCATAAGCTCTATTGCATCCCACATAGACTTAGAACGCTCGGACCTTGATGATCTAATAAACAGTTGGAACTCTGGAATACAAGCTACATCAAAACCAAAATGGAATGCCCCATTGAACGCAACTAAATCCAGAACAGAACCATGGTACACTGAAGCGCTGACCAGACTGAAGAGGGAACTACATAAACTGGAGAGAAAATGGTGGCGAACCAAAACCATTGAACACAAAAAGGAATACCTGACTGTTCTCTCAAAATACAAAAATGAGGTCAACTTGGCAAAAAGAACCCATCACACTAACTTACTAAACAAGGCCATCAATAAGCCCAGAGAATTATTATCACTAACCAAAGCGTCCCAGGAGGACCACTACAGCAACAAAATCAAGGCCCAACCCTGGCAAATCACTACGCAAGCAAACTGAACCCTCATGCGGCTACAAAATCCACTCAATGCCTGGCCGCAGCCCACCCCGCGCCACAACGCAACATGGCGACGAGCACAAATCGAGAATAAGTTTGGAGCAATTTCCATAAAATTGAGGACCAGCAAATTATAAACATAATCACTAACATCAACACCACAACCTCCCCACTGGATCCCTGCCCAGCTGCATGGGTCAAGGCAGCGAAGCAAGAAATCACCCCTCACGTCTCGCACATAGTAAACCTATCACTCCAACAGGGAATCATGCCTACGCAACTTAAGAAATCCATCATAAGACCTATACTAAAAAACAAAACACTCAACAAGGACGACCCAGCTTCTTACCGTCCAATATCCAGCATATCCTTCCTAGCAAAGATCATTGAAAAGGCAGTCCTACAACAACTCCAAGGCCACTTCGATGACAACGAAACCCTAGATGATCAGCAATACAGCTTCAGGCAACATCATGGGGTTGAAACCCTACTGCTTGCACTTCTAGACAACCTCTTCAAAGGCCTAGAAGACAAAAAGAAAATGTTTATCCTCATATTTATTGACATCTCAGCTGCTTTTGATACAGTTCACCTTGGAACCCTCATGAACAGAATTAAATCAATGTTTCTAATATCGGGAACCCCCCTAAAATGGTTCTCATCATACATAACAAACAGAATACAACAGGTCCAGTTCATCGACGAAAAAGCAGAGGCATTCCGCCAAACGCAAGGCATACCTCAAGGCTCGGCTCTCTCCTCACTCCTTTTCAACGTATATATGCAACCAATTTGCGAAACCTTCCAAAAGCACAAAATCGACTACCACATCTATGCAGACGATATAATGCTGTACACACAACTTGATGCAAATAATCCAAATTACATCCAATTAGAAGAATGCCTAAGCGAGATGCAAACCTGGTTACAACAAAACAACATGGCGATCAACCATAAAAAAACAGAGGTGATGTACATCTCCAGAAAACCAAATTTCAACCCCCCTGCAACGGTCACCCTGTGCAACAATACTTACCAAGCGAAGAAAGAAATAAAATATCTGGGGGTAACGATCGATAGTGACCTAAAGATGGAAAAGCACCTCCACTTAACAAACAGGGCCATCTTCCACAAACTAAGAGTCATACAACCACTACGGAGCATTATTGAGCCTCATGATTTCAGGACAGTAGCACAAGCTCTCATCATGCCCCATTTCGACTACTGCAACACCATTTTACAGGGCCTACCAAAGAAAACCCTGAACATACTGCAAATGGCGCAGAACGTGGCGGCTAGAATCATTATGAAAAAAAGTTTTGCTGAACACATCACACCAGTGTTGACTGAGCTACACTGGCTCCCCATTACAGCTCATATAAAATATAAAACCCAAATAACCACATTCAAACTCATGCATAACATAGCGCCATCTTTCCTCTCTAACCTAATCAGCACTCAACCTCCCAACAGAAACAGAAGAACCGCCAACTTAAACACCCTCTGTGCACCAAAAAATATAAGATCTGTCAAAACCGGTACAAGTAACAGAGCATACTCTTACACAGCACTGACACTCTGGAACCAACTGCCGCCTGAGCTCCGAGCTAGCAAAGACCTGATGGACTTTAGGAAAAAACTCAAGACTCACCTATTTCAAATACATTACAACATGAATTAGTCAACGTGGACTAAGCGGTGCTATCTGGTGAACCAAAGATGTATATATGTAGAAATGTACATATGTAAATAACTCCTCCCTCCTTATGGAAGGGAACTCTATTACCTAATTGCTGTGTGTTGTGCTTATCCTACTAATCACCATGTATATAGTTCAAAATTTTCTGTCCTGATCTGACAGTTCCAATATGTAATCTAGCCCGCTACTGATCGCTGGAAGTAGCGGTATACAAATGTGCGCTAAATAAATAAATAAATAAATAAGACCTAAATATGTACACTTTGGAGGAGAGGAGGGACAGGGGAGATATGATTCAGACCTTTAAATACTTAAAGAGAAATGATGAACAAACAAACCTCTTCCAAAGACGGGGAAGCTGTAAAACTAGAGGGCATAACATGAAGCTGCAAGGTGGTAAATTGAAAGGCAATGTCAGGAAATATTTCTTCACTGAAAGGGTGGTGGATGCTTGGAATGCCCTCCCGATGGAAGTGGTGGGGGCAAACACGGTGATGGAATTCAAAACGGCATGGGACAAACACAGTGGATCCCTTTACAGCAACAGGATAAAAGCAAAATAAACGGTACCATCTAACTTCTGAACTATCTAGCGTCTCAACAAATAAGGGTGTCCTACATGGAGTGGTGGGTTCACCCCTAAACAAAAACAAAAACATGGGGAGGGGTGGCCTGCACAGAGCAACAGGTGCACCTACTCTTGCCATCTTGTTGGGCAGACTAGATAGACCATGCTGGTCTTTATCTGCCGTCACTTACTATGTTACTATGTAGTAAAACATCCTACTTCTGCTCTGCACCTGTTAGGAAAAATTGTATGCTTAGTCTGCGATGGTTCCATATGAATGAATAATTATGCTTCATTGGGTCATGATATTCTTGGGGGCTGCAAGACTTGAGTGAAACACAGTTCCCAAACATCCCCTCCTTGGTGCCACATGCAGCCCTTTAAAATGAACAACTCCTTCCTATAGGTCATATCCACAAATACCATCTGAGAAAGCCCTGCCTCTGGCCCCCAAACCATGCCTCAACTAATTGCCATCTAATGCATATTCAGCCACTATTCAAAGAAATTGTATGTTTAGTTGAGGCCTGCTGAATAGCTGCAGTCTGTGGGGATATTCAGTGGCACTGTCTGGATAGTTCCACCGACTATCAGGATCACTGTGGTTTAGCCGTTTAGCAAGACTTCCTAAACAGCTAAACCCTTTGAATATGCCCCTCTTTGTGCAGTGCAGATATGCCCATCTGCAACTATACTAAATCATATCCATTTTCCCTTTTCTTATTCCAGTTGATCAGTTTTGAATTTCTGAATATTGGTGTTTGCATTTTACATTTTAATTACATGAATGAATAATAATTGATGTTCCTCGGAGCCTCACTCTGTCATTAATTCACACTGAGCATTTGCCATAAGAACATAAGATATGCCATACTGGGTCAGACCAAGGTCCATCAAGCCCAGTATCCTGTTTCCAACAGTGGCCAATCTAGGTCATACGTACCTAGCAGTTTCCCCAAAAGACACAGGTTCCGCAATATTTGTACTGGGTCAAACATTGATATCCTGGGTCCCTTCTTAATAATGGTTTATGGACCTTTCCTCCAGGAACTTGTCCAAACCTTTTTTAAACCCAGCTACACTAACAGCCTTTACTACATCCCCCGGTAACAAATTCCAGAGTTTGATTACACGTTGAGTAAAGAAATATTTTCTTTTATTAGTTTTAAATAGTTTACCCTGCAGCATCATTGCATGTCCCCTAGTCTTTCTATATTCTAATAACATAAACAATCGATCTACGTTTATCCATTCCACTCCGTTCATTAATTTATAGACTTCTATCATATCTCCCCTCAGCCGTCTCTTTTCCAGGGTAAAGAGCCCTAACCTTTTTAGCCTTTCTTCATAGGAGTATCCTTCCATCCCCTTTACCATTTTGGTGGCTCTTCTCTGAACCTTTTCTAATAACGCTATATCCTTTTTAAGATACGGCGACCAGAATTGCACACAATATTCAAGGTGCCGTCTCACCATGGAACGATATAGAGGCATTATAATATCTTTTGTTTTATTTTCCATTCCTTCCCTTATGATACCTAGCATCCTATTTGCTCTTTTGGCTGCCGCTGCACACTGGGCCGAGGGTTTTAACATGCTATCCACAATGATGCCTAAATCCTTTTCCTGGATGGTGGTTCCTAATGTGGAACCTTGCATCGTGTAACCATAGTTTGGGTTGTTCTTCCCCAGATGCATAACTTTGCACTTGTCCACATTAAATTTCATCTGCCATTTTTATGCCCAGTCTTCCAATTTATCAAGATCCTCTTGCAATTTTCCACAATCCTCTTGGGTTTTAACAACTTTAAATAGTTTTGTGTCATCTGCAAATTTGATAACCTCACTCATTATTCCACTTTCCAGGTCATTTATGAATATGTCAAAAAGCAGCGGACCCAGCACAGATCCCTGGGGTACACCACTATTCACTTTTCTCCATTGGGAAAATTGGCCATTTAGCCCAACTCTCTGCTTTCTATCTTTTAACCAGTTCTAGATCCACAGTAGTACACTGCCTCCTATCCCATGACTCTTTAGTTTTGCCAAAAGTCTCTGATGAGGGACCTTGTCAAAGGCTTTCTGAAAGTCCAGATACACTATATCAACCGACTCACCTTTGTCCACCTGTTTATTCACACTTTCAAAAAACATAATAGATTAGTAATACAAGATCTTCCTTGTCTAAAGCCATGCTGGCTGTCTCCCATTAGGCCATGACTATCTACATGCTGAGTAATTGTATTCTTTATGATGGTTTCTACCATTTTTCCCGGTACTGACGTGAGGCTCACCGGTCTGTAGTTTCTCTGATCACCCCTGGAACCCTTTTAAAAAATTGGCGTTACATTGGCGATCCGCCAAAAAATAAGAAGCCTGGAATAGAACTGTTTCATACTTCAAGTGGTATACTATGTCCAAAGTTTTGCCTATAGGCAGTAGCACCTAGCATACACTACGATTTTTTAGGTTCTGTAGCTTAATTATTTGTCATCCAGTCCAGAAAGTTCTGGCTGCCCATAGAGTTTTGCAAAGAGAGATCTGACAATTATTAGATGACACTGTGAAGTGAGAATTCCTGTTCCTGGCTTATTTGGCGTTATAGGCCATCTGCCCTTCCCCCTTTCTTCTGTCTATACTAATCCAGTGCATGTCCCAAGCACTCCTGTGGGTTTGGTTATTCCTGCCTGGCTCCACCATCTACATTGTTCATCTCATACAAGCCCATGGACTGCACTGGGAACATTGACTTGCCAAGCTCTCACATTCTCTTATCCTTTATCTATAAATGCTGTGCTTAGTTTTGCAATCCTAATCTTCCTTCCTAATTTGTTGTATTTCTTCACCTTCTCTTCCCCTTACATAGGAACATAGGAAAAACCATGCTGAGTCAGAGAAACATCCCTTGAGTTCCCCATCTTGTTTCTGGCAGCGGCCAGTCCAGATCACAAATAGCAGGAGCATACCCAAAAGTAATTCACTTTCTCATAGCTTATTCCAAGGGATAAAAAAATGGCATTTTAAAGTGATAGTAACAGAGTAAGTTATGCCAGATAAAAAACAATATGTTTCATCCATCCATCCATCCAGAGGGAGGAGTGGCCTAGTGGTTGGGGCAAGTTACCTCAAGCCAGAAGGTCAGGGATTCAAATCCCACTAGAGGACAGCAACCTTGGACCAGAAGGACTGGGGTTTCTAGTCCCACAGGTGCTCCTTGTGGTCTTGGGCAAGCCACTTAACCCTCCATTGCCCATGTTCCCTGTAAAATAGTTATCTCCAAGTTATAATGCCCTGTTCAACATAATTTCAGTTTGTTCAATGCAAACCACCTTGATATCATGAAAGGCAGTATATAAGAAATGATAAATAAATACAGTGTTTATAAAATGTCTCAGACCAACCAGACTACTTTGAAAACATTGGAAGAAGTAATCTAATTTTCCTGGTATGGAGAAATTAGTACCTCATTTCTATAATGATGTAATAGTTTACTATTTTTCATTGGCATAATCAAAGGGATTTTTTGTAGCTATGTGTCTGTCAGATATCAAAGGAACATTTCTATTTTGTTAGAAATGTAAGTTAAAAGAGATCCAGAGGGGGGGTACCTTTTCAAGATGGCGGCTGCAGTCTTAGCGGTGTGAGGACGTTCTTTCTATGGGCAGGAAACGAAAAGGCAAAACGGGGCCATTGCCCTCACCGCCCCTTGATGCCTCGACGCCTGTTTCTGCAGTGATTGGTCCTATCGACGCTTACTTACTGTGTTCCGCTCCGAATTCAGGAGTTGGTGGAGAGTGCCGAGCTGTGGTGTCACCGGAATCGGGTGGTTCGGCGTCTGCTTCGGCGATATCCTTCTCCCCTGTGTTGAGTCCAGCGCCGAAGGTCCCACGCAGCTCTCTGTTGCCGGAAGGCTTCCTGGAAGTGCTCTCTTCTGCAACGACAGGAGACGGTGTTTCTTCACGAGGGCCAGGAGAAGGAGGGCTGGTGGAGTGTGATTAGCAAGCTGGTGGTGAGATTGTCTCCTCACAAGCTTCGGTGCGAGTTGGAGGTGTCTCGACAGAGGGAACAGCTGGTTCTGCGGGACGAGTCGACCTGCTGATGCCTATGGAGGCTGAAGGTTTGCTTGCTGATTCAGGGTTGACTTTTACTTTACAGCGTCCTACGGACTTTGCTTTAGAGACAATATGGAATGCTATAGCCTCTTTGGGTGAAGCTTTACTCCCTCAATTTTCTTCTTTGGTTTCTCAGGTGAAATCTGTGGCGACTTCTGTTACGGATCTAGAAAGGAGACTTTCAGAAGTGACTGTGACTGTGGGGGGATCTACAAAACAGAGTCGTTAATGTGGAGGATCAAATAGATATTTTCAAGAAGAATTTCTTATCAGTACAATATAGAATGGAGCATTTGGATAATCTTTCTCGGGCACATAACTTGCGTATTGTAAATTTTCCTAGGATTCCTTCGGTTTCTGCAAGAGATATGTTTCAGGAATATTTGAGTGAAATATTAGGGGTTTCTCCTGAATTAATGCCCCCTTTGGTTAAGATCTACTATCTCCCTAAGGGGAAGAGAATATATGGTGGGGCCTTAGGGGTAGGATTGGGTCAGGGGGAAGAATTGAATGTTACGGACTTGATAGAGAATTCTGGGCTTGATTCTCAGGAATCCTCCACTTTACTAATCACATTTTCCCTATTGTCTGATAAAGAGTGGATGTTGAAGTTATTTTTTAGGAAAATGAAGCTCCCCTTTAGGGGTTTGGCTGTCCGTATGTACCCTGATTTGGCTCGTGATACTCAAAAAAGAAGTAGGGAGTTTCTCCAGCTTCGTTCTGGAGTTCTACAGCTGGGAGGGCTTTTCTTTATTAAACACCCATGTAAATGCCTGGTGAAATACCAGGCGCTTTCCTATGTTTTTTATGAACCCTCTCAGCTGGTAGCCTTCATTAGTGCTAAGCGGCCAGACTCTATAATTGATCCTCCTTAACTCACGATAGAATTGTTCTGAATTTTGACTGCTGCCTTGTTTCTCAAGTATTTGGTATAGTTTATTACGTATAAGAGTCCCCCCCTTATAGTGGGCTAGTGAGGTTGGCATTGTTTGTATTATTTCTTAATATATTGGTCACGGGGGTTGTAGTGGAGCCGTGTATAATTTCCTATTGTGTTATATGTTTTGTTTGTCTGCTTGTCAGCCTGTTTCCACAGGAAATAAGTTTGTTTCTTTCTTGATTATATTGTAAAATTTCATACATAAAAAAAATATATAAAAAAAAGAAATGTAAGTTAAAAATTGTTTTCTTCTAGAAGCTTCTGTATTTCAGGAAATATAAAAGAAACACATACTATTGTTTTATTCTTCATAAAATACTGTATCAGCCCACGTATTGCAAGAAATTAGAGTACAAAGTGACCTTTATTGTGGCAGACATACTGCAGCGAGCAAATCCACTTCAGCAGATACAGTAGATATTTTTATATAGGCAGATGAATTCAGGAATATAGACAGCTTTACTTTTTTATTTCTGCCAGGAGGGATAACCAGTCTAATGTCAAAGGGTTACCATAAACGGCATGCTCTGTTTTCTCTTTAGCTCACCATAAAAAAAAAAACCTAAAACAACAACAAAAAAAGATCTAACAGGGATTCACACCCCCTTTCTCCCATTGCAAATGTTCCTTCCAAAGAAGACATGTCAACGAAGAAGAAAGTGGTGGCAAAAAGCTGGCCATAGCTTTAATAATATTGTCAATTAACATCTTAGAAAACAGGTAACAATAAAACCCCATAGCAATCCTCATCTTTCACTTTGTCCTCACTTATCCAATAAACTTCTCTCTGGCATAATAGTCTTACTTTACTCCAAAATCCTTGCCTCTTATCTCAGCCTGTCATGACCACACTTGGTCACTTGATTAGTCGGTTGTGATTTTGTCATAATGAGGTACCCATGGTACCCTGTGGATGACCTTCACTAGTCTGCTGTAATGAAAGTCTATGCCAGCTCTGCTCCCCCAGATATTTACAGCAATGATGAATGTGGGCACTAACACTATGTTCATCTATTCAGAAACACTCTCCAATCATGGAACTTTGCTAGCTTCCCTAATTTCTGTTAGCATTTCATCATCTGTCTATTTGTTCTGTCCAGGTGGATGGCAGTACATCTCCACTGCCATTCCCTTCCCCTTTTAATATAGTATTTCTATCCATAGAGATTCTACAGTGTATTTTGTTTCCTGCAAAACCTTTATCCTGTTTGACTTGATGCCCTCTAACATATAGAGGCATCCGTCCACCAATGCGATCCACCTTATCATTGTGATATAGTTTGTAGCCTGTCATCACAGTGTCCCATTGGTTATCTTTCTTCCACCAGGTCTCTGAAATGCCAATGATAACTAATCTTCCATTCATTGCTATATATTCTAACTCTCCCATCTTATTTTTTTAGACTTCTAGAATTTGCATTCAGACATTTCAAAGTTTGTTTTTTGCTAATATTATCAGTCTGGCTAGTTGAAGACAGGGTTAATTTGGAATCGTTCTACACTGTCTAATTTTTACTTAAAGGCACCTGGGTTATTTTTGCCTTTATTGGAGCCTCTCTATCGGGATTCCCTGACTTCCCTGATTTGCTAGTATCCTTAAAGGATACATCATTCCGAACTATGCTTTCCTGGGTGACTGTTGGCTTTCTACCATTTTCTAGTTTAAAAGCTTCTCTATCTCTTTTTTAAAGAGTAATGCCAGCAGCCTGGTTCTATTCTGGTTAAGGTGGAACCCATTCTTTCAGAAACCCCCACTCCTTCCCCAGAGTGTTGCCCAGTACCTAACAAATCCAAAATGCTCTTCCTTGCAGCATGGTCTCATCCATGCATTCAGACTAAGGAACTCTGCCTGCTTCTTGGGTCCTGTGTGTGGAATGGGAAGCATTTCTGAGAATGCTACCCTTGCAGTTCTGGATTTCAACTTCCTAACTAAAAGCCTAAATTTGGTCTCTAGAACCTCCCTCCTTCAATTTCCTATGTCATTGTTCCAACACATACAAAGACAGCAGGCTTCTCCCTATCTGAAACTTTTTGTAGATGGCATGTGAAGTCCACTACCTTCACACCAGGCAGGCATATTACCAGGTGATCCTCACATCCACCAGCCACCCAGGTATATACATGCTTAATAATCAAATCACCAACTATAACAGCCATCCTAACCCTTACCTCATGGGCGCATGGTCCTGCAGACATATCCTAGAAGACAGGCTGTGGATGGCAACTGACCTCGGATCTAAAGCTGATTCTGAGGTCAGTCCTGTATGTCCGGGGCTGGCCATGAAAACAGGGGACTTATTCCACTTCAGAGGTGGAATAAGACCTCCTGGATGGGGGTTGATGCAGGTGCCAGGGCCAGAAAAAGGTGGTAAGGGGTGCAGGGCGATCCCCGCTGCTGATCCTGGCCATGACAGGCCCAATCGGGGGTCAGTACGCCATGGCGCTGTGGCTGCATTCAGGAACCTGGCTGGGCTAGCAGGGTATGTGCAGGACGTGTGGCCAATCAGAATTAGGGCCTGGCCTGCATGTCCAGGTCAGTAGACCTGATTCTGATCCCGCAGGCACATCTAGCCTCCGTGGGATCAGAATCGGGTACTGCCACTGTACGCCCTGATTCTGACCAGCTGTACAGAGGTAGGATGACTAAAACAGAATTGGCCTCCACAAGTATAAAGGGCTTTTAGTGTTCACCTCAAGGTGAACTGAAAAGACTTAATCTGCTCCTAAGGCCTAATAACCTGCTAATGAAGATAATCAGTTAAACCTGAAATTGAATAAGATCACTCCTTCCCCTTAATTGGTTTAGGAGACTATAAATCAAGGATTATGCCTGGGAAGGATGGGAGGGATGTCCTATTTCTATCTGTGTTTCAAAGACAATCTCTTAATTTCCAGATGATTCACACTGCCCTTGGTTTGATAGCAGGGGAGGGGGGGGGGGGCCTTTCAAGTAGCTCCTTTGATCTGTCACTTGAGTTTAACCCCTATTTAAAACAATTTCACAGTTCTCTTGCTTCCTACTGGAAGGCCTCTTAGTAAAGGTCTCTTGAAAATAATTTCTCTCTATATTCTCAAAGAATAGTTATCCTCTCTAAGATATATTCTAACTGGCTTTAAATTAAATGAAAGCTGGTTTGTAATACTAAATCCTAACTGGATTTAATTTAATTGAAGGCTGGCTTTTTATACTAAGCTCAGGTGGCTATAATTTCACGGAGAGCTGGTTTGTTTTATTAAGCCCTAACTGGCTTTAATTTTGTTGAAAGCTGGCTTGTAGCACTATGCCCTAACTCAATAAAATATGAATTTTAAAATGCACAGATTTTCTCAGTTTTAATCCAAATAATTTCTTGTTCCCCAAGATTTAGAGAATTTTTCAGGCAACGAATACTTACAAGTGCAGATTGCTTCCCTGCAGTAGCAGCCCTCTTGGTAGTCTTTGAAGATGTTGTCCAATAGGCTGGCTTGCTACCTTCCCACATGTATGGCACCTGAGTAGGTTGGCTTTCTTAAAGGGCAGCAGGCACTGTTGAATGTGTGCAGGCTTTTGGCAGCAATGACCAGTTCTATATGAAATGAAGTTTCCATCTTTATTATTAGCTTTGATGCCATAAAATAATTTGATAGGTTTGAGTGTTTTTAGTAGTGAAACATTTTGGTTTTGGAGGTTTCTTTCTGGAAGCCATGCAAGCCCTCTATAATGGTCCTTCAGCAAGGGCACTGCTTAATGTCTTTGTCTCATCCTGCTTTCCCTTGTCCAGAGGGATCTGCCAGGCTTTTCCCCTCTCTATTGCTTCTTCTATTGCTGCTAGAAATATTATTGCATTCTTTGAAGATTTCACCACAGGTCCAGAGCATGCAATTGGGAGACCAAGAGATCAAATGTTTAGCCTTCATAGGTCGTATCTTTCTTTTAGTGACAGAGCTGGAGGAATCTTTGTGAGGAGCCCTGTATATAACTCAAGTTTTGCAGCACTGTGTAGTCTTAAACTGAATTTAATTAAGACCAAAGTGATGTTCCTATATTGCGATGTGGAGGTGGACTGGGTCCCGGATTTCTCTTAAAGGTTGCAGGTTCCTCATTGTGGTATTTTGGGGTTTGGATTCCCATGGATCTCTCATTGTTGTACTAACTCAATATTGGCCCATTGCTCCAAAATATGATAGGCAACGATTCCCAACTTTGCAGGTGCTCTTTTTCCTTGATTGGAAGAACATTTATTTATATTCTCTTATATACCGTGTTATTCTGCATCAGTGTGGTTTACATTGAACAAACTGAAATTACATGGAACAGGGCATTATAACTTGGAGATAACTATTTTTTTTTACAGGGAACATGGGCTATGGAGGGTTAAGTGGCTTGCCCAAGAACACAAGGAGCACCTGTGGGACTAGAAACCCCAGTCCTTCCAGCCCAAGGTTGCTGTCCTCTAGTGGGATTTGAACCCCTGACCTTCCAGCCTGAAATACCTTGCCCCAACCACTAGGCCACTCCTCCACTCCATTCCCTTATCATATGATTTTGTTTCTGAAATGGCTTTATGTTCTTCAGGTGTTGCCATTGGTTTTGCTAAAAAGGGATTGGTTTTGATAAAAAGGGATTTGCATAAGGTTAGTGCTTCTTTGACCTGTTTTATATTATGTGGGAAGCAAGCTTGTATATCATTAAACATCTTGCTTTTCCCAAGCTATTGGGGTTATTAATGTTCCTAATTTATTTCACTATAATTTGGTCTGTGGATTGAAGCATATACATGATTGGCTAGATGGTACATCTTCCTATTCCCAGTACTACAGGACAGCCTTTGGGAGCTCTTGATAGGAGTTGTGTCTAACATGCTCAAGCTGAATGCTGAAACACATTTTAAATGACAGGTCTAAGCCCGGTATGTGAGACAAGTGTGGTGAAGGGTCTGTGCAATGATTCAGCTTAACCCTACTGTTATCCCCCTACTTACCTTTTGTGGCAATTGGGATTTTTGCACTGGCATGGAGAGTAGTGTGTTTAGAATGTGGCATACTAATAACTTATTATTTTTGTTGCATTATTTTGACAGATATATATATATATTCAGGCCTTTCAAGATTTAATTCTTCAGTATCATTTATCAAAAAGGTATTTTATTCCTATTTGGATGGAACTATATTATTTTGATGGGTTTGCCTGTGGTCTCAGTACAAATTTGAGATAAGTTGGAAACTTGTTTCTCTTTGAGGGGCCGATGTATGGGTTAAGCTGCCTAGGTTTCATAATACTTTGTATGGAATAGCATAAGGGGGTAATTTTGTGATCTTAGCTGATGTTTGGAGTTGAGGATTGAGTTCATGACTTGTTAGCTAGCCTTCAGCATATTAAGAAAATATCTAGCAGTGCAATCTATCAGGACTTCCAATATAAATGTATTATGAGAGCTTCTATCTCATTCTGGAGAACACACCCAAGTAGGCTTTGCAGTGAAGTACATCCCTAGATGTGCTATAGAGCCAGCTCAATGGGGGGGTATGTTTTAGCTTTTTCCCTGGGTGACAATCTTTTGGAAGCAAGTATCCAGTTTTTTGACCACTGTGCTGGGAGGGATTATTTAACTTAATGTAATTTAAATATTTAATGTCCGCTTTTTCAATCAGGGATGAGCAATATTCTATCAAACAAATTCTGCAAAATATTTTTGGAATACCCAAGTCTTCAGGGATTTGGGATAATGTAAATATCCTACAGAGTCCTTGATCACTACCAGTAAGCATATCCGTAAAGCATCCTCTCTGGTCCTCACTTGATGGAATAAAGAAGTGGAGGGCAATGACAATGTATAGTGAATTGCAGATCATAAAGCTTTAATTTATGAACATGTCATTAACCTATCCAATAAATATGCAGGCCCAATCTTCTGAATGGCTTTGAATGCTAGACATGGAGCCCGATTCCCAGATGGGTACATCTGGGCTGTCCATATGACCCTGAGGAAGATGGGCCCGAGGATGGCCCAGCATGCCCCTGGCTGCCTGTGGGGATGTTTTCCCCGCAGGATCCCCTGGCTGCCACAGCTCAGCCCCACCTCTTCCCCAATGTCTGACCCACGGCTGGCCAGCCGGGGCCTGGATCAGGAATCAGGAACCTCCCACACCCGGCCCTAGCCCCAGGGGAGGGGGGGTGGAACCCCCAGGCCCGATTGCCAGATCAGTGCTGCTTATTCCACCTCATCCCCTTTGACCCGGCAGGACATACAGGACCGTAACTTGAATTGGCCCTCTACGTCGTGCCGTGATGGCCCGTCCCCACTCCGCCCCGGCCTCTTCCCTCCTGCTAGCTCTCCCCATCCTGCAGCTCAGGACATGCAAGGAGAGCTAGAGGGGGAAGCAGACCAGGACAGCTTGCGGGGCAGCACGTCCTGCCGGGGAATGCAGCTCTGCAACCTGTGATTCAGCATCGGGCCCATAGTATCTTAAATAAAACCTGAGCTTCAATTGACAATCAGTGAAGGTTACCCCTACATGTGGAATGTGGCTGTTTTCAAATTGTTCATCTCTCTCTTTCCTGTGCAAAGGGAAAAGTGTCTTTCTCTGGAAGGATTTGTTTTGTGCTGATAGGACTATTCTCCGGAGGAGACCCAGTTCCACTACTTTGATGTAATGAGAGATTTGCTTTTTGACTTACTCTTGATTGCAGGCTAATAATTTCCAGCATCATTTCACTCAATGTGGTGAACATTTCATTCTGTTTGAGAGTCCTACTGGTTTTTGTTACCTCAGAGTCAAAAGTTTGGTTTTTAACCTTTAGGCTTCATCAGCTCTGAGAAGGACTTCCTAGAACTGGTGTAAATCACCATGCTTTCTCTATACTAGTACATGCATAAACTGCAGCATTTGTAATCAATGTGCATTACTTGCATACTCTGCCTAAACTTCACCCATGTGCATGCTTACAGTGAAAGTATGTGTGTTTAAATAATGCCTGTACTTTTACACTAGTGGATGTATATATATATATATATATATTTGAATGCCATCAAGTCAATGCTGACTCCTGGCATCCCAGGAGCCCCTGGGTTTTCTTGGTGAAGAATGACTGGAAGTAAATTGCCAGGCCTTTTCTTCTGAGGCAATGTCTGGAAAGAGAAAATAGTGGACTTTCTCAAAACTAACAGGTTGCATGATCTGAGGCAACATGGTTTTACCAAAGGACGATCTTGCCAAACAAACCCGATTGAGTTCTTTGACTTGGTGATTAGATAACTAGATAAAGGGCATGCGTTGGATGTGATCTACCTTGATTTCAGCAAAGCCTTTGATACTGTTCCTCATAGGAGGCTTATCAATAAACTCAACAGCTTGGGGATGGGTCCCAAGGTGGTGAACTGGATCAGAAATTGGTTCAGTGACAGACGACAGAAGGTGATGGTAAACAGAACTCACTGGGATGAAAGGAAGGTGATTAGCGTTGTGCCCCAGGGTTCGGTCCTGGGACCGGTACTGTTCAGTGTATTTGTGAGTGATATTGCTGAAGGACTGAATGGAAAAGTCTGTCTTTTTGCAGATAACATAAACATTTGCAACAGAGTAGATTCCCCGGAGTGATGGATAACATGAGGAATGATCTACAAAAGCTGGAAGAATGGTGAAATGCTTGGCAGTTAAGATTTAATGTGAAGAAGTGCAGTGTCATGCACTTGGGAAGCAGAAACCCAAGGGAACTGTATGTGATAGAGGGTGAGAGGTTCGGGTGCACAGACCAGGAGAAGGACCTTGGAATGATTGTTTCTGAAGAACTCAAGGTGGCAAAACAGTGTGACAAGGCAGTGGCCAAAGCCAGAAGGATGCTGGGCTGCATACAAAGAGGAATTACCAGCAGAAAGGAAGAGGTTCTAATGCCACTGTACAAGCCGCTGGTGAGGCCTTACTTGGAATATTATGTTCAGTTTTGGAGACCATATCTCGCAAAGGAGATGGATATAAAAAGACTAGAAATGATTCAGAGGAAGGTGACCAAAATGATTTGGAGCCTGCGTCAGAAGACGTATGAGAAGAGACTTGAAGACCTAAATATGTACACTCTGGAAGAGAGGAGAGACAGGGATATATGATTTGGACTTTTAAATACTTAAAAGAGTATTAACGAACAAACAAATCTCTTCCAAAGACGGGGAAGCTGTAAAACTAGAGGGCATGAAGCTGCAAGGGGGTAAACTGAACGGCAACGTCAGGAAATACTTTTTCACTGAAAGGGTGGTGGATGCTTGGAATGCCCTCCCAATGGAAGTGGTGGAGGCAAATACAGTAAAGGAATTTAAAGTGGCTTGGGACAGACACAGTGGATCCCTTTATAGCAACAGGATAAAATCAAAATAAGCATAACTCTCTTATATCTCAACAAATAGTGGTGACCTACACCCCTAAACAAAGGCATGGGGAGGGGTGACTTGTGCACCTATTCTTATTGCCTTGCTAGGCAGATTAGATGGACTATACTGGTCTTTATCTGCTGTCACATTCTATATTATGTCACAGGGAATGGCAATGAGAATTGAACCCTGATCTTTTGGGTATTAGGCTGTTGCTCTAACCACTAGGCTACTCCTCCACTCCAGTCAGTATTTTATAAGGGGTCAATTTCATACACAAGTGGCACTTACATGCATAAATGACTAAAATATTGACATTTAGGGGAATTTTACTAAAGTGTGCTGTAGTTTTGCACATAATGTGCCATTGACATGCAAAGTCCAGCTGCATTATTTATTTATTTTATTTATTTACATTCTCTTATATACCGCACTATTCTGCATCAGTGCGGTTTACATTGAACAAACTGAAATTACATTGAACAGGGCATTATAACTTGGAGATAACTATTTTACAGGGAACATGGGCTATGGAGGGTTAAGTGGCTTGCCCAAGACCACAAGGAGCACCTGTGGGACTAGAAACCCCAGTCCTTCTGGCCCAAGGTTGCTGTCCTCTAGTGGGATTTGAACCCCTGACTTTCTGGTCTGAAGTACCTTGCCCCAACCACTAGGCCACTCCTCCATCAAAGTAACTATCAGGACTTTGGACAGCATTTTCCCAGCAGTTAAGGTGTGGCACCATAGTGTAGCATGGGGTACTATTACACCAGGTACACTTAATTTCACTTATTGAGGTAGAGGTAATTGCACCAACGCTAGATGCACAAGTCAGAGTTAGCGTGCAATATTTACCCCCATGCTGACTGCAGCACTCACCACATTCACTTTCAGACCCTAATCTACCCATTTACCACTCCACTACATGAGTGACAGCTATAGTGCACAGTCACTACTTGCTGAAACCCGTGCTAACTGCATAGTGCACTTTAATAAAATGGCCCCTTAATTATCGATGCCAAAAATAGGTGACTTTTTATAAAATTACCCACAAAATATATTTTTAGAAACTTGTCTCTTAGAACCCTTAAATCTGACCTCCAAATACAAATTGTCTTTTATTACAAATGTTCTTGCTGGATTCCTTTAAATCAAATGTATATAATAGGGCTGATTGCTCAGACAAATTTTGCACATTTACTTACACGACACCTAAGAAATTAAAAAATAACACTTATTTTATATCTGTTTTATAAAGGCATCATAGGTGCCTATGTGCCTTTGGAAAATGTGCATATAGCATACAAATATTCTCATACAAATTTATATCTACTCAAAGGCAAACGTAAATATGCATGTATATAGGATGATTTATAAACATCATTCCATATGTAAAGCCTGTCATGTATCATCTTTTTTTATTAAAGTGCCCCAGCTCCCGCCCCTCCAGGTGAATGGGGTGTGGGGTGGGTAACCTGGCTGAGCCTGCAATCCATTTGTTTGGGGGGGGGGCATGGGTGCTGGTGGGAAAAGAAAGGGGGAGGGGTTTGGAGGTAGAGGAAGCGGCACGCAGACTCACCAGGGCACAACGATTTGGCAGGCTTTGGCAGCAGCGGCGGGTGGCAGGAGTTGGCCTGGTGCAGTCACTCACCCTACCCTCTCTTGGGGGGCCAGGAGGGGTGTTCTGGGAAGGGTAGGGGGAACGGAGGGGGGTTGGGGGTGTGGCTTGGGAAGGCCTTCTTGTTGCAGCTAGTGGCAGAATTTAGAGGTGGCTGACCTCCCCCTGGGGTAATTCCTTCCCCCTGACCCCTCGAAAGGGCAGGGAGGAAGACAGGGATGGGAGCACTGGGGGGCTTCCTGTAGCATAGGTGTCACTGCCATATTTGGTCCCAGTTACATTGTCTCCCATAGGTGGAAGCATGCCTCAGCCTGGCATCACCACAGACTGGGGAGTGGGGGGGGGGGCAGTTTGGCAGGAGAGGCGAGTATGGAATTATGAATTAGTGGGGACTAGGATATCACCGTCTAGACTGACCCTTTGATAGAGATTGTTATCCCTTGCTTTGATGTTATTGTTAAATATTTGGATGTTGAATTAAAGCTGCGGCCAATATTTTGCCAAGCACCTCTCCAAGGGAGTGTTATTTCAGTGTTAGCTCATGGCTTGCAGTGGGTCGAATTGTCAGTGATTGTGAATGCCTTGATTTACATGCCAATTATTCTTAATTTGTTTTAAATAACTTGTGTCTAAATTTTCTTTTTTTACTTGATCCAGATTCCAATCAAATGGCTTTAGCTACATGCTGGGATGATCTGGGCCCTTTTAGTAAAGTCTGGGCCCTTTTAGTAAAGTCTGCACTTAACGCTCATTTAGCATGAAAACTAACATGTGTCAAGTGCAAAGCCTCCATGGTAGATTTCCAGGAGCATGTTTTGAGCAGTTACAGCAGGGGTGTGTACTCTGATGCGTGTTAGAATTAACATGGGTGCAGAGCAGAATGGGTGTCGGAAACCCCATCCCTCGACCCTAAGGACAAATACTGCGCCCGAACCAGAGGTGGAAACTGATCCTGGGGAAGCTTAAGAACCTCTCCAAAATATTTCCTCACCATCTCCAATGGTGCCAATAAGGGAGAACGCGGAAAATTCAGAAAATGCAGGTTACATCGTCTAAGCCTGCTGGGAAGGGTGACCTGACCGGGTTTTTAGAATCTTCTCTGGAGGTCATCACTGATAAGTCAACTCTGCTGGTAACCCTGGCACTAGAATCAGATATATTTTTTATACTTCTATTGTATTTTAAGAATATCAATGCAGACTTCCTAGGATCTAAAGTGCGTGTTTTTCCTGATGTTTCACGAGTTACGCAGTTGAGAAGGAAAGACTTTTTGGCTTTTCGCTCCAGGGTGTTGGCCTTAGGGGTGACTTTTCAACTCAAATTTCCTGCCAAATGCCGTGTGGTGTATAAACAAAAAGGTTATATTTTTTTTTATCTTAGGCAGCTCCATGAATTCTTAGTGAGTAGGGAGGAAGTGATTGTGGAGGTCTCTAAGTTATCTCATCCGGCTGACACTTAGGTCTTTTCCTGTTGATTATGTAAGTTGTTGATGGTGCGGGTTTAGTTATAATCCTGTACTGTTTGTTATATTTCCTAATACTCCCCCCTTTATTTCCTGATGTATTGGGGTCTAATATGATATGGGTGACATGATGTATCTAGATTCATGATTTCTTATTTTTTCTTTCTGTTATCACGTTATAGCCCATTGTTTTTCTTTTTCATTCATGTATTTACTTGGATGTAAAGTGGATATAATTATAAAAAAAGAATTAACATGGGTGCACCGAATGCCACCCACAGAGGTACGGTTACATGCCATGACAGAGTGTGAATGTACCGCTGTGCTAACTGCAATGTGCTTTCCATGCCCCACACTCCATCCCCATACCCTGCCCATTCTCCACAATGCAATGGGCAATTGCGTATTTTGGCAGCCAGTAGCTGCCATGCCTATACATTAACTGTCACAACAAACGATTGCCACCCACTATAATGCGCATTAATTGCTTGGCAGTATTTAGTCAAAGGGCCCCTAAATGCTGAAATATAAAAAGACACAACTTAAATTGCAAATCTGTGAAACTGCCAATTCTGCAATACTAGGCCTCTGCTGAACATTAAGTAGAGCTCTAACCACAACATTCTTAATGCTATAATAATCAACAAAAATATTATTTCAATAAGCTATTACCTGCTAGGGTTACTTTGATTTACAGTCTGGCATTTCAGTTCCTTCTATTTCCCAAATGAGTGATAATTCTGTGCACAAAAATTGAATTCTCCATCACATTTGCATTCCGTGTTATTAATCCAAATATAACATGTATATGTCTACCTATATCTCCTTCCAAGGCTGAGTGCTATGAAGTTGATTTACTACTGGCAGTTTTGGTTTTTGATAAATTAAACAACAGCTCAGAACAGTTTTCCCAGTACTTACTCTCAGAAAATGGAGATATTTGGCATTATTTAGTGAGTTTTAAAACTTCTGAAAAAGTGCTGTTTTTAGGCTTACTTTTACTCCCACTGAAATTCTCAGAATGGGTGACTCACACTCTTTCCTTTTACACTATCCCACCATGCTGAAACGAAAGCCAAAATAATGGCTCTTCAAAAAGTTGAATTAAAGTTCTTGTCTCAGTATCATTTCTTCATTCAATCATAGTTGCTGCACCTAACACAACCTTTATTCAAATAGGCCACCTGGAGCAACAAAGGTGCCAATTTGTTATACATCCACAACTCTCACAATTACATTAACTGCCTATCACATAAAGGGTAGGGGACTGGGTAGGTTATGAACAGAAAGTAGGAGATGACTGCATATTGCAGTTAGCACACAGTACTTATTGTGTACTATCAATTTTTGCAGTTAATATAGGTGTACTTAACACTACCTCAAGAGAAGATGTTTAGTGCACCTGTGAAAATTGCTATTGCATGTAATGCATGGTAAGAAACTTTTCCATGAGTAACTGCAGGAGATATGCTGGGAATGCCTCAAACAGTTACTGCATGTTTTTTGCATTTACCGTGCATTGGGTTTTGCTCTGAATGCACTTTAGTAAAAGGATCCCAACTATCAAAAGCTTTGAAAATCTCACCAATTATTTAGACTGAGTGCAGTGATTTTCTGTGAACTTTAGGGCACTGGCAGATTTTATGCCAGTCATTATGGTGCCTATACCAAGGGAGGCTTGGCCAAATGACAGAGCCCTTGATACAGGGTAGCTAGATTTCTCCCAGTGGTTCTCCTTTCTATGTTCCTTTTTTCTCCCGATTTAAATCATCTCACACTACTCACTAAAATGTGGCAAAAAGATACAGAAATATTTCCCATCACACTGGGAGTCACAGACTAGATAAAGAAGAATTTCCAAGCACACCTTGATAAATTACCTATACATGTTACATCATAGGAACATAAGATATGCCATACTGAGTCAGACCTAGGGTCCATCAAATCCAGTATCCTGTTTCCAACGATGGACAATCCAGGTCACACATACCTGTTAGGTTCCCAAAAGGTATACAGATTCCATGCTGCTTGTCCCACCTTATGTACTCCAAAAGGAGGCTCACTTTGGCACGACGCAAGTATTACACCAAGCATTAGCTGTAAATTTGAGAGACTGAGATCATACTCCACATTCCCTGGCTTAGATGTGAGGTTCATGACTGTCATGGTAAATGCAAAACTCACCCATTTGGAGAAACTGCCCTAAGACTCATATTGATAGAGGGTTATTAACACATAATCATGTAATTTTTCTCTGTTTGTGGGATTCTTTGATCTCCTGACATCCTATCCAGGAGTTTAGTCCCAAGGTTACAGATCTGAACTCTGGAATAAAGCAGGAGAAGCTGGGGGGGGGGGGGGGTGGTGAGTGGGTTGGAGGAGAACAGGTCCAGAGCATTTTCAGTTGTATGTCACCTTGATATTTGGATTTCCATCAATAATTAACTTGGTAATGCTATTTAACCTAAGGATTTTCAGGGTTAAATATATTCTAGTTTGAGCACACTTCCAGATTTTTTTTTTTACCACATAAAAATGTGCCATAATTGTTCAGAACAAAGGTCCATGGAGCCAAGCATATGGTTACTAACAGTAGACAGTCTAGGTTACAATTGCCCACAGGGCTGAGGGTCCACTAGGCAAGCTAGTCTGCAGCCCTTGGTGGATGGCATGGCAGCTTTGTGCCACCACTTTGGTGTCTGTGGCAGGCCATGTGCTTTGGTCTAACGATTCTGACCCCCTTCCAACAAGACGTTGTGTCATGTTCTAAGATCCTCGTGCAGGGCCACGTGGTTTAGGAATACGGTTCTAGATGTTTTTGTCTATACCGTATGTCCAGGCGGCCTATTTGCATTTTGGAATGTCCCCCCATAATGGATATAAAAGTATTTATGCAAATGATGCCTGCAAAGAGTCTCCACCCATGGTCCCACATTACCCTTGGTCATGCTCACAGATTTTTTTGACTACGAGGATTGTTCATCATAAGTATGCTCCAAAAGGCCAAACCATCAATAAGGAGTACTACGTCCAAGTTACGACAAACTGCATCTATCAAACAAATCAGAAGAGGCCAGAGCATTACATCTTGTCCAGTAGTTCTTGGCCAAACACCAAATCAAGCAAGTCCGTCAGCCTCTATACTAACCTGACCTCGCACCCTGTGACTTTTTCTTGTTTCCAAAACTGAAATTACTTCTGAAAGGAAGGAGAGTCAATGGAGACCATTAAGCAAAATTTGACACAGCAGCTTCACAGCATAATGAAAGAGACATTTCAAATTTTTTCAAGCAGTGGCAGGGACACTGGAGGAAGTGTGTTTTATCGGAAGGGAACTACTTTGAAGGAGACTCACTGCACTGTCAGTGTTATACTTCTTATGTTATTGTACAAGTCTCGATACTTTTCGATCGCACCTCATACATGCTATTGACACCCTCAAAACAAGAACTTAAAAAAAAAAAGAAAATTCCTACAAATAACTTCAGAAACTAAACACAATGTAAATTTTTGGCATGCATACCCCTACAGTAGTAGTTATTGGTTTCTCTTGGTGGCAGTTTCTTCAAATGGTTTAGTGTTATGCATACCATGATAGCAATAAACCTCACTCCTAAGCCAGGCTATGTGGAGTATGATCTCAGTCTCTCAGGTTTACTGTTAATTCTCACCATAGTACTTGCATTGTTCCACAGACCTTTTCCTTCGGGAGTTCACAGCTATAATAAGCAGAGGCAATCTGTAAAGGTGTTATTGGAAATTCCTCTTAATCAGTCTTGTGGCTCCCAATATGATGAGAAATATTTCTATACCTTTATTCCACATTTTCTTGTTGCTTGATCTTCTCCTTCTCTACACGATTCACAGGATAATCGCTTGACACCGGTGACTCTATTATGAATGCTACTATAGTATTTCTCTCTTTTAGCACTATGTTCAGTTTCCTCACATCCAGTTTCTTAGCTGTTGGAATGAGAATGAGTCATGTGATCACAACCTTTTTTATCTCCATAATTCTCTTAGGTTTGTAAATCCAGAGCTTAAGGCCTTCCCAAGCTGTAAGAGGGGAATCTGTTCTCTTTTTGTCCAGAGCCTTCCCCTTCCCTGCTCCCCCCCCCCCCACCCCTCTGGTTATCCTGCTCTTGAAGGGAACCTTTGGTGCCACAGCATGCCGAGAACCATCTTATCTGTAATCTATTGTCCTGGGCTGCAACTATGTCGGTCTCATCCTTAGGTTTCAGATCACCTCTCCTTAACCATTCATGTGCCCTGGTTTCATCCATTTATGGTTCCTGGAGAAATGCTTTGCATGTCCCATTCTATTTGTGGATTTGCCACTTGTTTTTCAATGTCTTCTGATCTATTCTTTAGAGACTTTGTTCTCTTGTTTTGCAATTCTGTGGCTAGTCGAAATGTCTGTCCAAGTTTAATGACATATTTTGGTCCCATATGTTCATACTTCAATACATTTTGCGCATTCAGGTCTGTTGATGCTGTTAAAAGCTGCCTACTGCTTGATGGCCTGCCCTCTCTTTCTGTCTTCCTTTAAATGCTTGTCTTCCTCTCCCTGCTCCCCTACCTGCCCCCACATTGGCCTATTTTGCCCACTTGCCCTTCCATTGTTCCTGCTGGTCTGCCTCTGCCCCCCCCCCCCCCCCCATACAACCAGCTAGTCCAGGCTGCCCTTGCCTCCAACCTTTGGGCTGCTGACTTGTTATGCAGCATTTGCTTTTGCCTTCTGAGTTCTGGGGCTGCCTTTTTGTATGTTCAAGTCTGTTGATACTATTAAGTAGGTCTGGAAGCCTATGCTGGTCTCTGAAAGAATGATCAATTTGTATGAGGCCCATTCCTCCTTTCTCTCTAGAGATGCACACTTATTCTTATAAACCATCTCATGGGCATCAAGTTGTTTTCTTTTCTATAATTCAGTTGTTCATGATATTTCACATTCAACATTTCCAAAGCTTGTATCTTTTCTTTGATGTCAAAGCACTTTTTGGTATTAGCTTTAATTTCCTGTAATACCCTTTGATGGTCTTTTCTTTTGGTAGTTAACACTGGATTATTGCTCTTTTCTCAATTTTTCTTCAAATCCATCCAGACCAAAAGTCATCCAGATGACATATGAAAAGCTTTTTATTAAATGAAGTTGTTCCCCTAAATGTTGATCCCAGGGCCTATAGAGCTTGAAGTTGCCTATAAACAGAAAGTATGATGTCATCTCTGGATCTTTGCCAGCTTAAGTATTGAAGGCTAAATCTGTATTCCCTCAAATATTCTTCACTGGATCTTGATGTTGGGAATGATAAACCATCATCTTCCCACTGTAGAGTGTGCTTTGCCACATTTTCTTGGTTAATTTTATGTACTCCATTGTTTCTGAAAGTTTGTGGCTTATTGTAGTTTATATTGATCCTTTTTGTCCCTTCTCTTTTTTTCTCTTATGTCATGTACATGGTTCCTCCTTATTAATGTGGATTGGTTGCAAAGATCTGATATTTTCCTTTTGTTTTGAGCTATGGGAGAACATCTCAGAGAGGAAGGTTTATGTTTCTTATAATCTGCTTTATTATTTTAATCATGTGGAAGCCAATTCTATTATGCACGTCTTGCCCCTGTATGGCCTGACAGAATCTGGGCATGGAGTGGTAGCACCCAATTCTGATCCCGCAGTGGCTAGAAGTGCCCGTGGGATCAGAATGGAGTCTATCAGCCTGAACGTGCAGGCCAGGCCCCAGTTCTGTCAGGCCGGATGCCTAGCAGACCCCCGGTTAGCTCAGCCAGGCTCCTGAATGGAGCAGCAGCGGCATGACATCCTGACATGTGTACCTTGGCCATTTTTTAAATCTAGGCATGTAGATGCTACTAATGGACTATGGAGGATTCTTTGCACATAGCATTTTGCTTTGGAGGAGGATAAGGGTGATGTCCAAATGAATCACTTTATAAATAACATAATTATTAAAAAGATGATTTTGTGATAGCCTGTTTAAGGCTTTGGACTTCTTTTAGGAATAATCCTATGGACCGATGATGATATAAGAGCAATTCTTGTTTTGTAGCTATAACTGCTCATACTATTTTGAGATCTTTAATACTATATTCATATATTCATATATTTTATTCATCTCAAACACCTTCTTCCAGCAACACAAGCAGCGACTGTACACATGGAATTCACCCAATGGATTGTACAAAAATCGAATTGACTACGTCTGTGGAAGTCAATGATGGAAAAGCTCTATAACATCAACAAAGACAAACCCTGAGCTGACTGTGGTACAGATCACCAACTACTACTATGCAAACTCAAGCTAAAGTTGAAAATGAGCAAACATTCATGAATGCAGCAAAATATGACCTTGAGAATATACCACTGGAATTTAAAGACTGCCTGCAAAATCGATTTGCTGCTTTAAATACAAATGACAGAGCTCCAGAAGAGTTATGGAATGACATCAAGAAGGTTGTGTTGAAAGAAAGCGAGAAGTCTCTACAAAAGGTGAAAACACAAAAACGGCCAAAATGGATGACGGAAGAAACTCTGAAAATTGCCCAGAAACGCAGAGAAGCTAAAGCCATAGGAGAAAGAAAGACAATCGCAGAACTCAACAGAGATTTCCAACGTGCAGCAAGACAGGACAAGGAAAAGTACTGCAACGATGCATGCAAGGAAATAGAAGCAGAAACTATTAGAGGAAGAACAAGATCGTCTTTCCTAAAGCTAAGAGAGTTAAAGAAAAAATTCCAGCCTCAAATTGGAATGTCACAAAATGCTCAAGGTTCTATGTTGAATTATGCTGAGAAGATCAAGAAAAGGTGGAAAGAATATACAGAGTTTTTATATGATAAAGATCAAGTGGACCAACAGCCATTTCAACCTGTACCTTATGATCCAGAACCATTGGTGATGAAAGAAGAAGTTGAAGCAGCATTGAAAGCCTTATAAAAGAACAAAGCACCAGGCATTGATGGCATTCCCATATACATATCTGATTCAGCTGTTACCATAATTGCAAGGCTCTGAGAAGAAATTTGGAAGAGAACATCATGGCCAACTGACTGGAAAAGATCTGTGTTTATACCAATACTAAAGAAAGTTGATCCAACTAACTGTGGAAATTATCGCACGATTGCTCTGATCCCACATGCCAGCAATATTCTAATGAAGATTATTCAACAGAGACTACAATCATACCTGGAACAAGAACTACCTGAAGTGCAAGCAGGGTTCAAGAAAGGGCGAGGAATGAGAGACATCATCGCAGATGTGAGATGGATCCTTTAAAAGACTAAAGAATACCAAAAGGATATCTATTTGTGCTTTATCGACTATAGTAAGGCTTTTGACTGTGTAAACCATGAGAAACTCTGGGCCACACTAAGAAGCATGGGTATACAAGAACACCTGATCATTCTCTTGCGCACTCTGTACATTGATCAAGAAGCAACAGTTTAAACGGAACAAGGAGAAACTGAATGGTTTAAAATAAGCAAAGGTGTAAGACAAGGCTGCATACTTCCCCCCTACTTTTTTAATTTATATGCAGAATAAATCATCAGAGAAGCAGGATTGTATGAAGACAACAGAGGTGTGAAGATTGGTAGAAGACTCATCAACAACCTTCGCTATGCTGATGATACCACATTACTGGCGGAAAGTGAAGATGATCTGAAACATTTGCTTCTCACGATCAAAGAACATAGTCTCAAAATGGGCCTGCACCTTAATGTAAAGAAGACAAAGATCATGACAACTGGCAAAATCAACAAGTTCATCGTCGAAGGAGAAGAAATTGAAATCGTGAACAACTTTAACCTACTTGGATCAACTATCAATAAAGAAGCAACAAGCAGTCAAGAAATCCGACGACAAATTGCTCTTGGCAAAATGGCTATGAAAGACCTAGACAAGATTCTCATGAGCAGAGATGTCTCTCTCCATACAAAGATTAGACTTGCTCAAGCCATAGTATTTTCAATTACATCATATGGATGTGAAAACTGGACAATGGAAAAGATAGACAGGAAGAAAATTGATGTCCTTGAATTATGGTGCTGGCGGCAAATGCTGCTTATACCATGGACTGCCCGAAGAACAAACAAGTCAGTACTAGAGGAGATCAAACCTAAGCTTTCTTTAGAAGCTCAGATGACAAGACTTAGACTTTCATACTTTGGACACATCTTGCGAAGAGAGAGATCATTAGAGAAAGAGATCATGCTTGGCAAGATAGAAGGTCAACGCAAAAGAGGAAGGCCAGCAATGAGATGGATCGATAGAATAACAGCAGCTACGGGTACCAATCTGTCAACAATGAGCCGCCTGACTGAAGACCAAAAACAATTTAGGACAATTATCCAGAGGGTCACCATGAGTTGACACCGAGTCGACGGCACTTAACAACAACAATCCTATATATTATTTATTTATTTATTTATTTTATTTAATCAGTTTTATATACCACCTTATCCTTCAATAAAAGTGGTCAACAAGACAACAGAGGGACTACATCGAGGGGGGGGGGAGACAACAAGATAGTAAATTACAGTAAACTACAGTACTTTACATTAAATTATACATAAACTACAGCAAAGTTACATTTCATAATTCATTACAATTACATTAAACAAATAACTGCAATCTTACAAAATAACATTATAGGAAAATTGAAATTCAAAGGGTTAAAACATTTTGTTCTATTGGAATTAGATTAGTTGCCATATGCTTCAATAAATAGGTACGTTTTAAGGGACTTTCGAAAATCTTTGATATCATATTCATTTCTTAAATCACTAGGAATAGAATTCCATAGTTGTGGTGCCATAAAGGAGAAAGCCCTATTAGATGTCATTTGTTTGGATCTATTAAACCTCAAGTGGGAATTAAGTCTGTTAGTAGACTGTGAGCGTCTGGGCCTTGAGCCTATGTCCTTAGAAATAATAGTTGTTAGAACGTTTGCTGATGACTCATGTACAATTTTGAAAATATTCATGAGGTTCTTGTATTTCGATCTCATAATGATTGGAAGCCAATGCAATTCTTGAAGCAAGGGAGTTATATGATCAAATTTTGGAGAATTCATTATAGTTCTTGCGGTTGTATTTTGTGCCAATTGGAGGGGATGGGTAGTATGTTTTGGAAGACCTTGATAAAGGATATTTCCAAAGTCGAGGAGTGGTGTTATAACTGCTTGACATACCATTCGAAAGTGATTTAGGGGTATGGTTACTAAATTACGGTAATGCCATTCATGTTAGGATACGCGGTAGAGGCAGAAATACCCAAATAAGGACATGGGCGGTACATCGTTACCGATAACGCGCGTTACAAGGTGCCATAAATTAATGAGCGTTACATGATAGAGGGAGCCGTTGCACATTACTGCGCGTTAATCTTAAGAAGGTGCGCAGAAATACAAACAAAGAAACAGAGCTGTAGCACAATGGTTACTACACTGACTGATAGTACAGGGGTCATGGGTTCAAATCCCCAGTGTGTCTCGTGAATAAGGCTGGCTGAGGCATTATGTTTAAGTATTGGGTTGTGAGGAATTTCAGTTATGCTTTAATTAGTGCTGCCAGCAAACACACCCTAACAGTGGCGTAACCAAAGGTGCCGCATAAGGCACCCTAGAAGGCACTCCATAGGGCACATTATAAAGTGCGCTGTCTGCCAAGGTACCCTATAATGTCCCCTATAAGGCACCTTATAAGGCACTTTATAGGGCACCTTATAAGGCGCTTTATAGGGCACTGTATAAGGCACCTTATAAGGCGCTTTATAGGGCACCGTATAAGGCACCTTATAAGGTGCTTCATAGGTCGCCGTATAAGGCACCTTATAAGGTGCTTCATAGGGCGCCGTATAAGGCGCCTTATGAGGCACCCTAAGGTGACAGTACTCTGAGGGTGTTTCTGCTGGCAGCACTAATGTACATTAAAAATAGACAATGCCTCAGACAGCCCTATCAATGAACCCCACTGTGGGTTTTGAAGCCATGATCTCTGGCTCCACAGGCAGTGAAGTAACCAGTGGGCTACAGCTGCTAACAAACCCCTGGCTGGCTACAGGAGGACTGCATGGCACCACACAAACATTCTGCTGTGGCTACCAGGATAGGGTCAACCCACCCGTACCCAGGATGCACAGCACATGCAAATCAGCAGTCTACAGATGATCACAAGATGGGTATGCACCCCACAGCATCTCAGCCTGGTAGGGGGTGCCGACGGTGTGTGTTAGTGGCACAGAGTAGCTACAGACCGTCACAGTGTGCGGGTCCTGTTCTCACCCTGAGGGTGAGGTGGGTTGCCCAGCACCATTTTCGCAGCACCTGGCTTTGTTGAGATAGGCTATGCTGCAGGTCCCCATCAGTGCCAATGTGTGATAGGTAGTCCTTGCAAACACCCCTAGGATATGCCTGTGTCCATCTGTATTTCACATCTAGCCCTTGTGGACTATGATGCACCCAGAAAACTGCATACCCTGTGTGGGTGCGATGGTCACATGATTTAAGTGAAGGGGGGTGTTTGCACCCACAGGCGGATTACGTACCACCACCCAACCTACTCTCTATGGCTCAGGGTGGGGGACAGGATCTCCCACCAACAGATCCACATTCTACCCCCCTGCAATGGTGACAGTAGAGGGGGCCATCAACCCCAGTCCTGCTGGGGAATAGACACCCTACAGGGCAGTCAATGCAGATCTGTATGCATCCATAAACAAGGCAATGGCAGACAGACAGTAGGCCTGGAAATGCACAGCTGCACCCCACCACCATCTGTCATTCTCCAGCAGCAAGCACAGTGAGTCACCAACCGCTGCACCCTGCAAGGTGTTTCAGCCACACACATACGAACTGCAGACAGTCTGCTAGCTAGACCATTTTCCATGGGGGCGGTGCATAGAAATGCAGCACAGCCACATTTATTAGAGGCAGCATGGAACCTGAATGGTGTTTGGACCTCCAGGACTGCATTTGGGAGACTCTGCTCTAGGTAATGTGCATGTTTATGGTGTCTGTGCTCTGTAGGGTAAAATGTAGGTGTTTTGGGCATGTCTACGTCATCTGCACTAAAGGTTCTGTCTGTATTAGCATGTTTTAGTAGTGGGTAAAACATGGGGGCTGGGTTGGCAGGAACCACAGCTGGGACTTGAACCTGTGCCCTTCTGCTCCTGAGCACACTGGCTGTGTGTACTGCACCATACTGTTGCCACAGGGACAGTTTGTTCCCTGGAGATACCATGACTGTTTGTCATATGGAGCCTGTCTGTTGCAGTGCATGGCACCCACCTAAATGGGGCTAGGCCATGGTCTGCTGCGGCCAGATGCCCCCTCCGCCACCAGCACCCCTCTGCCACCATGCTGCCATGCCCTTCTGCTGGTGGTGCTGGTGGTGCGCAGTCTCAGGCCATCCAGTGTGCGGGTAGGCGGCTGCCTATGGAGTGGGTTCTGGGGTAGGGGTGCCTGCATTTACGTCCACGCTTCCCCCCAGCACCGCCTGCCACTGTTCTGTGCCCTTGGGGGTAGCTGCTGGGTACTATCCCCTGTGACACTGTGGGAAACACAGTCGTGTCCATGTTGGGCCTTCATCATTTGCTGTCTGGCTGCTCTTGCTGTTTCAGCATTCGTATGGGCCACCTAGGCATCACCCTAGTCCGCACTGTGGCCCAGCTGCACCAGAGCATGTGCCGCCTGCGGCCCTCTGTATCCCCTTTTCCGGAATCTGTCCAGTTGCCCATTCCGACATGCCCACCCTGCTGTTGCGGGACATGTGTATGCCATAGGACACCTTTCCAATAACAAGGGAAAGCCCCAATCAGCGCTATTTCATGTGGGATCATTCACCTTGTTGGGGGACAGAGCATAGACCCTTCCACGCTTAATATCTTTTTTTGGGAGCTTTCTCTGTAGTGTTTTTTGCTATTTCCCAATATTATCACTATTGGCCAGCTTGATTAGGTTTTTCTCCAGTTTGTTGAGGTCATTTTCAATGTTTATGTGCCCTTTTGTTCTGTGTACATGTATCACACTTATCACTTTTTGTGGGTTTCCCTGTCTTTGCTGTACATTGCTGACACTTAAATGGTTTCTCTCCCCTCCAAATGTGCATCTAAAGGCAGGTTTTCAATCGCGTTAGGATTCAGCTCTTCAGATCAGCGCGTTAGTGTGAATGGAGCCTCTTCCCGCCCACATTCTGCCCATTGACCCCTTCTCTCCGCCCTCTTTCCACTTTCTGTGGTGTTTTACCGCGCCGTGGAACGTCTACGATCGTTAAGTAATGATAATGCGCGTTATGAGACGTTAACGATCGTTAACGTCTCATAACGCATGTTAACATTACTTAACGATCGTTAACGTTACATAACGTGCGTTATGTAACGTTACTGCAGTTTAGTAAACATACCCCTTAGTTGTAAAATTGGCTTGAGGTTCCTAATGATCTTTAAACGATGGTATACTCTAGCTGTAATTTTTATTTATTATTAACTCAGGATTTGTTTTGGTTTATTCTGTCACTCATCAAGCAGCATTATATGAGAGGAGTAAGGCATTACTCCTCAGCTCAGTTGCCCAAGAACCTATGGACAATGTTTGTGTTTATGAATGGTTTGATATACCACCTTTTAGTCCTGTGTAGGTCCTGCCTGCAACTGCACAAATTTGTTTTCTGTAAGCTGTGCTGATTTTAAAGGGTACGGTATAAAAGAGACATTAAATAAATAAATAAATAAATTTTATATTGTTAGCAGCAAAGCTGTTTACATAAAATTCAAATGAAAGAAAGGAACTCCATAAATGAAATAGGATAGGGAAAGCTGAAGAAGACAGAAGGATAATACTGAATTAACAGATTAAGGGTAAGGTATACAACTGTGGGTCGCTGGTGGTGGTGCTACCCCTGCTCCCAATATTCCAGATGGAAAGTAGCAAATATTCTTTGAAGCCACTACACTTTAATCAAATCATGTATATCTGGTTTCTTCAAAGATCTAAGAGTTTCCACTCTATATTATCTTGGCGTTACCCTTGATTTATCCATGTCTTTCTGTGAGCATCTTTCCCTTCTTGTCTGCTGGTCTTTCTTTGCCCTGCACCAAATCCGAGCCATTCACCCCTTTCTGCCCATCCCTGCTCTCACTACTCTGGTCCTTTGTCTTGTAATAACACAACTTGACAATTGTAACAACACTCTGGCCCGTCTTCAACTCATCCAGATCACTGATGCCTGCCTAATCACCTGCACTTCCCTCTACGACCACATTACACCCTTGCTCATCTCTTTACACTGGCTACCCATTCAGTTCCACATCCACTATAAGATACTCATCATGGTTCACAAAGTCATTCACACTGGTTCCCCCCAGTATCTTGCCAATCTCATCCATCTCCATAGCTTACGTTGCACCCTCCATTCATTTCATGTTAACAGGTTATACCTTCCCTCCACTTCCCAAGCTCATTTACAATTCACCTGCAACTCAGCTTTCTTTTTCCTGGGCCCCTCACTCTGGAACTCTCTCCCCTCTACCCTCTGTCTTGAACTCTCTTTCAACAAATTCAAAGTCTTACTGAAAACCGATCTGTTCTCACTTGCCTTTGACATTCCATCACCCATAACGTAATCCCTCTTCCCCTCTCCCTCTTGGGTCACTGCTACTCCTCTCCTGTTCTTCTTACTGCCTGTTCTCTCCTGTCCTATAATACTTTGGCATTCCTTTCTTGTTTTTGGCAGCTTTATTGCTTTTGTACCAAGCAGTCTATCAAAAATGCCAATAAAGGTAAAGATCATAAGCACAATTTAAACATTCAGTTCTGCTTAGTAGTGATGGATATGTCAGACAAGTTTCCTAGTTACTGACCTGATGACATAATATTAAGGAAAACCCACTGCTCAGGATACATAAGATGAAGTTCCACTGGGAAATGTGGTCTTCTGTGATACATATTTGCCTGTCAGGAGATTTGATTATATTTAGATCTCTTTTAAAAATCTGACCATTTTTATAATGACTTAAATTTTTATTGGACTTGGTTTTAGGCCATACATTTCTGAAGGGGAAACTGATAGGTGAGTGAATGCTCTTCGGATAAGAAACTGGTATTCATAGTTTGTGATGGTTTTATGGTGCTATTTTGTTTCGTGTAAGCTACCTTGATCGCTGCCAAAATGCAGCACGTAAATGCTGATAAATAAATAAACACTATTGGGTCAATATCTAAACTCTGTGGTCAGGAATTGTTTACAATGCTGGTTAAAATATTTAAATAGACTATATATATTCAGTGTCACTATCTGTAGAAGCAGCAGCACAGAATATATATAGATAACACCCAACTGGAAAATAAAGCAGGCAAATAGCAAAGGTGCAAAAGTTATACAGTATTCAATTTTTAGACAAGGAAATATGGATTTATTGTATTTTGTTCTGTACAGGAGACAATGCATTTCTGCTTCTCTTTCTTTAGTGTTCTACCACTCACAGTCTGGTTTCTTAGATTTTCCATTTCATTTTTTGTTTATGTATTTGTTTCTAATCTGAAGGCTATTTTTCACTAGTTGATAGTGAGTGTTTAACTTGTGCAGCCATGTTTCACCATATAGGTGCTGAGTAAGAATTTATGGCAATCTATCTTGTTATCTTTTCTCAGTTGAGGTATATTCTAGAATATTTGTAGTACTGACTTTTCATAAGTAGGGTTTAATAAACAAGAATGCTATTTATGTTTTTTACTTTTAATGTTTTAATATGTTTTTATGTATTTATTATATTTTTTTCTATTGTCTGTTTCATTGTTATTTCATCTGTTTTTCTTCATCCCCTGAAGAAGACCACTGGCCGAAACACATAAGGGTTGGTTCAAAGTCAATGAAGAGCCTTTCCACTTGTCCACATGAGGCAGCCGGAAAAGGCAGCTGTGAGAGAAAGCCCCCCCTCTCTCCCTCAGGCTGCAGCGAAGCAGCACTTACACATACCCTTTCGCCCAGAAAACCAGTAGACCAGAGCATACCGGTCTAAGCAGGTCACTCGGGAATGCTTGATGAAAGCCCACTGTCCCCCCCCTTCAGCGGCTACCGATTGGTGAAGAAGAGATACCTAGGGCGAATGGGAAGGTAGCAAGGGGGTTTGAGAATGTACTGTATATAAGACAGTGTGGGACGTCATTTGGGAGCTCAGATCTTTTGTCCAGGATGCCGGCACTGGCTATCTGAGTCTTGTGTAAACAATAAAAGTTTTTGTTTGCATTCTAGTCTGTCTGTGTGTTCTTTTCGTGGGTGTGGGAGACAGGGTTCCTGCTTCATTTTTTGGTGCATTGGCCAGGAAGGCAACTCTTTCTCCTCGCACCCGCGGAGGTAACCCCTCCCTGTGGTTCTGCAGGACAGGGCCTCGGCTGGCCGGTGGCCGGCCCCCAGGCCGTCAACGATCCTTGGTGCCACCAGGTCCCTTGTGTCTGGCAGGATTCCTTGACACGTCTGGCTGGTCGGTCCCGGCGGGCTGATTACTCTGTTTGAAATCCGGCAGGATAGACTGGCATCCAAACATTCTCTGGCCGGAGATCTGGTGAGTACTACTGCCTTTCTGTTTTGGGTAGTTCTGTGCATCTGGTATTCTGGAAATCCTGGTATTCTGTAATCCTGTAGCGGTTTGATCACCCGCACGAGCGGTCCGAGTAAGGCTCCCGGGGAGGGGTTCTGAAACCATTGCTCATCCTGTCTGTGCTGGGGGGGGGAATAGGAAGGGTATATGTGTACCTGTTGTTAATGTGTTAATGTGTTTCTGTCTTTTCTCCCTATGTTTCCTTCATTGTCCTGTGTGTGTGTGAGGTCCGAGCAGCTGGGCTCTCCAAATGCTCCCTCCTCCCCTTGGGAAGGTGGAGTCCAGGTTTCAGCAAGCATTCATTTGTCTCCTCTCAGATGTCCTGTTCGGTGTTCAGTGTCTGTCTGTTTGTCGGTTTAACCCTGTGTGAGCTGGAAATACTGCCAGTGTTACTGCATTGAGAATTGTGCATTGTGATTGTGATTAGAGTATATTGTGATTAGAGCATGGGGGCGGGAGAATCCAAAGGGCAGACACCCCTGCAGTGTATGCTCTGTAACTTTAAGTCTGGGTTTGCATAGGATTACGGGGTTTCACTCTCTGCCTCTCGATTGTCTGTTTTGTGTGAACGGAAGTGGCCAGCCTTAGTGAAGCTGTGGCCAAAATGGCTCCAGCGCTGCTACGAGGATCAGTGTAGAATAATGGTAGCAGCTGCCAGTCGCAGGAAGGAGCGAATACCTGCCCCTGTCTACCAGGCGCGGGATTCCCCGGAGGTCCCTGCACGCCCCCTCAATCTGCTTTACCCTACTGTCCCGTCTGCGCCCTTACAGGATCCGCCCCTAAGAGATGAAGAGTAAGGAGAACCTTCCCCCGGGGCGGGTGAAGCAGGACTTAGGTGAGGATTCTGTAGATTCCAGCTCCTCATCAGATTCCCTTTCTCATAGTGATACGCCCCTACAGACCCCTCCATCATCCTCCTCTCCTCCTCCTACTCCCGGTACTGCCTCCAGTGTCATAGCCTCACCCCCTGAGAGCAGCCCGGCTGAGCTTCAGTCCACCCCGCTGGCCCAGCGCCTGCGATCAGTTGCTGCAGAGAAGCAGACAAAACAGGATTTCCAACTGCCTTTACGACAAGTACAGGGACTCCCGTACCTTGATGCTGCCGGACGGGTGGCAGTAGGACCTTCTAGCCTGATATATGTTCCTTTCTCTACTACTGTCCTGCTGAATTGGAAAACTCATTATGCCTCCTATACTGAAAAGCCTCAGGAGTTGACAGACCTTATGACCAGTATTATGCAAACGCACCAGCCTAATTGGTCAGACTGTAGACAATTGTTTTCCACCCTATTCAGCATGGAAGAACGAGCACATATTGTGCGGGCCACCCTCACATGGCTGGAAGCACATCCTGCAGACGCTGGGGTCTTAAATCCCCGACAGCAAGCAACTGTGGATTTCCCAAATGAAGACCTCGGTGGGACCCGAATAGTCACGACGGAGCACAGGCTCTCACTCGGTTCCTGACCGCGCTCCTTGAAGGCCTCAAGAAGGGAGGGCAGCGGGCTATGAATATCAGCAAGATTGCAGAAATCCTCCAGCTTCCTGATGAGAGCCCAGCAGCGTTTTATGAGCGTCTGTCAGAAGCATATCGACTGTACACCCCTTACGATCCTGCAGCTCCTGAGAATCTTCGTATGGTGAATACAGCTTTCTTAGCACAGGCCCAGGGTGATATACGGTGGAAGCTGCAGAAATTGGAAGGATTTGCAGGCATGAACGCTGCACAATTGATGGAAGTGGCACAGAAGATCTTTGTAAATCGTGATCAGGAGCAGAGGCGAGAATCTGAGCGTCGGATGAAGAAGAATGCAGATTTCCTAGCGGCTGCCCTGACCGAAGGGCCACCAGTATAGGTCTGGACCAAGGACGGGAGCAGGGGACGAGGACAAGGACAAAGGAGGCCGGGATTTCTCCTGGGCCCCAATCAGTGTGCATACTGTAAAGAGGAGGGGCATTGGAAGAATGAGTGTCCAAATCGGAGGGGGCAATATCCATCCATGAGGGGCGCAAGGGTACACACCACACGAGGGCGGGGTCAGCCCATGGTATATCCACACGATACCTTCCCGCCCCTCCACCAGATCTTGAAGGCCTCGCAGCGGTGGAATATTATGGCTCGGATGAAGACTAGGCTAGACCGGGCTCCAAGCTTCTGTTGGGTCCCCAGGAGCCTATTGTCTAGAAGAATTTAGGGGACCAAGAAATGCGGTTTATGGTTGATACCGGAGCAACACACTCAGTGGTTACTCAGCAAATGGCCCCGATTTCCTCCCAGATGGTAACTGTAGTGGGAGCCACAGGAGAAAGAGTGCAACGATCCTTTCTGCAAAACCGCATGTGTCAGTTGGGGGGACGGACTATCACCCACCAGTTCCTGTATATGCCTGAATGTCCTATACCCCTGTTGGGGAGGGATGTCCTGGCAAAACTACAGGCCCAGATATCATTTGGGCACGGGGGCCAGGCTGAGCTCGACATACCTAGCCTGGGCCCAGCAGTTTTGGTATTGTCCGTCCCCCGAGAAGAAGAATGGCGGTTGTTCGAGGACAAACTCAAGCCTGATGTGATTGCTCTGGATAAGTGGGATGCGGTACACCCAGGAGTATGGGCAGAAGGCAACCCTCCCGGAATGGCCATCAACATCTCTCCTGTCTGTATCGAGTTGAACTATAACAATCAAACTTCACCCATTTGTGTTAATAAAACCAAAATGTTATTTTTTCTTCTTTTTTGTTCTATGGCTTAATATTGGTCTCAGATAAACGGCAAGCTTTGACACTTTTTCAAGCGACACGCTTTAACACTTTTTTTTGGGTCAATGACTTCCACCCAAACTAGTGCACGTTTTACATCAATGACCTTTAGCCAACTTTTTTTATCTTATATCTTGAATATTACTTAATTATCTTGCTTTTTGTCTATATATTTTTCTATAACGGGTTGGTTTTCAACACTAAACAACCTGGATGAGATCTACTTTGTGGATGGAAGCAGTATGGTAGTGGAAGGCCGCAAGTGTGCGGGGTACACGGTGGTGACGTTGGAAGTAGTTGTCGAAGCTCAGCCATTGCCCTCGGGCACTTCCGCACAGAAAGCGGAACTCATTGCCCTCACCCGTGCTCTAACCTTCATGTAAACATATACACAGATTCCCGATATGCCTTCGCCACTCTCCATGCCCATGGTGCTCTATACAGAGAAAGGGGGTTGATCACTGCAGCTGAATCTGAAATTAAGAATGGTCCCCAAGTAGTGGCCCTGTTAGAAGCAGTCTGGTATCCCAAAGCTGTAGCAGTCATGCACTGTAAGGGCCATCAAAAGAGGAACAACGGGATAACCAAGGGCAATAGACGGGCTGATGCAGAAGCCCGGCAGGTCGTGATTGCCTCTTTGTCCCAGCCCTACTCTGAAAGCTCCGAAGATTTGCAAGCCCCCCTGTTCCCAGTCCCGTTAAGTCAATGGGCCAAAAGATACACTACACGGGAAATGGATTTCTTCTGTCAGGAGGAGGGTGGGGTATTACATTCCGATGGTTAGATACGATTACCTGGAAAGGGAACAACCCCAGTGATAGTCATCCCAGACAGCCTTGCCCCAGCTTTCCTGTCATTTTTCCATCAGACTACTCACTTTGGCAAGACAGCCATGGAAACTAATCCACGCCCATATTTCTTTATTTCCTGCTTATCTTCCCTGGCAGCCGCAACTGTTAGGCAATGTACCATGTGTGCTAAGAACAATGCTCGCCAGGGTCCTTGCCAACCCCCAGGAGTTAATTTTACAGAAATGCCCCGAGCAAATGGATACCGATATCTGTTAGTTCTGGTTTGTACATTCACGGGGTGGGTGGAGGCCTTCCCAGTCCGTACAGAAAAAGCTAGAGAAGTGACAAAAGTGCTACTGCATGAAATCATTCCCCGTTTTGGGCTTCCAATAGTAATAGGATCAGATAATGGACCTGAATTTGTGGCCCAGATAGTACAACAAGTAGCCAAAGCCTTGCAGATTGATTGGAAGCTACATACAGCTTACCGTCCGCAGAGTTCAGGGAAGGTAGAACGTATGAACCGTACCATTAAGATGCATTTAGCAAAACTGTGTCAGGAAACCACCTTGAAGTGGCCCCAATTGCTCCCCATAACCCTGCTTCGTATACGCTCAGCCCCACGAAAGGGTATTGGTGTTTCCCTCTTTGAAGCTGTGTATGGCCACCCTGCACCCCTCATACAGGGCGTCCATGGAGACTTGATTCAGATAGGTTCAGAAATAACCCGACAGGAACTGTTGGCTCTCAGTTCTGTTTTGCAGGAATTGCACCAGTGGATTCAGGAGCGGCTCCCCATCAACCTGACGGAACCACTCCATACACATCAACCTGGTTCGCGAGTGTGGGTCAAGGAGTGGAAGAAGGATCCGCTGACCTCCAGTGGCGTTGGCCCGTATACCGTTCTGCTGGCTACCCCCACAGCTATCAAGGTGGCTGAGATTACTCCATGAATTCATCACACCCGTGTTAAGGCCGCAGCACCAGAACCCGTTCCGGCCTGGACTTCTGTCACGGTTCCAAACCAGCCTCTGCGTTTGACACTAAAGAGAGATACTTCTGCCTAGTGACAGCTAACACATCTGGACTGCTTAAGAGACGAAACCACCCCAAAATGCATGGAAGTGCCATATTTTTACTGCTATCCTGTGGGCCTGTTTCCAGCCGAACACAGGGACTACTAACACAGCAATATTACTTGCCCAAACTGCCTTAAACATGACAGACTTTTGCATACGTAACTCTCTACAAACTGGGGTTTTTCTATCAACCTGTCTCATTGCTGTACCCTCCAGTTTATGTGAACTGCTGAGTTTTACCATATATACTAGTCTGGACTGTAAACAACCTGACATGTCATTTTTTACCCTCCTCTATAGTATTGGAGCCACCCAGCCTACCTCAGCTTTTAACCGAGTTCCTTTCTCCCTGCAGGTAGTCTCCACCCTTAATGCTACTGATTGATTTATTTTTGTAAATACCAAGACAGGAGGGTTTAATGTGTTAAATACTGAATTATCATGCCACTCTGTTACAAGGGTATCTTATGTGTACTCAGAAATGTATCTACCCTTAGGCTGTTTTTTTGATATGTGGGAGGATGACTTATACCTATGTTCCCATGAACGTCACAGGTGGCCCATGCACCCTCGGCAGGCTAACGACTGCCCAAAGTAACTAAAGTCCACCCCAGACCTCCCCGCCCCATCCCCATGCCTTCGATCTGTAACTCACATGTAGAACCCTACAGTGATGAGACAGCCCTTGGGCTATCGCTATCAATTGTTGCAACACCTGGTTTAGCCCTACACAACTCAATGGAGATAAGCCGACTTGCTTGTTCTCTAGCTAAATCCCTTAATCTGACCTCAACCATACTGGCCACCATGAATCATGAAATTTCTGGCTTACGCACGGCGATACTGCAGAATAGGATGACCATTGATTTCCTACTCTTACGCCTTAACCATGGCTGTGACGAGTTCGAGTGTATGTGTTGTTTTAACCTCACTGACGAAAAGCGTGTCCATCGAACGCTCTATCCAAGACCTACATAATTTAGCAAAACATATCACAGACCCCTCCATGGGACTGGGAACGGGATGGTTCGGGAAGTTGTTTGGTTGGCTGGGGGGCCTTAAGACCCTAGTTATAGGGGTCTTCCTTCTCTTCCTGCTATGTGCTCTCATACCATGCTGTATCCCTATCCTCCACCATTTTATCACCTCCACCCTCGACACCTTGGTGGAACGTAAGGCGGCTGCCTCTGTCATGGCCCTAACCCCATATACCCCTCTGCGGCCTGCCCCTAGTAATACAGCCCTCTACCGCTCCTAGCGGTTGAGGTCATACTCGAAAAAGGGGGGAGTGAGGCAGCCGGAAAAGGCAGCTGTGAGAGAAAGCCCCCCCTCTTCCCCTCAGGCTGCAGTGAAGCAGCACTTACACATACCCTTTCGCCCAGAAAACCAGTAGACCAGAACATACCAGTCTAAGCAGGTCACTCGGGAATGCTTGATGAAAGCCCACTGCCCCCCCCCTTCAGCGGCTACTGATTGGTGAAGAAGAGATACCTGGGGCGAATGGGAAGGTAGCAAGGGGGTTTGAGAATGTACTGTATATAAGACAGTGTGGGACGTCATTTGGGAGCTCAGATCTTTTGTCCAGGATGCCGGCACTGGCTATATGAGTCTTGTGTACACAATAAAAGCTTTTGTTTGCATTCTAGTCTGTCTGTGTGTTCCTTTCGTGGGTGTGGGAGACAGGGTTCCTGCTTCACACATACCTCCCTTTATTTTACAGTACAACAACAAGCACTGATGGGGAATGGGAGTCAAATTTCCATTTTGATACGCTACTGGATGTTCCCGATCCTAGCTTGAATGATATGGATGTCCCTGCCCCACATTTTCCTAAGGGGATATCTATTTGGCCACTGGCATGGATGTCCCCATCAGGGATTTGCATAAAAATGTATGTAAAAACGTCAAGGTGTATATCATGCTAGGAACCAAGGGGAAGAGTTGGGGTGGAGCTTGGGTCCCTCATACAAAAAGGCATTCTGGTATTCTTGCTTTCAGGATTAATGGAGAATATTTTAATAATAAGCTGCCTTTTATAGTACAAATTAAGAAAGTTGTAACTGGGATGGATAAAAGTATGCATTTTCAATTCTGCTATGGTAATATGCCAATTCTTAAAAAAATAGATGTTGGCATTTACACCTATTCCAAAGCAGGCATATGTGTCTACTAACTGCTTGTTTGGGCATGGGGCTTGTATGAGTAACTGAGGAGGCAATTGTGCCTACTTCCGTGATGTTGAAAACCATTTCAAAGAGAGTTATCTTTGCAGTCTTTTTTTCAATGTCTAAATAATTGTGACTCAAATTTGAGGTTTACCTATACTTACCATATTAGCTCTATAACTTTTATAGACCTTTCTGTTTTGATCATCCAAGACATTTTGCTTTTTCCATCTTCCACAGATAGGAAAACTCTACTTGAGTTTTACAGTTGCTTTCCCCAGAGACTCTGTGAAAATATTGCTGTTGGACAATTTCTGTCTCTGTCTCTTGTTCTATGGAAAAATAATTTAAACGACAAGTGATGAAGGATAGTTTCTAACAAGGTGCTATCCTGCCCATGTTATTAAGAGGGCATATATAAAGGAATAGAAAGGAAACACATATGAGACTAAGAGGATCAGGATCCAAAAGTGGTCTGATCCGCTTAATCTCGTATGTGTATGTTGGCAAAACTGTTTGGTGTATATTGGCAAAAACACATGGAAGCTGAATATTAGAATTATAGAAAATGAAAGCCATATAACAATGTTGATGTGACAGCCCCTTTGGTGTTTCATAATCCCCAATATTTTCATGTGTTTGCAGATTATCATCTGAGTGTTTTGCAATGGATTACTCTGCCGGGGTGGCGATCTGGATAGCCTCTTTTTGCAAAGCGGACAGCGCTAGATCTATAATCTAAATATTATTACTCCTGGGTTTTAAATAAAGAGATTGATTGGTCAGTTTTTAACTGACCTGTTTGCCTTGAGTGGTAAAACATCGGACTTTAGAGGATCATTTCAATTTACGTGTTTCCATGTGATGATGTCAGAGTGGGAAGTTTGCTCTCAAATATAAGGACTATACTTTTTAGCATTCGAGTGCTACCAGAGTGTGTGGTCTAAGTGTGCTCTGAAGTAAGTTTCTACTTCTCTCCTGTACTGTTTGTTTACTCATGAACTTATTTCTGATGTTTACACCTGTTTCCAGTTATAACCCCTGTTGCAGGCAGCGTGGTCTGCCAAAACACCATGGCACCAGCAAAAGTGAGGTGTCAGGTATTTTGATAGTTTGGGCTTTTTCAGAGCTTGCAGGTGTTCTTAAAAGATATATGAGGCTGCACAACAAGAAACTCAAGCTGTTTCAGGAAGAAGAAAAGCTTGGACCTTAGTAGTATTTTCAAGCACAAACTTAAAGCTAAGTGGACTATATTCATAAGAACATAAGATATGCCATACTGGGTCAGACCAAGGTCCATCAAGCCCAGTATCCTGTTTCCAACTGTGGCCAATCTAGGTCATAAGTATCTAACAGTTTCCCCAAAAGACACAGGTTCCACAATGCTTGTATTGGGGCAAGCAGTGGATATTCTGGGTCCCCTTTGATAATGGTGTAGTGACCTTTCCTCTAGGAACTTGTCCAAACCTTTTTTAAACCCGGCTACACTTGATCAGGTATGAGGTGGTGAGATAAGAGGTCTGAGTAGGGCTGTGAAACTGAGTGCAGAAATATGGGGAGAGGAGGTGGTTTATGGACCTTTCCTCCAGGAACTGGTCCAAACTTTTTAAACCTAGCTATGCTAATAGCTTTTACTACATCCTCCGGTAGCAAATTCCAGAGTTTGATTACATGTTGTGTGAAAAATTATTTTCTCTTATTAGTCTTAAATAGGTTACCCTGTAGCTTAATTGGATGCCCCCTAGTCTTTCAATATTTTGATGGCATAAACAATCGATCTACGTTTACCTGTTCCACTCCATTCATTAATTTATAGACCTCTATCATATCTCCCTTCAGCAATCTCTTTTCCAGATTGAAGAGTCCTAACCTTTTTAGCCTCTCTTCATAGGGGTATCCTTCCATCATTTACCATTTTGGTGGCTCTTCTCTGTACCTTTTCTAATAATGCTATATCCTTTTTAAGATACGGTGACCAGAATTGCACGCAATATTCAAGGTGTGGTCACATCATGGAATGATGCAGAGGCATTATAATATGCTTTGTTTTATTCTCTATTCCTTTCCTTATGATGCCTAGCATTCATTTGCTCTCTTGGCCGCTGCTGCTCAATGGGTGGAGGGTTTTAACATGTAATCCACGATGACACCTAAATATTTTTCCTGGGTGGTGGTTCCTAATGTGGAACCTTGCATCGTGTAACCATAGTTTGGGTTTTTCTTTCTGAGGTGCATAACTTTGCACTTGTCCACATTAAATTTCATCTGCCATTTGGATGCCCAGTCTTCCAGTTTATCAAGATCCTCTTCATCTGCAAATTTGATAACCTCACTCATTATTCCCATTTCCAGGTCATTTATGAATATGTTAAAAAGCAGTGGACCCAGCACAGATCCCTGGGGTACTCCACTATTCACCTTTTTCCATTGGGAAAATTGGCTATTTAGCCCTACCCTCTGCTTTCTATCTTTTAACCAGTTCTTGATGCACAATAGTGCACTTCCTCCTATACCATGACTTTTTAATTTTGCCAAAAGTCTCTCATGAGGGACCTTGTCAAAGGCTTTCTGAAAGTCAACATATACTATATCAACCAACTCACCTTTGTCTACCTGTTTATTCACACCTTCAAAAAAACATAACGGAATAGAAAACAAGACCTTCCTTGGCTAAAGCCATGTGGCTGTCTTCCAATAAGCCATGACTATCTACATGTTCAATAATTTTGTTCTTTATGATGGCTTCTACCATTTTTCCCAGTACTGACATCAGGCTCACCGGTCTGTAGTTTCCTGGATTACCTCGGAACCCTTTTTAAAAATTGGCATTACATTGGCCATTCTACAATTTTCAGGTATTACAGATGATTTTAACAGTTTTTGCAGTTCACAGATTACTAATAGTAGGTCTGCAATCTTATATTTCAGTTCTTTCAACACCCTTGGATGTATACGATCCAGTCCAGGTGATTTGCTACTCTTCAGTTTATCAAAAAGGTTGTAAAGATCCATAGAATTTCGACTGTGAATAACTGTAAATAGTTTTGCCTGTTTCTTCCAAGTTCTTAAACCCTTGTTACTTGTAAAATGCACTACAGTTACCCTGTATGTATATGTTCTGTTCCATGTAAACCGCGCTGATGATAATAGTGCGGTATATAAGAAATGTTAAATAAATAAATATATAAATAAATAATACATCTTCACGGTGTATTGGTATTTCTTTTGGTTCTTCCACAGCATCACCTTTAAATACCATTTCAGTCATGGGTAACATCACTACATCTTCCTTAGTAAAGACTGAAGCAAAAAATTCATTCAGTCTCTCCATTATGGCCTTGTCCCCTCTTAGTGCCTCTTTTACCTCTCTATCATCTAATGGTCCAACTGAATCTCTCACAGGTTTTTTGCTACAAATGTACTTGAAAAGGTTTTTATTATATTTTTTTGCTTCCCCAACAAGCTTCTTCTCAAATTCTCTCTTTGTCTGCCTTATGAATGCTTTGCATTTAACTTACCAGTGCTTGTGTTTTTTCCATTTTTCGCCATTTGGCTCCTTTTTCCATTTCATGAAAGATGCTTTTTTTTGGCAGCAACAGCCTCTCTTTCCTCACCTTTAAACCATGCTGGCAGTTTTTTGGACTTCCTTTCACTTTTCTTAAAGCATGGAATACAGCTGGTCTGGGCTTCCAAGATAGTATTTTTAAACAACACCCAAATTTGATGTAAATCTTTAACCTTTGCAACAGCTCCTTTTGGTTTTTTCTTAACTATTTTCCTCATTTTATCATAGTCTCCCTTTTGAAAGTTAAAAGTTAAAACTGTGGATTTCCTTTTCCTCCCTCTTCCATTTATTAAATCAAATGTGATCATACTATGATCACCCTTATCTCTTGCACAAGATCTTGTGTTACACTAAGGACTAGGTCCAAAATGGCTTCCCCTCTGGTTGGTTCATGAATCAGCTGCTCCAAGAAGCAGTCATTTATTTCATTTAGAAACTTTATCTCCCTAGCATGTCCTTCCGTGACACTGACCCAGTCAATACCAGGGTAATTGAAATCACCCATTATTATTATTGTGCTGTAGCTTTTGTTAGCTTCCTGGATTTCTTTGAGCATTTCATCATCCATTTGTTCATTCTGGCCAGGCGGTCGATAGTACACCCCCACTGACATTGCCTCCCCCTTCTCCTTTTTACATGGAATTTCAATCCATAGAGATTCTACAGTGAATTTTGTTTCCTGTAAAACTTTAATCCTTTGTCACTCAATGCCCTTTCCAACACAGAGTGCAAACCCCTTCACCAATTTGATCTGCTCTATCATTACGATATAGTTTGTACCCAAGTATCACCATATAGTTTGTACCCAAGTATCACAGCGTCCTCCTTCCACCATGTCTCTGAGATACCAATCATATCTGTCCTCTCATTTAGTGTTGCATATTCTAACTCTCCCATCTTATTTTTTAGACTTCTAGCATTTGCATACAAACATTTTAGAGGCTGATTTTATTCATATTAATCTCCCTATCGGTAGGCAGGGGTAATTTGGAATCTTTAAGCTCTGTGTGTTCTGTATTCAAGGGCACTTGGGCTACTTTTATCTTTATTGGAACTTCTCTGCTGATATGCCCTAACTTCAATATTTTGCTAGTATCCTTCAACATTACATTGTTCTGAACCATGCACTCTTGGGCGACTGTTGGCTTTCCCCTATTAGCTAGTTGAAAAGCCGCTCTATCTCCTTTTTAAAGGTTAATGCCAGCAGCCTGGTTCTGTCCCGGTTAAGGTGGAGCCAATCCCTTCAGAAGAGCCCCTCCTTTCCTCAGAATTTTGTATGCACGTGATTTGGTATCATTTTTGGGTGCTGCTTTAAAAGTTTAAACTATATGGCTTTGGGTAAATGATGATGTAATACAGAAAAGGCATTTTGGGGCCCCAGAGCATCTTTTGACATGATTGCAGTCCCATTTTGCCTTTAAAAAGGTTTGTTGATACCCTTACCATGTAACAAAAATCTCAAAAACATATTTGGGAATATCTTTTATATTGTTGATGTACTGAACACACAGCATTGGAGAGAGTGTTTTAATTTCTTTTTTTATTTATTATGTTGTCTGTTCGTGCAGAAGCATTTTTGTCCTTTTGTTGAATAAAAGCATCATTTAAGATAATAAACTTATAAATCTCAATTCTTGATGTCAATGATGATTCTGAAGTAAACCCTCCTTCTGGAAAAAAAATCTGAGTTCCTTAAGGCATGCACTCCAATAGAATTTTTCTACATCTGGAAAGCCAATACCTTCCAAATGTTTAGGAGAAACGACCATTGAAATATCAATCCAGGTCTCTTTCCTTGCCCAAAAATTTGCAAAAAGCTTTCTCATCCTAGAAAAAAATATCTCCTAATTATAATAATATGGATATCGGAGAACAAAAAAATTAATTTTGGGAAGTTAATTATAATTTTTAGGGCATTAGGTTTACCAGAACAGGTACGAGATGGAGCATCTCCCAGTCTAAACACCTCAAGTATAACTTGTACATGACAGAAAGTATTATATTATGAACGGTACAAGTTTGTAATGACCCTGCTAAGGTATTAGAGAGGAACTAAAAATCTGTTCTAGTATATATTTTGTGGACTATGAAGCATTATGTTATAATATTCATATTGTATTAAGTTATCTTACATTTTCTGCTCCTTTTATAATAAAAATAAAATATTATGCTAAAAAACGTTACCACTGCTATAGAGCTGTAATAGAGCTGGGGAAGGGCTGATCTTTTCAATTGGAGTCACTGGAGCCAGGGATGGATGTAAAGGGGGCCTTTTTGAAGTATTTTAAAATGTATTTGATTTGAAATATATGGTTTACCATTAAAATCTATGGATGTTGCCATGGAAACTGTTGAAAAGAGGAAAGGTGTGAGCGCAGAGAGAGAGGGGAAGACGGCAGGATAAAGAATGGTCTCGATAGATACGGAATTATAATTATCTTTCTTTTAGACACTAGTTAGGGCCCGTTTAGAGAACAGACACCTGCTACTCAGGTTAAAAGAAAAACGTAAATACATGAGAGCAAAAGGAAGAATATTATTAACTGCAGTGACAATTGCAGTTTCCCTGGCTATAGGGTAATCATTGATTCTCTTCCTTGTATTTATTTATAGTTAGGATATTAGGTACTTGGCTTCAGAGAGAGAGACAAAGTGCTATGAGGAGAAGAAATCAGGAGTCTGGGCCAGACAGAGGCCAGTGAGGATTACTGTAAAAGGACAACCACCACCAGTTATCCAACAAGAACCTAGAACATATACGGTAAATGCACAATAACATTTTTCACCCTGGCCAGGGATTAAGGTATAATTTGAATATTATTATTATTTTTTTGTGGGGGGGGGGATGGGTAAGAGATATTTTTCTTTGGGAAAAGAGAGGGAATACACATACAGGGACACAAACCTAGAGAAGAGGGGATTGATACCTGATTCTGGAGAAGGGGTGGTAGACAATCAGGGACTCCTGCAAAGAAAAATGCACAAAGGGGATCTTTTACTATAGGGAAATAGCTGAGAGCACATGTTTGGTACATTCTAAAAGCCTGCCTTGCACACGCATTGCCAACAAGCATGGGGCCATTACATTTAGCACAGGCCGATTCCTGGGCATCCCACATTAGGGACATAAGAGGATGGGTTAGGGGTGGAGAGTGAGCATTGTAAAGCTCTGTGCAGTTAGGGCATGGTGTGTACCCTGCGCTAACTGCCTCTCTCATGGCAGTTTATTTATTTATTTGCTTAACAGTTTTTATATACAACTTTTGTACCAAAGTGATTTACCATGAACAACAGCGCACAGAAACATAGAAACATGACAACAGAAAAAGACCACATGGTCTATCTAATCTGTCCTTCCATATCAACCACTACAACAGTCCCCTTTTTTCCTTTAGAGATCCTCTGTGTTTGTCCCATGCGTCTTTGAATTCTGGTTCTTCATCTGTGAATATAGAACAGAAATATTTGTTAAGCAATTCCACTTTATCCTCATCATCTTCTACATGTTCCTCCCCTTCACCCTTGAGTCTGACAATACCACTTTTGTCCTTCCTCTTCTCACTAACATATCTGAAAAATGTCTTATTTATTTCTTTATTTGTAAATTTTTCTATACCGCCCCTTCCAGAGATCAGGGGTAGTTTACAGAGAACAGAAGATAATAATATTGACATTGAACATTTTTGAAACATGATAACTATTCACAATAAACAGTAACATAAAAACTATTTACAGTTTAGCAGGAAACAGCAAACATATGAACTATTTACAGGCTTGTATATTAGACTTATGTTTCAAGTTGCCCTTATGTGACTTACATGGAATGGATCAAGGATTGGCTATGTGGAAGACCGAGGATATTGAGCTTGTGTCTGCAGTGTCGAGGTAGGGTCGGTTAGGGCTTGATGATCAGCATGCTCCTGTGAGGTCTGGTCAGGGTGTGCTGTGGATTGTAGAAGTGTTGGATAAAAAGGTATGTTTTTAGCTCCTTTCTAAAGGTTTGGAGGTCTTTAATCTCTCTTAGGTTCACTGGGAGATTGTTCCAGAGAGTGGGTGCAAAGTATGAAAGAGCAGAGTTGCTTGTTTTCTGCTTTGTTTTCTGTATAGATTCAGGAACTAGCAACATGTTGAGGTTCATTCTTCTTCTTGATCTGCTTTCGGGGGGGGGGGGGGGGTTGAATTAATTTTGTGAGATGAGATGGGGCTATTTTATTGATGAGCTTGAAAGTGGTCACTATGGATTTATATTGAATTCTACTGGCAACAGGGAGCCAGTGCAGGGCGTATAGAATAGGGGAAATGTGGTCAGATAGTTTGGCTTTAGAGATAATCTGTGCAGTGACATTTTGAGCCATTTGTAGTATGTGAAGATTTTTCTTGGAGGTGCCTTTTAGTATTCCGTTGCAATAGTCTAAGTGTGGTGTTGTTAGTGCTTATCCCCCCATTTTATTGCATTGACTATTTCCTCCTCTTTTTGAATATTTGATTTCCTGACTATTTTGCTAGCTTCTCTCTTTTTTTCCAAATATAGATGCCTGTCTTCCTTTCTCTGTGATCTCTTGTATTTCCTGAAGGCCTCTCTCTTTTTCTTCACCTTTCAGCTACTCTTTCAAAATCCATAGCAGTCTCCTTTTCCTTCTACCTTTATTTATCATTTTAACAAAAAAGTTGATTGCCTTTAAAATATCTCCTTTCAGTTTTGGCCACTGTTTTTCTGCATCCCCCAGCTGTTCCCATCTCACAAACGACTTCCTGAGGTATTGGCCCATCTTGGCAAAGTTAGTTTTCCTAAAGTCTAGGACCTTTGCTTTGGAATGGATTTTATCAGCCATAGTCCTAATACTGAACCATACCATCTGATGATCACTGGATGCAAAATGATCCCCCACTATAACATCAAAACCACTTTCACCACTGGTAAGCACCAAGTCCAGTATGGCCCCTTTACGTGTGGGTTCTGTTACCAGTTGCCTGAATAGTTCTCTCTGTAGAGAATCCAGGATCTCCTTGCTTCTAGATGATACTGCAGCAAGGATGTGGCAATCAACATCTGGCATATTGAAATCCCCTAAGAGTAGCACTTCCTCTTTCCTGGCAATGCTGCGTATATCTTCAATTAACTCTCCATCCACCTCTTCTCCTGGTGAGGGAGGTCTGTATATCACGCCAATGCAAACAGATTTCTCTTTCCCTCTTTCTAGTTAAACCCTTAGTGCCTCCTCTCTCCCTTTTAGGCCTCCTCCTCCCCTTCTTCCTAACCTGTCCTTTCTGAATAAAGTATAGCTTGGTATAGTTACAGCCCAGTCATGGTTGTCCATGAACCATATCTCTGATACTGCCACTAAAACCAATTCAGCCTCTCCCATTAAAGCCTCAACATCTGGGTTCTTATTTCCCATTCTCCTGCAATTATATACACTGCTTTCCATATGTTGCCCCTTTTACCCATTTCCATAAAGGTATTTAATGTTTCATTTACCTGGGAGCTTTCTCCACCCATCCCCCACGAATCTGGTAGTGAAGTCTGGGTTGAGAGTATTAAAAGGCATGTAGAACATGATATCATCTGCGCAGAGGTATATGTGCATACTCCATTTTCTTAATAGGTTGCAGATGGGCTGAATGTTTATATTAAATAGTAAGCCAGACAGGGCCGAGCCTTGAGGAATACTTTTTGTTAGGTTAAATGGTTTAGAGTTGCTGGGTCCGATTTTTACTTGCATTGTTCTGTCTGAGAGGTAGGATGTAAACTATTTTAAGGTGCAGTCGATCAGATCTATGTTTTGAGTCTGCCTATCATGGTGTGATGTGCTACTGAGTCAAACACTGCGTTGATATCCAGTCCATGAATCCTTGTCAAGGTTTGTTCAGGCTAGGGTTGCCAACCAGCTGGTTTTCAGCCAGCCTGGCCGGTTTTAACGTGACCAGGCCGGCTGCTGGCAGAGATACAAAACCGGCCCTTGAAAAGCCATTTTTTTGCTCTGGCCACGAGATCGGAAGCGGCCAGAGCAGAAAACCGGCTTTGTAATCGCAATTACGATACTGGCTGTGTAATACAGTTAATTTAAAAGGAAAGAGAACCTGTGATGAGCCCTCCGATCCTAGGAAACTACTTCTGTAGCGCCCGCCCCATCTGACATCACTTCCTTTTTAGTCTGGGCACTGCAGAAGGAGTTTCCTTGGATCAGAGGGCTCCTCACAGGTATTCTTTTCTTTTAAATTAACTTTATTGCAGCCGCTGCTCTGTAAGAAGCAGGAGCAGTGGCTGCAAAGGATGATGCTGCACTGGAGGGGGGTTAAGCTGCACTGAGGGGGAGTTAAGCTGCACTGAGGAGGGGGGTTAAGCTGCACGGAGGGGGGAGGGGGCAGGTGAAGCTGTACTGAGGTGAAGCTGCACTGGGGAGGGAAGGTGGAGCTATACTGGGGGGGTGTGAAGCTGTACTTGGGGGGGTAAAGCTGCACTGGGTGGGGCGAGGGGAAGGTGAAGCTCTACTAGGGGGGGTGAAGATGTACTGGGGAGGGAAGATGAAGCTACACTAGGGGGGGTGAAGCTGCACTGGGGGGGGGCAGAAGGCTTTACACAGGTTTAAATTTATTTTTAACTTAACTTTATTGCAGTCGCTGCCCTGTAAGAAGCAGGAGCAGCGGCTACAAGGGGAAAGAGGTGGCAGAAGGGACTGACAGGTGGAAGGTGAGGACTGGAAGAGAGCTGAAAGCTGGGCAGGAGGTGGCTGAAAGGGAGCTGACAGAGGGGTTAAGGAGGGAGCTCAAAGAGAGATGATAGCTAGGAATGGTACTGGTAAGTGACTGGGTAATGGGGAGGAGGCTGGTAGGAAGGGGGGCACTGGGACTAGAAGGGAGCAGAAACGTGGGGATGGCACTGGAAGGGGGAAGGACAGAGGGTAGGGTGACTGGAAGGGAGCTGACACGGGGAAGGCACTGGGAGTGGAAGTGAGCTGATACCTGGGATTGTGTTTGGACTACAAGCAATGTTCCCTCTAATTTTTTTGTAGGCTGTGTGTGCATAAAATATCAGCTGTGCAGCTTTTGAAGGAAGGTTAAATTTTTGTGCGACACATAATGACACTCGGGGTTATGTACTTTAAAATTTGACTACACGTCAGAATACAGTATGTACACCACATTGATTTTAATCAAATTAAATGAAAATAGACGATTACTAAATGAAGCAGAAACTTTCTAGTAATTACAATGACAACTTTTAAATTTTAAGACGTCTGTGTTGTTTTCTATCAGAATCAGAACCGTACAAGAGAAAGGAAACGAGAGCAACAAAGCAGCCAATTTAACTATAACAGCAAGAGTACCTGCTCATTCACCCCCAACTGATCCCTGGGAATTCAAAAAGGAAAGCAATTGCGAAGGAAACAAAAAAACATAGGAATTACCATGAAGTTTCACCAGGCATTTACAAGGAAATTTTAAGAATAATCATCCCCCCAGCTGGAGAACCCGGGGTCGCAGGATCAAAAACTCACTCCTACGCCGACGGGTTTCCCGAGCTAGATCCGGAAAAACTCGAACTGAACAACCCTTAAACAATACATTTCTTTTACGAAAAAAAAGCCTGAGCAGCCATTCACGGTCTGATACTAAAGCGAAGGTAACTAGACAGGTCGCTGTCCTAACTAACACGGAATCAGAAGTTTCCAATAAAGCAGAAACACTTAAAACATCAAATTGCTCCTGCCCACCTACTGCAACAGAGGCCGAAGCCTTCCGAGCTGTAGGAAGATAATAAATCCTAACAATAGGAGGGCATGAATCCGGAGGAAACCCCAATACTTCAAGAAGATACATTTTAAACATTTCTTTTGCCGAGATATTAGGTAACAAAGGAAAATTTACCAAGCGCAAATTTGCCAATCTAGAGAAATTTTCTAACTGTTCCAGCCGGGCTTTCGCCTGGTTAGAATCCTTAATAAAAAGTTCCGACAAAGTTTCCATCTGTTTAGTCTTTTCAACAGTCTCTTCAAGCTTGATTTTAATCTCGGAGACCTCCTGCTTATTTTCCTGTTCATCTTGGATCCTGGATCTAAACTATTGTGGGCTAGTGGTGGGGTTCTGCTTGTGATTGTTATTACCTTTGATTATTCTGTATTTGTTTTGTTTTTGGAAGCGTCCCCCTTTTCCAATTGCAAGTTTGTTTATGCTTGTAATTTTTGTTAAAATCAATAAAATATAAATAAAAAAAAAGAATCAGAACCGTAATTTTTGTGCGCTCTGTTGTAAAGTATGTGCGCTCGCTTGGCGAGGTTTGTCCGCGCGCACACGTGCACAGCTTAGAGGGAACAGTGACAACAAGGGGCTGGACAGTGAGGAAGGAGGGGGAACTAGAAGGGAATGGACACCACTGGCAGTCCTGGGAACACAAGGGGATTGGCATTGGAATGTAATGGGAGGGGAGGACTGGAGAGGGGGCTGATGGAGGGTTACTGGGACTGGAAATAGGCTAAGGAAGTGAAAAAAAGAAAAGAAAAGAAGAGACAAGAAATGGCAGATGGACTATAGACCATAGAAAACGAGCTAAGAGAAGATAGGAAAACTGAAGCCTCAGATCGGAACCAGTATGATCACAGAATAAAATGGTCAGACAACAAAGGTAGAAAAAATAATTTTATTTTCAATTTAATGATTGGACTTTGTACTATCTTTATATTTTACACAGTATGGGAAACTATCTCTTATTTATCTGATATTGCACTGCATGCAGAGTCTGTCTTCTTGGGGTTTCAGTTTTATTTTGTCTATATATTTCTCTTTTTTTGTGCTCATTTATTGATGAAGACCTGTCTGTATTGTGTGTGTGTGTGTGTGTGTGTGTACAACCAATGCTGCGTATTCTGTCAGTATAGAATTTCTGTTTAAGAATATGTAGAAATCTTGCTCGTTCAGTTTGCACATTGCCCTCTCTGTAATTTTTTGGGTGACAGGGTGTGGAGCAAGGGTGGGGTGGAGGGCAGGACAGTGGTGGGGTTGGGGTAGGCATGGGCGGAGTGTGACTAGCCACAGGTGGCAGGTTTTTCTCTTTCAAAAAGTTGGCAACCCTAGTTCAGGCCTATGATGAGATGATAGAAGAGATCTGTGAATAGTGTGTCAACGCCATGCTGAGGGCAGAAGTCGTGCTGTTGTGGGTCCGATGGGGCATAAGAATCAACATAGTCTTGAAGTTGTTGTACAAATTTCCTGATTATTTTAGCCAGGAATGGGTTGCTGGCGATTGATTTGTAAGAGCTGAGGAGAATTGTATCTAATGAAGGTTTCTTTAGTGTAGGGCAAATTGATGCCTGTTTGAGCACTGTGGGTAGGTATCCTTGGGAGAGGGATGTTTGGACTATCTTTAGGATAGTTTGAGTGAACTTATTGCGAAGGGATTTTAACCATGGCATTGGACATGGGTCCAATGGAGATGTTGTGGTATTGATCCTGTTGATGATATCTGAGAGTTTCCTCTTAGATATTAGGTTGAACATGGGCTGTAAGTGGATTTCATCTGTATTGTCCTGTTGTTGTGGGGGGTCATAGTTCTGTGGAGTTGCTGGTCTGTGCCTGTTGGAGAGAAAGTCAGCCATCTCCTGTGGGTCAAGTTGCATTTTCGTGTTTGTTGCATCTGTTGGGGTCACTGATCAGCGGAGACACGATTGAGAATAGTTCTCTGGGACGATTGAGGGACTTTGTGAGAATGTTTGTGTAATATTCCTTTTGGCACTTGTTGCCTAGATTGTTGTATTCTGTCTGCATGGCACAGAGCTGTAGCTTAATATTTGTATCTTGTGAACATTTCCACTTTCTTTCTAACAGCCTGAGCTGGAAAAAATTCCTTAAGTACCGGGGTGGGGTGGGGGCTGTAGATTTGGGTTGATTTGTTAATTGTCTTCTATTGTATGCTGCTGCTTTATTAATTATCAGGTTCCATGAGCTGATGAAATTGTCCAGGTCATGTACGTTGGTATCTAAATGTGAAGAGACCTCTAGGAACGGTTGTGGGCTGAATGCCTTGAAATGGCATCTATGATGCTGTTGTTGGGGTTTATTAGGTAAGTGGAAATTGTTTGGTAGTCTGAAAGATATCATGGCATGATCAGACCAAGTCACGGGGTCAATTTGGATGTTTATATCCATTTTCTGTAATGTATTGGGTATAAATATGAGGTCAAGGAGGGAACCTTTGCAGTGAGTAGGTGCATCAATTATCTGGTTTAATTGTATGCTTCCATGGCATTCAAGAGCACACTAGCTTGCTTTGTCATTGTAGTAAGGATGTTAAGGTCACCCATGAGGATCAAGTGTTTTTTGTTTTTTTTTATGCTGCTTGTGTGGATACCTCTTCTAGCAGAGCTGAGAGTTCATCAGTGTTTGCAGTGAGTTTTCTATATGTTAGATATATAGGGTCCGATTCTGTGCCATGAATAGCGGGGACATCCCCACTATTCGTGTCTTCCCCCCGCCGCATCTAACTTCCCCACTGGTTATGCGGGGAAGTTAGATTGTGCAGGGAAGGGGCTGCTTGGGGGCAGAGTCTGGGTGGGCGGTCGCCAGCCCTGGACGTACAGGGCCGATTCTAATGTCGGCCCTATATGTCCAAGACTGGTGACATGTGTGGGGAAATTATTCCACCTCCAAGGTGGAATAATTTCCCTGGACGAGTTTTTTTGTTCTATGCCGGGGCACTGATGGGGCAGGGGGGGAGGGGCGGAGGACATTCCCCGCAGCCCAACCCTGGCCTTAGGAGGCCAGATCGGGGGTTGAGCTGCAGGGAATAAGCTTTGTTTTCCAGCGGATGGCATGGCAACTCTTCAATGGAGCCGCGGTGCCATAGCAACATGACGCCATGGTGCCGTGGGTCCATTGAAGAGCCTTGACTGAGGTAGTCGGGGAGGTCCTGTACATGCAGGCTGGACTGAATCACAGTCCCAGCCTGCACATACAGGACTGTTTGTGATTCTGATCCTGTGGGGCTAGACGTGCCCCGCGGGATCAGAATCGCAATCCCCTCTGTACGTCTGGTTCAGAGCGGACGTACAGAGGGGATCTATGTCTGGAACGGAATGAGCCCTATAGCGTGTTCAAAGTTAGAAATAGCAGGGGTTCACCTAACACCATTTTAATAGATGGAGTTAAGTGCATCCATGCTAATGTGGCACACGTTTATAAGATCATAAGATATGCCATACTGGGTCAGACCAAGGTCCATCAAGCCCAGTATCCTGCAAGTATGTAGCAGTTTCCCCAAAAGACACAGGTTCCACAATGCTTGTATTGTGGCAAGCAATGGATTTCCCGGGTCCACTTTAATAATAGTTTATGGACCTTTCCTCCAGGAACTTGTTCAAACCTTTTTTAAACCTGGCTACACTAACAGCTTTAACTGCATCCTCCGGTAACGAATTCCAGAGTATGATTATACATTGAGTGAAAAAATATTTTATCTTATTAGTCTTAAATAGGTTACACTGTAGCTTCATTGCATGTCCCCTAGTCTTTCTATATTTTGATGGCATAAACAAACGATCTATGTTTACCCATTCCACTCCATTCATTAATTTATAGACCTCTAACATATCTCCCTTCAGCTGTATCTATTCCAGGTTGAAGAGCCTAACCTTTAAAGCTCTCTTCATAGGGATATCCCTCCATCCCCTTTATCATTTTGGTGGCTCTTCTCTGTACCTTTTCTAATAACGCTATAACCTTTTTAAGATATGGTGACCAGAATTGCACACAATATTCAAGGTGCGATCGAACCATGGAATGATACAGAGGCATAATAATATCCTTTGCTTTATTCTCCATTCCTTTCCTTATGATTCTTAGCATTCTATTTGCTGCTGCTGCACACTGAGCTGAGGGTTTCAACGTGTTATCCATGATGATGCCTAAATTGTTTTCCTGGGTGCATAACTTTGTACTTGTCCAAATTAAGGGACAGGACTTCATGTCCCTTTATTGTGGTCTAGCAGAACTTTGAATTGGTTTAATAATTTTGGGTCTACATTTTCCTCACTTATTTTCTTAATGTGAAAGGTAATTGTTTATTTAATTTTGAATATATCTCATATACAACAAATACAATAAAAAAAATGAAATACTAAACAAATTAAAAAATAAATGAGTCCTGATAGCCCTTCATTTCTATCTAGAAACTGTCCTGATGCTATTACTATATTTGTGTGCCTTATGATTAAATTTCATAATAAGTCAGAGCCTAGCAGCAGCAAAGAGCTTTAATTTAAATCAAATCAGAATATAACTTAGCATAAAAGGCAAAACAGGGTCAGTATTCTTTGAGCAACAAATAGTCTTCTAGAGACTTTTACAAAGAGGCCTTCTACCTAGGGGGTAAGAGACCTGTGAAACTTTTTCAATAGATGTTAATGCCAGGTTGCCGGTCAAAAGGCCATTTTGAAAGACTCCTTCTATCCAAGCAAGGACTGTTAATCACCCAGGAAGTTGGTCACAGCTTACCTCAGAAGCACAGGACAGGGTATCTTTATCTTTATCTTTATTTAAAATTTGATAAACCGCTTTTCGTCGTAACATAAAGCGGTGTACAATAAAAGGTTGACAGTGCACAAACAAGGAAAGGAACGCCAAAGTAAAACAGAAAAGCAGATATAGAGAATAAAAGTACTGTGTAACAGCCCTGTTTTAATAAGTGTTATTTCCCTACCTCCCTCCCAACACCCACCCACCCCTGGGATAATCGTAGCTTTATAGGTACTTAGACATCTTAAAGGAAAGGAGGTGCTCTCAGGTGCAGCTCGTTATCCAAATCAGTCATACACTAAGGACCTGAGATTAATTAAGTTTCAGGTGAACAAGGTGTATTAAACATATTAGTTACATTTTATTAGTATAGGTATCCATAGCAACCCTTAGTAATTAAAGAACTTAAAGATCTAAACACAAGCTTAAAACTAAGATGCAGACAGCATCAAGCAGCAAGATGGGGGCTTTCCAGTTTTTTGCATTGAGTGTCACATGTATGATTTCATCCCAGTTGGTGAGAGGTCTTACGTGTGCACTAGGTGCATGGAGCTCTTTGCTCTCAGGAACGAGTCCATTATCTAGAGGCTAGAGTAGCAGACCTGGAAGACATAAGAAAGACAGAGAGGTATATAGACAAGACCTACAGGGATATAGTCCTGAAGTCCCACCTCCAGTCTGGCAACATCCCTGTTGCCATGGAGGAGAGAGGTCATGTGACAGGAGAGCATCACCCTGGTATGGCAGGAAGTGGTCCTGTAACTAGGACCTGTCCTCCAGGTGATGTAAAACCCTCTAACACTGAGGAAGTTTCTCCAGGGGCATGTGTCCATGAGGGAAGGGTTAGGACAGCCGTTGTACTTGGTGATTCGATCATTAGGCATGTAGATTGCTGGGTGGCTGGTGAACGTGAGGATCACCTGATAACATGCCTGCCTGGTGCGAAGGTAGCGGACCTCACGTGCCACCTAGATAAGGTCTTAGATAGTGCTGGGGAGGAGTCTGCTATCTTGGTACATGTCGGTACCAATGACAAAGGAAAATGTGGTAGGGAGGTTCTGGAGGCTAAATTTAGACTTTTTGGTAGGAAGCTGAAATCCAGAACTTCCAGGGTAGCGTTATCCTAAATGCTTCCCATTCCACGCGCAGGACCCAAAAGGCAGGCAGAGCTCTGGAGTCTCAATGCGTGGATGAGGCGATGGTGCAAGAATGAGGGTTTTGGATTTGTTAGGAACTGGGGAACATTCTGGGGAAAGGAGGGGCTCTTCCGAAGGGATGGGCTTCAACTTAAGCGGGATGGAACCAGGCTGCTGACATTAACCTTTAAAAAGGAGAGAGAGCAGCTTTTAAAACTAGATAATAGGGGAAAGCTGACAGCCTTTTAACTTTCAAAAGGGAGACTATGATAAAATGAGGAAATTAGTTAAGAAAAAAACTAAAAGGAGCAGATGCAAAGGTTAAAGACTTACATCAAGCTTGGGTGTTGTTGAAAAATACTATCTTGGAAGCCCAGACCAGCTGTTTTCCATGCTTTAAGAAAAATGGAAGGAAGTCCAAAAAACTGCCAGCATGGTTTAAAGGTGAGGTCAGAGAGGCTGTTGTTGCAAAAAATGAATCTTTTAGGAAATGAAAAAAAGAGCCAAACGACGAAACCTGGAAACAGCACAAACACTGGCAAGTTAAATGCAAGGCATTGATAAGGCAGGCAAAGGGAAAATTTGAGAAGAAGCTTGCTGCCGAAGGAAAAACACATAATAAAGACTTTTTCAAGTACATTCCTAGAAAAAAACGTGTGAGAGAGTCAGTTGGTCCATTATATGATAGAGGGGTTAAGCAGGCACTAAGAGGCGACAAGGCGATAGCGGAGAGACTGAATGAATTCTTTGCTTCGGTCTTTACTGAGGAAGATGTAGGGATGTTACCCATGACTGAAGTGGTATTTAAAGGTGTAGAAGAATTGAAGGAATTAGCGATACATCGGGAAGATGTATTAAATTAGATAAACTGAAGAGTAGCAAATCACCTGGGCCGGATGATATACATCCAAGGGTGTTGAAAAAACTGAAATATGAGATTGCAGACCAGCTATTAGTAATCTGTGAATTATCATTAATATCATCTGTAATACCTGAAGACTGGAGGATGGAGAACGTAACACCAAATTTTAAAAAGGGTTCCAGGGGTGATCCGGGAAACTACAGACCGGTGAGCCTGATGTCAGTACTGTGAAAAATGGTATAAACCATCGTAAAGAACAAAATTGATGAACATGTAGATAATCATGGCTTAATGGGAGATAGCCAATATGGATTTAGACAAGGAAGATCTTGTCTTACTAATCTGTTATGTTTTTTTGAAGGTGTGAATAAACAGGTAGACAAAGGTGATTCGGTTGATGTAGTGTATTTGGACTTTCAGAAAGACTTTGACAAGGTCCCTTATCAGATACTTTTGGCAAAACTAAAGAGTCATGGGATAGGGGGCAGTGTACTATTGTGGATCAGGAACTAGTTAAAAGATAGAAAGCAGAGGGCAGGGCTAAATGGCCAATTTTCCCAATGGAGAAAGGTGAATAGTGGTGTACCCCAGGGATCTGTGCTGGGTCCGCTGCTTTTTGACATATTCATAAATGACCTGGAAAAGGGAATAACGAGTGAGGCTATCAAATTTGCAGATGACACAAAACTATTTAAAGTTGTTAAAACCCAAGAGGATTGTGGAAAATTGCAAAAGGATCTTGATAAATTGGAAGACTGTGCATCAAAATGGCAGATGAAATTTAATGTGGACAAGTGCAAAGTTATGCACCTAGGGAAGAACAACCTAAACTATGGTTACACGATGCAAGGTTCCACATTAGGAACCACCACCCAGGAAAAAGATTTAGACGTCATTGTGGATTACATGTTAAAACCCTCGGCCCAGTGTGCAGCGGTGGCCAAGAGAGCAAATAGGATGCTAGGTATCATAAGGAAAGGAATGGAAAATAAAACAAAGGATATTATAATGCCTCTATATCGTTCCATTGTGAGACCGCGCCTTGAATATTGTGTGCAATTCTGGTCACCGTATCTTAAAAAGGATATAACGTTATTAGAAAAGCTTCAGAGAAGAGCCACCAAAATGGTAAAGGGTATGGAAGGATACCCCTATGAAGAAAGGCTAAAAAGATTAGGGCTCTTTAACCTGGAAAAGAGACGGCTGAGGGGATATATGATAGAAGTCTATAAATCAATGAACGGAGTGAAAAGGGTAAACCTAGATCGATTGTTTACGTTATCAGAATATAAAAAGACTAGGGGACATGCAATGATGCTACAGGGTAAACTATTTAAGACTAATAAAAGAAAATATTTTTTCACTCAAACGTGTAATCAAACCCATTTCCTCTTTGTTTAGCCATCACCTTTGACAGAACCCTTAAATACCGAAAGCACCTAACAACAATTTTATCAAAAATTCAAATTCAAACAAATTCTCTAAGTAAAGTAAATATCGAATATTACCCTGGCATTGAATATCTGGGATTAAGTGTCGGTGTGCAGGGCTAGGCACCATAGGGGTGCATAGTCTGCCCAACTCAATATCGAGCCCCTACTGCTTAGAGTAGTGGGCTAGGACCAGGGCAGTGAGGGCTCAAATCCTACAGCTGCTCCTTGTGATCTTGGTTAAGTCACTTAATTCTTCATCTTCTCTATACCTTCTTTTGTTTTATGGCCAAAACAAGCACTTTCTCTATGCCTATACATGCATGAAGCAGGTGTAAACTTTGACAGGGTTGCAGATGTTCCCGATGTTTTTGAAATCGAGCGGAGACATCTAAATCCATTGCACCTCCCTCAAATCCCCTGCCTACTTGGACATCCTCTCACTGGAGAAGTCTTTAAAAGTCATCTGTAAAATGGCTCCATGAATGTCTCTGTGATTTCGATGTCCATATGTATGTTTTCAGACATCCAAATCACGTCTAAGACTTAAAAAAAGAAAAAAACCTTAGTGAGTACTAACCACAGATAGCCAATAGCACAGCATAATAAACATGGTCCCTCAGTGTGTTCAAAATTAAACCTCAATTAACCTATGAGCTAACATATTTACAATGGATTTAGGGTCACATGAGCAAGTGCAGACGCTCCTCTGCTTGCTCCGGGGATGCCTGCTGTAAACGTACTGTTATTGGCATTTCTATATTCCAAAAATTTATCATCCTTTCAGCAGAAGAAAACCCGAAAGCCTGGCATGGCTAGCTAGGTTATCGGTAGGTGCCATGGAGGGAGAGAGTTGGTCAGGATGGCAAGATGGCTGCCTCTCCAATCTCCCCCAATGCAGACAGCTTGGACTCACCCCACGAGGGAAGTGGCTAAATGCTAGAACCAAAGTCTGATCAGGTACTACAAAAACTAGAAACTATAGGAGAGATGATGGCAGAGATTGGGCAGAAAATTGAAGAAGTGGAACAACAGGTGGCTACTCAGAGGTCAGGCCTGACTCAGAGGTCAGGCACAACAGTCTAAAACTGAAGGCCTGCTGCTCCAGATGGACGACCTGGAGAATTGCTTGCACAGGAACAATATCCGCCTGGTGGGAATGCTGGAGGCTTGGGCTGGTGCTGCACTACCATCGCTGATAGAGACTTGGCTACCTAAAGAGCTGGGCCTTGATGCTCTCCTGGGCCATGTGCATGTGGAACGCGCTCATCAGATCAGGCCTCAAGAGGATGGCCACAGTATGCTGAGAGTGGTCATTGCACTAATACTGAATTTCCAACATAAAATGCAAATATTGCAAATATTTCAGAAAAAAGGAGGCCTGAAATTGGACAATCATGAAATCTTGCTATTTCAGGACTATTCAGTGACGGTGGTTGCAAAAAAAAAAAAAAAGAATTTGCGTTGGTATCTACAGAACTGTTTAAACTCAAGATAAAATTCCCATTAGCGTATCCAGTCCTACTGAAAGTGCAACATGAGGGTCAAGCCCATAGCTTCGATCAAGTGGGGGCAGCAAAGACATTCCTGAGTTTCTTGCCAGTAATGATGGCAGATTTCTGACCCTGCCATGTGGAACTGGACACTGGAAATGTGGACTTGGTGCTGCTGGGACTCAAATTGAACTCGATGGTCTAGTAGATTTCTGGAATAGTGACTGCCCTTCCTATGATGAGCCGGAGCAATGTAAGGGAAGCTTCAGGGCAGATATGATTAACTGAGTCTATGGTGTGGAGAACAGGGCAGCCCCCATTGCATCAGGGATGTAACGGACTCTGCAACTGGTGGAGTAGGGGGTTTTCTGGTTCTTCTTGTTGGGGATGGGGTTGGGGTTGAATGTGAGGTGGCTGCTGGGGGCGGGAGGAGGTGGGAGTGTGACTGGACTGTGAAGTGTGGAGTGTGGCAGAAGTGTGGATGTGTGCATGAGTGGGGGGTGGGGGGAGAAGGTGGGCACAAAGGGTGGGGGGAGGAGGGAGGGAGTTGGGAGGTCTGCAGTGAGCTAGTGGGATGGTGACCATGCCTGAGAGGTCTGTATTTTGGTTCCCCAAGGGGTCGTAGCAAGATGGAGTTCCAAGAGTCGAGGCTGGGTGGCCCCTGATGGCATTTGAGGTTCATAGTAGCTATTTGTACAGTGGAAAAGAGTGTGGTGTCACTTAACTTTAGGTTGACTACCTGGAATGTAGGCGGTATTAATTCCCCTATTAAGTGCACTAAAATTCTCCAGGCCCTTAAACAAAAGAGAGTGCACTTCAGGAGTCTCAATTGAGTTAAATTGAACATGGTAAGCTCAGGAGAGACTGGGTCGCCTCAGTGTATGGTGCCTCATCCATCTCATAGAGGAGGGGTGCAGTGGTTTTGGTGAAGCATGAGGCAACTTTTGAGATCCTCGATTGGGAGGCCGGGCCTAATGGGAGGTTTGTTATTTTTACTGCCAAGATTTTAAATGAGGAATTTTTGATTGGAAACATCTATGCATCTAATGAATATGACCATTCTTTTTTTCAGCAACTAATGCAGCAGGTCTCTGGGGCCATGCAACAAAATGTGATTCTGGCAGGAGATTTCAACTGCCTGCATGATCCAAAGCAGGACAGATTTGGAGGAGGCCAAGGAGGTAAATGTACTAACTAGATACTGTTTGTTTTATGTAAATCGCGCTGATTGCAAATAGTGCGGTATATAAGAAATGTAAAATAAATAAATAAATAAATAAATAAACAAAGGGGTGGCATACCTTTGCCGGGTGGGGGGTGGTTAGTAGATGTCTGGTATACTCTACAACCGGGAGTGAATGACTATATTCATTTGTCTAGAGCACATGGGACATGGTCACGCCTGGTCTGTGTACTGGTGTCCTTGGGTGGGTTTGGCCGGGTTCTTCAGGCAGAAATTGAGCCTCTTATGGTTTCAGACCATGGGATGGTGTGGATGGACTCAGAAGGTAGGATGGAGGTGCAGAGGGGGTTCAGATTTCCAGCGTACCTATGGGAAGATGAAGATTTTAGAAGATATCTAAAAATGCAGTGGGTCAAAAATGGACAATTTAATGAGGTGCACAAGGATACACATTGTTTTGGGTGGCAGGCAAGGCTGTTATGAGAGGCAAGGCTGTTATGAGAGGGCTAAATAGAAAAAATACTTGAACCAGAGCAGCTTGCAGCTAGAAAAAACTCTGCAAAAGCAGAAACATCACTTTGGGGCAACCTGGGGGAGTCGCGCATCAGGCATATCTTTCGACGCAGACTGCTCTCAACACCCTTCTGCAAAGGATGATACTCCTGAGTATGCAATACTACAAGCACTGATTCTACTGGTACGGTTATAAAACTGGGAAACTACAAGCCCGGGTGATGAGGAACTGGGGGGGTCCAAGCTATGTCTCTGTCATCAAAGATGAGTGGGGGAAGGTGTGCAATGAGAATAGGCAAATTGTGGCAGTGTTCCGCCATTTCTATCAGACTCTCTATATGGAGGACTTGGCTAGCTTGGAGAACAGTGCTGCCTTTTTTCAGGGAGTTCGCCTTCCCACCCTGATGGCTGAGGATGGCGCTGCTCTTATTCATCCGATTACTTGTGGGGAACTGCAGCAGGTGATCAAACAGAGGTTGTTACACAAAGCTCCAGGCCAGGACAGGTTTAGAGCTGAATTCTATAAGATCTTCAAGCTGAAGGTTGCTTCGGCACTTGCAGAAATGTATGCAAATGTGTCAAAGAACGGTATTCTCTCTTGAGATATACAGCAAGCAGCTATTACAGTGCTCCCTAGAGCAGGGAAGGACCTACTGGACCCTGCCTCCAATAGGCCTATTTCATGACTTAATTATGATGTCCAGATCCAGGCCTCTATATTAGCAGGTTGACTTAAACATGTCCTCCCCAGGTTGATAGGACACCACCAGGTAGGGTTTGTGCAGGGGCGGAGGGCGGCACAGAAATTGTGTGGCTGTTGTTACCTATGGAGTACTGTGTTCATCACCACCTTCCTTTATTTCTGTTGAGTTTTGATGCTAAAAAATCATTTCACAGTGTTTCATGACCCTACTTGATGACCACCCTGAAGGGTTTTGTTTTTTTGTTTTTTGGCAGCATTGGTGATATAGTGATGAACATAGCTGCCTTCCAAGCAGTTGACTCAGGTTTGATTCCTTGCCAATATAGCCTTTCCTCCTCTCATTTTTAGGAACAGAAGTGATGAGAAGTTCAAACAATTTTCAGAAGACTGTGTTCATGAGGAACTAGCTAAACTAGAAGTAGAAAAAGCAATGGGACCGGATGTGATACATCTGAGAATACTGAAGGAACTTGGGACATTCTAGCGGCTCCACTGACTGACCTTTTCAATGCTTCTTTGGAGTTGGGAGTGGTCCCAAATGACCGGAGAAAGGCACATGTGATCCCTTTACATAAAAGCAGAAGTAAGGATGAGGTTGAAAACTACAGGCCAGTTAGTCTAACCTTGGTAGTGAGTAAATTATTAAAAACACTGCTAAAAGAGAGAATAGTGAGGTTTCTGGAGTCCAGTGGATTGCAGGATCTGAGGCAACATGAGTTTACCAGAGGCAGATCTTGTCAGACAAATATTATTATTATTATTATTGAGCATTTATAAAGTGGTGTAAGCAGCGCTGTACAAATACAGAAAAGGTGAAGTCCAATAGCACAAAACCACATGATATGCAAGAACCCAGTCCAAATGTGGTAAAAAGAAAAGGACAACTACTTTATTAAAAATTATAACAGGGGTATAATAGCCAAGCTGACCCGACACAGGCCATGTTTCGGTTATGCCTTCATCAGGGGTATTCTTGGCATACAATAGCAAGGAGAAAAAATCCTTTGTCGATTATAAACCCTTATATTGTCTTGTAAGCTCCTTCAAAGTGTCCTCACTGGTTAGAGCAACTAATTGTGCTGCTTTTCTCTCTTCTTCTCACTTCTTTCTTGAAATATGCATTCCAGAAAGGGCCACAGTACTCCAATAATAGCCCTACCAGTGCTTTCAACTTAATCCTCTCAGTCCAGGTACCTGAAGCTCTTCCAGATTCTGGAACATAAGGAGTTATAATCAACAAAGGATTTTTTTCTCCTTGCTATTGTATGCCAAGAACACCCCTGATGAAGGCATAACCGAAACATGGCCTGTGTCGGGTCGGCTTGGCTATTTTACCCCTTTTATAATTTTTAATAAAGTAGTTGTCCTTTTCTTTTTACCACATTTGGACTGGGTTCTCTCATATACAGAAAACACAGTCCCTGCTCGTCAAGCTTACATTCTAAAAGGATGAACATAAAATAGTACATAAGGAGAAGGACAAAAGGGGACAATAAGGAATAGAAACATAACGATGGGGATTATGATCCAAAAGCGGACTCAAAGAGGTGCGTCTTGAGCCTAGACCTGAAGAGAGAGATAGAAGGGATTTGACACAGTGACAGGGGTACGTTGTTCCAAGCAAAAGGGGCAGCTAGGTCAAGCAGAAAAAGAATGTGGCATAGAGAGAAGAAAAACAGAAGATGAACAAAGATTATGGAAAGGGGTGTAGGGAGAGAGGAGAGAGGAAAGAGGAGCAGCAGAGTAAATGCACTTAGGTATGAGGATAACAGATAGGGAGCCAGTGAAGGGACTTTAAAAGAGGAGTAATGTGACAGAAATGAGCCTGGTGGAAAATTAGATGCACAACTGAGTTTTGAATAGATTGAAGTGGTAAAAGGTGAGCTTGAGGGAGAATCTGATTGACTCTTTAACTGGGTGACCAGAAAGTTGGACTGAGGGAGGGTCCTAGATGTGGTGTACTTAGATTTCAGTAAAGCCTTTGACACTGTTCCTCACAGGCAACTTATAAACAAACTGAGCACCCTAGGGAAGGACCCTAAAGTTACTGATTGGGTTAGAAACTGGTTGAGTGGGAGGCAGAAAAGGGTACAAGTAAATAGCGCTCACTCTTAAGAGAAGCAAGTTACCAGTGGTGTGCTGCAGGGATCTGTACTTGGTCTGATTCTTTTTAATATCTTTGTTAGTGATATTGTGGAAGGGCTGTCGGGCAAGGTTTGCCTTTTTGCGGATGATACCAAAATCTGCAATAGAGTAGAAACCAGGGAAGGAGTAGATAACATGAGGAGGGATCTAGCTAAGCTTGAAGAATTGTCTAGAATTTGGCAACTGAGATTGAATGCTAAAAAAATGCAGGGTTTAATTGTTTTCCTACTGTCGCCTTCTTGATGTGGACTTTAGCAAAGGTTTAGTATATATATATATTTTTTGTATTTTTATTTTTAAATTGGTTTTATATAGCATTATTAAACTCAACACGCTACATCAGCTCTAACCACAAAGCACATCCATTCAAAACCAGACCCAGCCGCAACCAATTCCCCAACTCCCCCCTCGAAAACCCAACATTCCACACTACACATCCTCACTAAATTATTCAGCCCCTGTATATTTAAGGGCCCACAGACCACGTAACCCCCCCCACTCTGCTCACCCATATGACTGAGTGACCCCTTCCCACTCACACCTCCCCAACCCCTGCCCCCTTTCCCCCTTCCCCCATTCCCTTCCCCAAGGACACGCCACAGATCTTCCCACTTGCCCCTAAAGCTATCCATTCTCTCCCGCCTCACTGCAGTCAACTTCTCCATTAAAACGACATGTCTTATCCTCCTTCTCTAACTCCCCTATCATTGGTACCTAAACACGCTTCCACGCCGCTGCCAACTCGCATCTCACAGCACTCAAACAGGCTCGTACTATCGGTCCCTCCTCCTGATGCTCTTCCCCCCACCATGATAGTAAACAGACCCTTGGGTCCTTCCTCACCTCCACCCCCTAGTGCCGCTGGATCCATCTCACCACCATCTCCCAATAGCTTTGTACCTTACTACATCCCCACCAAATGTGCCAAAAAGAGCCCACCTCCCCGTACTCCCTCCAGCAATCCGCCGACACCCCTGGAAATATCCTATGCAACCTCTCCGGCGTATAATACCACCGGATAAAACTTTTATACCAATTTTCCCTAATACTACTCGCCCAAGGAAGTCCCCTTATCCTATCCCAAATCTGTTTCCATTCCGCCTGTGTCAATGGCCCCCCAAACTCCCTCTCCCACTCCAACATATATTAAAACCTTACCCCTGCCCCCTCCCGCACTCCTTTATATAACCTCGATATCATCCCCTTTGACCCAAATTTCCCATACCAGATGGCCTCTATCTCTGACACCTCCCCTTTTTTTTTCTCCGGCCCCTCTGTCCCCCCTGCAAAAAGGAGCTCACCTGGATGTAGGAGAACCTATCCTGATCTTCTAGCCCATATTCTTCTCTAACCTCCTCGAAGGGCCACATCTCCCCCTCATCCAGTAATTGATAGAAACACTCCAAACCCCTTCCCCACCCAAGTATCAAACCTCCCCCCTTCCCACCTCGGTGTAAAGGGTCTCTACCCTCTCTATGGCATCATCACTGAGAATTGACCTATCTTCCCTCTATCCCTTCTTGTCCTTACTGCGTCCCACACCCCTACTACCTGCTGCATTGCCGGCGACCCCTCTCCCAATGCCCTACGGTTCTTCCCCCCCCCCCCCACCCACAGCCAGCCTCTAATCTACCCCCTTTACCAACGTGCACTCTAATGTCACCCATGGCTTCGGTTCCCCCCTCTTTCTCCAATCCATTACATTTCGGATTTGCGCTGTCCTATAGTAATCCTTGATATTAGGCACCCCTTACCCCCCCCCCCCTCTGCTTTCGGAGCGTACAACACCTCTCTCGCAATCCTCGGTGGTCTCCTATTCCATATGTACTGTGTGGTGGCGAGACTGTGGTAGAGCCTGAGAAAATGGTGGAAAAACAGTCATTTTCCTCTGAGCAAGGAAATAGTTCAGGGAGTTTTAGGATTAAAACTCCAGCTAAAGAAAAAAACTGCATTCACAGAGCTGTTGATAGTGAGCCACACCCCAGCTCCAAGGTAACCAGGGGAGGTGACGAGGATTACCCAGGGGTGGAGCTTGAGGCTATAGGGCATTCACACTCATATAAGCTCAGGGAAGCAGGAAGGAAAGGGGAACGAAGGGAGGAGAACACGAGGGAAGAAGTGATTACCAGGGAAGGTGTGTCCAAGAGAGGAGACTCTGGCAAGGAAGCAGGAAGTAAGGAAACCAGGAGGAACCCTGCAAGAGGAAGGTGTTCCAGCAGCTGTCTCAGGAGGAATCCCTATTGCACGCAGCATTCAGGAAGCTCTAGTTCTGAAGATAGTTCAGCTTGTAAGAGAATTACAGCTGGCTGGGAGGACGGGAGAGTTTGCCCTGTGGAAAATGCTGGTTATGAGCGGGAGTGTCCTTAGGAGAGCCGGTAAGAAGTGTGTCCTCTTCAGCAAAGTCTGGGAAGAGACTGGGTGCTAGAAGAAAGGTGAGCACATTGGAAACCTTACAAAGTTTGATAAAGGATAAGGATCTCCTCAAGCCTTCCAGTGTCCCTCAGCATAGAGAGGAGTCCCAATGGGGAAAGGTGTTTAAGTTGTTACAGAAACTAAAACCTGCAGTTTCAGACGCTGAGTCCAGCCAGGTGCCAATTGACTTAGATGATGAGAGCATGCAGATAGATGAATGTTCTTCAGATAATGTTTCCTCAGTTTTGGAAATGGACTGCTCATTCTGTGTGCGCCAGAAGTGAGAAAGCTCTAAGGTTTTAAAGTTATAGAAAACCAAGAAGCTTATCTAAGTGCTTAACCTGCTGGAGAATTATGCAAATGAAGTGCTAATGTTCTTGTGCTAGCCAGGAAGATTCAAAGGACTGATTTGAATGCTTGCAGCCTGGAAGCAAATCTTTAGCAGCTTTAAGGAAAGGAAGCAAATATTTAGCAACTTGTAGAAAAGAAGCGAAGTGCTGTACAGAGCTCAGCTGAAGTAAAGGTTTGTGCTGAACCAAGCCAGGAACCTAAAGCTAAAATCTTTAATGAAGGAAAAGATTTACTGCTGTGTTAAACAAGCTGAGAAACAGTGCTGCTGTATTTGCTATAACAATTTGCTATGAAGTTTTTGTTACCTTTTTCAATGGAGAAGCATCCAATTTATGTTGTTGTAATTGTGAACTGCTGAAAAGAAAAGTTCATTGGCTAAGAAGAAAAAATAATAAATTTCCTGTTTGCCTTGAAAGCCCCGGCCATTCTTTATTACACAACTACACTACCCAGCAGCCTTGGCTCTGGGAACTCAATAACAGAAAAGGGACATTAAGAGGTACGCCCTCTACTCCTAGGCAACCGCCTAGCCAGTAGGAGGTGCGACACAGGTGGCGTAGTTTTGAGGATATCTTCTAGCCTACATTTCCAGCATAAAGGATACTTACAGTTGTACAGAAGGAGAAAACGTCTGGAGAAGCCTCTGAGGACAGAGAAGCTGTAGAGGAAACTGCAGAAAACACGGACCGGAGTAGCAGCAGAGGGACGGACCGGAGCTGATGTTCCAGCTGGATCCTGCTTTGCTGATAAGCTCGAGTCAACCCTGGCAGCAGGTAATCCGTATATAAGAGGGGTTAGTCTGGATACCGCTGCAAGGGAGGGGTACAGCAGTTTTCAATAGGAGTTGGAGCAGAAGGGTGCTGGTATTGGGAGCCGCACTTGGTGTTTGTTTTTCTTTTTGTCTTATTTCAGCATCAACCGGAGATGGAGCAAGGTGAGCTGCTGAGTTGGATGGTGGACCGGTTCCAACAGCAGCAGGAGATGGCTGCCCAGACTCAGGAACGAACAGCCGCCAGGATGATGGCCCAACAACAGCCGCTCCTAGAGTTGATGGGTGCCTGGATAGGAGAACAGAAGAAAACCACTGAAGCCTTAAGGACTATGTCAGGTTCCTTAGGAGCCTCGCAAGGACTGGGTTCACAGGGGAAAGAGATATTTTCCTTTGGTCTCCTGACCAAGGAAGATGACATAGATGTTTATTTGGAAGTATTTGAACGAGCTGCATGCCTAAGTGGATGGCCGAAGGATCAATGGGCCACACGCATAGCCGCCTCTCTTACAGGCAAAGCATTAGCAGCCTACAGGGCTATGCCCACTGATCTAGCCTCCAATTATGAGGAACTCAAGAAGACAATTAGAGATCATATGGGCCTAACACCAATAGTCTATAGGCACCTTCTGAGAGCTTACAAGCTTAAGCAAGACGAGACACCGCGAGCTTTATGCTAGCGGATCAAAACGTTGGTATGGAAGTGGTTGTTACCTGAGGGCAAAACTGTTGATTCTCTGTTGGATAGTATTATTTTAGAGCAGTTTATTGAAGCTGTACCAAAGGAACTGCAGTCTTTCCTGATTCTCCAAGACTGTCAAAACACCAGAGACGCAACCTCATTGGCGGAGCGCTTCTTGGAAGCCAGATCGGTCAGCCAAATGAAGGTGGGTGTTTTAAACCTGGCAGAAGCAGGAGTTTCAGAAAGGAAAGGGAAGACAATGTTGGGGGGAATCACCAGAGTTAAACCCATGGGAAAAACTGATTATGCTCAAAGGAAATGCTTTGCATGTGGAGAGACAGGACATCTTAGAAGGGATTGTCAGGCAAGAACAGCCCTAGTATCCACCTAATCCAAGGAGAGTGGGGAAGGATTCTTGTTAGCTGTGGAGGTGGAAGATATACCCGTAGAAGCCCTGTTAGATTCCGGTGCGGATCAGTCGATGATTTCGCAGAAACTCTGGAAAGATATACAATCCCATGGTAGTCAGCCTCCAAAAGAGTCTGGAAGTAGCATAAAATTAAGATGTGTGCATGGTGCAGCATAATCTTATCCCCTCTATACTGTAAGAGTAAAAGGCTTGGGTTTAAAGCGAGATATTTCTGTAGCTGTTGTCCCTAAGCTTCCTCACGCTTTAGTTTTGGGGAGAGATTGGCCTCAATTTAGGCGAGGCTTAACTAAGGGCCTACAAAATGAGGCAGGTTTAACATCTAACCTGGCACAGTCAGAAGCTTTAGAGTCAGAGAGGCACTCTACATCTAAGCCAGTAGAGGGAGAGAAAGTATCCCTAGGGGATAAAAATAAGGATAAGCAGTTAGTATCCTCTCGTAGGGTCAGTGCTAGGACAAGGGCACTGCCCGCTCCTTTGTTTGGCGTTCCGCAGAAAAAGCAGGATAGGAAAACACCTCAGAAACAGGATACCGACAGTAAGCCAAAATTTATTCTAAAATTTTGTCGTACCACCCCAAATGCCAGGATCCCAAAACGTGCTTCTGAACAAGCAGCAGGTTTGGATTTGCATAGCGCGGAGGATATTATCATTCCTCGTCAAGGCAGAGCGTTGGTGGAGACAGGCATTCAACTAGAGATACCCCCTGGCTGCTATGGGCGTATTGCTCCTCGTTCAGGCCTGGTGGTGAAGAACTCTATAGACGTGGGGGCGGGGGTAATTGACCCTGATTTCCGAGGGGCAGTCAAAGTCCTATTGCTTAACTTCGCGCGGACCGATTTTAAGGTGAATACGGGAGACAGGATAGCAAAGCTCACATGTGAACGAGTAGGCTTTCCATCCGTAGAGGAAGTAGTGGAATTGAGCACTACAGTAAGGGGGTCAGGAGGATTTGGGTCCACTGGCCGGGCTGAGATTAAAGGTCTATCAGCAACCTGTGAGGAGAGGGCAGATGTGGATCTGGGCCCACAACTAGCCGAGTGTAAGACCAAGCCCGTCCAAAGAGTGGGGGAGGAACTTTCATGGCGCCTACAGCGTACACCCCAAGTGGCGTAGGGGAATATAACCACTAGCCAAGCCCGCCAGAAAAATTACTATGAACGGCGCACCAGACCTCGCCAGTTAGAGGTAAGCGAGAAAGTTGTTGTAACAGCAGCCGGATCCAACCCAAGGGTTGAAGGTAGATGGAAGGGGCCTTATAGGATCAAAAGACAGGTAGGCCCAGTCACATATTTGGTAAAGACTAGAAGAGGAAGACAGCAGGTTTTCCATATTAATGTCTTGAGGCCATGGCACGAGCGGGTAGTGTTAGCTCGGTTGGCTGCAAGAGAAGGTAATTTGGATAGCTGTCAGATCGATCATCACACCCTAGCAAGGATTCCGTGCTGTACGCGGGTAAAGGCACCAGCCAGGAATATCTTAAGGGGGGGGGGGATATGTGGTGGCGAGACTGTGGTAGAGCCTGAGAAAATGGTGGAAAAACAGTCATTTTCCTCTGAGCAAGGAAATAGTTCAGGGAGTTTCAGGGTTAAAACTCCAGCTAAAGAAAAAAACTGCATTCACAGAGCTGTTGATAGTGAGCCACGCCCCAGCTCCAAGGTAACCAGGGGAGGTGACGAGGATTACCCAGGGGTGGAGCTTGAGGCTATAGGGCATTCACACTCATATAAGCTCAGGGAAGCAGGAAGGAAAGGGGAACGAAGGGAGGAGAACACGAGGGAAGGAGTGATTACCAGGGAAGGTGTGTCCAAGAGAGGAGACTCTGGCAAGGAAGCAGGAAGTAAGGAAACCAGGAGGAACCCTGTGAGAGGAAGGTGTTCCAGCAGCTGTCTCAGGAGGAATCCCTATTGCACGCAGCATTCAGGAAGCTCTAGTTCTGAAGATAGTTCAGCTTGTAAGATAATTAAAGCTGGCTGGGAGGACGGGAGAGTTTGCTCTGTGGAAAATGCTGGTTATGAGCGGGAGTGTCCTTAGGAGAGCCGGTAAGAAGTGTGTCCTCTTCAGCAAAGTCTGGGAAGAGACTGGGTGCTAGAAGAAAGGTGAGCACATTTGAAACCTTACAAAGTTTGATAAAGGATAAGGATCTCCTCAAGCCTTCCAGTGTCCCTCAGCATAGAGAGGAGTCCCAATGGTTAAAGGTGTTTAAGTTGTTACAGAAACTAAAACCTGCAGTTTCAGACGCTGAGTCCAGCCAGGTGCCAATTGACTTAGATGATGAGAGCATGCAGATAGATGAATGTGCTTCAGATAATGTTTCCTCAGTTTCGGAAATGGACTGCTCATTCTGTGTGTGCCAGAAGTGAGAAAGCTCTAAGGTTTTAAAGTTATAGAAAACCAAGAAGCTTATCTAAGTGCTTAACCTGCTGGAGAATTATGCAAATGAAGTGCTAACATTCTTGTGCTAGCCAGGAAGATTCAAAGGACTGATTTGAATGCTTGCAGCCTGGAAGCAAATCTTTAGCAGCTTTAAGGAAAGGAAGCAAATGTTTAGAAACTTGTAGAAAAGAAGTGAAGTGCTGTACAGAGCTCAGCTGAAGTAAAGGTTTGTGCTGAACCAAGCCAGGGACCTAAAGCTAAAATCTTTAATGAAGGAAAAGATTTACTGCTGTGTTAAACAAGCTGAGAAACAGTGCTGCTGTATTTGCTATAACAGTTTGCTATGAAGTTTTTGTTACCTTTTTCAACGGAGAAGCATCCAATTTATGTTGTTGTAATTGTGAACTGCTGAAAAGAAAAGTTAATTGGCTAAGAAGAAAAAATAATAAATTTCCTGTTTGCCTTGAAAACCCCGGCCATTCTTTATTACACAACTACACTACCCAGCAGCCTTGGCTCTGGGAACTCAACTAACAGAAAAGGGACATTAAGAGGTACGCCCTCTACTCCTAGGCAACTGCCTAGCCAGTAGGAGGTGCGACAACTGAGATACTTTCCGTTGCACTCTCCGCAACACCTCTTCCGGCACTCGCACCGGTAATGCTTGGAATAAATACAGCAACCTCGGTAACACATTCATTTTAACCCCTGTCATTCGACCGAGCCACGATACCTCCTGCTTCATCCACCCCTCAAGATCCCGCTCCAGGTCCCTCACCACACCCGGGTAATTATATCGATACAGATCCCCGTACTTTGCCATGAGGTGAACCCCCAAATACTTCAAGGAGTGATTGACCCACCTCAATGGGTACATACCCCTCAGCTGCCCCTCCACCCTCGGCATCACTCTGAACCTCAATACCTCTGTCTTATCAACATTCATTTTAAACCCTGATACTTCCCCAAATGTCGCCACTACCTCCATTACCTCCGGGAGAGAACCCTGTGGTTGACTAAGGTATAACAGAATGTCATCCGCGTATAGAGAGATTTTATGACTAATCCCCCCTCTCTCCAGCCCTCTAATCCTCTCATTAGTCCGAATCACCTCCGCTAGAGGCTCCACGCTCATTGCAAATAAAAGCGGCGATAAAGGGCACCCCTGCTTCGTTCCACTCCCCAGGCTAAAGTCCCTCGAATAGCCCCCATTTACTTTTACCCTCGCCCTTGGTCCAGCATATAACCCCTTAATCCATTTCTCCAAATTCTCCCCCACCCCCATTTTCTTCATCACCTCCATCAGGAAGTCCCAATTTACCCTATCAAATACCTTCTCAGCATCAACAGACAGTAAAATAAACTCTTCTTGCCCCGCCACGCTTCCCATGCCACCCCCACTGCCCTCTTTATATTGTCTGCTACTTGTCGCCCCGGGATAAACCCTGTCTGATCATCCTTTATCACCTTTGGTAGCCAGGGCCCCAGTCTTCCCGCCAATACCTTGGCCAGGACCTTGACATCCACATTCAATAGAGAAATGGGCCTATAAGAGCCACATTCCTTTGGATCTCTTCCCCCCTTTGGCAACACCGTAATCCCAGCGGTCAACATCCCCGCTTGCAGATCCCCTCCCTCCTCCAGCATCCCATTATACACCCGGCACATTAACTCCCCCATCTCCTCGCTAAATACTCTATAGAAAGAACTCGGCAGACCGTCTAACCCAAGAGCCTTCCCCTGTGGCATCCCCTTAATCGCCCTAGCCACTTCCTCTCTCATAATTGGTGCCTCCAACTCTTCCTGTGCTTCCTCCGGTAATTTATTGAGCTCTATCTTCTCTAGATACCGAGCTATTTACCCCACTTCCACCCTCTCGTCTCATAAATAAAGTTCCTGGTAAAACTGCTGGAATCTCTCCTGTATCTCCCCCTCACTGTAATAGACCTCCTCCCCTTCCCCTTAATTTGATATATCCTAGAGGCCACGGTACATTTCCGTAACTGCTGCGCCAACATCCTCCCTGCCCTATTACCAAATTCATAATACCGCTGTTTTACTCAAGACAGCTCAAACGCCACCTTCTCCACCTGCAACCCCTGCAACTCCCCCCGTATCTGCTCCATCGCATCTCTTTCCCCTCTTCTCCCCGATCTCCGGTATACCTCCTCCGCCTCTTTCAATGCTATCCCCAATGCCCTTTCCTTTTCATACCTCTCCCTTTTCTTTCTCGCCCCCCATTGAATAAACTTCCCCCTAATGACCGCTTTCAACCCCTCCCACACCATTGCCACCCTAACCTCTCCATTATCATTCAGTGATAAATATTCCTTAATCCCCTCCCTAATATCTCGCACCACCTCGGGATATTTCAACAAGCCCTCATTAAGCCGCCAAAACCTCAACCCCCTCGTCTCCTCCCCTTCAGCCTCACCTCCACCGCCCTATGATCCGACCAAGCTATCGGGATAATCTCCCCCTCCCGCACCCCCAACATACACTCCTGATCCACTAACACCATGTCTATCCTACTCCAGCTGTTATAAGGCACTGAATAATGTGTATATTCCCTTTTCCGGGAATGAAGCACTCGCCATACATCCACCAAGTTCAATCGTTTCATCAGCGCATTAAACTCCTTCCTACTACGCCCACTCCCCTCCCCCCACCCTGGCTCCCTATCTATCATAGGTTCCAGCACCACATCAAAGTCCCCTCCAACCACCCTCTCCCCCCCCCCTTGCTTCTCCAGCAACGTTTGCACCTTCCTCGAAAAACTGGCTTTTTCCCCAATTGGCTCATAGATTGACACCAGGATTATCTCCTCCCCCCCCCCAACTTCCCACCACAAGCCCCTCCCCATCCTCAAAGCTTCACTCTATCTGGACCCCACACACCCCCTTTATCAACACCGCTACCCCCCCTTCTTCCTCCCCTCCCGATTGCATGAATAAAATTGCTCTGCATACCGGGCATTCCTCATCAATCCCATGTCTCTTCGATGCAAATGCGTCTTCTGAACCATAACCACATCCCATTCATTCGTCACCACCTCCCAGAACAGCAATCGCCTCTTTGTGGGCGAATTCAACCCCTCACATTAATTGTTCCCACTCGCAGCATCATTCTCGGAAACCCTTATCTCTCCCCCTTCCCCATCCATATCCTTCCCCATCCCCCTCCCCTCCTCCCCCTACCTCCCTCCCACCCCCACCCCCCCCTGCCCCACCCCTCTACCCCCTCTCTCCCCCCTTACCATCCTTCCGAGTGTGTCTGTCCTGCCCCGCCTCCTTACTTCCCCCATCCCGCCTCCCCCTGCACCTCCCCTCTCCCACCACCTCCCTTGCCTGCTCCTCCCTCCCCTCCCCTATCCACCCCCCAATACCTCCAGGCTCACTCCCACCCCATACAACCCCCTCCTCCTCCCCCTTCCCCAATGCCCTACGAATCCAGTGTCCATAGGGCCTACTGCCCGAGTCTCTCAGCAAAATTCCATCTTTCCAGGATAGCCCTCAGTCCTTAGAGGTCACTCTCTTCCCCGCACCACCATCCTCAACTCTCCTCTGCAGCCGTTGTCCTCTCTCTGCGACCCTCTGCCATCTGGTGCCCTCCTTCCGCTGCTCCACTGCTCCTCCAGCTTTCATGGCCCTCTCCTCTCCCACACCTTTGAGCAACTGCTCACAGCCCAGCTCACTCAGCACTGCCCAGGCTTCTTCCGCCACTTTCACTCTCCAGGACACTCCATTGACGGTCACCAGCAAACCGAAGGGAAACAACCACCTGTATCTCAGGTTTTTCCCCCGGAGATAAGCAGTAACCTTTCTCAGCCCCCGTCTTCTATCCAGAGTCCACTTTGACAGATCATTGAAAATGTCCACCTCGTTACCTTCCCAGGCAATCTGCCCATATTTTCGTGCAATCCGCAAAATTTTCTCCTTCAAAGGGAAGCTGGTCATGCATGCAATAATGTTCCTGGGCTGCTTGTCTCTCCACGGCCCCAGACTGCAATGTGCCCGTTCCACTCCGATCTCTCTCTCACCCTCCTCTGTGCCCCCCTCCAGGGCCAGCATATGAGCACAGAGCTTTCTGACCACCTGTGCACAGTCTTTAAACACCACCATCTCTCCAATCCCCTTCATCCTCAAGTTGTTCCTGCGTGCGTGGTCCTCAATCTCCTCCATCTTCTCCATCATCTCCTCCTGTTGCCTCTTCAATTTGCTCTGCTCCATCGCCATCACCTGCACCTCTCCTGTGCACTCCTCCACGTGGCCCTCCAGCTCCACCACACGGTCTCCTAGGCTGTTCAGGTCCTGCTGTATACTCGCCAACGACTCCTTTATTTCTCGCCTCATCTCCACCAGCTTCGCGTGTAAGTACTTTTTGATCTTTATTTAGGTTTTTTGCTTAATTACATGAGAAAAAAGGCAATATACATAATCCATGACAACATCAAAAAGCAAAACAAAGTATGAAACCCGTCATAACAAAACTCATCAAGAGAAAAGATCCTTGAACCACAAGAAATAGAAAAAAACAAAAAGGCAAAAAGGAGTGTAAAACACTCCAAATAAGGGAGCTTATATAAATACAAACCACTCAAATCTTACCCCTTAACCTCCTTATCCATTAGTATTTGACATAGTTGAGCCACATCCGTATAAACATAGTCCCGTCCCTCCAAAGTAACTAAACAACGGCAAGGAAATTTAAGAAAAAAAGAAGCTCCTAACGCTACAACCCTCGATTTTAACTCCAAGAACTGTCTACGTCTAGCCTGAGTGGTCCGGCCTACGTCGGGGAACACTTGCAATTTAGACCCACAAAATAAGGCATCTTTATTTTTAAAATAAGCCCGAAGAACCCGCAATTTTAGAGACTCCGAGCCAAAAGTCACCACCAAGGTGCAACGCTTGGGGATGACGTCAAGCGAGTCCTCCAAAAAAGCAGTTAAATCCTGTGCTACCGACACATCAGAGGGAGGAGAAACCCCCTCTGCGTGTAAGTACTTTTTGAGGTCCAGCAACCAGGACCGTATCGGCACTTCTTCCCCCCTGAACTTCTCTCGCTCCTCTTCCTCCTCCGAGCTCCCCGATCCTCCAGGCCCCTCCGCTCCATCGACCTCATGCTCCTCTTTCTCCCCCTTCTGAACGTAGGGGGATCGGAATCCTGCAAACTTCTTGCACGCTACTTGGGCCATTCCACCTTCCTTCTCTCAAATCTCCTCCGGCACTGGGTTCAGTACTTTTCCCCTCTATTTAGCGGGACACTGACGGAGCTTGGCTATACTGCGGCCATTCGCTCCGTGACGTCACCGGAAGTCCATATTTTTGTTTTTTTATGTAACTTTTTCTTTCTTTCTTTTTCCTGTACAGTACCATACTTCTTTTGGGTTTGTTTGTAACTATGTAAATTTGTATAATAATTTAAAAAAAATCCTAAGGAATGTAGGGAGTGTAGGGAGTGAAGTACTTCTGTCCACAAAAGAAGTGCAAGACCTGGGCGTGATTGTGTCTGACGATCTTAAAGTAGCTAAAAGAAAATGCAACTGCAAAAGCCAGAAGGATGCTTGGGTGCATAGGAAGAGGAATGGCCAGCAGAAAAAGGAAGTTGATAGTGTCTCTGGTTCAACCTCATTTGGAGTGTTGTGTGCAATTTTGGAGACCACATCTTCCAAATGATATAAACAGGTTGGAATCTGTGGCGACTTCATTATAAAACATTTGAGGACCGACTTAAAGATCTTAATATGTATACTTTAGAGGAAATGCAGCTTAGAGGAGAAATGATATAGATGTTTAAATATCTTCATGGCATAAATGCCCAGGAGGAGAGTCTCTTTTGATTGAAAGCAAGCTCCGTTATGAGGGGACATAGGATGAGGGTGAAAAGGGATAGAGTCAGGATTAATATGAGAAAATATTTCTTTATAGAAAGAGTAATAGATGCATGGAATAGTCTCCCAGTGGAGGTGGTAGAGATGAGGACAGTATCTGAATTCAAAAAAGCATAGGGCAAACACAGAAGATCTCTAAAGGTAAAAAGAGAATTATTGTAGTTGATAAGGAAGGGCAGACTAGATAGGCCATGTGGTCTTTTTCTGCCATCATGTTTCTATGGTTTTCATTGGGAGTTTTTTTGATGGCTCTAGCTGATGTATACTAAACCTAAGAATGTGCTCTCAGAAGATTGTATGATTTTGGAATCATTTACTTTAGGTAGGGGCACCCAGCAAGAGTTCCCCCTGTCCCCATTGCTCTTTGTATTATCATTGGATCCTCTCTTATTGGCACTGTGAGATGCAGAGCAGTTCCAGGGTTAGCAGCTGGAGAGGGGTGTTTGCTGCTCTGCCTACAGGACCCGGGGGTGTCCTTGCCAGTTGGCACTACATATTATTGAGCACTTTGGGCATTTCTCAGGACTGAAAATCAACCTGAGTAAGTCTCTGGCATTAAATGTAAGCAGACAAGTCAAGGCTGGTTGGCAGGGGCCTTTTCCTTTGATGTGGGAGGAAGACTAGATCCATTATCTAGGGATTCAATTGCATGCGGACCCCTCCCAGATCTATGAATGTAATATTAAGCATCTCCTGTCTCACACGGCTGCACACTTGAGGAATTGGGGTAGCTTACCAATATCGCTAAAAGGCAGGATTGCACTGTTCAAAATGATGGAACTGCAAGGTGTGTGTATGTTCTACAGAATTTATCTCTATGGGTTGCAAAGGGGGATTGATTTCAGTAGGATAAACAAGTGGTGAAATTTTTGCAGAAGGGGAGGAAATCATATATATCACTCAAAGCCATGATGAAATATAGGGAAGAGGGGGGCTTGGGCTTGCCGTGTTTGCGGACCTATAACTTAAGGTGTATGATGAAGCATTTACAGGACATGGTCAATGGGACCAATATCCTTACCCCTCTTGACCTTTTGGATTGACTGCTGGCACGTAGGCATAGGGTATATGTGTTCCACGTGAAGGCCTTTTGGCTTCCAGGGGGTTGGTGTAAATCTTTTCTAACCAGGGCTCCACACATCAAACAGGGAACTTTAATTGAGCACAGTAGGTTGCTGACTCCAGTGACCTCCTCAGCTTTAGAAGCTGCTAACAGCTAATCAGGTGTGAGTGGGCCTGTTTCCTGAGTGCAGTTGAAGCCTGCATAAAAAGGCTCCTGTGCCCTGCCCCTTTGAGGCTTTTCTAACCAGGGCTCCACACATCAAACAGGGAACTTTAATTGAGCACAGTAGGTTGCTGACTCCAGTGACCTCCTCAGCTTTAGAAGCTGCTAACAGCTAATCAGGTGTGAGTGGGCCTGTTTCCTGAGTGCAGTTGAAGTAGGGTTGCCAACTTTTTCACCGAGAAAAACCCGACACCTGTGGCTTGCCATGCTCCACCCATTCTCCTCCCACAGTCCCGCCCCTGCCCTGCCCCCAGCCCCACCCACAAAAATTACCGAGGATTCACTCACCCCCCCCCTCATGGCTGGTTCACTCACCCCCCCTACCCTCAGTGCTGGTTCACTCACTCACCCCCCCCTCCTGCTGGGTCACTCACTCACCCCCTCCCCTGCTTGTTCACTCACACCACCCCTCCCCTCCCCTCCCTGCTGGTTCACTTACCCACCCCCGTGTCACTCACTCACCCCCCCCCTTGCTGGTTCACTCACACCACCCCTCCCCTCCCCTCCTTGCTGGTTCACTTACCCACCCCCGTGTCACTCACTCACCCCCCCCCCCCTTGCTGGTTCACTCACACCACCCCTCCCCTCCCCTCCCTGCTGGTTCACTTACCCATCCCCGTGTCACTCACTCACCCCCCCCCTTGCTGGTTCACTCACACCATCACCCCCCCCCTTGCTGGTTCACTCACACCATCACCATCACCCCCCCTCCCCTGCTGGTCCACTCACACCAACCCCCCTCCCCTGCTGGTTCACACCAACCCCCCTCCCCTGCTGGTTCACTCACACCACCCCCCCCTTCCATTGCTGGTTCACTCACCCACCCCCCTGTCACTCACTCACCCCCTCCTGTTGGGTCACTCACACCAAACCCCCCTCCCTCCCTCCCTCCTTCCCTCCCTCCTGCTGGTTTAATCACACCATCACCCCCCCTTGCTGGTTCACTCACACCCCTGCCCTGCCCTGCCCTGCCCAAGCCGCTGCTTCTGCTTTGTACAGAGCAGCGGCTGCAAAGCACTTACTTTGAAAAGTAAAGAAACTGTGTGAGAAGCCCTCCGGTCATGGCAGAGCCCGAGGAAGTGATGTCATGGGGGCGGGTTCCTCACAGGCTGTCTTTCCTTTCAAATTAACTTTATTGCAGCTAAAGTTAATTTGAAAGGAAAGACAGCCTGTGAGGAACCCGCCCCCATGACATCACTTCCTCGGGCTCTGCCATAACCGGAGGGCTTCTCACACAGTTTCTTTACTTTTCAAAGTAAGTGCATTGCAGCCGCTGCTCTGTACAAAGCAGAAGCAGCGGCTGCACTATTATGGGGAATCGCGTTCGCGTTCGCATTCGCGCCGCGGACTTCGGGAGGAAAGCCGGTTTTTTGCTCTGGCCGCTTCCGATCTTGCGGCCAGAGCAAAAAACCGGCTTTTCAACGGCCGGTTTGACATCTGTGCCGGCAGCCGGCTTGGCCATGGAAAAACCGGCCAGGCCGGCTGAAAACCGGCCGGTTGGCAACCCTAAGTTGAAGCCTGCATAAAAAGGCTCCTGTGCCCTGCCCCTTTGAGGCTTTTCTAACCAGGGCTCCACACGTCAAACAGTAAGTAAGGGTTTGAGGGTTTCTTTGTTTGGTTTTTTTTATTACATTGCTTGCTCTCTGACTGGGAGCTCTTAAAAGGGTTTTGTGTATATTTTTAAAAGCAAGGTTACTTCATTTTTGCTGTTTTAGGGGAACTTTAATTGAGCACAGTAGGTTGCTGACTCCAGTGACCTCCTCAGCTTTAGAAGCTGCTAACAGCTAATCAGGTGTGAGTGGGCCTGTTTCCTGAGTGCAGTTGAAGCCTGCATAAAAAGGCTCCTGTGCCCTGCGCCTTTGAGGCTTTTCTAACCAGGGCTCCACACATCAAACAGGGAACTTTAATTGAGCACAGTAGGTTGCTGACTCCAGTGACCTCCTCAGCTTTAGAAGCTGCTAACAGCTAATCAGGTGTGAGTGGGCCTGTTTCCTGAGTGCAGTTGAAGCCTGCATAAAAAGGCTCCTGTGCCCTGCCCCTTTGAGGCTTTTCTAACCAGGACTCCACACATCAAACAGTAAGTAAGGGTTTGAGGGTTTCTTTGTTTGGTTTTTTTTATTACATTGCTTGCTCTCTGACTGGGAGCTCTTAAAAGGGTTTTGTGTATATTTTTAAAAGCAAGGTTACTTCATTTTTGCTGTTTTAGGGGAACTTTAATTGAGCACAGTAGGTTGCTGACTCCAGTGACCTCCTCAGCTTTAGAAGCTGCTAACAGCTAATCAGGTGTGAGTGGGCCTGTTTCCTGAGTGCAGTTGAAGCCTGCATAAAAAGGCTCCTGTGCCCTGCCCCTTTGAGGCTTTTCTAACCAGGGCTCTAGATGTGGTGTATTTAGATTTCCGTAAAGCCTTTGACACTGTTCCTCACAGGCGACTTATAAACAAACTGAGCACCCTAGGGATGGACCCTAAAGTTACTGCTTGGGTTAGAAATTGGTTGGGTGGGAGGCGACAAAGAGTACAAGTAAATGGAGCTCACTCTGAGGAGAAGGATGTTACCAGTGGTGTGCCCCAGGGATCTGTCCTTGGTCCGATTCTTTTTAACATCTTTGTTAGTGATATAGCGGAAGGGCTGTCAGGTAAGGTTTGCCTCTTTGCGGATGATACCAAAATCTGCAATAGAGTAGACACCCAGGAAGGGGTAGATAACATGAGGAGGGATCTAGCTAAGCTTGAAGAATGGTCTAGGATTTGGCAGCTGGGATTTAATGTTAAAAAATGTAAGGTCATGCATTTGGGCTGCAGCAATCCAAGGGAGCAATACAGTATAGGAGGTGAAGTACTTTTGTCCACTAAAGAAGAGCGGGACCTAGGCGTGGTTGTGTCTGACAATCTTAAAGTAGCTAAACAGGTGGAAAAGGCGACGGCAAAAGCTAGAAGGATGCTTGGGTGCATACGGAGAGGAATGGCTAGCAGAAAAAAGGAGGTGATAATGCCTCTGTATAAGTCTTTGGTGCGACCTCATTTGGAGTATGGTGTGCAATTCTGGAGACCGCACCTTCAAAAGGATGTGAACAGGATGGAGTCGGTGCAGAGGGTTGCTACCAAAATGATTAATGGGCTTCATTATAAAGCATATGAGGACAGACTTAAGGATCTTAATATGTACACCTTAGAGGAAAGGCGGGATAGAGGTGATATGATTGAGATGTTTAAATACCTCCGTGGCATAAATGTTCAGGGAGAGAGCCTCTTTCAATTGAAAGCAAGTTCTGCTACGAGGGGACATGGGATGAGGGTGAAGGGAGATAAATTCAGGAGTGATATGCGGAAATATTTCTTTACGGAAAGAGTAGTGGATCCGTGGAATAGTCTCCCAGTGGAGGTGGTAGAGATGAGGACAGTAACTGAATTCAAGAAAGCATGGGACCAACACAGAGGATCTCTAAAGGCAAAAAGTGGACTGTTGTAGTTGTTATGGAAGGACAGACTAGATAGGCCATGTGGTCTTTTTCTGTCGTCATATTTCTATGTTTCTATGTTTCTATGTTTATATTTGGGGGCCATGAGAGGGGCTTGGATGGCACAGTGTAAGAAGTGGGGCTTCTCGTGGAGATTCACTGGTCTGTTGCCCCTGACAGGGAACATGGAATTTCTCCCTGGAATGCAATCAACTGTACCTTGGTCATGGTCCTTCAAAGGGATCACCCTTATCTGCTCCTCAACCCCCACTTGATCATTCCTTAAGTGTGACCCAACACACCATCACATCCTTCTCTACCCCAACCAACAGAGTCATTCAAGACACTATATCAAGTATAAACACCACTACATCACCCTCTGATCCGTGTCCAGCTCCCTGGATAAAATCCCTACGTGCTGAGCTCAGCCCTTTCCTATCCAAGCTTATAGATGTATCATTCTCTACTGGAACATTCCCTCGAAGCCTGAAACAGACCGCCATCAGACCTCTCCTAAAAAACAATAAGTTGGACCCCTCAATGATGGAATCCTACAGACCTATCTCCAGCATACCCCTCCTATCGAAAATCATTGAAAAGATCACTCAACGTCAATTACAGGATCACATAGATACCAACGCGCCACTGCACCCCTGCCAGCATGGATTTCGTGAAGCGCATGGTGTTGAAACGCTATTGACAACCCTATTCAACACTCTATCCATAGGCCTGGATAACATCAGACAAGGCTTTGTTCTAATCTTTATGGACATTGCCGCTGCCTTCGATACAGTAGACCATGAAGTCCTTCTTCGACGCCTCCGAGAGAAGGGAGTCCACGGTTCGGTGCTATCATGGTGCGTGTCATACCTCTCGGATCGTTGGCAGTATGTCCGTTCTGGCCCCTCCACATCCGACCCCTTCCTCCAAACGAAAGGGGTTCCACAAGGCTCCTCCCTATCTGCCTTTCTGTTTAACATTTACATGCAGCCCATCTGTGACCTTATCCACTCATTTAACATCAACTGCCTTGTCTATGCCGATGACGTCTTGATGTACATGCCAATCTCGACTGAACATCTTGACCTCTTCCCTCTAATCAAATGCTTTGACGCAGTCACAGACTGGATAAATGCGCAAAGGCTTAAGTTAAACTTCAAAAAGACAGAAGCCCTCTTTGTCACCAGGAATCCGGCATTTATTCCACCCATATCCATCAAAGTTCGTGACGCAGAGCTCATATGCAAGGCTTCAGTAAGATACCTGGGAGTTACACTTGATCAGCAGCTCAACATGAAGGCTCATATCAACAACATAACAAAATTGGTATATCATAAAATTCGGACCCTTCGCCATCTTCGTCAGCTGTTAGAACCTGAAGACTTTCAAACTGTTTTTCAGGCCCTAATAATGCCCCACCTTGATTACGCCAATGCGATATTACATGGCCTTCCAAAGAGTACGACCAACCCCTTACAACTTGCAATGAACTCAGCCGCAAGATTCCTCCACGGAGCCTCCAGAAGATCCCACATTACTCCAATACTAAAACAGTTGCATTGGCTCCCCATACAAGCCAGGATCTCTTTTAAGATTCTAACTATGACCCACAAGGCCATCAAGAAATACCCAGCCACTGCCATTTCTGAGCTAGTATCAATTACACCTCCTAATCGGGTAAGAAGATCCAATGCCTCAAATACCCTCATTCTCCCTAAGGCAAGCACTAAGTGCTCCCAAGTTACCAGTTCTAGAGCCTTTGCCTTCTTTGCACCATCCTGCTGGAACGCTCTACCCGCAACTATCAGAACTATCAGTGATCTCTGTCAATTCAAGAAGGCACTGAAACATCACCTTTTTCTTCTTCACTATGATGCCTCAGTCTCCACCTCACATCCACCCACTTCCACACCTCAACGCAGCTCCCCAAGCACACGCATCTCACACTCTTGACTGAATACTCGCAATCACACATTTAACCTTCCCCCACTATGAGATGCTTGTACAGTTCATTTAACCCTTTATATAGCTACATAAAGTGGTTTGTATATATTTATCATGTTTTCCCTGTTAAAATTGTTTTAATGTATACCCAAGTTATGATACCTGTTTTTTGTAAACACAAATCAGCAATCTGAGATGTGTAGTTTAATGTTCACTGTAAACCGCGCTGATGTCAATAGCGTGGTATAAAAGAGACTTTAAATAAATAAATAAATAAATATAAGAGTGGAAATGGAGGGAGGATTCCTTTGCTAACTTGCAAGTTTTAGGTTGGTGAGTTGGGCCTTTTCTGTTACTTTCATTATTTCATTGTTGTCATTATATTCAGGAGCTATGGACTGTGGAACCAGCTATCTTTAAAGTAGGGAGGGGGGGGGGTCCAGTGGATCTGTTCACAACTCTTGGGGCTTTGGGTGACTCCTCCTTGGGTATTAAGAGGGTACTAAGGCCTGCTCTGGATCATGCCTATTTCAAACTCCTATCGTCCCAGTAGCACAAAGATGGTTTGAGTAGTGTCACCCCATCACTGCTGCATTTTTCTTTGAATAAGTGCACCACGCTCTCTGAGTGCGCTATCCTCCAGGAACCCCAATACAAGTTTCTGTGTTGGGCGTATGTCCATGTTGTCTGGGAACATAAAGCAGACCTGAGGGAGACAGGCAACTGCAGACTTTGTGCTTGGAACTTGGGCACTTTTGCCCATAGATTCTGGCTGTGTCCATGGATTCAATGTTTTTGGCATGGGGTTTGCTCTTAGTTGGGATCACTTTTGGGCCAGGTGATAAGCCCTTCTTTGGAGGCTTAACTGGCGGGTTTCCTCTAGAATGGTGTTTCAAAAGTATGCAGAGGTAGATCTGTGACAGGGGGTTCCTGCTGATGAAAAAGTTAATTTTGGTTCACTGGATGGAAGATTGGATCCCTGGAATACAGCAGTGGGAGCGGGCTATGTACGATCTTCTGGAAATGGAGAGTAGGTTAGCCAAGATGCAGGGATCCAAGGTCCTTGATTGGTTTCTGACCATATGAGCACCTTTGATATACTGTATCATTCTCCCTAGATGTATCCCATGTCTACAGCTACTGTGTTGTCTGTCTCTATTAGACTAAAAGCTCCGATGAGCGGGGACCATCTTTTACATGTGTCTGTGCAGCGCTGCGTATATCTTGTAGCGCAATACAAATGTTCTGTAGTAGTAGTAGTAGCAGCATTACCAGTATATAGAATCATTTGCACACTATGAGGGTAATTTTTTAAGGCCGCCCAGTTTAACACACATTGTCAAGAATGTATTTTGCACTTATTTTATAAGGAGAAGTATGTATATATTTTACCTATAAAATAGTGGCATAAACAGTTAAAAAATGCACATAAACCAGACACAAGCACCTGTGCTTGTCCTATGGCAGGTATAAATGACTGCACCTAACTTTCACAGGAACACATGTAAGTTATAGTATTTTTTAATGTATATATTCATATGTCACCTATGCCCCATCCAAATTCCACTTCTGAATACCCATACCAAAAGCAGGGGCAGTGGAACACTTTTTAGTTGGAGAGGCCAATCAAATCAATCTCCAGCCCTTCCCCCAAGCTCTCTATTCCTGATGCTGCATTAGACAAAATATTGGTGGGGCCATGGCCACTGTGGCCCATCTCTTTCCGCTGCCTATGCCAAAAGTACGCAGGATCGAACTTATCCACACACTTATAGAATAATGGCCACCTAAAGTATGGGCATAAGTGCCAATCCATGCACATAAGTCATGTAAAATACATGATTTATGCTTGTTGATGGCCATAACATTATGTGGCGTGTTATAAAATTGCCACATATTGGCTAGAGTTACTAATGTGCTACCATAGTACTGTGTGCTAGCATTATTAATGCCCTTTACAAGTACAGTAACTAGATCTCCTTGCATCAATTAGTACCTGTGGTAAAATGGCACTTTTTTTTAGTGCCATGAAATGAGTGTTGACTCAGTGAACTAGCTACCTCTGGGTTTTCTTAGCAATGTATCACTGGAAGTAGATTGCCAGCCTTTTCTTTCAAGGCAATGGAGGGTAAAGTGACTTGCCTAAGGAGTACCTGTGGGAATTGAACCCTTAGCTCTTCTGAATACTAGTCAGTTGCTCTAACCACTAGGCTACTCCTCCACTCCAATGTCATTAGTGGGTGCTAATGTGTTAGCCCATATTAGTAACTCTAGCTCTAAGATCATAAGATAACATAAGATATGCCATACTGGGTCAGACCAAGGTCCATCAAGGTCTATCAGAGTGGAGGAGTGACCTAGTGGTTGGGGCAAGGTTCTTCAGGCCAGAAGGTTGGGGGTTCAAATCCCAATAGAGGACAGCAAACTTGGGCCAGAAGGACTGGGATTTCTAGTCCCACAGGTGCTCCTTGAGGTCTTGGGCAAGCCACTTAACTCTCCATAGCCCATGTTCCCTGTAAAATAGTTATCTCCAAGTTATAATGCCCTGTTCAATGTAAACCACACTAATGCAGAATAGCACAGTATATAAGAGAATGTAAATAAAAAATAAAGCCCAGTATCCTGTTCCCAACAGTGGCCAATCTAGGTCATACATACCTAGCAGTGTCCCCAAAGGATGCAGGTTCCACAATGCTTGTACTTGTCAAGCATTGATATCCTGAGTCCCTTCTTAATAATGGTTTATGGACCTTTCCTCCAGGAAGTTGTCCAAACCATTTTTAAACCAAGCTACACTAACAGCCTTTACTACATCCTCCGGTAACAAATTCCAGAGTTTGATTACACGTTGAGTGAAAAAATATTTTATTTTATTAGTCTTAAATAGTTTACCCTGTTGCTTCATTGCATGTCCCCTAGTCTTTCTATATTCTGATAACATAAACAATCGATCTACGTTTACACGTTCCACTCCATTCATTAATTTATAGACTTCTATCATATCTCCCCTCAGCCGTCTCTTTTCCAGGTTAAAGAGCCCTAACCTTTTTAGCCTTTCTTCATAGGAGTATCCTTCCATCCCCTTTACCATTTTGGTGGCTCTTCTCTGAACCTTTTCTAATAACGCTATATCCTTTTTACGATACGGTGACCAGAATTGCACACAATATTCAAGGTGCGGTCTCAACATGGAACGATATAGAGGCATTATAATATCTTTTGTTTTATTTTCCATTCCTTTCTTTATGATACCTAGCATTCTATTTGCTCTCTTGGCCGCAGCTGCACACTGGGCCGAGGGTTTTAACGTTATCCACAATGACGCCTAAATCTTTTTCCTGGGTGGTGGTCCCTGATGTGGAACCTTGCATCGTGTAACCATAGTTTGGGTTGTTCTTCCTTAGGTGCATAACTTTGCACTTGTCCACATTAAATTTCATCTGCCATTTTGATGCCCAGTCTTCCAATTTATCAAGATCCTCTTGCAATTTTCCACAATCCTCTTGGGTTTTAACAACTTTAAATAGTTTTGTGTCATCTGCAAATTTGATAACCTCACTCGTTATTCCACTTTCCAGGTCATTTATGAATATGTCAAAAAGCAGCGGACCCAGCACAGATCCATGGGGTACACCACTATTCACCTTTCTCCATTGGGAAAATTGGCCATTTAGCCCTACCCTCTGCTTGCTATCTTTTAACCAGTTCCTGATCAACAGTAGTACACTGCCTCCTATCCCATGACTCTTTAGTTTTGCCAAAAGTCTCTGATGAGGGACCTTGTCAAAGGCTTCCTGAAAGTCCAGATACACTATATCAACTGACTCACCTTTGTCCAGCTGTTTATTCACACCTTCAAAAAAAATAACAGAATAGCAAGACAAAATCTTCCTTGTCTAAAGCCATGTCGGCTATCTCCCATTAGGCAATGACTATCTACATGCTGAGTAATTTTATTCTTTATGATGGTTTCTACCATTTTCCCTGGTACTGACGTCAGGCTCACCAGTCTTTAGTTTCCCGGATCACCCCTGGAACCCTTTTTAAAAATTGGCGTTACATTGGCGATCCTCCAATCTTCAGGTATTAGAGATGATTTTAATGATAGTTCACAGATTACTAATAGCAGGTCTGCAATCTCATAATTTAGTTATTTCAACACCCTCCTCCTGTCCTGATCTGTCCCCCTTGAACTCCTGTCTTTCTTCTGTTGCTCACTGGCTTACTCTTAACTGTCTACATCTGAATTTGACTAAGACTCTTGCTATCTGGTTTTCTGGTGGGGGTTCCTCCCCTTCACTAGCTCCCTCCTTCTCTGGCACTCCGGTTCCCCTAGTCTCCACGTTTCGTTACCTTGGTGTTCATTTTGACTCTGACTTATCTTTCCGCACTCATATCTCTCATATCGCCAAAACTTCCTTTTTCTTTCTTCGCCAGATCCAGTCTGTGCGCCCCTTTCTTTCTTCTTCTGCCCTAACTACACTGGTTCTATCTTTAGTAATGTCTCGGGTTGATTTCTCTAACTCTTTATTTCTCGGTCTTCCAAAAAATCAGATAACCAGACTCCAAAGGATACAAAACACTGCTGCCCGCCTTATCACCTCTTCTACCATTCGCGATCACGTCACTCCCCTCCTTTTTCATCTTCACTGGTTGCCTATTTCTTTCCGTCCTCAATATAAAATGCTGATTATGCTACACAAGGTTTTTTATACTGGTGTTCCCTCATATCTGGCTGACCTACTTTCTTTTCACACTCCCAGGCACACCCCACGCTCCTTTCATCTTAATCGTCTCTCTCTTCCCCCTCCCTCCCGTGCTCACTTACAGTTCACCCGCCTCTCTGCCTTCTATTTTGCTGGCCCTGCTCTTTGGAACTCCCTCCCTTCCTCCCTCCGTCTTGAACCTCTTCATACTACCTTCAAGCACAACCTGAAAACTCACTTGTTCTCCCTAGCGTTTGATGTTCCATCTCCTTTTGTATGATGTCCTCCTCTGTATGTGCTTTAATCCCCCCTCTTCTGTTTTGTCTAATCTTAGTTGTCTTCTCTTTCTCTTTCTCTGTCCTTTATAATTTTTATAGCCTATATTTGATGTTTTAATTTAATTTTTTGTTTGTAAATTTTTATATTTATTATTATTGTATACTTCCTTTTTACCTTCCAGCTCCGGCTGGATTTTATGTGATTTATTTCTACTTTTATTGTACACCGCCTTGATTACACTTGAAAGGCGGTTTTATCAAGCTTAATAAACATAAACATAAACATGTATACCATCCGGCCCAGTTGATTTAGTACTTTTCAGTTTATCTAATAGTTGTAATACATCTTCCCGATGTATCGATATTTCCTTCAGTTCTTCCGCATCTTTAAATACCACTTCAGTCATGGGTAACATCCCTACATATTCCTCAGTAAAGAACGAAGCAAAGAATTCATTCAGTCTCTCCGCTATCGCCTTGTCGCCTCTTAGTGCCCCTTTAACCCCTCTATCATCTAATGGACCAACTGACTCTCTCACAGGTTTTTTGCTATAAATGTACTTGAAAAAGTCTTTATTTCACGTTTTTGCTTCCGCAGCAAGCTTGTTCTCAAATTCTCCCTTTGCCTGCCTTATCAATGCCTTGCATTTGACTTGCCAGTGCTTGTGCTGTTTCCAGGTTTCGTCATTTGGCTCTTTTTTCCATTTCCTGAAAGATGCTTTTTTGGCAACAACAGCCTCTCTGACCTGACCTTTAAACCATGCTGGTAGTTTTTTGGACTTACTTCCACTTTTCTTAAAGCGTGGAACACAGCTGGTCTGGGCTTCCAAGATAGTAGTTTTCAACAACACCTAAGCTTGATGTAAGTCTTTAACCTTTGCATCTGCTCCTTTTAGTTTTTTTCTTAACTAATTTCCTCATTTTATCATAGTCTCCCTTTCGAAAGTTAAAAGGTAGTACTGTGGATTTCCTTACTATCCCTCCTCCACTAATTAAATCAAAGGTGATCATGCTATGATCACTATTGCCAAGTGGCCCCAATACCCTTTTCTCTTGCACTAGATCTGGTGTTCCACTAAGGACTAGGTCTGATATGGCTTCCCCTCTGGTCGGTTCATGAACCAGCTGCTCCAAAAAGCAGTCATTTATTTCATCTAGGAACTTTATCTCCCTAGCATGTCCTGCCGTGACACTGACCCAGTCAATACCGGGGTAATAGAAATCACCCATTATTATTACTGCGCTTATTTTTAGCTCTGACGTCAAGAGCTAAAAATAAGCTAAAAATATTTCCCTATACCTCAATAGCAATAATATTTTATTTAAATGTATTCCACTATTTAATTTACACGTTTTCAAAGATTACCTATACAGCTCAATTCTCTAGGAAGTCCAGAGGCAAGGATTACCTTCTCCAATGATTATCCAAAATCCTATTAGAACAAAAATCTGAACTGTTGCAAAGGAAGACTTGAACAAAAATGTAAATGAAACTAGAGAAGGACAAAGCATTTGGGAAAGAAAAACATCTGTATTTGATAACTGTGTCCAAGGCCATAGAAACTATTCAGACATCTATCAAGGATTAATCAATAAAGGAAATAGAAAAAAGATAAGTAGCAGGCAGTGTGTATATAGTACATATTCTCCACGAATGCTTCTTTTGGAAATCAGCTGGATCTTATCAAACAACTAACACATCTATCAGTTTAATAGGATGCCAAATAAATATCCCAGCACACACTTTTAGCTGTTAAAATCCTGACTTAAAAATTGACAGAGCTAATAACAATGAAGATCCCAATATTTTAGAATTAGAACAGGTTGCAGGAACATTTACCACTCCAAAATGCTGTAGCTCTTAGCTTACATGTATCTCACATTTCCTAAGTTATCCAGAAAGCCTACTTTTGTGTTTGGATATTCAATCTAGTGTGATAAGGAAGCTTATCATAGCTCAGGAAGGAGCTATAAGAAAGGTGAAGTGACTCTGAACAAGCAACCTGTCAGTTCTGGTAGAAATAAGAAAACAGAATTTTGCCATAAAAGACTACCAGTCCCAGAATGCACCAGGTTTCCAACAGCCATTAGAGGAGCTGAAGTGGGGAAACGTGTGTTTAATCAGGAGGGCTATGAGGTAATCCCTAAGCACTCATCTCAAAGGGCAGGGCCTGATTCAGCACAGCTGCGCTGTGTTAGGGAGGAGCACTCATCTAAGCAGAATAAAGGTAGAGTTTATTCTACAGAGAATTATCCTCATCCTCTTCATCATCTTCATGATCAACTTGGATATCCAGAGAATTATCCTCAGTTTCATCTGAAGGATCATCAGAAGCAGAAGCCAGAGCGGACGGACAGAGAGGGCAAGAAACCCTTTGGAAGAAAGAAGAGAAAAGCCTTTGAGAGGTCTAGAAGAGTCCGGAGCAGTACGTATACTGGGAGGCATTCCAAGGGCCAGCATACACCATTGGACTGGGGAAAGCCAGAGGAATGGTGCTGCAGAGCTAGGAATCTCCAGACGGTACCTGTGAGGGAGACGGCTGCACGTGGAAGGGACCCTAAGACCTGTGCCAGAAGGTATGTGAAGAGAGATCCAGTGCCCAGGGATCTGGATTGGAAGGCTGGACATAGGAACTGGACTACATACTGGCCAGGCTATATAGAGAGGAACTCTAACATCAATGGAAGCTCAGGTATGAACACTGATCTATGCCCTAGCTATAACCTTGAAAGACAGCAGGGAAACAAGTATTCTCCTGAAAGTGCTCCATTGAGAAATTCATCTGTGCCAATCCATGATATTGAACCCATAATTGTTGAAGAAGGGGGAGGGATTGCAGATGAAGAATGTGTTTACATGGATTGCTCTCTGTCTAAACTCCTTTGGTGATTTTCTGCTATAAAGTACAGCAACCATCACAAAGAAATACAAACTTGTTCTTTAATCTACTCAGAAAAGCTCCTGAGTAGGATTTTTAGCCACGCAGTAGAAAGCAAGCCAGCTAAGGGATTTCAGCTGGGTAACTGCTAGCAATTGAGCCTTACCTAATTGCTTGTGAGCTCTGAGAGAATCACTTCTGAATCTATGTGGGAAGATATAAGAAGTTAACCTGAAAAGAACAGTTTTTCTCTTCTTTGTGGATTTTGTTTTGCTGTTTGATACACTGCTAAGAAAGTATTAGCTAAAGCCTACAGAAAAGACCAGTTTGTTACCAACCAGGTCTTATTTCTTTTGCTTTGATTGCCTGACAAGTTCAATTGTTGTTTTCCTGATTTTGTTTTTCCAAGTTTAACACTGAAAGCAAGTAACCTGATTTATGTGCTACCAAGCATATCTGTGTTGGGAGAAATAACCCCATAAATAAATATCTTATTGGCTTTACCCTCAAGCACAACTCTTTATTGTGAGCAGCTGTGTCTGGTGTGAATGGACTGCATTGCCCACAATCCCTTGCCAATCATATTGATATATGCACTTGCCAAGACTGTGAACATTTTCACCCAGGCAGCCGTCTGACACTAGTTTCCATATTCTTCTATCAGAATGTCCCCCCCTCATTATCAAGCAGTAGCTGGGAGGCTCTGCGTTCCACTTTAGCTGAGCTTGTCATCACTCTACCCCTGATATTAATTCTGGGCAATTTTAATAGTCACGTTAATAATCCCTCTAGACTGCATGACCGATTGTTCTTCACTTTGTTGTTGGATCTTGATCTTCGCCAACATATAAACTCTCCTACTGATCAGGCTGGTCACACTCGACCTTGTCATAACACATCACAATTCGCCTCTTATCCCTTCCCACTTTCAGAATATTATTCTCCCTTGGACTGATCATTTTCTTGTCTGCTTTGACCTCTCCATTGTCTCATGCTCAGTCACATGATTCACTTCCACAAACAGCCTCACATTATCTCATTTTTGAACAGCAGATTCACATTTTCTCTCTGATTTTGACACTCTTTCTGTAGAGCAGCAGGCACTCCTTTGGAATAAGCAGCTTTCATGTGCTTTGAATTCAGTTGTCCCAAGAACTGTCTGTACTCTCCATTTGAGGGTCAATCACCCTTGGTTTCACTCAGGCTTAGCCCTGACAAGATGCTAGTTAAGGAAGGCTGAAGGACCCTGGTGGAAACCCCCCTTGCCATTCATGTTAATGGCTTTCAAGAATCTTCATGCATACTATCACCATCAAGTGATAATCTAAAAAAAAGCTTACTTTTCCAACTCCACTTCAGAATGTTCTCACAAAGTACTGTTCTCAGCAGTCTCCAAACTATCCTCCCTAAATTCTACACCCTGTCATCAATGGGCCTGGGAAGGTCAATCTTCAGACGTGCTGGCCAATCATTTCTCATGGTAGAGAAGCTTTGTTTTCAACTGCCCATTCCAGATCCATACTTGCCCCCTCAGTCCTCATGTACCGACCCCCCTGCAGTGCCATTACACATTTGGACTTATTTTGCTTTAGTGTCTGTCCCTTTCTTCTATTTGTAAAACAACCAATTCCATCCCCATTGGTTGGGGAAAACACTTTTGGTCTCCTTCCCATTGCACGGACAGTAATCAATGATAGCTTTGAGGCAAGCAAGGTTCCTTCTACTTGGAAACAAGCTTTGATTAGGCCCTGCTTAAAAAAAAATGAATCTAAACCCTCAGGATCCCACTAATTACTGGCCCATTTCTAACCTTCTTTTTCTCTTGAAACTAGCAGAGCATCTTGTCTTCACACAACTTTCCAATCACATAAAGCACACTCATCCCTGCACCCATGACAGTCAGGTTTCTGGATAGGACACAACACTGAGACCATCATCACAACCCTTTTGAGTGACATTCTCAGTGCTCTCGATTCCTGTAACTGGGATTTAACTGTCTTTTTAGATCTTTCTTGTGGTTTCAATCCCATTCTGTCGGACCATTCTTTCTCTGTTCCTCAAGGCTCATTTCTTGTCCCCTCTCTTTTCAATATCTTCCTGAGTCCCTCACTTACCTTGGTTCAAAGTACTGGAAATGCTATGTTTATGCGCACGATATCCATCTTGTCATTCACTGATAGTTTTACCCCTAATCTGTGCTTTGATTAATCATTGCCTGAACATGGTCTCAGACTGGTTTCAAGAAAACTGTTTACAGTTAAATCCCAGAAAATCTATTGTCACATGCATAACATGGGGTTCCCTAGCTCCCAATGTTGCTCCAACCATCCAGGGACAACCTGTTTCATTGATCTCATCATTCAGATACTTAGGCATCCTATTAGATTCTGATCTCTCAATTGCACAACAAATTAACCAAGTTGTTAAATCCTTCTTCAACTCAATGTGTCACTTCCTGGCAATCTGTCCCTATCTGGAAACATCAGCACAAATCACTGTTCTCAGTACTGCAATCTCCATGCTAGATTACTGTAATTCTGTCTATGCTGGTTTGTTATGCTCAGGAGTCTTCAAATGGTACAAAATACTGATATTTGTGTACTTATACAGGCCCATAAACACAATCATGCAACCCCATTATTCATCCAGTATCATTGGCTCCTAGTGAAATTCTTTATTCAGTATAAAATTCTTATCTTTACCCACAAGACCTTGCATCAGATAGCTCCTGATTAGTTATCAACTTTGGTTATACCTTGCTACTTAGCACATTCACTTTAGTCAATACATGGAAATAGACTTTGCTTGCTTTCTTCAGCCTTTTTCTTTCTTGCTCTCTTGTTCTGGAATGTCCTCCACACTGAGCTTCATCTTCAAACAGCTTTGAAAATTTTTAAGGCAGAACTTAAAACTTTCCTATTCAAATAAGCATTTGAACTTCTAGGATAGGCTAGTTCAATCGAAAAGTGTCATGTGCCCCGCCCCCCCCCCCACCCATATAGGGAGGAGTGGCCTAGTGGTTGGAACCTCAGGCCAGATGGCAAGGGGTTTGATTCCCACTCAGGGACAGCAGCCTCTGGCCAAAGGGACTGGGGTCTCTAGTCCTATAGGTGCTTCTTGTGGCCTTCAGCAAGCCACTTAAACCTCCCCTGTTTCAGGTACTCATGTAGATTGTGAGCTCTTTGGGAATGAGGGAATATATGCAGTACCTGATTGTAAACCACATAGACTTTGTTGTTTCACAGATGGGTGGTATATAAATGCTTCAAATTAAAAAAAAAATACATGATACTAGTATGCTTGATTCTCTAGAATGATTGTCCTGTCATTTGTGACTGTTGCATGTCTTTACTTTTCTCCCTTCTGCTGTCCTATCGAATGATTGGCGTTCCCTTCACTTTCTAAATTTCTTTTAAATTTGTCTTCTTATAAACTACCCGGGAAAGGAAGCCAGCATTCAGGTGAGCCCAACTCGCCCTGTGGTGGATCTGACACTAGTAAGGCTAGTGACTCAGAAACCACCATATAATATGGCCATTGGTCTCCTTATGTTGAGCTAGCCATTTGAGGGGTTCATGGTCCATAACCAATGTAAATTAATGGTCCAGCAGGTAGTACTTGAAGGTTTCAAATGCCCACTTGACAGCATCCTGCACTATCACCGCATAATTTTTCTCCCGAGAGAGCAGCTTCCTGCTGATAAATGCCACTGGATGTTTTTCACCTCTGACTTCCTGGGCCAGAATGGCTCCCAGGCCCACTTCTGAGGCATCTGTTTTTACAATAAATGTCAGAGAGAAAGCCGGACTAATCAGGACAGGGGCTGAGCACACGGCCACTTTGAGACACTGGAAGGGCCGGTGACCATCGAGAGCTGTCTTCTGGAGATTTGTTAATGGCTCCGCAATCACTTCAAAGTTAAGGATAAACCTGCGGCAATAGCCAACTAATATGAGGAAATCCCAAATATCTTTCTTCAACTTCAGGATGTGGACCTGAGTAATGACATCCACTTTCCATAGTTGAGGTTGTATCTGGCCATTCCCGATTAAGTAGCTCAGATATTGGACGTTCCAGCCTCCCAAGAAGCATTTCTTAGGGTTAGCAGTCAACCCAACTTTCCGCAGTCTGGTCAACACCGCTTGTACTTGGGTTAGGTGGATGGCCCAATCTTTGCTGTAGATGACAATGTCGTCAAGGGATGCAGCTGCATACTCCTTGTGTGGTCTCAGCAGGTGATCAACCAGGCATTGAAATGTGGCTGGAGCCCCATGTAATCCAAAATGCCGTACGGTAAACTAGAACAAGTCTTGCAGTGTCATAAAGGCAGTTTTCTCCTTAGCAGCTGGAGTCAACAGTACCTGCCAGTATCCCTTGGTCAAGTCCAAGATTGAGATAAAGCATACAACACTGAGTTGCTTGATTAGCTCATCTACTTGGGGCATTGGATATGCTTCCAATGGCATTGACCTTCTGGACGTCAATGCAGAATCCGATGCTCCCATCTGGTTTGGGAACCAAGACGATGGGGAATGACCTGTCACTCATAGACTCTTCTATAACTCCCAGGTTAAGAATTTTGGTTGTCAGACATCTGAAATTCAATAGGATCATTGTCCAGTTAACCAACCAGGGTCAGTAATGATATCACAATAAGTGAGGTGGGTTCATCCCGGATGGGTGGAGAATACCTCTAGGTTCCAGTGGATCAGACCCTTTAGGTCACTTCTCTGGTCTTGGAGAGCTAGTCTCCAATCAGGACTTCAGATGGCTCAGACAAGGCTGACGTTTCCGGCCCTAAATCCTGTACCACCACAGCCATCATTGGAGTCCACTGTTTCAGTAGATTATTATGTTAAATTTTGGCCATCTTCCATTTATCTGGTTAGGCAATTTTGTAGTTAACCAGATCCACTTTCTTGTCCACCTGATAGGGCCCCTGTCATTTACAGAGTAACTTGCTGTTGGATGAGGACAGAAAGAACAAAGCCTTGTCGCCAGTTTGGAAGGTGCAATGCACGGCTGCTTGGTTGTAGCCTTTGGCCTGTATGGCTTAGGCTTTTTTTCAGACTATGTCTGGCCACCTCTCCAGCTTTATTCATCTAGTTTTGCATTTGCATGACATACTCCACCAAATTACACCTACGATGGGGTTCCTCTTCCAGATCTAATATGCCTCCTGACCATCTTCTGATGAACAATTTAAAAGGCGAAAACCCCAAGGAACTCAGGCACCTCACAAACTGCATACATTAAATAGGGTAGGAGAATGTCCCAATTCTTTCCGCCCTCCTGCACAAACGTTTTTAATATCTGCTTCAGAGTTTTATTGAATTGCTCAAAAAGGCCATCTGTTTATGGTGATACACTGACGTTCTCAGCATTTTAACCTTCACCAAGGAACATACTTGCTTCATCACCCTGGATACAAAGGGTGTGGCTTGGTCTATGAGGATCTCGCTGGGTATTCCCACCTGAGAAAGACTTCCCAGAGGACATTTATGATTATAGTAGTCTTCATATTTCTCAGAGCAATGGCCTCCGGATATCTCGTAGCAGAGCTATACCAAGGGCTGTAAGAGTGGTGTGGCTGTTCAGGGCACAGGTACAAAAGGGGCTCCATTGTCATCACTGGATTTCCATAAAGCCCAATAAAACTGAATTCCTGCATACTACTGGGTGGAGGGGGGCACCAAGTTCACGAGTTGCACAGGATGCATTTCTAGCTTGTCTGATAGCAGAGTCTAGTATACTTGTTACCTCGGGTGGTTCACTCCAGAGACCCTACCAGATCCATGGCCACTCTATTGAATGGGGTTCAATGATGGGCATAGGTACTAGAAGGGCAGGTCTGACTCTGGTGAGGTTGTGAAGATGGCAGGTGGGGCATGACTGGCAATACAACTGCACCTGCTTATGGACCCCAGGGCAGAAAAATCAAGCTAAAATACATTCTGTTTTCTCCATACATGGGTGTTCTCCTGTAAATGGCTATGAGTCAACGATAGTACCTGCTGAGGATAGGGCCAGGGAACCATCAGCTGTTCTATCTCTTCCCTGTCTAGGGGTCCCTCTACCACTCTGTACAATTAATCTTCCTTTAGCACAAAATAGGGAATTGTTTTTACAGGGGACTCTCTATTAGCTACTGGAACTCCATCCTCCTCCAAAACCTGCTCTCGGATATGTTTAAGGGACTCATCCTCTTGCTGGGCCCTCCTGAAGCTCCCTGGGTCTCCCTCTGGCTTCCACTCTGGGAAGGGGACCATTGCATTTGAGTCATTACCACTCCCTGGGTCTCCCTCTGGTTTCCACTCTGGGAAGGGGACCATTGCATTTGAGTCATTACCGCTGTGCCCTGAGCTATCCCAAAGAATTTCTTCACTAGGCTATTCCTCCCTTGACTCCTCCTCTATAGTCGCACCCAGATTCTTATGGTAACACTGACTCCAGGATATAGCAGGCTTGGGATTCTTGATATAGAGATTCAGGTCTTCTATGGGGAAAACATCTGGGAAACTTTCCTGATTTGACTTAGTGAAATTATCAGTTAACTGGGCCCATATCCTCCAGAAGCTTGGGGGAGTCTTGGCCAATCACTACTGGGTATGGGATCCAGGACAGCACTACAACTTCATACGTGTCATGCCTTGCCAGAGTCTTGAATGAAATCTGTGCTGTTGGATACTGCCTCTGGTCTCCATGCAAACAGGCCAGTGTTACAGTCTTTGCATAATTAATATGAAACCACTATACGGTTACTCAGCGAATGAGGGTCCGCACATTCCCTGAGTCTATCAAGGCCTGGAGGAGGGTCCCCTCGAGCTCCACTGTAATCACAAAGTTTGGTGCACCTGAGTGTTGATAGTGATGAACATTCTGGAAGGCCATCCATAAGCAGGAATTAAGACAAAGTTGAAAAGTGTGTGCTGCAATACACTCAAACCATTGGTTGACTATCAGGGAGCTTGCTGAGGACATGGACATCAGTTTGAGTTGGTAAAGTCTACTCCTACCGTCCATTTGGGGATGAGATGGATGTCTTCAAAATTTGAGCCAACTCCTGTCCCCTGACCAAACAGAAGATTGACTGTCTGCAGCCAGGGAGTTGTTGGAATGCATTGAAAATGACTCCGATTTCATCAAAAAGATTATTATTAGTGATGAACATGGGGTTATGGTTATGACTCAGAAACTAAGGCTCAGTCCTCACAATGGAAGACTCCAGACTCCCAGACCCAAGAAAATCTATGAGCAAAGTCAAGGTCATGCTCACAGTTTTCTTTTATTACCAGGGTATTGTTCATCATGAGTATGCTCCAAAAGGCCAAACCATCAATAAGGAGTACTACGTCCAAGTTCTGACTCTTTTGAGAAATACAGTTCATCGTAAGAGGCCAGAGTTGCGCAGGAATGTTGAATGGTTGCTTCATCATGATAACGTCTCAGCTCACGCATCACATCTTGTCCAGCAGTTCTTGGCCAAACACCAAATTCAGCAAGTACATCAGCTTCTGCACTCACCTGAACTCATACCCTGTGACTTTTTATTGTTTCCAAAACTGAAATTACCACTGAAAGGAAGAAGATTCGAGACTTGGAGACCATTAAGCAAAATTTGACACAGCAGTTTCACAGCATAACAAAAGAGGCATTTCAGAATTGTTTCCAGCAGTGACAGGAACGCTGGAGGAAGTGTGTTTTACTGGAAGGGGACTACTTTGAAGGAGACTGAGTGCAATAACTGTAAGTGTTATACTTGTTGTGTTATTATACAAGTGTCAATACTTTTTGATCGCATCTTGTATGTAGGGACTAAATCAACTGCTGCTGCTCTTACTATTGCTACTACTTATCATTTGTATAGTGCTTTAAGATGTTTGCAGCACTGTACATATAGGTTTAAGACACAGCCCCTGCTCATCAGAGCTTACATCCTAATCAACTGAAGAAGAGACTCCAAGACCTAAATATGTATATTCTAGAGGAGAGGAGGGACAGGAGAGATATGATACAGAACTTTAAATACTTAAGAGTATTAATGAACAAACAAACCTTTTTCAAAGACAGGGAAGCTGTAGTACTAGAGGGCATAAGATGAAGCTGCAAAGAGATAAACTGAAAGGCAATGTCAGGAAACACTTTTTCACTGAAAGGGTGGTGGATGCTTGGAATGCCCTCTTGATGGAAGTGATGGGGGCACATACAGTGACAGAATTCAAAATGGCATGGGACAGACACAGTGGATCCCTTTAAAGAAATAGGATAAAATCAAAATAAATGTAACCGTCACTGATATATCAACAAGTAGAGGTGACCTACATGGAGCGGTGGGTACACCACTAAACACAGGCATGGGGAGGGGTGACCTGCACAGAGCGGCGGGCGCACCTACTCTTGCCACCTTGCTAGGCAGACTAGATGGACCATGCTGATCTTTATCTGCCATCATATACTATGTTACTATGTAAAAAACATCACAAAACTGGGGCTAGAGTATGGCAAGATATACATAAGTAGTGAACAAGAGAATGAGGGGCTTCAGGAACCAAACATCTGGACTTGAATAGGGCCAGAGAAAGAGCCTGACACCCTGGCTCAGATTTGTTCTAGGATATGGAGCATTAAGATGGAATGCACGAAGTCTGGAGTTGGCAGTGGCAGAGAAGGGCACAGATAAAAGAGATCTGACAGAGGAACAGAGTTCCCAAGGAGGAGTGTGGAGTGAGATAAGAGAGGAAAGGTAGTGAGGAGCTGCAGAATGAATGCACTTGTAGGTCAGTAGGAATAGTTTGAACTGGATATGAAAACTGATAGGGAGCCAGTGAAGTGACTTGAGGGGTGACATGAGCATAGCAAAACTGCAGAAGATAAGTCATGTAGCTGAGTTTTAAAAAGATTGAAGGGGAGAAAGATGATTCAGAGAGAGACCATTGAGGAACAGGTCAAGATGGGAGTGACTAGTGAGTGGATGAGGGTCTTAGTAGTGTGTGTAGAAAGGAAGGGACAAATTTTGTCAATGATATAGAGAAGGAAGTGACAGGTTTTAGCTATCTGTTGGATGTGTGCAGAGAAAGAAAGAGTAGAGTCAAAGATGGCCCCAAGGTTGTGAGCTGAGGAAACAGGGAGGAGTGTAGTGTTATCCACAGAAACAGAGAAGGAAGGAAGGGGGGAGGTTGATTTAAGGGAAAGATAAGGAGCTCAGTTTTGGCCATGTTCAATTTCAGATGGCAGTGAGACGTCTAGGAAGCAATGTTGGATAAGCAGGTAGAGATCTGGGCCTGCATTCCTGAAGAGTCATCAGCATAAAGATGGTGCTGAAAACCATGGGAGGAAGTAAGTGTACCAAGGGACTGAATATAGAGAGAGGAGAGATCCCAAGACAAACCCCCTAGACACCACCAGAACATACACTAAAAGTGTGATGGGAGAAGAAAACCAGTACAGACAAAGCCCCTAAATCCAAACAAGGGCAGGGTATCGAGGAGAAGGTTGTGATCAACAGTGTCAAAGGCAGCAGAAAGGTCAAGAAAGATGAGAATCGATTAGAGGCCTTTGGATTTGGCAAGGAACAAGTTGCTGTTGTTGCTGCCCTTCCAGTATGGTGCATTGATACTGTTGTTGTTGCTGATGATACTGTTGTTGCTGCTGCCCTACTGCCAGAAGCTGGAGAAGCTGCTCCATTCTGGCTTGTCACTTGCTTTCTTGCAAAACATAACAACTACAGCTCACTCTTCTATAGCTGAGTTAACTCTGCAGCATTCCAGCTCCCACAAACGTTTAGCAGCATCTAGTGGCCAAATGAAACCCTGCCTGTCTGGCACTAACTAAACTTTCCTTTAAGCTCCCTAGCTAGGGCAAGCCTAACCCTCTTAGCCAATAAAAGAAAAATAAAAAAAAATGCTGACCTGAGGTAGATAGGGTTGCCAACTGGCTCCAGGTGTGCCCGACAGGCTTGATGCAGTCCTAGGATTATCCCATTGCATGTAAGGATATAAATCGTATCAGATATAAATCGTTTCAGATATACATTTCTTATTTTAGCCCACCGTGCTATCTACACTAATAATCCCCTGTATCTTGCAGATCATGTCTCTTTCCATACTCCTTATCACCAGTCCCGTTCTTTCTATGTTAATCGTCTATCTTTACCTGCTCCATCACAAGCTCGTCTGGAGCAGACTCGCAATTCGGCTTTCTTTTTTCTCGCCCCTGTTTTATGGAATGCATTACCCCCAACTTTTCGGTTAGAACCTTCCTATGCTCAATTTAAGTCATTGCTCAAGGCATACTTGTTTCAGCAAGCCTTTGATCTTTCCCCCGATGCCCTCCCATAAAGTTGCTACATTTGTTCCGCTGCCAGCCTAGGTTTGTCTTGCCCCTCCACTGTTTGTCTTTGCCCCTGTTTTGTGTCAGTTTTATTTCGACCTCCGGTTTGCTGGAGTGTATTTTCTTATTATAATATTTTAATATTTTTAATATTTATTGTATTTTAGTATTTATTATATGTGTTCTGTCCTGCTCACTCTTTCCTATTTTTTATGGCGTTCCTTTTCTTATAATTTGCAGTGCGTCCTTTTTATTTTATTGTACACCGCTTAATGTTTCGATAAAGCGGTCTATCAAGTGTGATTAAAGATTAGTTCTTATTTCTCTATTGCACCCCATAAGAAAAGCAAGACAATAAGTCCCTACATGCAATGGGTAAACCCAGGACTGAATGAAGCCTGTAGGGAGCATCTGGAAGCAGTTAGCAACCCTAGCTGTAGAGAGGCACAGCCCTGGAGGTATGTAGATTTTCCCTTTGTCACATGTTAGAGGAAATCCTACCACTGTCACAACATGTAGTATAGCATGGCGTGCGATGGCAAGGGGCTTTTAAAATAACAGGCACACAACAGTTCAAGGACAAATAAAAAACGCTTGTATTGCCCGTCAGTGAGCCAGCAATCACTCCCAGCTTGTTACCATGATAAGAATTCTCAGTGCTCTTAACCTGAAACCAACAGTTTAAAGCACATACTGAAGAACAGCAAAAAGGCCAGTCAGTCATTTGGGCTTCAGTGGCGGTAAATATGATTTCCACCTCCTGAATTGCCTACCTTACAGCTGGACACCTCTCGCAGCCCTGCTTGGAAGGAGCTTTCTGTCTCCATGGGCCTCTCCTTTCTCTTGTGCACACAGCTGACTTCTTAATCCCTCTGTCTGAGTCAGGTCCTCCCATCTCTGAGTTCTGAGATTTAGGGGTATGTTTACTAAACCTTCTTAACGTGCGCGCCGCGTTAGCCTGCAGGATGCCATAAAAGGAGTGGGCGGTCCGGTCAAAAATAGCAAAACGGGATTAGCGCACGCTGCACTGCGCGCTCTTGTGCGCCGCGCACATTAGCGCACGAGTAACGCGCGCAGGAAGCATAAGCAGGTGCGCTGATGTGCAAACAGAGGAACAGGGCTGCAGTACAATGGTAAAGACACTGACAGATGGTGCAGAGGTCATGGGTTCAATCCCCCACTGGGCCCAATGAATAAGGCTGGCTAAGGCACTACCATTTATGTGTAATATTGCATTATGAGGCTTTTTAATTTTATTTTAATTACTGCTGCTAACAAACACACTCTCAAAGTGCTGTAACATAAGGTGCTGCATAAGGCACCCCATAAGGTACCACAGAGGGCACATTTTAAAGTGCACTGTCCGCCACGGCACCCTACAATGTTGCATAAAGGGTGGCCTATAGGGCGCTATATAGGGTGCCCTATGAGGCACAGCAAGGTCATAGCACTGTTTTTGATGGCAGCACTGTGCATTTAAACGCATGGAAATCTTAAGTAGGTGCGTTGACATGCAAGGAGGAGCAGCAGTGTAGCACAATTGTTAAGGCACTGACTGATGATGCAGGAGTCATGAGCTCAATCCCCAGTATGCCTAATACATAAGGCTGGCTGAGGCATCAGCTTTGACATGTAAGTATCGTTTCCTGCAGCACTTTATTTGTATTTTATTAATTGCTGCCAGCAAACACACCCTCATGTGCCGTAACCTAAGGTGCCGCATAAGGCACCCTATAAGGCACTCCATAGGGCACATTATAAAGTGCACTATCCGCCAGGGCACCCTATAGGGCACCCTATCAGTCGCTCCATAGGATACTGTATAGTGCACCTTATATGGACGGTAACCATAAGGTGCCCTATAGGGCGCCCTATAAAGCGCCCTCTGAGGCACCTTATGGGTACAGTACGCTGAGGGTGTTTTTTCTGGCAGCACTAATGTACATTAAAAATAGATAATGCTTTGGACAGCCCTATCAAATAACCCCACTGTGGATTTGAACCCATGACCTCTGGCTCCACTGGCAGTGAAGTAACCAGTGGGCTACAGCTCTATAGCTGCTAGCAAACCCCTGGCTGGCTGCAGAAGGACTGCAAGTCACCACACAAACAATCTGCTGTGGTCACCAGGATAGGGTTAATCCACCCAAACCCATGATGCGCTGCACATGCAAATCAGCAGTCTACAGATGATCACAAGATGGGGTATGCACCCCCACAGCACCTCGGCCTGGTAGGGGGAACTGACCATGTGTGGTACTGGCACAGAATAGCTACACACCATCACATTGTGCAGGTACTGCACTCACCCTGAGGGTGAGGTGGGGCACCCAGCACCAGGTCCACAGCAGAGATAAGCAATGCTGCAAGTCCCCAGCAGTGCTAATGTGTGAGATAGGTAGTTTCTGCAGACACACCTTGGATATATCTGTATGTCTCAGTCAGGTGTAGCCCCTATGGACCCCTAGGAGGATTATGTACCACCACCCTCCTCCTCCTTCTCCAGGGCTGAGGGTGGTAAACAGGGTCTCCCACCGACAGATCCACATTCTTCCTCCCTGCAATGGTGGCAGTAGAGGGGACCATCAACCCCAATCCCGCTGGGGAACAGACACCCTACAGGGCAGTCAATGCAGCTCTGTACACATCCATACCGCAATAGCAGACAGACATTAGGCCTGGATATGCTAAGCTGCACCCCACCACTATCTGATATTCTCCTGCAGCAAACCTTCAGCCGCTGCACCCTGCAAGGCACTCCATCAAGACACATACCAACTGCAGACAGTCTGCTAGCTAGTCCATAGTGCATGTTCCTGCTGGAAATGCGTGCACCCAGAACTGGGATGTCAACATACACACCAAGCAGATAAGTCAGTGACTGGGCCTCAAAAGAAAACCCATAAATATCACATGAGAGAAATAATAGATAGCACTATGGGGGTGCCTAGCCATGCTGTATTCACTGCACAGTCAGGGTGAGAGTGATCTCCCAGCAGAACATGCTGTGGCCACCCTGTCTGTGCAGGTGGTGGCCGGGCACTACAATGTCCCAGCCAGTGCCCTATGACCTGTGCAGATGCATCCTGGCCAGGCCACCCTGTCCAGGCTATACCCATGGTACCTTGCTCCTCATTATGCACATTGGCAGGCCAATACTGGCAACAGTGCTGGCAGTGTGGGCTGTGGAGGGTGTTTGCAGCCACCACACACTGGATAGACAGACACACACTCCCACACCTATGCCAGCATTGTGCTACTATAGAGGAGTTTAGCAGCCCTGGCCACCACACCAGTCCTGGGCACTGTGCAGGCATGGATATGGTACGCAATACTGTTGGGGGTCACACCCCAGGGTGGTAAACACTGTCAGAAACCAGATCTGAAGCACACTCCACAGACATCAGAAAGGTTGCTATGATGGAGCTCAATCAGCAAACTGTGCTTAACGTAGGAATTGCTATCTGCCAGTAATCATAGCAAACGTTTGATAGCTGTGTACCGTATACCCAGGTGTAGGGTGGCATTGCTAAGGTATGCATGTGCTAGTATTGGGAGATGCACGCAAAGACCAATGTCCTGCCTCTCCAGGAGGCATTGGCTAATGGAGCCTGTGGGTGTGGGTGTGTCTGCCCCTGTTGGCTGCTGCTTTACGGCAGAGGTTCCCAACTCCAGTCCTGGTGTGCTAAACACTGTTCGGGTTTTCACACTGTTCGGGTTTTCATGCTGTCCCTCATGAATATGCATGAGATACATCTGCATACCATGGAGGCAGCACATAGGAATGCAGCACAGGCATCTTTATTAGAGGCTGCATGGAACCTGAATGGTGGTTGGCCCTCCAGGACTGCATTTGGGAGACTCTGCTCTACGTAATGCGCCTGTTTATGGTGTCTTTGCTCTGTAGGGTAAAATGTTGGTGTTTTGGGCATGTTTACGTCATCTGCAATAAATGTTCTGTCTGTATTAGCATGTTGTAGTAGTGGGTAAAATATGGGGACTGGGTTGGCAGGCACCATAGCTGGGACTTGAACCTGTGATCTTCTGCCTCCAAACACACTGGTTGTGTGCACTGCACCACCATGTTGCCACAGAGACAGTGTGTTCCCTGGTGATACCATGACTGTTTGTCCAGCAGGGCCTGTCTGTTGCAGTGCATGGCACCCACCTACACAGGGCTAGGCCATGGTCTGCTCTGGGCAGCTGCCACTGCCCCCTCCACCACCAGTACCCCTGTGCCACCATGCTGGCATGGCCTTATATTGGAGACAGCATAAAACCTGAATGATTTGTGGCCCTCCAGGACTGCATTTGGGGGACTCTGCTCTAGGTAATGTGCATGTTTCTGGTGTCTGTGCTCAGTGGGGTAAAATATAGGTGTTTGAACCGTGCGTATGTTCTCTTCAATAAAGGTTTGTCCTTACTATCACGGTTTAGTAGTGGTTACAATATGGGGACTGGATTGGTAGTAGCCCCAGCTGGGACTTGAACTTGTGACCTTCTGCTCCTGAACAGACTGGCTGTGTTCACTGCACCACACTGTGCTCACAGAAGCAGTGCAGTCCCTGGAGATACCATGGTTGTTTGTCAGACAGAGCCTGTCTGTTGCAGTGCATGGCACCCACCTACACAGGGCTAGGCCATGGTCGGCTCTGGGCAGCTGCCACTGCCCCCCTCCACCTCCAGTACCCCTGTGCCACCATGCTGACATGCCCTTCTGCTGGTGGTGCTGGTGCTGTGCAGTCTCAAGCCATACAGTGTACAGGTAGGCGGCTGTCTATGGTGCATGTTGTGGGGTAGGGGTGCCTGCATAAGCGTCCATGCTTCCCCCCAACACCGCCTGCCAATGTTCTGTGCCCTTGGGGGTACCTGCTGGGTACTATCCCCTGTGACACTGTGATAAATACTCTCGTGCCCATGTTGGGCCCTCATCAGTTGCTGTCTGGCTGCTGTTCAGTTTCAGCATTCCTAAGTGCCACCTAGGCAGCTGCCTAGTCCGCACTGTGCCCCAGCTGCACCACAGCATGTGCCGCCTGCAGCCCTCTGTATCCCCTTTCCCAGCATCTGTCCAGTTGCCCATTCCGACATGCTCGCCCTGCTGTTGTGGAACATGTGCATGCCATAGGTAACCTGTCCAATGGAGAGGGAAACCCTGATCAGTGCTATTTCACTGTGGGATCATTCACCTTGTATGGGGACGGAGCGTAGACCCTTCCAAAATTCATATTTATTTTTTGGGGCTTTTTTGGGAGTGTTTTTTTATGTTTCCCATTACTATCACTATTGCCCAGCTTGATTATGATGTTTTTTTATTTTGTTGAGGTCATTTTCAATGTTTATTTGCACTTTTGTTCCGTGCACATGTATCACACTTATCACTTTTTTGTAGGTTTACCTGGTTTTGCTGTACATTGCTGACAGAAATGGTTTCTTGTCCCTTTAAATCAGCTCTAACGCGAGGTTTTCACTTGCGTTATTTTTGGCCTCGAATTTCACATTGTTAGTGTGCGGGGAGCCTCTCCCCTCCCACTCTCCACCCATTGACCCCTTCTCTTCGCCCCTGGGGAGCCTTCCTCCGCCCTCCGGGAGCATTTCCACGCCTTCAGCGCTCGTTTGCGCCGCTGTGCACATGAGCGCACACTAAAGCGCATTTTTGCCCCGTAAAGCATCATTAGCGCGCGCTAAGGTACCTTAGCGTGTGCTAATTGCACAGCGCGCACGTTAAGAAGGTTTAGTAAACATACCCCTTAGACTTTTTAAGGTGGACGGCTGCTAATCCCTTTGAAGAGGGACGGATATCTTCATATATACCCCATCACACAGGAGAGAGAGAATTTGAAAAGAAGCTTGCTATGGACGTGAAAACTCATAATAAAACATTTTCAAGTAGTTGGATCATTAAATAACAGAGGGGTAAAAGGGGCACAATGAGAGTATAAGGCCATAGCAGAAACTAAGAGTCATATTTACTAACAAAAGTGCAGTTAGGACATGGTTAGGCCTCAAAACCACTGAGCAGGTCCATGCATTCATCTCCCTACTGTTGGGATGCTGCTAATGTGCAACACCATGGTAACCCAGCATGTGGATGCACCAGATACCACCCACTGAGATGGCATTAAGTGTACCCACACTAACATCTACAATCACAGCTAACATACTACCCAAATACCCACACTAACTGTGATGTGCCATTAATGCCTACATTATATTTATTTATTTAAAATTTCTATACCGCGCTTTCCAAAGAATCAAGTGTGGTTTACAATTAACAACAGTATGAATAGTACAGGAAGAACAGGTACATATTCAGTTACAGGGAACTATGTAGACTATATACAATAGAACAGAATACATTGAACTGGAAACATGATGCAATGTTAAACTATATACAATGGTAGGGAATACAATGAAATGCAATCATAGGGATGAGATAGTTGACCACTCTGAATGGCAAGATCGCAACAAAAACAGTTTGCTGCTATGTGTGGAAGCGGAGTTGAAATGCGCTAATGGGTTCTGTCGGGTGTGTTGTCATCAGTTTGTGTACCGAAGTGGATTGTAAAGAAGTGTGTGTTAAGTTTTTTACAAAATGTGTATAGGTCCTTTATTTCCCTGAGGTTGTTTGGAAAATCATTCCATAGAATGGGTGCAAAGTGGGAGAAAGTCTTGTTGCTTGTAGACTTTCTAGATTTCCTGAATTCCGTTGGAATAGCAAGTTTATTTTTGTTCCTGTTCCGTTGATTTCAATTGGAGGTTTCCTTTGAGATTAGCATGGAAAGGAATGAAGGGGCAATGTTATTGACTAATTTGAAGGTCGATACATGAATTTTGTAGATTATACGGCTTTGTATGGGTAGCCATTGTAGGGTTGATAGTATGGGAGTGATGTGTTCAAGTGTATTGACATTCATGATTATTCTGGCTACCACATTTTGGGCTAGTTGTAGTCTTCGTAGGTTCTATTTTGTAATACCCTGTAGAGTGATATTGGCAAAGTCAAAATGAGGTGTAATAATTGCCTAGATAACAGATTTGAAGTTGTGGTGGTGGAGCAGTGGACAGAGCTGTTTTAAACGTTTAAGCTTGTAAAATGGCTTTTTAGTTGTGTGTTTTATATAGGATGCCATACTGAGGGTACGGTCAATAAATATATTTCCAACTCTCCATATCTTCACCCATTTATGTACTAAGGGGGTCATTCCGATAAAGGAATAGCAGAGTTGGATGTCTGGGTTGGACATCCAACCCGAGTCTACTGCCAGATCACGATTCCAGTGTCATCACTCCCTGCACATACATCGCTTTTGTACGGGGAGCACTTGACGGGGGTGGGAGGGGGTAACACTGAAGCAGAGCGGGGATGTGACCAGGCACTGGGATGTACAGAGGCCATACAGGTCATACCTCTGTACGTACCCTGGAAGCAACTTGGACGCCTGGCTTATTCCACCCCGAAGGTGGAAAAAGTGCTGGGCTCCCCGCCAATTGCAGGCTGCAGCCCCCCTACCCCACTGAGCAACTGTGGGGGTGATTCCACCCCAAGATCCTGGCCTTGGGGGACCCCCCCCAAGGGCCAGGCGGTGGGGCAAAGGGACTGTTTGGCAACTGGGCAATTGGTTGTTCTGGATGGATGTGCCGATGCCATGGTGACTGGATGCTGCTGCACCAGCACACCGGTCAGAATGTTGAGGGGGCTGGCCGGGCAATGCCAGGACATCTCCCACATCAGAATTGGGGGAACGCTGGGCTGTCTAAGTGCTCTTATTCTGCAACGCAGAATGTATAGCTCCCTTGGTTGCCAAATGGGGTACACATTAGCCCCATACATATTTTGGGTGTCGAGACGGCCTGTATGTGCCCCTTTCAGAATCGACCTCCACCTGTTTAGTGCAGGATTTTTTGTACAGGACCCTGTGCTATATTTTAGCATGGTGCAGTCATGGTGTCCTGAACTCCGGCTAGTGGTTAGTACAATTTATTAAACACACCGCTAAATTAATTGCTTCCTTTGATCTTTATTGAAGATGCAAGTGATGTCAGGGAAGATGGGTGGTTTAATATATCCAACCACTGGCCCTTTTAAGAGAAAATTGACCCAATTTGGGGTACAGAATCTAGTTACTGAAATCAGGAAAGCACAATATTTAGGGCATAGCAATTTAAATTTATTTTAACCATGGAGGTTACTAACTTGTAGTACTGAGGTTCAACAGGTTAATGATTCCTGCAGTAAACATTGCTGTGTTAAAAAGTGTTAATTTATTGCAACTTAGTACCTATCCTGCTAAGTTGGGCCTCACAAATAGCCATCCTAAAATTAACCAGATAATTTTTTCTGTTAACTTTATGTGAGTATATTCAGTGACATGACTTAATTAAATGTTTCCTGAAAAAGTAGACGGGCCAATGTACTAAGTCATAATAAAATATATGGTTTAGCAGTTGTTTTTGAGACATTTTTAAACAAAATGTAAATGAAATCATTTGAAACCCAAAGAAAAATTTGCAAGGAATTTCTTCTGTGCTACAACTGAGGACATTGAGAACCCGATTCTGGTAGGGGCACATCCAGGCAGTCCGTATGGCCCCAGGCAAGACGGGCCTGTTTGGACCCGGTTCTGGACCCTTGGAACCAAAATGTCCCCACGGTAGCCAGAATTGGGACCGAGGATGGCCCGACATGCCCCTGCCACCTGCGGGGATATCCTCCCTACAGACACTCCTGACACCGGCATCCTCAGCCCCACTTTCTCCGCCGCCCGACCCAAATCTGTCCTGCCGTGGTCTGGACTGGGTGGTGGGGAGCCCCCCACATCTGGCTCAAGCCCCGAGGGGGATCCTTGAGCACGATCGCTGGGTTTTCACTGCTTATTCCACCTTTGAGGTGGAATAAGCAGCACGTCCCCATGGGCCCAGCAGGACGTACAAGGCCGTGACCTGAAGCGGCCCTGTACGTTCTGCTGGGTTGGTCTGCCCCTGCTCTGCACCAATCCTGCTCCCTCCTGCCCCCTGCCAGCTCTCACCATCCTGATGCACAGGATGTATAGGGAGAGCCAAAGGGGGAATCAGGCCCCACAACCCGCGTTTCGGAATCAGGCTCTGAGTGTTCACAAATATGACAAACCATGATAATTTTCTTCAAAGGGTCCCCCTATTCAAATGGCAGTGATGATGATCTGCAGAGTGGAGATTTCAGTTTTTGGGAACCTCAGTTCCCTGGAGGCCATTGGCCTGTTGTTCCTTCTGCCTACAGCCCCATCCATAGCTCTAAATATTAAAAAAAAATGTTAGCTCTCATGGTAGCCTTTGCCTCTCACTAAGGAAGTGCTACACTCTTCTAAATAACTCAGCTACAATCCACCAGTTCAATATCTCATATTCTCCCCTTGAAGCTCCTCGGGGGGGGGGGGGGAGAGTAGGAGTGGGGGCAAGAAAGATGGTGAATGCTGAATAGTAGAGTGCTCCATGGATCTTTACTGGGAGCTGTGCTTTTTAACATATAAATAATCTGGAAACTGAACAAGTGATGTCATCAAATTTTCAGATGGAACAAAATTATTCAGTGTTATTAGATCATGCACTGTTCTGAGAAATTGCAGGAAAACCTTATGAGACAGGGAATTGGGTATCTAAATGGAATCTGAAATTTAATTTGGACAGGTGCAAAGTGAAGCAAACAGAACAAAATAATTCAAACTATAGTTACCCAATGAAGTTACCATCCAGGAAAAGGCATCATTGTGGACAATACAATATGTCAAAATCCTCAGTTCATTGTATCACAATGATAAAAAAACAAATAGAATGTTAAACATCATTAAGAATGGAAAGGTAAAAAAACAAACTAAGAATATCAGAATGCCTCGCTATTGATCCATGTGTTAACCATACTTTGAGAATTGTGTGCAGTTCTGGTTACTTTATCTCAAAACTGATATAGCAGAAGAAGAAAAGATTCAGAGAAGTGGCCACAAAAGTGGTAAAGGAGATGGAACAGCTCCATCATGCAGAAAGCATAAAGAATTGAGGGCTATTCAGTTTTAGACTGAGATGACTAAGGAGAGATGCAGTATGATAGAGGTCTATAAAATCATGAGTGGCAGGAAAAGAGGGACTGTTTGGTTACCCTTTCAAATGGTAGTAGAAAAACTAAGGAACACTATATGAAGCTAAACGATATGCAGTGCTTTTAAAACAAATTGAAGAAAATATTTGCTATGCAACACATAATTAATTTGTGGATTTTGTCACCATATGATTTGGTGAAAACAGTTAACATAGCTGTAGTTAAAAAGGGTTTAGACAAGTTCCTTGAGGAAAGGTCCAATACATTATTATTAGTCAAACAGACTTGAAAAATCCACTTTTTATCCTTGGATGTAACAAGGAGTGGATATATTCTTTTTAGATCTGTTGGGTGCTTGTTACTTAGGGGCATGTTTACTAAACATTCCTAACGTGCGGGGCCGCGGTAGTGTGCGTGTGCCATATAAGGAGTGGGCGGTTCAGGCAGAAAGAAGAAAAAAACCCGACCGTACGTGTGCGCGTCGCGCTAATTTGCGGGGCCCACATTAGCGCGTGGGAAGGCTAAGCGGGGCGCTGCTGAGCACATATCAGAACAGAGCTGTAGCACAACGGTGAACACACTAACCAATGGTGCAGGGGCTACAGGTTCAATCCCCCATTGTGCGCAACAAAAAGGCCAGCTGAGGCAACACCTTGAATGTGTAAAAGTGGTTCAGGAGGCAAAGTACGTTTGGACGGCATAAGGCGGCACACTGTTTATTTTGTACGGCATAAGGCGGCGCACTGTACTATCTGGGCGGCACAAGGCGGCGCACTGTTCTTTTTGGGCGGCACAAGGCGGCGCACTGTTCATTTTGGGCGGCACAAGGCGGCGCACTAATTGTGGGCAGCAGGAGGTGGCGCGCTGATGGGCATAAGGCGGCGCGCTGATGCCAAAGCAAAGGAACACAGCCACAGCACAATGATTAAGACACTGACCAATGGTGCAGGGACCAGGGGTTTGATCCCTCACAATGCCCAGTGAAAAAGGCTAGCTGAGGCAGTATATTATATGTTGTGGAGTGCTGTAGGAGGCTTTCTAATTTTATTTTGTGATAACTACTAGCAAACGCACTCTCACAGCATAAGGCACATGTTACAGTGCACCGTCCGCCAAGGCACCCTAGAATGTCCCCTATAGGGCATCATGTATGTTGCGACACAGGATAATGTATAGTGCACCCTATATGGCTGGCAACCGTAACGTGCCCTATAGGGCGCCACATAAAGCACCCTCAGAGGCACCTTATGGGTACAGTACGCTGAGGGTGGTATTGCTGGCAGCAACATATGTACAGTAAATTAAAAAAAATCTGTGGACACCCCTATCACATAACCCCACTGTGGGTTTGAACCCATGACATCTGGCTGCACAGGCAGGGACATAACCATTGGGCTACAGCTCTATAGCTGTAAGCAGCCCCTGGCTGGCTGCAGATAGCCTGTACGTCACCTCACTGACAGCCTGCTGTTGTGAACCACCCGTACCCATGATGCACTGCACATGCAAATCAGCTGTCCACGATTGAACACAGGATGGGAAATGCACCCCTAAAGCTCCCCGGCCTGGTAGGGGGAAGTGTCCGTGTGCACCCACACAGCACCTCGGCCTGGTAGGGTGTCCTGAGTGGGTGGACAAACGGCAAAGAGTAGCTAAACACCATCACATTGTGCGGTTACTGTGCTCACCCTGAGTGTGAGATGTTGTGCCCAGGACCAGGTCCACAACACCAGGCATGGCCGAATGCGGCCATGTCAGGGCTCCAAAGCAGCAATAACCTGTGGAATAGGTAGGTGCTGCATAAACATTTTGGAGATCTCTGTCTGGCTCAGTTAGTGGGGACCCCCACCCCATGGACCCCCAGGTGGATAACACAGGGCTTCCCCTCAACAGATTTCCCCCCCTCATGGCAGTAGAGTGGACCATCAACCCCAGTCCTGCTAGGGAACAGACACCCTACAGGGCAGTCCAAGCAGCTCCACACACATCCATAACACAATATCAGACAGACATTAGGCCTGGGTATTCAAAGATGCACCCCACCACTATCTGATATTCACCTGCAGCAAGCCATCAGCCACTGTACCCTGCAAGGCACTCCATCACAACACATATCAGCTGTGAACAGTCTGCTGGCTGGTCCTGATGGACATGCATGCACCCACCCACAACTGGGGTGGCAGCACACACAGACAGATAAGTCCATGAAGAGGCCCCCACAGGACACCCATACATATCACATGGGAGAATCACAATATAGCACTATGGGGGTGCCTAGCCATGCTGCCATCACTGCACACTCAGGGTGAGAGTGATCCCCCAGCAGCACATACAGAGGTCACCCTGTCTGTGTAGGTGGTGGCCGGGCACTACCTTGCCCCTGCCAGTGCCCTATGCCCTGTGCAGCTGCATCCTGGTCAGTCCACTCTGTCTGAGATATACCCATGGTCCCTTGCTACTCATTATGCACATTGGCAGGCCAATACTGGCAACAGTGTTGGCAGTGTGGGCTGTGGAAGGGGCATGCAGCCAACACCCACTGTATAGACAGACACAATTCCACACCTATGCCATCATGGTGCTACTATTGAGGAGGTAATTAGCCTTGCCCACCAAACCGGTGCTGGGCACGGCAAGGCATGGATATGCTACGCAGTACTGCTGGGGGTCACTCCCCAGGGTGGTAAACACCATCAGAGGCAAGGGCTGGAGCACGCACCGCAAACACCAAACAGATTGTTCGGATGGGGTCAACTAGCAGTATGTGCGTAACGTATGGATATCTATCTGCCAGTACTCCTAGCAAGCGTCTCAGAGCTGTGTACCGTATACCTCAGGTGTAGGGTTCCATTGCTAGGGTATGCAGGTGCTAGTATTGGGAGATGCACGCAGGGTCCAATGTTCTGCCTCTCCAGGAGACATTGGCCAATGGGGCCTGTGGGTGTGGGTGTGGGTGTGTCTGCCCCTGTTGGCTGCTGCTTTACGGCAGAGATTCCCAACTCCAGTCCAGGTGTGCATCACACTGATCGGGTTTACCTGCTGTTCCTCATGAATATGCATGAGCTACATCTACATGCCATGGGGGTGGTGCATAGATATACAGCACAGGCATTTGTATGAGTGGCAGCATGGACCCTGACTGGTGTGTGGCCCACCAGGACTGCATTTGGGAGATTCTGCTCTAGGTACTGCCCCTGTACATGGTGTCTGTGCTCAGTGGGGTAAAAGATAGACGTAGTACCATTGCATATGGCCTCGCCACGAAAGGTTTGTCCTTACTATCACTGTGTAGCTGTGGGAAAAATATGTGGGAAGGATTGGCGGTAGCCCCAGCTGGGCTTTGAACCTGTGACTTTCTGTTCTTGTATGCACTGTCTGTGTGCACTGCACCACCTTGTAGCCACAGATTGGTTGGATTCCCTGGAACATCCATGCCTGTGGATCCGGCAGGGCCTGTGTGTTGCAGTGGACTGTGCCAGCCTGCACATGGCTTGGCCTCTGTTCTCTGTGGCTAGCTGCCACTGCCCCCTGCACCACATGTACTCGTGCGCCAACATGCTGGCATGAGCTTCTCTCAGAATAAGCAGATGACCTGATTGTAATGTGGCAGTACGGGACTGCATTTGGGGGACTTGGCTGTAGGTATGCCCATTGTTGTGGTGTGTGTGCGGTGTTGGGTAACATATGGGTGTTTCCCCCATGCTTATGTTCCCTGCAATACAGGGGTGTCTGCTCTATCTTTGTTTAGTGGTGGGTAAAATATATGGACAGGGCTGGAAAGTTCCCCAGCTGGGATTTGAACCTCTGGCTTTCTAGTCCTAGAGGTCATGGCTATGTCCTCTGCACCACACTATGGCCACAGAGACAGTGCAGCCCCTGGAGGTAGTAAACCTGGCAGGATGGCGTCACAAACCCTGCTGTATGCATTTTTACTGTGGGCTCCTTCACCCTGTGTGGTGACAAACGTGCAAATAAAACCCGGGAATGACCACGGAACAAAGGGGGAAAACATATACCCAAGCTGGGCAACAGTGATATTAATGGGCAACCCTAGATAACACTCCCAGGACAGCTCCAGAAAAAGGGAAATGTTTTTTGGACGAGTCTCCGCTCCGTACACCTTTCCATAAATCATTTCCTTTTTGTTGGAGCTTTCCTGGGTGTGTTATCTAGTTTTGCCCATCACTATAACTGTTCCCCAACTGAATTACTATTTTTCATATTTTTGTGGTGGTCAGTTTCTATTTATAATTGCACTTTTGTGCTGTGCACATGTATCACACTGCTCACGTTTTGCAGGTTTCCCCGGTTTTGCTGTACATTGCTGACGGAAATGGTTTCTCTTCCCTTTAAATGCATTCTAACGCGAGTGATTCACTCGCGCTATTTTTTTTTGGAAATTCAGCCCCGATAATGTGTGGGCGCCTCTCCCCTCCCCTTCCCCGCCCATTAACCCCTTCTCTCCGCCCCTCCGGGGCCTTCCTCCACCCTCCGTTCACCTTTCCACGCCTCTATCGGACATTTGCGGGCACGTACTTGTGCGGCACCCGTTACTGTGACGCGCAAGTGTGCGGGGCTTTATCGCACGTTTGCGGGGCGTTTAAGCACTCTTAAGTACCGCTTTTAGTGCGCTATTTTGCGGCGCGCTAATTAGCGGTTTTTAGTAAACATGCCCCTTAGATTTGCCACTATTAAAAACAGGATACTAGGTTCAATGGAATTTTGGTCTTATTTTCTTACCCTATAATGTTCTTTTGCTCCTGTCCTGGATGCAACTAGTTTCCAAAATGGTGGCATCTGACTCCTAGTAGGATGTTAAAATATACCACTTTTGGTCAGCTTTACAAATAGGAGAGTGTTCTTTTATTTAGAATACTAACTACTAAAGTTAGATTGAGGCATATCACTAAAGGTCAGACATCTATATTTGAGAAAGCAGCATCACAGCTGCCCCTATGGAGAAGCTTTAATAGGGGTAAACATAGCCGCATATGTGTAAGGGGGTGGAGGAAGTCATGGGTAGGTTATCTAGAAATAGACCCAACCTCCTTCACGGAGGGGTAGGGATGCATTTTTCATGGGGCAATATTTGTTTTCTTTATAGTGCCACAATAGGGCTAGCAGGGGAGGATTACCACTGGTCCATTGATCTACTAGGGCATCAGAATTCCAACTTGCTTCAACCACTAGGGAAAGGGGTTACTTTAAGGCCTGGCTACCATCATGTAAAATCACTCTCCCAGAATCTTAGAAAAATAATATATAACACCTTGGAGAGGTACCTTTTTTTTGTGAATACCAGCCTGTAAAACCTTTACTGCAAGTTGTTTTTTTTGCATTTTCACACATCAATAGCCACATTGCATTAACTACGTTCTAAGAATCAGTGCAGACAAGACCAAAGTTATGACCACAGATGGATCACAGGCCATTGTTCACCTCGATGGAATTCAAATTGAGCAGGTCCAAGAATTCAAATACCTGGGATCACGGGGCTTAAGCTGTTTTGGCAGTGGGTGCTTCCATCTTTCTTTGCTTTCCCTTCAAATGTGTAGTTGGTCTGGAGGATGCGATGTATACCTTTATGGAGGTGTCTCATCTTGAAACGTTTTTTGGAAGGACGGCAGGTGGTAGACAGGATTGATGTTTAATTAAATGTTGCCTCTAAATGTTGGGATTACATTCTCTCTAGTTTTCCTATGTTTCTATTCTGTAATTAGTATAGACAACACTGATCCCATAATGTGGACTATATCCTAGATACATTTCCTTAATTTATGTTTCTTTTGTTATGCATGTTACATTTCTGGATTGACCTTTCACTGTATTTTGGTTATGTATATTGACTGAAAACGACAATAAAAAAAAATAAAAAATACCTGGGATCGCTGGTGCATCCACCACTGAAGTCCTCAGCAGGATTGGCCAGGCAACAGTAGCATTCACCTCACTCAAATGATGCCTCTGGAACAAGGCCAATATTTTCACTAAAACCAAAATTTGCCTCTTCCTCACGCTGATCCTGCCAGTTCTCCTGTACGGATTGGAACATAAGAACATAAGATATGCCATACTGGATCAGACCAAGGTCCATCAAGCCCAGTATCCCAGTAACAGTGGCCAATCTAGGTCATAAGTACCTAGCATTCTCCCCAAAAGATGCAGGTTCCACAATGCTTGTATTGGGTCAAGCAATGATATTCTGTGTCCCTTTTAATAATGGTTTATGGACCTTTCCTCCGCGAACTTGTCCAAATCTTTTTTAAACCCAGCTACACTAACAGCTTTTACTACATCCTCCAGTAATGAATTCCAGAGTTTGATTACACATTGAGTGAAAAAATATTTTCTCTTATTAGTCTTAAATAGGTTACCCTGTAGCTTCATTGCATGTCCCCTAGTCTTTTTATATTCTGATGATGTAAACAATCGATCTACGTTTACCCGTTCCACTCCATTCATTAATTTATAGACCTCTATCATATCTCCCCTCAGCCATCTCTTTTCCAGGTTGAAGAGCCCCAACCTTTTTAGCCTCTCTTCATTCCCTTTACCATATTGGTGGCTCTTCTCTGTACCTGGACTCTGCTCAAATCTGACTTGAACAAACATGAAGCTTTTCAAACGCGATGCCTGAGACAGATTTTGGGTGTCTCACTTCGTGATTGCCATCAAAACGAGCCAGTTTGGACAAGATGCAACTATCAAACCTTAGTCAAAGAGCAAATCCAAAAATTCAGACTGTGCTGGTTTGGCCACATTTGCAGAATGAATACCAGTCGGCTGCCATACAAACGCCTCTGGTGAGAGTGAGCAGTCCAACGGAGAGTTCAATGAGCAGCACCAAAGAAAACGTGGCTCAAACACATTGAGGAAGACCTAAGGAACTAACAACTGACCAATGAGGCCATAAATTTTGCCACTGATTGCAAGACACAGAATCCAGCAGCACCTACAGCAGCGTGTTGACTGAGAGGACGTCATTCTCTCCAAATGCTGGCTAAGGATTAAAGAAGAAGAATATATATGTACTTTTTTTTTTTTTTTTTGCAAAAGGGACTCCATATTGTAAAGTTTGAAAAAATTCCAGCATTTTTGTATCTTTGTGAATTTATTTTCATTTTTGTGATTTTACCATGTGAATTCTATTTTGCAAAAGCAACAAAAAATGCATTTGAATACAATAGGACACTGGGGCTCAGTTTGTCAATTTTGTGGGGATAACTTTTTTTTCTAAAGCAAATTTAAGAAAATGACCCAATAAAATGCCACTGAATATTGACGTCACATTTGTTTAGGATGGCATTTAACTTTCTCTGTTAGTTTTCTTAAAATATTTTCCTAATGTGAATCCTGAGTGTTAGTGCTCAGACGAGTTTAAACATTTTAAAGATAGGAATCCAACCATGGAAACAAAATCTAATTATAGTGCTGTCAGAACAGACAAGCTCAGGCTTGGTTAAAAAATCAGATAACACAAGAGTTGTAAACTTGAACAATGTTAAGAGAATGTTAAAACAGAGACTGAAGAAAAATAATGACAGAACTCTTTCAGGACAATGTTAAATAAAAGGTCTGGTGAAAGTTTTGAAACATCTAGTCAAGACATTTCAAATTATTCTTATTTTCGGCAACATTGTGTGCATAGCTAGAACTGCTAAATATACCAGAATAAATTATGGGGGTTATGTTGGAAGCCCTATTTGCAATTTACATGTGTGTAAATTGCCATTTTAAAAAGGGCTCAATTTACATGTGGATGTCCTTAGTGTGTGGATCAGAGCATGGTCTGGGTATTGCCTAGGTGGGACAAAAATCTGTAGGTGCATTATATAAGGAATGCACATGTAAGCCCAAAATTATCTACTTCAGGATTTACACCTATTCCCTGGCATATACAGTTTTTTTAAAAGTATGGGTTTCAGACAAGCCTCCCTCAGTTGTCTTCCTTATGTTTTCTACCTGTCCCCCTTCCTCCTCTCTCACCACCTTCCTGCAGCCTTGCCTTGTCACGTCTCATTTTCCCATATGTCCTGTACATATTGGCATTCTTTTCATTTTCCTTTTTCGGTTTCTATTGTATTTTATTGTAAACCGCTTTGCTGTACCCACATTAAGCGGTATATGAAATCTTAAATAAAATGAAATGAAACCCTTTATAGGATTGATTATTTCCTCTTCCCAGTTAAAAGTAGTTCAACATAGCATTCTCTGTACTTAACTGGGAGCAGACGTCTAAGTTTATAACATGGCTCACATACATGTGTAAGTGACAATATTTAAATGTTCTAGGTATAAAATGCTGTCCTTTACACGTGTAAGTTGATGGTTTTGCTCTCTTGCCTATTCCCATGTTGCTTTTAAATGTATAAGTATGCCTACATATATGTTTACTGTTACAATTTTATTACAAACTTAATTGACCACCTTTAACTTCACTTACATTCAAAGTAACAACCCATAGGTATTCCTTATCCAAACCATATTATAGTGCTCTAATGACAATTCAGGACTATCATAGGTGTCAGAAAAGGGTGGGCCACATGGGACCTGTCCCCACCAAAACCTTACTGCTGTGATCGCAGCCTTCCCCCTACTTCTCATCCCCCATGGACAGACATAAGGGAAGACCATGACCAGGCCAGCAGAAGGCTGCCTATAGGGATCCCATCCCCCATGGCAGAAGAGTGCTGCGATCGCCGGCCTTCCCCTCCTGTTTTCCGGCAGGGATCCAATTTTCTGCAGGCAGACAGGAGGGGAAGGCTGGTGATCGCAGCCTCGCACAGTTTGCCAGGCTTAGGAGTGGAGCTTGGCTTCTCCATAGCAAATGGCATTCTGCTGCTCTTGATGATATCATCCCTGCCTTGACCCAATCATCTCTCACCCTCACATGTCCCCTGTTACTAAGTACATTCTTCAGCCTTGTCCTCTTCCCCCCCCCCACCCTTCCTCTGCCCTTTGCCGCTACCCTCCCAAATCTAACGGTCCCTCCCCATTAAAACTGCCCTTTTCTCCCTAGGAATTTCATCTTTTAAACCACTCAGTCTAGCCTCACTATCATCAAACACTTCATCCCCCCCTCCTCCAAAACTCCACCATATTCCTATTGTTTTTCATTCTCAACTCCTTTCCAGTAATCTCAATCAAACTCCATGCACTCATCCTCATGAACTCTCATGCACCCTCTCATACATCCTCGCCATATTCCCATCACAGTCTCCCTTAGTCTGCAAGGACTCTAATCTTTATATAAATGCCATTCCTCTAATTATATCCCAACACTTTCACAGAATAAATAACATCAACTTAGACGACACTATCCAGCAAGCCCTACTACATAGCCAAATACGACTACGATTAGAGATGTGATGCCTATTTTGCCATACTGATGTACATAGTTAACCCCTTGTTTTCCAAGTTCAACTACCTTATTACACCTGGTTATCCAAGTTCTATTTACCTTGTTCAATGTAAACACAAATCATATTCTGAGATGTGTAAGTTGTTAAATGGAAACCACACTGATGCTGAATAGCGCGGTATAAAAGAGACTGTAAATAAATAAATAAATAAATAAACCACCCTCAACTGCAATCAAATGCACAAGGCCTTCTGTTCCCCACCAAGTATTCAGCAGTTCTACTAATGTCTATTACATCAATCATTTAATCCACTTTAATTCTTCTCTCCCTTGCTGCTAAGGTTCACAGTGACCACACCATCACCCATTTCAACTCCATCAGTCCACTCAAGCTAAGATTAAGATTTGTCCTTTATGGAAATTAGAGTCACCTAGTGCCTCTGCAACCCGCGGCCCTCACTCTCCACACACTGTCATTGAAAAGTGGCTAGCTGCTATTTGGCATTCAGCAGGTTGGCTCTTTCTCCCCAAGTGAAGTCCCTCCTTCTCCAAAAGATATCTGATTCTCTTTTTTAATCAAGGTCAGCAGTATGAATGGAAAAAGCCGTTTATATTGAAAATCTTCCCTCTTTAATACCAGGAAGCTTCTCAAAACTTCCTCCTTTGCTGAAGAGTTATTTGTGACAAGTCCTAAAACAGCTAATTTTAATATTCTTCCACTCCCCGTGTCCATTTGGGCAGTATTTCCCTTCCAACCATTCCACCCCAACCCTTTGTGTCCATTTGTCCATCATTTCCCTTCTAGCCTTCCACGCACACTCATGCCCCCCACCTGTGCCACTGCCATGGTCTCCAATTAAAAAAAAAAAGAGGAGTAAGCACTTCCTTGCTTCCTTCTGACAAGAAGCATGCATCAGAGAGAGGTGGGACCAGACCAGCTTTCCTAGCAAGGAAGTGCTTACACTAGCGGGGTTTTTTTTTTGGTTATTTTAAAATCAGAGGCCAATCTGGCAGGCACAGAAATACAGAAAATGCCGTGACAGTTGCAGTGGTGCAGATGGGAGGGCAGGCTGTCACCAAATTGGCAGATAACCAGCTCGTTTGGGTGGGGCAATGGCCCCCTTGCCCCCCCCCAAACTAAGCCCATGTTTTTTTAGATCTTCCTTGCCAGTGTTTATGCTCATCTCTATATTATTCAATAGGGACTGCTTTCCATTTTATTTTATTTATAACCTTCAGATTAACATATTTCTAGGAGTATAATAGCAAAACACTCATAAGAAATATATAAAACACATGGAGGCACATTCCACTTTGGCCATCCAGCCCCCTGTGTGGCCAACCAGAAGCGGGACGCCCAGAGTTAGACATGATTCTGATCCCGTGGGGGCTAGACATGCCTGTGGGATCAGAATCGGGTCTATGGCCTGAACATGAAGGCCGGGCCCCGATTCTGATCAGCCTGCACATCCAGCAGATCCCCAGCTACCTCAGTCAGGCTCCTGAATGGAGCCACAGTGCCATGGCATCCCGTCGCCATGGCACCACGACTCTATTCAGAAGCTACAAATGCCGGCCGCCGCCGATATTCTTCTTTCCCCACAGCTAGACCCTTGATGCGGCCTTCCATGGTCCCAGGGTCCAGCTGCGGGGAACTTACTTGACCCCCCCATCTTTTTTTCCTGGCCCATCAGCAGGATCCCCTGATGTCCTGTGGTGGAATAAGTCCCCCGTCTATGTTCATGGACCCGGATGTACAGGGCCGACCTTTGAATTGGCCCTGTACCTCTGGGGTTGTGGCTTGCCCATGCCCGACCCACGCTCCGCCTAAGAAACGCTCCCTCTTGGCTCTGTCTAGGCCTCCCCATACAAATGCACTGTTCGTATGGGGAGGCAGCAGCCAGGGCTGGCAGGGGAGCAAATAGCGGGGATGGATGTCCAATCCAGATATCTATCCCTGCTATTCGCAGTACTGAATGACTCCCATAGCATATATTACATTGACACCATAATCACTTGCCTCAAAATGCATATCTAAACAAATGAGTTGTTACTTTCTTTTGAAAATTTAACAAATTCTGTCCAACACACCTATCTAGAGGGAGAGCATTCCACCCAAAGAAAATACACAGAACTAAGTCAGATTTTTATGTGCAGTAGTTACAACCATTAAAGCAAGCAACTCTTGTTGATTCTATTGCAAGTTCCTTGCAGGGGTATATATTGTAATAATGTGATCAGTAATGCTGATGGAAAATATTCATTATCTTAAATTCATGCAAAGACATTTAAACTTAATATGGAACTTCATAGGCAAACAATGGAGTTCCTCTAACAATGAAGACAGTATTCTACTTACAGAATTTTTATAAGATACTGTTACAGAATAAAATTGCCTTGCTCTTTGTAGTATTTTATTATTTTTGAACCTAAGGGTTGACTTTTGGGGTATTTTTAAATTGCATGAGGAATAAAATACAAAATCTTATTAACAATTTTTATTGTACGCCGCTTTGAGCTTATGATTTGGGCACATGCTCAGTTTTTTCTTCTTATAATCACTTGAGTTGCCGCATTCTGCAGTAACTTCAACAGCTTTAAAGACACATCTGGTGGTACCATATACAACATACAGAATTACAATAATAAATGTATGGAAGTACAATTGCCTATACTATTGAGCTAAAATCATGCTCCTCCAAAACTAAGGGGTATGTTTACTAAACAGCGGTAAGGGAGTAAGTGTGCCATTAGTGCGTGCTAACTGTGCACGTGCACCCTTACCGTGTCTAAAGTGCTGCATTACTGCACAATAACAGTGCCAGAATCATAAAGTACCCTGTGGGTGGAGAATGGGGGTCAATGGGCTGGGAATGGGCAGGAGCAAGGCTTGCTCCCTTAACGATGGCACCTTAATGCCAGGAACTTTAACACATATGAAAATCTAGCGGAAAGAGTACATTTTGAGGAGAGAGAACCTACTTAAACGTCCACAATGTGATGCATGGACAGGGGAGCCTTAGACAGTGATAGTAGTGATACACAAGCAGCAACAGTCTAGTGTCCTGCAATGTGAGGCCACTGGGCTGCTGGTGCCAATGTGTGAATGGAGTTTGTGAGTGTGTGCTGTTATAGTGCTAAGAAGGTGCCATGTTGCTGGCCGTGAGTGCATTCAAGATTCTGTATAGTGGATAGGCAGCTACCTATGCAAAACAAATCACATGTATGGAATGATGTTGCTATAACAGTGGCAGTAGCCGTACATGGCCCCCTCTGTCAGAAATGAGGTAAGACACCACCAATGTTATCCTGGCACTGCTGTGTGTGTGTGTTTGTGTGTGTGTGTGTGTGTTGCTGTGCATTATGTGTCATCTGTAATGTCTATAATATGTGTTCCATTGGTATGGGAGCAGTGCAATGTATCAGCTCTCACTGTCAATGCACTGACAAGCATGGTAGCAACATGTAATTTGGAGTACAGCTACAGCTACTTCCCTACCACTAGATTTGCAAGGTGTTTGCAGCTGTCTCTGCAGCACCCTGGGGAGGGGGGCAGGTGTGATATGATGTGATTCACCACATGCATCCTTCTAAAAAATGACAATAGTTAGCACTTCCCTTTTTTTGTGTGTGTGTGTAGGCATGCATGGACTGATGGAAGTGCCCACCTGTAGACTACCACCAGTGCTAGTGGGTGGCATGTGAGCAATGTGCCAAAGTGTATGCTTGGCTTTTGGATTTGGGTGATTTGCCATGTGAAGCAAGAATGGGTATGTGGCTCTGGTGGCTAAAAATTTGAAGTATCCAGAAATATAATGCAAATAAAGTTAAGACCATACAGTATCGTGTAAGAAAAATGTAAGCATGTGGGCTTACATGCAAAATAATGTTGTGAATATAGAGTGTGCCTGGCACACCTCTGTAAGTCCTCACGCAGCTGGAGAAAGCTATCATAGACACATGTGAGCTTAAAATACCCAGTGTGCATGGGAACATATCTGAGTGGTTTGTGACACATGCACATATCATTGAAGGAAGGAATAGTGTCTTATGATCTGACACACTTGGCTGGGCATAGGTGTGTCTCTGTGCACTGGCCTGCCACTGTGACTGGACACATTGTGCCATTTACATATGCATGTCATATGTATAGCCAGCATAGCTGCCCACTGGAACACATATACCCTTTATGCCATTGAGCGCTGACACCTCACAAACCCCAATGGCCAAAGATGTTCTTGAGGCTGCAGATGGCTTAGTGCACATAAGCAAACCACCAGTGCTGCCTCATGGAATACAACAAAGTCCCCATCAATATCTTTGTACCACAAAATGAACATGGTATCCCTGTGGTGCTGCACACAAGGTGTTCTGCATGTTCAACTGTGGGGTCATATGTTCAAGACTAGTTTGTGGATGAACAATGCCAGGTGTAGCAATTTTTTGCCTGCCAGGTCTATGAAAGTAGGTGACAAGGTCCACATCATTTTCATCATTGTCCCTCACCCAGATTTTAATTACATGAACTGCCTGATGTATGACTGCCAGGAAGAGCAGGCCAATGACATTGTGTGCTGGTAGTGACTGTACTGGGAGAGGCAGCTTCATAACGCTGGCAGACAGGGAAAGGGTGGACACTGCAGAAATATGTTTGGCCCACAGAGAGCCATATCTCACTTTCAACCTATAAATGCTGCCACCTGTGTCAGTGAGTCTGTCTCGGTATCAAGGTGACAATGTAATGTGGCAATGCAGTGTGCATGCATGTGAGCAACATGTCCTATAACCGTTTATACAATGTGGTGTGGTTAATGGCATCCTGAAATGTGTTGTAATTGTGGTAACATTGGTACACTCTGACATGCCCCCCTGCCCCCCTTTGGAACTGTTTCCTGCCACTGCAGTGCTTATGAATGAAAGTGCTTCCCTGCACATTTCTGCATGGCACAGTGCAAATGAAAGACAATGGTATTGGTGTTCATGCTGTGCACTATGTGCACTGTGCACTGCTCACTGTTACATGCTGTGTGTTGGTGAGATGAATTTGGACAGGTGTTAAATATATGCCACAGTGTCAGGACATGAACATGACTGTGAGCCTCAGGCTCATCCTCTGAATCGCTCATACAATTCCTGCTCTGAAAACACCCGTTGAATGGGCTGTGGTTTATAACTTTCCTGGAATGAGTGGAAACCTCACCTCCATTCCCTTAAGTGTGTGACATGATTTGCTGTAGCAAGGGAGGAGGGATAGAGGCCTGCGTGTCACTTCCTGCCTCTGTTTCCTGGGGCAATACACCTGCCCCCAGTGATGGTATGATCTGTCTGAAAAATGTGACTGCCAAACAACTTTGACCATCCTCTACAGGAAAGCACCTGGAACCACCTCATACACATTGAAGTGTGATGGCTCCAGATGCTACATGGGCTCATGTCACAAGAATAACCAACCAATTACTACTGTTGAGCCTGCACACCTAATAAGACAATTTCAAACATTTGATAAAGAACCTCCTCAAACAAGTTCTACTGAACCTACAATCAGGACATTCTGATCCCCATACCTTAAACATCAACCAGAACAATGTAATAGTCAGAGCAGCACTATCCCCAACAGCCCCCAAAGGCACAAAAAACCCCAAACAAACCCAGCAATGGCACACTGGTTCACATCTGTCTTATGGAAGGTTAAACAAGAACTTAGAGGAATCGAGAAAAGATGGAGGGAAAACAAACATGACCCAGACAGAACCAGACGTATGGATGCACTAATCAACTAATACACCAAAATAGATTAACATGCAAAGAGTCTATCACACACAGCTTCCAAACACATCACTTCATTGCCCACGTGAGATATGTCATATCGTCAAACAGCTATCCAAAAGTCTGATTCATTGAAACCAACACCCAAACATTTCATCACAGAACAATACAAACAATTTCAAGTAAATTGCAATATACCACCCACACCAACAGGAAACTGCCACATTATCAACCACAATACCACATGGACCACGTTGAAAATACTTAGCAAAGAGAGGGTTTAAACCATGATAATTTTACTGAACAACTGCACCCCTCCACTAAATCTGTGCCCAGTCAGTTGGATAAAGATGATAAAACAGGAGCCAAGCATAGCTCTCCCCACCATTGCACATGCATTATGTAAGCAAGGGCCAGATGCCTAATTGCCTCAAGAAGTCCACCATCTGACCGATTCTCCAGAAACAGGAATCTGACCAATTGGATCATACCTCATGCAGACCAGTTGCAAGCCAGAGTTATTGTGAAGTGACTACATTAGCAATGTCAGGACTACATGGTCCTTAATAACATACGTGATCCACAGTAATATGGATTCTGACCATCTCATGAGTTTTAGACACTCATGGTGTCATTTGTAAATACTTTAATCAAGTGAATGTAAACAAAACTAACTGGATACACTCTCATCTTTCCAGATATATTAGCAGTGTTTCATAATGCATTATCACACACCATCCTCCTCCTCAGACTACAAGAAACCGTCATACAGTACAAAGTTCTTCAATGGTTTCAGTCCTACCTAAGAGACAGGTATCAGCTAGGTTGAACCAGCATCGGCACTTCTATCCCATAATGCCTGAATCAAGGAATATCCCCAGGCTCTGTGCTATTGGAAATGTTCTTTAACACTGATTTACAAATACTCACATTCATAATATGGTCAAACAATACCAACATCCATATATACATAGACAACTTTATGCTAGATGGTCTAATCCCCACATCAAATCCAGTAGATACAGATTTGCAACAGTGCCTCAATGATGTCTCCAGATGTCTCCAATAAAAAATTTCACAATCACCTTCAAGAAGACAGAAGCATATTCTGTTTCCAAGGATCAAATCGTCACACCACCAACACAACTCACCCTCCAAAGAACCTGTATAAGAGTGCAAACACAGATAATGTACCTGTGCTTAATTCCCCACCTAAGCCTATCATTCAAGCAACAGATCTTGAAAAATGACAGAACAATCCTCTGCAAAAACAAGATGATACTGTGCCTCCGCCCACTCCTATACCCTCTGGTCTTCCAATCAGTTCTCCAAGCAATGACATTCCCTCACCTTGACTAATGTAATGTTGTATATCAAGGACACTCGCTCTCCACTCCTAACCTGCTCTGGACATCTGTTAACACAACAAGCAGCATCATTCAAAAGGTTGAAGAAATATGACTTCATAAGCCTGGTACAGAACCATCTCCATATTCTCCTGTTGGAAGATGGGATCAAGTATAAATCCCTAATACCAATACAGAAAGCACTACCCCAAGAGCAAACATCGCATCCTCTCACTCTACTACCACAACTGATTTATTGTTGGGCCAATTAGGCCAATTAGGCCCAACACTAAAGGGTATGTTTACTAAACTGTCTTAACGTGCGCTCTGCAATGTTATCGCACGATAAGGTACCTTATCGCACGATGATGGCACTTTTTAGGGCGCACAGGTACCATATCGCGCGATAACGCGTGCTGCGGTGCAAACAAGCACTGAAGGCGGGGAAAGACTCCCAGAGGGCGGAGGAAGGCTCCCCAGGGGCGGAGAGAAGGGGTCAATGGGTGGAGAGTGGGAGGGGAGAGACTCCCTGCACACCAATGCTGTGAAATCCGAGGCTCAAAACTATCGCCAGTGAAACCCTGGCGTTAGAGCTGATTTAAAGGGAAAAGAAACCATTTCCATCAGCAATGTACAGCAAAACCAGGGAAACCTACAAAAAGTGATAAGTGTGATACATGTGCACGGAACAAAAGGGCAAATAAACACTGAAAATGAACAGAAGTAAATGTAAAAAAAACATAACCAAGCTGGGCAATAGTGATAGTAATGGGAAACATCAAAAAACACTCCCAAGAAAGCCCCCCAAAAAAGATATGAATTTTGGAAGGGTCTACGTTCCGTCCCCATACAAGGTGAATGATCCCACAGTGAAATAGCACTGATCAGGGTTTCCCTCTCCATTGGACAGGTTTCCTATGGCATGCACATGTTCCACAACAGCAGGGCGGGAATGTCGGAACGGGCAACTGGACAGATGCTGGGAAAGGGGATACAGAGGGCTGCAGGCAGCACATGCTGTGGTGCAGCTGGGGCACAGTGCGGACTAGGCAGCTGCCTAGGTGGCACTTAGGAATGCTGAAACTGTACAGCAGCCAGACAGCAACTGATGAGGGCCCAACATGGGCACGAGAGTGTTTATCACAGTGTCACAGGGGATAGTACCCAGCAGGTACCTCCAAGGGCACAGAACATTGGCAGGCAGTGTTGGGGGGAAGCGTGGACATCTATGCAGGCACCCCTACCCCAGAACACGCACCATAGGCAGCCGCCTACCTGCACACTGGATGGCTTGAGACTGCACACCACCAGCACCACCAGCAGAAGGGCATGGCAGCATGGTGGCAGAGGGGTACTGGTAGTGGAGGGGGCAGTGGCAGCTGCCCAGAGCAGACCATGGCCTAGCCCTGTGTAGGTGGGTGCCATGCACTGCAACAGACAGGGCTGCTAAACACCTCTATAGTAGCACAATGCTGGCATAGGTGTGGGAGTGTGTGTCTGTCTATCCAGTGTGTGGTGGCTGCAAACACCCTCCACAGCCCACACTGCCAGCACTGTTGCCAGTATTGGCCTGCCAATGTGCATAATGAGGAGCAAGGTACGATGGATATAGCCCGGACAGGGTGGCCTGGCCAGGATGCATCTGCACAGGGCATAGGGCACTGGCTGGGATATTGTAGTGCCCGGCCACCACCTGCACAGACAGGGTGGCCACAGCATGTTCTGCTGGGAGATCACTCTCACCCTGACTGAGCAGTGACCATGGCATGGCTAGGCTCCCCCATAGTGCTATATGGTATTTCTCTCATGTGATATTTATGGGTTCCATTTGGGGCCCAATCACTGACTTATATGCTTGCTGTGTATGCCTCTCTTCCAGGAACATGCTCTATGGACTAGCTATCAGACCGTCTGCAGCTAGTGTGTGTCTTGCTGGAGCACCTTGCAGGGTGCAGTGGCTGCAGGAGAATATCAGATTGTGGTGGGGTGCAGCTGAGTATTTCTGGGCCTCATGTCTGTCTGCTATTGCGGTATGGATGTGTACAGAGCTGCGTTGACTGCCCTGTAGGGTGTATGTTCCCCAGCAGGACTGCGGTTGGTGGTCCCCTCTACTGCTGCCATTGCAGGGATGTAAAATGTGGATCTGTCTGTGGGAGACCCTGTTTCCCACCCGCAGCCCTAGAGGGTGGGTTGGGTGGTGGTACATAATCTGCCTATGGGTCCATAAGGGTCAAACCTGACTGAGAAATACAGATGTATCCAAAGTGTGTCTGCAGGAACTAACTATCTCACACACTAGCACTGCTAGGGACCTACAGCATGGCCTATATCTGCCATGGAAGGTGCTGTGGACCTGGTGCTGGGTGCCCCACCGCACCCTCAGGGTGAGCACAGTACCCACACAATGTGATGGTGTGTAGCTACTCTGTGCCAGTAACACACATGGTCAGTTCCCCCTACCAGGCTGAGGTGCTGTGGGGGTCATACCCCATCTTGTGTTCATCTGTAGATGGCTGATTTGCATGTGCAGTGCATCATGGGTACGGGTCGGCTAACCCTATCCTGGTGACCACAGCAGACTGTTTGTGTGGTGACGTGTAGTCCTTCTGCAGCCAACCAGGTCCTTGCTAGTAGCTGTAGCCCACTGGTTACTTCCCTGCCTGTAGAGACAGAGGTCATGGATTCAAACCCACAGTGGGGTTATTTGATAGGGCTGTCCAAAGCATTATCTGTTTTTAATGTACATTAGTGCTGCCAGCAAAACCACCCTCAGCGTACTGTACCCATAAGGTGCCTCAGAGGGCGCCCTATAGGGCACCTTATCGTTACCGTCCATATAAGGTGCACTATAAGGTATCCTATGGAGCGACTTATAGGGTGCCCTATAGGGGACATTATAGGGTGCCGTGGTGGACAGTGCACTTTATAATGTGCCCTATGGAGTGCCTTATAGGGTGCCTTATGCGGCACCTTAGGTTACGGCACGTGAGGGTGTGTTTGCTGGCAGCAATTAATAAAATACAAATAAAGTACTGCAGGAAACAATACCTACATGTCAAAGCTGATGCCTCAGCCAGCCTTAAGTATTAGCACACTGGGGATTGAACTCATGACCCCTATATCATCAGTTAGTATATTAACCATTGTGCTACACCTCTGTTTCAATGTTTGCGTGTCTGGGCACCTACTTAGGATTACCGCACATTGACGTGCTTAGCAGCGCCTCGCACGATACTCCCATTTTGCTGCTTTAAGACTGAAACGCCCACTCCTTTTATGGCAGCCTGCACACTATTGCTAGGCGCACATTAAGATGGTTTAGTAAACATACCCCTAAAACTGTTCAGACAGTGCCACATGCAAGGACAAAGTATAATCTCCAAAAGTACCATCCGTCAAAACTGAGAAATGTTTCTGATATTATAGTGGGAAATCTTTTTGCATCCAGTGATCACCCAATGGTGTGGTTCAGTATTAGTACTAGGGCTGTTAGAATCCATTCAAAAGTGAGGGTCTTAGACTTTAGGAAAACAAACTTTGCCAAGATGGGCCAATATCTCAGGGAGTCGTTCGTGGAATGGGAACAGCTGGGGGATGTAGAAAAACAGTGGGCAAAACTGAAAAGGGATATTTTAAGGGCAACCAACCTTTTTGTTAAAATGGTAAATAAAGGTAAAAGGAGAAGGAGGCCGCTATGGCTTTCAAAAGAAGTAGTTGAAAGGGTGAAGAAAAAGAGGGAGGCCTTCATGAAATACAAGAGATCACAGAGAGAGGAAGACAGGCATCCTTGCTGCTGCAGCAGCCCCAAGCAAGGGTCACAGAGACACACATTAAGACTCAAGCCCAAGATACCCTGGCCAGATCAGGCATCCCAAAAAATGAGTACCTCAACTGTACAGACAATGGTGATGGAACATATTCTCCCCCACTCTTTTACCATGCTGTTGTCCAACACATGCTTATACCATCTTAATAACTCCAGCCATACCACAATTTGACACCACACATATAACGGAATCATCAGAATGACCACATGATATGTTCTCAACAGTAGGGACACTCATGAAAGATGCATTGCAACAAAAACATCAGAATCCCAGCCACAGGTATTCAGCAAACAACATATAAACCAGAAGCAGGACCATGTGACAGCACTCCCAACCCTGCACGCCAAAATCCCTGATACATGTACATTATGTACCTGCATCATTTTTCAGAAACAAAGCTGCCAACATATAGAACACATCATGCCATTTTTCAACAACACCACCTCGACACCGGATCAAGGGCACACATCCTGGATTAGTGCCATATAGGGGTAACCTGGACACCTCATACCCCAGTTAGTCACAACCATCCTCATCCATGGATATATGCCAGCCATACTCAGACACAGAGGTGTTCATTGAGAGGCTCACCATATATGCCCGATATTGGTGAACCCCTCAATGAACACATGTGGCACAAATAATTACTACCCAATTGCCAGGCAAACTGTAATGTGGAGAACCCATGGGAATGTGGTACAGAAGCAACCACAAAGACCACTTTAACCTACACATCCCCCTAGACTGCCACCATTTTTGCTGGCAGCCGCAAACCGAGGTCTGTATTTACCAATGTAGGCATTTCACAATGGAACGCAACATAGGTCAGGCATGCACATTGCAGTCATGCATATCTGACAGCAATACTTTCCTGCCTCATCTGTACAACATTGCAGAGGGCTGATGATATTGGGGCAACAAATGTCTGATACACATGCAGCACATGAGTGATATGTGGCACCCTAACTTTGCCTAGCCATTGGAAATTCAGACACATGTATGTTGTACATGCAGCCATGTCCCACTCTTTTAATGTCCAACAGCAGAAATCATCACACACCATTGCCTGCTCCACATTATGAGTGCAACACAAACTTCAACATGTTTGTCATTCATGCATATATGGTAGATCATGTGGCTTTGGGACCAGGTACAGCAGCTGACAAACCCACTAGAATACTTTCTCCATGAACCCGTAGCACACCTACTTCTAGGTCAGAAAGACTGACATTTCTGACATTTGCATGTACAGATCACACCAGTATATTATTCTTCTATATCATCACCACATCTCACTTACTCAATCCAACATCATGTGGCAAAGATTCTGACGGGTCCATTGACTACCACCTGCCCACCAATCCATCACATTCTGATTGTTTTCCAGTGATACACCTTTATGCTGCATTGGGGTTGCAGCCTTTTTTGTGTGGAAAATGCATACCATTCAACTTACCACGCGCTTATCCCGTTATTGCATGCTAAATGTCCGCTTGCACCCCTTAACGCCGGAATGCCTCTGATAAGCCCAGCATACTTATCACACGGCAACCCCTTATCGCTGTCGTTTTCACATGGAAAAGACTGCTTCCTTACCACTGTTTAGTAAGCATACCCCTAAATTTAACCAATGCAACATTCTCAGTTTATAAAATTCAGATCTTAATGTCCTCATTACTTAAGGACACATGGAGGAGTATTCTAGAAGGACATCCAAGTGTAATCTAGGACATCTATGCCAAAAATTCTAAACCCCCCCCCAAAAAAAAAAAACAGGCACGTCCAGATGCAGACAACATTTCACAAACATGGATGTAACTAATATGCATGCCTGCAGGGACAATCTACATACGAGGTGCGATCAAAAAGTATCAAGACTTGTACAATAACACAACAAGTATAACACTGACAGATATTGCACTTGTTGTTGTTGTTAAGTGCCGTCGAGTCGGAGTCGACTCATGGCGACCCTCTGGATAGCTATCCTAAATTGTGTTCGGTCTTCAGTCAGGCGGCTCATTGTTGACAGACTGGTACCTGTAGCTGCTGTTATTGTAGCGATCCATCTCATTGCTGGCCTTCCTCTTTTGCGTTGACCTTCTATCTTTCCAAGCATGATGTCTTTCTCTAATGATCTCTCTCTTCGCATGATGTGTCCGAAGTATGAAAGTCGAAGTCTTGTCATCTGAGCTTCTAAAGAAAGCTTAGGTTTGATCTCCTCTAGTACCGACTGGTTTGTTCTTCGGGCAGTCCATGGTATACACAGTATTCACCGCCAGCACCATAATTCAAAGGCATCAATTTTCTTCCTGTCTGTCTTTTTCACTGTCCAGCTTTCACATCCATATGATGTTATTGAAAATACCATGGCTTGAACAAGTCGAATCTTTGTATGGAGAGAGACATCTCTGCTCTTGAGAATCTTATCTAGGTCTTTCATAGCCATTCTGCCAAGAGCAATGCGTCGTCTGATTTCTTGACTGCTTGTTGCTTCTTTATTGATAGTTGATCCAAGTAGGTTAAAGTTGTTCACGATTTCAATTTCTTCTCCTTCAATGATGAACCTGTTGATTATGCCAGTTGTCATGATCTTTGTCTTCTTTACATTAAGGTGCAGGCCCATTTTGAGACTATGTTCTTTGATTGTGAGAAGCAAATGTTTCAGATCATCTTCACTTTCTGCCAGTAATGTGGTATCATCAGCATAGCGAAGGTTGTTGATGAGTCTTCCACCAATCTTCACACCTCTGTTGTCTTCATACAATCCTGCTTCTCTGATGATTTGTTCTGCATATAAATTAAACAGGTAGGGGGAAAGTATGCAGCCTTGTCTTACACCTTTGCTTATTTTAAACCATTCTGTTTCTCCTTGTTCCGTTCGAACTATTGCTTCTTGATCAATGTACAGATTGCGCAAGAGAACGATCAGGTGTTCTGGTATACCCATGCTTCTTAATGTGGCCCAGAGTTTCTCATGGTTTACACAGTCAAAAGCCTTGCTATAGTCGATAAAGCACAAATAGATATCCTTTTGGTATTCTTTAGTCTTTTCAAGGATCCATCTCACATCCGCAATGATGTCTCTCGTTCCTCGCCCTTTCCTGAACCCTGCTTGCACTTCAGGTAGTTCTTGTTCTAGGTATGGCTGTAGTCTCTTTTGAATAATCTTCAGTAGAATCTTGCTGGCATGTGGGATCAGAGCGATTGTGCGATAATTTCCACAGTCAGTTGGATCACCTTTCTTTAGTATTGGTATAAACACAGATCTTTTCCAGTCAGTTGGCCATGATGTTGTCGTCCATATTTCTTGGCAGAGCCTTGTAAGTACAGTAACAGCTGCATCAGATTGCTGCAATACTTCTATGGGAATGCTATCAATGCCTGGTGCTTTGTTCTTTGATAAGGCTTTCAATGCTGCTTCAACTTCTTCTTTCATCACCACTTAGTCTCCTTCAAAGTAGTTCCCTTCCGATAAAACACACTTCCTCCAGTGTTCCTACCACTGCTGGAAATAATTTTGAAATGCTGTGAAGCTGCTGTGTTGAATTTTGCTTAATGGTCCCCAAGTCATTGAATCTCTTTCCTTTCAGTGGTAATTTCAGTTTCAGAAACAAGAAAAAGTCACAGGGTGCGAGGTCAAGGGAGTATGGAGGCTGACGGGCTTTCACGATTTGGTGTTACTCCAAGAACTACTGGACAAGATGTGATGTGTAAGCTGGGGAATTATCATAATGAAGCAACTATTCACCATTCCTGTACAACTCTGGCCTCTTATGATGAACTGCATCTCTCAAATGAGTCAGAACTTGGACTTAGTACTCCTTATTGGTGGTTTGGCCTTTTGGAGCATACTTCTGATGAACAATACCCTGGTAATCAAAGAAAACTGTGAGCATGATTTTGACATTGCTCCTCACCTGACAGGCTTTCTTGGGTCTGGGAGATTCTGAAGTCTTCCATTGTGAGGACTGATCCTTAGTTTCCGGATTATAACCATAAACCCATGGTTCATCACCAGTAATAATCTTTTTGATGAAATCTGAGTCATTTTGAATGCATTCTAACAACTCCCTGGCTGAAGACTGTTGATCATCTTTTTGGTTGGGGCAGGGGTTTCAGCACAAATTTTGCAGACACACAACTCATCCCCAAATTAACAGTAAGAATGGACTGTACTGACTTAAAACTGAAGTTCATGTCTTCAGCAAGCTCCCTGATAGTCAATTGATGATTTGAGTGTATTACGGCATGCACTGCTTCAACTTTGTCTTCATTCCTGCTCATGGATGGCTTCCAGCGTCACTGTCAACACTTTTGTGGCCCTCTTGGAAACATTTGTACCAGTTATATGAGGAGCAAAGAATCAGCTTTAAATTTCTGGTTAAGTCAAGAAGGGCCCAACTGAGTGTCTCCAACTTCTCCAAAAGGCTTATGGAGAAGATGTAATGTCAAGTCTTAGAGTAGCACAAATGCATCAAGACTGGCTGCGAGGAGGTGGACGATGACCCCAAGTCAGGACGGCCTTCCACGATAAAGACGGCTGAGAACATTGACAGAGTGAACCAGCTGATGCGGAGTGATTGCATAGGTGCAGATGAAAGCTGAGGAGTTCAGCCTGAACAGGGAGTCAGTGCGGACCATCTTGGTGCAGGAGCTGGGGATGCGGAAGGTGTGCACCAAGATGGTGCCCAGGCTTTTATCGGATGACCAAAAGGAGCACTGAGTCAATGTTTGACAAGACTAGCTAGAGAGGATCGGTGAAGATCCAGAGTTTGTTGGCCAAGTCATCACAGGAGACAAGACTTGGGTCTTCCAGTACAACCCTGAAAGCAAGAGACAGAGCCTGCAGTGGAAGATTCGACTGTTACCCAGACCCAAGAAGGCTTGCATGTTCAAATCAAGGATCAAGGTCATGCTGATCACATTCTTCAACCAGAAGGGAGTGGTCCATCATGAGTTTGTGCCTAACGGTCAGACAGTCAACAAGCAGTTCTACCAGAAGGTCCTCAATCACCTCCATGACCGGGTTCAGCGCATCAGGTGGGCTCTGTGGAGAGACAAGTCGTGGCTGCTCCACCATGACAACATGTCCACACACACAGTGTGAAGCAGTTCTTCACCAACAAACAGATCACAGCTCTTGACCATCCTCCTTATTCCCCAGATCTCGCACTGTGCAACTTCTGGCTCTTCCCCAGGCTGAAGACTGTGCTCAAAGGAACTCATTTCACCTCTATAGAAGAGATCAAGGCTACTGTGACGAGGGAGCTGAGGGACCTCAAGAAGGAGGACTTTACCGAGTGCTTCCGTACATGGCAGAAGCAAATGCAGAAGTGCATTAACTCGGGGTGGGGGGGATTACTTTGAAGGGGTCAATGCATAATTTCTCTGTAGATTTTGTAATAAAACATTTATGGGACAGTCTCGTTTCTTTTAGTCACACCTCGTAAACTCGAACATGACTCATCCATTCATCACCATACACTGGCTGTGACTTCTCATAAGTTTCTTGGCACAAATCTCTAAGTTTCTGGCAGAATTTAATGCAAATTCCGATTTGATTTTTTCACTCTTCGTAAATCTGACAAACTGCTTTTACACAATGCCAAACATCATGGGCCCAATATTCACTTGGGTAGGCCATGCGCCACTATGGAACAAAGACATGCCCACCGACCCTTAACCCTGAATATTCAATGCCAGGGTCACATGCGGCCCCAGCATTGAATATTCGGGGATTGCCACACATGCTGGAAGCAGCACTAGCTAACCAGGCAGCAGTGATATTGCATGCTGCCAGTTAGTTCCTGTATCTGAAAGATAGGCAAGGTTTTATCTTGCCTATCTTTTAGGCAGAGGTCACTAACTGGGCAGCATGCAGTTTTGCTGCTACCTGGTTATTGATCATCTCTAACTCTGCCCCTCCCTGGAGCGCTCCCAACCGATGTTAAGCAGTTAGCTTTGGGACACATAAGGGCCATAATTGGGGATATTCAGTGGCATTTACCGTGTTAGTGCCATTAAATATCCCTCTCAGTGGCAGTTACATGGTTTATAAGGCTGCTAACCATGTAATTCTCCTTCAAATATCAGGCCCCATGTGATTAAAAAAAGTACATGTGTGCTGCAGCAATGCTACATTCTGCACATGCAGAGCACATAATTAGGTCACTGCATGCTTAATAGCATCATGGTGTGACGTATTGCTATACAGCTAAACAACAAGTCTCAATATTTTTTATCACATCTCATAGATATCCACAGAACTATATTACAGAGGTTGGACCTCTAAGATAGCCTAATGATTGGAGTAATAGGCTAGGAATAGGGCAGCTAGGGTTCAAATCCCACTGCTGATATCATTGGCATTGTGCTGAGGACTGGGGATGATAGAATACTTTCTTTTCTACATCCTCAAGATGTTTTTAAGCCAAATGACCACTTTTCAGGTGCCTGCAGCAGGTCTAAATTTAGATACCTGTTCATGTCTGGAGTAGGTCTCTACTGGATGTCCATGATATTTCTTAGATCAGGCAGGTTTGTCCAGGTTCCTGGGAATGCCCCCATTCAGACGTGGATGTCCTCACACTGGGGATATCCCCAGAGCCAGCTTCAGTCTTGAAGAACTACCAAAAGGGACTGCTTCTGCTGGAAAGAAATCTGCACTTGTAAGTATTTACTTCTGGGAAATTCTCTAAATCTTGGGGAAAAGGGAATTCTTTGGGTTAAAACTGATAAATCTGTGTGTTTTAGATGCAATGTATTTATTAACTCAGTCAGAGCTAATATCAGCAGAGAGCTGTTAATTTAAATTTAAAACTCAGTCAGGGTCTAGTATTAGCAGATAGATTTTAATTTAAATTTAAAGCTCAGCAGACAGCTTTTAGTTTACTTTTAAAACCAACAGAGAGCTCTTTGTTTAAATTTAAAACTCAGTTGGTGCCTAGTATTAGCAGATAGCTTTTAGTTTAAATGTAAAACCCAGTAGAGAGTGTTTAGTTAAAACTTTTAGGGGTATGTTTACTAAACCGCGCAATTGTGCGGGGCGCACTTGAGCGTGCACTAAGGTACCTTAGCGCACGCTAATAGTGCGTTTTTGGTGCCCCGCTGATGTGCGATAGAGGCGTGGAAAGGCATTTCGAGGGCAGAGGAAGGCTCCCGAGGAGCGGGGGGATGGGGTCAATGGGTGGAGAGTGGGAGGGGAGAGGCTCCCCGCACAGGAGCGGGGCTGAATTTCGTTCCAAAATATACCGCGAGTGAAAACCTCGCGTTAGAGCCGATTTAAAGGGAAGAGAAACCATTTACGTCAGCAATGTACAGCAAAACCGTGGAAACCGACAAAACGTGAGCAGTGTGATACATGTGCACAGAACAAAATAGCAAATAAAACTTTAAAATGACCACAAGAAATATTGTAAAAATTATAGGTCAGCTGGGCAACAGTGATAGCAATGGGCAACAATAAAAAACACTCCCAGGAAAGCTCCAAAAAAAGAAATGATTTTTGGAAGGGTCTATGCTCCGTAGACCCTTTCAAAAATCATTTCAGTTTATTGGAGCTTTCCTGGGAGTGTTGTTTAATGTTGCCCAGTGATATCACTGTTGCCCAGCTTGGATATGGGTGTTTGCCCCTTTTTCCGAGGACATTTGTGAGGTTTATTTGCACGTTTGTCTCCATACAAGGTAAATGAGCCCACAGTAATATTGTGCAGAGCAGGGTTTCTGACTCGTCAGGCCAGGTTTCCTATCTCCAGGGACTGCACTGTCTCTGTGGTCACAGTGTGGTGCGATGGACACAGCCAATGCCTGTAAGACCAGCAAGTCACAGGTTCAAATCCCAGCTGGGGCTCCTGCCAACCCAGGCTCCACATTTTTACCCACCACTAAACAGTGATAGTAAAGACACTCCTTTATTGCGCAAACATAAGCATGGTTCAAACACCCATATTTTATCCTACACCGCACACAAACCATAACAATGGCCATTACCTACAGCTGTGTCACCCTGATTCAGTCCTGGAGTGCCACCAGTCAATCAGATCATATGCTTTTTCCCAGATAAGGACATGTCTGCATGTTGGCGGAAGGGTACAGGTGGTGGAGGGGGCAGTGGCTGCAAGCCACAGCAGACAGTGGCCTAGGCCTGTGCAGGCTGGCACCGTCCACCGCAAGACAGGCTCTGTTGGATGTACAGTCATGGACTCCCCAGGGAATGCAACATATCTGTGGCAACACAGTGTTGCAATGCACACAGACACTGTGTGCAAGAACAGAAAGTCACAGGTTCAAAGCCCAGCTGGGGCTCCTGCCAATCCTGTCCACATATTTTTCCCACAACTAAACCGTGATAGTAAGGACAAACCTTTATTGCTGAGGACCTACGCATGGTTAATATGCCTATATTTTACCACACCAAACACAGACACCATAAACAGCCGCATTACCTAGAGCAGAGTCTCCCAAATGCAATCCTGGAGGGCCCCACACCAGTCAGGTTCCATGCTGCCTCTAATAAAGATGCCTGTGGGACTTCCGGTGATGCGGTGAGCACGAGCGGTCGCACGCTGCTCGAGCTCTGGGCCTCCTCGCCCCTCCGGCAATAAAAAATGAGATGTGCGAGCTGGGTTTGGGGCTCCGAGCCTCCCCCCCGCGTCCCCGATAGGATCGCCATGTGAGCTGGCGCTTCCGGGCCTTCCCCTCTCTTCCCCGTGCTGAACAGCAGCCACGGCCTGGATTCGGGTGGCCGCCGCGGAAGACCAGGAGCTGTGCTGAATACCACGCCACGCTGTGAGGAGCCCCGGTAAGCAGCGACGTGCGGCCGGATTTTAGAGACACGTTCCGCGGTGGCGGGCCCCCCCTGATCGAGCCCCATCGCACCTGCTACCTCCCCCAGCTATTTTGTTTGTGCTCCAGGAGGGCCATGGGCTCTGATTCCATTGGGGGTGGCTGGAACCCCCCCTGTTGAGCCTGGGCAGGGCCATTGCCAGTTCGTTGGCCCTGGGAGAGCTTCAGGGGCCGTGCAGCCTGGCGTAGGGCCCCCTGTAGCTGTCGGGGAACCGAAGAGAGCCGGCGGACCGGAGACGGAGAAGGCCTTGCCCCCCCCCCCGAGGCATCGGAACCACATACTCACGTGGGAGGCATCTACACTGCTGTGACCTACAGTGAGTGGGGGGACGGGGGACGAGACCCCTGCGGATCGACGCAGCTCGGGCATGGCGGCAAAGGGAGGCCGCCGTGTGGAAAAGGAGAAGACCCCTCTGCCGTCTAGAGGGGGGGAGCAGTCATCGCCGCTGAAGGGGGAGGTTAAGGCCGGGATGGTGGATGAAATCTCCGTGGCCGTGGCGGGGGCACTGTCCATACAATTTGAGGACCTGCGGGGCCGTATGGATCTCCTCCAAACTTCTGTTGGGGCCCTGGGGAGTCGAATGCAGGAAGCAGAGGGCCGGTTCGAGCGGACGGAGGAGCACGTGCTGGAATTGCAACAGGAGATGGCTCATATGAAAAAACTAATTCAGGGTCAGGAGGCCAAGTTGGACGACCTGGAGAACAGCTCTCGACGTAACAATCTGCGATTTCTGGGGATCACGGATGCCATAGAGGACAGAGACTTACAATCTTATTTGGAAGAGTTGGTGAAACAACTTTTGGAGAATGACCCTGAGGGCACCCTAGTGCAAATAGAGAGAGCACACCGGGTTGGGCCTAGGAGAGCCAGTGATGGCCGACCCAGGGTGGTTCTGGCACGGTTCCTGCGATTCCCGCAAAAGGAAGCAGTTTTGCGTGCAGCGCGAAAGAGAGGAGTAGTCCAAAAGGACAATGTTAAGCTGCGTATTGTTCAGGATTATTCGGCGGCCCTGGGGTACCGACGACGAGAGTATGGACCTTTGTGCCAGATTTTGATAGATAGATTCATGGTGCAGTACCCTGCCCGGCTGATCTTCACTCATGAGGGGACTCGCCGGTCCTTTGACTCCGCGACGGCAGCCACGCCTTATGTCAGAGCTACTCAATTCCAGTCCTGGTGGCCCGCAACCCTGCAGGTTTTTGGGATATCCCTAATGATATGCATGAGATATATATGCATTAGAGATAGCCTGCCAACCTGACTGGTTTGTGGCCCTCCAGGGCTGGATTTGGAGACTCCTGCCTTACACCTCTGTCATTTAAGATTGTGAGTGGGCAAGGTACAGATGTTCTAGACATCAAAAGGGTAGATAGAATGTGTCACATTCCTCCTAGATTCTCAACACCACCAAAAAGTTGTCTAATAGACAATATTTTGGTGTGGTGGTGAGAAGCAAGGAGGAATGTGACAAATTCTAACCTCTTTGATGTCTTGGACATCTGCACCTTGCCCACTTACAATCTTAAATGACAGAGGTGTAAGGCAGGGGTCTCCAAATCCAGCCCTGGAGGGCCAAACACCAGTCAGGTTGGCAGGCTATCTCTAATGCATATATATCTCATGCATATCATTAGGGATATCCCAAAAACCTGCAGGGTTGCGGGCCACCAGGACTGGAATTGAGTAGCTCTGCCTTATGTGGAGGAGATACGGCGTAGGGCGACCGCGGTGGCCGAGACCTGAGGCCCAGTGGAGGCCAGACTGGAATCGACAAACTTTCTGGTGTATGCTGCTTTGGACTGTGGAGAAGCGGTGGCGGTAATCATTTGGAGGGAGGGGGTGGTAAGGGGATTGGTAAAGCTGTTATAATGTTTTTCTTGTTGGTTAATTTTTATGTGTGGGTGGAGAGAGGGGAGTTTCGGGCTGTTGGAGTGGAATGGTATGGGAGGAGAGGGGAGGGCCAGGGTTCGTGGTGGGGGTGGTGGATCGGGAGGGTTGGCTCTCCCAGCCTACGTTGCTTGTAGCTGAGCCGGTATAAGGGAGGGGTGGGGTGGTACCACACGCATCTAGAAGTCACCGAGTAGGAGAGAGGCGGATGTTAGTAGAGTTAGGGGAATGGAGAGGGGAGGGGGGTGGAGGGGGGGAGGAGGGAGGGAGGGAGGGGGCAGGGGAAGGTGGGGGGGAGAGGGAGGGAGGGAGAGGGGGAGCAGGAGGGGAGCAGTGCTTTCCGGGACCAGTGGAGGAGTGGATGACAAGAGGGAATTTCTTTGTGGGAAGGGGGGAGGACCCCGGGCTGGGGGGGTGCTTTCCCTGTATCAGGTATGGTTTGTGCTGTATTATAGTAGGCCTATTTCTGTATTACATGCCGCTTAAGATAATTTCTTGGAATGTTTGTGGTTTGGGCAGCCCCATTAAAAGGGCCAAAATCTTGCAGGCCCTGGCAAGACAGAAGGCGGACATCGCCATGCTTCAGGAAACCCACCAGACTGCCGAGGAGCACCGTAAATTATGCCGGGAGTGGGTGGGACAGGTCTGGGGGGCCCCAGCTCAGGGGAAGAAGGGGGGTGTAGTGCTTCTGATTCATAAACGGGTGAGGCTGGAGATTGTCCGGGACTTTGTTGACCCGACAGGCAGATTTATTTTGGTGCAGGGAGTTCTTGAGGGGAGGCCTGTTATCCTCGGCAATCTCTATTGTCCTAATGTGCTCGACTTGCCCCTTTACGCCCGGCTTGCCTCCAAACTCGAAACATTGCCGGAGTCCCCCTTGATTTTGGGGGGAGATTTTAATGGGGTCATGGATGTAGATCTTGATACTTCTAAGGGGGGGGGGGAGCAGAGAGACAGAATCGCGATGGTTCGGGCAATGCGACGTCTATGTTCCCGGCTGGGGTTGGTGGACCCTTGGCGACTATTACACCCGGTCGAGCGGGATTATACGCATATATCCCAGGCTCATGGTACTAGTGCCCGTATAGATTACCTGTTGATTTCTACTGGTTTGTTTGTCAAAGTGGTGGATGCTCAGATAGGTCTGATGGAGATATCTGACCATGCGTTTATCTGGCTCAATGTCCATTGGAATGGGAACGCACCCCGGTCCTCGACATGGAGATTCCCACTCGAATTATATAGGGATGCGCAGTTACGTTCCTTTCTTCAGCAACGATGGCAGGAATTCGCAGATGACCATAGGGGTCATCAGGATGACCCCGAATTGCTCTGGGAAACTGCGAAGGTGGTCCTGCGGGGCGACATTATAGGGTTTCTTGCTCGGAAGAGGAGACTGAGGGACGAACGTATTATTGGTTTAGAAAAGTTGGTGACGAGGCTGCGGCATCGAGGGGCTCAAAACCCGTCGGCAGGGCTTAAAAAGCAGCTGTGGGACTCTCACACGGAATTAAATGAGCTCTTACATCAACGGGCGAAGAAATCTGTGTTATACTATCGTTATCAACTTTACCGTTATGGGGATAAGCCCGGGAAATTATTGGCCAGATGCCTTCGGGCACCCAGGGGCTCCAAATTGGTGCCGGGTTTGCGGGATGACTCGGGGGTGTTACATCGTGAGAACCCGGAGATAGTGCGGGTTTTTCGTTCCTTTTTCCAGAGCCTCTATACAGCGGAGCCACCCTCCCCCGCGCAGATGGAGGAGTATGTGGGGGCCTTGGACTTACCGCGCCTGTCCGTGGAGCAAAGAGCACAGTTGGACCAGCCAATAACGGCAGCGGAGCTGCAGGGGGCTATTTCTAAGGCCAGCTGTTATAAATCCCCGGGATCTGACGGGCTTGGTGCCGAATTCTACAAATTTCTTAACGAACTGATTTCCCCAACCCTAGCCGCAGTGCATAATCGGAGGGCCCAACAGGGTTATTTTCGGTGGGGGGCTAATCATGCCCATATTGTCCTTATTCCTAAACCGGCGAAGGACCCCCTCTCTGCGGCCTCGTATCGTCCTATCTCCCTGCTTAACTTTGACCTTAAACTGATGGCCAAAATTTTAGCAGATCGCTTGGCGGAGTTTTTAGAGCTGTTGGTGCATGACTCTCAAGTTGGATTTGTAAAGGGGCGTTATGCTGTTCGTAATCTGCGCAAAATTGTGGCATCCTTAGAGTGGGTCCAGCATAGACAGTTATCCTCGCTGCTTGTCAGTTTCGACGCGGAAAAAGCCTTTGACCGGGTGGACTGGCAATATCTGAAGTATATTCTCCCTTGCTATGGTATTGGGCCTTTATTTTGTAGTATGGTTGCGAGCCTGTATGCCGATCCGACGGCGGCGATACTTTGCAATGGGGTGGTATCCGAGAATTTTGCATTGCAACGGGGGACCCGTCAGGGCTGCCCTCTCTCTCCTCTTCTTTTTGTCTAGTCCTTGAATCCCCTCCGGCGGAGAGTGGCGGGAATGCGTTCCATAAGGGGGGTTAGAATAGGCGCTCAAGAATTCAAAATATCTGCTTTTGCCGATGATCTGTGGGTACATTTACTCTCGCCTATGGCTTCCTTGCCGCTTCTCTTAGAAGAGTTCCGAACTTTTGGGCAATTTGCGGGGCTACGTATTAATAGGGATAAAGCCGAAGCCCTGGATGTGTTGGGGAGCCTGCGTAGTGGTTGGCCGGGGGTGTTCCCTCTTAAATGGGCTGAGAACCAATTTATATATTTGGGGATTGTGTTGCCTTGTCATCCGGGTCGATTGTATGGGTGCAACCTGCAGCGAATGCTGACCAAGGTGAAAACCCAGTTGCAGGCCTGGCGGCCTCTCCCCCTGTCCCTACTGGGAAGGATTGCGGCGATTAAATTGGTGCTCTTGCCGCGGATCTTGTATTGGCTGCAGACCCTGTTTGGCTTCTCCGGCGGGATGTCCGGCGCTTTGAGGTGGACTTTCGAGGCCTTCTCTGGGGGGGGCGTGAGCCCGTGTCCCCTATGGTCAGCTGGTGGGGAGGATGCCGAATGGGGGGTGGGGCTTCCGAATCTTGGTGCCTATGCATTGGCCTGCCAAGCACGCCATTTGGGAGATTGGCTAGGTGACACTGACCTTTATATGCCCACGGCCCTGGAGGAGGCGTTTGTGGCGCCCCACTCCCTGCGGGCCCTCTTGCACCTGGAGGCTAGCCAGTGGGCTACTCACTTGGCTGAGAGTGTGTTGCTGCTTCCGGTGTGTAAGACCTGGCGACAGTTGAATGCTTATTGGGGCCGTAACTGGAAGGTGTCGAGTTGGCTGCCCCTTCGGGGGAATGCCAATTTTACCCCGGGAACTGAGACCGCTATCTTCCGTCTTTGGGGGGAGAGAGGGATCCATAGTGTGGGACATGTGGTGGACTTGATGGGGAAGCCTAAACCCTTCCCGGTGCTCTCGCGCGAGTTTGAATTGCGGCCTCACCATTTCTTTTCGTATATGCAAGTGGCCCACTATGTGGCCTCCCTTCCGGGAGGGGAGTTACATAGCGACCGTTCGGTCCAGATTATGGCATTTTTTGGCCTGGGCGACGCGGCAAGATCGTCAATTCGGGGTTTTCACCTCCGGCTGGAGCAGTTTCGCCAGCAGCCAGACTATTGTAGAGTGGAGCAGGCTTGGGGGGCCGAAATGGGGCGGGAGATCCCCCGTGGCACTATCCTGGTGGCCCTACGGTGCGTGGTGAGTCTGGTGGAAGGTGCTCGTTGGCGGGAAATACAATTTAAATGTTTAACTAGGGTCCACTTCTCCCCGCGGAGGGCCCTTCATTGCCACATGACTGCAGACGGTAGTTGTCCGCGGTGTGCGGAGCCTATGGCGACTTTATTACATATGTGGTGGGGATGCCGACAGATTCGCCCATATTGGCGGAGGATTGCCCTGTATGTAGCTGCTCTGTTGGGACAACCTGTTCACTGGGATGCAGCATTGGTGGTTTTGGATTCCCTGGCCCTCACCTCTCCGAAGGGGAAGTGGGGTCGCTGGCTCGTGCGTAAGGCATGTCTGGTGGGTAAAGGGCCTTTGTTGCGGCGGTGGAGGGACATCCACCCGCCCTCTTATTGGGAGTGGGGGAACTTCTTCCATCAGCTTATGCTCCTGGAGTGTAGGGCTGCCCGGGGTCATGTCCAGCGATGGTCCACCTTCTTGCTACTTTGGGATCCATACATTCAAAACTTGAGTGCCCGGACCCGTAATACGGTCCTGCAGTCGGGTTGCTGATATCTTCATTTCTTGTACTGCTACTTGGGTGATATCTGGAACTTCCAATTGGTCCTGCGTGGCCTTGATATGGGGGGGGGGAGGGTGGGGGGGGGGAAAGGGGGTAGGATGAGGAAGGTGAGGGTAATAACTCTTTGAAAAATTCAAGTAACCATAAATGTGTACTGCCCCTGGGGATCAGAGCTAACCCTAGGGAGTGGCTATTCTTTGCTATGTACTTGTTGTTTTCTGTTGATGGTTCTAAATAAAATTTTGAAAAAAAAAAAAAGTTGCCTGTGCTGCACATCTATGCACCACCCCCATGGTATGCAGATGTAGCTCATGCATATTTATGAGGGACAGCATGAAAACCCGAACAGTGTTTGGAACACCAGGATTGGAGTTGGGAAACTCTGCCGTAAAGCAGCAGCCAACAGGGCCAGACACACCCACACACACCCCCACAGTCCCCATTGGCCAATGCCTCCTGGAGAGGCAGGACATTGGGCCCTGCCTGTATCTCCCAATACGAGCAGTTGCATACCTTAGCAATGCCACCCTACACCTGGGTATATGGTACACAACTATCAAACATTTCCCATGATTACTGGCAGATATCAATTCCTAAGTTAAGCACATTTTGCTCATTGAGCTCCACCATAGCAATCATTCTGATGTCTGCGGTGTGTGCTGCAGGTCTGGTCTCTGACAGTATTTACCACCCTGGGGAGTGATCCACAACAGTATTGCGTACCATATCCATGCCTGTACTGTGCCCAGGACTGGTGTGGTGGGTATGGCTGCTGAACTCCTCCATAATGGAACAATGCTGCCATAGGTGTGGGGGTGGCTGTCTGTCTATCCAGTGTGTGGTGGCTGCAAACACCATCCACAGCCCACACTGCCAGCAATGTTGCCAGTATTGGGCTGCCAATGTGCATAATGAGGAGCAAGGTACCATGGGTATAGGCCGGACAGGGTGGCCTGGCCAGGGTGCATCTGCACAGGGCATAGGGCACTGACTGGGACATTTTAGTGCCCGGCCACCACCTACACAGACAGGGTGACCTCAGTATGTCCTGCTGAGAGATCACTCTCACCCTGACTGTGCAGTGACTACAGCATGGCTAGGCACCCCCATAGTGCTATTATAGTATTTCTTTCATGTGATAGATATGGGTTTCCTTTTGGGGCCCAGTCACTGATTTATGTGCTTGCTATGTATGCTAACATCCCAGTTCTAAGTGCATGCATCTCCACTGGGAACATGCACTATGGACTAACTAGCAGACTGCTTGCAGCTGGTATGTGTCTTGATGGAGCGGCTTGCAGGGTGCAGTGGATGATGACTTGCTGCAGGAGAATATCAGATAGTGGTGGGGTGCAGCTTACCATATCCAGGCCTAATGTCTGTCTGCTATTGTGTTATGAATGGGTATAGAGCTGCATTGACTGCCCTGTGGGGTGTCTGTTCCTCAGCAGGATTGGGGTTGATGGTACCCTCTACTGCCACCTTTGCAGGGAGGTAGAATGTGGATCTATTGATAGGAGACCCTGTTTGCCACCCTCCACCCTGGAAAGGGGGTGGGTGGTGGTGGTACATAGCCCAACTGGGGATCCATAGGGGACTACACCTGACTGAGCTAGACAGAGATATCCAAGGGGTTTCTGCAGAAACTACCTATCTCACAGTTTAACACTGCTTCGGACCTCAGGCATGGCCTTATTCAGCCATGGAAGGTGCTGGGCGCCTCACCGCACACTCAGGGTGAGCACAGTACCCGCACAATGTGACGGTGTGTAGCTACTCTGTGCCAGTTAAACACATGGTCAGTACCCCCTACCAGGCCGAGGTGCTCTGGGGGTGCACATGGTCACTTCCCCCTACCAGGCCGAGGTGTTGTGGCGGTGCATTCCCCATCTTGTGTTTATCTGTGGACAGCTGATTTGCATGTGCAGTGCATCATGGGTATGGGTGTGCTAACCCTATCCTGGTGACCACAACAGCCTGTCTGTGTGGTGACGTGCAGGCTCTCTGCAGCCAGCCTGGGGCTTGCTAGTAGCTATGGAGCTGTAGCCCAGTGGTTACTTCACTGCCTATGAAGCCAGAGGTCATAGGTTCAAACCTACAATGGGCCTATTTGATAGGGTTGTCCAACACATTGCCTTTTTTTAATGTACATATTTTGATGCCAGCAAAAACACCCTCAGCGTACTGTACCCATAAGGTGCCTCTGAGGGTGCTTTATAGGGCGCCCTATAGGGCACCTTATGGTTCCCGTCCATATAAGGTGCACTGTACATTATCCTGTGACGCAACTTATAGGGTGCCCTATAGGGGACATTTTAGGGTGCTGTGGCGGACAGTGCAATTTATAATGTGCCCTATGGAGTACCTTATAGGGTGCCTTATACGGCACCTTCAATTACGGCACGTGAGGGCGTGTTTGCTGGCAGCAATTAATAAATTTAAAATAAAGTGCTGCAGGGAAACATATGTACAATGCAAAGCTGATGCCACAGCCAGCCTTACGTATTAGGCACACTGGGGAGCAAACTCATGACCCCTGTATCAGCAGTCAGTGCCATTGTGCTCCACTGCTGCTCCTCCTTGCCTGTCAGCGCACCTACTTATGCTTTCCATTCCTTAAACTGCACAGTGCTGCCATAACAAACAGTACTCTGACCTTGCGGTACCTCATACGGCACCCTCTAAAGCGCCCTATAAGCAACATTTTAGGGTGCCTTGGCTGACAGTGCACTTTAAAATGTGCCTTATAGGCCGCCTTATGTTAACACGCTTTGAGAGTGCGTTTGCTAGTAGTGAAAATTAAAATAAACATAAAATGACTCCAAAAACAATCGTCCCCATAATATGTAATGCTTCAGCCAGCCTTGTTCATTGGGCACTGTGGGAGTTTGAATCCTTGATCCCTGCACCATTGGTCAGTGTCTTAACCATTGTGCTGTGGTTCTGTTCCTGTGGTTATACATTAGCGTGCCGCCTTATGCCGCCCAATATTAAAAAGCCTCCTAAATCAATAGCACACTGCTTAATGCCCATCAGCATGCAGCCTTATGCTGCACAATATTAGACTAGCTCCTAAAGCAATGCCTCAGCCAGCTGTCTATATTGAGCACTGTGGGGGATTGAACCTCTGATCCTTATACCATTGGTCAGTGCCTTAACCATTGTGCTGTGGCTCTGCTCTTCTGTTTGCACATCAGCGCGCCACTTATGCCGTTCAGTATTAAAATGCCTCCGAAAACATTAGCGCGCCGCCTTATGCCGCCCATTATTTAAATGCCTAATAAATTAATGCCTCAGCCAGCTGTCTTCATTGGGAACTGTGGGGGATTGAATCCCTGCACTATTGGTAAGTGCCTTAACCATTATGCTGTGGCTCTGCTTTTCTGTATGCACATCAGTGTGCTGCTTATGCCGCCCAGTATTAAACTGCCTCTGAAAGCATCAGCGTGCCGCCTTATGCTGCCCATTATTTAAATGCCTCAACCAGCTGTCTTCATTGGGCACTGTGGGGGATTGAACCCCTGATCCCTGCACCATTGGTAAGTGCCTTAACCATTGTGCTGTGGTTCTGCTGTTCTGTGTGCACATCAGCGCGCCACATATGCCTCCCGCGCAGCTTCCTCATGTGCTAATGTGCGGGGCGCACATGGGCGCCACGCACCTTAGCGCATATGTCAATCACGGCTTTTCTTTTTCAGGACGGAACGCCCACTCCTTATATGTCATCCGCTCACTACCGCGGCCCGCACATTAGCGGGGTTTTAGTAAACATGCCCCTATGTTTACTTTTACAACCAACAGAAAGCTTTTAGGTCAAATTTAAAACTCAGCAGAGAACTTTACTTTTAAAACCAGCAGAGAGCTTTTAGTTTAAATTTGAAACCAACAGAGAGCTTTTAGTTTAAATTTAAACCAGCAGAGAGCTTTTAGGCCAAATTAAAAACTCAGCAGAGAGCTTTAGTTTAAAAACAAGCAGATAATTTTTAATTTAAATTTAAAACCAATAGAGAGTTATTTGTTTAAATTTAAAACTCAGTCAGGGTGTGTGATGGCCAGCCTGGAACCACCATGGGCTTGCTCATAAATGCCTTAATCTTTGCTGTTGTCATCGTACAGGTAAGAGGGGGTTCAGAGACTCCGGAGCTCCAGTCAAGTAATTGGCTGAGTGTAGTTGCCTCAATGTTAATGGATGATGTTTTCCTGGGTCTCACACTGCTGTCTCCAAATTGAGTCTTCTCATCTTTTTCACCTCTAATCTTCAATATCTTCTCTACTGCATCTCCTCTCTCCTGTTCCTCTGCACTGCACAACATAGCTTGCAGAATAGACTCACTGTAACCATACCACTATAGGCATGGCTATCTTCCTTACCTCTTCACACTGATCTTTCAACAGTTGCAGCTGGAAAAGGAGATGCCTGGGACCTTGTGCCAATTGCTATTTATTTTTATATTGAATCAGTTCATCATACAAACCCCCAACAAAGAAATAAGTAAGATAAATTGATAATTGAGGCACAAAAAGGCATTAATCTGCAATGCAAACACATAAAAACTATTATCAGAGCACAAACATATTTATTTATTTAGACAGATTTGTATGCCACCTTTTCCTTCAATCAAGGTGGTCACGTCACATCACAATTGGAGGGTTACATTTAACATTAGGGTACGTGTAATCATTTAGATAGCACAGTTACATAACAGTATTTAGACATTTAGACAATATTTAGACAGTACAATTGAAGTAACATTTAACATAAAGGTATTTACTAATGAGGTGTGTTGAATTTGTGTGTGTGGATGGGATGGGTGTGTGTTTAGTTGGCGGAGGTAGTAGTGTTGCTGTTTGGGTAAGAGATGTTGCTTGAATGCTCATAGGTTTCTATAAATAACCATGATTTGAGGTCTTTGCATAATTCTGTGAGGTCTTCTAAAGCTCTCAGGCTCAGATTGAGGATGCAAGTAATGATGGTGCTCTTTTTGAGGTTGTTTATTTGTTTTTTCAGTAATTTGTGTATTTTTGCATAATTTCCTAGAAATTGCAGGTAAGTAAATAACATATTACACAAAATTTAAAGCTTGCTGTTGATTTGCCATATGAAATTGTACCATTTTTTCACTAGTGCTTTTTAAAATTATGAGATGTCGAAAATTGGCACACCCTATTCCCTTAGAAGCACAGGTCTGGGCCCTGTGTAGCAAGCCTGCCTTTGCTAAATATTAGTTCCCTCACACACACCCCGACTCCTTCACACCCCAGGTAATAATCTTAGCTTTATAGGCTCATAAACCTATTAGAGGAGGAAGAGTGGTCAAAGCCACTTTCAAGTTCAGCTGGTTATCATCACCAGGAATAGATTCAGGCCCTGAAGTTAATTCATCTTGAGGTGAACAAAGTCCCTCAAGGGTAATTGCTATAGTTGTATCAGTACAAGTATCCCAGCAACTTTAAATAAAGAACTTAAATAGCTAAACAAAACCTTACAACTAAGATGCAAATAGCAGTCCGGCAGCAAGATAGGGGCTAACTAGTCTTTTGCATTGATTTCACGTACAATTTTCTCCCAGTTGATGAAGTGTCATATGTGTGCACTAGGTGCAAGGAACTCTTTGCCCTCAGGGAACGAGTCCAATCTCTGGAGGTTGGCGTAGCAGACTTGGATGACATAAGACAGACAGAGAAGTACATAGATGAGACTTAAAGGGAAGTAATACTGAAGTCTCACTTCCAATCAGGCAGACTCTTAATTGCCATGGAGGAGAGAGGTCACGTGAAAGGAGATCATCACCTTTGTGTGGCAAGAAGTGATCCATGAGGGAAGAGGACAGCTGTTATAGTTGGTGATTCAATCATTAGACATGTAGATAGCTGGGTGGCTGGTGGATGTGAGGACTGCTTGATAATATTCCTGCCTGGTGTGAAGGTAGTGGACCTCACACACCACCTAGATAAGGTTTTAGATAGTGCTAGGCGAGGAGTCTGCTGTCTTGGTACATGTTGGCACCAATGATATAGGAAAGTGTGGGAGGGAGGTTCAGGAGGCCAAATTTAGGCTTTTAGGTAGGAAGTTAAAATCCAGAATTTCCAAGGTGGCATTCTTTGAAATGCTTCCTGTTCCATGCACAGGACCCAAAAGACAAGCAGAGCTCCGGAGTCTCAATGCATGGATGAAACAATGGTGCAAAGAAGAGGGCTTTGGGTTTGTTAGGAACTGGGCAATATTCTAAGGCAGGGAGGGGCTTTTCCAAAGGGATGGGCTCCACCTTAACCGGGATGGAACCAGGCTGCTGACATTAACCTTTAAAAAGGAGATAGAGCAGATTTAAACTAGATAGTAGGGGAAAGCTTACAGGAGCACATGGTTCAGAAGGATGTATCCTTGAAGAATACTAGCAAAGCAGGGATGTTACGGCATCCTGACAGAGAGATTCCAACAAAGATAAAAGTAACCCGGATACCCTTAAGTACAGAGTCAAAAGATTCCAAATTACCCCAATCAACTGATAACTAGATTAATATGAATAAAATACAACTTCTAAAATGCCTGTATATAAATGCTAGAAGTCTAAAAAATAAGATGGGGGAGCTAGAATATATAGCACTAAATGAAAGGTTAGATTTGATTGGTATCTCAGAGACCTGGTGGAAGAAAGACAACCAATGGGACACTGTGCTACCTGGGTACAAACAAAATCACAGTAATAAATTAGATCAAATTGGTGGAGAGATTGCACTCTATGTTAGAGAGGGCACTGAGTCACATAGGTTTAAAGTTTTTCAGGAAACAAAATACGCTGTAAAATCTCTTTTCATAGAAGTTCCATGTAAAAAGCAGAAGGTGACAGCAGTGGGGGTGTATTACCAATCACCTGGCCAGAATGAACAGATGGATGATGAAATGCTAAAAGAAATCAGGGAAGTTAAGAAAAGTTACTACATAGTAATAATGGATGATTTCAATTATCCCAGTATCGAATGGATCAATGTCACAGCAGGACATGCTAGAGAGAGAAAATTTCTAGATGAAATAAAGGACTGCTTCTTGGATCCGCTGGTTCATGCACTGACAAGAGGGGAAGCCATTTTGAACCTAGCCCTTACACAGGATCTGGTGCAAGAGATAAGGGTTTTGGGGCCTCTTGGCAATAGTGATCATAGCATGATCGTGTTTGATTTCATAAAAGGGAGGAAAGACAGCAAGAAATCCACAGTACTACCTTTTCACTTTCAAAAGGGAGACTATGATAAAATGATGAAAAGAGTTAAGAAAAACCTAAAAGGAGCAGTTGCAAGGATTAAAGATTTACATCAAGCATGGGCGTTATTTAAAAATACTGTCTTTGAAGCCCACACCAAATGTATTAAGAAAAGTTGAAGGAAGGCAAAAAACTGCCAGCATGGCTTAAAGGCAAGGTCAGAGAGGCTGTTGTTGCCAAAAAACATCCTTGAGTAAATGGAAAAAGGAGCCTAATAATGAACACTGGAAAAAACATGAGTATTGGCAAGTTAGATGCAAGGCATTGATAAGGCATGCAAAGAGAGAATTTGAAAAGAAGCTTGCCATGGAAGCAAAAACACATAATAAATCTTTTACAAGTACATTCCTAGCAAAAAAACTGTGATAGAGTCAATTGAACCATTAGATGACAGAGGGGTAAAAAAGGCACTAAGGGTGGACAAAGCCATAGCGGAGTGACTGAATGAATTCTTTGCTTCAGTCTTTACTGAAGAAGATGTAGGGAAGTTACCCATGCCTAAAATGGTATATTAAGGTGATGTAGCAGAAGAACTAAAAGAAATATTGATAAATCAGAAGGTTGTATTAGAAATGATAGACTGAAGAGTAGCAAATTAACTGGACTGGATGGTCTACATCCAAGGGTGTTGAAATAACTGAAATATGAGACTGCAGACCTACTATTAGTAATCTGTGAACTATCATTAAAATTATCTGTAGTACCTGAGGATTGGAGAGTGGCCAATGTAACTCCAATTTTTAAAAAGGTTCAAGGGGTGATTAGGGAATCTACAGACTGGTGAGCCAGACGTTAGTACTGGGCAAAATGGTGGAAACCATTATAAAGAATAAAATTACTGATCATCTATATAGTCATGATTTAATCAGAGAAAGCCAACATGGATTTAGCCAAGGGAAATCTTGTCTTACTAATCTGTTATATTGTTTTGAAGATGTGAATAAACAGGTAGACAAAGGTGAGCTCGTCAATATAGGGTATCTGGATTTTCAGAAAGCCTTTGTCAAGGTCCCTCATGAGAAACACTTGGCAAAATTGGAGGCAGTGCACTATTGTGGAACAGGAGCTGGTCAAAAGATAGAAAGCAGAGGGTAGGGCTTAATGACCATTTTTCTCAATGGAGAAAGGTGAATAGTAGAGAACCCCAGGGATCTGTGCTGGGTCTGCTACTTTTTAACACATTCATAAATGACCTGGGAATAGGAATGATGAGTGAGGTGATCAAATCTGCACATGACATAAAATTATTCAACATTGTTAAAACGCAAAAAGATTGTGAAAAATTGCAAGAGGACTTTCAAAAATCGGAAGACTGGATGTCCAAATGGTAGATTTAGGGGTATGTTTACTAAACTGCGGTAAAGTTACATAGCGCGCGTTATGTAACGTTAACAATCTTTAAGTAGTGTTAACGCACGTTATGATGCGTTAACGATCATTAACGTCTCATAACGCGCGTTAACGTTACTTAACAATCGTAAAGTTCTGCGGCGCGGTAAAACACCGCAGAAGGAGGAGAGAGGGCAGAGAGAAGGGGTCAATGGGTGGAGTGTGGGTGGGGAGAGGCTCCTTTCACACTAACACGCTGATCTGAAGAGCTGAATCCTAACGCGATTGAAAACCTACCGTTAAATGCACATTTGCAGGGGAGAGAAACCATTTCAGTGTCAGCAATGTACAGCATAGGCAGGGAAACCTAACTAAAGTGATAAGTGTGATACATGTGCACAGAACAAAAGGGCACCTAAACATTGAAAATGACCTCAACAAACTGGAAAAAAAACATAACCAAGCTGGCCAATAGTGATATTAATGAGAAACATCAACCCCCCCTAGAAAGCACCCAAAAAAGGATATTAATCGTGGAAGGGTCTATGCTCCGTCCCCATACAAGGTGAATGAGCCCACAGTGAAATTGCACTGTGCAGGGTTTTCCTCTCCATCGGACAGGTGTCCTATGGCATGCACATGTGCGGCAAGAGCAGGGCGGGCATGTCGGAACGGCAACTGGACAGATGCCGGAAAAGGGGATACAGAGGGCCGCAGGTGGCACATGCTGTGGTGCAGCTGGGCCACAGTGCGGACTAGGGAGATGCCTAGGTGGCCCATACGAATGCTGGAACAGCAGAGCAGCCAGACAGCAACTGCAGAAGGCCCAACATGGGCATGACTGTGTTTCCCACAGTGTCACAGGGGAAAGTACCCAGAAGCTACCCACAAGGGCACGGAACATTGGCAGGCGGTGCTGGGGGGAAGCGTGGACACCTATGCAGACACCCCTACCCCAGAACCCGCACCATAGGCAGCCGCCTACCCGCACACAGGATGACCTTAGACTGCGCTCCACCAGCACCACCAGCAGAAGGGAATGCCAGCAAGGTGGCAGAGGGTTACTGGTGGTGGAGGGGGCAGTGGCAGCTGCCTAGAGCAGACCGTGGCCTAGCCCTGTATAGCTGGGTGCCATGCACTGCAACAGACAGGCCCTGTCTGACGAACAGGCATGGTATCACCAGGGAATGCACTGTCTCTGTGATAACATGGTGGTGCAGTGCACAAAACCAGTGTATTCAGAAGCAGAAGGTCACAGGTTCACGTTCCTGCCAACCCAGTCCCCATATTTTTCCCACAACTAAAATGCGCTAATACAGACAGAACCTTTATTGAAGATGACATAAACATGCCCAAAACACCTACATTTTACCCTACAGAGCACAGACACCATAAACAGGCGCATTACCTAGGGCAGAGTCTCCCAAATGCAGTCCTGGAGGGCCAAATACCATTCAGGTTCCATGCTGCCTCTAATAAAAATGCCTGTGCTGCATTTCTATGTGCCGCCCCCATGGTATGCAGACGTATCTCATGCATATTCATGAGGGACAGCATGAAAACCCGAACAGTGTTTGGCACACCAGGACTGGAGTTGGGAACCTCTGCCATAAAGCAGCAGCCAACAGGGGCCGACACACCCGCAACCCACAGGCTCCATTATCCAATGCCTCCTGGAGAGGCAGGACATTGGGCCCTGCGTGCATCTCCCAATACTAGTACTTGCATACCTTAGCAATGCCACCCTAAACCTGGGAATACGGTACACAGCTATCAAAAGGTTGCTATGATTACTGGCAGATAGCACTTCCTAAGTTAAGCACAATTTACTGATTGAGCTGCATCATATCAACCTTTCTGATGTCTGTGGAGTGTGCTTCAGGTCTGGTGTCTGACAGTGTTTACCACCCTGGGGAGTGACTCCAACATTATTGCTTACCATAGCCATGCCTGCACTCTGCCCAGACTGGTGTGGTGGCCAGGGCTGCCAAACACCTCTATAGTTGCACAATGCTGGCATAGGTGTGGGGAGTGTGTGTCTGTCTATCCAGTGTGTGGTGGCTGCAAACACCCTCCATAGCCCACACTGCTAGCACGGTTGCCAGTATTGGCCTGCCAATGTGCATAATGAGGAGCAAGGTACTGTGGGAATAGCCAGGATAGGATGGCCTGGCCTGGATCCATCTGTACATAGCATAGGGCAATGGCTTGGACATTGTAGTGGCCGGCCACCACCTGCACGGACAGGGTGGCCACAGCATGTTCTGCTGGGAGGTCACTCTCACCCTGACAGAGCAGTGACCATGGCATGGCTAGGTTCTCCCATAGTGCTATATAGTATTTTCCTCATGTGATATTTATGGGTTCTTGTTTGGGCCCCAATCACTGACTTATCTGCTTGGTGTGTATGCTGATATCCCAGTTCTGGGTACATGCATCTTCTCCAGGACCATGCACTATGGACTAGCTAGCAGACTGCCTGCAGCTAGTATGTGTCTTGCTGGAACACCTTGCAGGTGCAGCGGCTGGAGGCTTGCTGCTGGAGAATGTCAGATAGTGGTGGTAGTGGTGGTGGTGGTGGTGGTGGTGGTGGTGGTGGTGGTGGTGGTGGTGGTGGTGGGGGGCAGCCTTGCATTTCCAGGCCTACTGTCTGTCTGCTATTGCTCTATGGATGTGTACAGCTCTGCATTGCCTGCCCTGTAGGGTGTATGTTCCCCAGCAGGACTGGGGTGATGGTCCCCTCTACTGCCACCATTGCAGGGGGGTAGAATGTGGATCTGTTGGTGGGAGATCCTGTCCCCCACCCAGAGCCCCAGAGGGTGGGTTGGGTTGGGTGGTGGTATATAAGCCGCCTGTGGGTCCAAATACCCCCCCTTCACTTAAATCATGTGACCATGGTACCCATACAGGGTATGCACCTTTCTGGGTGCATCATAGTCCACAAGGTTTAGATGTGAAATACAGATGGTCACAGGCATATCCTAGGGGTGTTTGCAAGGACTACCTACCACACATTGGCACTGACAGGGACCTGCAGCATAACCTATCTCAGCAAAGCCAGGTGCTGCGAAAATGTTGCTGGGAACCCCACCTCACCCTCAGGGTGAACACAGGACCCGTACACTGTGATGGTCTGTAGCTACTCTGTGCCACTAACACACAAAGGGGGGAATGTGGCAGGTGAAGGCCTGTGATCCACAGTGTCTGACATAAGCAAGCAGGCCTAACTAGATTGACCTGTAAATGAAGTCTGTGGAGAGGCTCATAGGAAGCACATCCCCCAATATGCTGCTATAGAATTAGAACTCAGAAAAGTATTGAATTTAGCTTAGACAAGCAGAACAGATGGAAAAATACAGAAAAATATGTTATAAAACTGCTGACAGAGAAATTACAGAGCCCTGCTTCCCTACACGTACAAACTAGCTCAATGGCCTTGAAAGAAGGAAAGTAACAAGTTGGTGAACTAGTCATTGTAATTGGGACTAGAAGGGGGGTGAGCAGGTGCTGAGCCCACTCAAAGAACATAATTGGATAATCATATCAGTACCGGGACCAATAGAAGGGGTATGGGAGGTACGGGAGGTTACCGGGACCAATGAAATGTTTTTCTATACCTAGAATGGAGCAAAAGTCTATAAAAGTTGTTGTATTGCCAGAGAACATTGCTCAGCCATTTTGAATTTGACTTTGCTTGAGACTTGTGCACAAATAAATGATTTGGACCTTCTGAACAGACTCCTGATATTATTGGTTTGTCTGCGCTCTGCTGCTACAAAAGGGGATATGATAGAGGTCTATAAATTCATGAATGGAGTGGGACGGGCAAAAGCAGACTGATTGTTTATGCCATCAAAAAGTAGAAAGACTAGAGGACACACAATGCAACTACAAGGCAACCTATTTAAGACTAATAAGAGAACATATTTTTTAATCAACGCGAAATCAAACTCTGGAATTCATTACCAGAGGCTGTAGTAAAAGCTGTTAATGTAGATGAGTTTAAAAAAGGTTTCTACAAGTTTCTGGAGGAAAGGTCCATAAACCATTATTAAAGAGGACCCTGGAAATCCATTGCTTGCCCCAGGACAAGCATTGTGGAACCTGTGTTTCTTCTGGGGAAACTGTTAGGTACTTGTGGCCTAGTTGGGCCACTTTTGGAAACAGGATTTATTTAACATTTCTTACATACTGCCTTTCATGATATCAAGTCAGTTTACATTGAACAGAGCATTATAACTTTGAGATAACTATTTTACAGGGAACATGGGCAATGGAGTGTTAAGTGGCTTGCTCAAGACCACAAGGAGTATCTGTGGGACTAGAAACTCCAGTCCTTCTGGCCCAAGATTGCTGTCCTCTAGTGGGATTTGAACCCCTGACCTGAGGTAACTTGTCCCAACCACTAGGCCACTCCTCCCTCATAGGATATAGGGTTTGATGGACCTTGGTCTGACTCAGTAAGGCATTTCTTAAATTCTTATGTTCTTATGGTCTAAAATGCTCTGGAGATGCCTCTGTGCCCATTTTTGCACATCCAAAACAAAATAGGGCTTCCAAAATGACCCCATAATTAATTTTGAATCTAATGATATTCCTGAATTGTGACCTTCTGACTGAATAAGGATTTCATCCTTAGCAATCCTTACAGAAATTGGTAAAGAACTTATCTAAACACACACAGGGTTATTATGTCCCACGAATAGCGGGGATGGATGGGGAAGTTAGACAGGGGTGGGGAAGGGGCAGATCGGGGGCAGAGTTAGGGCGGGCGGTGGGCAGTTGCCAGCCCTGTCAGGGCTGATTCTAATGTCGGCCCTGAACATCCAGGGCCAGGACATGTATGGGGAAGTTATTATATCTCCAAGGTGGAATAATTTCCTGAGTATATAATGCTACAATACCCATACTACCTAATTTACAATCCTCATGTCATTATACTAGGCAGGAAGGGACATGCCAGAGCACAGACCCTCAGCCACATAAATGAAGCAACCAGGGAGGTAGATATCTGGGTGACCATCTCTCTAATTCATCTTTGCACACCAAGCCAATACCTTGAATCAACTCTGGGGCTGGTTCTGTTTGTCTGCCACATATTTTCATGTCCTACTGTACACGTTTGTTACTGAATGCAGCAAGCTACGTCCTGCAGCGGTGATAATACCGTGACCTTCTTGCTGCAGGACGTAGCTTTTCTGCATTCAATACTAAACATGCAGGACATGAAAATCTGTGACAGACAAACAGGATGTATGTATTTTTCCCCTATGGGAACAGTGATTTTACAAAAACTAAGTACAGAAAAAATGCATACGTTGAAGGATAGTCCATAGCATGCTCAGAACATGCCTCCTTTAAATCTGTGTGTGCCGTTTACCTATGCATCTAAATAGAGTTGCTTTGAAAATCACTACTTATATGTGTATGCTGATTTACAGGTGTAAATGGCCAGTGTATGCAGGGTGGTGAGTTAATAAAATCGGAGGACGGAGTGCAAAGGTGTTGTTTCTGTATCTGCTATTCCTGTAAAAATAAACAGTGCGTGTTTTAAGGAAGGTTGACATTAGATTCATCTGTGGGCTCTGGCCCCATGGAGGAACAAAATACATATAGCCATTGCTTGGACTGCCCATGACATCACAAAGTGGCCTCCTCAGCCAATCACGTTGCAGCTTCAGTTCATCAGCATCCAGCCACGCTTTCTTTTCAGACAATAAAACTTCATTCATTTTTATTTTTTCGACTGATTAGGACAGACACCTTGTTCTCAACATGGTCCTAAGGGGAAGGTAGCAGAGACAAAAGGAAGATATTAAAAAAAAAAATCTTTGTGGATTCCTTCACATACCAGTTTATCAATAATGTAAATGTGAGTAGAAGCTGCCACTGCTGGGTTTTTATCTCTGTGACTGCTACGGCAGTGGACTGGGAGAGCAGAGCTATCAACTTTAGCTCCTTACCTGCATGGAAATAAGCACAGGAGAGGCGACACACACAATGAGTGAGAAGGAGGACCTGCTGGCTGGAGATAGGATATAGAAAACTAAGAACACGATTGTAATCACTTAGACGGTGAGGATTGGCAGGCCTGGGGCTGGGAAGGGATGGCAAGTGTAACCCCCATAAGGGGTTAAGATTTTTTTTACCTGAGAGGCAGGCAGCAGCGTCTAGCCGCGATCTTTTACGACGTGGGGAGGGGCCGAAATAGGGCAGAGAGGCAGCCATAGTTGAAGAGGACGTCGGGCCGTGCATGTGCGTGTCACCGCGTGCACGCGCGCATTCGTGGTAGGCCCGGAGTGAAACCGGGGGCCTCGAGTTAGCTGCTGCTTAGGTAGAGTTCCAGGCGAGTTGGAGGTAGGTGCCTCGGATTTGATTTAGGCACCCGACGGGATTTAGGGGTCCTAGAGACTCGGGAAAAGGGTTGACTTTACGTAAAGGGACAATGGGGAATCCGATTCTGGGGTCAGAATTTGGAAAATTTTAATGTTTTATGGTTCAGTTTTACAGGGTTGGTAGTAGAAGGGGTTTAATCGGTTGAAAAATTATAGATTTGGACTCATATAAAATCGGGGGTCCTAAGTAAAAAATTAAAAGCAAGTTTACTTTTTTTTTTTTAGTTATAGCCTATTTTGTGTAATGGGGGAGTATGGTTGTTCCGATACTCCGATTTTAATTTGGATTGCGTGAGGTGAAAGCTGAGATTCCAATTTAATTTTAGAAAATGAAATGGGATTTCAGAAATGTATTGGGTAATGTTAATTTGATGAAATGTCATAGCGGAGAGCTGTTTAGGGTTAAAAACTTGGGAAAACAGTGTTTAATAGTCAGTCGGTGATTAATAAGAAAGGGATAATTTCTTTTGGAGTATATACTATTTTTCCTGTTTAAATATGATATAGAATTTTGATACCATTATTTCTAATGGGAGTTTTGAAAGGTAAAATGGAGATTTTAGCTGCAAAATAGAATTCATGGCAACTGATGTTGTTGGAGTGCTGGTGCAAGCATGCTTTTCATTGGCTGGAGGACCCTGGATGATGTCATTTGAGGCAGCGTTGCCTTGGTTGCGGCTGGGAGGGAGAAAAAAAAAGAGAGAGAGCTGTTTGAAACCGTGGGCAAGTGTGTATTAAAAAGAGCTCCTGGGTGAGTCTAGCGACTGAGTGACCTGTGTGAATATGATTTTGGTAATAGAGCGGAACTTTGCTTTTGTATGGTGGCAGAGTTTCTGAAAGGGGATGCAGAGATTTGGAAGACAGTAAGAATCACACCTTTACTTATAAAAAGTCTTGTATATTATTATATACTGTATAATTGACTCAGGTGAACATATCTTATAGTGATGCAAGTAATAGGACTCACTACAAAAAGGTATGTTGGTTTATATGCTCTGAAGGTGACAAGGGTAATGAAATGAGCTGAATAGACATTTTAATGAGAACAGGTGTAACTCTGGTAACCCGGAGGCCCACCTCGCCTCATAGCCAATTAACCCACCTAAACTATGTTCCCCTTCCCATCCACAAAACACCATGGAGACTAAATCATGGTACAACTCTGGTCGCAGCTTTATTTAAGACATGTAACCATAACATAACCGGCCCAACATGGGCCAACGTATTCAACATCCCCAAATAACACCACCGCCCCCCCCCCCCCAGCACCGGACAATGCCCCCCACCCGCCATCTTAGTAGCAAGGCGGAGCATTCTCCTCCCCCGAACCCCCGCCGCCTGCCTTGCCATGCTAGTAGCAAAGGCCGGCCCACAACCCTAAACCGGGCCGACACCCCCAACCAGGATGCCTCACTCCACCCCGGGGAGCCCTTCGCTCCCCCACTGCTCCTAAATTAGTTGAAGCCCCACCGCCTCGGCGAGCGTTGGCTCTCTACCCCTCCACCCCACCCAGCTGCAACAAACCCATAAGCAGAACCTAAAGGGAGGGCGGGCGGGAATGCTGCCGTCCCTGCCGAGGAGCCGCACCGAAAGGCCCGACCACGCGGCTCCTCGGCGAACCAGTCTCCGCCCCCAACACCTCCTCCAATGAGATCGCTCCCCTCACTGTCAGGGAGTGATCACCTTGTCCTCTCTTTCGCCCCCCCCCCGACTCCCCCGTCACATGCCAGAGGCCGAGGCCGGGCCCGGGCCCAGGTTACTGGTGGCCGCGGGGACCCGGCCCGCGGCCTGGCACATTATCTCTGGTAACCCAGAGGCCCACCTCGCCTCATAGCCAATTTACCCACCTAAACTATGTTCCCCTTCCCATCCACAAAACACCATGGAGACTAAATCATGGTACAACTCTGGTCGCAGCTTTATTTAAGACATGTAACCATAACATAACCGGCCCAACATGGGCCAACGTATTCAACATCCCCAAATAACACCACTCCCCCCAGCACCAGACAATACCCCCCACCCGCCATCTTAGTACCAAGGCGGTGCATTCTCCTCCCCCGAACCCCCGCCGCCTGCCTTGCCATGCTAGTAGCAAAGACCGGCCCACAACCCTAAACCGGGCCGATACCCCCAACTGGGATGCCTCGCCCCACCCCGGGGAGCCCTTCGCTCCCCCACTGCTCCTAAATTAGTTGAAGCCCCACCGCCTCGGCGAGCGTTGGCTCTCTAACCCGCCGCCGGTGCGAGGTAGTTTACCTATCCTCGCACCGCCCCCCCCCCAAAGCTGCAACCAGCCCACATCTCTAGCACCTCCTGCCAGTCATTTAATAACAGGTCCTGACCCACGGGTGACAGGTGCACCCCATCCGCTCGGTACAGCCCTGCACACCCCGGGTCTGCCCAAGGGTGCTGCACCTGCCATCCCCCTGCTTGTTGCAACCACCGGCCAATCTGCCGGTTGAATTTTGCCAAGCCGCGCGACCACCGCCGCTGCACCTGTCAAGCCGGCCGTGGAATAATGTCCGACCAGACAATCGCCAAACCTGGCCAGTCCTCCCAGAGCGCCTTGATGTCCCGCTGTACCACTCGAATGAGCTGCCTACAAGTCCAATTGGATAGGTCGTTACCACCTAAATGTAGCAACACCCCCACTGGTCGCTGCCGCCGGTCCCTCTGCCGCCGCATCCAAGGGAGAAGCTGCCACCACCGCATGCCACGCTCCCCCAGCCAGAGCAACCGAATGTTGCAGGTTGCCAGTCCCAAATGCAGTCGGGGGCGCAGCACGGCTCTCCTTTCCGCCCAGTACACAAAGGAGTGCCCGATTATCCACCACTCGCCCGCCGGACCCGCTCCAGCACCTCCTAACTAGGGTTCTGAACCCGGGAGCAACCCTGAAACATGAAACAAAGCATTAATAACCCCCCCCCGCACACACACACACCACCCCCTACATACGCCTTCACACTCGGTCCGGGCGGACATAACCTTCGAACGCCCCCGACCGCCATCTACCGATCCATTGGATCACCTCTCCCTCCAGCCCTGCAGCCGCTGCGCTGGTCGCCACCCTGATCTGGAAGGAATGGGACGCATACTGCCGCTCAGCACAGCCCAACCTCCGAAGAGCCAAGCGCATCACTGCCGTAAACTGAAACTGTGTGACAGGTTTCCCATCCGCATGATGAAACAGGAAACCCGCCATTTCAGGCCACCGGTGCACGTATTCCGACAAATTGCGCACCGGGCAAGAACTAAGCCCAGGAATCACCCTCAACAGCACCTCTCTTCCCACCCCTCGTTGATCAGTCTTCGAGCACGCCAGAGAAATCCGCACCGATGCCTCTTGCAGTTCCACATGCTGAACTTCTAGCCCACCCCGGGCCCCCCCCCCCCTACTGGACTTAGGGACCAACTCGCTAACACAAAATGCCCCGAAAAAAGCCGTAACAAATAACGCCCGAAACAACGCCGCCTCAAACTCAGACGCCGCCACCTCCAGCAATACCTCCCAAATACGCGCCAGCAAATCATGAAATATTGGGCGACGCCAATCCCGAACAGGCAGCCATTCTTTCACCCACCTGGCTAAAAGCCGCTTCACCAAAAACAACATACTAGGACTACCCCATCCCGCCGCTTTGCTGAAGAAAGAGAAACCCGCCAACGCCGCCCTCACTGACGCCCTAGACCAACCATGCCCCTTCGCCCAAACTATGAATGACCCTACCAACCACACATCACAGCTGCCCCCCCTCCATCCGCGCTGCCATAAAAATTCCCGAACTGTGGCATAACCGCGCCCATACGCCACCCACATACCTGGGGCCACTGAGGACCATAGCAATTCCATCACTCATGAGTCCCAAACTGCCAAAGGTGCTCTGGCACCACCGCCGATGACTCGTCCGCCCCTGGGGCCAAGGCTCGAAACTGCGCCCAATGAAAACGGGACAAAGCATCAGCTATGGCATTTTGCGCTCCCGGCACATGCCGCGCCCGCACCGTAACGTTGAGACGCAGACAGGCTAGCACAAATAACCTAATTAATGCCGCCACCCTCGGACATTTAGGCGACTGTCTATTAATCACCTGTACCACCACCGCATTGTCACACCAAAACACTACCTTCTTATCCCGCAACCTCTCCGGCCACACCCAGAATGCTACCACTATCGGGAACAGCTCCAGGAAGGTCACATTACGTGTCAGCCCACACTCCAAGACGCCGGCCAGGCCGCCGCATACCATGACCCTTGACAATACAACCCCATCCCGGAGCTGCCCGCCGCGTCAGAGAACAACTGTAGGTCCATGTTAGACAACTCGGATGCCTGCACCAGCGCGCAGCCATTAAAATCCACCAGAAAAGACTCCCAGACCCGCATATCCTCTCTCATCCCCGACGTCACTCAGATACGATGGTGCGAGCGCCGCACACCCCCCATGGCTAGGGACAACCTACGCGCGAATGGCCTCCTCATGACAATGACCCAGCATGCAAAATTCAAGTGACCCACCAGAGCCTGCAGATCCTTCAGGGTCACTTTAGAGGCCGACCCCACTGCCGCCACCAAAGCCCGCAACCTCTCCACTTTATCCAACGGCAAGCGCACCCTGAATTCCACCGAATCTATTTCGATCCCCAGAAAAGAAAGGCACGTCACCGGCCCGGACGTTTTCTCCCCCGCCAATGGAACCCCAAACTCAGCGGCCATCTCCTGGAAGGACCCCAACAACGAAGCACATACCGCCGACTGCGGAGGACCAACAAACAAGAAATCATCTAAAAAGTGTACTACAGACTCACACCCCGACCGCTGTACGAGCACCCAATGTAGGAAGGAGCTAAAGGCCTCGAAATAAGAACAGGAGATAGCACAACCCATTGGCAGACACTTATCATAATAAAACTGGGAATAAAATTGAAATCCCAGCAACGGAAATGCTGACGGGTGCACCGGTAGCAGCCTGAAAGCCGATTCGATGTCCACCTTCGCCATCAGCGCCCCCTTGCCACACCTGCGCACCAGCTCCAATGCCTCATCGAACAACGCATATTGCACTGAACACAACTCCCGCGGGATATGGTCATTCACCGAGTCCCCGGGCGGAAAGGACAAGTTGTGGATCAGATGGTAACGTCCGCGCTCCTTCTTTGGGATGACCCCCAGTGGTGAAACTATGAAAGGCGAAAAGGGAGTGTGACTGAATGGGCCAGCCACTCTGCCCAAGGCACATTCCGCTGCAATCTTAACGCGTGCCACTTCCGCCAAACTGCGCACCGAGCTAGCATTACTGGCCAACACATCCACCACCGTCCCCTGAAACGGAATCCTAAATTCTTCCGAGAAACCTGACCATAACATACTCCCCTCCATGATGTGCCCACTCCCTGCGTATCTCTCCAACCACGGCCGTAATGCCTGGATTTTAATGGGGGTAGGCGCCAACCCCCCACTCCACCCTTTACTTACCCCCCCCCCCACCAATGCTCCGGCCACTGCCTTCCGACTACACTTTGTCGCCGAGTGACCCGCCCCACAGAGCGAGCATGAATGCTGGAACTTACAGTCCGGGAAGGGGTGGGACGATTTATTAAAACGCCAGCATAAGTCCCACCCCGGCCCACCTTTGGGCGACCCTGGCGGTGCTCCCGTTGCCCGAAAGGGTGCCGCCGAAGTCTGGCCCACCACCCTGCTTAACCCCCCTGTGCCACCCGCACTACCCCTTTTAGCAGACATCTGTGTCAGCCAAAGGTTAATATCCTTCATCCCCCATGACAACTGCCTATTCTCCTCCATCATATCCCGAAATTCTTCATCGTAATTGAGCCACGCCCAGCCTTCATGTGCCTGTGACGCTGCCAGGATGGCGTCCGCGTAAGCCAACAACTCCCCATACTTACTCGGGTCTGCATGCCCACAAACACTCGCCAAACGCAAAAAAGCACGCATCCAATTCAATGTATTGCGGGAGACCTTCCGCACCCTCCCTGCCTTCTCATCATCCTTGTGCTTTTTCCTACTCTCTCCCGAGCGCTTTCTTCCTTCCAAGAGCCGGAAAACATCAATATACCTTCGTTTTAGTATCCGCCGCCTCAATTTGTATGGCACTCCCTCCCACAATTCCGCGCAATGCACCACCGAGGACGCTGACCCTTCTCCCGCTCACTTCCCCGCCTCCGAACCATCCGAAGAACTCGCCGATGACGAGGAGGACGATGATGACGAACTCCGCCTACAGCGTCGCCTATGCTTCCTCTTTGCCTTGGCTTAGCGCCCCCCCGGAGACGCCTCCCCCCTTCCCCCAACGCACCCCCACCATACCCCTCCCCCCCCGTGATCCCCCCACACTCACCATTAGCCCTGCGCCCGCCAGCCTCTGGCACCGTCACGGCTGTGCTGGCCCGCTCCGCACCCTGGGCCATCATCCAACTTCTGCACGCCTCCCCGGCTGCCGCCACACCACTCGCAGGAACCTGCCAAGAAAAAGAAGCACCCACAGCAGGAGATCTCATTCCATACTGCCCCGCCCCCCAGCCTAGCCCACCCCCTTGCAGTCATGCAGAAGTACCTATACCCCCTGCTGTCCAATTACCCCCCCCCCCATGCAGGCTGCACCCCTCTACCCGGGAACCCCATCCCGCTCCAATCCCCCCAACCATGCCCACAGGGCCCCATCCCCATGAGCTGCCCTGCCACTGGGGACCAATTCAGCAACCCCTGTCTTCCCGGACACCCCAGGGTGAAAGTGCCCATCCCTGGGGTGCCAAGGGGAACCCCTATTGTAAACTCCATCCTCCCCAACTGTCCCAGCACCGCGGCACTATCCACCCGGCTCTCCTCCTCCCCCCGGCCCCTTACCGGTCCTTGCCCAACCTGCCCGAGGCACCCATCCTCCATTCCCGAACCCCCAGCCAACCCCACACCAGAAACCCCCCTATCCGATGCCCCACGATCCCGCCTGCTCCCCCTCCCCTGCAATCTAGCCGCTCCCCTGGCCACCCGAGCAGACTGCACAACAGCCCCAGCTCCTGAGGACACTCCGCCCCCCCAAAGACCGGCCTCTCGCCCCCCGAGAACTACTACCAAGGCCTTTACCCCTCTGCTTCCCCCCCAAACCCTTCGTAGAGTGTACCATGTCCCCCACGCTACTTGCACCCCGCAAGCCCTCCCCAGACCTCGACCTGTTCTTATTCCCTCACTTGGGGTTTGGGTTTTGTTTTTTTTAATGTTTATTTCGAGGTGCTCAAGCAGCATCCTCCTGGCCAAAATTTTTTTTTAAAATCTACTTCTGTCCTGGGTGCTCAAGCAGCACCCCCCAAGAGCAACCATGGCCCTCCCAAGCACCCCCGTTTATTCTATTGCTATTTTTTTTTTTAATATGCACCCTTCTTGACCCAACCCCCACACACCCGATTGCCTCAAAGCCCCCCCCCCCACAACCACACTCACCGCCCACAGTCCCGACGCCGCGATGCTCTTCCCCCGCGATCGCTGAGCCAGGAGCTCCAAAAAACGCTGCCATCCTTGCCGACCGGCCGCGCCGAAAGGCCTGACCACGTGGCTCCTCGGCGAACCAGTCCCCGCCCCCAACCCCACCTCCCAGGAGATTGCTCCCCTCACTGTCAGGGAGCGATTACCTTGTCCTCTCTTTTGCCCCCCCCCCCCGACTCCCCCGTCACGTGCCAGAGGCCGAGGCCGGGCCCGGGCCCAGGTTACTGGTGGCCACAGGGACCCAGCCCGCGGCCTGGCACATTAATATAACCTGTACCAGAAACTGTTGTTTAGGGAATAAACCCATAATGTATGTGTAACAGCTCTACAGAGATTACTTAAGTTACTACAGTTTCAGTGCACAAGCTATGTTGAAAGATGGAATGAATTTAAATGTTGTGGAATGGACACGTAGTACTGTAGCTCTGAGTTCAAGTCTGAGTAAATAAGGTGCAAGGATGGTTGTATGAAAGTAGGGGGTTCATTAAGCTCTTCAGTATAGGGACCTAAGTGCAGACAGGTGACCTTAGCTAGGGACTTTGCTTAATTTTATTTCATTAGTTAGGGAACTTAACAAAGTTTGAGGGATAAGAATAAGTTAGGTTGTTATATACATACATTAGGGAAAAGTTAGGGTTTTGCTTCCCTTTATTTTGATTAAGTTAGGGAGCCAGGTACTCCGGATTCCGAAGATACAGAGGTGCGGCGGTTCCTGCGCGAAACTTGGGCCCCTACACTTCAACCTCGCAGTTATCTGGACAAAGAGTCAGCTTCACATCTTACCTGAACGTCTGAATAAAGTTAAGTGAAGTACTTAACATAAGCTTTGTTGTTTAAAACAAGGAAAAGGAGAGCAAAAGAAAGAGAGTGAACAATACTTATCTGTTACTGATGTAATACGTTTTCACCCTAAAGAAAAATAAATCTACAAAAAGCATCAGGACTTACGAGTTAACAATTGAAGTTAACAGAGAATTACACTTCATATGCTGCATTAGCCAGAAGAGAAACTTATCTGGTTAGAATAGTTAGGGTTTCCTTCATTAGAGTTGTAATGTGTTGTGGTTGATCTTCTGTAAAAGAAAATATTGGGTTTTTGAAAAAAAATAATTTATACTTACCAGTTGGTGCAATAAAAGATGAAATGTATGCTGGGTTATTCTTTCATGTCCTCCTGAGAAACTGGGAAGATTATTTCAGCTAGAAATACAAGAAAGTGTCAGAACCTGCGTAAAATAAATATCAAGACACTTTGCAATAACTATCTCCAGGAACAAGCAGGAATAAATCCTCACATATGGGTACGTCGGAACCGACGGAGCCTGCGCGGGAAAGCTCCCCAGCTTTCCAGAAAAGAAGCTTTTGGGGCCTCCCACTGCACATGCGCGCTGCCTTCCCGCCTTCCTGACCAGCTCTCCTCAGCTCTCCTCAGTTTCTCTTTTTCCGCGGAGCCAGCAGGTCGTGTTCCTGTCACCGCTGAAGAAATTCTTATTTTAGTTTGTTTCTTTAGACCGCGTACCTGCCTTCCCCATACCGAAACCGGTACCGCCGGTCTCTCTTTTCTTTTCTTTCAAAAAAAAAACACTTTTCCTTTAGCACAACTTGGTGACTTCGGTTAGGCCTCAGGCCTACACAAATTCTCCTCATGGAGAAACCAGCCCCTGGTTTCAAAAAGTGTACCAAGTGTAGTGCTGTTATTTCTGTTACAGACACCCATGACTGGTGTCTTAAATGTTTGGGGCCTGACCACTCCATTCCGGACTGCCCGTCCTGCTCCCAGATGTCTAAACGTGGTTTGCAGAACCGGGCCAACAAATTCCATGTACTGTTTGCTTCAGATAATCCAGCATCACAGTCATCCAGGTCTTCCTCTCCGGATGGATCTCAGGTAACCAAACCTTCTCCGGGCAGGTCCTCAAAAGGCAAATCTCCTTCAAAGTATCGAGAGGCCCTCAATCTTGAGTCGGAGGACCCTGCCCCAGCCAAACAACCCCGGCGGGAAGCTCTGGCTTCCAAAGCTCCATCTATGGGGTTACAGGTTGACATCGATGGCACGGCCTCAACCGATCACCTGTTAGACTGCTCTGGGGTACCGGCCCATGCCGGTACCGACATCCAGGCAACAGTGGCGTCTATGGACAATACTGTTCAGACCATGCAGCAGGCCATTTTGGCTTTTATTAAAGCTGCGACGCCCTCGGTACCGCATCCAGCGGTTCCGGGTCCGGTTCCGGTACCGTCCCCCATACCGGAACCGAGACCATCGTCTTCCAAACGCAGATAGGTTCCGCATACCGGATCCGGGTTTTCGCCCGATACCGATCCCATACCCGGTACACCTGATGTCGATACCGAGCGGTATGCGTATCGTGCGTTGGAAGCAAATAGAGGATACTCTGATTCTTCTGAGGATTTTGACTCCTCTGATGACTCTGATGAGCTGTCTCTTGTTCTTCCTGAAGAGCCTTCTTCCCCAAAGAGAAGAATGTCTCCACCAGAGGATTTGTCCTTTCAAGACTTCATTATAGAAGTAGCTAAAGGACTTTCTATTACTACATCCTCTGAAAAAGAACCTAGATCAAAGAAATTGGATATTTTAGGATACCCTAAGGTTCCTAAAGAGGCAGTCACCCTGCCTATCCATGAAATCCTTCAAGAACACTTGATGGACTTATGGGAGGCTCCTCTAATGTTGTCTCCTCATTCCCGTAGGTTGGACACCATGTACCGGGTCCCTCCTTCTCCTGGTTTTCAAAAAACTCAGCTGCCTCACCATTCCATTGTGGTGAAATCTGCGCTGAAAAAGATTAAGAGTACCAAAAGGCACTCTTCTACCCCTCCAGGGCGAGAATGTAAGACCCTAGACTCTTTTGGTAGGAAAATCTTCCAGGCTAGTATGCTTATAGCCAGGATTAATTCATACAGTCTGTATATGGGCATGTTTCTAAGGGAACTTGCCCTAAAGGTACGGAATTTTACCCCCTTTATCCCTGAGGATAGAAAGGAGGAGTTCATTTCTCTGGTGAAACAGCTTCTAGATGTTTCTAAGTTCTCCAACAGAGCAGCCTTTGATTCCTTTGAGGGTGCCGGTAGAGCTTCGGGCATTGCTATTGCAGCCCGACGACTTGCTTGGCTCCAGGCCTCTGACCTAGAACCCTGGGTCCTGGATGGCTTATGGAATCTGCCCTGTACAGGTAAGAACTTATTTGGTAAAGACTGGCAAATTAAAGCCACTCAAATGGACGCAGAAAATGCTACCTTAGATAGACTTTCTAAGTCTACCTCTACTCCTGCCAAGAAAAAGTCTTTCAAGAGGCCTTATTACAAGAAGGCCAGATTTTCCACAAATACTGGCCAACAATCTTCTCAGCCTCGCTTTGCTGCTAAGCGTCAGCAACCTAAACAGGCACGGTCAAAGCCTGCAGCGTCTGCCACTCCTCAGCAGGCTCAACCCCCTCAGGGGTTTTGACTTGCCCCTAGAGAACTTAACCTTTCTGGCTCTAGAACAACCAGAGCCCCTCACCATTCCCGGAAGGTTAGCTCACTTTGTTCCCAGATGGGAGCAAATTACATCAGAGCACTGGACCCTCTCTATCATCAGAGAGGGCTACAAACTTCATTTTTCCAACCTTCCTCCACATACCATGGTGAGGCACTTCAATTCTCCCCCATCTCTCCTGGCCCTGTTGGGTCAGGAAGTCTCTTCCCTCCTTGCCCAAAGGGCAATAGAAGAGGTTCCTCTTCATCAACAAGGGACAGGTTTCTACTCCCCTTATTTTCTCATACCAAAGAAGACAGGGGGATTCAGACCTATCCTAGATCTGAGAGAATTGAACAAATTTCTATACAAGGAGAAATTCAAAATGCTTTCTCTGGGCATTCTCCTTCCATACCTTCAGAGTCAGGATTGGCTTTGTTCTCTAGATCTCAAGGATGCGTACACACATATACTCATCCACCCATCCCACAGAAAATATCTACGATTTCTGTTCCAGGGAAAACATTTCCAGTACAGAGTACTTCCCTTCGGTCTAGCCTCTGCTCCAAGAGTGTTCACCAAATGCATGGCAGTTGTAGCCGCATTTCTAAGAGGTCTGGGAATTTTTGTATTCCCATATCTGGACGACTGGCTCATCCGAGCTCCATCTCAGTCAGAGGCCCAGATTTCCCTGGACCGCACGAGACACATTCTGCAGTATCTGGGACTGGTGGTAAACCTTCCCAAGTCTCAACTCATCCCTACTCAGTCTCTGGAATTCATAGGGGCCCAGTTGGACACCACCACTGCAAGGGCCTACCTTCCTCAGGTCCGGAGCCAACGTCTGGTGTGCTTGGCCTCCCAAGCTCAGTCCAGCACTCACTTGACAGTCAGGGAAATGCTGCGACTTCTGGGCCACATGGCCTCCACGGTACACGTAGTGCCCTACGCTCATCTTCATATGAGAGCAGCTCAATGGACCTTGGCCACCCAGTGGACTCAAGCATCAGGAGCGCTCTCCGACCAAATACTCACCTCAAAACGTCTGTTTTGGTCCCTCCAATGGTGGATATCCACCAAGAATCTGTCGTTGGGGACCCCCTTCCAACCTTTGTTGCCCCAAGCAACCCTCACAACAGATGCCTCCCAAACAGGGTGGGGAGCCCATCTTCAACACCTCTCCACTCTGGGTACTTGGTCTCCACAGGAGACCACCCTTCACATCAACCTCCTGGAATTGCAAGCAATCTTCCTTGCCCTCAAAGTCTTCCATACCCTCCTTGTCAACCTGACCGTCCTAGTTCATACAGACAATCAGGTGGCCATGTTCTACGTAAACAAACAAGGAGGGACAGGCTCTCTGTCGCTTTGCAACGAAGCTCTCAGATTATGGGCCTTCACCAGAAAGCATCAAATTCATCTTCTGGCAGTGTATCTTCCAGGGGTTCAAAACTCTCGGGCAGACAGACTCAGTCAAGTTCTGCTTCCACACGAATGGTCCCTACATCTGGACCAGATACGCAAAATCTTTCAGGAATGGGGAACCCCGGACATAGACCTCTTTGCAAGTCCGTGGAATGCCAAACTTCCCCGGTTCTGTTCCAGGACTCCGTGTCAGGGAGCTCAGGCCAGCGACGCCTTTCTCCTGCATTGGGGTCAGGAATTCCTATATGCCTTTCCACCCATTCCTTTGATTCCCAAGACTCTGTTCAAACTCCAGAGGGATCACAGGTCGATGATCCTCATAGCTCCACGCTGGCCACGCCAAGTGTGGTTCCCTCTACTTCTGCATCTCTCCCAGGTACCCTCCCTGGACCTGGGAACTGCGCCAGACCTTCTGTCTCAGGAGGAGGGGACTTTGTGGCACCCAAACCCCTACACCTCAGAGCTTGGTTACTGAAGGCCTAAGCCTTCATGACGTCAATCTTTCTCAACCAGTGAAAGATATCCTTCATGCCTCTAGGAAACCCTCCACGAGGCGTTCCTATGCTTTCAAATGGAAACGCTTTTCCATTTGGTGTGCTCAACAGGGTCTTGACCCTCTAGCACTTCTTTGAATTCTCTACTAGACTATCTCCTGCATCTTTCCAATGCAGGCCTTAAGACGAATTCAGTGAGAGTCCATTTGAGCGCTATTGCAGCATCCTTAAAACCTCTAAATGGACAACCTGTCTCCTCTCATCCTCTTATTGCAAGGTTCATGAGAGGTCTGACTCTAACTAAGCCTCCCATCCGACCTCCTCCGGTAGCATGGGATTTGAACCTAGTTCTAGGTCAGCTTATGAAGCCACCTTTTGAACCGTTGGTTTCTACCTCCTTGAAATTTCTTTCCTGGAAGGTCCTTTTCCTTATTGCAGTCACTTCGGCTCGCCGCATCAGTGAACTACAGGCCTTAGTGGCTCATCCACCTTATACTAGGTTTCATCATGATAAGGTGGTCCTTAGGACGAATCCCCACTTTATGCCCAAAGTGGTCTCGCCTTTTCATCTTAATCAAGAGGTATATCTACCTGTCTTTTTCCCGGCTCCTCATGCATCCAGTGCAGAGAGGAACCTTCATACTCTAGATTGTAAAAGAGCTCTTGCCTTTTACCTCCACAGGACTCAGCCACATCGAAAGTCTTCCCAACTTTTTGTGGCTTTTGATCCTTCTCATTTGGGACTTCCAGTCTCCAAACGTACACTTTTCCAATTGGATTGCTCAGTGTATTTCCTTTGCTTACCAGAGTAAAAACATTTCTCTGGAAGGCCATGTCACAGCTCACAATGTGAGAGCCATGGCCACTTCTATGGCTCATCTTCACTCTGTATCCATAGATCAGATCTGTCGAGCCGCCACCTGGGCCTCGGTTCATACCTTTACAGCCCATTACTGTTTGGACAAGGACTCCCGCCGGGATGCCTTGTTTGGTCAGGCTGTCCTCAAACACCTGTTCCATACTTGAACAACTCCTGCCCACCTTCCCAGGATGGATGCCTGAGATCCATACAAAGATGGCGAACCCTTGGAAGGGGATCTCCCAGGCATCTTAGCTAGGGAGTCCCCATATGTGAGGACTTATTCCTGCTTGTTCCTGGAGATAGCACAGTTACTTACCTGTAACAGGTGATCTCTGGGAACAGCAGGAATTAGTCCTCACAAACCACCCACCTCCCCTAGGAGTTGTATCTTCTATCTATCTTCCTTTCCTCTCTCTATTGTCTCAGCTATAAACTCGAACTGAGGAGAGCTGGTCAGGAAGGCGGGAAGGCAGCGCGCATGTGCAGTGGGAGGCCCCAAAAGCTTCCTTTCTGGGAAGCTGGGGAGCTTTCCCGCGCAGGCTCCGTCGGTTCCGACGTACCCATATGTGAGGACTAATTCCTGCTGTTCCCAGAGATCACCTGTTACAGGTAAGTAACTGTGCTTTATTGGTAAACTTCATACATACCATCTAAGTTTACTTATTATATATACTTCCCCAGTTCCTTTTGAAGGAACTGGTGTGTACTGTACCTTTCCAATTCGTAAATCTGGTGATAACGCCTTCCCTTACGGCCACTGACTACACAATTTTAGTAAGGAAGCTACATCAGGGCATGTAACACTGGTTTGCAAATAGGGGTGGGTTACACAAGGGTCATTGAGTATTCTCCGCAGCCTGACATTGGCCTTAGGAGGCCGGATTGGGGGTCAGACTGCGGGGAAAGCACAGAGGGAGCTGGCGGCTGGGATCGCGGCTTTACAATGGAACCGCGGTGTCATGGCAACCGGACGCCATAGCGCCGCAGCTCCATTGTAAAGCCCTCACTGAGTTAGTCAGGATTGTCCTGTACATGCAGGCCAGGCTGAATCGCAGTCCCGGCCTGCACATACAGGCTTGTACATGATTCTGATCCCGCGGGGCTAGATGTGGCCCGCAGGATCAGAATTGTGACGCCCTCTGTATATCCAGTTCAGACTGGATGTACAGAGGGTGTGTATGTCCGGGATGGAATTGGGCCTAGAGTGATTGCCATGGTTTATTTCATATTTAGCCCTAACCATTATCATGAAACCAAAACTGGATTTGAAAAACGTCCACAATTTTAGAAGAATCAGCATCATTCTTTTAGGAAAATTGACAAATAACAAGATGTCCATCAGCTTATACTCAGTTTCCAAAAGCCTGCAGAATACCACATAAAGGTGCCATAGGTAGGAAGGAGAAAACAGAAATCTTAGACAAAGAAATGTAAAAGTACTGAAAGGTTTTATGTCAAGCAGTCACCACAAATGCACAATGAAGAATACTAAGATCTGAATTCTATTACCTTCCTTCTAGCTTTGATGCCATTAAATCTTGGGACCAGAAGTCAGGTTGCATCCCTTGTAGCACTATATAAATGACAAGTAGTAGTAGTAAAGATTATTTTTAATTTTAGTTCAGACAAATACCTAACTTGGCTACAAAATATATTCCTTAGAAAGACTAAATCAAAGAAAATTCTAAGTACCATCAATATGTAACTCAATCAGGCTTGTATGTGACATAAAATTTGATAGATTCCTATCTAGCCCTTTATTAAAAGACCCTCCATTGTGCTAGCTGGCAATGTGTGTAACAATGCGCATTCAGCATGCACCAGAATACGAAATGTCAGCTAACGCCCTTTATTAAAAGACCCCCTTAGTAAAAGGGACCTTTAGATTGCAAGTCCTCTGAGGACAGAAAAATATCAGAGTGAGTTACATCAGGTACAGTAGATATTTTCCTGTCCTCAGAGGACTTGCAATCTAAAGGTCCCTTTTACTAAGGGGGTCTTTTAATAAAGGGCGTTAGCTGACATTTTGTATTCTGGTGCATGCTGAAGGCGCATTGGTACACACATTGCCAGCTAGCACACAGCCAAGACTGCATGTGATGATTCCGACACCAGCTGTCTTACTCGCATTAGGGTCACAAGTGGGCGGGGTAGGGATGGAGAGTAGGCGTGGCATGTTCTGTGCAGTTAGTGTGGGGTTCACACTGCACACTAACTGCATTAGCGTGGGATCATCTATTGCCACCTCAGTATGTAGCGTTAGGCGCACATATGCTAACGCCATATATGCTAATGGACAGGGCTCCACATTAACTGCTAGGGAAATATTTCCACATCCGTAACATGCCATGGTTTTAGAGCTTTTGTTGTGTTAGATGCAACACCATAGTGCCTCTTAATAAAAGGACTTCTAAGTGTGCTATGCAGTTAATGCCAAATAGCATGTTAAATGTAGAATGCACTTTAGCTAAAGGGCATATAAGTTTGTATCTGATGTAATGGAGGGTTAAGTGACTTGCCCAAGGTTACTTATGGAGATGAGAGCAAATGCATTCTTTAATCCCATTATGGGTCTTAGCTTTACTCCAAGGTTATTTATGTTGCATGAACTACAGCAGGTTTTAACTTTTATACAAGAGAACTATGAATGACGGAAAGTCAATAGATATAGCATGCAATGAGGATAGATTATAGCAGAAGCTTGGTGGTCATAAAGTCAGCAAGCAAGCCTTTATTCTTAGTTGTCTTTTTAAGACATTTTATTGGGGTCTTATGAGTTGTCAGGATTCTGTATATACTCACTCTGCTATCAAAGCTCACTGGTGCTAAATAGGCAGATTAGAAGTCTTCTATTGCAGTTCAATTGGGTATACAGTAGAATCAGGTAATGAGAGACAGTGGTTGACAAAAAAACCTGTTTATTTAATTATTATTTATTTATTTAAAGAATGGTTCTGTCACATAATATAATAATATATAAATAAAACATCAAAATAACAGCAACACTGCAACCATATGCTTACATTACAACCCAAAGACCAACAATAGTATAAATTATAATGATTAACTAATCATATTGAGTCCGATATTGGAAAGACTTTTTAGTGGTTTACAGACCTGTAAACCATGTAAATGCCACTGAACAGAATATTCAACAACACTAACACGGTTAGTGCTGTTGAATATCCCCAACTAACGCTGCTATATGCCCCAAAGTTAACTGGTTAGCATCAAGGCGTGTTGTGGGATTTTCGGGGTGTATCATGGGTGGCAACGGTCGCTAGTTGGGTAGCAGTGATATTGCACCGCTACCAGGTTAGCAGCCTGCAGGTAAAACTAGGCATAGCAAAGCCTGGCCTCGTTTTACCCGCAGGAGCTAACCAGGTAGCAGTGCAATATCGCCACTACACATTTAGCTTTTGCAGCTTTGGAGGCTGTGTGGTGACCCCGGATATTCAATTCTGGGGCTACATATGACCTCAGCATTGAATATTTGGAGTTAGAGATTGACAGCGATGGCTATGTGCCATAGTGGCACATAGCCATTTCAATAGAATATCGGGCCCATTTTCTTTTTCTTGTTTATAGGTAGCTGACAAAACAATTCTATATCTAAATAAAACTAAAATTGCTTTAGTTCAACTATTGCAAAACTATTCCCAGTAGCATGCACTAAGAAATGAAAAAATTCTGTAAGAAGAATATTCATTTCTGAAATTGCATGATCGCTATAGAAAAGGTTTCATTTTGGTTCCCGTAGGACAGATGAAGATAAGGCATCCTATTTATATTACACTTGAACAAAATTGAATTTATAAGAACTTTTAAGAGTCACTCCAGCTTTAACTATCTATATGAAGTCTTAATGATTAGTCACCTAAACCTCTAGATATGGTATACGAAATGGGGAAAGAGTGATAGAGATTCCACTTCTAGAATGTAGAGGCTATTTTGCAAGAAATTTTCCAAATCCATCTACCCTTCTCTGAGTGCCCTTAAAAAAGGAGACACAGAGAAAGAAAAATAACGCTGTACTGACAATGATTCAGTGACTGACTCGTATATGCTGCTTGGGAATTATTTTTCCTAAGCAAACTTTCTGCCAGCACCTGAAACAAGAATTATAGATCTTTGGCGTTTGTAAGTACGGCACATTAACCAATGCCAGAATCACTTGTCACATTCTAGTATGCACAAATCTCCAGTAAAGTAGTTTCATTTTTTTTCATATGCATACATTTGAAGTGAATCAGAGAACCCAAATACTTTTGTTAACAAGTTGCTTCAACAAAATGAAGTAGCACTTTTCTTAAGATGCCTAGACAAAATAAACCATTATTGGCATCTTTTATTAAAGCCTGGTAGTTATGATTTAAAATGAATTTTTGGCTGGTCAATATACCATTGGATGAAATTACTGTTACCATGAATCATTATTTCTCAGGCCAATATTCAAACAGCTTATCCAGCTAGAAAAACCTGCTAATTGGATAAGCCCCACTGTGATTCTAAATATCCTATCTGACTGCCTGGGCACTGCTTAATACTAGGAGAGGTCAAGGGCTATCCTGACTTTATCACGTTTTGCTACTCAGAATGTGGCTGAATATCGTTGCTATCCAGAGAGTGAGGGATACTCAGCACAGGAGGATATCCCAGGACCAGCACTGAATATCCAGTTTCAGTTTTAACCGCAACAGCCAGTTACTTGAAAAATGTGGCTGAAGAGTAGCCTGACTATCTCTAACAGGATTTTTCTAGCCAGATGTGTTTCATGAATTGCTATTCCAAAGATTTTTATTGTCAATGTGGAAGGGGTATCCTTGTTTTATATCCTTGATTTATCTCACACTAAACTTTGTCCTTACAGGGATTGAGATGCTGGATGTGTTCTGTGGACATGAGATCTATTTCAACCAAGCATTGAGGTACTCGTTGAACTACATGGATTCTCACACTGCTGAACGTTTTGTTGACCAAGATAGCATGCAAGTCACTAGGGGTGGAGTTAAAGTGTGGCGGAGCTGGGGGACAGCAATTTAAAATCATTGGGTTGGGGCACAACAATAATATCAACAGTGAAGGGACAGTGGGGGTATTTTTGAATGCAGCAGGGAAGGACCCCTTCACTGTGTGGTCTGGTGCAACTGTACTAAATTATATGTAAAAAAAAAAAATTCAAAATAATGCACAAAAATTACATCCTAGAGTATTAAAGAGAACAATATTTGCAATATTCTGGTAATATATAAAGGTGTTTTAATACTTATCTCCCAGTCATCCCTAGTTTCCCAGTCCTGTATCTTTCCATTGGGTATATGAACCAGGGTGTTAAGCTGTACTGTTAGAGAAATCCTGTGATTACTGACAACTGTAACATGATTTGTCTATCATCTACCAAATGGCCACTAGTCTTCAGATCTGCTGGCCTTTAGTTTAGTGTTGAGATACCAAACATGTTTATATTATGTACCATCCGTATTAGCTGTACCATTGCCTATTGACATAAACCCTCTCCAGTACCAGATACTGTATATTATCAAGGAACAACACACCCTACACAAGTTACAGTAAATAAACTTCAAGAGCCATACTCTGCATGCAGTGCAATACCTGATAAATAAAAACACTGATGCAATTCCCACTATACTGTGCAAAATATAGATAGCAATGTAAATGTCAAAACTTACATATTCCAATCATTAATTTAACATAGAATGTTTTTTTCTGCCTTGGTTATATGGCCATTTTATTTTTCTGTTAGCGTTGGTCTTAGTCTCTTGGTTCTGTCGTCTCTTCACTTGTTTTCCTTGGTCTCCTATCCATTAGTCATTTTTCTCTCTCCACCTGTCTTCTTCCTCCCCTACATCCATCTCTGACATTGAGCTTTTCCTTTCATCCTTCTTCCATTTATTTTTCTGTCCCCCCTTCTGCCTCACTATTTACTGAGATTTCATTTGCTCTTTTTATTGTAACCTGTCTATAGCTTTCCATCTCACTTTCTTCCTCCTTTTCATCCAGCATCTTCTGTCCCCTTCAACACTCAGTCTAGCACTACTCCTTTGCCTCCCTACTCTTCCTTGTATTCAGCATCTCTCCTTTGTCCCCCCCCCCCCCCCCATATCCAGCATCTCCCATCCAATGTTCCCGCTAACCTGCGCTGGGTCCGCCGCCAACATTCCTTACTCGCCTTGGTCCAGCAACTCTCCTTTTAACCCATCCACCCCTCCATGTCTAGCAACCCCCATATCACTCAAATTCCCCCATGTCCAGCAACTTCCTTGTCACTCTGTTCACCCCCTGCATAATCAGCAACTCTTCTGTCACCCTATTCCCAATTGCCATGTCCAGAAACCTTTGTCACCCTGTTCATGCCATTCTTGGAGTCCCTAGCCTTTCTTTATCCCCTTCCCTAATCCAACATCTGCTGTTTCCTCTCTCCTCCCACAACCTCTGCTGCTGCCACTGCTTCCTTCCCCATCTCACCACTCATTCTTCGCCTTCCTCCCACTGCCACTTACCAAGACCTGCAGCGGAAGCAAACAACAGCAAAAGAGCTGCAGAGCCATTCCTTCCATGCTTCAAATGAAGGGTCTACTGGTCCCGTCCCTCTGATGCATAGCTATCACTGGCTGCATAGAGAGAATGGCTGCAAAGCTTTTTCATTGTTCTTTGCTGTGCTGCCGTCACTGCAGATCCTGATAAGTGGTAGAGTCAGCAGCGGGGGGGGGGGGGGGGGGGGGGAGATGCTGCACTGATTTGGGCAATTTTTGACTCGAGTGTGAATCAGACTAGCAGGTAGAGTAAATAGCAGTGTTGCCTGTCAGTTTGACATGAAGTCAGGGAGGAGATCACAGTTGGGGGCTTGATAATGCCTTTGGCTGTATAATATTTTATACAGCCAATATTATCCATTCAAGTGTTCAGATTTTTGTAAAGGCACTTATGCAATCAGTCCTTCGGTTTCCTGATAACCTGTCTAGAAATACTGAAAACTCAAGGGCCTTGCAGTGTGCAGACTGAACCAAGGGAATCTGAGCATAGAGAACGTGTACCTAAACAGACTGACTGAGTTCCAGATCTGAAGTAGCTTGTCTGAGTTTGTGTGAAAGACAATGATATATGAAATATTGTGAGCTGCTAAGTACTTTCTGTATGTTAAGAGCTGCAGAAATAATTGTATATAAGGTAAAAATGTGGGTTTGCTGGGGTATGCATGCTGTGAGTCCTTTCTATGAAAAATAAGAGTGTTACAGATAGTAACCAGAGTGAAACAGACTTTTGGAAAAGAGTAATTGCCTTTCCTAGAAAAACTGTAACTATCTTACGATAGAGAATTGCAAAGCTGAAGTGGAGAATCTGGAAGTAATAGTACCTCAAGCCCAAAGTGTTCAGAAATGCCATGTGAAGCATTCTCCAGTGAATCTAAGGTGCTGTGTACAGTTTATAAGGAAATAAATCTTTTGTGTGCACATTCAAAATGTAATTGTACCATTGAAACATAGAAACATAGAAATATGATGACAGAAAAAGACCACATGGCCTATCTAGTCTGTCCTTCCATATCAACAACTACAATAGCCCACTTTTTACCTTTAGAGATCCTCTGTGTTGGTCCCATGCTTTTTTGAATTCAGTTACTGTCCTCATCTCTACTACCTCCACTGGGAGACTATTCCATGGATCCACTACTCTTTCCGTAAAGAAATATTTCTGCATATCAATCCTGAATCTATCTCCCTTCACCCTCATCCCATGTCCCCTCGTAGCAGAACTTGCTTTCCATTGAAAGAGGCTCTCTCCCTGAACATTTATGCCACGGAGGTATTTAAACATCTCAATCATATCACATATTGGGTTGCCATGTATGCACTAGGATAACAGATTTCAATACTGCTTACAGCAACCAAATTTGCATAAAGAACTGGAAGTTTTGTGAGGCAGGATTGTGAACTGGAAGTTTTGTGAACCAAACCAACGAATGTTAATTGCAAAGCCTCAGTCGTAGCTGTAGGGGACGTGACCAGTATGGTCACAGCAGCTGATGTGTGATGGGTCAATCTAACTTGTGCTCCAGCATGGCCGTTTCAGTTAATGATTCCCAAAAAGAAGTCATTTAGTGAACTCACATTAAAAGATGTGCTTCTACTGAGCACACGGCAATAGATCTGGTGCTAGCAGTCATGTGCTCTCCATGCCCACACTCTGACCATTCCCCACCTCATCCCGGCATTGCTGAGCAACATGCATGCAGTGGTGGACACAATCACACGATAGTATTCCTGAATGCCAGTTGCTACATGTTAAAATTCATGTTAACTGGCTAACAGCCTTTAGTAAAAAGGGTCATATTAGGTATCCTGACTAGTATTGAGACATACACTAGAGTGTAGAAGATTAATTGGTGAAAAGGAAACAGTTTCACTTTTTGAGCTCTGGTCTGACCAGGAACGATATGATATGATGAGAAACGCTGCAATATGGGACCAATCTACCTCATCAGGACCAGCTTGAGGGGGGCCAGGAGATCATCACCAAAGGCCCCAAAATGCAGAAATGTTGAACTCAAACATGCGGCCTGCATAATAGACGATGACACTAATTTACACAGTTATTTTGATCGGTATAGTTTCAGACTATTAGTGAAAAGCAGAGCTCTGAAATTGCAATACCTAGATACAATAAGAGGGAAACATATTGAACTACACTTGTGTTGTCTTGAGAGGCAGAGGTCAGCAAAACCTGTGTAACAAAAGGGATGAGAGTAAAATTCAGAAAATACAAGAGAGTATCATAGCAAATGTTGCATGTAACTGGTTAGGTGATATAATTTGTTTTAGGGTTTTAACCTTTAAGAAGAAGTAAATTGAGTGAAAGTCAATAAACTCCCACACATCTAAATAGAGAAAAAAGATAGAAAGGACTTTACCTGGAAAAAAAACATTTTTTGTTGTTGTTGCTGAACAGCAAAGGTCAATAATTTTTAGTATATGTTTCCATGATCCTATTGAATCTTGTATAATCCATTTTATTTATTTTTTTTAAGTATATCCCACTCATCATACAATCCTGCATGGAGTACAGAAGTACACCCATAATAGTACTGGTACTACTACTAATCTTCTAGGTGTATGCACTGATGTACACATACACATAAAAGACAGTCCCTGCTTGACAGAGCTTACAGTCTGCTAAGACAGACAGAACAAACAGGGGACTAGAGAATTCTTAAGGGAAATGACTAAAATATACATGGGTCCAGACAGGAGAATAAAAGGGGGGGGGGGTCAGGATCCAAAAATAGCCTCAAAAAGATGTGTTTTAGCCTGGATTTCAGTAATATAAAAGATAGAAATTGGCTCACTGACTCAGGTAGTCTATTCCAGGCATACGGTGCCAGAAAAGTGGAAAGAACTGAATTTGCAGATGGCCGTAGAAGAGAAGGACATAGGTAAAAGCAATCAGCTTGATGAGTGGAGTCAACAAACAGGAGTGTAGGGAGACATAATAGAGGAGAGCCAAAGACTGAATGTGTTTGTAGCTTAGTAAGAGAAGTTTGAATTGTATGTGGAATGGATAGGGAGTCAGTGAAGTGACTTCAAAAGAGGGGTTACAAGAGTACAGTATAGTGACACTGTCAGATGATTAGCCGTGCAACAGAGTTTTGAACATATTGAAGGAGAGATAGATGATTCAGTGGGAGATCAGTGAGAAGTAAGTTGCAATGGGTAATTTGATCTGAAATGAAGGCACATATTTTACTGATGTCATACTGAAAGAAATTACAGATTTTAGCTATCTGTTGAATATGTGCCAACAAAGATTTGTTGTGTTTCTATCTTGCATACAATTCAAGTTCTGTTCAGCTAGAAACTGTCTCTCATGTGTATAAGTACAGCAGTGTTTATATCTTGTAGCATTATATAAAGGTAAAGTACTAGTAGTACTAGTAGATGAAAGAGAGAGAAGAGTCAAAGATGGTGCCAAGGTTGTGAGCCAAGAAGACAGGGAGGATGACAGTGTTATCCACAGAAACAGAAGATGCCACAAGTATCACCTAAAACATACATAGTAAACAATTCAATTATTCCTTAATGGTACTTAAACTTTCTATAAAATATAGGCTTTCTTAAATATTGTAGTGATGAAAGCTCTCAGGAGGATATGGATCTTGAAGAAAATCCTAGTTTCCCCTTTGAAGTGAATGACAGTGCACACGTGCAGCAGAATTACAAGCCAGATCAGAGAAAAAGTCAGCTCCCTGCTAAGGTCAGGCCACGCCCTAGCTCAGGGGTGGAGACAGGCTTCCCTGATGATTGGTCACACAGGTGCAGAGAAAGGGAATGCCCAGCAGGCAACGGTGTTTAAAACCACGAGCAGAGCAGAGCAAAAGAAGTACAAGAGGCACAGACACCAGAAGTGCAGGAAGTACGAGAGGCACAGGAACAGACACAGGACCAAGTACAAGAGGTACAGGAAGACGTCGTGGTGGACATGGAGAAAGGAACAGAAACAGCTGTTGGAGTTGGAGAGGTGAGAGAGGAGAGAGAGAAGGTGAAGCTGTGCTTAGCTGGAGGAGAAAGCCAGAGGAATTCTCCCAGGAAAGCAGCTGCCTAAGAGGGACTGGAGAAGGACATAAGGAGGCTGTATTTCAGAGCCTGGAGGAACCCAGGAGGAAAGAAATCAGTGTTTGTCTGAGGAAACATCCCCAAGGTAAAGCCAGCAGTTTCATTACTGATAATTCAGCAGAGAGACAGTTTGCCATTTTGAAAGGCCAGGAAGCTGAATCCTCACCGTCTACTGTTAAAAAGTGGGTAGAGAGTTTTTATGAGAAAAGCCCTAGCCCTGATAAAAGCATTGCCTTTGAAACTCCAAAGCTAGAAGCATTAAGAAAGCTGTTTTCTGAGGAAAAGATTCACTCACCTAATATAAAGCTGCCTGTACAAGCTGAATTGCTGTGGAACCAATTCCAGTTCTTGAAGGAGAGAAAGTTTGAGAAAGCTTATAATCCTGAGAGAGATACTGTTTGTCCTAGTGCTATAGAACGGATGCAAGTAGATTCTTGTTTGCCTAATTGTGAATGTGACCCTATTCCAATGGACTGTTCATTATCTTTAAGAGAAGATTCTGCAGTGTTGAATGGAACTGAGAATCTGTGAAACTGTATAGGAAATAAGGGCAGTTCCTGCTTTAAGCTGAGGAAAGCTAATGCTATGTTTCACTGAGTTTAATTACTTGCTGAAGTTAAGAAGCAGTGCTGTGAAGAAGTTTGCTTTCAAAAGAAAAACCACAGCTGTTATAAATTTATTTGTATTGCTGTTAGCTGACCACACGAGGCAGTCCTCAGTGTGTGTGTGTGAGAGAGAAGCAGAACAGCCGAACTGTGGAAAAGGTTTTGTTACGTCATTCTCATTATCCTGATTTAATCTTTATGTTGGAGATGTATCCTTTTGCCTAGTTTGTGTATTGAACTTGAATGTGCTGGAAATCCCCACAATAAATTTTCTTGCTGCCTTACAACCACCAACTCACAGCTACATTTGTCCTTCAAGAGTAAAAATCACCACAAGTCCCAGAATACCCTGGTGACAACAAAAGGAACTTTATTCAAAGGAGGACACATAAGGCCGTTTCCAGCTTGTAAGCTCTTGGGCCCAAGTGGAGGCGTCGCAATATATATGCCTTTACCTGTTTTCTAAACTGTAAAAAGTTCTTTTCAGAAGGTAAATCAATCCACAATTTCAGACCCATTACTGAAAATATATAAGAGTTTACAGAAATCTAATTGGCTATCAAAACTGAGAGAATGGTTGCCATATGTGCCTGTCTGGAACATAGTTCTCATTCTGGTTTAGTTTGTAAATCTGGATCACTGTGCCAATTCAGTTCTGGATACATAAATAACATTTCAAAAACCAAGTAAAGACATTTAAACATGCCCTAAACTTAACTGGGAACTGATCCAAAGTTAAGTCCATCATCTCTGGAGTACTATGCTCCGTTTGCTTTATAGCGCAAATTAAGTGGGCAGCCAAATTCTGGGCTACTTGTAAAGATTTAATGCAACAATCTGGAAGTCCTGCATAAAGAAGGTTACAATAACACTGGTCAACATTGAAATAGTTACTGACTTTAAAAGGCCCTAATCTGTCGTATCTTGGTGAGCTGAACATGAATATAACATTAAAAAAATGTATTGGCTCTCATTTTGAAGATATTGCATGTAGTTCATTTTTGACGTTTCACCGTGTAAATTTATCCAGTAGGACATCAACAACATCCCAAATAAACCTTGAATGATGTAATATTGCATCACATTGCATAATTCCAGCATGCACACATCATCCAGAGTTGATTGCATCATTTTCTAGTGCAATGCAATACTACTGCCAGACGGCTGCTGAAGCCATCTGACGTCAGCAGTGTACTATACGCAGTCGGAAAGGAAAGTAATCTGGTATTCTGTTCCAATATTGAAAGCCTCATGAATGCCTTAAAAATCACTCATGACCCACAAGACTGGAGACTATTTATAGACTCTTCAAAACTGAGTCTGAAGGCTGTGCTTTTGAACAATGGAAACCGTCTTCCATCTATTCCAGTAGCGCATGCCATCCACATGAAAGAGACATACGATAACTTAAAGCATCTACTGACTTCCATTAACTATAACAAGTACAGCTGGCACCTCTGTGGTGACTTGAAGATAGTTGCCCTTTTAATGGGACTGCAGCAGGGATATATAAAATACATGTGTTTCTTATGTGAGTGGGATAGCCGAGCAAGGGATTGGCACTACTTGTGGAAGGAATGGAATCACAGACAAAATGTAACAGTTGGAGAGAAGAATATCCAGCACCCAGCTCTGGTTGAGGCTCACAAAATCCTGCTACTACCCCTTCACATCAAACTAGGTTTGATGAAAAACTTTGTGAAAGCTATGGACCGCACTTTGCCAGCGTTCCAATACCTGCATGAAAAATTCCCTCGACTCAGCGAAGCAAAGATTAAAGAGGGAGTTTTTGTGGGTCCTCAGATTTGAGAGCTCTTCAAAGATGACCGGTTCAACAACTCAAGTACCATCTATTCCTTATGCACTTCTCTCAACTTAACAACGCCTCCCCTCCTCCCCCCAACAACTCAATCCCTTATTATGATTAACCAAATATGCCTCTTACAGAATATGTAACACAGACCATATAGAATTGTACTGCTGCATGATGTACTTTACTGTAAATAGAACACCATCACGATATCTGTTCAAATGTAAATAGTTTCCCCCAGTTCATATCCATGTTACGTTCCCTGTTATCTGTAAACTTAGGTCAGGTCTTAACTGTCTGAGTAACATATTGTTGAATGTAAACCGCACTGATAACAAAGAGCGCGGTATATAATAGCTGTTAAATAAATAAATAAATAAACTTGCTGCAGGGTGATGCGAAACAAGCATGGAATGCTTTTCGCCTAGTGTCAACAAACTTTCTCGGGAATGTTAAGGCAGAAAACTACAAGGAACTAGTAGAAGACATGCTGATGCAGTATCAGAAACTTGGCTGCAATATGTCTCTAAAGATCCATTTCCTTGATTCCCATCTCGATTTCTTTCCTGACAACTGTGGTATGGTTAGTGATGAACAGGGTGAATGTTTTCACCAGGATAGCTCAACGATGGAGCAAAGATACCAGGGAAAATGGTCCACTACAATGCTGGCTGACTACTGCTGGACACTCCCCAGAGAAGCTCCTGAACAGTTGTACAAGAGACAGGCGAAAAAATCTAAGAAATAGTCAATGACTTGTTTTTTTACAGGTATTAACCGAAGGCCTATTATATATTTACTATTGACATGCATTTCGTGATGCAAACATTAATTCTTGTAGATTACAAAAGAACTAGAGCCAACTTTGAAATTTCGCTGTCATATTCATGTTCAGCATATAAAATTTGATAAGAAATGACTGTTTTTATTTCAGTAACATGACTTTTGTAAAACTTTGTTGACCAGTGTAATCAATGGATGGTAGGACCATGACCTGTACTTCTGAGTGAAACTTTAATAACCTTTTCAACTGAAGTATAGTTAAAAACAGCTATCTTGAAAACCTAGGAATGAAAAGAGAGCTTCAAATCTATTATAAACCCTAGGCAGTGTTGGCCCAACCATCAGGAGAACTAGGCAGTCGCTTAGGGAATAAGTTTCAGGGAGGGGGGAGGGAGGAGCAATGAGCAGAGCAGTGCATTCAAAGCTGAACAATAGATTCTGACAGGCAGGGGAGGTTTGCCTAGGATGCAAACAAATGAACCAACTCTGGGGCCGGCCCTTACCCTAGGTACAAAATTTCACTTCGTACTAGGCCTCTTGATTTACAATCTTTATCAAACGTCACCTCCATCTTAATAAAATTAATAGTTAGGGGGCTATTTACTAAGGTGCATGATCATTAACTCACTTTAATTCACCATTAACATGCGTTCATTTAAGATAGATCCCATGTTATTCAATAAGATCTAATTAACTAATAATGTGCATTAATGGTGAATTAATATGAGTTAACATAAGCGCACCTTAGTAACTAGACCCCTTAGACTGTTCTGTGTAAACCACTCCTACATACTCAAAAATCGACAAAAAACGATATCTGAGCAATATCCTCATAGATCTGAAAAGGTACATACAATAAAGTATAATCCACAAACATTTTAAAGCCTATAACTCTTCAGAAAGTGATAACTTATAATATTAAAGAGAGCCGGTGATAATATTAGGCTTTTTGGCAATCCTGTAGAGCCCATGTTATCCCTTTCGATCCAGAGCAGTTTGCATATTTACAGAAGTAAATACAGTAGAGACACCATTACACTACAATAGCATGTTACGATTAATTAAAAACAAAACAGAATTCTTCCATTGTATCCTGTGTAATATTTAACAAACAGAAAGGCTTTGAGAGACTGGTGGAATAACATAAAGTTCTTCAGAGCTCTAATTTCAGCTGGTAACCATTTCCATTCCATTGTAACTGGATAGCTAAACAATTTGTCAAACATTCCTTTTATAACAAATATCCTTAGATGTTGGATAATCCAATAAAAGGCAGTCATCAGAATGAAGCGCCTTTTTACAATTAGAAAAATAGAGAAGATATCACAATAAAATTCTAAATGATCTTGCTCCTCAGTTAAACACCAGATGCAATATAAGAACATAAGTACACAAGATTTGCCATTCTGGGTAAGACCTGAGGTCCATTGAGCCCAATATGCTGCTTCCAACAGTGGCCAATCCAGGTCGCGAGTACAGAACCTATTAGGTTCCCAAAATGTAGTCATTTACATTTTTGAAGAGAATCCTAGCACATATGGGAGCCAATGCAATTGACATAACTCCATCATATTTGTGACATTTTAAAATAAGTTTTTCCACTGTATTTTGCAAAAGCTACAATCTTAGGGGCATGTTTCCTAAAAGCACACTACTCGGGAAACACAGAGATGGTGCACATTTATGGTGCCGCACCTCAAAGTAGCACAGGGCCCTGCGCTAAAACACCTGTGCAACTCAGATGATGCACATCTGTGCGGGACATGGATGGAACATGAGCATTCCTGCCGTGGCATTGCTAGCCACCCTGTTGGTACTTGGCAGGGAGCAACTACCACAGCACAGTGGATGGCAGTAGTTGCTCCCTTTGGTGGTATTAGTACTGCAAACTGGGCTGTATTTAGAGGGATAGCTGTCTCTGCCCCCTTGCATTTAGCACAGTGCCCTGCGCTAGTAATACATCACAAACCCGTCTTACTAGCATGGGGCTTAGTAAACATCAGTTTAGTTTTAGTTTAACTTAAAGATCCAAATAAATGACATACTCTCTGCCATCGGTCCCCTAAATAGGATCAGAACTTTTTCAATAAAGTGGCACCTATCACAGTATTAATCACCTAGTTATTCATTTATTGGTCAAAACTGAATCACATGTGTCAGCCTCTCATCCAATAGGGTGTGGTTAGGGTCTCAGCACTGTGCACAGTTTGGAATCCTTATTACTAATACATCATTTAGTTTAAGAAACTCCTGTAAGTGACCTACCTATCCTTTATTAGGCATGGCAGAAAGGTGGAATTACAGGTTTTATTTATTCAACTAGTTTTCTATACTACCTTATCCTTCAATCAAAGTGGTTTATGTTATGTAATTATTACAAACAGTTAGAGGATATATTCCCTCATTCCCAAAGGGCTCACAATCTATGTGTACCTGAGGCAACAGAGGGTTAAGTGTCTTGCCCAAGGCCACAAGGACTGCCTATAGGACTAGAAACCCTAGTCCTTCTGGCCTGAGATTGCCATCCCCAGGTAGGACTTGAACCCCTAACCCAAGGTACCATGTCCTAACCACCAGGCCACTCCTCCCCCAGAGGTGCTATGGTTAATGAAACTCCCTTCATACATACCTCTGGAAAGGCCAGCAGGGTCCATAAAGCATATTACCCAGTCCAATCATCAGAACCCTATTGTGTCCCTGTGACCCAACAGTAAGACTTTTCAGCAGTGGCATGCGTGTATACCCACTTGCCAGAACTTGCCTCAACATTCAGTTTACAGTAAGAAAGAGGGCCTTGAGGTTAAATTAAGTATGGATTTTTTACAAATAGAGGAATAATACAAAACCTGAAACAAACTGCCAGCAGAGATGGTGGAGGCCAGCACTTGTAGTGAGATCTGTACATGCCTGGGTCAGATATGAAAGACAGTGATATACAGTAAGTATGGATGAAATATCAGACGATCTTAGTGATCTATTAACTAGAAGAATAATTAATGTTGGTATCAGCCATCCAGGACTACACTGACACCAAATGAGGTAGTGCCATTAAGATGGTGGGGGTTGATTACTGTCCAGAAAGGTGATAAACAGTAAACAGGATCTCATAAAAGTAGTATGAGTGAGGAACAATGCAGGTCATAGGGTAACTTGGCTGAAACTAGCAGGCTACAACTCCTCAGAAACCAATTAGGTCATTGCCTGAATGTTAGTGGTGACTGGACAGCATCCAACCAGGTAATGAAGACATTGGTGGCTGGATGTTTAGCAGTTCTGGAGGACGCTTGGATTGTTGCTTGTTTTATCTTCATTACTTTTTGTTTCATTTTTACTTCTTTCCATTTTGGAACATGCTTACTAAAGTGCATTATGTAGTTAATGTGCATTTGAACATGCATTAACTGCTTTCACAGGACTGCAGTAATTGTTAATGCATAGGTGGGACAATAATCATATGCTGAAATCTGCATTAACTGTGTATTGCATGATGGGGTAGGACATGGGTGCTGTTGAGGCAGAGAGTGGACATTGACTACCCATGGCAGTTAGTGCAGGCTTCGGTAGCACACACTAATCACCAATGTTGCAGTTAGTGTGGGTGCACGTACTACCACCTCAATATGTGGCAGCAGGTGTACCCACAGTAATTGCCAAGGAGTTTGCCTGTGCAGTAATGTCAGACACATACTGGCCATGCCCACAAAAATTGCTATGGCACAGTGACACCTAATACATGTTTATTCTGACTCAAAATACATGTTAAGGCCAAAAAAACACCATACTTTAGCAAACATGTTCCTTTGTTTTGTTAAGTGGTGGATAAACAGGCAAAAATAGCAGATAACCATGTGGGCAAAGTCAATCCTGAGTGCTGTGTACATGCCCGAATATCCCCGCTATGCACGGGAATGTAACCACATAAACCCAAGGGTGTAGTGTGGTGTGGCCATGAGAAACCAGATATTTGCAGAATACCAATATTTGTAAATGAAACATGGGTACATAAGGGGGCCCAAACCATGCACCGCTATTCCAGGGTTTTGCATGGTTATGAGATTGAGCAGAACCCATGAATATTCATGTTGGATATGTGGGCAAATAAAAAACGACACCAAAAAATGGACAAATGGTGAGAGACCTGGGCAAGGGGGATGTGGTGGAAACTGGTGCAGCACCTCAGGTGGAGACACTATTGGGGCACATTGCCCCTCCTCAGTCAGCTCCATGAGTATGTGTCCTTTCCCACCACGCTACAGGTTAGACAGGACACCATGCAGGCTTTCCATGGGATTGCGTCCTTCCCATTGGTGTTAGGTGTGATTCACTGCACCCATGTTGCACTGAGGCCACCCCACTGTGAGGCGAGGGCATGCTGGAACAGGTACCAATACCACTCAATGAATCTGAAGCTTGATGTGGATGCCTGCAAGCACAACACAGACATTTGTGCATGATTCCCGGGGTCCTGCCACAATACCTGTATCCTCATGCAGTCCACCCTGGGTCAGGCAGCTGCCACTGGTGACACCTGGCTACTAGGTGAGTGTAGCTGAATATGACCACTGTCTGAATGCCTGTGTGTGGGAGTGGGACTGCAAGGGCTGCCGCCCCAGGCCCTGGGGGGCATGGGGACGGGGGCAGCGTATGTGAGCAAGGCACAGTTGGAAAGATGGTGGAGGACCAGACCAAGCATCTGTCTGGGGGGGCTGAGAGATATGCACAGGAGAGGGATGGCCCGCGGTTGGGGGGCAGCAGCATGTGCCAATGGTAGGATGTGACCGGTGACAGGGTGGCAAGCCTATCTAAACCATATAAACAAGAAAAAGGCTTACCTCAAGTCTCCGCCCTTTTGGCCCTCCTTTTCAATATATACCTCCAGCCCATTTGCACTGTCTTTAAGAAATTCAATGTAGGATACCACATCTATGCGGATGATATAATGGCATATCTTCTAATTAACATCACGAACCCCATCCCACACCAAATTACAGACTGTTTCAAGGAAGCATCAAAGTGGCTCAACAGTCATAACCTTCAGATCAACTTCAGCAAATCTGAAGCATTATACATAACCAGGAACCAAAGCTTCCCCCCCCCCACACAAATTTCAGAATTAGTGGAACTTACATATTAATAAAAAATGAAGTAAAATACCTTAGGGTCATCTTAGATCAGACCCTTAGCATGTCCACACATAAAATTTACAACAAAAAAAATTTACTATAAACTCAGAATGTTACAATAGCTCAGACGACTACTCCCCAACCCTGATTTCAGATCAGTCCTTCAGGAGCTAATTACGCCACACTTTGACTTTTGTAATAGCATCCTGCAAGGTTTACCTAAACATGTCCTAAAACAATTCCAGATGGCGCAGCATGTTGCTGCATGAATAGCTTGGAAGGCCAACATAGCCAACACATCGCACCTGTATTATAGAATTTACACTGGCTACTATTCCAAAGTCAAATACATTACAAAACGCTAACGACTACATTCAAACCCATCAGGGAGATAGCCCCATCCTACCTTACCTCCCTAATCAGCAAATAAGTAGAGATACGTTTAATATGAGATGCAACCAAAATAAACTAGCAGTTCCTCCAGACTATCGAAAATCCATTAAAGCCACTAATAACAGAGTATTTTCATACCTCACACCCATACTCTGGAACACACTACCAGATAAACTAAGAGCAATCAAAGATCTTTCTGTATTCTGCAAAGAACTCAAAACCCACCTCTATAAACAGCATTTTGGAAATCCATTGGAACCCCCCAACACTGATCTCACCTATTATAACACATAAAATACCTAGCATAATTGATACATTTAATTAGGATCAGGCAATACTGCACAGCCAATCTCAAAACCAAAACACTCTTTCCACGCACATACAGAAGGCACACATATCCCATTATGTTATATGATCCAAAACCGGATTACAAATTTAGACCTAAGTTTTCTGTTCACTGTACATAGTTCTCAATTGTGGACCAGATTAAGTTCAAGTTTATTGTTTATTATTCATTTTACATACTTAATGGAACTGTTACAAGCAACTGACCCTGTTGTTGTTTAATGCAAGCAGCATTTGATCTCTGGAAAAGATGGTATATAAATACTAATAAATAAAATTAAAAATAAATGGTGGTGAGTTTTTTTGTTGTGAGTTTTATATGTGTGGACAGAGCAGCAGCACCAGATAACCCGAACAGAGTGCTAGCTGGAGGGCAGGATGTCACACATGTAGCCCGTGTAAATATGTTGCACTGATGGCTCCTGCACAAACCCCAAACCCTAACAACGACCCCACATGTATGTGAACCCAGTGCACAATGCACTGACTGCCCAGGAGGAAAGCTACAGCCGTGCGCTGGTGTGCACCAGGTCAGTGGTGGAGAGGGTATTTGGCCTCCTGAAGAGCAGGTTCAGGTGCCTGGACAGGCGTGGGGGAGAGCTGCTCTACAGCCCAGAACAAGTCCGCCACATCTACTACTACTACTACTACTACTATTACTACTATGGCACATTTGTATAGTGCTACAAGATGTACACAGCACTGCACAGATGCATGTAAAAGATGGTCCCTATTCATCAGAGCTTACAATCTAGCTAAGACAGATAACACAGTAGCTTAGTCAAGGGATACATCTAGGGGGAATGATAAGAAAACATGAAGGAAATCAGGTGAGTCAAGATCCGAAAGTATCAACGAAGACATGAGTTTTCAGCCTGGATTTGAAAAGGGTCAGAGAAGGTGCCTGATGTAAAGACTCAAGTAGTTTGTACCAGGTATATGGAGCAGCAAGGTGAAAGGAGAGAAGTCTGTAGTAAGCAATAGAAGAGAAGGGCACCATGATGTATCCTGTGCAATATCACCATACAGCGGGTGGTGCAGCTGCTGGAGGAGGTGGTGCCTAATGATACAGAGCCAGATGGTGAGGGCCTAGAGCCGGGGTCTCAAACACGCGGCCCGCGGGCCGCATGCGGCCCGCAACCGAACTTTGTGCGGCCCGCGACGGAGGAAAAAAAAAAACACAAACCCTGTCTTCTGCTGCTGCTGCCGCCGTGGTAGCAGCACAATCAGCTGTTCGCGGTCCCTTCTCCTCAGCCCGGAAGAGCCCCGAGTCTGCTCCTTTAGCGGCGGGCTTTTCAAGATGCAAAGAGAATATTTCCCTCTCGCGCGGCTTGTCAAGCCGCGCGAGAGGAAAATACTCTCTTCGCGGCTTGAAAAGCTCACCGCTAAAGGAGCAGACTCGGGGCTCTTCCGGGCATAGGAGAAGGGACCGCGAACAGCTGATTGTGCTGCTACCACGGCGGCGGCGGCGGCAGCAGCAGCAGCAGACAGGGTTTTGTTTTTAGTTTATTTACTTGGCCTGATTGGGGGGGGGGGGGGGTTAGGAATGGAAATGGGCAGAGGGGGTTAGGAGTGGAGGTGTGATGATTGGGGGGGGGGCTAAGACTAAAAATGGGGTTATGGGGGGGGGGGGCTAAGAATGAAAATGGGGTGATGGGAGGGTTAGGACTGGAAGTGGGCTGTTGGGGGGCTTAGGAATGGTAATGGGCTATGGGGGGGCGAGGACTGGAAATGGGCAGATGGGGTTAGGACTGGAGGTGGTCTGATTGGGGGGGGCTAAGACTGAAAATGGGGTTATGGGGGGGCTAAGAATGAAAATGGGGTGATGGGAGGGTTAGGACTGGAAGTGGGCTGTTGGGGGGCTTAGGACTGGTAATGGGCTATGGGGGGGCTAGAAATGGTAATGGACTGGGGGGTTGCTAGGACTGGAAATGGGCTGAGTAGAAGGGGGTGCTTGAACTGCAAATAACTGATGGGGACGGGGTTTTTGGAATGGAAATGGGCTGTGTGGACGGGGGCTGGGACTGGAAATGGGCTGTTGGGGTGGGGGGCTTGGAATGGAAAGGGGCGGATGGGGCGGGGGCTGGGAGAGGAAAGGGGCTGTGTGGGGAGGGAGCTAGGACTGGACCTGGCCCTAGTCGGGGGGAGCAAGGACAGGAAATGGGCTGATGGTGGGGCTAGAATAGGACTGGAATGGGCTGATGATGCGGGGACTAGAAGGGAGCAGATGCTGGGTGGGGCTGAAACTACAAGGGAGCTGATGTTGGGGGAGGATTAGAATGGGATGGGATAGGGCTGGGAGAGTAAAATGGAGAGGGAAAAAATATTTTGTGTGGGAGGGAAGAAAAATCTACAATTGGCCAGGTACTGGGTGAGTAAGTGTGGATTGAGAATGGAGGGGTAAAATTTGAGTGGATGAAATAGGAATGAGGAAAGAGCAAAAGGAAAAAGATTAGTATGTTAAAGCAGTTGCAGAGAGAGAAAGGAAAAAAACTAGAGAGAGAAGAGAGAAGAAAGTACAAATGGACAGCAGACCATGGAGAGTTAGCAGAAGACACCAAGAAACCAGAAGAAAGTGGCTGGCACAATTGCAACTGAAAAAAAAAATGCACAAAAGGTAGAAAAATATCTCTTTATTTTGAATTAACTGGAATATGTCAGCTCTGGGAAATGTGCATCATTAACGTCTGTGCTTTATTTAATACAAGAGGAAATTAATTTATAGTTTTATTTCTACAGTGTTGTTGTACATTCCAAGTTTGGCTTTTGGGGTTCCCAGTTTAATTATTGTCTTCCTGTTTCTAAATTTTGATTCCTTGTTTGGTGATGGTGTATGTTCTGCATGTGTAACTGAGCTGAGGTATTCTGTTTATGTAATTCCTATTTGACATTGCCACTTGTTCTCTTTCCCCAGTAGGTCATGTATTGTTATTCTCTGAAATGTATTGGTTTAATATTTGCAGTGTTGCCTTTTGATAGTTAGGGTATGGTGCTTTGTGAGTCCTGGTAGTGCTGTTACGATACGGTGGGTTTGCTATGGGTTTCTAAATGGGTAGTGTTTGTAGTAGTTCCTAATGTGCCTGGCGGTTGGCACTGGATTATAGTAATGTAGAAATCTTTTTAGTCTTTCTTTATCCATACGCTCATTAAGAGGCATGTTTACTAAAAGTTAGTTTATGGTAACATTATGCAAATATTTATGCAAATGAGGTCCCTTATGCAAATTAGGCCTGCGTCTTGTGCGGCCCCCGGGTTACTTTACAAGTCCTCATTTGGCCCTCAAAGCAATTTGAGTTTGAGACCCCTGGCCTAGAGGATGAGGACCACAGAGACAGGCATCAGGTGACAGCTGTGGTGCTAGTTGCAAGAGACAGGAAAACATCTAGTGTGAGGAAAGCCATTTATTCTCAGAATATGTAGTACAGATAATCAACATCTTCACTGATGTGCTCACTTCTCAGCCTGTCCTCCCTCTGGTGACCCCCCCAGTCCTCCTTGCATTATGAGCACTATGTTACACAGGTATTGCCCCTGAGGCATTGATTACTGTTTCCTATTCCTCCCTTAGCTGTGATGCATCTATGAACAGTGACCTGTAGAACCCAGATACCATGCTGTCCCTTCCTGGGGGGGGGGGGGGGGTCAGCTGCCTCTGGTTCCTGCTGCACTGCAGCAAAATCATGAAGGCAGCTGTCTCCATGGCCAGGCAGCGCATGGCCACCTGATGCCTCACCTACTGCTCCGTCCAGTCATGCATAACCTTGTCGTGATCACAGAGGTCCTTGCACACTCCTTGGAGAGCTGGCAGGATGTCCTTGGTCAAACTGACCATATACGCCCCCTCCTCCAGCATCTGATGTTCAGCAGTATCAGAACTGGTGTCAGAATGGTACTCAGGGATGGAGAAGGTCAGCTCTGGCATATTCTGGGGATGGTCCCTTGGCCAATAGTTCTCTGCCCTCATTGTCTGGGCAGAAGCCACATTATGCTGCAGGCTGGCCTGTGCTGCAGTTGCGGTTACCTTGGTGCCCTGTTCTGGGGCTGCTGGGCACTGCTGCATGGATACACCAGAGGGATTGGCAGCCTTCTCATTGGGTTTGGTTGAGGATCCATCTGTGAGCGAGCCAAAATGCAGAAAGTCAGGGCAGGGTGGGCAGGTGCCCAGCAACAGAGGTGGGGGATAGGAGGGTGACACGTGTGAAGAGAGAGTGGGGGAGGCAGAGTGCAGGGTATCCAGGGAATATCCAGAGGTGTGCATGTGAAGATGGATGCAGGGGTGAGACACACATGTGACCAGTGCTAACTGTACATTCCCACCTTCCTCATAGATGTGCTATAATGGACCACTGTGACTGCACAAGAGGACACCTGGAGGATAGGGCAAAGCACAAGGTGGCAATGTGGGATAGCAACAACTGACAATGTGGGCCACCAATCCCTCTGGCCCAACCGCCATGCCCTGTGTGATGTGTGAGCAGGCATGGCATTAGTGCTGGGGGGGGGGGGAGCAACACATGGCCACCAAGAAGGAGCATGGAATCTGAAAGGGGGCAGAGTGGGCAGTGCTGGGAGTGGCAGCAGGGTATGTGCAGGGCAGAGGTGGCACAGGAGGTGGGATGTGCAGCATACCCAATGATCATGCAGGTAGGTACAACATTAGGGTGGGTTGGCATGGGGAGCCATACATGGTGTCCTGGGCCTACTCACCCACTGTTGTGGCTGCAGAGAAGCTATCCTGGTCAGTGACCCCAGCAAAACAATATTTTTCAGTGTTGGCCAGCATCTTCTCCGAGTTAGTCAAGGCCTTATGCTTCTCTGGTGGCAGCTTTAGGTTTGCAGCCTGCTTCACCTTGGCCCGCTGCTGGAGCACATACCACGTCTTCTTGATGTCCTCCATCCCTCTATTGTGATGGTACATAGTATTCACCTACCTGGCGATGTCATACCATGCACACTGCTGCCTGTGGGTATCCCCAGGGCTATAGAGACAGTCATGCTCTCACAGGATAAGCCCCACCTCCACAAATGAGAAGTTCTGCTTCATAGTCCTCTTCATGGCTGACATGGTGCTGCCACGTCCTACCAATGTATTTACAATACGTGCGTGAGTATGGCGCATTTGCGGGCACCTTATCTGTGGATATTGAGCCATTACATGGGTATTTATTTTATTTATTTATTTAACATTTTTTTTATACTGCCTCTCAGGATATCAAGGTAGTTTACATAGAACAATAAGCACGGTTTTACATGGAACAGAATAGAAACAATAAATTTAGATTTGCATGGAACAAAGTTGAACATATAAATCTAGTGGTACAAGGAGCGGGGATTATAGGGTGTGGTACAAAAACTGTGGTATCTGTTGACATGCCCCGCACAACTTAGCCATTCTAGATGTTTATGTTAATAACTGCATAGCACCACAATATTGGGAACAGTTTGCCCATGTGTGGTGCTCTTAGGCGGTTGGCATTACTGTTCCAATATCCGGCGGCATCATGCACGTGTGTGATCCAACCTGTGTAGGTCAAATATGCTAGTGAAGGGTGCATAACTGTGAGGGGCAGTCAGCAGACCCCACAGACCCATCTCTGGGTCCAAGCCTGCCCTTGGAAGAATGCCAGGATGTCTATGATGTGCACAGCAGATGTTGGGCACTGGTGCCCCTACCCCCTCTATCTCCCTGAACAGGCTGCTGCCTGTGTCACATCCAGATCACTGCCACCACTCCCTCACCCCCAATATGGCATGCACAGGTGTCAGCCTTCAGCAGTCCATGGGCTTCGGTGGACATACAGACTGCCGTCCACCCAGGGACAGTGATGTCCCCAGCACCTGTGCTGCAGGGGGGTGCTGCCCTGGCAGCTGTGGCACCAGACGTACTGGAGCCCAGGCCGTACATTCTCCAGCTGTACAAACTGGCCACACCCAGGGTCCATGGCCACCTTCAGACTGCCACAATGCCTCCCTGGTCCTGTTCAGGCCCTCCACAATCCCAGATGTCCTTGTCTATGCCCATTGTACAGCCGTTTGGATGTGTCATAGGGCCCAGGAGAACAGCAAGGATGCTCAGTAGGGAATGTGAAGATTGGGTCAGCAATGCAGCCACCTAGACTTCCAATCCCTGTAGGCAGCCAAGCAGGGGCAGAGATGCTACTTGCTGTATCATAGGCATCACATTCCTGCAGACCAAGAGGCCCAGTTGGAGGGCCCAGAACTGATGGTGGTTGTGGATCCACTGGCTGTACAGTCTTCTGAGTCCTACCAGTCCAGTGCATGCTCACCCACCAATAACAGGCCTCCACTGCCCAGGGAACAGAGCCAGACCACACACAGGTATGTTCAAGATGCTTTAACCTTATTTGTGCAACCACTACACCTTTTGTAGCCCATAGTTTCTCACATACAACACTGTGAAACACATGTCTATACAACGTGGATCCCATTCCCACCCATGGGACCCCGCCGAACATTCCTACCCCCCATGCATCAGTGCACCACAACACCTCCAACATCACATCGGAATACTGGGACCCCCACCCCTCACACAATGCTCATGCGAATATGTAGCCTGTCTGCCTTCCGGACCCACTCTCCTCCCCTCCCCGGTCACCCCCTCCTGGGTGCCACAGCTGCAGCATGACATCAGTGAGGGCCTTTATGCTCGCACATATGGCATCTGCCACCCCTGTCACTGCCTCTCTCATGAGGTACATCACCTCTGCTACAGCTGTCCAGCATGTGTTGCTGTGCTGGCCCTTGGGGGTTACTCTTGTGGCCTCTGACTGGACTGGCCAACATGGGCAGAAGGCACAACCTCTGGATCTGATGTTCTGCTGGTGGTATGTGTGATCCAGCTAGGTGTGGGATGCTTCAGTGGCGGGACTGTGGGCTCTGGCTCCCACCCTTCCTCTCCCTTTGCCCATTCTCTCTGTGCATCTGCAGTATCCTATGACCCTCAGTCTAGCCAGCCTGCACCTCCCTTAGGTCTTTACATTGGCTTCTGGCTCCAGCCTCCTCACTGTCTGCCTCCCCCTCCTTCCCATCCCTGCTGTCCACATCCCCCTCACCACCAACCCCCTTCCCCACCACACCTTCTGGCTCCTCAGTGTCCCCACCACCTCCCCCCCCCCACACTCTGTTGTCTCCTCCTCCGCAGAGCCCCCACTCTGAATTTCACACTTCTGTATCATTCCCCTCATCATCTGTGTCATCCTCATCATTATCATCATCTGTTTCCTCTGTGTTCTCCTCCTCCTCCTCTGTGTTGTGCACCTCCAGCACCATGTGGATCTCTGCACATTCCCTTGCTGTGGTTCCTGTGTCTGTGTCCTGTCTAGCTTGCTGCCATCACTTGCACATGCTGAGGTTCTCTGTGGCTGTGGTGCCCTGTGCAGGCTGATCGAGCAGGGCAGTTGGCCCCTGTATCACTTCCTGCTGGCACTGTGCTGCATGACAATGTGGCAGTCAGTTCCTGTATGGTACATGTGCCATCTCGTGGTATGTCACATATAGCTGTCTCACCATTGCTGCACTTGGTGTGCCCTGCCGGCAGGGTCACTATGGTCTTGTTTCCTCACCCTTCACATGGGTGGTTGGACATGTGGCATACCCTCACATTGAATTTCATGACTGGTCAGCTGTCCCCACACCCCCTATAGCGGCCATGGCAGGAGGGCTGCATTTGGCACATGTATCATGCTTTGTCTGTGTGTACCCTATGGGGGTGTAATTTGGTGGCCCCCTCCTTTCCCAGCCCCTCCGTTGGCCACTGTGTCCCATACCTGTGCATGCCATGTATGCTCTACAGATTTTGTGTGACATCTGTCTGCACATGTTCTGTGCAGGCACAGGGCCACACTCCTGCCAGACCTGCTGGCATGGCAATGTGCATGCTTTCACAGGTGTTGGTACATGTGAACAGGACAAAACTGAGCTCACCTGCTGTGGCTGCTACGTCCTCGCAGAGGTACTGTATCAGCCCAGGGTTCTGATGATATACTGTCCGCATCTGGCATTTGAGGGACTCAAGGGTCCTCCAGATGCCAAACTTCCTGTGGGTGAGATAGGTGGGTGTCTCAGGTGATCTGTCTGCTTTCAGTGCCTCAGGCATGTCCCCAACCCCCCACTGCTTATATCTCACAGCCACCACCTTTGCTGTCTCCATGTGACCTCTCTGCACTCCTGCCTCCCCTGCCCTTGCCACGAGGACAGACCACTATCCCAGGGCATGTGCAGAATGGCATGCTATTGGCATGTTTCCACTGTGACAGTCACCCAACATGCCCCTAGACTCATGAGTCTGTGTCCTCACCACCTCTCATGCATATCACCCACTGCTGGTGCTGTGCCACTACCCTGCCCTTGCCAAGGCCACATCCCTAACTACCTGGCTGCACACCCCTCACTGGGACTGTCATTCCCTGACTGCTTGCTCAGTGTTAGGAATTTGTCTGTGTGTGTGACCTTCAGCACCTCCCTGTCTGCCTGCTGACATGGCCCTCCCCAGCCACTCCCTGGCCCCAAGGTCTTACTCACTCTCACAGCTGCAGCTGTATGGCCCTCTAGATTTGCATGAAGAGCAGGAGGTTGGGCCTGATTTAGCACATGGGGTATAGTATGTGCTCCCATCGCACCACCATGCATGCCCCTGTCTCCTCCTCTGTGAAGTTGACCTGCCTCCAGTGTGCCTCAATTTTGTCTCTGATCTTTGCATGGGGGTAGAACAGGGGTCTCAAACTCAAATTGCTTTGAGGGCCAAATGAGGACTTGTAAAATAATCTGGGGACCGTATAAGATACGGGGCCTCATTTGCATAAGGGGCCTCATTTGCATATATATTTGCATAATGTTACCATATCCTAACTTTTCGTAAACATGCCTCTTAATGAGTGTATGGATAAAGAAAGACTAAAAGATTTCTACATTACTATAATCCAGTGCCAACCGCCAGGCACATTAGGAACTACTACAAAGAAACACTGCCCATTTAGAACCCATAGCAAACCCGCCATATCCTAACAGCACTACCAGGATTCACAAAGCACCATACCCTACCTATCAAAAGGCAACACTGCAAATATTAAATCAGTACATTTCAGAGAATAACAATACATGACCTACTGGGGAAAGAGAACAAATAGCAATGTCAAATAGGAATTACATAAACAGAATACCTCAGCTCAGTTACACATGCAGAACATACACCATCACCAAACAAGGAATCAAAATTTAGAAACAAGAAGACAATAATTAAACTGGGAACCCCAAAAGCCAAACTTGGAATGTACAACCACACTGTAGAAATAGAACTATAAATTAATTTCCTCTTGTACTAAACAAAGCGCAGACATTATTGATGCACATTTCCCAGAGCTGACATATTCCAGTTAATAAATTCAAAATAAAGAGATATTCTTTTACCTTTTGTGCATTTTTTTTCTGTAGCAATTGTTCCAGCCACTTTCTTCTGGTTTATTCATGCCTTCTGCTAACTCTCCATCGTCTGCGGTCCATTTGTCCTTTCTTCTCTCTTCTAGTTTTTTTCCCATTCTCCCTCTACATCTGCTTTAACATACTAATCTTTCTCCTTTTGCTCTTTCCTCATTCCTATTTCATTCACTCAAATTTTACCCCTCCATCCTCAATCCCCACTTACTCTCCCAATACCTGGCCAATTGTAGATTTGTCTTCCCTCCCACACAAAATATTTTTCCCCTCTCCATTTCACTCTCCCAGCTCCATCCCATTCTAATCCTCCCCCAACATCAGCTCCCTTCTAGTTCCAGCCCCACACAGCACCCGCTCCCTTCTAGTCCCTGCATCAGCCCATTTTCAGTCCTAGCCCCCCCATCAGCCCATTTCCAATCTTAGCGCCCCCATCAGCCCATTTCCAGTGCTAGCTCCCTCCCCTCACAGCCCATTTCCATTCCAAGCCCCCTCCCCATCAGCCATTTGCAGTTCAAGCCCCCCCTTCCACTCAGCCCATTTCCAGTCCTAGCAACCCCCCCAGTCCATTACCAGTCCTAGCCCCCCCATAGGCCATTACCAGTCCTAACCTCCCATAGCCCACTTCCAGTCTTACCCATCACCCCATTTTCAGTCTTACCCCTCATAGTCCATTACCAGTCCTAACCCCCCCATCACCCCATTTTCTTTTTTTTTCTTTTTTTGTAAATAACTTTTTATTAAAGGTTTCAATATAAAGTACAGTCATCTTTGCACTGAAACATGGTAAACAGTCACCACTGCAAACCAACCTCCCCCTGGCAGCCTGATATACTTGATACCTAACCAAAAACATACACCGCTCCCCCTTCCCTGCCCCCTCCCCATCTAAGTCCAACACCCAAGCACACCCGAACAGACCGCCATGGTCAAGGCCTGTCCCCCGACCCCCACCTCCCCTCCCCCCCAAGTCCCAACCCACCCGCCCCCTTAACCCCCTACCAGGCCTAGAACTCCCCCCACTGAATCCTTATAACCCCCTACCCTTCCCCCCTATCTCCAACCCGCCGCCAGACCACCCCCCAAAGTACCTCAAACTTGTCAACCCTACCCCGTCTAGCCGCCGTCAACTTTTCCATCAGGACAACATGCCTCAGCCGTTGCACAAAGCAACCTTCCGAGGGCACTTCCCGTTGCTTCCAAGCCGCCGCTACTGCACATCGGGCAGCACTGAGACAAGCCAAAACTACCCGCCCTCCCTGCTGCCGCTCCGCCCCCCACCATGACAGGAGAAATATCCCAGGCTGCAACCTCACTTCCACCCCAACCACCCTCAATATCCACTGCTGTACCCCGCTCCAAAACACCCGTATTTTACTGCACCCCACCAAATATGCCAGAAAGTACCCTCCTCCCCACATTCCCTCCAGCATGCCGCCGAGACACCCGGAAACATCTTATGCAGTCGCATGGGCATATAATACCAGCGAACCAAAATCTTAATCCCATTCTCCCGGATACTGCTAGCTAGGGGCGCCCTCTTACCCTGGGACCACACCAACCTCCAATCCTTCAACTCCAGGGACATCCCCAGGTCCTCCTCCCACTCCTGCATGTATTTGAACCGCCCCCCCTCCCCTTCTCGTACGCCCCTATACAGCCCAGAAATCAACCCCCTCCCCCCCCCTATGCCCCAACCACCCAACCTCCACCAGCGACAGCTCCTGCTTCAACCCCCCCCTTGTCTGCACCTCTCGCATATATTGTCGAACTTGCATATACGCAAATCTATCCCCCTCCTCCAAGCCATATAATTCTTGTAGCCTCTCAAAACTCAGAAGGGTCTCACCCTCCCATAATTGAAAGAAGCACTCCAACCCTTTGGCCGACCACCGATCAAATCTCCCCCCTTCCCACCCCGGCCGAAACGGTTTCCACCCCCTCCACGGGGTCACCAGCGACAACTCCACCCCCTGCTCCTGCTGCCTCCGCACCCACCACCCATCCCAAATCCCCACCACAACTCTCATCCCCGGTGCCCCAACCCCCAATTCCCTCCGAGTACCCGGAGAGGCCCACAACCATGCATCTAAGCGTCCCCCCCCCCCCCCCGTACATACGATCTTTCCAAATGCACCCCTGGCTTCACCTCCACCCCCCTCCTCCAAGCCATACCATGACTCAACTGAGCCGCTCTATAGTAATCCAGGAAATTCGGAACCCCCAACCCTCCCTCCTCCACTCTAGCAAACATAACTGCCCGAGCTACCCGCGGTGGCTTCCGCTTCCAAATATACTGGAAAATCTTCCTTTGCAATCCCCGCAAAACTGCCCCAGGAACCTTCACCAACAACGCTTGAAACAAATATAACAAATTCGGGAGTACCGCCATTTTAACCACCGCCACCCTCCCCAGCCAAGAGGTCTCATAGCCCATCCACCCCTCTAAAGCCCTCCCAATCCCCTTCAAAACCTTCGGGTAATTAGCTTCATAGACCTCCTCATACCATGCTGTTATCTGCACCCCCAGATAGCCGAGGGATTTCTCCACCCATCTCACTGGATAAGCCCGTTTTAAGTGCTCCACCTCCGCCGGAGCCATCAAAATATTAAGTACCTCCGTCTTGTCTATATTCATCCGAAAGCCCGATACCCTCCTATAGTGTGCTAATTCCCGCATAACCTCCGGCAGCACCCCTTGTGGCTCACAAATATATAACAAAATGTCATCCGCATACAAGGAGATCTTATGTTGTACCCCCCCCCCTCTCCAACCCCACTATCTTATCATTGGCCCGAATCCACTGCACAAACGGCTCGACTACCATTGCGAACAGCAAAGGCGACATGGGACAGCCTTGCCGCGTCCCCCGCCCAAGCTCAAACACCCTCGAGTAACCCCCATTGACTTTCACCCGTGCCCGCGGGCCCGTATATAACCCCCCTACCCATTTCACGAAATTGGGCCCACACCCCAGCTTACCTAAGACCTTCATCAAAAAACCCCAGTGTACCCTATCGAACACTTTTTCAGCATCAATCGACATTAAGATACACTCCTCCTTCCCCTGTCTAGCCTCCCAAACCACCCCCAGTGCTCTCTTAATGTTATCCCCCGCCTGCCATCCCGCAATGAACCCGGACTGATCCGCCCCGATCAACCCAGGCAGCAACGGAGCCAAGCGATCAGCCAACACTTTCGCCAGCAACTTAACATCAACATTTAATAAAGATATGGGCCGGTACGAACTGCAACACCGAAAATCTTTCCCCTTTTTCGTGAGAACAGTGATCCCCGCTGTTAACATCTCCCGCGTTAGCTCCCCGCCTTCCTCTAACATCCCGTTAAACACCCTGCCCAACAAGTCCCCAAAGTCCTCAAAGAAAACCTTGTAGAACCCCCCCGAAAATCCATCAAGCCCTGGTGCTTTCCCCCCCACCAACCCCTACACTGCTCTTCCTAGTTCCGCTACGGAAATAACCGCTTCCAACCCCCCCCCCCCAAGCCACCTCCGCCATCTGAGGAAGATGGACCGCCTCCAGATACTGCCCTATAGAGTCGTCATCTATCCCACTATCCGTCCTATATAGGGCCTGATAATATTGAGCAAAACTTTCCCGTATGCCCGCTTCCTCACAGCACAGACCCCCCGTCTCCTGTTGGATTTGGCAAATCATCGCATTCACCCGCCGTTGCTTCAGCTTCCGGGCCAATAACCTCCCCGCCTTGTCGCCAAACTCATAAAACACCTGCTTCACCTGATTCACCTGGAACGCAATACTATCAACCTGCAACTTCCTTAACTCCCCTCTCAACCTCTCTGCCTCCCACCTGTCCTTTATCCTCCCTGAACCTTGATAGGCCCGCTCTGCTTGCAGCAACTGCCCCCACAGCTCAGTCTCTTTCACTCCCCTTTCTCTTTTAAACTTTGCCCCCCACATAATGAATCTACCCCGGATCACAGCCTTCAACCCCTCCCACACCACCACCGTCCGCACTTCTCCCATATCATTCCGCTCCAAATATTCCCTAATCACCTCCTTAATATCAGCCACCACTTCAGCCCTTTTCAATAAGCTCTCATTCAAACGCCAAAACTTCACCCCCTCATCCCGCCTCCCGCTCAAGACCAACTCCACCGCCCTGTGATCCGTCCACACCACCGGCTCAATCCCCACGTCCTTCACCCGCCCCATCCACTCCGCCTCAACCAACACCATATCAAACCGACTCCAGCTACCATGCGAGGCGGAGTAGAAAGTAAATTCCCTCCTCCTAGGGTTCTTCACCCTCCAAGCGTCCAACAAATGAAACCGCTTCATCAACTGTTTTAACCCTGCCCTATCTTTCCCCCCACCATCCACCCCCCGTGGTTGCCTATCGGACCCCGGTTGCAGCACAACATTAAAGTCCCCCCCCCCCACTATTAACCGCCCTCGCACATTCTGTTCCACCACTCTCCCCACGTCCTTCCAAAACTCCCCTTGACTCCCATTGGGCCCATAGATGGAGACACAAGTAAATTCCTCCGACCCTATAACTCCCCTCACCCCCACCATCCTCCCCTCCTTATCCCGAAAGCTCCCCTGAACTTGGACCCCACTACCCACCTTAATCAGGATAGCACCCCCCCCCATTTTTACTCCCAGCCCTATTACAAGAAAAAAATTGTTCCTGAAATCTCCCATGCTGTAGTCTCCCTATATCCCCCCACCGCAAACGCGTCTCTTGAAGCAACACCACCTCCCACTCCAACCTCAATAGCTCCCGAAATAAACTCCTTCGCTTGTAGGGTGTATTCAACCCCTTAACATTCAGAGTCCCGACCTTCACCATAAGGTTCAAACCCTACCATACCGCCCCCCGATCTTGGAGATATCTAGTTCTAGATAACATTTTAGATAGACAATCTAAATAACTTGGTAAACCTTTGAAAGCTCTCCAGGTAGTCCATGCAATGATGGAGGACTGGGTTGGTAGACTCATGGAGACTCCAACATCCCACAGAAAGAGACTAACCTTTTTATTCCCTCCCACATAACATTCATTCTAGGTTAGATGTTTTTTTTATTTCCAAAAGTCTGGTGCCTTGGCTGAATGCCACAGATTTTCACAGTATCTCTGTTTATAATCATGAGGCACTTTCACTCTGTTTACACATTCCTCAAATAGATCCATCTCAGTCCTTTTGGAGGTTGAATAAATGTCTGCTAGGAGATGAACATTTTCTCGCCACAGTCCTTAAGTCCATCTCCACCTACTTTGAGTTTAATTTGCCAACTGATACTCTTGGGTGGGTATGGTGGAAAGTTTTCATAGTGAACATGAGAACAACAATTACTAGTTAGGCCATAGGGTAGCAAAGAAATTGAAGAACGTGTTGCAAGATTGGGATCAGAAGATTTAAATTAATGAAAGTGTCTTTCTTCAAGGTAATAACCCTACCATATTACGTTATTTGCTGAAACATAGGGATATGTTTACTAAGGACTGCTAATTGCGCATCATTTGAGAGTGCAAAATGGCATTGTCAAGGGTTCCAATGTGCATTAAAGAAAGGGGCAGGGAGTAGGCATGCTGGTGTTAATGGCGCAAGTAGCCAGTTAGCAGGATTTCATAGGACATCGGGCGGTAAATGTGTCAAGCGTGCATGTTAACACCCGCTAACATCAGTTATCTTAATGCAGAATAAGGGAGACTTTCGTCAATTCACATTTTAGATACCGGATGCAAGCCAAGGTACTAGCTAATGAACATGTCAAATCCATATGTCCCTTACATGTCAGATAGTAAGTGGCAGAAAAATGTGGGAGGCAGGTGGATGGTATTATTGAGGAGTGCTCTGGTCATTTGGTGTGATGTCAGTGGGTGGCATAGAAGTGGGGATGTGTGTGCCAGTGAAGAGATGCAGTGACTGAGCATGAGTGGTGACTTGCATATCCTCTGCAGGTGATTTATGTTTCATATGTCCTAGTGGGTATATCAGCTATCATGAGAATACATGAATGATCACAAAGCCTTTGTGGAGATGGATGTGGAGAACGATGCATCGAGGTGGAAGAGAGTGCTGTATGGGCTTGCTAATCTATTGTGCCCCTACTGCAAATCTGCATCAAATAGAAACATAGAAAAATGACAACAGAAAAAGACCGCGTGGCCTATCTAGTCTGTCCTTCCATATTAACAACAACAACAGTCCCCTTTTTTCCTTTAGAGATCCTCTGTGTTTGTCCCATGCTTTTCTGAATTCGGATACTTTCCTCATCTCTACCACCTCCACTGGGAGACTATTCTATAAAGAAATACTGTATTTCCGCATATCACTCCTGAGTCTATCCCCTTTCACCCTCAACAAATGTCCCCTCGTAGCAGAACTTGCTTTCAATCGAAAGAGGCTCTCCCCATGTGCATTTATGCCAGGGAGGTATTTAAACATCTCAGTCATATCACCTCTATTCCGCCTTTCCTCTAAGATGTACATATTAAAATCCTTAAGTCTGCCCTCATATGCTTTATAATGAAGACCACTAACCATTTTAGTAGCCACCCTCTGTACTGACTACATCCTGTTCATATCCTTTTGAAGGTGCAGTCTCCAGAATTGCACACAATACTCCAAATGAGGTCGCACCAAAGACTTATACAGAGGCACTATGTCCTCTTTTTTTCTGCTAGCCATTCCTCTCCATATGCACCCAAGCATCCTTCTAGCTTTTGCTGTTGCCTTTACTACCTTTCAGTTACTTTAAGACCATCAGACACAACCACGCCTAGGTCACGCTCTTCTTTAGTGGACAAAAGTACTTCACCCCCTTTACTTTATTGCTCCCTTGGATTGCTGCAGCCCAAATGCATGACCTTGCATTTTTTAACATTAAATCTCAGCTGCAAAATTCTAGACCATTCTTCAAGCTTAGCTAGATCCCTCCTCATGTTATCTACACCTTCCTGGGTGTCTACTCTATTGCAGATTTTGGTATCATCTGCAAAGAGGAAAACCTTACCCGACAGCCCTTCCACTAAATCACTAACAAAGATGTTAAAAAGAATGGACCAAGGACAGAACCCTGGGGCACACCACTGGTAACTTCCTTCTCCTCAGAGTGAGCTCCATTTAACTGTACTCTTTGTCGCCTCCCACTCAACCTATTTCTAACCCAAGCAGTAACTTTAGGGTCCATCCCTAGGGTGCTCAGTTTGTTTATAAGTCACCTGTGAGGAACGGCGTCAAAGGCTTTACTAAAATCTAAATACACCACATCTAGGGCTCTCCCTAAGTCCAACTCCCTGGTCACCCAGTCAAAGAAATCAATCATATTTGTCTGACAAGATCTGCCTCTGGTGAATCCATGCTGCCTCAGATCCTGTAATCCCATGAGTCCAGAAACCTAACTATTTTCTCTTTCAGCAGTGTTTCCAATAATTTACTCACCACTGAAGTTAAACTAACTGGCCTGAAGTTTTCAACCACATCCTTACTTCCGCTTTTGTGTAAAGGCACCACATGAGCCTCTCTCCAGTCCTTTGGCACCACTGCCAACTCCAACAAGGCATTGAAAAGGTCAGTCAGTGGAGCTGCTAGAACATCCCCAAGTTCCCTCAGTATTCTAGGGTGTATTCCATCCGGTCCCATCGCTTTGTCTACTTTAAGTTTAGCTAGTTTCTCACGAACACAATCTTCTGAAAACTGTTTAAGATGCCCCTCCTTTCTGTTCCTGTTTGTGGGTGTTTTCTGAGGTCTTGTTCCTGGTTCTTCATCTGTGAACACAGAACAGAAATATTTCTTAAGCAATTCTGCTTTCTCCTCATCAGCTTCTACATATTCCTCCCCCTTCACCCTTGAGTCTGACAATACCACTTTTGCCATTCCTCTTCTCACTAACATATCTGAAAAATGTCTTATCCCCCCCATTTTATTGCATAAGCTATTTCCTCCTCTTTTTGAATCTTTGCTTTCCTGGCTACTTTGCTAGCTTCTCTAAGTTTTTCCAAATATAGATGCCTGTCTTCCTCTCTCTGTGATCTCTTGTATTTCATGAAGTCTTTGCATGGTGACAATTCAATATCAGTCTAGTATGGGTCAGTAAGCATTACATTCAAAACAGAGCTAGTGTCAGTGTGACTAACCAAGCATGCAGCAGTCAGGTCTGTGACATTCAGCAGAAAGGAGAAATGGAGAATGTCACATTAATCCCCTTGTCATGATGTCATAAAGGATGGTCATTAATCCTGTCTTGGCAGATGCAGCAGGCCACCATACAAAGTGCAGTGCCATCTGTGTAGAACAGGCTGCTCTTGGAATGGCTTGGTGATCATTCTGGTACAGATGTCTATGGCAGCAAGCATGGTCCCCAACAACTCTTGGACAACAATATGCCAGGTAGCAGGAACCAGTTCAGAATGGGCAGCCATAGTAGCCTCATGTTCTGAGAAGCAGTAGGGTTATCAAAGAGATGATGGTTTGAATCCCACTATAACTCTGTGCATCCTCACACAGGTGATATATGCACACATGATTACTGTCACTGATTGTGGTGTGGTAGTGCTTCCACTTTTGATGGCTTTATAGGGTCTGCAAGATGGGCACACATCTCTCAAGGGCAGGAGGTAGACTGAGGGGGAGCATAGAAGTACCACATCCTGATTGAACCACTGTCCTATGCAAACAGAATCATATGCTACCAGTAGAGGAGTAAGTACAGTGAAGGTTGCATGGAACGTCTAGAAATTATTTGATGTACACCAGCCCCCGCTCAAATATGGACAAGGAACTTCATGCCACAGCGCCACTTTGTAAAGGCTGCAGTCAATGGCCAATGCACACAGCACTCTCAGAATCTTGCCACAAACAAAACATCGATCTAGGCACACAAGGCCCTCCCCATGATATGGTGATATACTGCCATGGCTGCATTGCTGTTACAGTATTTGTAAATATGTCAGTCATGTCTAATGAGAATAAAAATCACACAGCTTATGCCAGTTATGATTAGGAAAATGACACGTTAACCGCCCCATACAGGAAAGACTGAGAGTTCAATAACCCCCTCCACCTCACTAGACATACTAATTTTATGTAAGATCAGCCCATATCTCCAGGGGTCATGTTATAGATCCACAGCCTGTCACAGATGTTTAGTGTGCACTAAGATAAAGAACCCTGTGTCTGATGAAAATCATCAAGTGCCGTATCCAGGAAGGCACCGATGTAAAAAAGACCTTGCAGACTAAGGAAAAGAAGCAAGCAAAAGCATAGATTTTCATCTTACAGTATATGTAGGTATCTACTTGCCTGACTCCAGAGGCTGCGACAGTATTCTGCTACCCTCTATAACAGGGGTTTCCAAACCAGCCTCCTAGCCACTTGACTTTTCTGGATATCCACAGTGAAGATGTATGACAGAGGTTTGCAAAAAACCCAGTCCAAATACGTGGTAAAGGGAAGGAGTTATTTATTATATATTAAGTGAATCAATACGCCATAATGACCGACACAGGCCGTGTTTCGAAATACCTTCTTCAGGGGAATTCTGGCATTCTCTATTGCTGAGTAAGCATAATTGTAATGATCTTGTACTGAAAGACTTTTCACGAACACGGACAAATCTTGAGAAGAAGGTTTGTATCCAGGAGATGAAAACTCTGAAATAAGATTCTTACAGGAGTCTTTCAGTACAGGATCATTACAATTGGGCTTAGCCAACAATAGAGAATGCCAGAATTCCCCTGAAGAACTCCTTCCCTTCACCACGTATTTGGACTGGGTTTCTTCTATTCACGTGGCATTGTTCTTTTCTTAGTGGACCTCTGACAGATGTTTGCTGACACTGCCTCCATTGTATATAATTCTGTCTCATGCATATTCATTGTGGATTTCCAGAAAACCTAACTAACTGGGGAGGCCCCAGGGCAGGGATGGGAACTCTTGTTCTAGAATGAGTGTACTGTATGCTACTTACACTGTGCATTAGGAGACCACACAGCTTGTAATGTTCCATAAGAAGGCAGGGCCCAAGCCCCTGTGCAGGCCAGCTATGCCCTGTTCATGTGTCCCTGATGTGACAGTCCAAATGTAGATAACTTTGGTTACAGTATGTGTGATAATAACTTGCCATGACACAGGAAACATCCAAGAACATTTACAGTATAATATTTTCACAGCCATCTCACCTGCTCTAATGACCCAATAATCATCTACAGTCATATGCATATAACAAATGCATAAGTAACCTGTCCAGGATCCAAGGACATCACAGCTGCACTTCTCTATAGGCTGCAGACAACTGTACCTCTGTGCTGAGAATGCACTGGAAACTGATGGTGTGCATGCTAAGGTTCCTGTTGCTCAGGAAATATCACATCCTCTCATGCATTGTCAAATCATACCATATTCCTGCTAAAAAAAAGTATGCATGATGACAACAGCATAGGATATCCCCAATGCCTACAATCCCACAGAGACACTGTTGGGTGAGCCGACTACAACCTTCCCACATACACTGTGTAGCTGTTGGCTGTGAAAGAAGCTGCATCGAAAAGGGCTAATGCCAAACTTCCTCATAGAGCAGTGTGCAACACATGTTGTTGGGGAAGGCTGATGTCTGTGTGACTTCTGATTGCTGACATGAGAGTAAATTGGAGGATTGCTGGAGTGTCATGTAGGAGATCGCAAAACAACATTTCTTATTCATTTTATCAAATATGCTGTCCTGTGGTCATCTGTACTATAATGATGCATTGTGCAAGATGGTTCTGTGTGGGTAAGGCCCAATTTCTTGCACACTCTGCCATGGATGCCCAGTTCAAGTGACACAATGTGAGGGACTGGTTCAGATGATAGCTATCTTATGTGGAAAGATCATATGCTGCACATGTGTCAAAGTGCAGTGGAGGCATCATGTATGACTGTGGTGAAAAAATATCTGATGAATATGACTCACTGCCATGAAAAAGGTGACCTGGCCATTGCTTAGGTCATGTCACTGCACATGGTGTATACATGTTGGATGCAGGAATCCACATAGGCACAACATGTGCAGGGCGGGTCTGATAGGGGTCACTCACTCCCACTGCAGTTATCTCAACAGGCATGTGCATGGATCACAGAGTCTTCAGGAATTACAAATATGCAGCCATCTATTGAGAGGCATGTTGATGTTCTACCTTCAGGTCTGTGTGAAATGACATGTGGGTAACATACACATTATGTCATACTACAGAAAGTTTGCATTGAGCTGTACAACAATAATCACACGTCAGCTGAAATAACCAAACATGAACTACATTTAATAGCACTTGTAACTTTCAAGAAATGAAAACAAAAATAAAAAAATCTCTCTCCATTGAGGAACATTTCACAATAGGATGATCAAGTGCAATTTGAGATATCAAAGCTGGAATGTCAAAAACATTGTATAAAATACTATGGGGTATGTTTACTAAACCGCGCACACGTGCGTGGCGCACAAGAGCGGATGCTAATGATGCATTTAAGAGCTCTTAAGCGCCGCGCATGCGTGCGCGTCACATTAACGGGCCGCCGCACGTGTGCGGGGCGCTCATGTGCGATAGAGGCGGGGAAACGCTTACGGAGGGCGGAGGAAGGATCCCGAGGGGCGTGGGGACGGGGTCAATGGGTGGAGAGTGGGAGGGGAGAGGCTCCCCGCACAGGAGCGGGGCTGAATGTCGGCATTAAAAATACCGCGAGTGAACCCTCGCGTTAGAGCCGATTTAAAGGGAAGAGAAACCATTTCCGTCAGCAATGTACAGCAAAACCTGGGAAACCTGCAAACGTGAGCAGTGTGATACATGTGCACGGAACAAAACAGCAAATATAAATGTAAAATGACCACAAAAAATTCCAAATAAATAACACCCCAGCTGGAAAACAGTGATATTAATGGGAAACCATAAAAAACACTCCCAGGAAAGCTCCAGAAAAAAAATAAATGATTTTTGGAAGGGTCTGTAGACCCGTTCAAAAAGCACTGCATATTAATGGAGCTGTCCTGGGAGGGTTTCTCATGTTGCCCATTAATATCACTGTTGCCCAGCTTGGTTTTGGTTTTTTCCACTTTTTTGGAGGTCAGTTATGAGGTTTAATTGCACCCCTGTCCCCAGACAAGGTAAACGAGCCCACAGTAAAATTGTGCAGAGCAGGGTGTCTGACTCGTGCGGCCAGGTTCCCTATCACCAGAGACTGCACTGTCTCTGTGGCCACAGTGTGGTGCAGCGGACACAGCCAGTGCTTGTAAAACCAGAGGGTCACAGGTTCAAATCCCAGCTGGGACTCAAACCAACCCAGTCCCTGTAGTTTTACCCACCACTAAACAGTGATAGTACAGACACTCCTGTATGGCAGAGAACATAAGCATGGTTCCAACACCTACATTTTACCCTACACCGCACACAAACCATAACAATTGGCATTACCAACAGCCGAGTCCCCCAAATTCAGTCCTGGAGTGCCACAACTCAATCAGGTCATATGCTTTTTGCCAGATAGGGACATGTATGCATGTTGATGGAAGGGTACAGGTGGTGGAGGGGGCAGTGGCTGCAAACCACAGCAGACAGTGGCCTAGGCCTGTGCAGGCTGGCACCGTCCACCGCAACAGACAGGCTCTGTCGGATGTACAGTCATGGACTCCCCAGGGAATGCAGCATATCTGTGGCACCACAGTGGTGCAGTGCACACAGACAGTGTGTGCAGGAACAGAGGCTCACAGGTTCAAAGCCCAGTTGTGGCTCCTGCCAATCCAATCCACATATTTTTCCAACAAATAAACCGTGATAGTACGGACAAACCTTTATTGCTGAGAAAATATGCATGGTTCATATGCCAATATTTTACCACACCAAACACAGACACCATAAACAGCCGCATTACCTAGAGCAGAGTCTCCCAAATGCAGTCCTGGAGGGCCCCCACACCATTCAGGATCCATGCTGCCTCTAATAAAGATGCCTGTGCTACATATCTATACACCACCCCCATGGTATGCTGATGTAGCTCATGCATATCTATGAGGGACAGCATGAAAACCCGAACAGTGGTCCGAACACCAGGACTGGAGTTGGGACACTCTGCCATAAAGCAGCAGCAAACAGGGCCAGACACCCCCACACACACCCCCACAGGCCCCATTGGCCAATGCCTCATGGAGAGGCAGGACATTGTGCCCTGCCTGTATCTCCCAATACTAGCAGTTGCATACCTTAGCACTGCCACCCTACACCTGGGTATATGGTACACAGCTATCAAACGTTGCCCATGATAACTGGCAGATATCAATTCCTACGTTAAGCACATTTTGCTCATTGATCTCCACCATAACAATCATTGTGATGTCTGCATTGTGCGCTGCAGGTCTGGTCTCTGACAGTGTTTACCACCCTGGGGAGTGACCCCCAACAGTAGTGCGTACCATCCATGCCTGTACTGCGCCCAGGACTGGTGTGGTGGGTATGGCTGCTGGCATAGGTGTGGGGGTGGCTGTCTGCCTAACCAGTGTGTGGTGGCTGAAAACACCTTCCACAGCCCACACTGCCAGCAATGTTGCCAGTATTGGGCTGCCAATGTGCATAATGAGGAGCAAGGTACCATGGGTATAGACTGGACAGGGTGGCCTGGCCAGGGTGCATCTGCACAGGGCATAGGGCACTGACTGGGACATTTTAGTGCCTGGCCACCACCTACACAGACAGGGTGACCTTAGTATGTCCTGCTGAGAGATCACTCTCACCCTGGCTGTGCAGTGACCACAGCATGGTTAGGCACCCTCATAGTGCTATATAGTAGTTCTCTCATGTGATAGATATGGGTTTCCTTTTGGGGCTCAGTCACTAATTTATCTGCTTGCTGTGTATGCTGACATCCCAGTTCTGGGTGTATGCATCTCCACTGGGAACATGCACTGTGGACTAACTAGCACATTGTTTGCAGCTGGTATGTGTTGTGATGGAGCAGGGTGCAGTGGCTGATGACTTGCTGCAGGAGAATATCAGATAGTGGTGGGGTGCAGCTCACCATATCCAGGCCTAATATCTGTCTGCTATTGTGTTATGAATGTGCCTAGAGCTGCAATGACTGCCCTGTGGGGTGTCTGCCTCTCAGCAGGACTGGGGTTGATGGACCCCTCTGTTGCCACCTTTGCAGGGAGGTAGGATGCGGATCTATTGATGGGAGGCCCTATTTGCTGCCCTGGAGGAGGGGGATGGTGGTACATGGCCCACCTGGGGGGGGTACATGCCTGACTGAGTCAGACAGAGATATCCAAGGTGTTTAGTGCAGGAACTACCAAACTCACACATTAACACTGCTTTGGACCTCAGGCATGGTCTCTTTCAGCCATGGAAGGTGTTGTGGACCTGGTCCTGGGCGCCTCATTGCACCCTCAGGGTGAGCACAGTACCCGCACAATGTGACGGTGTGTAGCTACTCTGTGCCAGTACAACACGCGGTCAGTGCCCCCTACCAGGCCGAGGTGCTGTGGGGGTGCACATGGTCACTTCCCTCTAACGGGCTGAGGTGCTGTGGGGGTGCATTGCCCATCTTGTGTTAATCTGTGGACAGCTGATTTGCATGTGCAGTGCATCATGGGTATGGGTGGGCTAACCCATCCTGGTGACCACACCAGACTGTCTGTGTGGTGACGTACATGCTCTCTGCAGCCAGCCAGGGGCTTGTTAGCAGCTAGAGAGCTATAGCCCAATGGTCATGTCACTGCCTCTGAAACCAGAGGTCATGGGTTCAAACCCACAGTGGGGTTATTTGATAGGGTTATCCAATGCATCTTGTTTAATGTATATATTTTGATGACAGCAACAACACCCTCAGCGTACTGTACCCATAAGGTGCCTCTGAGGGTGCTTTATAGGGTGCCCTATAGGGCACCTCATGGTTTCCGTCCACATAAGGTGCACTATACAATATCCTGTGACACAACCTATAGGGTGCCCTATAGGGGACATTTCAGGGTGCTGTGGCGGACAGTGCAATTTATAATGTGCCCTATGGAGTGCCTTATAGGGTGCCTTATATGGAACCTTCAATTACGGCACGTGAGGGCGTGTTTGCTGGCAGCAATTAATAACATAAAATTAAAGTGCTGCAGGCCAAAAGATGTACAATGCAAAGCTGATGCCACAGCCAGCCTTACGTATCAGGCACACTGGGGAGCAAACTCATGACCCCTGTATCAGCAGTCAGTGCCTCAACCATTTTGCTCCACTGCTGCTCCTCCTTGCCTATCAGCGCACCTACTTATGCATTTCATTCTTTAAACTGCACAGTGCTGCCATAAAAACCAGTACACTGACCTTGCGGTACCTCATTCGGCACCCTCTAAAGCGCCCTATAAGCAACATTCTAGGGTGCCTTTGCTGACAGTGCACTTTAAAATGTGCCTTATAAGGCACCTTATGTTAACACGCTTTGGGAGCGCGTTTGCTAGTAGTGATAATTAAAATATGAATAAATTGCCTCCTAAAGCAATCTTCCCCTTAACATGTTATGCCTCAGCCAGCCTTGTTCATTGGGCACAGTGGGGGATTGAACTCCTGATCCTTGCACCATTGGGCAGTGTCTTAACCATTGGGCTGTGGCTCTGCTTTTCTTCCTGCACATCAGCGCACCACTTATACCTCCCAGTATTATAATGCCTCCATAAACAGCGCCCAGTATTAATATGCTGCCAAAAACCTTAGTGCGCCGCCTTATGATGCCCAGTATTTATGTGCCTCATAAATTGAGGCCTCAGCCAGCCATCTTCATTGGGCACTGTGGGGGATTGAACCTCTCATCCCTGCACTATTGGACAGTGACTTAACCATTGTGCTGTGGTTCTGTTCCTGTGCTTGCACATCAGCGAGCCGCCATATGCCTCACAATATTAAATTGCCCCCAAAAACATTAGCTTGCTGCCTTATTCTGCCGTTATTAATATCCCTCCACAAACATTAGCGCACAGCCTTATGCAGCCCTTTATTTCAATGCCTCCTAAATTAACACCTCAGCCAGCCGTCTTTAATGGGCTATGTGGGGATCGAACCCCTGATCCCTGTACTGTTTGTCAGTGTCTTAACCATTGTGCTGTGGCTCTGCTCTTCTACTTGCCCATCAGCGTACCACATATGCCTCCCGCGCAGCCATCTGATGCGCTAAGGTGCGGGGCATACAAGGGCGCCGCGCACCATAGCGCATATTTAAATTCCGGATTTTCTTTTTCAGGACGAACCACCCACTCCTTATATGGCACCCGCACTCTACCGCGGCCCACACTTTACCGGGGTTTTAGTAAACATACCCCTATGAAAACTGGGTTATTTGCAGGACATGATTATTGGTACCCTTATAAATGTTGCAAATCATTTTTAACAGAAGAATCTCATTCCCACTATAGTAAAATCAGACGCAGCTGTGATCAATTGTCTGTCTTCACATAACTTGACTCAATCAATGAATGATGGCTGTAATATTTTAAATGGACAGATTCACTCCCAGTTCCATTTTCCTAGTGATGAATACAAGAGAGATGCCTGGCACCATAACAAAAGCCATTAACAGCAAACATCAAACTTCAAAGGGGTACAAGGCCATCTCCAAATATCTTGGGATTCCTGTGTCTACAGTTTGCAATGTTATTAAGAAGATTTCTGCTCATGGAACTGTCAGTAACCTGCCAGGATATGGTGGGAAGAGGAAAATTAATCCATGAAATCTTCAAAGATTAGTATGCAATGTGGGAAAAATACCACATACCACATCCAACGAGCTCAAGGCTGACCTGGGTCAATCTGGAGTGGTAATTTCAACCCTCACCATATACCACACACTACACAAAGAAGGACTTCATGAGCAAAGGCCAAGGAGGACCCCACTGTTCAAAGACAGACATAAAAAGGCACACCTGATCTTTGCCCAAACCCATTTTGAGAAACCCAGTCCTTATGGGAAAATGTTATTTTGAGAGATTAATCCAAATGTGAGCTCTTTGGAAATGCAGACCAGCAATACATTAACAGGTGAAGAAATGAAGTTTATAAGATAAAAAAAAACACTCTTCCCACAGTTAAAGATGGTGAAGGTTCCATAATGTTATTGGGCTTTTTTGCTGCCTCAGAAACTGGATGGCTTCAAAGTATTAAATGAAACATGAAGTCAGAGGACTACCAAGGTCTTTTGGAGCACAATGTGCTACCAATATCAGAAAGCTAGGTCTGGATCGAAGGTTATGGGTCTTCCAGCAGGTCAATGACCGAAAACATACATGAAAAATACTAAAGAATGGTGAAAAAGGAAAAACTGGACTGTTTTAAATTGGCCAGCAATGAGTCCTGATCTTGTTGCAATAGAGAACCTTTGGAAAGTGCTGACATCTGCCATTGGTAAAAAGAATCCTGGAAACATTCATGAACTAGAAGAAATTGCAGTTAAAGAGGGGAAGAAACTATCAGCAGACAGATGTACAAAACGTATAGATGGCTCTAAAAAATGTTTGGACGCTGTCACCACTGGCAAGGGTTGTGCAAACAAATATTAGTGAAGGGTGCCATTAATCCTGTCCAATTCATATTTTGTTTTCTTCTCAGAAATTACAATGTCTACAATGCACAGACATCTCTTTTGTTGTTGTATACCTTTGAGCATACTATTAATATATTATGATGACATATAGTTGGAAGATGTAAAAATATTTGTCAAGCTATTGTAGCACATCATACCTCAAATGCAAAGGTGCCAATTAATGTTGACCATAATGGGGTCATTCTGACTCGCGTATAGCAGGGATGGACCATTCCCATTATTCGTGCCCCTTCCCTCTGGCAGCTAACTTCCCTGCCAGCTGTATGGGGAAGTTAAACGGGGCGGGGAAGGGGTGGACCAGGGGCGGAGTTAGAGCGGGCGGTGGGCAGTCGTCGGCCCTGGATGTACAGGGCCAATTCTAATGTCGACCCTGTATGTCTGGGGCCGGAAAGCTGCATGGGGAAGTTATTCCACCTCCAAGGTGGAATAACTTCCCTAGTCACCAGGGGTCGGCAGGCCTGGAGCCAGAAAGCGGCTGGAGGGGGCAGTAAGCATTCACCAAAGCCTGACCCTGGTCTTGGGAGACCAGATTGGCGGTCGGGCTGCGGGGAATGCAGTGCAAGAGACGGCGGCCGGGATCACGGCTTTACAATAGAGCCATGGTGCCATGGCAACTGGACCCCATAGTGCCGTGGCTCCTTTGTAAAGCCAAATCTGAGTTAGTCAGGCATGGCCTGTACTTGCAGGCTAGGCTGAATCACAGTCGCAGCCTGCACGTACAGGCCTGATTGTGATTTTAATCCTGCAGGGCTAGATGAGCCCCGCAAGATCAGAATCGCAACACCCTCTGTACGTCTTGTTCAGACCGGGCATACAGAGGGCTTGTACATCTGAGATGCAATCGGACCTTAAGTACATAAACAATTCAAATAAGTTTGAAGAGAAGAACCACATTCTCACTGCAGTAAAATAAGATGCACTTGTGATCAATTGTCAGGACCTATGTGACTTGAATTCATCAATGAATGATGATTCTAATGTTTTACATGGTCACATTCACTCTGTTCCATTTTCACTATGATGAAAACAAGAGAGATGCCTGAGACTGTTTGAAACACCAAACATCAAACTTCAAAGACATCCCCAAAGACCTTGGGATTCCTGTTTCTAAAGTTTGCTATGTTATAAAGAAGTTCTCTACTTATGGAACTGTCACGAACCTCACAGGATGTGGTGGGAAGAGGAATATTAATCCAATAAGTCTTTAAATGTTAGTGCAAGCTGCTGGAAAAACATCACATTCAATATCCAAAGAGTGTAAGGGTGATCTGGGGCAATCTGGAGTAGTGGTTTCAACGTGCACCATACTTCGTGCACTAAACAAAGAAGAACTTCATGGCCGAGGGCTGTTAACAAGCGAGGGCTTGCCAGTTACAGCCACTTTATAATGTAAGAGAAGTTATTCCCACACATCCTCTGAGAAGCTGAAACACTTGTGAAATCCCTATAAATAACACAAATTGGGGTGATAATGATGGAATGTCTATGGAAGGTTTAATATGTTGTGGCCCGTAAGACTACTCGTGGAGCCCCAGCATTTTTTCCTTTGGGACCCAGTTTATATATTGTTTGTGACTTGCTATATGTATGATGTTGGAGGTATATTAGCAACATGATATGAAAGACCATGGAGCAATGAGGAACACAGGGTTTTGGGAAAGATATTGAAACATGTTCTCTGTTCACATTTTGATTAGTGACATAGGTGAAAGTCTTTGGACTACATTAGGTGTATTGTCAGTCTGTACTGGAAGAAGGGCATGACAGGATCAGGCAGGCTGGGTGTGTTGTGAGACTGTTGGCAGCTACATTCGGCCAGGTCGCTAAAGCATGCAGTGCCATCATTTAGATATTGTGACTGTAGTAAGCGGCCAATGGCACTGGTGGAACTCTTGTGAATCAGTGCTGCAGGTATGATGATGCATCCTGAAGAGATTGTTCAAAATGCAGGAGTGGTCACACCTGACTATCATGGATGTGCCTAACATGAGAACTTTTTCATAGGCCTAGGGGAGCCATGTTTTGGCGAGGTGTGTGTATCAATCAAATCATGCAGCACCTACCCTGACTTATGCCCCACCAATTTCAAAGAACTCACATGTAATTTACGGCCACTTTTGTGACGTAATTATCCTGATGCAATGGGGGACATGCAGCTGCGGTTTCCAGCTGTCTGCATATGTGCGTGACAGATTTGATGCAATCCATGGTTTATCCCATTGCATTGTCTCTGGCATATGCAGGATGGGCACTCGTGATCTTACTCAAGATCCTGGTTAATCTTGACTGGGATTCTATGCCTGTTAGCAATATTGTGTAGAATGCAGCAGGCCACAATGATCTTAGCCACAGCGAGAGCTTGTATTGTAAGGCACCACCAGTTTTGTTCAGATACCTGAAGTGACTTTTGAACATGCCAAAGGTGTGCTCTATGACCGAGCGGATTGCGACATTTTCCTAATTGTACCTAGTCTCCTCACATGACCTTAGGAACTGCACAGGGGTGAGAAACCTGGCTCTGCACCCATATCCTACATCACCAGAGGGGAGAGAATGTGAGAGTATTACATACATTGCATATGTAGACAGTTGAGACCATACTGCCTATGAGGCCCTTGCCTGTTTGAACCTTGCAGTGGCAAGATCGAAACATATGACCTTCAGTCTCCCAAGAGAGGGTGCCATAGAGTTACCAATGGACAGGATCATGGTGTACACATGGCCTACTATACAGAGAGATGAGTTTATGGACTGATGTGCCCAATAATCTCAGGCCAGGTACTAGGTAACTTCCAAACAATGACCTTGATGACAGTGGATTCTGGGTACTGCTGAGGTATGGGTTGCATAGATTGGCCAGAGTTACATAGTTTCAAGCTTCCAGGAGTGAGATGGTGAGTCAGTCCAGCTTTTGTGACTATCAAGTCATGATTCATTAGGACTTGCAGTGAGGCTCACATTGTGTACAATGAAGGACTCAAAACAGTACACTTCACTGGCCTGCTATTCAAAAAGCACACACCTGTGATGAAGCCAATAAAATATAACACGTGCAGGACCCAAAAGGCAGGCAGAGCTCCGGAGTCTCAATGCGTGGATGAGACAATGGTGCAGAGATGAGGGGTTTGGATTTGTTAGGAACTGGGGTACATTCTGGGGAAAGGAGGGGCTCTTCCAAAGGGATGGGCTTCACCTTAACCAGGATGGAACCAGGCTGCTGGCATTAACCTTTAAAAAGTAGATAGAGCAGCTTTTAAACTAGATAATAAGGGAAAGCCGACAGTCGCCCAAGAGCGCATGGTTCGGAAGAATGTATCCTTGAAGGATACTAACAAAAGCAGAGAGGTTCCAAAAAAGATTAAAGTAGCCCAAATGCCCTCAAGTATGGAGCAGACAGAGCTTAAAGATCCCAAATTACCCATGTCTACCAATAGCCAAATTAATATGAATAAAATACAGTCTCTAAAATGCTTGTATGCAAATGCTAGAAGTCTAAAAAATAAGATGGGAGAGTTAGAATATATAGCACTAAATGAGAGGTTAGATATGATTGGAATATCAGAGACATGATGGAAGGAGGACAACCAGTGGGACACTGTGATACCTGGGTACAAACTATATCGTAATGATAGAGCTGATCAAATTGGTGGAGGGGTTGCGCTCTATGTTAGAGAGGGCATTGAGTCAGAAAGGATTAAAGTTTTGCAGGAAACGAAATTTGATGTAGAATCTCTATGTATTGAAATTCCATGTAAAAAGGGGAAGGCGATGGCGGTGGGGGTGTACTATCGACCGCCTGGCCAGAATGAACAAATGGATGATGAAATGCTCAAAGAAATCAAGGAAGCTAACAAAAGTTACAGCTCGGTAATAATAATGGGTGATTTCAATTACCCCGGTATTGACTGGGTCAGTGTCACGGCAGGACATGCTAGGAAGATAAAGTTCCTAGATGACATAAATGACTGCTTCTTGGAGCAGTTGGTTCATGAACCAACCAGAGGGGAAGCCATATTAGACCTAGTCCTTAGTGGAACACCAGATCTAGTGCAAGAGATAAGGGTGTTGGGGCCACTTGGCAATAGTGATCATAGCATGATCGCCTTTGATTTAATTAGTGGAGGAGGGATAGTAAGGAAATCCACAGTACTACCTTTTAACTTTCGAAAGGGAGACTATGATAAAATGAGGAAAATAGTTAAGAAAAAACTAAAAGGAACAGTTGCAAAGGTTAAAGACTTACATCAAGCTTGAGTGTTGTTGAAAAATACTATCTTGGAAGCCCAGACCAGCTGTACTCCACGCTTTAAGAAAAGTGGAAGGAAGTCCAAAAAACTGCCAGCATGGTTTAAAGGTGAGGTCAGACAGGCTGTTGTTGCCAAAAAAGCATCTTTTAGGAAATGGAAAAAAGAGCCAAACGACGAAACCTGGAAACAGCACAAGGACTGGCAGGTCAAATGCAAGGCATTGATAAAGAAGGCAAAGGGAGAATTTGAGAAGAAGCTTGCTGTGGAAGCAAAAATGCGAAATAAAGATTTTTTCAAGTACATTCGTAGCAAAAAACCTGTGAGAGAGTCGGTTGGACCATTAGATGATAGAGGAGTTAAAGGGGCACTAAGAGGTGATAAGGCGAACTGAAAATGGAAAAACACCTCAGCAACACCAACAAAGCCATCTTTCACAAGCTTAGAGTACTACGACCCCTACGGAATGTACTAGATCCATATGACTTCCGATCAGTTGCTCAAGCGCTCATCATGCCCCACCTCGACTACTGCAACGCCATCTTACAGGGCCTACCAAAGAAAGCGACCAACATACTACAACTGGCACAACACGTAACAGCTAGGGTCATCATGAGAACAAGCGTCACTGAACATATCACACCTGTATTGATGGAACTACACTGGCTCCCAGTCACTGCCAGGATTCAATACAAAACATTGGTAACGACATTCAAGCTAATTCACAACCTGGCCCCGTCATTCCTCTCCACCCTGATCTCCATGCAACCTACCACCAGATGCAGGAGAACCATCAGCTCAGACACAATAATAGTTCCAAACAGCATCAGGCATGTAAAAGTCAGTACTAGCCGAAGAGCATTCTCCTTCTCTGCCCCCACTTTATGGAACCAACTACCACACGAGCTGAGAGCAATTAAAGACTTAGTCGACTTCAGAAAAAAATTAAAAACACATCTATTCAATTGTCACTATGGCCAGATGTAAATCCAAGAAAATAAAATGAATTGAATAGTTGGATGTAAAAATGTAAATAGTTGGAAGATTATCTCTCTTGTAATGTATGATAGATCATTAAGTTCATTAAGGTCGATCTGTAGACCCTACTATGTGTGCTGTGTAATACCCCTTGCTATCTATGCCCCATATATTCTGTCTTGATTTTGTGACAAATCCCAAAATTATAATCAAACCGCTTCTGATCGCTGGAAGTAGCGGTATATAAGTATCTACTAAATAAATAAATAAATAAGGCGATAGCGGAGAGACTGAATGAATTCTTTGCTTTGGTCTTTACTGAGGAAGATATAGGGATGTTACCCATGACTGAAGTGGTATTTAAAGGTCCGGAAGAATTGAAGGAAATATCGATACATCGGGAAGATGTATTACAACTATTAGATAAACTTAAGAGTAGCAAATCACCTGGGCCGGATGGTATACATCCAAGGGTGTTGAAAGAACTGAAATATGAGATTGCAGACCTGCTATTAGTAATCTGTGAACTATCATTAAAATCATTTCTAATACCTGAAGATTGGAGGATCGCCAATGTAACACCAATTTTTAAAAAGGGTTCCAGGGGTGATCCGGGAAACTGCAGACCGGTGAGCCTCACATCAGTACCGGGAAAAATGGTAGAAACCATCATAAAAAATAAAATTACTCAGCATGTAGATAGTCATGGCCTACTGGGAGACAGCCAACATGGCTTTAGACAAGGAAGATCTTGTTTTACTAATCTGTTATGTTTTTTTGAAAGTGTGAATAAACAGGTGGACAAAGTGAGTCAGTTGATATAGTGTATCTGGACTTTCAGAAAGCCTTTGACAAGCTCCCTCATCAGAGACTTTTGGCAAAACTAAAGAGTCATGGGATAGGAGGCAGTGTACTACTGTGGATCAGGAACTGGTTAAAAGATAGAAAGCAGAGGGTTGGGCTAAATGGCCAATTTTCGCTATGGAGAAAGGTGAATAGTGGTGTACCCCAGGGATCTGTGCTGGGTCCGCTGCTATTTGACATATTCATAAATTACCTGGAAAGTGGAATAATGAGTGAGGTTATCAAATTTGCAGATGACACAAAACTTTTTAAAGTTGTTAAAACCCAAGAGGATTGTGGAAAATTGCAAGAGGATCTTGATAAATTGGAAGACTGGACATCAAAATGGCAGATGAAATTTAATGTGGACAAGTGCAAAGTTATGCACCTGAGGAAGAACAACCCAAACTATGGTTACACGATGCAAGATTCCACATTAGGAACCACCACCCAGGAAAAAGTTTTAGACGTCATTGTGGATAACATGTTAAAACCCTCGGCCCAGTGTGCAGCGGCGGCCAAGAGAGCAAATAGAATGCTAGGTATCATAAGGAAAGGAATGGAAAATAAAACAAAAGATATTATAATGCCTCTATATCGTTCCATGGTGGGACCGCACCTTGAATATTGTGTGCAATTCTGGTCGCCGTATCTTAAAAAGGATATAGCGTTATTAGAAAAGGTTCAGAGAAGAGCCACCAAAATGGTAAAGGGGATGGAAGGATACTCCTATGAAGAAAGGCTAAAAAGGTTAGGGCTCTTTAACCTGGAAAAGAGACGGCTGAGGGGAGATATGATAGAAGTCTATAAATTAATGAACGGAGTGGAGCGGGTAAACGTAGATCGATTGTTTATGTTATCAGAATATAGAAAGACTAGGGGACATGCAATGAAGCTACAGGGTAAACTATTTAAGACTAATAAAAGAAAATATTTTTTCACTCAACGTGTAATCAAACTCTGGAATTTGTTACCTGAGGATGTAGTAAAGGCTGTTAGTGTAGCTGGGTTTAAAAAAGGTTTGGACAAGTTCCTGGAGGAAAGGTCCATAAACTATTATTAAGAAGGGACCCAGGATATCAATGCTTGACCCAGTACAAGCATTGCGGAACCTGTGTCTTTTGGGGAAACTGCTAGGTACGTATGACCTAGATTGGCCACTGTTGGAAACAGGATACTGGGCTTGATGGACCTTGGTCTGACCCAGTATGGCATATCTTATGTTCTTATGTTCTTATGTTCTTAACATGGGTTGTGAATGCCATGAGCAATGTTCCCTCTAATTTTCTGTAGGCTGTGTGTGCATAAAATATCAGCTATGCAAGCTTTTGAAGGCACTCAGAGTTACATACTTTAAAATTTGACTACACGTCAGAATACAGTATGTACACCACATTGATTTTAATCAAATTAAATGAAAGTAGGCGATTACTAAATGAAGTGGAAAATTTCTAGTAAATACAATCACAACTTTTAAATTTTAAGACGTCTGTGTTGTTTTCTGTCAGAATCAGAACCGTAATTTTTGTGCGCTCTGTTGTAAAGTATTGTGGTAGGCGAAGGCCTATGATCCATGCTAATTGAACTAAACAGACAGACCTAACTAGCTTGACCTGTAAATGAAGCCTGTGGAGAGGCCCAAAGGAGTTGCACATCCCCCAATAAAGCTGTTATTGTAGAATTAGAATTCAGTAGAGCAATTGAATTAGCTTAGATAAGCAGAACTGAGTCTTGGAAAAATACAGAAAAACATGTTTAAATGCCCACAGAACTGCTGACAGATAAGTTACAGAGCCCTGCTTCCCTACACGTACTAAGCTAGCTAAATGGCCTTGGAAGTAAGAAAGTAACAAGTTGGTGAACTGGCCATTGTAATTGGGCTAGAGGGAGGGTGAGCAGGTGCTAAGCCCACACGAAGAGCATGATTGGATAACCATATTAGTACCGGGACCAATAGAAGGGGTACGGGAGGTACGGGAGGTTACTGGGACTAATGAAATGTTTTCCTATGTCCAGAATGGTAGAAAAATCTATAAAAGTTGTTGTATTGCCAGAGAACATCGCTCAGCCATTTTGAACTTGGTTCTGCTTGAGTCTTGTGCACAAATAAATGATTTGGACCTTCTGAACAGACTCCTGGTATTATTGGTTTGTCTGCACTCTGCTGCTACATATTCTTGGTGCGTTGGACTGGGAAGGTGTGGTATTAGAGGGTATATAGGGCAATATACCACGACTTTCCGCCTCTACAGGCTTGGTCCTACCGGGATCGCGCCCTTCCGACGGGACTTTGCTCTCTGGCGCCACCGGTCCCTTGTATCGGAGGGAGCTGGTCGGACCTCGGCGGGTGCCGAGCCCGGCTGGAGCCAACGCCTCGAACCCGAGTGAGGGGAGTCCGAGGTCCAACTCATGCGCTTGCTTGGGAACTTTGAGGACCGGATCCGGTGAGTAGAATTTTGGTTTTGAAAGTCTAGACAGATGAGACAGAGCAGTACTGCCACTTGAATTTTGGAACTTGGAAATTGGTAAGAGAGCTCTCAAAGACGGGCCGATTAACCCCGCATGGGTATTCGCAGGGCGAAACCCCCGTCTTCTTTTATTTGGAACTTGTAAAAGACTATTCAGAATAGACAGAATTGAATTGCATCCTGGGATACGTTGCTAGCATGATTGTGTGAATGAAGTGTGAATGAGAGGTTTGGCAGCACGGACCAAGCGAGAGTGGACTCTGGACTAGCGCAGTTCCTAGCCGGGCGACTGCGTCTAGGTCACGAAACGGAGGAAGCGTTTGGTGTATTGTCCGTCCTAACTATGTATCTGATTTTTGTTATCTGTTGAAACTGCGAGTTCCCCTTCTGGTATAAATGTGAGATTATTCTGTTGGGTAATTTGTGACAGTTTACCGATTAAGAAATAGTATTAAGAAAAGGAAACAGATGCAAACATTTGGGCTAGGCATTGTAAAATCAAGAAGCTGTTTCACTCATTTTAGTTTCAGCACAACTAGCTAGGGGAGAGACAGGGCGTGTTTAGAGACAGTAAAATGTGCAGTGTCTTTTTTACCCTGTGAGGGCTTGTTTTCAGCGTTCTGAAGCTGAGCTGATCTGTGATTGTTTTAGGAGAGTTGTGCCTGTTTTGTTCAATATGCTCTAATAAGTGATGTTCCTTCTGTTATGGTCATGTATTGTGTATCATTTGATAGGAATATTTAGTCAGAATTTTGAATCCCGATAGTTTTGGGCTTAGCCTAGGAAAGGGTTAAGTTCTTATTAACCCCTTTCCAGCTTCTTAGCTGTTCTAATATCTCAAGCCCTGCTTTGTGGTTACGGACCAAGTGTGGAGGATTTTGTAAAGCTAGTATTACATGTTACGGCATATAACTTTAAAATAAATACTTTATTCCGATCAGATAGGCAGATCTCATGGTCCAGACAGAAATGATAGAGAAATTAAGAAAACTGCTTTTGTTTTCCCTTTTGTCCTACAAAGTAGAGGTTAAGAGCCATCGCGACTTGAAGGTGATTTAAATCTTGAGTGAATAAGGAAGTTTATCGTGCTTGAATTCTAGTTCCTGATATACTACGGCAAGCACCTCATAGAAGACATGCTTATTGTTAATAAAAATAAAATAAGGGAAAAAGTGTATATGTTCGGTTCTTTCTATTGGAATTGTTGTTATCACATGCTCATGTTGTCTGCCTACCCTTTGTTCACAGTAATAATATGTTTTTTTTTCCTAATAAGTGCACCCAGAGGAACATTATTGTATAGTTCTGATTCATAGTCCATAGGAAAATGCAGCCTGAATAGCCGCCCCTCTGTCTGTTGTTAACTACGTCACCATGGGGAGAGGAAGGGGGGTCAGAGGGATTTAGCAAAGGCTCTGCTGGAGACTACAGATTTTAAAAAATAAATAAATAAATCTCCCACCCTATTAGAAATGCTCTGTGAAAGGGGGGTGGCCAGTGTTAGTTACTTTATGGCTCCGTAGTTTCCCGTGTTTATCAGATTGTGCAGAGAATATTTCCTGATCAGTTCTACATAGGATTCCTGGTTAAATGTTTTTAAAAAAAAAACCCTCCCGGATAGAGCGTTGCTAGGAGAAACAGTGTAGGGCAGGGGGGGGGGACTCCTCCCTGTAGATTCCCAAGTAGTTTGTCAGCCAGTCAGCTGACCAGACTTGTTTAGGTACCTCTCCCTCTGCCACTGATTTACTGAACTGAAAGCTTTAGGATTTAATTGAACAAATGAACATTATTATTCAGACAGTATTATTCAGCCTCACTATATACCCCATGCAATCCAGCAGCCCAGGAGAATTTGAGTTTTTGTCAGTCAGTCAAAGAGAGAAGTGAATGCCCGTATCTTGACTCCACCCCAGGAGGGGAGGAGGGAGTACTTGATTGCAGAGTCAAAGATAGAATAAAACCAAGCACAGTGTTTCAGCACGAGAGGGCTACAGCATGAATGAAGACTAGGCCAGACCGGACTCTCAAGTTTCCTTGGTTCCCCAGGAGCCACTGTTCCCTCTAAGCTGTGCGCGTGTGCGCGCGCACACACCTCGCCGAGTGAGCGCACATACTTTATAACAGAGCGCACAAAAATTACGGTTCTGATTCTGATAGAAAACAACACAGACATCTTAAAATTTAAAAGTTGCTGTGTATTTACGGTTTTCACAAGTTCTACAATATTTTCTAGTGCAATGTAATGTACTGTAATCAAATTTTAAAGTATATAACTCTGAGTGTCGTTATGTGGCGCACAAAAATTTAACCTTCCTTCAAAAGCTGCACAGCTGATATTTTATGCGCACAGAGCCTACAGAAAATTAGAGGGAACATTGCCAGGAGCCTATGGTCCGTCTGAAAATAGGGGACCAATATATGGACTTTATGAGGGATACAGGAGCAGAATACTAAAGCCAGTAGCCCCTGTGTTTTTCTCGATGCATCACCATTATCAGAGCTACTGGGGCTAAGGCCACAAAGCCTTTTCTGCAGAACTGCATGTGTGAACAAGGGGGACAGAAAATAATGCACCAGTTCCTGCATATGCCTGAGTGCCCTATTCCACTTTTTGGAGCCGAGATCTGCTTGCAAAGCTTCAGGCACAGATATCCTTTGCTGAAGAGAGAGAAATGCAAATGACTGTGAACCTAGAGCCTGCTGGATTGATGGTGCTGACTGTTCCCCGAGAAGAAGAGTAGCAGTTCTATAGTGCATCTCCAATCAAGCCAGCTAGTTCCTGTATACCTACCAACCTTATAGCCCCACCTGGAGTATGGGCAAAAGATAATGCACCTGGCCTAGCAAAGAACATAGCCCCTGTCATTGTCACCCTCAAGCCAGAAGCGGAACCAGTGCATGTGAAGCAGTATCCTCTTCCCTGACCAGCCATTGCAGGAATCCACTGCCATTTAATGAAACTGCTGAAGTATGGACTTTTCAAAGGGATGTCAGTCACCTTGGAACACTCCCCTTCTTCCTGTTAAGAAGCTTTACCGCCCAGTGCAGGATCTAAGAAAGAATGCATGATGCAGCTGGAACTATACATCCAGTTGTGCCAAATCCTTACACACTCTTAGGACTGATCTCTGCTGAAGCTACACACATTTCACCATTCTGGACTTAAAAGATGTTTTTCTGCATACGCTTAGCCCATGACCCCACTACAGGAAGGCGGGGCCAATGCACCTGGACAAGATTACCTCAAGGATTCAAGAACTCGCCTCACTCGGCAAAAGATTTGACAAGTTATCCAGTAATTCCAGGAGAAAGAATTCTACTGCAATATGTGGACAACTTGCTTATAACCACCAACTCAGAAAGTGAATGTCTACAAGCCACCAGTGAACTCTTGCACCTTTTTAATGAGGCTGGATACAAAGTCTCAAGAGCTAAGGTGCAATTATGCCAAACAAGTTAAATACCTAGGATTCCAGTTGTCCAGCGGAATTCGACGCCTAGAACCAGAATGCAAAGAAGCTGTATGCAGTATTCCTACTCCAACCACCAGGAGGCAAGTGAGAGCCTTCTTGGGTGCCACAAAGTATGTGGTATATGGATCCCCAATTTTGCGCTGCTAGCAAAACCATTGTATCAAGCTATCAAAGGAATGGAAAAGTCTCCATTAGAATGGGGACTTGAACAGGATGCAGCCTTTTGATCTTTGAAAACCACTCTGATGTTATCACCAACTCTGGGTCTACCAGATGTCCAGAAAGCCTTTCAGTCTCTATGTTCATGAGTCACAAGGAAATGTTCTAGGAGTGTTGACTCAATCTCTTGGACCTTATTTGAGAAGCTGTTACAGCTACAGCCTTCCTAGTGAGCAAAACTAACAAGATCACTTTGAGACAGAATCTTCAAGTTACTGTACCATACTCTGTTCTAACCATAATGAAACACAAAGGAAACTTATAGCTAATTCACAAATGTTGAGGTATCAGAGTATGCTGTGTGAAAACCCCAGATACAACTGAAGGGTCAGTCAAGCTTTCAATCCTGCTATGTTGTTATCAGTTGGTCTTGATCCCCTGATCATGACTGTTTAGAAATTATGGACACTGTATTCTCAAGCCCCCTGGATTTGACTGATGTTCCTTTGGAGAACCCTGAACAGACTTTCTTTGTGGCTGAAGGCAGTTTCATCATCAATGGACATTGTTGTGCTAGATATGCAGTGGAGACCCCTGATTTGGTAGTTGAGTCCTCAGCCCTGGCCCCAGAAACATGACCACAGAAAGCTGAACCGATAGCCCTCACTAGAGCACTAACAATAGGAAAAGGGCTCTGTCTAAATGTGTACCCAGATTCCAAGTATGCCCTTACAACCTTGCATACACATGGGACCCCGTACAAATAATGAGGGTGGATAACCTTAGGAAGCAAGTCCATTAAGTATGGCCCCGAGATTTTGATATTATCAGATACATACTGCCTACAGATTTCAGAATTTAGGAAAAAGTAAAAAATGTATGAATAGAACCCTGAAATCTCAGTTGTCTAAACTTTGCCAAGAGGTTTATCTGAAGTGGCCCCAGGTTCTTCCTATAGCCCTTCTTAGGATATACTTAGCCCCTGCTAAGTCTTTAGCAATTTCCCTTTTTTGAGATTCTGAGAATCTGTAGCCTATTTATAGGGAATAAAAGGAGATGTGAGACAGATAGGATCTGAAATTATTAGGCATGAACTATTGGTTTTAAGTTCTGTTTTGCAGAGTCTTCATACCTGGGTACAAAAAATTGATCACCCATCAATTTGCCTGAACCCCTGCATCCTTTCAAGCCTGGAGTCTCGGTGTGGATCAAAGAGTGAAGAAGGATACCGTTAGCCCTGCATTGGAAGGGACCCTATGTTGTCATCTTGTCAACTCCAACTGCAGTAAAAGTCGCAGAATTCAAACCTTGGATCCATTATAGTCGAGTAAAAGCCAGCAACTGCTTCTGAACCTAATCACTGGACTACTGTACAGCATCCTGAGACTCCATTGCGCCTCACCCTACGACAACAACCACGGACCTAAGACTTATTGGTCCCTCAGAAACTGCATTATTTCAAGACTATCTGTTTATCTGAAGGTAAGTCTTGCATCTGGAGAAAGCTGCAATCATCAGAAATAGACTGTGTTGTGTTAAGGAATTGAGTCTTCTAAGAGACTGTGTTCAAATGCTCTGAGAAAAAAAAAATAATAAAAAAAACCTGTTTTGCTCTCCTGAAAAGTGAACTGCTCTAAGGAGGCCTTAATAGCCTGAGAGACTGTACTATGATATTTTAAGAACCTGAGACATCCCAGAGGACAGTGATACTTTGGGATCTACAGCCCTACTCCTGCCACAAAGCTGGTAGGTCTATGTACGGCAGAAGCTTGAGGATCTACAATCAACTCTACATTTGTTATCTATTATGGATACCAACAGTTCCACCAATTCTCCAGAGACTATGCCCATTATGAATTCTTATTATTGCTTTATTTTGGCAGCAGCCTTGGAGTGCTTTGAAATGACTTTTGCTTTACCTCCCTGTGCAGCCTGTATAAGTAACACACGAACTGGGCTAAAGGTTCTTCATGCCTCCCAGAACTTGTTTCTTGAACTTGCCGAAGCAGTAGCATCTAGTCTCCACATTTATGACTGTTTGTTCTCAAGAACTGAATTATTCCATCTCCTATGATCAGACTGATTTACATAATACTACTAGTGAGTGGGTATTGGCCCACCCCATTGTTGACAGTTTGTGTTTTGTTCGCACCGGACCACAATTTGCTATGATGATCGGACAGCTGGACTGTCTAAATCAGAGGTTTTACAACAGCACAACAAAGAAGACATCTTGGTGGTCCGGTATAAATGCTCCTGAACCTTCTAATCCTTTAGTTCTTTTTCCCACTCTTGCCAAACTATGGACTTTGACTATCTGCTTGTTGCTCCCTTGTTTCTTGTCATTTTGCTTGCAGATGCTAACTTCAGTTATTAATAACACTGTAGAGTGTAAGGCAGCTACAAAGCTACCAGCTATGTGAAACTACTACCCTATACCACAGAGTGATATCTTTACCTAGTATGATGTGATTTGATTCTCACCCTTTCTCACTTGCGGGTGAGAATAATCAAAGGGGGGAATGTGGTAGGCGAAGGTCTATGATCCATGCTAATTGAACTAAACAGACAGACCTAACTAGCTTGACCTGTAAATGAAGCCTGTGGAGAGGCCCAAAGGAGTTGCACATCCCCCAATAAAGCTGTTATTGTAGAATTAGAATTCAGTAGAGCAATTGAATTAGCTTAGATAAGCAGAACTGAGTCTTGGAAAAATACAGAAAAACATGTTTAAATGCCCACAGAACTGCTGACAGATAAGTTACAGAGCCCTGCTTCCCTACACGTACTAAGCTAGCTAAATGGCCTTGGAAGTAAGAAAGTAACAAGTTGGTGAACTGGCCATTGTAATTGGGACTAGAGGGAGAGTGAGCAGGTGCTAAGCCCACACGAAGAGCATGATTGGATAACCATATCAGTACCAGGACCAATAGAAGGGGTACGGGAGGTACGGGAGGTTACCGGGACTAATGAAATGTTTTCCTATGTCCAGAATGGTAGAAAAATCTATAAAAGTTGTTGTATTGCCAGAGAACATCGCTCAGCCATTTTGAACTTGGTTCTGCTTGAGTCTTGTGCACAAATAAATGATTTGGACCTTCTGAACAGACTCCTGGTATTATTGGTTTGTCTGCACTCTGCTGCTACAGTATGTGCGCTCGCTTGCACAGATTACAGGAAACAGTGGCCATGAGTTCCAAGTAGAGCTTTCAACAGGCTCCAGATGCACCCAACAGGCTTGATCCAGTCCTGGGTTTTAATCAGCATTAGGGATGTGGAGTTTGCCAAGCTATTGTCAGCTTACTGGTTATACTTGCTGCAGAGGGCAGCCACAGCCCCTTTCAGGATCCTGAAGTCAAGATCCCAATGGCCACAATCAGGAACTAAAAATAGCACACTGCCCTGGCCTTTCATTTGAAGGACACACACCTGCCAGAGGAATACATACCTTGCTTGGCTACATGAACCAGGAATTGCATTGATGTTGTAAGGCCATCCTGGAGTTGTGACTATGTCATAGTGATGCATTATTGGATTAGCAGCACTGATTGCTCAGGGTTCAATCAGGGACTACAAATACCAAATTGCACTGTTCTGCACACATATATATAACATGACCCAGGCAAGTTTTTTCCTCTTGCATTTATGCAGTTTGTCTTTATTTCAGAACCTATAATGCATCAGGAATCTTTGGTTTGAGAGGCTGGAATGAGTCACATTCTCACAGCTGGAACTCATTAACTGGGCAACTCAACACCTGCCTCCAGGACATGGTTATCATGGCAATTGAGTGCAAAGGGGTGTAGTTGCCCTCTGCAACTAGTGTGACCGGTAAACTGACAATAGCTGGGTAAACTCAGCAGCCTAAATGCCATTTTAAACCACACTATGTAGTTTCAAATACACCCTTCAATAAACAGACTTACTATCTAGGCATGGTGACTTTCACCTATTCTTACAGCTGCTGATACTGATTGCAACAAACCAGGTCGCCCCCCAAGTGCCCTCGAAACACGCTTCCGTCCTTTCAATAAGATCGAAGTCCTGGAAAAAATTCTACCTGCTCTCCACAAAGACTTACCTTCGCAAGAGGACTTAGTAACTAACTGGGACAATACATTAAAAGCTGCTGCATGCATATCTGCTACCGACAAGATTAAGACCAAGGACAAACATAAACCATGGTTCTCCACGGAATTACAAGAATCTCTCCTTCACCTGCGCAGACTTGAGAGACGCTGGCGCTCCTCTCGTTCCCCCGACGCACTATGCTCGTACAATTCATACCTACAAACTCACCGAAGAATGACAATTGAGACAAGAAAGAAATTCCACTCAAATACGCTAATGAGGTCCTTAAACAAGCCACATGACCTCTTCAATATAGTTAAATCCTTAACAGGTGACCCATCCACTTCCCAACCACCTATGCCACACCCCCAAGACTATGCCATATACCTACAATCAAAAATGATACAGACCAGTATGATTACCACAACTTCATCACCTTCCACCCCACAGACCGTGGTCCAATTAGTATCGCTTGACAAATTTTCCCAGGTATCCCACAAAGAAATCGAAGATATCATAGCAGCTATTAATTTAACTACCGCACCAAATGACCCCTGTCCAGCCAGATGGATCAAAGAACTACGACATGAACTTAGCCCAACTATTAGCAAGATTGTCAATTATTCCTTCTCAACAGGATCCTTCCCTCAGAGCCTGAAGTACTCATCCATCCGTCCGCTCCTGAAGAACAGTAAACTTGACCCAACAAAAGTTGAATCCTTCAGACCCATCTCCAGCATCCCTCTATTAGCAAAAATCATGGAAAAAGTAGTCCAGCGACAAATACAGCATCATGTTGACTCCGAATACCCTCTGGACCCCTCACAACATGGCTTCAGAGAAGAACATGGTGTAGACACCCTTCTCACAACACTGTTCAATAACCTAATCATAGGCATTGATAATATCCACCAAGGGTTCACTCTTATCTTTCTCGACATAGCTGCAGCATTCGATTCAGTAAACCACGATACTCTCCTACAGCGCCTTCAAGACAAGGGAATCCAAGGACTAGCCCTGAACTGGTGTAAATCCTACTTATCTGATAGACAGCAGCAAGTCAGAACAGGAGAAGCAACGTCTGATCCATTCCCCCTTAAACAAGGTGTCCCGCAGGGTTCCTCATTGTCCGCCTTAATGTTCAATATCTATATGCAGCCAATCTGCGATCTCATACGCACTTTCAACATACAATGCCTTGCCTATGCTGATGACATCCTCATGTTTGCTCCATTCAACATAAAACAACCAGATTTTACACCAATAACTCACTGCTTTGAAGCTGTATCCAACTGGCTCCTTAATCAGAATCTACGGATAAACCACAACAAAACTGATGTTCTATTCGTTACACGGAACCCAACATTCATACCCCCTACCTACCTTCAGGTAAACAACATTGAGCTGAAAGCACAACCCACAATTCGATACTTAGGAATTATATTAGATCAACAGCTTAATATGTCAGCCCACATTAAGAAAACAACGAGTGCAATCTACCACAAGATGCGATCACTACGTAATCTCCGACCTTTACTTAACTACTCTGACTTCCGTACTATATTCCAAGCCCTGATATTACCACACTTGGATTTCGCCAATATCATTCTACATGGTCTCCCGCAATCCACCCTGAATCCTCTCCGTCTGGCCATGAATGCAGCCGCGAGAATCCTCGTAGGCGCTCCACGATCAGAACACATAACTCCAATATTGATGAGTTTACATTGGCTACCCCTACAGGCCAGAACTCTATACAAGACCCTGGTCATGACTTTTAAAGCCTCAAAATGCCCATCTCTATCACCTCTCAATAATATGATACATATCACCCCAAATAACAGATCCAGGAGGTCTGTTACATTAAACTCCATTGACCTCCCGAAACTCCTCACAAAATGCTCTAAATCAACAGCCGCTAGAGCCTTCTCTCTGTTTTCTCCCAGAGCCTGGAATGCCCTTCCACCCGAAATAAGAGCTATATCAAGTCTGATGAAGTTCAGAAAGGCATTGAAGCACTATTTGTTCCTAACATACTACCCCGAAGACACTCCATCTGACAATAGTACTCATGCAGATCTCTCATACTTGACCCCGGTAGAGAATGGGTAATTATGATGTTTATTACATGCTCATTATACTATGCCGTATTTATTATCACGATATTTGGCATTTTTATTCTGGCATTTTTATTCTGCTCTTTAATTAATTTCTTACCCACGGCATTATAGATATTCTTGTTCACATCTAATTAACCAAATAACCATGTATATAGTAGCCATGTATATAGTTTTTTGTCTATAGTTACCCTGATTTTCACCAAGTTTATGTACCTTGTTCTATGTAAAAAACCAATGCTGCTTGTACCATTGTGCTTATATTTGTTCATATGTAAACCGCACTGAATTAAGAGCGCGGTATATAAGAGAAATAAATAAATAAATAAATAAAATATTCACAGATGAGTCTCCTAACTGTGACTTTGCATCAAGTCATTATGCATCCAAAAGTCAGAAGTTTGAATCCATTTACAGCTCTGAGGTGTCTACCTGAACTGTCTGTGTTGATGTGTTTCCTATGCCATGGGCTTTTAAAAAAAAAAGAATGAATGTTTTCTGGTAAATGTAATTGCTCATGTGTCCTCTGGCATTCAGTGCTACACATTCCACATTCCATCAGACGGAGAATGTGTGAAAGGCAAGACTGGCTGTAAATCTCACCCTCGGAGCTCAGTGAGTTGGTAACCCTTCTCATATTTTCTGATAGGAGGACACTGAAATGTGCTGTTTCTATGAGCTGATTGTACACATTGGGATCCTTACTGCAGGCCCCATAATGCATTATGATTCCATAGTGGGCAAGGCTGGACTGGCTAACACTCTTACCCCTGCAATTAGTTAACATGGTAACTTTGCAGCTCTGTCCTGGACATGGTTACCCTGGCATTTCAGTGACAGCGGGAGGGTTGCCTGCAGTGAGGCAGCTACTTTCCAAATAGGGTGAGGTTCTGATAAACTCACAGGTATCATTACTCACAGATTGCTCAGCTAGCTGGAGCTGAGCTTCAACTACTTAGAAATATAAAGGTCAGTGGTTCAAGCCTAGTCCCAGCTCAGCCTTTGCTAGGTACATTTACTGTATAGCTGTGTTTCCCATGACAGCGACAATTGTCATATTAGCTTTTCATGTGCCCTGCAAGGCATTTGTACCCCACCGCTTGCAGAAGTATAGTTGACAGACCACATTAAATAATTTACACACCCACATAGTCCAGATGGATGTGCCACATAACTGAGTGCTTACTCATTAGAGGGTCAGTGGTTCATGCACTGGTTCTGGTTATCATTTGGCAACTGAGAGAGCAGTGTGGGTATTTTTCTTCTGGCATGGGGTGTTATCATATTGCCTGATATTCCTGCCTTATTGGCATATTCCCTCCGCCCCACCCCCCTCTTTGTCCCTTACTATACGGTAGCATGCTACTGACCAATAAGTCGGTGGGTGCCTATAATACCAGTTTTGTGCCCTTAATGCCTTTGCACCCTAAGTGAAGAAGCTGGTCAGACTAATAAAGCGGGACGATTGTTGGCAAATTCCTTGAAATCCCAGAAGGTCAATACTCATGTTGTTGGTTTATTAGACAAAGGCAATACTTTATTAATGAAGGACTCAACAAATTTAGAATGATTCTGTGACTTGGCCTCAGAATAACACATAGCATTAAGGAGTCGCAGAGGACTATCTTTTCTTCCAATGAGAGCCATGTGGGCTTCATCTGCTCAGAGGCTTCACTGACCCATTTCAAGCCTTGCTTAAGTAAGAAGGACTGATGATACCATTAAAATACCGGGAATTGAACCCCACCTGCATCTTTCCGCAACTTCAATTTCAATGTGGTGATTCAGGGGGTCTTGTGCTTCCACAGAAAGGAGACCAGTTCCTGTTTTAATTTTTTGTAGAAGGAGTTTGTAAAAATGAAAGGCAGCATATTTAAGACATAATTAACCTTGGGAACTATCATCATCTTGATCATTTCAATATGGCCCCACCAGGATAAATATAGGGGAGACCATTTAGTAACAAGCGGCTTTATCAGCTTGACAATCAGTGATGTTTTTAGTAATAGTATCTGCAAGAGTAGGGCAAAACCATACCACAAGATATTTAAAAGAGGTACCTTCCCATTGAAATGGGAAAGAAGTTAGATCTATCTTAAAGACATATTTGCTCAGGGGAAACACTAACGATTTAGACCAGTTGCTTTGTACCCAGATAAGACAAAATACTGTTCTATAACTGATAACATGGCTGGAATGGAAGAAACATCTACAAACAACAACAAATCATCAGTGTAAGCAGAAATTTAACTTGATCCCCACCAACAATTTCTGGTGTTTGCCATATTAGAAGTGTTAAAGGCTTTAAAGCCAAATTAAATAGTAGGGGGGGGGGAGGTAAGGGGCAGCCTTGATGGGTCCCCCTACTTAAGGAAAATATCCTTGATAAAGTGGAATTTGCTCAGATACGCGCAGTAGGGTGAGCTTATAGCACCTGAATCATGTCAATAAGCTACATAACTATTCCAAAATATTCCAATGACTGAAATAGAAAAGACCATTCCAATCAGTTGAATGCTTTTTCAGCATCTAGTGATAGCCCCACCATGGGCGAGGCTGAGTCATAAGAGATTGCTAGGATATTACATAATAACTGAGCATTATCCATGGCGGAGTGACCTGCAACAAAACCACATTGGTCTGAATGTATTAAGGATAGAAGTTCTGTAAATAGTCTAGTGGCTAGGATCTTTGCATAAATTTTGTAATCTACATTTAGTAGAGAAATCAAATGGCAATTTTCTACTCTCTGTGGGTCTCGCCCTGTCTTCTCATGGACCACTATAGTGACTTCTGCAAAGAAGCCCACCAATGGAGATTGCTGAAGAAGTCCAGAGTAAAACCCAATCAACCTTGGGGCTAACTCGGAGCTAAATACCTTATAAAACTCTAAAGGGACTCCATCGGGAACTGAAGCCTTATTAACAGAATTAGCAAAAGTTACAAGAAGGGTAAAACAGTGAATTGCACAACTGCCAACAATACATCCAATGACCGGCATGAATTCCTAACGTGAGTGTTTTCTATCACAGAACCAGTTGTACATACCAACACTGATCCATAACTAGGAAGACCTGGTTTCACCTCTCATTCAGTTCCAGAAGAAAAAATTAACCCCATTCTCATCCTCCACCCCATAAAGTCCTTCAGCCAAGCCGCCCCAAATCCCTCACCCTGTGGTCCGCTCATCCCACAAAGCCATACAGGTTCCCCTACCATGTTCATAACTTCAATCACCCTCCATCCCAAGAGCATGCAGTCCCCAATAAACCTCTCTAAGGAAACACAAAGGAGATCAGATTTTCTCAAGCCAATTCATTGGCTTCCCTTCCATTTCCATATCCAATTCTAACTCATCCTTCTGACCTTTAAAGGTATTTATTCTTCTGCTCCTCACTATCTTTCCTCTCTCCTCTCCCTCTACACCCCACCTCTTCTACTGGCTTGCTCCTCTCTTTGCCCTTTTCTTCCACTGCTAACTCCAGACTTTGGTCCTTTCACCTTCCTGCTTCTTATGTCTAGAACAAACTTCCTGAGTCTGTACATCAGGCTTCATCTCTGCCCCCTTTCAAACTCTGTTAAAGGCTCACCTCTTTGAGGCTGCTTTTGGATCCTGATCCCTTGTTTCCTTGTGTCTCCTTGCCCTTCCCTATTCTATCCTTATTCCTATCTTTTGTCTTGTCTGTCTTGATTGTAAGCTCTGATGAGTAGGGACTGTCTCTATCTGTGTTTGTACATTGCTGCATATGGCTTGTAGCACTTCAGAAATATTTAATAGTAGTTGGTGTAAAGATTCGAAAACAGCAGTGAAGAGGTGAGTTTTCAGCCTCAATTTGTAAAGGGTTAGAGAAGGTGCCTGACATACAGGCTCAGGAAGTTTGTTCCAGGTATAAGGAGCACCAAGGTGAAAGGAGCCAAGTCTGGAGTTAAGAATAGAAGAGAATGGCACAGGAGAAGTTTGAACTGGATGCAGAAACAGATAGATAGGGAGCCAATGAAGTGACTTGAGAAGAAGGATAATATAAAAATGATGAGGCTGGCAGAAGATTAGCCATGCAGCAGATTGTTGACAGATTGAAGGAGAGAGAGATAATTCAGAGGGAGACCCGCAAGGATTAGGTTACAATAGTCTGGATGGGAGGTGACTAAGGAGTGGATAAGTGTCTTAGTAATTGTTCAGAAAGGAATGGACAAATTTTCTAGATGTTATAGAGAAAGAAATGGCAGGTTTTAGCTATCAGTTGGATGTGTGTGGAGAAGGAGAGAGATGACTCAAAGACAACCCCAAGGTTGTGAGCTGAGGAGACAGGTTATCCACCAAGACTGAGAATATCAAGAAAGTATCATAATAATGATGAGAAGGAAGGTGATGCAATTGTAGCAAAGCAAATCATGCATTTACAGTTTCAAATGCAAGGTTCTTTACAATAAATACTTTTTGTCCCAACATATGTTCTACTTTTGAGCCACTTTAAATATAGGATGCCATTATTTTTATTTGGCTAAGTTGATAAATATTTGTCACCTGGAATTTTTCTGCATCCTGGATTTGGAACAATCAAACTGTAACACTTTGGCGCATCTTTACAAAGCTACGCTAGCTCTTAACATGGACTTGAGCACACTAATGGCCCACAATAACAGCACACACAGTAAATAGACAGTGTTGGGGTAATTCCATGCTATCTGTTTAGCATGTGCCAGGGAGGGAAATGGATGGGGAAGGGGCAGAGTGCAGGTGTGTCTGCACATCGCAGTTAGCATGGGGTTGATGATGCGCATTCATCATCAATGTTGCAGTTAGCGTAGGTATGCTTAGGGGTATGTTTACTAAACTCCGTTGCTGTGCGGGTCCCCGTTAGTGTGCTGGTGCCATATAAGGAGTGGGCGGGCCAGGTAGAAAAAAGCAAAAAAATGGACCGTATGTGTGTGCGTCGCGCTAATGTGCGGGGCCCACATTAGCGCGTGGGAAGGCTAAGTGGGGCACTGCTGCAAAACCAAACAACAGAGTCGTAGTACAACGGTGAAGACACCGACCAATGGTGCAGGGGCAAGGGGTCAAACCCCCATTGCGCTCAACAAAAAAGACCAGCTGAGGCACCAACATTTATGGGCAAAAGTGGTTAGGAGGCATATTAATTTTGGGCGGCAGAAGGCGGCGCACTGTTATTTTTATTACGGCATGAGGCGGCGCACTGTTTAGTGTGGGCGGCAGATGGCGGCGCATTGGTAAGTTTGGGCAGCAGAAGGCGGTGCGCTGATAAATGTGGGCAACAGAAGGCGGCGAGCCGGTGGGCAGAAGGCGGCGCGCTGATGTGAGGGGGCAGTCCAATAGTGGGAGGGAGAAGTGGCGCGCTGATGTGCAAATAACAGGAACAGAGCCATAGCACAATGGTTAAGACATTGACCACTGGTGCGGGGATCATGGGTTCAATTCCCCACAGTGCCAATTGAAGACAGCTGGCTGAGGCATTATTTTAGGGGAATTTCCATGTTGTGCGGCATAAGGCAGCGCGCTGTTAATTTAGTGTGCCACAAGATGGCGCGCTGATGGCTACAAGGCTGCACGTGGATGCACAAACACAAGAACAGAGCCACAACTCAATGGTTAGGACACTGACCAATGGTGCAGGGGCCAGGGGTTCAACCCCTCACAGTGCCCAGTGAACAAGGCTGGCTGGGGCAGTATGTATCATGGTGAGGAGTGCTGTAGGAGGCCTTCCATTTATATTTTATTTCCCACCACTAGTAAACCCGCTCTCACAGTGTGTTAACATACGGATGCCCGTAAGGCACATGTTACAGTGCACTGTCCGCCAAGGCACCCTAGAATGTCCCCTATAGGGCACCATGTATGTTGTGACACAGGATAATGTATAGTGCACCCTATATGGATGGCAACCATAAGGTGGCCTATAGGGCGCCCTATAAAGCACCCTCAGAGGCACCTAATGGGTATAGTAAGCTGTGTGTGGTTTTGCCGGCATAGACATATGTACAGTAAATAAAAATAAAGCTGTGGACAGCCCTATCAAAGGGCCCCACTGTGGGTTTGAACCCATGACCTCTGACTGTACAGGGAGTGACATAACCATTGGGCTACAGCTCTATAGCTGACAGCCAGCCCCTGGCTGGCTGCAGAGAGTCTGCATGTCACCCCACAGACAGTCTGCTGTTGTAGACAGGATAGGGTTAGGCCACCCGTACCCATGATGCACTGCACATGCAAATCAGCTGTCCACAGATGCACAAAAGATGGGGAATGCACCCCAACAGCTACCCGGCCTGGTAGGGGGAATTGTCCATGTGCACCCACACAGCTCCTTGGCCTGGTAGGGGGTTCTGAGCGGGTGGACTACCAGCAAAGAGTAGCTACACACCGTCACATTGTGCGGGTACTGTGCTCACCCTGAGGGTGTGATGTGGCGGCCAGGACCAGGTCCACAACACCAACCATGGCTGGATGAGGACATGACAGAGCTCTAAAACAGTACTAACCTGTGAGATAGGAAGGTGCTGCAGAAACATGTTGGATATCTCTGTCTGTCTCAGTTAGTGGAAACCCCCATGGACACCTAGGTGGTCAAAGTACACCCCCCCCCCCCCCCAATGGCAGCAAAGTGGACCATCAAACCCCACTCCTGCTGGGAAACAGACACCCTACAGGGCAGTCTAAGCAGCTCCACATCCATAACACAATATCAGAGACTTTAAGCCTGGATATCCAAAGATGCACCCCAGCACTATCTGATATTCACCTGCAGCAAGCCATCAGCCACTGCACAGCACTCCATCAAGACACATACCAGCTGTGAACAGTCTGCTGGTTAGCCCTGATGGAAATGCATGCACCCAAAACTGGGGTGGCAGCACACACAAGCAGAGAGTTCAGTGAGGAGGCCCCAACAAGAAACCCATATATATCACAAGAGAAAAACACAATACAGCACTATGGGGGTGCCTAGCCATGCTGTCATCACTGCACACTCAGGGTGAGAGTGCTCCCCCCAGCAGCACATACAGAGGTCACCCTGTCTGTGTAGGTGGTGGCCTGGCACTACAATGTCACAGCCAGTGCCCTATGCCCTGTGCAGATGCATCCTGGCCAGCCCACCATGTCTGACCTATACCCATGGTACCTTGCTGCCCATTATGCACATTGGCAGGCCAATACTGGCAGTAGTGCTGGCAGTGTGGGTTGGGGAAGGGGTTTGCAGCCAACACACACTGTATAGACCAGAGCTACTCAATTCCAGTCCTGGTGGCCCGCAACCCTGCAGGTTTTTGGGATATCCCTAATGATATGCATGAGACATATATGCATTAGAGATAGCCTGCCAACCTGACTGGTGTTTGGCCCTCCAGGGCTGGATTTGGATACCCCTGCCTTACACCTCTGTCATTTAAGATTGTAAGTGGGCAAGGTGCAGATGTCCAAGACATCAAAGAGGTTAGAATTTGTCACATTCCTCCTTGCTTCTCACCACCACCAAAATATTGTCTATTAGACAACTTTTTGGTGGTGTTGAGAATCTAGGAGGAATGTGACACATTCTATCTACCCTTTTGATGTCTAGAACATCTGTACCTTGCCCACTCACAATCTTAAATGACAGAGGTGTAAGGCAGGAGTCTCCAAATCCAGCCCTGGAGGGCCACAAACCAGTCAGGTTGGCAGGCTATCTCTAATGCATATATATCTCATGCATATCATTAGGGATATCCCAAAAACCTGCAGGGTTGCGGGCCACCAGGACTGGAATTGAGTAGCTCTGGTATAGACAGACACACACTCCCACACCCAGAGCTACTCAATTCCAGTCCTGGTGGCCCGCAACCCTGCAGGTTTTTGGGATATCCCTAATGATATGCATGAGATATATATGCATTAGAGATAGCCTGCCAACCTGACTGGTGTTTGGCCCTCCAGGGCTGGATTTGGAGACCCCTGCCTTACACCTCTGTCATTTAAGATTGTAAGTGGGCAAGGTGCAGATGTCCAAGACATCAAAGAGGTTAGAATTTGTCACATTCCTCCTTGCTTCTCACCACCACCAAAATATTGTCTATTAGACAACTTTTTGGTGGTGTTGAGAATCTAGGAGGAATGTGACACATTCTATCTACCCTTTTGATGTCTAGAACATCTGTACCTTGTCCACTCACATTCTTAAATGACAGAGGTGTAAGGCAGGAGTCTCCAAATCCAGCCCTGGAGGGCCACAAACCAGTCAGGTTGGCAGGCTATCTCTAATGCATATATATCTCATGCATATCATTAGGTATATCCCAAAAACCTGCAGGCTTGCGGGCCACCAGGACTGGAATTGAGTAGCTCTGCCCACACCTATGCCAGCATTGTGCTATTATTGAGGGGGTGATTAGCCTTGGCCACCACACCGGTCCTGGGCACGGCACAGGCATGGATATGGTACGCAGTACTGCTGGGGGTCACTCCGCAGGGTGGTGAACACCGTCAGAGGCCAGGCCTGGAGCACGCACTGCAGACACCAAACAGATTGTTCGGATGGGGTCAACTAGCAGTATGTGCGTAACATAGGGATATCTATCAGCCTGTACTCTTAGCAAACGTTTCAGAGCTGTGTACCTCAGGTGTAGGGTGACATTGCTAAGGTATGCAGGTGCTGGTATTGGGAGATGCACACAGGGTCCAATGTTCTGCCTCTACAGGAGACATTGGCCAATGGGGCCTGAGGGTGTGGGTGTGGGTGTGTCTGCCCCTGTTGGCTGCTGCTTTACGGCAGCGCTTCCCCACTCCAGCCCAGTTTTGCATCACACTGTTCGGGTCTTCCTGCTGTCCCTCATGAATATGCATGAGCTACATCTACATGCCGTGGGGGTGGTGCATAGATATACAGCACAGGCATTTGTATGAGTGGCAGCATGGAACCTGACTGGTGTGTGGCCCACCAGGACTGCATTTGGGGGATTCTGCTGTAGGTTCTGCCCCTGTTCATGGTGTCTGTGCTCAGTGGGGTAAAAGATAGACATATTACCATTGCATATGTCCTTGTCATGAAAGGTGTGTCCTTACTGTCACTGTTTATTTGTGGGGAATATATGTGGGCAGGATTGCTGGTAGCCCCAGCTGGTCTTTGAACCTATGACCTTCTGTTCTTGTATGCATTGTCTGTGTGCACTTTACCACCGTGTAGCCACAGCTTGGCTGAATTCCCTGGATAGTCCATGACTGTGGATCCGGCAGGGCCTGTCTGTTGCTGTGGACTGTGCCAGCCTGCACATGGCTAGGCCTCTGTCTTCTGTCGCTAGCAGCCACTGCCCTCTGCACCACATGTACTCGTCCGCCAACATGCTGGCATGAGCTTCTCCCATAAAAAGCAGGTGACCTGATTGGAATGTGGCAGTACGGGACTGCATTTGGGGTACTTGGCTGTGGGTAATGCCCATTGTTGTGGTGTGTGTGCGTTGTTGGGTAAAATATGGGTGTTTTCCCCATGCTTATGTCCCCTGCAATATAGGGGTGTCTGCGCTATCTGTGTTTAGTGGTAGGTAAAGTATAGGGACTGGGCTGGCAAGTGCTCCAGCTGGGTTTTGAACCTCTGACCCTCTGGTCCTAGAGGTACTGACTCTGTCCGCTGCACCACACTATGGCCACATAGACAGAGTAGCCCCTGGAGGTAGTAAGCCTGGCAGGATGGAGTCACAAACCCTGCTCTATGCAAATTTGCTGTGGGCATATGCACCCTGTCTGGTGACAAACGTGCACATAAACCCCGGAAATGACCACGGGAAATGGGGGACAAAATATCACCACGCTGGGCAACAGTGATATTAATGGGCAACCATAGCAAACACTCCCAGGAAAGCTCCACAAAAGGAAATTTATTTATTTATTTATTTATTTATTTACAGTTTCTTTTATACCGCGCTATTTGACATCAGTGCGGTTTACAATGAACATAAAACTACACGTCACAAAGATTGATCAGTGCTTACAATGAACAGGACAATAAACTGGGTATACATTAAACAGGTTTCATAAACAGAGAACATGAGAACTATGTACAAAATATGTTTTTTGGAAGAGTTTTTTAAAATGTTTTTTGGAAGAGTCTCCGCTACGTAAACCCTTCTAAAATTCATTTCTTTTTTCTGGAGCTTTGCTGGGTGTGTTTTCTGTATTTGCCCATCACTATAACTGTTCCCCAGCTGAATTACTATTTTTAATAGTTCTGTTGTGGTCATTTTCTATTTTTATTTGCACTTTTGTGCTGTGCACATGTATCACACTGCTCACTTTTTGCTGGTTTCCCAGGTTTTCCTGTACATTGCTGACGGAAATGGTTTCTCTTCCCTTTAAATGCTTTCTACCGCGAGTGTTTCCCTCGCGGTAGTTTTTACATGCAAATTCGGGCCCGATACTGTGCGGGGAGCCTCTCCCCTCCCACTCTCCACCCATTGACCCCGTCCCTCCGCCCCTCCGGAGCCTTCCTCCGCCCTCCTTTAGCCGTTCCACGCCTCTATCGGACATTTGCGGGCCCACACTTGTACGGGGCCCGTTAGTGTGCCGCGCACCTTTGCGGGGGTGACACGCACGTGTGCGGGGCGTTTAAACGCGTTTATTAGCGTTCCAGTGCCGCGTTTCCGTGTGCTCTTTTGCGGCGCGCACATTTCCGGTTTTTAGTAAACATCCCCCTTAGTGTCATCTTTATGGCTGGCACATGTTTATTTTTATTTATTTATTTATTTATTTAAAAGTTTTTTATACCGCCTTATCAGGCAATCAAAGCGGTTTACAAAGAACAAAACATAAACATTTACATCATAACAGGGTTAACTTTGTACGTCAGAACAGTAATTAACTACAGTAAGTAGAGTGTAAGTAGCTGCATTTACAGTGCATCTAATTGCGGTTATTAACATTCAATGACTATTTACAATGAGGTTAATGGCAGATTATCTACAGTGCTGTTAGCAGGTACATTGGAAGTATTGAGTGCATGGTCTGTTTATGAGGGTTTTGCAATTGAGTCTGCTTGGTGTGATCCATAGTGCTACATAAAGAGTAGCATCTTGATTCTTTTTCTGAAGTCTGCAAGGTTGTTTATATTCCTTATTTTTGGTGGGAAGGAGTTCCATAATATTGATGTCTAATATGAGAAGGCTCTGTTGCTCGTTGTTGGTTTTGCTGAAATCAGCTGGGATTGATGGGGATTTTTTGGGTACATCCTCTTCTCTGTCTAGTGTCTGGGATTCTGTTTATTAATGTGGTAAGGTGAGAGGATATATTGTGGAGTAATTTGAAGATAATGATTAGGTTTTTGTATTTGATTCTACTGGGGATAGGAAGTCAGTGTGATTTGTGCAGGATTGGAGTGATGTGTTCAGATCTCAATGTCCACATGATTACCCGAGCTACTGTATGTTGTGCCAATTGCAACTGTGATAGTGCTTATTTGGATAGACCCTGGAATATACTATTACAGTAGTCTATGTGAGGGTTAATCATCGCCTGTATGACTGATCTGAAATATGATGGGTCCAGTAGGGGTCTTAGCCATTGCAACATTGTAATCTTTCTATAACTGGCCTGGGTGGACCTGTTTATGTGAGATGATAGACTCAGGGTTTTATTTAGGATAATGCCTAGATATTTTACCTCATCTTTTACTCCTATTGTTGCTTCTCTAAATTGAATTTGAGGTGGGGGGGGGGGCAAATTCTTTGTCCTTGGTAATGAAGATTGCTTTTGTTTTGTTGAAATTTATCTTCAGTTTGTTCGATGAGAGTCACTGGAAGCTTCATTGAAGCATGTTACAATTTGTTTTAGATTAGATTTTGCAATATTAATTGGTAGATAAATCATTATATTGTCTGCATAAATGTGATAGTTCACGTTATACTTTCAAAATATGTTGCAGATTGGTTGGTGGTATATGTTGAACAATAAGGGTTGGTTTCTGAATCAGTGTAGTAACTGCTGGAGCCTTGTTGTGCATACCTCTTTATCTCTCTTAAAAATACAGCACAAATAGCATGGATAGGTTTCAATGGAACCATAAATGAGAATGTAAAAACCAACAGTGTACAAAGAAACTTTATTTCCAATATAACTGTAATGAATATTGTTCATCTTTTCAATCATATTGTTAATCTTTACCACCCTAATATAATAGAATCAGAACCCTCTGTTATTCAGAGAGCCCAGACTTTGTCTCATTAACTTGAAAATAAAATTGAATTTTACAGAGACCTGAAAAAGACCTTGATAATTTTAACGCTTAATTATTTACAATCAAACTGTACAATATGAATGAAGAAGTTCAGGGATAATAGGTATGAATAGATAAACATACTCACAAGAGAATCCATAAATCAAGGTTGCAGTTCTAGAATTGTGGATAATTGCACTGAAGGAATTATTGCAAAACCCTGGAATGAACTCCTAGAATTCAGGGGATGAAAAATAAACTCCTCCAGTAGTCACTTATCACTTCTAGCAAGGCATTCAAGACAGTGACCAAGTTTTTCCATCTGACTGATATGTTTTCAGAAACTCTACTTCTATTCTGCATGCAAACATACACTCTAAACAACTTATTTTCAAGAGCTAATTGTTCTGTTCTACAAAAGAAAAATCTGTACAACCTCTTTCACTAAAAAGAAATGCTATAAAAACATAAAACAACATCATCACACCATCAGAGAAAGAAGTTTCTATAGTGATTATGATTATACAACACTACAGGCACAGGCAAATGGAGCTCACTTAAAAAAGGATGTTATTAGCGGTGTGCTGCAGGGATCTGTCCTTGGTCTGTTTTTTTCCAACAATTTTTGTAAGAGATATTGTGGAAGATTTGAAGGGTAAAGTTTTATTCTTTACAGATGATACCAAAATCTGCAATAGGGTAGGCATCCATGAAGCAGTAGATGACATGAGGAGGGACCTACATAAGTTTGAAGAATGATTGAGAATTTGGTAGCTGAGATACAATGTTAAAAAATTCAGGGTCATGCATCTGGGTTGCAAAAATTCAAAGGGAGTGGTGCAGTGTAGGGTGAAATACTTCTGCCACAAAAGAAAAGCAGAACTTGGGGGTAATTGTTTCTGTTGACCTTAAGATAGCTAGACAGGTATAAAAAGTGAAAGCAAAAGTCAGAAGGATGATTGAGTGCACAGGGAGAGGAATGCCAACAGAAAGAAGATGATAGTGCCGCTGTATAAGTCTGAAGAAAGGCAGGAGAGGCAAGATATGATAAAGATGTTGAAATACCTCCATGGCATAAATGCACAGGAGGAGAGCCTCTTTCAATTGAAAGAAAGCTCTCCAATGAGGGGGCATTGGATGAACTGAAAAGGGGATAGGCTGAGGAGTAATTTGCAGAAATATTTCTTTAGGGAAAGAGTGGTAGACGCATGGAATAGTCTACCAGTGGAGGTGGTAGAGGTGAGGAAAGTATCTGAATTCAAGAAAGCATGGGACAAACACAGAGAATCTCTAAAGGAAAGAAAGGGACTGCAGATCTCGGTACGTAGTTTCTGTGGAAGGCCAGATTTTGCTAGGCTGTATGTTCTTTATCTGCCATCATTTTGCTATGGTTCTGTTTACAGAAAAGAAGAAAACAGAATAAAAAACCGACTTGAGATACCTACACAGGAATGTTCTAAAGAATTTAAAAATCTTATATTTCCAAAGCAGTCTCATCTAGAACCCTGATTTCAGCCCATCCTTTTTTTGGTAACTTCTGTATACTACCTTGATTCAGGGGTATGGGCATGTGGAGGGGGACCTCAAGGGGCATAAGCCACTTCACATTTGGCTCAGTTACTCTCATGATTGTGGCAGATCAGGTGCTTGATTTTTTTTTTTTTTAAGTTGGGCACATTGTGGCAGGTTCTCAAGGCCAGGAGCACTTCTCAACACAGCTTGTAGGGTCAGGGCTTGGAATGCATGATTAGAGTGACTGAGTGAGAAATGTTCCTCAAACCAGGGTTGCCCAATCTTCCTGTGGCAAGGCTGTTACCTATAGGCTTACTTTTTGTCTAGCTGGCTATCATACCCAGCCTAACAGTTCAATTTTGGTCTGTTTCCTTGGATCTGTCTGGAATGCACATCGGCACTAGTGCCAGCAGCACCCTGCTTCTTTCATCATAGCACTGATTGCATACTTCTGGCCCTGACTGTTGACTACTCTTGCTGGTTGCTGCCTAGCCACTTCCACAGTTAAGAGGGCATCATGGTTGTGTGTGAGTGTTTTGCTTGCCTGGTACACTACTCACCCACTGCCTCCTTGTTCAGCGCCATACGAGACCCACAGCTGCATGATGCACATCATCAATTGGTGGCATGAGTAGAGCAACAAGAGTTCCTGGTCTTTCCACTACTTCAACTGCCTGCTCCACCTGCCTGGATACTGGCCCATGACTGTGCAGCTAGTATCCCAAGCTGCATCATTACCTCCATCAGGCTCCTAAATCTTCTGCTACACTGCTAATGTACTTTAACCTTTTTTGGTTTTTTTTCAGGACAGATGGCAGAGCAGAAATTATATCATCTGAGCACTGCCCTCCCCCCATCCACCAAGAGCTACTGCATAAAGTTAATGTTGCTGGGTGAAAGAATCAGGCCCCTTTCCTCTCTACCTCCATCAGGCTCCTGTCCTGCTGCTGCAACTGTGGCTTTTTATTTGAGGGGGGAGAAGTAGGGAAACAGAAGAAGACGAGCAGATTCTGCAGAGATCCCTGCTGGAGGATGTGGTGGCTCAGCCCCAGGTCTGACCTGAGAAGTTAGAGTCACTTCCCCCCTAGCCACTACCATTCTACTACCACCCAGCTGCTTACTGGTTTTGCTGCCTCCATTGTGGATTTTGTCTTCATGCACTTGCTTGAGCTACTATTACTACTATTGCTGCTTCACCTCCTTTCTGCATTGAGGTATGGACTGAGGCCACCACTGTCAAAAAAGTTTCCTGGTGGATGGAGATGAGGCATGGGGACACTGAACAGACAGAGAGCTTGGGGATGTGTGGATGGGCGTGTGGAGAGATGTCTGGAGGAATAGGTATCTGTAGGGTAAGGGATACTTGTGTTTGGTAAGTGTTTGTGTGGGCTGATATCTCTTATATATAATGAATTCAGTGGGAAATCAATATATTAGTAAGGGAAAATGAAATCACACTGAGGTGGGTCTACAGTATATAGTGAGGAGTAATGAAGCTTGGGCAGATGCACTCTAGCGTTAACTAGCACAGCTCAGGCCTGTGTATTTTAATTTCCTGCTCAAGATAACACTAGGTACCCCCAAAAACTAATGTATGGCCACACAATTGATTGAATATTTAACCCTGCCTGCTATTGAAATGGAAAATCTAATGGCTTTTTCCATCTATAGGAAAAACGGTATAAAGACAAATTTTGGGTATAAATGGTTGGTCTGATATGTAAACACCACTGCTGGCCATGACATTTAAATATTTAGGTATATGTGAAGCCTCACAGAGGTATGTTTTTGTTCTGGATTTGAAAAGACCAGGGATGGAATCTGGCTTATGGTGTAACAAGATGGAATCCGGAATTGGCAGTGTAAGAGAAGTGCACAGATAAGTAATTTATCTGATGAGCAAAGTACCCCAAAAAAAATATAGGGAGAGATGAAAGATGAAAGGTAATGAGGAACTGCAGAGTGAATGCACTTGTAGGTGAAGAGGGGAAATTGACTTGAATGTGTAAACCAGTTAGGGAGCCTAAGATGTGACTTTAGAAGATATGGTATATTGGCATAGATACACTGGCAGAAGATTAGCCATGTGTCTGAATTTTGAATGGCTTGTAGGGGGGGGAGAGATGAATCAGTGGGAGACCACTGAGGAACAGGTTGCAATAATCTAAGCAAGAGGTGACTTGAGAGTAGATAAGGGCCTTGGTGGTGTGTTCAGAAAGGAAGGAACAAAATAAGTTGAAGTTATAGAGAAAGAAATGGCAGGTATAGCTATCTGTTGAATATTTGCTGAGAAAGAAAGAGAGAGAAGAGTCAAAGTTATAAGTTGAGGAAACGGGGAGGATGATAGTGTTATCTACAGAAAGAGAGAAAGGAGGAAGCGGGGATGTGGGCTTGGGGTGGGGGGGGGGGAGATAAGGAGCTCTGTTTTGGCCATCTTCAGTTTCAGGTGGCAGTGGGACATCCAGGCAGCAATGTCAGACAAGCAGTCTAAAATATGGGCCTGGATTCCTGGACAGATTTCTGGTGTAGAAAGGTAAATCTGAGAATCATCAGTGTAACGTTGAAATGGGAAATTATGGGAGGAAATCAGGACACCAAGGGAATGAGTATAGAGAGAGAGAAGAAGAGGTTCCAAGATAGAGCCCTGAGATACACTGAAATCAGGATAACAGTGGAGGAGGATCCACCAGAATATACACTAAAAGTGTAATGGGAGAAATAAGAAGGAAACTAAGAATGAACAGAGCTCCTAAAGCCAAGTGAGAACAGGATATCAAGGAGACGGTGGTAATCAATGGTGTCAAAAGCAACAGATAGGTCCAGAAGAATGAGTATAAAAAAAAGACCCTTAGATTTGGTCAACAACAGGTCACTGGAGACTTTGGCAAGGGCTGTTTCTGTAGACTATAGAGGTCAAAAGCCAGCTTGCAGTGAAGTCAGAATGGCTTGAAAGAAAAGAAAGTCAAGACACTGCTGATGAACCACATATTTGATTGGTTTGGTTATGAAAGGGGAGGAGGAAGATGGCCAATAGTTGGAAGAGCAGGTAGGAGTCTAATGAAAGCTTTTTAGGAGAGTTGTGACCAGAGCATGTTTGAAGGCTGCAGGAACAGTTACAGTGGAATGCAAAAAATTGAGGATGTGACATAGAGAAGGGAGAACAGCTGGAGAGATAGAGCTTAGTAGAAGGGAAGGAATAGGATCAGAGGGGCAGGTAGTAAGTTTAGAGGAGGAGAGAAAATGTGCAATTCTTCCTCAGTGAATAGAAGAGGAAGAAAGAGTGACAGAAGCTGAGTGAAGGAATTGAGAGTGAAGAAGGTGAGGGGAAGATAAAGTCAGCCTTGTGAAGAGCTCATAACTAATTTTGTGAACCTTATCATAGAAGTAGTCTGTCAGAATTTGATCAGAAAGTGAAGGAGGATCAGGGTATCGGCACCTAGAGGAGAGTTGACCATGGCAAAGAGACAGCAAGGGTCAGAGATAAGAGTGTTTGTCAGATTAACATAGCATTCTTGCTTGGTGAGTGCTAAAGCATGCTTTACTTTACAGAATGGGTGCCAATACATGCATGACAACAAAGCAACCCTCTATGTGAATTAATTGGAGAGAGACTGGTCTTCTTGTCACCCATGTCTACTGCAAACTCCCAGTGTCTCCACGGTGCCTTCCACTCCCCTCAGCAATGCTCCCCATACCCTGGTGTAGCCCATTTGCTGACCCCCAAGCCCATAACCACTCTGTTCCCATCCCAGTCCCCACAAGCCCTCGTGAGCAAGCAATTGTGCATCCCCCTGTTCTTTCTACATCCTGTTTTTTTTCTGTCTCTGCCCATCTTCCCATGTCTTGACACTCTGGGGTATGTTTACTAAACCATCCTAATGTTACTGGCGCTAGTTGCAATGTTAATGTGAAGAATGCCATATAAGGTAGTGGGCGTTCTGGAGAGAAGGTAGCAAGGAATCTGTATCACGTGATAGAGGGTGCCTTGGCTCGTTAACGCACGCTAACCTTAAGTTCATGCCAGTGCTGTGTTAGAAGCCATAAAGATGTAGCCCACTGGTTATTGCAATGACAGTGGAGGCAGAGGTCATGGGTTTGATCCTGCAGTGGTGTTACTTAATAAGGTTGTCTGAGGCATTTCCTTTTAATTTAAATCTGTGCTGCCAGTAAAAACACCCTCACAGTGCCGTAACATAAGGCGCTTCATAGGGCACATTATAAAGTGCCCTGTCTGCCAAGGCACCTTATAATGTGCCCTATATTCTACACCTCTGCAATAGAGGGGACCATCAACCCCAGTCCTGCTGGGGAATAGACACCCTCCAGGACAGTCATTGTAGATCTGTACATATCACATAGGGCACTGGTAGACAGGCAGTAGGCCTAGAAAAACTCAGCTGCCCTCCACCACAATCTGACATTCACCAGCAGAGGACACAGTCAGTCTCCACCCACTGCAACCTACAAGGTGTCCCAACCATACACATGCTAACTGTAGACAGTCTGCTAGCTAGTACATAGTGCATGTCCCTGGAGAACCTGTGTGCACCAACAAGTGAGATATAAGCGCACACACCAAGCAAGCATGTTAGTAATTGGGCTCCAGAAAGGCAGAACTCATAAATATCACTTGAAAGAAACAGTGTATAGCACTATGTGGGAACCTAGCTATGCCATGGTCACTGTTCAGTCAGTGTGAGAGTGACCTCCCAGCATGAAATGCTGTGGCCACACTGTCCGTGCAGGTGGTGGTCGGGCACTACGATGTCCCAGCCATTGCCCTATGCCCTGTTCAGATGCAGCCTGCCCAGACCGCTGTGTCTGGGCCATACCCACAATACCTTGCTCCTCATTATGCACATTGGCAGGCTAACACTGGAAACAGTGCAAGCATTGGGGGCTCAGTAAGGTGTGACTTTCGGCCCCTGAACACACTGGCTGTGTGTCCTGCACCAAACTGTTGCCACAGAGGCAGGTCATTCCCTGGGGATACCATTACTGTTCATCAGACAGACGTTGTCTGTTGCACTGCATGCCACCCACCTGAACAGGGCTTGGCCTGGTGTGCTGAGGTCAGATGCCACTGCCCCCTTCACCACCAGCACCCCTCCGCCACCATGCTGACATGCCCTTATGCCAGTGGTGCTGGTGGTGCGCAGTCCCAGGCCATCCAGTGTGCTAGTAGGCGGCTGCCTATAGTGTGGGATCTGGGGTAGGGGTGCCTTCATAGACATCCGCGCTTCCCCCTGGCACCACCTGTCAACATTCTGTGCCCTTTTGGGTACTGCTGGGTACTGTCCCCTGGGACACTGTGGGACACACACTCGTGGCATGTTTGACCTTGGTCAGTTGCTTGCCTGCTGATTTGCAGTTCCTGCATTCCTATGTGCCACCTAGGCATCTACCTAGTCCACCCTGTGCTCCAGATTCCCACTGCATGTCCCGCCTGCAGCCCCCCTATACCCCATTTGCAGCCTCACCGTAGTGCCCTTTTGTACTTGGGCACTATGCTGTTGCTGCACATGTATCACTATCACTGTTCTTGGTTTCCCTGCCTTTGCTGTACATTGCTGACTGAAATGGATTCTCTCTCCTGCAAATGTGCCTCTAACGCGAGGTTTTCACTGGCGTTAGTTTTCAGACCTTCATTTCACAGGATTAGTGTACATGGAGACTCTCCCCACCCACTCCCCACCCATTGACCACTTCTCTCTGCCCTCTGGGGAGCCTTACTCCACCCTCTGTGTGCCTTAATGCCGCTGAAGGCGTTCTCACGTGAAACCTCACGCTATCACGCGATAATGTTACTTTATCGCGCGATAACATTGCATATCATGTGCTAACTGCACCACTGCAACGTTATTGCTGTTTAGTAAACATACCCCTATGAATGTGTAAGTGCATGTGTGTGTTGGCATGCAGGAGAGGAGATATGTGTGTGTTGGCATGCAGGAGAGGAGATATGTGAGTGGGCAGTTGCATGAGTCTGAGTATCAGTGCATGTTTGTCTGTGTTTCCAAGTATTACAGAGCACAGTGCACTGTGTATTGGTGGTGGAATATAAAGGGTGTTGGTGGTGGGTCATAAAGAATGCAGTTTGTGGGAAGAAAGCATGGATATGTGACAGACTGGTTTGTGCTGCTCCTTCAGGAGAAGGCCCACAGAAAGCACAGGAGAGAGAAAGGAGGGACCCCTATCAACAGGTGTACTATGCCAGGGTCCAATATCTGGACCTCATCATGCAGTGAAGTTACAGTGTAACCCATTTAAGACTAATAAAATATTTTTTCATTCAACGTGTAATCAAACTCTGGAATTCGTTACCAGAGGATGTAGTAAAAGCTATTAGTGTAGCTGGGTTTAAAAAAGGTTTGGACATGTTCCTTGAGGAAAGGTCCATAAACCATTATTAAAAATGACCTGGGAAATCCACTGCTTGCCCCAATACAAGCATTGTGGAACCTGTGTGTCTTTTTGGGAACCTGTAAGGTACTTGTGACCTGGATTGGTCACTGTTGGAAAAAGGATACAGGGCTTGATGGAACTTGGTCTGCCCAGTATGGAATTTCTTATGTTCTTATTATATGGATATCAGCTCTGTTCACAAATCAACATTGTTGTTTTAAAACAACACCATTGTTTTAATGTTGGTTTGTGAAGAGAGCTGATGTTTTTCCTTTTATTATAGTGATCTGCCTGCTCCTGATACAGATACTGAAACCATTCAGCCTGATTGGGCTGAGTAGAGGTGAAAAGAGCATCAATAAATGTGGTTACAGTTAATGTACTGTGAAGGAAGGCAATAAGCCGAGATAAGTGTTGTGCTTTAAATTAATTTTTTTGGTGAATAAAATAGTGGCAAGGGTGCAATGACTGAAAGACTTTTCAATTTATGATGAAGAATGAGTGCTCTAGTGACAACTCTAAAGCCCTGCTGCACCTCCTGCTGGATGGCCTGGAGATGCAGCAGGACCGTTGGCTCTGCCAGTCTCAGGGGGGATCTCATTGTGGTATACCTGCTGCACCAACACAGAGAGACTAGGCTGTACCACTAGTACTACTTGTGGTGAAACAGCATGGCTGTCTTTACCTGCCCCTCCTGCCTTTCCCTCCTCTCCTAATGCAACACTCCACTTCACCCTTCCACTCCACCTCCTCCTCCCCACCTCCATTCTTCCACCTCCCTCCTCCTCCTTCTCCTCCCCAGATAACCAAACAGCATCCCTTTACATCTCAGATAGGGTGTGTGGTGCACAGGTGTCCGGCCTATGAGGTCCAGTTGGTGGCTCTGAGGTGGCCACATATCTAAAGGATAGAGGGGTCCCCCTGACACATCTTCCTCCATGTCCTCCTCCACCTCCACAGAGGTGTCTATGACAAGCCAGTGGCTACATAGGCTAGAGGAGCTGGAGTTTGTCAGTGGTATAGTGACTTTTTCAGAACATTCAGCAGCTGCTGCTACCGCTGCCTCTGCCTGTTCCGCTGCTGTTATTTTATCCTGGGCTGCTGATTCCACCTCCACCTGAACCTTTGCTGATGCTGCTGTCACCTCTTCCTTTCCTGCTGCTACCTCCTTCTCCACAGCTGCTGTTACCTCTACCTCTGTTACTGATTCTAATGGTGAGAGATTATAGGTCACCTCTTGGCTTTGGCTACCACCATATTGGTCTGTGGCCCACTTCCTCAAGATGTTGGTCTCATTCACATGGAGCTGGGTACAGCTTGACAAAGGACATGTGCTATGCTTCACTCTCTTTTTTGAGGGCCTTGTGGTCACAGTTGGCCCTACATAGCAACATCTGCCAGCTGTAACCTGTTTGTCCTCAACCTCAGCTATACTATATCATTCCCAGAGTGCTCATAAGCAGCATGTGGATAGTTTCCATGGTGACACCAGCCCTACTTAATGTTGTATCAGCCATTTATCCCTATGAATCCATTCTAAATGCAATATCTGCTGTGATTGCCATTACAAGTTTTCTATTTTATGCTGCTCATACATTCCTCTGTCACTCACATCTGTGTCCCTGCCATGCCCTCAGATAGGAGTCCCCTGTGTTGCTGTTTGTTTCTTTGCCTTCACACACACGATAGTCCCTTGTGGACAACCCCGTCACCTCCCCTAGTCCAAACTTCTCACATGCTATGTTCTTCCTTCCATGTCTGTCATACCTTTGCATGTACTTTCCTGACAACCTGTGTTGTAGATACCAGGCTCGGAGTCCACACTTACTGAGAATCTGCATGTGCTCTCCTCACTGTCTCTTGCAACTCTTGGATACCATTCCCCTAGCTGTGCTGTGCATACCACCAGATCCTTTCCATCACACAGGGCTCCTGCACATGATGTTGCAGCTATACCCACATGCATTCCACATACCTTACTGCTCATGTTGGTCCCTTCATAGGCACTGAAGGAAGAGTGACCTCTTGTGCCTTATGGCCCTGACGTAAGTCTTCATGGGCTGCATATCCCACTGTATCTGGTATCTTCTGGGAGAAAGGGGAATGACAGAATGCTTACTGAACCGTCCTGCAACTCTGGCATCTCCTCTCTTCCCTCTTTCAGACTCCATGTGTTACTTACTAACTACCTAGCACTGTGATCACATTGACTATGGATCTCATCCCACTATCTGGGGGTGGGGGGAAGAAGCCTGTCCACATCCCCCTCCTCTCCTGTTCTTATGGGACCTTCTGTGCAATGATGCCTCTAACCCTCTTGTGGTGCCTTTTGCAGGTTGTTTTTGGATGCATACTTTTTCTGTCTTAGGTTTCTTACAGGCTTCCTCTAGGTTCTTAGTGTGGACTCCCAAGTGTCTACTCCTGTGGTTGTGATCCAATCTCTGCTTGTCCCACCACATTTCCCAGTTTCTGACAATAGATGTGCCCTTACTGTCTCCCTCTATCACAGAACACACCTCTGCTATGTTCAGAGTTCTGCTGCCACCTGTCACCTTACTCACAAGGATACAGTACTTTGTATTCCCACTTCATGTACAATGTGACCACTGCGACTGCAACTTTTGTTTTCATCACTTAATCATTGCTCTAACTAGTTGAGATCCTTGTGCTGGGGACTTGATAGGTATTTTCTTCCCTCACCCCACCTGTCCCCATTCCCTGCACTCCTGTGCAATCTAGAGCCCGGGACATTCCCGTGTCCATGGACATTTAGCCACTTACTGAGCCAATGTCTAGGGGATCTGCTACTAGATCCAGTGTGTCTCATGATAGCCTACCCTGTGCCTTCATGGTGGACAGATCACTGCCTCATGATCCACCACCATTTGACAGACTTCTGGTCTCCACACAAGAGGCATTTGTCTGTGGTATTGCCATCTCAATTTCTTTTCTCTGTGCCCTTGTCCCATGCCTTTATGTTCAAGTATATGCATGCATATTTTCCAACATGCATGCATGTCCACATCCCCATTTCTGCAAATGGGTCCTTTCATGGATGTTACTGTATGCCTTATTCTCAATGTGCCACATGTGTTATTGCCTCTTCAGCACACTATGTCCAACCTCCTGGACATTTTCATGACAATTTCACATGGGGACTGCATGTCACAGGCCCACTTCTGAAATCTGATCCATTTGTATGTAGCATGTCATTATGTGCTTTGGATTAAAGATCAAATTATAGGCACCTATGTGCCTTTATAAAAATGCATGCTTAAAATAGGTGCCCCTTTATAAAATTAACCTCAGAATGCACCTACTTAAGCATCTTCCCCAGGGCACACCCTTTCCCTGTTGGTCTTTATCTCTAGTCATTCACTATGGGGGTCATTTTGGAAGCCCTATTCTTACTTTAGATGTCCAAAACAGGTAGGGACTTCCAAAGCACAGCATTGTCTCCAGAGCCAAGTATGAATGGGGGTATGGTGGAGATGTTCCCAGGAACCTAGACGTCCCTGCCCAATTTCAGAAACATCATGGATGTCTAGCATCATGCCTAAGTTTAGACCTGCTCCAGGCATGACAGGCACCTGAAAGGTGCTTGATTTGGCTGAAAAACATGCAGAGGGTGTAGAGAAGGCCCTCCATCATCCCCAGTACTAAGCTCATTACTCAAACTATTGATCTATCCTAGATGTCCATTTCTGAAATATGATTTCGGGGATGTCTGTGGAGACACCATCACAGATATTCGTATCAGACACGTCCACGTTTGTGAAATTGGGTCTGCACCTGGAAGTGCCTGAAATTTTTTCAGATGTTCTGGCTTAGATTGCACTTGGACTTCCCTTCTAAAATTCCCCTCCACATTACTATATGCTACTACCAAAATTGTTGCTTATATTTGAAATTACGGCTAGAATGAATAAATTTGCTTTTCTCTAACATTAATTATCATCTTCACATTAAATTATGATGTATTATATTAAGGATAATCTTCCAAGGACTCTTTGTATGTACATTTCTATCTGATCTCAAAGGTATTTCAGCAAACATTTCATTCTATCTTTGTAACCGATTCATTTTGTGATTGCTCTATCACTTTCAATTAAATACAATATGTAGCAAAGGTGGCCCAGCTCCCTGTAGTTTTCATCTTCATTAGAAATCCAATTATTAAAATGAGGGTAAGGCTTAATTAAGAAAATTTAATTAAAAAATAAATTAACCCTTTTTATGGTGGAGCCAAGTTACAAAGTGACTTTCTGTTAAAGGAGCAAAGTCTATTTGGAGTTTGAAGGCAGTGAACTGCAGATATACAATTTTTGATTCTAAGGGGTATGTTTACTAAACCATCTTAACATCGCAGTGGTGGTATTATCGGGCGATAAGTGACGTTATCGTGCGATAATGGCGCGGCGGCATTAAGGCACACTAACGCTGTGAAATCCGGGTCTGAAGGGTGGAGTAAGGCTTCCCAGAGGGCGGAGAGAAGGGGTCAATGGGCCTAGAGTTGGAGGCGAGAGGCTCCAGGCACACTAACACTGTGAAATCCGGGTCTGAACACTAACGCCAGTGAAACCCTTGCGTTAAGGCACATTTGCAGGAAAGAGAAACCATCTCAGTCAGCAATGTGCAGCAATGACAGGGAAACCCAGAAAAGTGATAGTTGTGATCCATGTGCAGGGACCACAAAGGCAAATAAACATATAAAAGGACCACAACCACATCTAAATTCCCAATAACCAAGCTGGCCAATAGTGATATTAATGATAAACATAAAGAGACACTACTGACAAAGCGTATAAATTAAGATATCATGTTTGGAAGGGTCTATGCTCTGTCCCCCTACAAAGTGAATGATCCCACATTGAAATAGCGCTGATCAGGGTTTCTGTCATATAGATTGGGCAGGTTTGTTATGGCATGCACATGTGCAGCAACAGCAGAGTGGGCACATAGGAAACGGCAACTGTACTGATGCTGTAAATGGGATACAGGGGGCTGCAGGTGGCACATGCTGTGGACCAGCTGGGGCACAGTGCGGGCTAGGCAGATGCCTAGGTGGCACATAGGAATGCTGAAACTGTAAAGCAGCAAGACAGCAACTGATGAGGGTCCAACATGGGCATGAGTGTGTGTCCCACAGTGTCACAGGGGAGAATACCCAGCAGGTACCCACAAGGGCACATAACATTGGCAGGCAGTGCGGGGGGGGGGGGGGGGAGGGAAGCGCACATGTCCATGTAGGCACCCCTACCCGAGAACCCACACCATAGGCAGCTATCTACCGGCATACTGGATTGCCTGGAACTGCGCACCACCAGCACCACCGGCATAATGGCATGGCAGCATTGTGACAGAGGGGTGCTGGTGGCGGAGGGGGTAATTGCATCTGCCACAGTAGACCATGGCCTAACCCTGTTTAGGTGGGCGCCGTGCAATGCAACAGACAGGGTCTGTCTGACGAACAGTAATGGTATCCCCAGGGAATGAGCTGTGCTTGTGGCAACAGTGTGGTGCAGTACACACAGCCAGTGTGTTCAGGAGCAGAAGGTCACAAGTTCAAGTCCCAGCTGTGGCTCCTGCCAACCCCTTCCCCATATTTTACCCAGTACTAAACCATGGTAATAAAGACTGAAGCTGTATTGCAGATAAAATAAACATGTCTGAAACGCCTATAGTTTACCCTACAGAGCACAGACACCATGAACATATTCAATACCTAGAGCAGAGTTTCCCAACTGCTGTCCTGGAGGGCCAAACACCATTCAGGTTTCATGCTGTCCCTAATAAATATGCCCGTGCTGCATTAGTATGCGCTGCCCCCATTGTATGCAAATGTATCTCATGCATATTCATTAGGGACAGCATGAAAACCCGAACAGTGTTTGGCCCACCAGGACCAGAGGTGGGAACCTCTGCCCTAGAGCAGCGGCAAACAGGGGCATTATCACCCACAGAGTCCACTATCCAAAGCATCATGGAGAGTCAGGCTGTTGGGCCCTGCTCGCAGCAGCATCTCCCAATACCAGCACTTGCATACCTTAGCAATGCCACCCTAAACTTGTGAATACGTTACACATATCAAAAGGTTGCTATGATTAATGGCAGATAGCAAGAGAAGGGAATAGATAAGTGATTTGCTAGTTGAGCAGGATTGCTGAAGAGGGGTGTGGGAAGAGATAAGGCAGGAGAGACAATGAGGATTGCACAGTGAATGCACTTACAGGTCAGTAGGAGAAGTTTGAACTGGATGCGGAAAGATAGAGAGCCAATGTAGTGACCTGAGAAGAAGGGTTACATGAGTATAGTGAAACTGGTGGAAGATTAGCTCTGCAGCTGAGTTTTGAACAGATTGAAAGGGGAAATAGATGATTCAATGCGATATCAGTGAGGAGCAACTTGCAATGGTCTAGATAGGAGGTGATGAGAAAGTGGACAAGAGTCTTGGTAGTTCATTCAGAAAGGAAGGGATACATTTTGCTGATGCTGTAAAGGAAGAAATGACATGTTTTAGATGACCTCAACTTTGCAAGCTGAGGAGACAAGGAGGATACCAGTGTTATCTACAGAGTTGGAGGGAGGTGGGTTTATCAGGAAAAATAAGAAGTTTAGTCTTGGCCATGTTCAATTTTAGATAGCGGCGGGACATCCAGGCAGCATTGTCAGACAAAAAGGCTAAGATTCAGGACCTGGATTTATGGAGAAGTGTCTGGTACAGAGATGAATGTGAGGAGATCAGGGCACCAAGAGATGAGTGTAGAGAAAGAAGAGGTCCAAAGACAGATCCCTAAAGTACACTAGTGAAAGCGGGATAGCAGCAGAGGATGATCCACCAGAGCAATGAGAGAGATGAGAAGCAAGAACTCCTGAAGAAAGTGCATGGAAGCTGAAACCTCAATGTCAGGTTATATAGATATTGTGAATGGGACCACGATGGAATCCAACACTGCAAGATGGAAGCATAGATATGTTACATTCTTCAATTAAGTAATGGTTAAAAAGTTGTTTTTACATTTTTGTGATGATGTATAGTAATTGTGGGGTTGCACTACACTTTTTTGATTGAATGCTTATATCTTTTGGGCCCGATTTTCAATTTGGCAGGCTATGCGCCGCAACAGCCCATAGCCTGCCCGCTGACCTCCCCTAACCCGGATTTTCACTTTTGCAATGGCGGAAGTGAAAATCTGGGTTTGTCTGGATGTGCCAACAGCAGCCAAGGCTAAATGGGTAGCAGCAATTTTTGAGGGCTTAACTTGCCTATCTTTAAGGCGCAAAGGGTTAAGAGGGTAGCATCAAAAATTGCTGTTACCCATTTAGCCCTTTCTTCCACCCCCACTCCACCCCAGAATGCCCCTAACATTTCCCGATGCTAACTGCTTAGCATCTGGGTACGTTAGGGACTTAGCCAAGATTTTTAAAAGGCACTACCCATGTAGGTGCCTTTTGAAAATCCCGGATAAGGCATTTACATGGGTAACTAGGAAAGTTACCCATGTAAATGCCTTCGAAAATCGGGTCCTTTAATTTTAAGTTATATAGTGATATAAGTTTGAATCAAGTTTTATTATGTAGCATTTCTGATAACAAACACGAAGTATGAAATGAATGTACAAAATGGAGAGAGTTTAATGAAATTTCCTGGGGGCTGTTTAGGGTTGACAGGTGATTAAACACTGTGAGATTCCATCGATGTTTCCTTGAAGAAAGCAAAACATTTCTTTTTTGGCATAGATAAATAAATTTTTGTCCTGGTGTGGTGGTTTTTGACAATTACCATCTTATGGAAGAGCTGTATACTTCTGCTACTGTGTGGCATGTTTTCCTTTCTTTGCATTTATGTTCCTGGGTACCTGATCCCCTGCATTTTGTAACTGTACCCATGTCAGACTGTAGCACCTCTCTTGGAATTCACTATCTAAATATCCACCACCCCTGGTCTGCCCTGAGAAAGATATTCACATGGAGGCCAATTGCACTTGGGGCATGTCGGGGCTATCTGGAAGTTCAAAATTTCTACGGCCTGGCTCTGGCCCCAATTCTGCACCCATGGGAGTCATTCTCATGGTAGCAGAATCAGGGCATAGGGTCTGGACATCCTGGACATAACCCGATACAGGTCCCCTGCATGGTTATCCACCTCCCCAGCTAGCCCAGCCAAGGCTCTTGCATGGAGCTGTGGTGCCATGGCGTCGCATTGCCATGGCATCAGGATGCCATGCACGAGTCCCAATCGGCCGCACAGTTTGCAAGGTCTTCCTCCCCACCGCTTGGCCCGATAGGGCCTTCCGTGGCTGGGATCGGGCTGTGGGGAACCATCTGCCCTGCTCACCTCTTTGGAGGAGGGGAGAGTCTGGAATGATAGCAGCCGATGCCAGGGGGGACTTATTCTACCTTTGAGGTAGAATATGTCCTCTGTTTAACTCACCATGCCTTGACATACAGGGCCGTCACCAGAATAGGCCCTGTACACCTGGGGTCAGTGTTCTGCCTCTGCTCCACCCAGTCTCCTCCTCTGGACATTCCCCTCCCACCCCTGTTCAGAGGTCCCTGCACATCTCTGCTGTACGTGCGAGGAGCTTTGGATACAGAATCTGCCCCTGGCCTTTAGTCAGGGATATATGTCTGAACCAGACGTATATCCCCATTAAACGCAGTGCAGAATGACCCCTCATAGGCTCTGCCTATTCAAGGTATCCTCCCTGCCCCTATTCACCACGCTAACCTGTGACGCCTGATTCCTCACACTTTTAAGCTCTTACCTCCCATGGTATGATGCTTGCAGGTTTAAGCAACAGACCAGGAAGTTCCATACCCAACCGCTCCATTTCAGAGGTGACAAAGGGTACAGGTAAATGGAGCTCAATCTGAGGAGGAAGATGTTACCAGTGGTGGGCCACAAGGATCTGTCCTTGGTTCAATTTTTTTTAACATTTTTGTTAGTGATATTGTGGAAGGGCTGTTGGGTAAGTTTGCATCTTGGCAAATGATGCCAAAATCTGCAATAGGATTGACAACCAGGAAAGAGTAGATAACATGAGGAGGGATCTCGTTAAGCTTTGAAATGGTCAAGAATTTGACAGTTCAGATTTAATGCCAAAAAATGCAGGGTCATGCATTTTGGATACAAAAGTCCAAGGGAGCGGTACAGTATAGGGGTGAAATACTCGTGTCCACAAAAGGAGAGCAGGACCTGGCATGATTGTTTCTGAGGATCTTGAGGTGACTAAACAGGTAAAAAAGGCAACAGCAAAAGCCAGAAGGATGCTTGGCTGCATAGGGAGAGGAATGGCCAGCAGGAAGACGGAAGTGATAATGCCTCTGTATAAGTCTTTGGTGAGACCTCATTTGGAGTTTTGTGTACAATTCTGAAGACCACACCTTCAAAATAATATAAACAAGATGGAGTCTGTGCAGAGGGTGGCTACCAAAATGGTCAATGGGCTTCATCATAAGGCATATTGAGACAGACTTAAATATCTCAATAGGTATACTTTGGAGGAAAGGCAGGAGAGGGGAGATATGATAGAGACATTTAAATACCTAAGAACATAAGATATGACATACTGGGTCAGAATAAGGTCCATCAAGCCCAGTATCCTGTTTCCAACAGTGGCAAATCCAGATCACAAGTACCTAGCAGGTTCCCCAAAAGACCCACAGGTTCCACAATGATTGTATTAGCGCAAGCAGTGCATTTCCTGGGTCCTATTTAATAATGGTTTATGGACCTTTCTCAAGGAACCTGTCCAAACCTTTTGTAACCCAGCTACACTAGTGCTTATACTACATTACTACTACTACTATTACTACTACTACTACTGAACATTTGTATAGCGCTACAAGATGTAAGCAATGCTGTACTGCCACATGTAAAAGACAGATATGGGATACAGCTAGTGGGAATGGTAAGGAAACACAAAGGAGATTAGGTGAGTCAAAATCAGAAAGCGGCTGTGAAGATGTGAATTTTCAGCCTGGATTTGAAAAGGGTCAGAGAAGGCACCTGACATACTGACACTGGCAGTTTGTTCCAGGCATAAGAAGAAGCAAGTTGAAAGGAGTGAAGTCTGGAGTTAGCAATAGAAGAGAAAGGCACAGATAGAAGTGATTTGCCAGAAGACTGGAGTTCCTGAGGAGGGATGTAGAGAGAGATAAGAGAGGAAAGGTAGTGAGGAGCTGCATAGTGAATACACTTAAAGGTCAGCAGGAAAAGTTTGAAATGGATGCGGAAACAGATAGGGAGCCAATAAACTGACTTGAGAAGAGGGGTAATATGAGCATGATGAGGATGGTAGAAGGTTAGCTGCGCAGCAGAGTATTGATTACGCGTTGAGTGAAAAAATATTTTCTCTTATTATTCGTAAATGGCTTTAACTTCATTGTATGCCCCCTATTCTTTCTACTTTTTGATGGTGTAAACAATCGATCTTCATTTACCCGTTCCACTCCATTCATTAATTTATAGACCTCTATCATATCTCCCCACAACCGTCTGTTTTCCAGGTTGAAGAGCTCTAACTTTTTAAGCCTCCCCTCATAGGGATATCCTTGGCATACTTCCATGGCATAAAGGCATGAGAGACTCTTTCAACTGAAAGAAAGCTCTGCAACGTGGAGGCATAGGTTGAAGATGAAAGGGGGTAGACTCAGGAGTGATATGTGGAAATATTTTTTATGGAAAGAGTGGTAGATGCATGGAATGGTCTCCCAATGAAGGTAGTAGAGACCAGGACAGTATCTAAATTCAAGAAAGCATGGGGCAAATACTGACGACCTATAAAGGAAAAAAAGGGACTATATAATATGGTCACTCACACCTCCATCCGCACACCATCCACTACCAATGACTTCTCTGACATCCTCTGAAATATTTGTGGGAGAATGTAGGGACACAGCTTTATTTAACTTACAACAGTAGAACTGCAAGTGTTAAAGATTTAAATCAAGCATGGGCATAGTTTAAAAGTACCATCATGGAAACCCAGACCAGATGTATTCCCTGCTTTAAGACAAAAGTGGAAGGTAGGCCAAAAAACTGCCAGCATGATTTATAAGTGAGGTTAGAGAGGCTGTTGTTGGCAAAAAAGCATCCTTAAGGAAATGGAAAAAGGAGCCTAATACAAACACTTGAAACAGCATAAGCATTGGTAAGTTAGATGCATGGATTGATAAGGCAGGCAAAGAGAGAATTTGAAAAGAAGCTTGCCGTGAAAGCAAAAACGCATAATAAAAACTTTTTCAAGTACATTTGTATGAATGAACTTGTGGGAGAGTCAGTTGGACCACTGGATAATAGAGGGGTAAAAGGAACACTAAGGGAGGACAAGGCCATAGCAAGAGACTAAATGAATTCTTTGCTTCGGTCTTTACTAAAGAAGATGTAGGAAAGTTATTTATGCCTGAAATGGTATATAAAGGTGATGTAGTGGAAGAATTGAAAGAAATATCTATAAACTGTGAGGATGTATTACAACTATTTGATAAACTGAAGAGTGGCAAATCACCTGGACCAGATGATATACATCCAAGGGTTTGAAAGAACTGAAATATGAGATGGCAGATCTACTATTAGTAATCTTTGAACTATCATTAAAAACATCTGTAGTATCTGAGGATTAGAGAGTGGCCAATGTAACTCAAATTTTTAAAAAGGGTTCCAGGAATGATCCAGGAAACTACATGATGATCCGTTGAGCCTGATGACAGTACTGGGCAAAACGGCAGAAACCATTATAAACAACAAAATTACTGAACAATTACTGAACATTACAAGTTATGGTTTAATGGGAGAAAGCCAACATGGATTTAACCAAGGAAATCTTGTTTTACTAATCTGTTATAATTTTTGAAGATGTGAAAAATCAGGTAGACAAAGGTGAGCTGGTTGATATAGTGTATCTGGATTTTCAGAAGGCCTTTGACAAGGTCCCTCATGAGAGACTCTTGACAAAATTAAAAAGTCATGAGATAGGAGGCAGTGTAGTATTGTGGATCAGGAACTGGTTAAAAGATAGAAAGCAGAGACTAGTTTAAATGGCCAACATTCTCAATGGAAAAAGGTGAATAGTGGAGTAACTCAGGAATCTGTGCTGGGCCTGCTGCTTTTTAACATTCATAAATGACCTGGAAATAGGAAAAAGTGATCAAATTTGCAGATGACACAAAATTATTCAACGTTGTTAAACGCAAGAGGATTTTGAAAAATTGGAAGAGGACCTTGAAAAATTGGAAGACTGAACGTCCAAATGGCAGATGAAATTTAATGTGGGCAAGTGCAAAGTTATGCAGCTAGGAAAGAAAAACCCAAACTATGTTTACATGATACAAGGTACCACCTTAGAAACCACCACCCAGGAAAAGATTTAGGTGTCATCCTGACTAATACATTGAAATCCTCTGTCCAGTGTGCAGCGGCAGCCAAGAAAGCAAATAAGAGTGCTAGGAATCATAAGGAAAGGAATGGAGAATAAAACAAAGGATATTATAATGCATCTGTATCATTCCATGGTGCGTCCGTACGTTGAATATTGTGTGCAGTTCTGGTCACCATATCTTAAAGAGGAAATAGCTGAATTAAAAAAGGTACAAAAAGAGCAACAAAAATGGTAAAGGGAATGGAAGGATACCCCTATGAGGAGAGGCTTAAAAGGATGTGGCTCTTCAACTTGAAAATGATACAGATGGGGGGCGGAGCCCGATGTCCAGCGGGATGGTCGCATAACGCTGAGGCTCCCGAGAGGCCTACTCAGAATCCTGAATTAACACCGGACATACTTGAATTTCTGCTCTGATCTTGCCGGGGCACATTGGTGAGATGGCGGGTACCAAACCTACGCGCCTGGAATTTGGATCTCCAGTGGCTTCTCACGGCAAACGCTCCAAAACTGAACCCCCGTCCCCGCAGAAGGGGCTGGCTTTGCGCGAGGGCCCCGAAATGCAGCAGGAAATCCTCGCAGAGATTAGAGGGGTTAAGGACCTCGTGCAGTCAAACGGTGAAGCACTCCGAGCGCTGCGGGAAGATCTTGGTGTACTGCAAGGCAGGCTAGAGGGGCTCTCTTCGCGTCAGGACAAAATGGAGAGCATATTAGACTCCCATGCGGTCCGGCTGTCCAAACTCGACAAAGTTGAACGTCAGGTGCGGGCCTTGCAGAAAGAAGTGGAAGATGGCAATAATAGAGCGCGCCGCAACAACCTACGACTCGTGGGCATACCGGAGGGAGCGGAATCGGGAGACATGAAGGAGTTTTTATATAAAATCCTCCCTTCCCTGCTCCAAATCACCTTTACCAAAGAATTGGAGATCGATCGCGCTCATCGTGTACCCACAAACATAACGCTCAACAGGAAGACCCCGCGGCCTATCATCTTTCGACTTTTGAGATATCAACATGTGGAGCAAATTCTCAGTGCCTCTCGGGCAAAGGGCCATATGGAGTTTGAGAGCCACAAGATCTCCTTCTATCCTGACTTGGCTAAACCCACGGTCGACCGCCGAAAGCGCTTTTTGGAATTCCGGCCGAGGCTTCAACAACTACAAGCACGCTATGGCCTGATGTACCCGGCCAAGCTCCGAGTCACGCTTCACAATCAGACAAGAACATTTGAGGACCCTGATCTACTAGCGGAGTTTTTGGATGCTAAAGAAGCCGACTTGATGCGCTGACTTCCAGAGTATTCCTGCCAGTTTCTCATATCCGCTGTACCTGCCACATTGGATTTGCCGCGGCTCAGCAAAGAGTCTGTCGAGGGCGGTTTGTTGCCTTATTTTGATGATATCTGTGACCCGACTCCATCTACCCATAGTAGCCTCGATGAGTATCAGAGACAGTGTTAATTATGGACTCTGGTGTTTCTTTTCTTTCTTTTTATGTCTCTATCTTCCTCTCTAGGGCCTCCTCCCGCAGACATATGGTCGCCATATTCATTGGGGGTTTTGCTTCTTCTCTAAGTTACTTTGGTACATACTTTTCAATATGGGGTGTATTAGCCAGCATATTCGGTGATTATGTCATTGTTGTACAGATTCTGATTATGTTGTATGTTTTCAAGCGCCCTTACCTAAAATGTCTATTACCGATTGATGGCACCATGTAAGATTTTATCATTGAACGTAAAAGGAATCAATAATCCGATAAAACGGAAAGAAAATCCTAAGCTATCTAAGTCATGAAGCTGCGGACCTGATTTTCCTCCAAGAAACGCATTTAAATTCGAAGGAAACTCTTAAACTCAATATTAAACCTTACATGGTGGCCGCCTATTCCCCAGCCGTTTCTAAGAAATGTGGGGTTGCCATACTGGTTAGGAAATCTCTGCATGCTACTATTATTGCGACTAGCTCAGATACAGCAGGTAGATGGTCCAGAGTTCACCTCAAGATAGGTAACCTTGAAGTTACATGTATATGCCTTTATGCTCCTAATGTGGATGACCCTGCCTTTTTTGCTACCATTGCTCAGGTTGCGCAGGCCTCTGCTAATACTTCATTGATAATTGGGGGGGATTTTAATTTAGTTCTTGATCCCCTGATTGACAAACAGCCGCCTAGGACAAGTGGTCCCCCCAAGAGTCACACCACGCTTACCTCTGTGATCAAAGATCTTGCTTTAGTCGATCTATGGAGGTTACTACACCCCAATGAGCTTGACTTTACATTCTTCTCTTCCCCTCACAAATCCCAGTCTCGCATAGATTTCTTTCTAATATCAAAACTGTTAGTTCCTCAGGTGGACACTGCAAAGATTCACTCCCAACATATTTCAGATCATGCTGCTATTTCTTTTCAATTACACACTACTGCACCCCAAGGGAATTCGGGGGCCTGGTTCTTTGATAGAGCCCTATTAACTCAGCCAGAGTTCCAGTTAGAAATTTGAGCAGCCATACAGGATTACTTCCATTTTAATTTACCCCAGGATACGGCGAATTGGGCTTGGTGGGAGGGTTTTAAAGCGGCCATTCGTGCAACGATCACTAGTTATCAAATTCGCCTGCGGAAACAACGCAAACAGCAGCTACTTATACTAGACCAACAAATCAAAGCAGGCGAACGAGTTCTAACTTCACGTACTGATCCATGCGTCTTAGTTCGCTTACAGCGTCTCCGTTTTCAATATAATGCAATCCTCTCAACTGCAGCTTCTAAGAGTATTGAGCTTCAACGAGGGACATACTACCGTGAAAGCAACCGAGCCGGTCAACTTTTAGCCAACGCCTTGAAAGGTCAAAAAGAAGCCAAACGCGTAGCGGCCCTTCGAGCCCCACAGGGAAGGGGCATACTGACCACAGACTCCGATATCGTAGAACTCTTTCGGGATTTCTATACCCGTCTATATCAATCTGAATGTGAGTTCTCATCAGAGACCTTCGAGCGATTGTTTTCTGGTATTCAGCGGCCGACCCTTTCTGAAGCTGATAGGGATGCGCTGGATGAACCCTTCTCTACTTCAGAGATCCAATCTGCCCTAAAACGAACAGCCTCGGGTCGAGCCGCCGGGCCTGATGGTCTCCCGACCGAATTCTACAGAACGTTCAGTGCAGATTTAGTTCCCTACTTAAAACTCTATTTTACTGCCCTTGCGGTAGATACATCCTCTTTGGGATCCTTTTCTGCAGCTAATGTGGTAGTATTTGAGAAAGAAGGCAGAGACCCGCTGCTAACCGCCAACTACCGTCCAATCTCCCTACTTAATGCCGATTATAAGATCTTCGCAATGATCTTGGCCACCCGGCTATCTGACAGGATGGCCACCTTAGTCCATCCCGACCAATGCGGTTTTATACCCGGCCGATCTACCGCTGACAATGCTCGGACCTTGTGCCATGTGCTATCCAGTGCTGCCAATTTAGACCACCCTTGGGTGGGTCTTTCCCTAGATGCTGAAAAAGCCTTTGATCGCCTAGAATGGCCCTTCTTATTTGCAGTTCTCCGATGGTATGGCTTTGGGGAGGGCTTCCTCCGATACCTCCAAGTCATGTATACTCAACCCGGTGCCAGTATTTGTGTAAATGCCATTAAGTCTCAGCCTTTTAACCTCCAAAGAGGCACGCGTCAAGGTTGCCCCCTATCACCAATGCTCTTTGATCTAGCTCTTGAACCCCTCGCCCTCCTTATTAGACAGTCCGCACGTATTCGAGGTGTCCCCTTCAGTCACAGAGAGATTAAACTCTCTGCATATGCAGATGACCTTATGCTCTTTGTATCCCTTGATTCGGTTCCAGCTGTCTTATTTATTTATTTATTTATTTATTTATTACAGTTTCTTATATACCGCGCTATTTAGAATCAGCGCGGTTTACATCATAACAACAACGACCATAACGACAAACTGTCAGGTTTTACATTGAACAGGAGTACAAACTTGGATAACTGGGTTAACTATATACATAATCTATCTACAATGCAGTGTGAGGGCATTTCTAGATTGGGTCAATTCTTGGAGGGGATATCTTGGATCTGATTGATGGATACTCGCAATTATCGGGTTATAAAATAAACTGGACCAAATCTGTAGCATTCCCACTGAACCGCTGGGTACATGAGGCTGACATGCAGGCCTTTCCTTTCCTTTGGCAATCCCGCATGGTGAAATATCTTGGGGTCCATTACTGTTCTCCTTTAGAAGACACTATTAGTTTTAATGCCAAAGAGGTAGTCTCCAAAGTCCGTGAGCTCACAAATCGTTGGTCTCCCTTATCCCTTACATGGTGGGGCCGCCTAGAAACTGTGAAAATGATGATAGTCCCCAAAGTGAACTATATTTTAGAAATGCTGCCATGCTTACTCCCGCTACACACCTACAAAGATATTGAGGGCCTTCTCGTCCGCTATCTCTGGCATGGCAAACCACCAAGGATAGCTAAACAAAAACTACAGTCTGCGAAGGAACTAGGGGGTACCCGCTTTCCTGATTTTCTCAGATATCATCAAGCCTTCTTACTTAAACAAGGTGCCCGATGGCTAGATGCTTCAACAGACAGCAGACCAGTTTGGCTTGACATAGAAGAGGAGCTTAGTAGCCCAATTCCGTTGATCCATCTCCCCGGTATGTCCCATCAAGTAGACACCCGCCATCCCCCAATGATTGTCGATACTCTTGCGGCCTTTAACACTCTCATTTTATCACTGGGCCCAAACGTATGTCCTCAGGACGGACTCCCGCTGTGGAATAACCCCAGAATTCAAGTCCTAAATAGAACAATAGCATGGAAACCCTGGTACTCTAGGGGGATCTGGACACCCCAACAGCTCTTCTCTGCAGCTCGTTGGAAAACCTTTTCTGATTTGCAAAAGGAATTTGCGTTACCAGCGAAACATTACTTTCAATTGATGCAGCTTCAACACTGCCTCAAAAGTGCTCAAATCCTGCCGCCCTCTGTCCCTACTGAGGACGGGCTATTAGAACTAATTCACTCTATTAGGAGTACACATGGGGTAGCCTCTAACTTTTATAAACTATTATGTCAGGGTACAGCTACTGCTACTTGTAGAGCCCAACAAGCCTGGGAGCGCGAACTGCAAACCACTTTAACCCCTGTGCAATGGAGCGTTTTCTGGAGCAAAGTAGTGCGGGTTTCCCGATCTGCCTCAGTTACCCAAACTCTCTTCTTTTTTGCACACAGATGCTTTTATACTCCAGAAAAAATAGCCAAATGGAACACAACTGCTAGGGACCAGTGTTGGTCTTGCCATACTGCTGTGGGAACCCTTGCTCATGTTATTTATGAATGTCCTCAACTACAGGTTTACTGGGGGCGGGTCTGGGGTCGTATTCAATTTATCTTACACCTCCACGAGCCTCTTTCCTGGAAGATTGTGGGACTCCGCTCAGTGGCGGAGGTCCCCTCTCTTCCTAAGAAGGGTCGCTTTCTCCTTGATTTCATGCTGGGTATAGCCATATGTTTAATCACGAGGAATTGGAAGGATAGCTCTCGACTTACTGTCAATGAATGGTGGAACCTTGTCTGCTTATATAGTAAATATGAGCAGATATCTCGGAGAGCTATTCCCCATACCACAACTCACTCTCGCTTGTCTAAATGGCAGATGCTCAATGATTATGTACAATCTGCTCATTGCTCCGACATGTCTGTTTAATGTACACTCATCATGTTTCAGATCACCGTTAGGTTTTGTACCACAATAATGTCAATACACGCCCGTTTCGGGAATGATTAGTTTTCTAGAGAAGAATCAGGGGGTAGGGGGGTGGCAGGGGTTTACTTTGGTGTATGTATCACATTCTATGTATGTATCTGTCTTTTAGCTGTATGTCTTCCTTTCCTTTGTTGTTATAAAACGAAAATAAAGAATTAAAAAAAAAAGAAAATGATACAGATGAGGGGGGATATAATAGAGGTCTATAAATTAAAGAATGGAGTGGAACAGGTAAATGTAGATTGGTTGTTTACGCAGTCAAAAAGTAGAAAGACTAGAAGACATGCAATGAAGCTACAATTCAACCCTTTTAAGATTAATAAAGAGAAAATATTTTTTTACTCGTTTGAAATCCAAGTTGTATTACCCTCCACCACCCGCCCGCCGACCAATGAAATCCTCCTGCTCAGAGGCTCCTGCCCAATCGGGGCAGTGGGAGCAACTGAAAAACTTTAAAAGTGGTGCCCCAGCAAGCAGACCGCCGCTCCAGCCTCCACCACCCGCCCACCAACCAACGAAGCTCCCCCGATCTTGGTAGAGCGCCTGAGCGGGAAATCCTCCCGCTCAGAGGCTCCTGCCCAATCGGGGCAGTGGGAGCAACTGAAAAACTTTAAAAGCAGCACCCCAGCAGGCATCCCACTGCTCCAGTCTCCACCACCTGCCCGCCAACCAACAAAGCTCCCCCGATCGTGGTAGAGTGCCTGAGCGGGAAATCCTCCCGCTCATAGGCTCCTGCCCAATCTGGGCAGTGGGAGCAACTGAAAAACTTTAAAAGCACTGTTCCAGCAGGGCACGCCCGCGCCTGGTGGGCCTGTGCCTGAGAGCCTTTCCAGAGGGCTCTTTGGCATGACCCTTAGGCGCAGCCACAGAAGCAGCCACAAAGAGCAACAAAAGCAAACCACAGCCAAAGCAACCCACGTATTAAAGTAACAGCAGCCAGCATACTCCAGCTCACACAGTCAGGCTCAAGCAACCCGAGACAGTGTGAAAAAGGAAAAGGAACACCCAATGCCCTAAGGAAACCAATGCAGAAGCCCAACCCAGCCCCAGTACACACAGGTACATCTATAAACCATGCCATCCTTCCTAGCCCCAATTTACCTCCTATCACCATTCCTAACCCTTTATCCCTCCACCACCGACACGCTCTCCAACTACCCCACATAAAACATCACAACCATCCAAACCACAAACACCAACAACCCCCCCCCTACATGGGGCAACACCCACACCAATCCATACCCCCAATCCCCCAAATAGCAACCCTCTCTCCATCACACTAATAAATGCTCGCTCAGTCAGAAACAAACACCACATGCTCCAAGACCTGATCACAACCCAAAGATTGACATCATATGCATAACCGAAACATGGCTAACAGACACCGACACTGTGCTCATGAACCAACTAACACCAAATGGATACAGTCTTCACCACTGCTCTTGAGTCCATACCAGAGGAGGAGGAGTAGCCATCATTGTGAAAGCCAACCTCCACCTCAGAAACCATGCCACGGAAACAACCAATGAAATGGACATACTCACCATCACCAACAAGCACCTCTCCATATGCTTAATCTACTGAGTGCCCACCCCAAGCATCGACCTATCAAGCATACTACAACACATATCTGAGAGCGCCATCTCCACAAAAGAGCAACTAATCCTCGGAGACATCAACCTCCTATCACTCCAAGACAAATATGCGGAAGCCTCCATCAATGCCATGGAAGCAACGAACCTGACCCAGATCATACACAAACCAACACACAAAAAAGGGAATACACTTGACCTCATATTCCTGAACTCCCAAAATGTCACCTCATACAAAAACCCAGAGATCACATGTGTACCATGGTCAGACCACTATCTCATCAACATCTCCCACATCTACCAGCACACCAGTGTCAAAGAGAACAAACAACATACAAGAAGATTTAAACCATTCATCAAAGAGGAGTTCCTGGCGCAAATACTATCTAAACTCCAAACAAGCTCCACCAATATCGATGACCTAATCTACAACTGTAATACTATGATCTCCTCTGCATCCTGTGCAACAGCAAACAGCACCAAAACCAGACCATACCTCAACAAAAGCCCGATGGTTCACCCCCAACCTATGGAGACTAAAGACCCAGCTGAGAAGAGCGGAGAGAAAATGGAGAAAGACCAAAAAAGAGGATGATAAAACAAAATACACGAGTGAACTAGATGCTTACCACACAGAAACCGATAAAGCAAAAAGGACCTACCACTCGAAGATCATAAACACCTCAATAAACAAACCACGAGAGCTCTTCGAGATTGTCAAGAAGCTAACAAAAGCACCCAACCACTCCAACCAGCTACCGAACATCCCACCAGAACTACTAGCACGCCAATACAAGCAGCTTCAACAACCACAAAATCCACAACTGAATGCAGAGATAACCACCCGCCCTACTACCATAGACACAGACTGGAGCACATTCAAAACAATCACCAAAGAAAAAATAGAATACACCATCTCCTGCCTAAACACTACCACCTCTCCACTAGATCCCTGCCCTGTGGAATGGATAAAAAAAATCCAAAGAGGACATAAGCACATCCCTAACCCACATTGTTAATGAATCCCTCAGTCAAAGACACATGCCAGACATCCTCAAAACCTCCATCATCTGCCCAACCCTAAAAAAAAACACAACCTGGACCCCCTTGACCCTGCCTCCTTCAGGCCTATAGCAAGTCTTCCATTCACCGCCAAAATCAATGAGAAGATAGTTCAACAACAACTTCAAGACCACTTTGATACCAACAACATACTGGACCCACAACAACATGGTTTCCGTCCATTCCACGGAGTCAAGACCCTCATGACATCACTAATGAACACCCTCATCAAGGGTACACAGTCCAAACACTCTGGATATGCTATGATCTTCCTGGACATATCTGCAGCCTTTGACACCATCTCCCACAACATCCTAAACAGACTCCAAGAAATTGCCATCAAAAATGTCATACTTCAATGGTTGCACTTCTACCTGACCAATAGACAACAACTGATCCGCACAAGCACAGCAACCTCCCCCCCCCTTCAGCAACACCAAGGAGTACCCCAAGGATCCACACTATCCCCCATGCTCTTCAACATCTACCTGCAACCACTCTGCTCAATCATACGTGCCCATAACATCAACTACTACATCTATGCAGATGACATAATGCTCTATGGACTGATCACAACCACCAACCCAAATAACAACCACCTATCAGACTGCTTTATAGAAGTCTCCAACTGGCTACAAAGGAACAACCTATCCATCAACATAAAAAAACAGAAGCCCTCATAGTAACCAAGGACCGAAACTTCACATCACCTCCACACCTCAACTTAGGAACCACACAAATACAAATACAACCACACATAAAATACTTAGGAATCATCATAAACAAGCACTCAGACTCAAGCAACAGATCAAAAAGACTACCGGAATAATATTCCACAAGGCTAAAACAGTACAACGCCTCAGGCCTCTCATTGATCCACAGGACTTCAGGACAGTCATGCAAGCTATGACACTCCCCCACCTGGACTACTGCAATATAATCTATCACGGACTACCTGCCACCCACACCAACCCACTACGAACTGCCTTAAATACCACAGCAGGAATTATCCAGAAGGCAAAAAAACAAGATCACATCACCCCAGTCCTGAGAGAACTGCACATACTCTCTCTCGAAGCAAGAATCAAATACAAATCAACCCTACTTATCCACAAAGCCCTCTATCAAACACAGACTTCCCAGCTCCGCACTCTACTCCCCCAACCCACCCACAACAGAACAACCAGACAAACCACCAGCAACACCCTCACCATCCCCCACGAACAAACTAAATACAATCAACGGACCTGCAACAGAGCCTTCAAAATATACACGCCATCCCTCTGGAACTCCCTACCAAGTAAAATCAGAAACAACGGAGATCCTTCAACATTCAGGAAACAACTAAAAACCATCCTGTTCCAGGAATACCTCCGACCAGAAACAAACATCCATCACTGACTACCCCTCCAGACCTTCTAACATACCCACAGATCTACCTACTAAGAGACTGATGTCCATTGTTTAAGTCCTTAATGTCTGTTCAAATCATTAATGTTGGCCTCCCCGGTGACAGCCCCTCCACCCTAAGAATTGATTACTGTTCCCCACCCCTTTGATGTTAAACCGCTTTGACCCGATGAAAAGCGGGATATAAATACAGTTAAATAAATAAAAATAAAATTAAAAAAAATGTAAGTGCATAACAGCCCCCCCCCCCTGTTCTGTACAAAAATGTTTTCTGTAAACCGCACTGATTTTAAAGAGTGCGGTATATAAAAGCAATAAATAAATAAATAAATAAAAATAATCAAACTCTGGAATTCATTACCTGATGATGTAGTAAAAGCTGTTAGTGTAGCAGGATTTAAAAAGGTTTGGACAAGTTCCTGAAGGAAAGGTCCATAAACCATTATTAGAGGACCCTGGAAATCCACGGCTTGCCCTGGGACAAGCATTGTGGAACCTGCACGCCAGTCTCCAAACCCTTACTTACCCCCCCACCCATGTCCCAATTACCCTCAGCAATACCAATCCCTGGAATAATGTAACCCCCAAACTCTGACATAAGTGGTGACATCCTCCTGCTATTTACCACCCCCCACTCAAGCTGTGGCCCTAGTTCTAGGGTTGCCAACTGGCTCTAGATGCACACGACAGGCTTGATCCATTGCATGCAGGGACATGTAGTTCTGATTTCTCCATTGCATTCCATAAGGAAAACAAGACTACATGTTTCTGCATGCAGAGGGGTAAACCCAGGACTGGATCAAGCCTGCCGGGCATATCTGGAGTTAGTTGGCAACCCTAGGCCCCACAGCCACCAAAAAATGCTTTTAAAATATTCTGAATTGGAGTCAGAAAGATATCTGAACTCATATCCAACAGATGTACCCCATCATTTTGAAAGAGCCCAGACAATTGGTTTTTAACAGCTCATGTGACAGAATCCCCCCCCCCCCCCACACCTCCCAGGATCGCTACAGAATTGGCAACCTCTGCATTTACCCTCCATCTATCATTTTAGGATTGTTAGTATCCCTCTAAACCAATCTGGGAATTATCTGAGACCAAATCAAATGGGCATGAGGGAAAGAACACTGCACAATCAAACAATCCCTCGTCATTTGTCAAATCAAGCCCACCCCTTTCACAGTTTGTAGATCATTCCCCCCAAATGAATCAATATCACTTGCAAGGAGGAGAAGCATCTTGCTTGCAAAAGGGATGGTTCCACAGCATGCCCTGGATCCCCAACCATCAGACATGAATCCCCACTGCTGCCAGTCGCAGATGCACACCCAGATGGGACTCTGCAGCTTGCTTCTGGACCCAGAAAATGAAAGAATGACCACACAGCCATATGCATACTTCCAGAGGAAGAATATCTAAAATATAAACTGGCAAAGAAGAATTGTGAGACATCAGCTCCTAGAGCTAACACACATAATCAAAGTAACTGTTACAATGCCAGTGCCCCTGGCGAACATGGCAAATTTCTGGGCAGCCTCAAAGGTCGCTGCCCAAGTGCAGAAGGAATGAGTCCCAAAATGTGCATGCTGATACCCAGCCCACATCAAACTCTTTTTCAACATTGCTGCAAACTGAAACCTAGGGGTATGTTTACTAAACCGTCTTAACGTGCGCCCAGCGATAGTGTGCAGGATGCCATAAAAGGAGTGGGCGTTTTGGTCTTAACGTAGCAAAACGGGATTATTGTGTGATAACGCGCGCTGCGCACATTATCAGGCGAAAAGCCACTAAGCACGTTAACGCGTGATAATCTTAAGTAGGCGCGCAGACATGGAAGCATAGAAGCAGAGGTGTAGCACAATGGTTAATATGCTGACTGATGATACAGGGGTCATGAGTTTGATCCCCCAGTATGCATAAGGCTGGCTGAGGCATCACTGTTTAAGTAGTGCTTTTTGAGGCATTTTACTTTTATTTTAATTAGTGCTGCCAGCAAACACACCCTCACGGTGGCGCAACCTAAGATGCTGCATTAGGCACCTCATAATGCACTCCATAGGGCACATTATAAAGTGCACTGTCCGCCAAGGCACCCTATAATGTCCCCTATAGGACACCTTATGCCTTATGGGGTGCCTTATGAGGCACCTTAAGGTTACAGTACTCTGAAGGTGTTTTTGCTGGCAGACCTAATGTACATTAAAAATAGACAATGCCTCAGACAGCCCTATCAAATAGCACCACCATGGGCTTGAACCCATGACCTCTGGCTTTACAAGTAGTGAAGTAACCAGTGGGCTACAGCTGCCAACAAACCCCTGGCTGGCTGCAGAAGGACTGCACGTCACCACACAAACTGTCTGCTGTGGATACCAGGATATGGTTAACCCACCCATACCCATGATGCACTGCACATGCAAATCAGCAGTCGACAGATGGGCACAAGATGGGGTATGCACCCCTACAGCACCTTGGCCTGGTAGGGGGAACTGACCTGTGTGGTCCTGGCACAGAGTAGCCACAGACCGTCACATTGTGCAGGTACTGTGCTCACCCTGAGGGTGAGGTGGGGCGCCCAGCACCAGTCCACAACACCTTTCACGGCTGAAATACGCCATGCTTCAGGTCCCCATCAGTGCTACTGTGTGTGATAGGAAGTTCCTGCAGACATACCTAGGATACATCTGTGTCCTTCTGTATTTCTCAGTCATGTCTAGCCCTTATGGGCTATGATGCACCCAGAATAGTGCATATCCTGTGTTGGTACCATGGTTACATGATGTAGGTGAAGGGAGGGGGGGTGGTTTGGACCCATAGGCAGATTATTTACCACCACACAACCCACCTTCTGGGGCTCATGGTGGGAAACAGGATCACCCACCAATAGATCCACATTCTACCTCCCTGCAATGGTAGCAGTAAAGGGGACCATCAACCCCAGTCGTGCTAGGGAACAGACACCATAAAGCAATAGCAGACAGACAGTAGGCCTGGAAATGCTCAGATGTCTTCCCCCCCCCTATCTGACATTCTCCAGCAGCAAGCCTCCAGCCGCTGCACCCTGCAAGGTGTTCCAGCAAGACACATACTAGCTGCAGACAGTCTGCTAGCTAGTCCATAGTCCTGGAGAAGATGCATGTACCCAGAACTGGGATGTTAGCATACACACCAAGCAGATAAATCAGTCATTGGGCCCCAAAAGGGACCCATAAATATCAAATGAGAGAAATACTGCACTATGGGGAAACCTAGCCATGCCATGATCACTGCTCAGTCAGGGTGAGAGTGACCTCCCAGCAAGACATGCTGTGGCCACCCTGTCTGTGCAGGTGGTGGCCGGCCACTACAATGTCCGAGCCATTGCCCTATGCTATGTACAGATGGATTCAGGCCAGGCCATCCTATCATGGCTATTCCCACAGTACCTTGCTCCTCATTATGCACATTGGCAGGCCAATACTGGCAACAGTGCTAGCAGTGTGGGCTGCGGAGGGTGTTTGCAGCCACCACACACTGGATAGACAGACACACACTCCCCACACCTATGCCAGCATTGTGCAACTATAGAGGTGTTTGGCAGCCCTGGCCACCGCACCAGTCCTGGGCACAGAGCAGGCATGGCTATGGTACGCAATACTGTTGGGGTCACTCCCCAGGGTGGTAAACACTGTCAGACACAAGACCTGTAGCAAACTCCACAGACATCAGAAAGGTTGCTATGATGCAGCTCAATCAGCAAATTGTGCTTAACTTAGGAATTGCTATCTGCCAGTAATCATAGCAACCGTTTGATAGATGTTTACCGTATTCCCAGGTTTAGGGTATGCAAGTGCTAGTATTGAGAGATGCACGCAGGGCCCAACATCCTGCCACTCCAGGAGGCATTGGATAATGGAGCCTGTGGGTGCGGGTGTGTCTGCCCCTGTTGGCCACTGCTTTAGGGCAGAGATTCCCAACTCCAGTCCATGTGGGCCAAACACTGTTCAGGTTTTCATGCTGTCCCTCATGAATATGCATGAGATACATCTGCATACCATGGGGGCGGCGCATAGAAATGCAGCACAGGCATCTTTATTAGAGACAGGATGGAACCTGAATGGTGTTTGGCCCTCCAGGACTGCATTTGGGAGACTCTGCTCTAGGCAATGTGCATGCTTATGGTGTCTGTGCTCTGTAGGGTAAAATGTAGGTGTTTTGGGCATGTTTAAGTCATCTGCAATAAAGGTTGTGTCTGTATTAGCACGTTTTAGTAGTGGGTAAAATATAGGGACTGGGTTGGCAGGAACCGCAGTTGGGACTTGAACCTGTGACCTTCTGTTTCTGAACACATTGGCTTTGTGCACTGCACCACTGTCAGAGAGGGCCTGTCTGCTGCAGTGCATGGCACCCACCTACACAGCGCTAGGCCACGGTCTGCTCTGGGCAGCTGCCACTGCCCCCTCCACCACCAGTATCCCTCTGCCACCATGCTGACATGCCATTCTGCTGGTGGTGCTGGTGGAGCACAGTCTCAGGCCATCCAGTTTGCGGGTAGGCGGCTGCCTATGGTGCGGATTCTGGTGTAGGGGTGCCTGCATAGCTGTCCACGCTTCCCCCAGCACCGCATGCCAATGTTCCGTGCCCTTCGGGGTACGTGCTGGGTACTATCCCCTGTGACACTGTGGGAAGTACACTCATGCCCATGTTGGGCCCTCAGCAGTTGCTGTCTGGCTGCTCTACTGTTTCAGCATTCCTATGGGCCAGCTAGGCATCACCCTAGTCCGCACTGTGGGCCAGCTGCACCACAGCATGTGCCGCCTGCAGCTCTCTGTGTCCCCTTTTCCAGCATCTGTCCAGTTGCCCATTCCAACATGCCCGCCCTGCTGTTGTGGAATATGTGCATGCCATAGGAAACCTGACCAATGGAGTCGGAAACCCTGTTCAGCGCAATTAGACTGTGGGCTCATTCACCTTTAATGGGGACGGAGCATAGACCTTTTGAAAATTCATATCTTTTTTTTTGGAGCTTTCTTGGGAGTGTTTTGTGATGTTTCCCATTGATATCACTATTGGCCAGCATGGTTATTTTATTTTTACATTTTCTTCTGTACATTTTCAAGGTTTATTTGCCCTTTTGTTCCGTGCACATGTATCACACTTATCACTTTTTATAGGTTTCCCTGGTTTTGCTGTACATTGCTGACAGAAATGGTTTCTCTTCCCTTTAAGTCAGCTCTAATGCCAGGGTTTCACTGGCGTTAGTTTTGAGCCTCGGATTTCACAGCGTTAGTGTGCAGGGAGCCTCTCCCCTCCCACTCTACACCCATTGACTCCTTCTCTCCGCCCCTGGGGAGCATTCCTCTGCCCTCCGGGAGCCTTTCCCCGCCTTCAGCGCTCGTTTGCGCCGCTGCATGTGTTATCGCGCGCTAAGTACCTGTGCGCCTGATAAAGCGCCATTATCGCGCGATAAGGTACCTTATCGCGTGATAACACCACAGAGCGCACATTAAGATGGTTTAGTAAACATACCCCCTAGTTAATGGCAAAACATCACCATGAACCATCCATTACAATCTACCCACTCTGTGATATACCAGATGTCTAGTATGTCTCTTTCCTTTCCCTATCTCTTTAGTCCACTATCTTCCCTACCATTGCCTCCCCTATGTCCAATGTCTCTTCCACTCCATTGCTGTCTCTTGCAGTGGTTGCTTCTCCACCTCTTCCACTACTGCCATTTCCACCAACCTATGCCTGCCCAGGCCACCCTGAAGCATTGTAAGGTGACGTGCATTGCAAGGGGCCTTCAAGCACTGGTGTGTGCTCAAGCTCTGCTGAGAAATCCACTGCTTGCCTCACTACAAGCAGTGTGAAACCTGTGTCTTTTGGGGAACCTGCTAGGTAATTGTGTCCTGGATTGGCCACTGTTGGAAACAGGATACTGGGCTTGGTGGACTTTGGTCTGACCCAGTATGGCATTTCTTATGTAAATATTGACTGTTTTACTAGATTGTACTTTTTAAAATGAAGAGACTGTCTCCCTATATGTCTGAAAAGTGTTGCATATGTTTGATAGTGCTCTACAAATAATAATAGTAATTTGTATTCAGAAATGACTTTTGCCATATGTTTATAGCCAGTGAAAATCTTAATTTAAAGACTTCAAAACACAAAAAATAGGAAGCAATAGTCAGTGGATTATGACAATTCTGTTATCTTGCTGAAAAACTGCCAAAACATTATTAGCACAATACCACTAGAAGTGGCAGTGATAATGATTTAGCTGAGCTTAATAATGTAGTGACATGGAAGACACAGAATAGATAACTATTTGCTGTCTGAGTCTCTGCAGGTGGTTTCTTCATTGGACAGACCCTTTCACTAAGGGTTCTGTCAGCTCCTGTAGTTAGCCTTCCATTTCATACTGTTCTTGTAGAAAAGTTCTCAAGTATTATTTTACGCTGACAGTTGATGGAGTTGAGTTTAAGTATGTTGTTGCTGCTTGCTCATTTCCCCATTGCTCCCAGATGATTTTTGATGAGAATTGTTTTCTGTTGCATTTGTAATTTTAGGCTGTTTTCAAGCTGTAGAAAAATATTTTATAATATAACATTTTTGCATGTCTAGTCTCTTCTCGCCCTCTGCACTAATTTGTTAGCTGTCTAATGAACATTCTTTAGAATGCCTTACAGATGACTGTATTAGAATCCTTGCCATGAAGACTTTAAACTTGCGTTATCCTGAATTTTCTAAACATGCAGTTTCTAGATGTTTTCTGATCACCCTAACATCTCCTTCCCATTCAGTACTGTGATACACAGTATTCTTCTTTTTGATCCATCTTTTCATACCATGGAATAGTCAAGTCAACCATGACTCATCTCAGAACAGACTAACTTGGTCTGGATAGAGAAGAACATCAAGGGGCCTTTTACTAAAGTACTTTAAGTAGTTAGCATGCATTTTAGCATGTGGGAACTCTCCACTTGAACCCAAGATGATTATTATTGTGGGGGCATCACAGTTACTGTGTGGTAATTCCCATGGTAACTGCAAATCTCGTGAAGGAGCAGGGAGTAAGTATGTAAGAGAGGAGAGTGGGAATGAAGAGCACACTGCGGTTAGCATGAGGAATATGCAGTAGCTTGCACTATCACTGCTGCAATTAGCTTGAGAGGAGTTAGGTGCACCTGGGTTAACTTTGCCACACGTTAGCGTAAGAATCCCCAGGATAACTGCTATGAATATGCTGGCAATGCACCCAAAAGTTATCAAGGAGGCTTTGCACATAATGCATGCTGATCTTAGCACTAAACATGGGCTAAATGCAAAACCCTAGTGCAGTTTACTGAAGGGATGCCTAAGTTCTTCTTAGATTTTTTTTTACTTACTATAGCTCAGCTTTTCAGTTTATGATAAGCACTTTTAAATATTGCACGAAAGTTAGCATATATAGCAGGTGTTTTGTACTCTTGGCACCTCTCTGGTTCTGATTATTTATACATACATCTGTTATAATTTATAATATTTCACTTCTGAGGCATCCTTATTCAGATGTGTAAACTGAATGTGATGATTCTGGCTCTAAACCACTGATGTGTACCTCCAGTCCCTCACCTCTGGTCTCCCATCCAAGGTACTCCAGCACTGTAAGATCTTCAACTACAAAAAAGCAAAAACAAAAACAAACAACTCCAGAAACATACAAAACAAAACCCAGTCTCTCTTTTACCAACCAGTGCTCATTGAGCAGGTCCAGTGGCCTCAAAGTCCCACTTGTTTCTGTAACCCTTCCAGGATAAAAATATGTATTTACAACAGTCCATGAATAATGTAAGAAGATAAGATATGCCATACTGGGTCAGACCAAGGGTCCATGAAGCCCAGTATCCTGTTTCCAACAGTGGCCAATCTAGGTCATAAGTATCTAACAGTTTCCCCAAAAGACACAGGTTCCACAATGCTTGTATTGGGTCAAGCAGTAATATCCCAGGTCCCTTTAATAATGGTTTATGGATTTTTCCTCCAGGAACTTGTCCAAAACCTTTTTAAACCCGGCTATTCTAACAGCTTTTACTACATCCTCCAATAGCAAATTCCAGAATTTGATTACACGTTGAGTGAAAAAATAATCTCCAGGAACAAGCAGGAATAAGTCATCACATATGGGTACGTCGGTACCGACGGAGCCCGCACGGGAAAGCTCCCCAGCTTTTCAGATTAAAAGCTTTTGGGGCCTCCCACTGCACATGTGCGCTGCCTTCCCGCCTTCCTGACCAGCTCTCGTCAGTTTTTTTTTTTCCACGGAGCCAGCAGGTCATGTTCCTGTCACCGCTGAAGAAATTGTTAATTTTATTGTTTTCTTTAGACCGCGTACCTGCCTTCCCCATTCTGAAACCGGTACTGCCGGTCTCTCTTTCTTTCTTTAAAAAAAAAATATATATTTTTTTCTTTTCTTCAGCACAGCTTGGTACTTTGTTAGGCCTTCAGGCCTACACAAATTCTCCTCATGGAGAAGCCATTTCCTGCTTTTAAAAAGTGTACCAAGTGCAGTGCTGTCATTCCTGTTACAGACACCCATGAATGGTGTCTTAATTGTTTAGGACCTGACCATTCCATACCGGACTGCCCATCCTGCTCCCAGATGTTGAAACGTGGATTGCAGAACCGGGCCAACAAGTTCCATGTGCTGTTTCCTTCAGAAGCATCACAGTCATCCAGGTCTTCCTCTCCGGATGGATCTCAGGTAACCAAAACTCCAGTGGGCAAATCCTCTAAAAGCAAATCTCTTTCTAAAGATCGAGAGGCTCTCAATTCTGAGTTCGAGGATTCTGCCCAGGCCAAAAAACCCCGGCGGGAGGTTCCGGCCTCCAAAGCAATCATGGGGACACAGGTTGACATCGATGGCGCGGCCTCGACAGATCACCTGTTGTGCTGCTCTGGGGTACCGGCCCATACCGGTACCGACATCCAGGCAGCAGTGGCGTCTATGGGCAATACTGTCCAAGTCATGCAGCAGGCCATTCTGGCTTTTATTAATGCTGCTACGCCCTCGGTACCGCGGCCAGCGGTACCGGGTCCGGTTCCGGTAATGGCTTCCATACCGGAACCGAGGCCATCGTCTTCCAAACGCAGATCGGTTCCGCATGCCGGATCCGGGCTTTTGCCCGGTACCGATCCCATACCCGGTACGCCCGATGTCGATACCGAACGGTATGCGTATCGTGCGTTGGAAGCACATAGAGGATACTCTGCTTCTTCAGAGGATTTTAACTCCTCTGATGATTCTGATGAGTTCTCCCTTGATCTTCCTGAGGAGCCTTCTTCTCCTAAAAGGAGAATGTCTCCACCAGAGGATTTGTCCTTTCAGGACTTCATCATAGAAATAGCTAAATGTCTTTCTATTGCTTCATCCTCTGAAAAGGAACCCAGATCAAAGAAACTGGATATTTTAGGATACTCTAAGTCTCCTAAAGAGGCAGTCACCCTGCCTATCCATGAAATCCTTCAAGAACACTTGATGGACTTATGGGAGGCTCCTCTAACATTGTCTCCTTCTTCTCGCAGGTTGGACACCATGTACCGTGTCCCCCCTTCTCCTGGTTTCCAAAAAAACCCAGTTGCCTCACCATTCTATTGTGGTGAAGTCTGCAATGAAGAAGATAAAGAGTACCAAAAGGCACTCTTCTACTCCTCCAGGGCGAGAATGTAAGACTCTAGACTCTTTTGGCAGGAAAATTTTCCAGGCTACTATGCTTATAGCCAGGATTAATTCCTATAGTCTTTACATGGGCATGTTTCTCAGTGAAATCGCTCTAAAAGTTCGGCATTTTGCCCCCTTCATCCCTGAGGATAAAAGGGAGGAGTTCATTTTCTTAGTGAAACACCTTTTGGATATTTCAAAGTTCTCCAACAGGGCAGCTTTTGATTCCTTTGAGGGTGCTGGTAGGGCTTCGGGCATTGCTATAGCAGCCCGACGTCTTGCTTGTCTCCAGGCTTCTGATCTAGAACCTTGGGTCCTAGATGGCTTACGGAATCTGCCCTGTACAGGTGAGAACTTATTTGGTGAGGAGTGGCAAATTAAGGCCACTCAAATGGACGCAGAAAATGCCACCTTAGATAGACTTTCTAAGTCTACCTCCACTCCTGCCAAAAAGAAGTCTTTTAAGAGGCCTTATTACAAGAAGTCCAGATTTTCCACAAATACTGGCCAACAATCCTCTCAGCCTCGTTTTGCTGCTAAACGTCAGCAACCTAAACAGGCAAGGTCAAAGCCTGCGGCGTCTGCTACGCCTCAGCAGGCTCAACCCCCTCAGGGGTTTTGACTTGCCCCTAGAGAACTTAACTTTTCTGGCTCTAGAACAACCAGAGCCCCTCACCATACCCGGAAGGTTAGCTCACTTTGCTCCCAGATGGGAGCAAATTACATCAGAGCAATGGACCCTCTCTATCATCAGAGAGGGTTACAAACTCCATTTTTCCGACCTTCCTCCTTATACTATGGTGAGGCAGTTCAATTCTCCCCCATCTCTCCTGACCCTCTTGGGTCAGGAAGTCTCCTCCCTCCTTGCCCAAGGGGCAATAGAGGAGGTCCCTCTTCTTCAACAGGGGACGGGATTCTACTCCCCTTATTTTCTAATACCAAAGAAGACAGAGGGCTTCAGACCAATTCTAGATCTGAGAGAATTGAACAAATTTCTTTTCAAGGAGAAATTCAAAATGCTTTCTCTGGGCATTCTCCTTCCATACCTTCAGAGTCAGGATTGGCTTTGTTCTCTAGACCTAAAGGATGCGTATACACACATACTCATCCACCCATCCCACAGAAAATACCTTTGATTTCTGTTTCAGGGACAACATTTCCAGTACAGAGTACTCCCCTTCGGTCTAGCCTCTGCTCCAAGAGTGTTCACCAAATGCATGGCAGTCATAGCTGCCTTTCTAAGAGGCCTGGGAATTTTCATATTTCCATACCTGGACGACTGGCTCATCTGAGCTCCATCTCAGTCCCAGGCCCAAATTTCCCTGGACCGCACAAGGCGTCTTCTGCAGTATCTGGGACTGGTAGTAAACCTTCCCAAGTCTCAACTAATCCCTACTCAGTCTCTCGAGTTCATAGGGGCCCAGTTAGACACCATCACTGCGAGGGCCTACCTGCCTCAGCTCAGGGCCCAACGCCTGCTGAGTTTGGCCTCCCAAGCTCAGTCCAGCAGTCATTTGACAGCCCAGGAAATGCTGCGACTTCTGGGCCACATGGACTCCACGGTACATGTGGTGCCCTACGCTCGTCTGCATATGAGAGCAGCTCAATGGACCTTGGCCACCCAGTGGACTCAAGCATCTGGAGCGCTCTCCGACCAAATACTCACCTCAAGCCGTCTGTTTTGGTCCCTCCAATGGTGGACATCCACCAAGAATCTGTTGTTGGGGGCCCCCTTCCAACCTTTGTTGCCCCAAGCAACCCTCACAACAGATGCCTCCCAGACAGGGTGGGGAGCTCATCTTCAGAACCTCTCCACTCAGGGCACTTGGTCTCCACAGGAGACCACCCTTCATATCAACCTCCTGGAACTGCGAGCAATTTACCTTGCCCTCAAGGTCTTCTATACCCTCCTTGTCAACCTGACTGTCCTAGTTCAGACAGACAATCAGGTAGCCATGTTCTATATAAACAAGCAAGGAGGGACAGGCTCTCTGTCGCTTTGCAACGAAGCTCTCAGATTATGGGCCTTCGCCAGAGAGCATCAAATTCACCTTCTTGCAGTGTATCTTCCAGGAGTTCAAAACTCTCGTGCGGACAGACTCAGTCGAGTTCTGCTTCCACACGAATGGTCCCTACATATGGACCAGATACGCAGAATCTTTCAGGAATGGGGGACCCCGGACATAGACCTCTTTGCAAGTCCGTGGAATGCCAAACTTCCCCGGTTCTGTTCCAGAACTCAGTGTCAGGGAGCTCAGGCCCACGATGCCTTCCTCCTGCATTGGGGTCAGGAATTCCTCTATGCCTTTCCACCCATTCCTCTAATATCCAAGACTCTGTTCAAGCTCCAGAGGGATCACGGGACTATGATCCTCATAGCTCCCCGCTGGCCACGCCAGGTGTGGTTCCCTCTACTTCTGCATCTCTCCCAGGTATCCTCCCTGGACCTGGGAGCTGCGCCAGACCTCCTGTCTCAGGAGAAGGGGACTTTGTGGCAGCCAAACCCCAAATCCCTACATCTCAGAGCTTGGTTACTGAAGGCCTAAATCTTCAAGACTTTAATCTTTCTCAGCCTGTGAAAGATATCCTTCATGCCTCTAGGAAACCTTCCACGAGGCGTTCTTATGCTTTCAAATGGAAGCGTTTTTCCATTTGGTGTGCTCAGCAGGGTCTTGACCCTCTAGCACTTCCTTTGAATTCCCTCTTGGACTATCTCCTGCATCTTTCAAATGCAGGCCTTAAGACGAATTTAGTAAGGGTCCATTTGAGTGCTATTGCAGCATCCTTAAAACCTATAAATGGACAACCTGTCTCCTCTCATCCTCTTGTTGCACGTTTCATGAGAGGCCTGACCCTAACTAAACCTCCCATCCGACCTCCCCCGGTAGCATGGGATTTGAACCTAGTTCTAGGTCAGCTTATGAAGCCACCTTTTGAGCCTTTGGACTCTACCTCCTTCAAATTTCTTTCCTGGAAGGTTGTTTTCCTTATTGCAGTCACTTCGGCTCGCCGCATCAGTGAACTGCAGGCTTTAGTGGCTCATCCACCTTATACTAGGTTTCATCATGATAAGGTGGTCCTTAGGGCGAATCCCCACTTTATGCCCAAAGTGGTCTCGCCTTTTCATCTTAATCAAGAGGTATATCTACCTGTCTTTTTCCCGGCTCCTCATGCATCCAGTGCAGAGAGGAACCTTCATACTCTGGATTGTAAAAGAGCTCTTGCCTTTTACCTCAACAGGACTCAACCACATCGAAAGTCTTCCCAACTTTTCGTGGCTTTTGATCCTTCTCATTTGGGACTTCCAGTCACCAAGCGTACACTTTCCAATTGGATCGCTCAGTGTATTTCTTTTGCTTACCAGAGTAAGAACATTTCTCTGGAGGGCCATGTCACAGCTCACAATGTGAGAGCCATGGCCACTTCTATGGCTCATCTTCACTCTGTGTCCATAGATCAGATCTGTCGAGCAGCCACTTGGGCCTCGGTTCATACCTTCACAGCCCATTACTGCTTGGACAAGGACTCCCGCCGGGATGCCTTGTTTGGTCAGGCTGTCCTCAAACACCTGTTCCATACTTAAACAACTCCTGCCCACCTTCCCTGGATGGATGCCTGAGATCCATACGAAGATGGTTTACCCTTGGAGGGGGATCTCCCAGGCATCTTAGCTAGGGAGTCCCCATATGTGATGACTTATTCCTGCTTGTTCCTGGAGATAGCACAGTTACTTACCTGTAACAGGTGATCTCTGGGAACAGCAGGAATTAGTCATCACAACCCACCCACCTCCCCTAGGAGTTGTATCTCTATCTATCTTCCTGTCCTCTCTCTCTATTCTCTCAGCTTTAAACTCGAACTGACGAGAGCTGGTCAGGAAGGCGGGAAGGCAGCGCGCATGTGCAGTGGGAGGCCCCAAAAGCTTTTAATCTGAAAAGCTGGGGAGCTTTCCCGCGCTGGCTCCGTCGGTACCGACGTACCCATATGTGATGACTAATTCCTGCTGTTCCCAGAGATCACCTGTTACAGGTAAGTAACTGTGCTTTTTCTCTTATTAGTCTTAAATAGTTTATCCTGTAGCTTCATTGCATGTCCCCTAGTCTTTCTATATTCTGATGATGTAAACAATTGATCTGCGTTTACCCGTTCCACTCCATTCATTAATTTATAGACCTCTATCATATCTCCCCTCATCCTTCTTTTTCCAGGTTGAAGAACCCTAACCTTTTTAGCCTCTCTTCATAGGGGTGTCCTTCCATCCCCTTTACCATTTTGGTGGCTCTTCTCTGTACCTTTTCTAATAATGCTATATCCTTTTTAAGATACGGTGATTAGAACTGCACACAATATTCAAGGTGGGATTGCACCATGGAACGATACAGAGGCATTATAATATCCTTTGTTTTATTTTCCATTCCTTTCCATATGATACATAGTATTCTATTTGCTCTCTTGGCTGCTAATGCACACTAGGCAGAGGGTTTTAACATGTTATCCACAATGACACCTAAATCTTTTTCCTGAGTGATGGTTCCTAATGTGAAACCTTGCATCGTGTAACCATAGTTTGGGTTTTTCTTTCCTAGGTGCATAACTTTGCACTTGTCTACATTAAATTTGGCGTCAGTGTTTTGCTTTGTTTTTAAAAGGGTTATTTGGTCGAACTGGGAAACTACAGACCAGTGAGAAGGATGTGAGTACAAGGAAAATTGGTAATAACATAAGGGTATGTTTACTAAACTGCGCTAATGTGCGCGGCGCACATTAGCGTGCACTAAGGTACCTTAGCGCACGCTAATGTCACGTTACGGGGCACAAATGTGCCCCGCACAGGTGCACGGTGCACTAAAGTGCATGCTCATGTGCGCGGCGCACTAATATGAGATAAAGGCATGGAAAGGCTCCCAGAGGGCGGAGGAAGGCTCCCTAGGGGCGGAGAGAAGGGGTCAATGGGTGGAGAGTGGGAGGGGAGAGGCTCCCCGCACACAAGCGGGGCCGAAATTCAAGGCAAAAAATACCGCGAGTGAAAACCTCGCGGTAGAGCCGATTTAAAGGGAAGAGAAACCATTTCTGTCAGCAATGTACAGCAAAACCAGGGAAACCTACAAAACAGTGATACGTGTGATAAATGTGCATGGAACAAAAGTGCAAATAAACAGTGAAAATGACCCCCAAAAAATAAAATAAAATTATAATCAAGCTGGGCAATAGTGATAGTAATGGGAAACATCAAAAAACACTCCCAAGAAAGCCGCAAAAAATAAATATGAATTTTAGAAGGGTCTACGCTCCGTCCCCATACAAGGTGAATGATCCCACAGTGAAATAGCACTGATCAGGGTTTCCCTCTCCATTGGACAGGTTACCTATGGCATGCACATGTTCCACAACAGCAGGTCGTACAGGTCGGAATGGGCAACTGGACAGATGCTGGGAAAGGGGATACAGAGGGCTGCAGGCGGCACATGCTGTGGTGCAGCTGGGACACAGTGCGGACTAGGCAGATGCCTAGATGGCACTTAGGAATGCTTAAACTGAACAGCAGCCAGACAGCAACTGATGAGGGCCCAACATGGGCACAAGAGTGTTTAGCACATTGTCACAGGGGATAGTACCCAGCAGGTACCCCCAAGGGCACAGAACATTGGCAGGTGGTGATTGGGGGACGTGTGGACAGATATGCAGGCACCCCTACCCCAGAACCCGCACCATAGGCAGCCGCCTACCCACACACAGGATGGCATGAGACTGTGTACCACCAGCACCACCAGCAGAAGGGCATGTCAGCATGGTGGCAAAGGGGTACTGGAGGTGGAGGGGGGCAGTGGCAGCTGCCCAGAGCAGACCATGGCCTAGCCCTGTGTAGGTGGGTGCAATGCACTGCAACAGACAGGCCCTGCCGAACAGTAATGGTATCATCAGGGAATGCACTGTCTCTGTGGCAACACGGTGGTGCAGTGCACACAATCAGCATGTTTGGAGACAGAAGGTCACAAGTTCAAGCCCCAGCTGGGGCTCCTGCCAATCCAGTCCCCATATTTTACCCACAACTAAATCGTGATAGTAAAGACGAACCTTTATTGCAGAGAACATAAGCATGGCTCAAACACCTCTATTTTACCCTACAGAGCACAGACACCAGAAACATGCACATTACCTAGAGCAGATTCCCCCAAATGCAGTCCTGGAGGGCCACAAATCCTTCAGGGTTTATGCTCTCTCCAATCTAAGGATGGAGCGGTACTGGTGGTGGAGGTGGCAGCAGCTGGTGGCCACAGCAGACCATGGCCTAGCCCTGTCCAGGTGGGTGTCGTGCACTGCAACAAACAGGCCCTGTCGGATGTACAGTCATGGACTCCACAGGGAATGCAGCATATCTGTGGCAACACAGTGGTGCAGTGCACACAGACAGTGTGTGCAAGAACAGAAGGTCACAGGTTCAAAGCCCAGCTGGGGCTACTGCCAATCCCATCCACATATTTTTCCCACAACTAAACCGTGATAGTAAGGACAAACCTTTATTGCAGAGAACATACGCATGGTTAATACGCCTATATTTTACCCCACCGAGCACAGACACCATAAACAGGCACATTACCTAGAGCAGAGTCTCCCAAATGCAGGCCTGGAGGGCCAAACACCATTCAGGTTACATGCTGCCTCTAATAAAGATGCCTGTGCTGCATATATATGCAACACCCCCATGGTATGCAGATGTATCTCATGCATATTCATGAGGGACAGCATGAAAACCCGAACAGTGTTTGGCACACCAGGACTGGAGTTGGGAACCTCTGCCGTAAAGCAGCAGCCAATGGGGCAGACACACCCACACCCACAGGCCCCATTAGCCAATGCCTCCTGGAGAGGCAGGACATTGGGCCCTGCGTGCATCTCCCAATACTAGCACTTGCATACCTTAGCAATGCCACCCTACACCTGGGTATACGGTACACAGCTATCTAACGTTTGCTATGAGCAATGCCTACGTTAAGCACAGTTTGCTGATTGAGCTCCATCATAACAATCTTTCTGATGTCTGTGGTGTGTGCTTCAGGTCTGGTCCCTGACAGTGTTTGCCACCCTGGGGAGTGACCCCCAACAGTATTGCGTACCATATCCATGCCTGTACTGTGCCCAGGACTGGTGTGGTGGGCAGGGCTGCTAAACTCCTCTATAGTAGCACAATGCTGGCATAGGTGTGGGAGTGTGTGTCTGTCTATACAGTGTGTGGTGTCTGCAAACACCCTCCACAGCCCACACTGCCAGCACTGTTGCCAGTATTGCCCTGCCAATGTGCATAATGAGGAGCAAGGTACCATGGGTATAGCCCGGACAGGTTGGCCTGGCCAGGATGCATCTGCAAAGGGCATAGGGCAATGGCTGGGACATTGTAGTGCCCAGCCACCACCTACACAGACAGGGTGGCCACAGCATGTTCTGCTGGGAGATCACTCTCACCCTGACTGTGCAGTGACCACGGCATGGCTAGGCACCACCATAGTGCTATATAGTATTTCTCTCATGTGATGTTTATGGTTTTCTTTTTGGGGCCCAGTCACTGACTTATCTGCTTGTTGTGTATGCTGACATCCCAGTTCTGGGTGCATGCATTTCCACCAGGAACATGCACTATGGACTAGCTAGCAGACTGTTTGCGGCTGGTATGTGTCTTGATGGAGCGCCTTGCAGGGTGCAGATAGTGGTGGGGTGCAGCTTAGCATATCCAGGCCTAATGTCTGTCTGCTATTGCATTATGGATGTGTACAGAGATGCATTTGACTGCCCTGTAGATGTCTGTTCCCCAGTAGGACCGGGGTTGATGGTCCCTTCTACTGCCACCATTGCAGGGAGGTAGAATGTGGATCTGTTGATGGGAGACCCTGTTTACCACCCTCAGCCCTGGGGGAAGGAGGGTGGTGGTACATATTTCTCCTAGAGGTCCATAGGGGCTACACCTGACTGAGACATACAGATATATCCAAGGTGTTTCTGCAAAAACTACCTATCTCACACATTAGCACTGCTGGGGACCTGCAGCATGACCTATTTCTGCCATGGAATGTGCTTTGGACCTGGTGCTGGGCGCCCCACTGCACACTCAGGGTGAGCACAGTACCCGCACAATGTGACAGTGTGTAGCTAGTCTGTCCCAGTAACACCCATGGTCAGTTCCCCCCTACCAGGCCAAGTTGCTGTGGGGGTGCATACCCCATCTTGTGTTCATCTGTAGACAGCTGATTTGCATGTGCAGTGCATCATGGGTATGGGTGGGCTAACCATATCCTGTTGACCACAGCAGACTGTCTGTGTGGTGATGTGCAGTCCCTCTGCAGCCAGCTAGGAGCTTGCTAGCAGCTCTAAGGCTGTAACCCACTGGTTACTTCACTGCCTGTGGAGCCAGAGGTCATGTGTTCAAACCCACAGTGAGATTATTTGATAGGAATGCCCAAAGCATTATCTCTTTTTAATGTACATTATTGCTGCCAGCAAAACCACCCTCAGCGTACTGTACCCATGTGGTGCCTCAGAGGGTGCTTTATAGGGCGCCCTATAGGGCACCTTATGGTTACCATCCATATTAGGTGCACTATACGTTATCCTGTGGAGCGACTTATAGGGTGCCCTATAGGGGACATTATAGGGTGCCATGGCGGACAGTGCACTTTATAATGTGCCCTATGGAGTGCCTTATAGGGTGCCTTATGCAGCACCTTCAGTTATGGCACGTGAGGGCGTGTTTGCTGGCAGCAATTAATAAAATACAAATAAAGTGCTGCAGGAAACAACATGTACATGTCAAAGCTGATGCCTCAGCCAGCCTTACGTATTAGGCACACTGGGGATCAAGCTCATGACCCCTGTATCAGCAGTCAGTGCCTTAACCATTGTGCTACACTGCTGTTCCTCCTTGCATGTCAGCGCACCTACTTCAGATTTCCATGCGTTTAAATGCACAGTGCTGCCATCAAACACAGTGCTATGACCTTGCTGTGCCTCATAGGGCACCCTATATGGCACCCTATAGGCCACCCTTTCAGCAACATTGTAGGGTGCCGTGGCCGACAGTGCACTTTAAAATGTGCCCTCTGGGGTACCTTATGAGGTGCCTTATGCAGCACCTTATGTTACAATACTTTGAGGGTGTGTTTGCTGGCAGCACTAATTAAAATAAAAATAAAATGCTTCCTAAAGCAATATTACCTATAACAGGTAACGCCTCAGCCAGCCTTCTTCATTAGGCACATTAGGGGATTGAATCCATGACTCCTGCATCATTGGTCAGTGTCTTAACCATTGTGCTACACTGCTGCTCCTCCTTGTATGTCAGTGCACCTACTTATGATTTTCATTCGTTAAACTGCACAGTGCTGCCATCAAAAACAGTGCTGTGACCTTGAGGTGCCTCATATGGCACCCTATAAAGCGCCCTATAAGCAACATTCTAGGGTGCCTTGGCGGACAGTGCACTTTAAAATGTGCCTTCTGGGGTACCTTATGGGGCGCCTTATGTTACAGTGCTTTCAGAGTGCGTTTGCTAGTAGCAGTAATTAAAATAAAATTCACATGCCTCAGACTACAATATTACCTATAACAGGTAATGCCTCAGCCAGCCTTCTTCATTGGGCACAGTGGGGGATTGAACCCATGATCCCTGCACCATCGGTCAGTGTCTTAACCATTGTACTGTGGTTCTGTTCTCTCACATTAGTGCGCCGCGCACATTAGTGCATGAATAATCCAGGTTTGCTTTATTCAAACTGACACGCCCACTCCTTTTATGGCATCCCGCACAATAGCGCAGCGCGCACCTAACGGAGTTTTAGTAAACATACCCCATAGTATATGACAGCAGATAGATACCATTATGGTTCATCTAGTCCGCCCAGCAAGGTGTCAAGAGCAGGTGCACCTGCTACTCCGTGCAGGTCATCCCTATTTGTTGAGATAGCAGAGACAATTAAGGTTATTTTGATTTTATTCTGTTGCTATAAAGAGATCTACTATGTCTGTCCCATACCATTTTGAATTCTGTCACTGTATTTGCCCCCACCACTTCCAAGCATCAACCACCCTTTCAGTGAAAAAATATTTCCTGATGTTGCTTTTGAACTTACCCCTTTGCAGCTTCATGTTATGTCCTCTAATTTTGCAGCTTCCCCGTCTTTCAAAAAGGTTTGTTTGTTCATTAATACTCTTTATTTAAAGGTCTGTATCATATCTCCCCTGTCCCTCCTCTCCTCTAGAGTATACATATTTAGGTCTTCAAGTTTCTGCTAGTATGTCTTCTGGTGCAGGCAACAAATCATTTTGGTTGCATTCCTTTGAACAATTTCTAGTCTTTTTATATATTTTGCGAGATATGGGGGTATGTTTACTAAATCATCTTAATGTCGCAGCAGTGGTATTATCGTGTGATAAGTGACGTTATCACGCGATAACACGGCGGCGGCGTTAAGGCACACTACACTGTGAAATCCGTGTCTGAAGGGTGGAATAAGGCTTCCCAGAGGGTGGAGAGAAGGGGTCATTGGGCGGAGAGTGGGAGGGGAGAGGCTTCAAACACACTAACGCCAGTGAAACCCTTGTGTTAGGCACATTTGCAGGAAAGAGAAACCATTTCAGTCAGCAATGTGCAGCAAAGGCAAGATAAACCAGAAAAGTGATAGTTGTGATACATGTGAAGGAACCAAAAAGGCAAATAATCATATAAAATGACCAGAACACATTTAAAATCCCAATAACCAAGCTGGCCAATAGTGATATTAATGATAAACATAAAGCAACACTACTGACAAAGCGTAAAAATTAAGATATCATATTTGGAATGGTGTATGCTCTGTCCCCCTACAAATTGAATGATCCCACATTGAAATAGCGCTGATCAGGGTTTCTGTCATTTAGATTGGGCAGGTTTGTTATGGCGTGCACATGTGCAGCAACAGCAGAGTGGGCACGTAGGAAAGGGAAACTGTACTGATGCTGTACATGGGATACAGGGGGCTGCAGGCGGCACATGCTGTGGTCCAGCTGGGACACAGTACGGACTAGGCAGATGCCTAGGTGGCACATAGGAATGCCGAAACTGTAAAGCAGCAAGACAGCAACTGATGAGGGTCCAACATGGGCACAAGTGTGTGTCCCACAGTGTCACAGGGGATATTACCCAGCAGGTACCCCAAAGGGCACATAATATTGGCAGGCGGTGCCGGGTGGAAGCGCGCATGTCCATGTAGGCACCCCTATCCGAGAACCCACAAAATAGGCAGCCGCCTACCATCACACTGGATGGCCTGGGACTGCACACCACCAGCACCACCGGCATAAGGGCATGTCAGCATGGTGGCGGAGGGGTGCTGGTGGCGGAGGGGTGCTGGTGACGGAGGGGGCAGCGGCATCTGCCCAAAGCAGACCATGGCCAAGCCCCATTTAGGTGGGTGCCGCGCACTGCAACAGACAGGGTCTGTCTGACGAACAGTTATGGTATCCCCAGGGAATGCTCTGTCTCTGCAGCAACAGTGTGGTGCAGTACACACAGCCAGTGTGTTCAGGAGCAGAAGGTCACAAGTTCAAGTGCCAGCTGTGGCTCCTGCCAACCCTGTCCCCATATTTTACCCAGTACTAAACCGTGGTAATAAAGACAAACTTTACTTCAGATAAAATAAACATGCCTGAAATGCCTATATTTTACCCTACAGAGCACAGACACCATAAACATGTGCAATCCGTAGAGCAGAGTTTCCCAACTGCAGTCCTGGAGGGCCAAACACCATTCAGGTTTCATGCTGACCCTAATAAATATGCCTGTGCTGCATTTGTATGCGCCGCCCCATTGTATGCAAATGTATCTCATGCATATTCATTAGGGACAGCATGAAAACTTGAACAGTGTTTGGCCCACCAGGACCGGAGTTGGGAACTTCTGCCCTAGAGCAGCGGCCAACAGGGGCATAAACACCCACACCCACAAGCTCCACTATCCAAAGCCTCATGGAGAGTCAGGCTGTTGGGCCCTGCGCGGAGCAGCATCTCCCAATACTGGCACCTGCATACCTTAGCAATGCCGTCCTAAACTTGGTAACATGTTCCACATATATCAAAAGGTTGCTATGATTAATGTCAGCTAACAAATCCTAAGTTAAACACAATTTGTTGATAGAGATTCATCATAGCAATCTTTCTGATATCTGTGGAGTGTGTTTCAGTTATTTATTCGGACAGTGTTTACCACCCCGGGGAATGACCCTAACAGTATTGAGTACCATAGCAATGCCCGCACTGTGCCCAGGACTGGTGTGGTGGCCAGGGCTGCCACAAACATCTATATTTGCACAATGCTGGCATAGGTGTGGGACTGTGTGTCTGTCTATTCAGTGTGTTGTGGCTGCCTACACCTTACTGAGCCCACATTGCTTGCGCTGTTTCCAGTGTTAGCCTGCCAATGTGCATAATGAGGAGCAAGGTACTGTGGGTATGGCCCGGACAGGGTGGCATGAGCAGGATGCATTTGCACATGGTACAGAGCAATGGCTGGGACATTGTAGTGCCCGACCACCACCTGCATGGACAGGGTGGCCACAGCATGTCCTCCTGGGAGGTCACTCTCACCCTGACTTAGCAGTGACCACGACATGGCTAGGTTCCCTCATAGTGCTAGACAGTGTTTTTCTGAAGTGGTATTTATAGTTTCTCTTTTCTGGAGCCCAATCACTGACATACCTGTGTGTGTGTGTGTGTGTGTGTGTGTGCTGACATCCCAGTTTTGGGTGCACACAGTTCCTCCAGGAACATGTGCTATATACTAGCTAGCAGACTGTCTGCAGTTAACATCTGTATGGCTACACCACCTTGCAGGGTGCAGCAGATGCACACTGACTGCCCTCTGCTGGTGAATGTCAGATCATAGTGGGGGGCAGCTAAGCTGACTGGGCCCACTACCTATTTACCAGTGGCCCTGTCCCAAGTTCAGATCTTCAGCAGCTGTCTGTTTGCCACCAGGACTGGGGTTGCTGGTCCCACAGCCTGTCCTCATGTACCTCCACTGCCCCCCTTGCAAAGGGTGAGAGTGCAGGTCTGTTGGGGGCAGGTCATGTCCCCCACCCCGACCCAGAGAGGGTGGTTTGCTAAGTACATTGTCACCATGTGAGCCCTGACACACCCTTGCTCCCTAAACAGGTGACCATAGCAAGCACAGTGGATACACACTATGTTGTGTGCATCATGGCCCATAAGGGCCAGACATAACTGGCAATTACAAATGGACACAAAGACCTCCTAAATGTGTCGTCAAAAAAAAACCCTGCAACACACTGGCACTGATAGAGACCTGCAGCATAGCCCACGTCAACCAACCCAGGTACTGCGGATCTTGTGCTGGCCACTCCACCACACCCTCAGGGTGAGCACAGAACACGCACATTGGCATGGCCTGTGAGTACTCTGTGCCAGTAACATGCACAGTCATTCCCCCCTACCAAGCTGATGTGCTGTAGAGGTGCATACCCCATCTGGTAAGCAGATGTGGACTGCTGTTCTGCATGTGAATTGCATTATGGGTACTGTTGGTTCTATCCTATCCTGGTAGCCACAGCAGATAGTTTTATGGTGACATGCACTCTTTCTGTAGCCAGACATTGGTATGCTAGCTCCTGTAGTGATGTAGCACAATGGTTAATGCAATGACTTCAGTAGCAGAGGTCATGGATTTGATTCCTCTCTATTCCCCTTTTTTTATGGCTGTCCTACACAACATTTCATTCGTGTAACAGTCATATCTGTGCAGATCTGTGCTGCCGCCACATTATACCCTCATCACTGTTGCAATCCATCCTTCTGTCCATCTTTGTGTGTGTGCCAGCTGTGTGGCGCCTGCCCTACTGTGCAGGCTGCTACCCCATGTCCTGCACTGGCACACCTTTCTGCATTGCGGCTCTTCATGCTTGCCTCTTCTCTGTCTGCTCTGCATGGCACTGCTCTACTCTGTCCTCCTGTCATTGCACTTACCCTGCCACCTCTACCTCCTCTGGTGGACACGTATCCCCATCCTCTGCCACACACTGTCATTGTTGCACTGTACATTACCATCACCCTGTACATCAGTACAGCTGCCCTCGATATGTTTGTCCACTTTACCTGCTGCCACATGGGCTGCACGCAGATTTGGCTGGTCCATGAACTCCATCATCTACTTCCTTCCATCACTTGTTCATTGCCTTTCCTTGGTGCTCTGTGCAGTGTTATGGTTACATCTGTGTTTGAGCCATACATTTCATGCTTGTGACTTTGGGGCACCTTTGTGCCCCTGGGCACCATCTCCTGTGTCACCTTGGCATCCCTGGGGCATCTTTTGCGGCACCTTAGGTTTGGCCAGCTTATGGGGCGCCTTATATGCTGCCTTGGAGGGTGCCAACCTTTTCTTCCACCCTCTGGGGCACATTATGACCTGCCTTGGATGACGTGGTGCTTTATGATGTGCCTTATGGTGCACCCTAAAAGGTGCATTAGGTTGCGGCACTGGGGTGAGTCTTTTTTTTGGCTGGCAGTGCAAATTGTTGGGATGTGTCTGACTGTTACAAGCAGGAAAGGGGATTGCCTCAGATAGTCTTTTAACTGAGCCCACTGGGGGATCAAACTCATGACCACTGCATCAGCAGTCAATGCATCAACCATTTTGCTACACCTCTGTTGCTGTGTTTGTAGGTCAGCACGCCTAATTAAGGCTAATGCGCGTTAACATGCCACGGCTCCCTCTATCGCGCAATAACGGACTTTATCTCGCGATAACCCAAAATGCTACCTTAAGACTGGAATGCCCACTACCTTATATGGCATTCGTCACAGTAAGACTGCAACTAACGCCGGTAACATTAAGACGGTTTAGTAAACATACCCCTTAGAGAATTTCACAGTAGGTAAATACAAGTATAAATTTCTTCCTAGTAGTAGTCTTTCAATCTATTGCAGTGAACAGCATGAACATTGTGAATAAACAAGTTATTGGTCTGTAATTTTTGAGAATATTAATTGAATCACACTTTGGAAGGAGAAATGTTCTCCTTGTGATTAACCTAGGGTGGCTACTACCTTGCAGTAGCTCTCGGACCGGCTCTAGTAACTAGTGCTGTGTTGGGCAAACGTTGCCCTGTTCCTCTGCCTATGTATGAGGCCATGACAGTAATGTGCTGTCTGAGGAGTGTGTGGTCTCCCTGGTTTGTTTATTAAATAGGGTCCAACAGCAGCAGAGTGACTTCACAGATCTAATAAGGAAAAATCTGTCAATTAATGTACTCTGTTGCCAGGAGCTGGTGGGTCCAAAATGCTTCATAAAATACCCACTTCTCTCTTTCGCCTTTATTCAACCTCCCATGCAGGTCTTGCTCTGGATTTCAATAATAATACTTTCTTCAATCATATATGCTTTCTGACTGTTAAATGGGTAATCAACCTTACTGATAGTAAAGCTATAGGATTAACCACCTTCTCAGAAAGAGAATTTTAGTACAGGGGTCTAGAAGTGTGATTAGTACTGTACAACTATTTTATGCTTATTTTATAAAGGTGCACGATGTGACGGGGGGCGGAGCCTGATGTCCAGCGGGTTAGACGCTTTGCGCTGAAGCTCCCGAGGGGCCTACTCAGAATCCTGACTTAATACTTACATAAACTCAATATTTTGCTCCGAACTTACCGGGGTGCCTCGGGGGGGATGGCGGCCCACAAACCAGCGCGCTTAGACTTCGGGTCTCCCTCTTCTTCACACGGAAAACGCTCCAAAACAGAGTTGTCTTCCCCACAAAAGATGGTTCCACTTCGGGAAAACCCCGAAATGCAACAGGAGATCTTGGAGGAAATACGCGGTGTGAAGGAACTGGTACAGTCCAACGGAGAAGCGCTCCGAGCCATGCGAGAAGATTTCGGTATGCTTCAGGACCGGCTTGAAGGTCTCTCACTACGGCAGGACAACATGGCGGGGGTCCTCGACTCGCACGCGGTGCGCTTGGTGAAACTGGACAAGGCTGAGCGTCAGATACAGAATCTTCAAAAAGAGTTAGAGGATAGCAATGATCGAGCCCGTCGCAACAATGTAAGGCTCATTGGAGTACCGGAGGGGGCGGAAGCAGGAGATATAAGAGAATTCCTGGTCAAAACTCTTCCCTCCTTGCTGAAGATCACTTTTCACAGAGATCTGGAAATTGATCGAGCACATCGTGTTCCTACCAACATGGCGCTCAATCGGACGACCCCCCGGCCTATCATCTTTCGCTTACTGAGATATCAGCAAGTTGAGCAAATTCTAAATGCTGCCCGGGCGAATCATCATCTGGAGTTTGAAAGTCATAAAGTCTCCTTCTTCCCTGACTTGGCGAAGCCCACAGTTGACCGTCGGAAGAGACTCCTTGCTTTTCGACCTAGACTTCAACAGCTACAGGCTCGCTTTGGCCTATTGTATCCAGCGAAGCTCAGAGTGACTCTCCATAACCAAACTAGAACCTTCGAAGATCCTGATCTGCTAGCAACATTTTTAGATTCCAAAGAAGCAGACCAGATGCGCTAATCCAACAACTTGGATCTGTAATCCGCCGGATCTGCCCGCCATTTTGAATGGCCCGATGCGGTGATCACTGCCTGGAACAGAGACTGCCTGGACTTTTCTTTCTTTCTATATATACCTTTCTTGGTCTCCTTTCCCTCCATGATGTGCACCTCGGTTGGATTCGGAGCACGCACAGCTATACAGGTTATATGTTTCAATTTAGGCCTCCTCTGGGGTTTCTCCCCGCAGACATATGGTCGCCAGTAATTTCTGGGGTTCTGCTTCTTCTCTAATGCACTTCGGTGCTTATTTTGCTATATGGGGCGCTTCATTGTTTTTCATTAGCTTATTTTCTATCATGTCATGTGTACAGCCATATACAGTTAATATGAGGGACATTGTGCAATTATGTGCGTTATCATGTTTCTTTCTCAGAATTTTTAACCCTTCTGAATGGCCTTCTGTAAGATCTTATCACTGAACGTAAAAGGCATCAATAGTCCAATCAAAAGAAAGAAAATCCTTAGCTATCTTAATCATGAACATGCTGATTTAGTGTTTCTTCAGGAAACGCATTTAAACTCCGTGGAAACACTGAAACTTAATGCTAAGCCTTACATGGTGGCTGCCTACTCTCCCGCCGTTTCCAAGCGGTGTGGGGTAGCCATCTTGGTTAAGAAGTCTTTGCAAGCTACTGTAATGGATACTAGTTCTGATCAGGAGGGTAGATGGGCCCGTGCACACCTTAAGGTTGGAGATAGTGAATTCACGTGTATTTGTATTTATGCTCCGAATGTGGATAACCCTGCTTACTATGCAAGTATTGCGCAGTTGGCACAGGCCTCTGCCAATACTCCATTAATACTTGGCGGCGATTTCAACCAAGTACTTGATCCTTTGTCAACGCTGGACTCCCTTAACACTTACTTGGTGGGGCCGCCTAGAAACCATTAAAATGATGATTGTTCCCAAAGTGCACTACATTTTAGAAATGCTGCCATGTCTCCTACCTCGACGTACATATAAATTACTGGAGTCGGGTCTGGGGTCGTATTCAATCTATTTTGCACTTTCAGGAGCCCCTCTCTTGGAAGATAGTGGGACTCCGCTCAGCTGCGGGGATCCCCTCTCTTCCTAAATCGGCTTACTTCCTTTTAGACTTTATGCTGGGCATTGCTATTTCCTTAATTATGAAATACTGGAAAAATAGCTCCCGCCTGAGCCCTACTGAATGGTGGAATCATGTCTGTCTCTACAGTAAATATGAGCAAATACCTCGTATGTCAGCCTCTTCCGCTCAGACCCCCCACCACTTGTCTAAATGGAAGATGCTCAACGACTATGTTCAAACTGCTAAATGCTCTCATTTGACTGTTTAAATCTATGTTAATCTCTGTCACATGATCATTCTGTATCGTAGATACTATTTCTGTTTGTTTGATGTACAATAACTGTTGTTTGTAAGCGCTTATATGATGATACTTATCAGCTTAGAGAAGAAGCATAGGGGTGGGGGGTAATTGGGGTTGCTTTTTCCTTATTGTATGCTTGTATTTGTTTCCTTTGGTGTGTTGTTACTTTTTGCTTGTTGTAAAATGAAAATAAAAGTTTAAAAAAAAAAAAAAAAGGTGCACGATGTGGATTTAAAAAAACAAAACAAAACACTGACACCATTTTTGATTTGCTGCAGGCTAGAAGAAGCCCAATATGGACAAAAATAGAGAAAATTTCCATGACACAGATTTCCTATCGAAACAGAAGCACCTTTTCCATCAGACTATTGGTTATAGAGAGGAATAGTTTAAGAATTCAAAGCTTGAAATACAGTGATTTTTTTTCTCAGATAAGTGCTGCTATTATGAATCTACAGAGGTGTTGCTATCATGACTCTATGGAAGAAATGAAGTGAAAGAAATTTAGCAGATTATTGTGGATGCATATCTATGGATTGTTGAACTGTTGCTCTTATAAAGTATTTTATAAAATCAATATAGGCTCCTATATGCCTTTATAAAATAGGCACCCAAAACCAGCCCCGGTAGCACACACCTTGAAATGTACAAACACAGGTCTACAACAAGGCAGGTGCAAATATATGCATGTGTGTATATATTTTATTAAATATGCCTGTACATTGCAACCCCGCCCCAAGTATAAAAATTTCCCAAAACTTAAAGTTTTAAAAAAAAAAAATTTCCCAAATATAAAAATGGAAAATGATGTGTTAAAACAGCTTGCAAAACTGAAAGTGGACAAGGCCATGGGACCGGATGGGATACATCCCAGGATACTGAAAGAGCTCAGAAAGGTTCTTGCAGGGCCGTTAAAGGATGTTTTTAATAGATCTTTGGAGACAGGAGAAGTTCCACAGGACTGGAGAAGGGCTGATGTGGTACCTCTTCACAAAAGTAGTAACAGGGAAGGAAGTGACAAACTACAGGCTGGTAAGCCTTACTTAGGTGGCAAGAAAAGTAATGGAGCCACTCCTGAAAGAGCGAATAGTAGACTTTCTCAAAATCAACAGGTTGCAGGATCTGAGGCAACATGGCTTTACCAAAGGACAATCTTGCCAAACAAATCTGATTGAGTTCTTTGACTGGCTGACCAGAGAACTAGATTAAGAGCATGCGATGGATGTCATCTACCTGGATTTCAGCATAGTCTTTGATATTGTTCCTCATAGGAGGCTTATCAATAAACTCAGCAGCTTGGGGAGGGGTCCCAAGGTGGTGAACTGGTTCAGAAATTAGTTGATTGACAGATGACAGAAGATGATGGTAAACGTAACTCACTCGGATGAAAGGAAGGTGATTAGCGGTGTGCCCCAGGGTTTGGTCCTGGGACCAATACTGTTCAATGTATTTGTGAGTGATATTGTTGAAGGACTGAATGGAAAAGTCTGTCTTTTTGCATATGACACTAGAATTTGCCACAGAGTGGACTCCCCTGAGGGGGTGGATAACATGAGGAAAGATCTACAAAAGCTGGAAGAATGGTCTTAAGATTTAATGTGAAGTGTCAGAATATCCCAAAGCTTAGGGGGCAAGATGGCGGCAGGGTGTGTCTGCGGTTGAGACACTCCGCATGTACCTCTCCTGCATGGCAGTTTTGGCAGTTCCTTGGAGGTGATGGGACAGCGGAAGCACAAGCAGGTCAGCCTACCCTTGGGCTTGGCCTCCAGTAATACCTCCGGGCAGTTGACTTTGGCAGCGTATGGATTTTCTTCAACTGCAGTCAGAGCAGCGTCTTCAAAAGAATGTCCAATGGAGTCTCCGGGTGGGGTTTCGCCGGCTCTGAGTGCTTCTGGATTTGGTAATCCCCTGAACAGCGTGCTCCCCCGCCTCAACCTGGAGGTAGATTGCCAGCTATCAGAGTGCTCCCTCCCAGTTTACCGATGAGTTCACCAGTGAGAGGGAGTGAAGAGGGCTCCGGAGAGTCGATGGATGCCTTTCCCCTTCTTGTTTGGCTGCACTGGCCGTTGGAGGCCAAGGACAATCGGCACCTCGTTTTGGAGGTGATTCAGCTGTGAGTGTGGGACTTGGCTCGACTCCAGGCCTGGGAGGCTTGATTAAACCCGCTGTAGTAAGTCTAGATGCACTTTGGGATGCGGTGGCGACTATGAATACTTCTCTACAGACAGTTGTAGGTACTGTAAATGCTGATATGATTTCCTTAAGAAATGTTTCTGAGGCCAAAGAAATCCAGGAGGAACTGGCTGGGTGTCTGACCAGTGTTGAAGCATAGCTGGAACATCTTTGAGGACTATGAGCAGCCCAAATTAAGGACAAAATGTTGCTATCTAGGAAGGCTGAATTTTTGGAGAATCAAGTTCGTAGAAATAATTTGAGATTGTTGAATTTTCCTAAATATCCTCTTATGTCTGCTTTAGAGATGGCTCACAAATATTTCCAGGAGGAGCTTAAACTTCCCGGAGATAACTTGCCTCCCATCGTGAGAGCACAGTAATTGTCTTTGGGCCCTAGCTCTCGTGGGTCCGCTTCTGAGAATCTGCTTCAGGGTACCGGGGATCTTACTGCATTCTTGGAAGATTCTCTGGAAGTGGTGACTGACCAGACAACTTTGCTAGTGACCTTGGCTCTTGAGCCGGATAAGTCTTTCGTTCTTCGGGCTTTCTTTAGGAATTTCAATGTACCTTTTCTAGGCTCTAAAGTTTATATGTTTCCTGATCTTTCTAGGGTTACCCAATTGAGGAGGAAGGAATTCCTGGGTCAAAGATCTAGAGTCCTTTCCCTAGTGGGAAGTTTTGTTTTACGGTTTCCTTTTTGTTGTATAATTACTTATAAAGAAAAAGTTTTTCTAATTTTTGAGCCTATTGGAGTTCCTGGTAGCTAGGGAAGAAATTGTCGTGAATACCGCATCTAACATGGCTGATGTATAAGTCTCGTTCCTGTTTTTATTTTTCTTATTTCCTTAAATGATTTTTCCTGAAGTTCTCAGTGATTTTCTAAATATTGTGGTCTACATATGATAATAATTGTGTTTCCTTTGTTTAATTCCTTTAATTGTTGCCTATTGGATGTATCATCTTGTATTTTGTCATTCTTGTGTAACTTGAATGTTGAGAAATAAAAATTCTTAAAAAATATATATTTAATGTGAAGAAGTGCAGTGTCATGCACTTAGGAAGCAGAAATCCAAGAGAATTGTATGCAATAGGAGGCGAGAGGTTGGTGTGCATGGACCAGGAGAAGGACCTCGGATTGATTGTTTGTGAGGATCTCAAGGTGGCGAAACAGTGTGACAAGGCAGTGGCCAAAGCCAGAAGGATGCTGGGTTGTTTACAGAGAGGAATTACTAGCAGAAAGGAAGAGGTACTAATGCCATTGTACAAGTTGCTGGTGAGGCCTCACTTGGAATATTGTGCTCAGTTTTGGAGACAATGGGGCATGTTTACTAAACCGTCTTAATGTTACCGGCGTTGGTTGCAGTCTTACTGTGATGAATGCCATATAAGGTAGTGGGCATTCCGGTCTTAAGGTAGCATTTCGGGTTATTGCGAGATAAAGTCCGTTATCGCGCGATAGAGGGAGCCATGGCACGTTAACGTGCATTAGCCTTAATTAGGCGCGCTGACCTACAAACACAGCAACAGAGGTGTAGCACAGTGGTTAATACATTGACTAATGAAGCAGGGGTCATGAGTTTGATCCCCCAGTGAGCTTAATGCATGAGGCATTCCCCTTTACTTTAAATCAGTGCTGTCTGAGGCATTTTCTTTTTTAATTTAAATTAGTACTGCAGCAAACACACCCTTACAGTGCCGTAACCTAAGGTGCCGCATAAGGCGCCCTATAAGGCACTCCTGAGGGCACATTATAAAATGCACTGTCCGCCAAGGCACCTTATAATGTTCCCTAAAGGGTGCCTTATAAGGCGCCTTATAGGGCGACTTATGAGGCATCTTAAGGTTACAGCACTGTGAGGGTGTTTTTGCTGGCAGCACTAATTTAAATTAAAGAAGGAAATGCCTTAGACAGGCCTATCAAATAGCACCACTGTGGGATCAAACCCATGATCTCTGTCTCCACAGTCAGTAGAGTAACCAGTGGACTACATCTCTATAGCTGCTAACAAACCCCTGGCTGGCTACAGAAGGACTGCAGGTCACCACACAAACTGCTGTGGTTACCAGGATAGGGTTAACCCACCTGTACCCATGATGCACTGCACATGCAGATCAGCAGTCTACAGATGATCAAAAGATGGGGTATGCACCCCCACAGCACCTCTGCCTGGTAGGGGGAACTTACCGTGTGTGTTACTGGCACAGAGTAGCTACAGACCGTGACATTGTGCTGGTCCTGTGTTCACCCTGAGAGTGAGGTGGGGCGCCCAGCACTAGGTCCGCAGCACCTGGGATGGCTGAGATAGATTATGCTGCAGGTCTCCATCAGTATCAGTGTGTGATAAGTAGTCCATGCAGATACACCTGTGTCCATCTGTATTTTCCAATCACGTTTAGCACTTGTGGACTATGATGCACCCAGAATAGTATATATTCTGTGTAGGTGCCATGGTCACATGTTAAAGGTGAAGGGGGTGGTGTTTGGACACAAAAGCAGATTATGTAGCACCACCCTCTGTGGCTCAGGGTGGGGGACAGGATCTCCCACCAACAGATCCAAATTCTACATCTCTGCAATGGTGGCAGTAGAGGGGACCATCAACCCCAGTCCATTTGTGGTACTGGTACATTACAGGGTAGTCAATACAGCTCTCTACACCTCAATAACGCAATGGTAGACAGGCACAATGCTGGAAAAGCTCAGATGCCCCCCCCCACCACCACTATCTGACATTCACCAGCAGAGGGCACAGTCAGACTCCACCCTGCAAGGTATTCCAGCCATACACATACTAACTGCAGACAGTCTGCTAGCTAGTACATAGCGTATGTTCCAAAAGGAACACTGTGCACCCAGGCATGGGGTCCAGTACACACACCAAGCAGATATGCCATCTGCAATAATGGTTCTGTCTGTATTAGCAGTGGGTAAAATATAGGGACTGGGTTGGCAGGAGCCACAGCTTGGACTTGAACCTGTGACCTTTTGCTTCTGAATACACTGGTTTTGTGCACTGCACCACCATGTTGTCACAAAGTTAGTACATTCCCTGGTGATACCATGACTGTTCGTCAGACAGGGACTGTCTGTTGCAGTGCATGGCACCCACCTACAGAGGGCTAGGCCACGGTCTGCTCTGGGCAACTGCCACTGCACCCTCCACCACCAGTATCCCTCTGCCACCATGCTGACATGCCCTTCTGCTGGTGGTGCTGGTGGAGCGCAGTCTCAGGCCATCCAGTGTGTGGGTAGGTGGCTGCCTATGGTGCGAGTTCTGGGGTAGGGGTGCCTGCATAGGTGTCCATGCTTCCCCCAGCACCACCTGCCAATGTTCCGTGCCCCTGGGGGTAGCTGCTGGGTACTATCCCCTGTGACACTGTGAGAAACACAGTCGTGCCCATGTTGGGCCTTCAGCAGTTGCTATCTGGCTGCTCTGCTGTTTCAGCATTCATATGGGCCACCTAGGCATCACCCTAGTCCGCACTGTGGCCCAGCTGCACCACAGCATGTGCCGCCTGCAGCCCTCTGTATCCCCTTTTCCGGCATCTGTCCTGTTGCCCATTCTGACATGCCCACCCTGCTGTTGCGGGACATGTGCATGCCATAGGACACCTGTCCAATAACAAGGGAAAGCCCTGATCAGCGCTATTTAACTGTGGGCTCATTCACCTTGTATGGGGATGGAGCATAGACCCTTCCACGATTAATATCTTTTTTTTTTTAGCATTCTCGGGGGGGGGGGGGGGGTGATTTTTCCTATTAATATCACTATTGGCCAGCTTGGTTATGTTTTTTTTCCAGTTTGTTGAGGTCATTTTCAATGTTTATGTGCCCTTTTGTTCTGTGCACATGTATAACACTTATCACTTTTTTAGGTTTCCCTGCCTATGCTGTACATTGCTGACACTTAAAAGGTTTCTCTCCCCTGCAAATGTGCATCTAACGCAGAGCAACTCAATTCCGGTCCTGGAGGTCTGCAACCCTGCAGGTTTTCGGGATATCCCTAATGAATATGCATGAGATATATATGCATTAGAGATAGCCTGCCAACCTGACTGGTTTGTGGCCCTCCAGGGCTGGATTTGGAGACCCCTGCCTTACACCTCTGTCATTTAAGATTGTGAGTGGGCAAGGTACAGATGTTCTAGACATCAAAAGGGTAGATAGAATGTGTCACATTCCTCCTAGATTCTCACCACCACCAAAAAGTTGTCTAATAGACAATATTTTGGTGGTGGTGACAAGCAAGGAGGAATGTGACAAATTCTAACCTTTTTGATGTTTTGGACATCTGCACCTTGCCCACTTACAATCTTAAATGACAGAGGTGTAAGGCAGGGGTCTCCAAATCAAGCCCTGGAGGACCAAAAACCAGTCAGGTTGGCAGGCTATATCTAATGCATATATATCTCATGCATATCATTAGGGATATCCCGAAAACCTGCAGGTTTGAGGACCTCCAGGACTGGAATTGAGTAGCTCTGATCTAATGGCAGGTTTTCAATCGCGTTAGGATTCAGCTCTTCAGATCAGCGTGTTAGTGTGAATGGAGCCTCTCCCCGCCCATACTCCGCCCATTGATCCCCTTCTCTCCGCCCTCTCTCCACCTTCTGTGGTGTTTTACCGCGCCGCGTGACGTCTACGATCGTTAAGTAATGTTAACGCGCATTATGAGACATTAACGATCTTTAACGTCTCATAACGCGCATTAACGTTACATAACTATCGTTAACATTACATAACGCGCGTTATATAACGTTACTGCAGTTTAGTAAGCATACCCCTTAGTGTGTAACAAAGGGATTTTTCCCTCTATAAATAGAGAAAAATGGAGGGTTTGCTATGAGAGTTAATCTTTCAAAGCAAACGATCCAACAAAAAAACTATGGTTTAGATTTAATCTAGTTATTCAGGTAGAATTTTATCCTCTTATTGATATGAATATATAGGTAGGGATAAGCACAGTCTTTTTATTATTGGTAGGACATGATTATTGGCACCCTTATAAATAATTCAAATCAGTTTAAAAAGAAGAACCACATTCCCATTGCAGTAAAATTAGATGCACCTGTGATCAATTGTGATGTCTCACATGACTTGAATCAACCAATGAATGATGGTTCTAATGTTTAAAATGGCCATATTCACTCCATGTTCCATTTTCACAATGGTGAAGACAACAAATCTGCCTGAGACTGTCAGAAAAGCCATTATCACCAAACATCAAACTTCAAAGAGGTACAAGGCCATCTCCAAAGACCTTGGGATTCCTCTGTCTATAATCCACAATGTTATTAAGACATTTTCTGCTCCTGGAACTGTCAAAAACCTCCCAGAACATGGTGAGAAGAGGAAAATTAATCAAAGAAGTCTTCCAAAGTTGGTGTCCACTGTTGGTAAAACACTATATACAATATCCAAAGAGGTTAAGTCTGACATGGGTCAAGCTGGAGTGGTGATTTCAACCCACACTATACGCCACACACTACACAAAGAACTTTGTGGGCAAAGACAAACATAAAAAGGATGCCTGAACTGTGCCCAAACCCACCTTGAGAAAACCACAATCCTTCTAGGAAAATGTTCTGTTGAAGAGATGAAACCAAACTTGAACTCTTTCGCAATGCAGGCCAGCAATACATTTACAGGTGAAGAATGAAGCTTATATGGAAAATAAACCCTTCACACAGTTAAATATGGTGGAGCTTCAATAATGTTGTAGGGCTGTTTTGCTGCCTCAGGAACCTGAGACCTGGAATGTATTAAAGGAAGCATGAAGTCAGAAGACTACCAAGGTATTTCAGAGCAAAATGTGCTGCCTAGTGTGAGAAAGATAGGTCTGGGATGAAGGTTATGGGTCATTTAGCAGGACAATTACCCACAATATTTATCCAAAAGTAAAAAAGAATTGTTAAAAAGGAACAAATGGACTGTTTTAAACAGACCAACAATGAGTCCTGATCTCATTCTAATCGAGAACCTTTGGAAGGAGCTGAAATCTGCCATTGGTAAAAGGAATTCATGAACTGTAACAAATCACAGTTCAAGAGTGTGAGAAACAGATACACAAAACTTATAGATTCTATAAGAACATTTGAAGACTGTCATATGTGTAACCAAATATTAATGAAGGGTGCCATTAATCCTGTCCAGGTCATATTTTATTTTGTTTTGTTTTGTTTTTCTCAGAAATTGCTATGCTTAACCCTAGGAATACCGATGGGGTCAAAAGTGACCCCATTGCAAGTTTCACAACTCGTATCTCGGAAACTAGTTGTTCAAGAATGCAATCTTTTTATGGCTTTTCACATGTCAATATTCTCTGTATATTGTGCCATGAGAGGAATAATTTTCATCCGCTAGGTGACGCTAGTGATAAATTGTACCAGTGGGGTCATTTTTGGCCCCAGTTGCTTACGTCCGGTTTGGATCGTGATACAATTTGCAGTTTTGTGAATGTTTTGATCTGACAAAGGTATTTATCATTAATTATGTATCATTTATTTTTTGTACTCTTATTTTATGAAAATTACACATTTTCTGTAATTGATATCATACGTTCTCTCATTATTTCTGATGAAATCTAAAGGCTTTCAGCTCGTTCATCACGATTATTGTACACCTATAGTAAAACTGCTTTGCGTTTTATTCAACTTTATCTTTGTTTATTTATTTTAGGTTATTGTTTATGATGTCAAAACAAAGTATTCAGCTGCCCAAGTAAGAGAAATATTGCAATGAGATGCTGACAGTGATGGTTCTGAGTCGTCTGATGATGCAGCATATTCAGCAAGCGAAGAAGCATATCAGCCAAGTTCAGACGATAAATCTGATGATGACAGTCATGATTCAGATGGCAACAGCAGTTGGTCGCCAAGTGAATATGAGACTAATGTTGAGCCGGTAACATTGCCTGCAGCACAGAGTCAAGTTACAGGTTGAGGCAAAGGTCTTTGTACTGTTTTCAAGTCACGAAATGAATCCATAGTTCAGTTGTGGAACCTTGAAGATGGTTGTTCTGTTTTTGGCAAAAATATGGCCCGTAACTGTTTTCAGCAAATTTCTTGTGCTCTCAGATTTGATGATGCAACCAACAAACATGAACAATGAGGCATGGATAAGCTTGCTCCAATCAGACACGTTTTTGATACTTGGGAAGCAACTCTAAGTGACGCCTTTGTTCCTGGTGAAAATGTTACCGTGGATGAGCAACTGCTTACATTTTGTGGCCGTGTTCCGTTCAGAAAATATATTCCCAGCAAACCTGGAAAATATAGCATAAAGCTATGGATGTTGTGTGACAGTGCAACGCCATATGTTCTGCGTCTTCAAGTATATACAGGAAGGGAACTCGGACAAAACAGGGAACAGAATCAGGGTGAAAGGGTTGTGCTGCAACTCACTGAAGGATTGACGCGATCTGGCAGAAATATTACTGTTGACAATTTCTTCTGCAGTTTATCCCTGTCATGGAAATTGCTAGAAAAACAAATGACACTTTTGGGGACAATTCAAAAGAACAGAAAAGAATTAGCTCCAGAATTTGTAACAGCAAAGGGCTGAGAGGTATTCACTTCACTGTTTGCCTTTCGTGATGACGTCACTCTGGTTTCCTATTGCCCGAAGAAAGGAAAAGTGGTTGTTCTTCTGAGCAGTCTGCATGATCAAGAAGAAATAGATAACACACGTCCAGACAAAAAAAACATGCATGATCTTGGACTATAATTCTAGTAAAGGTGGAGTAGATATGGCAGATCAAATGTGCACGTATACCACAAAATGAATGACAAGACGCTGGCCAGTGACAATCTTCTACAACATGTTGGACATCAGTGCTTTGAACGCCTTCATTGTTTGGATGTCACTAAATCCAGAATGGCAGTCGAAGTCAAAGCGCAGACGTCGTCTATTCCTCTTGGAATTAGGAAAGCAGCTGCTTCAGTGTAATTGCAGCGAGACTTCTTCCAGCATTGAAGAAGCCACTGATGCTGTTTGCAATGTTGGGATCCCAAAGAAAAGGGCATGGTGTCACTGCTGTTCCAGAGAAAAAGACAAGAAAAGCAACATAGTTTGCACCTCCTGCTAAGCACAATGTTTGCAAAGAACATTCAGAAATTGTCTGTGTCTCATGCAAATGACTGTAGTACTATACTGTGTTCATCAAGTGCATGCAAAAACTGATTTCATGGCAACTCTTCTTCATGAAATTTTATGATAAAGCATTAAATTTCAAAACATTTAACCTTCATATAATAAATAATTAATTTGGAATAATATTTTTTCTGTTTAGTTTAAAGTTTTCATTGTTGACAACTAAAATTCGTCATGGGGTCATTTATGACCCCAACGGTATTCAGTGTGTGCAAAAAATCTTGGTAATTCCAGGGTTAAGTTGCACAGACATCTTTTTTTTTTGTTGTATACCGTTGAACATACTATGAAAATATTATGCTGACCCACAGTTGGTGTATTTCCAATTATTTCTCAAGATATTGTACAAACATACCTAAAATGCCCAGCACTCCGGCTCAACACCGGCTCTCCCAGGAGGGGATAGAGCCGCCGGAGCACCAGGAAGCAGCGTCGGACACCCGGAAGTGAGATCTGCCCAACCGGGGCAGATCTCCTGCTTTAAAAAGAAGCGCCATCGGGCGCGAGCTCCTCTCTGCCTGCCCAGCACTCCGGCTCAACACCGGCTCTCCCAGGAGGGGATAGAGCCGCCGGAGCACCAGGAAGCAGCGTCGGACACCCGGAAGTGAGATCTGCCCAACCGGGGCAGATCTCCTGCTTTAAAAAGAAGCGCCATCAGGCGCGCCCGCGCCTTTGCGGGCCCGCGCCTGAGGGCCTCGCCAGAGGGCCCTTTGGCACGGCCCTTAGGCAGAGGCCCACAGTGTGAAGCCAGCAAACTCTCCACAAAATACAGCAGCCGCGATCCTCCATCCTAGCTCCCCCGACTGGGGTCGAGCTCTGAGCGGGCCGTCCACCAAGCCGCTCAGCCCTCCAGCTCAATCGGGGCTGTGAGAGGGGCCTGCCTGCACCCTTAAAAGAAGCCGCCGGCGAGGCACCAGAAGAACCCACCCGCAACCTGCACACAGCATCTCCAAGCAACAGGACTCAGCCGACTACAACAGCTACCTGAAAACTCACCGGTATGCTCCTCCCATGCATCTATATTCTACTTATCTAATAAACTCTCACATTCACGGTAGAGACTATCTGAAATAGTTAACATCTATTTTCCAATATATGTATAAATCTCTGCATATCCAATTAGAAGTAACCTCCGCTGTGATACCCATATGTTTAGTCTATATACCGCCTCTCATATTGCTCAAATGTGATCCTCAATAGGATCTAGCGAACTTAATATTGTAACAGAACCCATTTTAGCTAATAACCAGCTATACCTATTCACTATTTATGGTAACTATTATACCTATTTGTTCACAGCTAGTAATAGTATACCTACTGTGTTATTTGCTGTATTAATTACTGTATTATTCAATGCTTACGGTAACTATTATACCTATTTGTAGCTAGTAATACTCTATTTACTGTATTCTTTAAGTACTTTACCCACTGTATGGTAACCACATTTACCCTCACTGAAACAATCCTTAAAAACTAACAGCAGCAAGTTAAAATGTCTCCTACTACCACTGCCTCAATAGGCACATTACTCATCATTCTAGGATGGGTAGCTGAATCCCTTGCCCTACCACACGATCTACAACAAATCCCTATCCTACAAAGGCATACCCATAGACAGGCAGAAGCCCCATATCCTCCCTTAAGAATTGGTACACTACCACGACACTCACACCTGCTACACATAGCCCTCCAAACTACCAAGAGAACCAAGCAAAAGGAACCCTTGCAAGCATTAAAATGTGCCCTCATCAATGCTCGGTCAATCCGTAAGAAATGGCCGATAGTCACCGATTTAATATCTGCCTATAACCTGGATATTCTCATGATAACTGAAACCTGGTTATCTAACACAGACAACATAATCATCAATCAACTCCTACCCAACAACTTCTCCATCCACTCCTGCCATAGAGAGAATAAAAGAGGAGGAGGAACCCTCATATTAACTAAGACGGACCTCCAGTTTTCCACAACAGACGCTACAAGCTCAAACAACCTAGACATTTTATCCATCGCCAATGATCAATGCTCCATCAACCTTCTTTATAGATCACCATCATCCTCCTCAGACGACCTTCCTAACATTTTAGACTTAGCAACCAACGCTGCCCAACACAACAAACCGAATTGGATATTAGGAGACCTCAATCTCCCCTCTCTGCACATCAGCCATGCTTCAGCTCTCTTAGAAGCAATGGATGAATTAGGATACAGGCAATTAATCAAAAGTCCCACACACACAAAAGGGAACACCCTTGACATGATTTTTGCACCTCTTTCAGCATGTGAATTAGATAATAACCTTGTAACAACTCTGATACCAGTTCCATGGTCAGATCACAAATTAATTAACTTCACAATTCCTGTGAACACTAGCAAATTGGATAACAGAACCTCCAATAATCCCACTAAAACGACAACTCAAAGCTTCAATGCTTTCAACAAAGAACTCATACTTGCACAAACCCACCCTCTCTACAATGACACTACCCTCAATCTGGAAAAAATGATCACATCATGGAATGACATCCTCAGCTCCATTGCACAAAAACCACCCAATAGCAAAATCCCAACCAACAGAAAACATGCACCATGGTTTTCCTCCGATCTGCGGACCTCCCTCTTACACCTTCGAAAACTCGAGAAACGATGGCGTCGATCTCGCTCCTCAAACGACCAGATAGCATACAATGCTCAACTCACGACCCACAGAACAGCAGTCCTGACGAAAATGAAACATTTCTACACTGACTCACTCAAAAGATCCCTAAATAAACCACGGGAACTCTTCAACATAGTCAAATCCATATCCAAGGAACCATCTCCATGCCCACCTGAAGAGATCCACCCACAAGCCTTCGCAGATCATCTGCAATCAAAACTATTGCAAACAAACAAAATTGCTGCCTTTAACCATCAGGACACCATCTGCCTAAACAGCCTCTCAATATTCTCCACACCACCCAAGAAACATATTGAGGATACCATTGCAGCCATCAACACCACCACTGCTCTTACTGATCCCTGTCCTGCCTATTGGATAAAGAATATACGCAGTGATATCAGTCCAATAATTACAAGAATGATAAATCTATCGTTCACAACTGGATCCTTCCCTGCAGCACTCAAGCAAACCTCAATTAGACCTCTTCTAAAAAACCCCAAACTTGACCCCAGCAAAGTTGAATCATATAGACCCATAGCCAGCATACCCTTTCTAGCTAAGATATTTGAAAAGGAAGCACAACGACAAATACAAGACCACATCGATACTGAAGCCCCTCTAAATTCACATCAGCACGGCTTCAGAGAATTACATGGCGTAGAAACCCTTCTTACCTCCCTCTTCAATGATATTACCACCTTTGTTGACAACATCCACCAAGGATGTGTACTTATCTTCATCGACATAGCTGCAGCTTTCGACTCTGTTCACCACGGCCTACTAATTGAACGCCTAAAAGAAAAAGGCATTACCGGCCTCGCTCTCGACTGGTGCAGATCATACCTTGAGGGAAGAGGACAGCAAGTAAGATCAAGATCAACAAAATCAAAGCCTTTCCACCAAAAACAGGGCGTCCCTCAAGGATCATCACTATCATCTCTCATGTTTAACATTTACATTCAACCCGTCTGTAACATCATAAAATCCTTCAATGTGCAATGGCAGATATATGCCGATGACATCCTTCTTTACATGCCATTCTCCACAAAGCAAATGGACCTCTCACCTCTTATTGATTGTTTTGACGCAGTATCCGAATGGTTTCTAACGCAAAACCTTCGGATCCAACATAAGAAAACAGAGGTACTCTTTGTCACGAAAAATCAATACTTTACCCCTCCTCCTCATATAAAAGTGAGAGAAGCCGAACTACAAACAAAACCTGCAATCCGTTATTTAGGAGTCACTTTGGATCAACGTTTGGACATGAAATTACACATATCCCACATTGTTAAAGCTGTATATTTCAAGATCCGGACACTCAAACACCTCCGAACCTTATTGGACCCAAGTGACTTCCGAACTGTTTATCAAGCCCTTATCCTACCCCATTTTGACTTCGCCAACGCCATTCTCCAAGGGCTCCCACAATCTACATTGACCCCCTTACAACTGGCCATGAACGCTGCTGCTAGAGTTCTATTTGGAGCAGCGAGATATGACCATATCACACCCATCTTATTGCAGCTCCACTGGCTCCCAACACATGGAAGAATACTATTTAAGACCCTAGTACTCACCTTTAAAGCCATCCACAATATAACTGCTTCAACGCTAGTCAATCTACTTCAACCCACTCCACCCAACAGATCCAGAAGATCTACATCAGCAAACACCCTAATTATACCAAATGCTTCAACAAAATGCACACTAACAACATCCAACAGAGCATTCAGTCTTTATGCTCCCAAATGTTGGAATACACTGCCTCCAGAAATCCGATCAATCTCTGATCTCATGCAATTCAGGAAAGCACTCAAGCACCACTTATTTATACAATACTACCAAATCAATCCTAATACACCATAGACACACCCATCCTCTAGTCCTAATGCATATCCATAGATTTATCATAAGATATTCACAAAACTCATTGTTATATATGTAAATAATTTTGTGCATTTCTCCCTAAGTTATCCAAGTTTTTCTTCCCTGTTCTATGTAAAACTGTTATTGTTAATTATGGTTCCATGTAAACCGCGCTGATGCTAAAGAGTGCGGTATATAAGAAAAATAAATAAATAAATAAAAAATAAATAAAATGCAAAGGTGCCAAAATGTTGACCACAACTGTATGTGTGCATTACAGTAGATGCAAAGAGCTCTTTGCTCTCAGGGAATGAGTCTGATCTTTGGAGTCTAGAGTAGCAGACTAGGAGCAGCTGAGGCAGGAAGAGAGGTATATAGATGACCTAGATGGAGAAAGCAGAGAAGCCTTTCTGCTGACATGGAGGACAGAGGTCATGTGGAAGAAGAGCATCACTTCAGTGTGGCAGGAAGTGATCCTAAAACTATGACCTATCCTCCAAGTGATGTAACACCTTCTCACAGCATGGATCTGGAGGAGTAGCCTAGTGGTTGGGGCAAGGTACCTCAGGCCAGAAGGTCAGGGGCTCAAATTCCACTAGAGGACAGCAACCTTGGGCTGGAAGGACTGGGGTTTCTAGTCCCACAGGTGCTCCTTGTGGTCTTGGGCAAGCCACGTAACCCTCCACTGCCCATGTTCCCTGTAAAATAGTTATCTTCAAGTTATAATGACCTGTTCAATGCAAATTGCCTTGATATCATGAAAAGTAGTGTATAAGAACTGTTAGATAAATAAATGGATGTGTTTCCATGGCTATGTGCCTGTGAGGGAAGGGATGGGATGGCCATTGTAGGTGGCAATTTGATCATTAAGCATGTAGATGGCTGATGGATGTGAGGATCACCTAATGACATGCCTGCCTGGTATGATGGTAGTGGACCTCAAATGCCACCTAGATAAGGGGGAGGAGCCTTCTGTCTTAGTACATGTTGGTACCAATGGCATAGCAAATGTGGAAGGGAGATTCTGGATGCTAAACCTAGGCTTTTAGGTAGAAAGTTGAAAGACAGAACTTCCATGGTAGTATTCTCAGAAAAGCTTCCTGTTCCATGTGCAGGACCCAAGAGGCAGGCAGAGCTCCAGAGTTTCAATGAGACAATTGTGCAAGAAAGAGGGTTTTGAATGTATGAAGAGCTAGACAACATTCTGAGGAAGGGGGAGGCTTTTAAGAAAGAACAGACTCCACTTTAACCAGAATGGAACCAGACTGCTGACGTTAACCTTTAAAACGGAGAAAAAGCAGCTTTTAAACTAGAAAAGACAACAGTTGTCCAAGAGTACATTGCTTGAAATGATGTATTGTATCTTTGAAGGATACAAGCAAAATAGGGAAGTTAAGGCATTCCAATAGAGAGGTTCGAGTAAAGGTAAAAGTAACACAGGTGCCTTTAAGTAAAAATCAGACCAAGTTAAAAGATTCCCAATTACCTCTGTTATCCAATAGCCAAACTGTTATTATGAGCAAAAAATAAACTTTGAAATGTCTATATGCAAATTCTAGAAGTCCAGAAAATAAGATGGGAGAATTAGAATGTATAGCAATGAATGAAAGGTTAGATATAATTGGTATCTCAGAGACCTGGTGGAAAGAGGATAACTAATGGGACACTATGATACCAGGCTACAAACTATCTGATAGGTAGAGGGGTGGTGCAATATGTTAAAGAGGGCATTGAGTCAAACAGAATAAAGGTTTTGTAGGAAACAAAATATACTGTAGAATCTTTATATATAAAATTCCATGTAAAAAGAGGAAGGTAAAGGCAGTGGAGTGTACTACCTCCTGCCTGGCTAGAATGAACAGACAGATGATGACATGCTAAAAGAAATTAGGAAAATTTTCAGTGATTTAAAGATAAAGTCAATGAGGCTGTTATAACTAAGTGAAAATCCTTCAGAAAAATGGAAAAAGAGCCAAATGACGAAAATGACAAGTTAAATACAAGGCATTGATAAGGCAGGCAAGAGAGAATTTGAAAAGAAGCTTGCCATGGAAGCAACAGTGCATAATAAAACCTTTTTCAAGTACATTCATAGTAAAACACCTGTGTGAGAGACAGTTGGACCATTAGATGATAGAGGGGTAAAAGGGGTATTAAGAGAAATTATGGCCATAGCGAAGAGACTGAATGAGTTCTTTGCTTCAGTCTTTATTGAAAAAGATATAGGAAATTTATCCATGCCAGAAACAATATTTAAAAGTGAAGTATCAGAGGAATTGAAACAAATATTGTTAAATTGAGATGTAATACAGCTATTTGATAAATTATGCATAGAAAATCACCTGGACCATATGGAATACATCCTAGGGTGTTGAAAGAATTGAAATATGAGATTGCAATCCTACTTTTAGTAATCTGTGAACTATCATTAAAATCATCTCTAGCACCTGAAGAATGGAGAGTGGCCAATGTAACACCAATTTATTAAAAGAGATCTGGGAAACTACAAAACGGTGAACTTGACATCTCTATTGGACAAAATGGTAGAGAACATTATGAAGAACAAAATTACATGTAGATAGTCATGGCTTAACAGTAGGAAGCCAACATGGATTTAGCCAAGGAAGTCTTGTCTCTCTAATCTGTTATATTTTTTCAAAGGTATGAATAAACAGGTAGATAATGGTGAGCCAGTTAATATAGCATATCTGGATTTTCAGAAAGCCTTTGACAAGGTTCCTCGTGTAAAAATTCATGGGATAGGAGGCAGTGGACTATTGTGGATTAGGAACTGATTAAAAGATAGAAAATGAAGGGGTATGTTTACTAAATGGCGGCAAGGGAGCAAGTGTGCAATTTATGTGTGGTAGCAGCACACATGTTCGCTTAATGCCACAAAATGCAGTTTCCATGTGTAAAAGGCTCCTGCAGCGTAAAGGGAAAAGGAGACGGAGAGCCAGCATGAAGGGGAAGAAAGTGGGTGGAGAGAGGGCAGTAACACCGTGTGTTACTTTAACACTCCTTGCATTAACTCCCCTAAGAGACCCTTAATGCCTGGTAACCGTACTGCAATGTAAAACCTCACAGAAAGGGTGTCTGCAGAGGGGAGAGAGCCTATTTAAATGTGAGCTGAGTGATGAAATAACAAGGGAGCCCAAGACAGTAATAGTAGTGCTCCATTAGCAGCAGCAGCATGGTGCACATGTAGGAAAGGACATCATGCTGAAGCTGCCAATGAAGCAAAGGGGGTGGCACATTGGTCATGCAGTGGTAGGTGCAGGTGGTCATTGCAGACCAGGGAGCTGCTCAGGTAGCACATAGTGGCATAAGAACAGAGGATCCACAGATATGTCATACTGGGTTAGTCCATGGACCATCAAGCCCCGTATCCTCTGTCCCACAGTGGCCAATCACGCTCACAAGTACCTAGCTGGGTCTTTAAAATACATCCATGTGGATTCGCAGTGCCCCTCCATAATGGTACAATGACAGTTCCTCTGGAACCTAACCAAACCTTTTCTAAGCACAGTTACACAAGGAGTCTTTATGACATCTTAATGATTGGAGTGCCAGGGATTGCCCACATGTTGCCTGACAAACTATATGATCCTATCAGTCTGAATGCATTACACTGTAACGGCATTGCCTGTCTCCTTGTCCACTCACATTTTGATGACATTACACATTCCATGCCATTCAGTAATGCATAGATCCTCAACATATCTCCCCTTAGCCATCTGTCCTCCAGGTTGAAGGGACCCAACCATTGTAACCTACGCACATAGGGGCATGCCCCCATCCATACCATCTGTTATATCTGTCATGATCACACAGTGAATTTGGTGAAACATAGACATTTGGCAGCTGTGGAAAGGAGGTCTTCCATGTGGGGCGGTCCAAGGGACATGACACCCTAGGTAGAGGTCCCAGCGAGACTCCCTCATGGTGCCACTGAACCCAATTGTGGAGGTAAAGGCCAACAGCACCTGCAGTTGTAGCCCTCCAGGTAGCTGAAAAATGCTGGTGTCCAGGGATATACCACAGCAGTGGCTGCCATCCTCCACCTGAGACTTATTGGTGGCAGGCAGTGATGCGGCCCCTACATAGTCAGCTGGTATGGGGGCTGTGTGGACATCCATGTGTGCCTCTGACCCCCCCCCCCCCCCATCCAGGCCTTGCACCCACGGTGCCTACTTACCCTGCATGTTTAACATGCTGGGACTGCGCACCACCACCAATGATTGCACGTGGCATATCTGCATGGTGTGGTGCTGCTGGTTGCGTGGGCAGCGGCACCAGCCTACAGTAGACAGAAGCCCTGTCCTAGTTCTGTGTTCTATATGCATTGCAGCATGTGGCAAAGGCCAGCCAAAGGGAAGCATGTCAGCAACAGGGGCTGTTATCCACATATGGCAGCTCTGTGGTGCAACACACATAGGTGGTGTGTATATGTGTGGAGGGTCACAGGTCCCAGTCCCTGCTGGGGTTTCTTTAGTGCATCTTCCTATGGACAAAGTTTAGCTGACAGTGCAAATACAGCTCCAGCATGTGCAACTCCCAAGGAGGATGGACAGCAAGGGTGGAAACACTCACCAGTAGCACTGACAGGCTCCACTATCCACAGCTGGTTGGAGGCTAAAAGCACACTGACCAGGCGGTAACAATATGTGGTGAGGCCAAGAGACACCAATAGTGCCTGCACATAGAGCACATGTTATCAATCCTTGAGCTGACATTGAGACACGAGTGACAAGTAGGAATGTCTACCATCTCTACTTTTGCATAGTGTACCAGTGAAAGTATATGCGTGTGTGCGTGTATTTTTATTTATTTATTTTATTTACTTCTCTTATATACCGCGCTATTAAAATCAGTGTGGTTTACAATTGAACAAAAAACATACTGCAATGTCACACGACAATTGAGTTTTTACATTGAACATGGACGAGATAACCTGGAGGTAACAGGGGTAACTAATTACAGAGTAATTATTCATGGAGTATGGTGAGAAATTATACATATAGTATGGTGAGAAATTATACATATAGTATAGCTTGGTTTCAACATATTTATAAGAGGTTTAATCAATAAGATGTGTGATCAGTACCAATAATAAATAAGAGAGGGGATATGGTGGTAGAGCTAGTCATTTTCTTTATGGTGTTGGATTTTGGGTGGGGTGGAGTAGGGTGTAGGATGTGAGGATGGGTGGTTGTTTCTGGGATTGGATTCTGGGTAATGGATGAGGAAAAGGTGTTGTTTGAGGGCTTTTCTAAATGACAATAGGTCTGGGGTGGAACGGAGCTCAGTGGGGAGGGCATTCCAGGTCATGGGTGCAAATAGGGAGAAGGCTCTATTGGCAGTAGCCTTTTTGCACTTAGTTAGAATGTTGGGGATCTCTAGAGTGTTTGCTTGATTAGATCTCCTGATCCTGTTGAACGGCCGTCTTTGAATGAGTTTGCTGATGGGTGAGGTGATCTGGTTCCTTAGGGCTTTGAATGTTAGTACTAGGGACTTATACTGGATTCTAGCCTGAAGTGGAAGCCAGTGGAGATCCAGCATGACTGGGGTTATATGTTTAGCTCTTGATGTACCTGCAAGTACCCTTGCTGCAGCATTCATTGCAAGGCGAAGAGGTCCTAGTGTTGACTGAGGGAGGCCATGAAGGATAATATTTGCAAAGTCTAGATGTGGGAGCACCAAGGCTTGGAAGATAGTTCGGTAGTCATTAAAGTCCAATGGGGGTGCAGGTGACGTAGTATCCGGACCTTATGGTAAATTGCTTTCGTGATGTTCTTCACATGTGTAAACATGTCGAGTCGTTGGTCAAGCGTGATGCCCTTTGACTCACATTGTTTGAGTTTTTCCCAGCCTTTGTTTGAAAATGTGAATAACGCAAGGCAGAGGATTGTGGGTATTACCTGAAAAAGTGCAGATTGACGTGGATGTATCTGCCGCAATGATAGGGTCAATGGCTGAGATGTCATTGTGCCCGTCTGCAATGTGCATTGCCTGGGTGGCCACTGCATGTCATGATGAGATGGAACTCTCACTATGACCAAAGTGTGACCATGGCATGGCTATGTATCCACATAGAGCTATTATAATGTTTGGCTCCAGTGCTATGGATGAAATTACTGTCTGGGGATGCTAATCACTGAGCAAAATGCTGGATGCTCATAGTTGTATTAAGTACATCAAGTTATATTCACTACTGCACCAAGGGATAGTACTAACTACGCCAATGCAAACCCTTGTCTCTATATGAACCTTCCCAAAATTCTCAGAAAAACGTAAGTACATGCCATGCATGCTGACTAGCGGACCAACCACAGTTGATTTGTGTTTGTCTGATACAGCCCAGTAAAGGGCAGCGGGGGTAGTCTTACTGCATGTGCTGTAGTCAATTGTTAGTCCTCAATGTTTGGAACAGCAGTGGTTCATGGCAGGACAGTAACAGTTGCCCCATGCCAGCTTGCATGCCCCCACTGCAGTGGCTGTCCAATGCAGTAGCATATTGATACTGGGCACTGACCTGCACTGTTATCAGAGGGTTAGTGCCCAACAAGGGCAGAACACAGGGCAGAGCTGTTGCCTACAGCATGTTACAAGCATGCAGGAAACAAGGAGAAAAGCTTAACACACTGCAGACAATACCTACCACACACTAGCAGTGATGTGGACCTGTAGCACGGCCAGCAGAGACCATCTCTATCAGTGCAGGTTCAGTGGACTCGGTGCTGGGCATCCATCCTCACCCTCAGGATGGCAGCTGAAACTGCTCTGCAGCTCGACTTGCAGTTGTTATGTGCATGTAGCACACACAGTCCGTGTGTCTTACTGAGCTGATATGCTGGATCAGAGCATTCTCCATTGGTTCTTCAGCTGCAGACTGCTGTTTTGCATGTGCATTGCCTCATGGGTAGTGGAGGGCCCAACTGATACCGGCACACATAGAAAACAGTTTCATCAGAGACCTGCAGGCTCTATGCATCTATGTAAAGCTGTGTGGAGGTGTAGCCTACTGGTTGGGGCAATGTCTCCATAATCAAAGGTCCAGCATTTGATTCCATTTGTTCATTTTGTGGCTGGGTAATAGTCAGGTCACTTGCCCACCTTACACAGTCCTGGCTCTGCTGCAACCTGCAGATAATCATTCTTCTACATTTTTATGCATTATGGCCACATGTTGGGTAGCCCAGCATGGCATGCCCCATCATGGATAACTGAGAGCATGGCTTTAGTGGCTCTGCTGTGTCCCATTGCAGCGAGTCAGTGATGTATACACAGCAGATGTCTGGAACAACTTGTATGGATGCGTTTTCTGTTGCGTCATCATTGTGACCTCCCAGCTTTACATAAAGAGGATATATCTCATACATTCAAGCACATAACACTCATTGCATAGCCATCCCCTGCACTGTTCTGCCATCATTGCTTGCTCCACATGGGCAAATGGTTTCAACTTGTCCCTTTTTATCATGCCACTCTGTCGGGTGTATTGTCTTACAATTGCACAGGCTGAGGCACCAGTCCCAACCATACAAATGGTGTTTTATGTACCTCATAGCACTGCTACATTTGGATAACACATACTAAATGCTTTTGGCCAGTATGATCCCATACATCCACCCAACACACACATTGCAAACGCTCTGCTTGGAAAATCCATGGTACAGCCCTGCACCCACCATTTGGCCATCAGTGGATTCATGGTGAGGCACCATGGCCATCAATGGTCATTTTCAGCAGTTAGCCATATCATGCACACCTCTCCTGTGACTGCTCCGTAGGAGCACTCATGGACAATCCTCACTTTGCTGCCTACATCAAGAACATGCTGCCTCCACCCAGACACTGTCCTAGCCTATGGCATGCCACACACTGAAAGTACATCTGGATAAATGTATACACCTCACAGACACTATGATATAGCTTATGGTACGGTGTATGCTTCCAGGAGCATTTAGGACTGCAGGCCTGTCACAGCACCCCCCACTGCTGCCTCCACTCTGCTGACTCCTCTGCCACCACCACTCACCCATGACACTGCCAACATCCACACTGACCGACATCATTAGGCAGCCACCTATCTCGCTTAGTCAACAGCACAGGCAAACATGCTCATCACACATACTGCCACCTAGCCAGGCATCAGGTGAATCAACTCCTTCAGCTACCAATTGTGCTAGCATTCATATGTTCTCCAATGGCTCCCCTGCCCCCCTTTCAGTGTTTAGGTGGCTTTCTTGTGTTAAGGCAAGCATATCCTGTTACTGCATGTTAAGTGTCCATTACCACCCCTTAATGTCCTGTTACCGCATGTTAGGTGTCCACTACCACCCCTTAATGCCGGAATGCCTCTAATATGGTTAGCACACTTACTACATGATAAAGCACAGTTACTTACATGTAACAGGTGATCTCTGGGAACAGCAGGAATAAGTCTTCACATATGGGTATCGTCGGTACCGATGGAGCCTGCGCGGGAACGCTCCCCAGCGTCCAGTAGGAAAGCTTTTGGGAGCATCCCACAGCGCCTGCGCACTGCCTTCCCGCCTTTCCCAACCGCCCCTCTCCAGTTTGAGTTTTAAAGCTGAGACAAAGAGAGAGAGAGGAAAGCAAAGAGAGACAGAGTGATACAACTCCTAGGGGAGGTGGGTGGGTTGTGAAGACTTATTCCTGCTGTTCCCAGAGATCACCTGCTACAGGTAAGTAACTGGGCTATCTCCAGGAACAAGCAGGAATGAGTCTTCACATATGGGGACTCCCCAGCTAGAGATGCCTGGGAGATCATCCAGATTGTGAGTCCCTGAGAAGAGTTCCACCTCCACCCATGAATCTCAGGCATCTAGTCAGGGATTGATTAGGTATGAAACAGGTGTTTGAGAACAGCCTGACCAAACAAGGCATCCCGGCGGGAGTCCTTGTCCAAGCAGTAATGGGCTGTGAAGGTTTGAACCGATGCCCAGGTGGCCGCTCGACAGATTTGGTCGATGGACACAGAGTTTAGATGAGCCATAGAGGCTGCCATGGCCCTCACATTGTGAGCTGTGACATGGCCCTCCAGAGAAAGGTTCTTACTCTGATAGGCGAAGGAAATGCACTGCGCAATCCAATTGGACAGAGTTCTCTTAGGGACTGGAAGTCCTAAATGAGAAGGATCAAAAGCAACAAAAAGTTGAGAGGACTTTCTATGTTGCTGTGTCCTTTGTAAGTAAAAAGCCAGTGCTCTTTTACAATCCAGGGTATGAAGATTCCTCTCTGCACTTGATGCATGAGGTCCTGGAAAAAAGACAGGTAAATATACCTGCTGGTTCAGATGAAAAGGTGAGACCACTTTAGGCATAAATTGTGGATTAGTTCTGAGGACTACCTTGTCATGATGGAACCTTGTATAAGGAGGATTAGCCACTAAAGCTTGCAGCTCACTGATACGGCGAGCTGAGGTGACTGCAATGAGAAAAATAACCTTCCAGGAAAGGAATTTCAAGGAGGTAGTGGCTAAGGGTTCAAAGGGTGGCTTCATAAGCTGGCCAAGAACCAGATTCAAGTCCCATGCCACTGGAGGAGGCCTCTCATGAATCTTGCTATAAGAGGATGAGAGGAAATTGGTTGTCCATTGAGAGGCTTAAGGGATGCTGCAATAGCACTCAAATGGACTCTGATTGAATTTGTTTTAAGGCCTGCATGGGATAAATGCAGCAAATAGTCTAGTAAAGAATTCAAAGGTATTGCAAGAGGGTTAAGACCCTTCTCTGCACACCAAATGGAAAACCTTTTCCATTTAAAAGCATAGGAACGTCTGGTGGAAGGCTTTCTGGAAGCATGAAGTATATCCTTCACTTGTTGAGAAAGGTGTAAATCTTGAAGGTCTAGGCCTTCAGCAACCAGGCCCTGAGGTGAAGAGACTGAGGATTTGGGTGCCATAAGGTTCCTTCCTCCTGGGAGAGGAGATCTGGAGCAGACCCCAGGTCCAGGGAGGGAGCTTGAGAGAGATTTAGAAGTAGAGGGTACCACACTTGGCGTGGCCAACGTGGTGCTATGAGGATCATAGACCCCTTGTCTCTCTGAAGCTTGAACAGAGTCTTGGGAATGAGGGAATAGTTGGGAAGGCATAGAGGAAGTCTTGCCCCCAATGAAGGAGGAAGGCATCCCTGGCCTGAACTCCCTGACACGGAATCCTGGAACAAAACCGGGGAAGTTTGGCATTCCACGGACTTGCAAACAGGTCTATGTCTGGGGTACCCCAAATCCGAAAAATCCTGGCTATCTGGTCCCCATGGAGGGACCATTCGTGTGGAAGCAGAACTCGACTGAGTCTGTCTGCCCAAGAGTTTTGAACCCCTGGAAGATACACTGCCATGAGATGGATTTGATGCTCTCTGGCGAAGGCCCACAATCTCAGAGCTTTGTTGCAAAGCGACAGAGAGCCAGTCCCCCCCTGCTTGTTCACGTAGAACATGGCTACCTGGTTGTCCATATGGATGAGGACTGTCTTGTAGCTGAGCAGGGTGTGGAAGACTCTGAGAGCCAGAAAGATTGCTCTGAGCTCGAAGAGGTTGATATGTAGAGATGTCTCCTGTGGAGACCAGATGCCTTGAGTGGAGAGATCTTGTAGATGAGCTCCCCAACCCTTTGGAGAGGCATCTGATGTAAGGGTTGCGTGGGGTAATACCTGTTGAAAGGGGGACCCAGCAACAGATTTTGAGTGGACTTCCACCAGTGGAGGGACCAAAAGAGGCGACTGGAGGTTGCTATTTTGTCTGACAGGCAACCTGATGCCTGGGTCCATTGGGTGGATAGAGTCCACTGAGCTGCCCTCATGTGAAGGCGAGCATAAGGAACCACATGCACAGTGGATGCCATGTGGCCTAAGAGTTGCAACATCTCTCGAGCAGTTAAATGGGATTTTAACTGAATCTGGGAGGCTAACTGCACCAAGCTTAGGCAACGGGCCTGGGGAAGATAGGCCCTTGCAGTTGTGTTATCCAGTAAGGCCCCTATGAACTCTAGAGACTGAGTAGGGGTGAGATGGGATTTTGGAATGTTGATTACCAGTCCCAGATACTGAAGAACACACTTTGTGCAGGCCAGGGAAGCCTGGGCCTCTGACTGGGATGGAGTTCGGATGAGCCAGTCATCCAGATATGGGAATACGAATATCCCTAGAGTGTGTAAAAATGCAGCTACCACTGCCATGCATTTTGTGAACACTCTTGGAGCAGAGGCCAGACCGAAAGGAAGCACCTTGTATTGGTAGTGCTTTCCTTGGTAAAGGAACCAAAGGAACCTTCTGTGTGTTGGATGGATGAGGATATGAGTGTACGCATCCTTGAGATCTAGAGAACAAAGCCAGTCCTGACTCTGGAGGTATGGAAGGAGAGTTCCGAGAGAAGTCATCTTGAATTTCTCCTTGCATAGAAACTTGTTCAACTCTCTGAGATCCAATATGGGTCTGTAGCCCCCCATTTTCTTTGGGATGAGAAAATAGGGGGAGTAGAACCCTGAGCCCTGTTGAAGAAGGGGTACTTCTTCTATTGCCCCTTGGGCAAGAAGGGTAGCAATCTCTTGACCTAGAAGGTTGAGGAGAGATGTTGGAGAATTGAACTGTTTCACCATGGTGTGAGGGGGAATGTTTAAGAAATGAAGCTTGTACCCATCCCGTATGATGGAGAGGGTCCATTGCTCTGCTGTGATTTGTTCCCATCTGGGAGCAAAGTGGGCTAACCTTCCTGGGATGGTGAGAGGCTCTGGATGTTCTAGAGCCAGAAAGGCTAAGTTCTCTAGTGGAAAGTCAAAGGCCCTGAGGAGGCTGAGGCTGTTGGGCCGTAGCAGTCCTCGCAGCCTGAGGCTTGGCCTGTTTTGGTTGTTGCTGTCTCTTTGTAGCAAAACAACCTTGAGAAGAGGCCTGACCATAACCAGAAGAAAATTTCCCTTTTTTTGGGAAAGATACTTTTTTGAATAACCTCTTTTTAAAAGGAGCAGTAGTAGACTTTGAAAGTCTATCTGAAGCAGAATTTTCAGCATCCATCTGGTTGGCCTTAGCTTGCCAATCTTTGCCAAACAGGTTTTCCCCTGTACAGGGAAGGTTACCTAGACCATCCTGTACCCAGGATTCCAAATCAGAGGCTTGCAACCAAGCAACTCTGCGTGCACCTATGGCAATAGCCGAGGCTCTACTGGCACCCTCAAAAGAGTCAAAGGCTGCACGGTTGGAAAACTTGGATACATCCTGTGCATGTTTAAGCCAGGTGATATATTCTTCTCTCTTATCTTCTGACATAAAAGGAGATAAGGTTTGCAGATGATCTGTAACTTCTTTTAGAAACATCCCCATATGGAGACTATAGGAGTTGATTCTGGCTACAAGCATACTGGCCTGGAAAATTTTCCTGCCAAAGGCATCTAGGGTTCTGCATTCTCTTCCTGGAGGAGCAGAAGAGTGCCTTTTTGTACTCTTGATTTTTTTCATAGCAGACTCTACCACAATGGAGTGGTGAGGAAGCTGAGTCTTATGAAAACCAGGGCAAGGAGGAACACGATACATGGTGTCCAACCTACGAGAATGAGGGGAGGTGGAAAGAGGGGTTTCCCATATGCCCAACATGTGATCATAAAGAATCTCATGTATTGGTAAGGTGGCTGCCTCTTTAGGAGCCTTAGGATATTGTATAATATCTAACGTTTTGGCTCTAGGTTCAGTTTCAGAGGCCACCTCCCTGATGAAGTCTTGAAAAGACAAGTCTTCAGGAGGAGACATTCTCCTTTTTGGAGAAGAGGGTTCCTGAGGAAGGATCCTCGATGCTTCAATAGAGGCCTCTGATGAATCAGAGTCTTCAGAGGAATCGAAGTATCGACTGTCTGGATGCTCTCGCAGAGCCCGATACGCGTACCGGGGGGTATCGACATCGGGAGTAATCGGCACTGAGTCGGTACTGATGGGCATCACTGGATAGCGTACCGCTGCCGTCAACGTTGATGTCAATGCAAGCGGTACCGGTATCGGAACCAATATCGGATCCGGTACCGGAATCGGTATCGGTACCGACAACGGAGTTTGTTGCGGTACCGTAGGCGTCGCAGCTTGTATGAATGCTGTGATGGCACGCTGCATGGTCAGAATATTCTGATCCATTGACACCACCAATGTCTGGATGTTGGTAATGGTGGGAACCGCCGGTACCCCAGAACATTGTAACAGGTGATCGGTCGAGGCCGAGCCATCGATGTCAACCTGTGACCCCATAGATAAAGCTTTGGAAGCCGGAGCCTCCCGCCGGGGTAATTTTGCCAGTGTGGATTCCTCAAGAGTAAGCTCGGGAACATCTCGATACTTAGAGGGAGATGTACTCTTTGAGGACCGGCCGGATTTAAGTTTGGTTACCTGAGATCCATGGGATGAAGAAGAAGCCCTGGAAGACGTCGATGCCACAGAAGCTGCATCGGAGGGAAACAGGGTACTGAGCTTGGCTGCCTGATTTTGTAACCCTCTTTTAGACATCACGGAACAGGACTCACAATCCACGATGGAGTGGTCAGGACCTAAACATTTTAGACACCAGTCATGGGTGTCAGTGACAGAAATAGTGCCACTGCACTTCGTGCATTTTTTAAACCCGGAGGCGGGTTTTTCCATGAGGAAAAAGATATCTGTAGGCCTAAGGCCACAGAAGAAAAAATGCACTGAAGTAAGAAAGAGTAGTTGTTGTTTTTTTTTTTAGAAAGAAAGAAAAAAGACCGGTGGTACCGGTCCGGAGTCGAGAAGGCAGACACGCGACTAAAGAAAAATAAAAGAAAATAAGAAATTCTTCAGCGGTGACAGGAAACACGACCTGCTGGCTCCGCTGAAAAGAAGAACTGGAGAGAGGCGGTTGGGAAAGGTGGGAAGGCAGCGCACAGGTGCTGTGGGATGCTCCCAAAAGCTTTCCTACTGGACGCTGGGGAGCGTACCCGCGCAGGCTCCGTCGGTACCGACGATACCCATATGTGAAGACTCATTCCTGCTTGTTCCTGGAGATCCCCTTATCGCTGCCGTTACTGCTCGGAAAGACATGCTCCCTTACCGCCATTTAGTAAACATTCCCAAAAGAGTAGGGCTAAATGGACAATTTTCTCAGTGAAGAAAGGTAAATAGTGGAGTACCCCATGGATCTGTGCTGGACCCACTGCTTTTTAACATATTTATAAATGACCTAGAAATGGGAATGAATGAGGTGATCAAATTTATAGATGACAAATCCATGCTGTCCGATCTTTCCTTGCCACACCCTCTCTAATTACTTTCCTCATTTCCCGAGTTATAAACAGAATAGATTACTGTAACATCGCTCTTGCTGGCCTCCCACAGTACAAACTCTGCAGACTTCAATTACTACAAAACACAGCAGCCCATATTGTCATGTATGCCTCCCGAACTGATCACATTACTCCTCTGCTTATCCATCTCCACTGGCTTCCTGTTGCCTATAGGATTCAGTTTAAGATTCTCACCTTTGTACATAAGGTTGTTCATTTCACTTCCCCTTAGTATATATCTGACCTGGTCCACCTTCACACCTCCCACCGGTCACTACGCCACATCCACGCAAACCTTGTCTCTCCCCTCCCCCTCCCTGGCTCACCTTGAATCAACTCACAGCTTTGCATCTTTGTTTCTTGGTCCCAAGCTCTGGAATTCTCTCCCCCCTGACCTCCGCCTCGAGCTTTCCTTCACTAGTTTCAAGGCTCTGTTAAAACCCCATCTTTTATGTGCTTCCTTTAATCTCCCTCCCCCCTCTGTCCCTAGCTGAGGTTTCCCCTGTCTCTCTTCTCTCTCGCTGCCTGGTTCCTCTCTCTGTCTCTAGTTTCTCCCTTTTTTTTTTTGTTTTACTCTGTCCTATCAAAATTATGGTGTTCTTTTCCTTTTCCTGACAGTGTGCCTTTTGCTCATTTGTAAACCGCTCTGTTGTATTTTTCAAAGAAATGGAATAAAAATAAAGATAAAGATATTCAATACTGGGTCAGACTAAGGTCCATCATCCTTAGTATCCTGTTTCCAACCCAGGCCACAAGTATCTGTTTAGTTTCCAAAAAGGTACACGGGTTCCACATTGTTTATCTGGGGGTAAGCAGGTATTCATTCAAGCAAATTCTGTCGTTGCACCTTTAACACTGCTATATTTGGGTAAGTTAGCCAGCACTCTAAATACGACAAATTCACATGGCGATGTGATACCCCCTGCTGATGTGATACCACCCAAGACTACTTGGAAGATTTTGCCCCAGTCTTTCTGGAATTAATAAACTTGAGTCTATCGTCTGGTATAGTGCCAGCCACGTGGAGACTTTCTATGGTTAGCCTGTTACTGAAGACCTCCAACTTAGACCCTTTATCACCTGAGAGTTACAGACCAATCTCAAATCTATGTTTTACAGCAAAACTCCTTGAAAAGGCAGTATCTAAACAATTAAGCCAATGTTTAGACTCAAACAACATTCATGGATCAGGATTTAGAAATAGCCATAGTAACAAGGCAGCTTTGTTAGCTCTTCATAATGGAATAATTTTAAATTTTGTTTTAAAACAGGATTGTGAAAAATTGAAAAGGGACCTTGAAAAATTAGGAGACTGGGCGTCCCAAATGGTAGATGAAATTTAATGTGGACAAGTGCACAACCCACACTACAGTTGCACAATGCCAAGGTTCTACATTAAGAATCACCACCCAAAAAAGGATCTGCGCATCATCGTGTATAGTACGTTGAAACCCTATGCCAAGTGTGCAGCCACAGCCAAAAAAGTAAACAGAATGCTAGAAATCATAAGGAAAGGAATAGAAAATAAAACCAAGGATATTATAATGCCTCTGTATTGTTCCATGGTCTGACAGTACCTTAAATATTGTGTGCAATGCTAGTCAGGAGGATGCAAGGATATCCCTATGAAAAAAGGCTTGAAGGGTTAGTGCTCTTCAACTTCAAAAAGAGATGGCTGAGGGGAGATATGATAGTAGTCTATAAAATAATGAATGGAGTGGAATACGTAAATTCAGATTGGTTGTTTACTCCTTCAAAAGGTAGAAAGACTAGGGGACATGCAATGAAGCTACAATGTGGCACATTTAAGACTAATCAAACTCTGAAATTTGGAAGATGTAGTAAAAACTATTAGTGTAGCTGGGTTTAAAACAGGTTTTGATGAGTTCCTGGAGGAAAAGTCCATGAATTATCATTAATGAGAACAGGGGAAATCTACTGATTACCCCTGGAACAAGCAGCATGGAATTTGAACACCTTTGCGAAACTGACAGATACTTGAGACCTGGACCTTTGGGCTGACCCAGTATAGAATCTCTTATGTTCTTAAGAACATTGTATATGATGATATTGATTCTAATATCAACATAGCAATAGCGTAGAACATAAGAACATAATATACGCCATACTGGGTCAAACCAAGGTCCATCAAGCCCAGTATCCTGTTTCCAACAGTGGCCAATCTAGGTCATACGTACCTAGCAGTTTCCCCAAAAGACACAGGTTCCACAATGCTTACATTGGGTCAAGCATTTATATCCTGGGTCCCTTCTTAATAATGGTTTATGGACCTTTCCTCCAGGAACTTGTTCAAACCTTTTTTAAACCCAGCTATACTAACAGCCTTTACTACATCCTCCGGTAACAAGTTCCAGAGTTTGATTACACGTTGAGTGAAAAAATATTTTCTTTTATTAGTCTTAAATAGTTTACCCTGAAGCTTCATTGCATGTCCTCTAGTCTTTCTATATTCTAATAATGTAAACAATCGATCTACGTTTACCTGTTCCACTCCATTCATTAATTTATAGACTTCTATCGAATCTCCCCTCAGACGTCTCTTTTCCAGGTTAAAGAGCCCTACGCTTTTTAGCCTTTCTTCATAGGGGTATCCTTCCATCCCCTTTACCATTTTGGTGGGTCTTCTCTGAACCTTTTCTAATAACGCTATATCCTTTTTAAGATATAGTGATCAGAATTGCACACTATATTCAAGGTGCGGTCTCATCATGAAATGATATTGAGGCATTATAATATCCTTTATTTTATTTTCCATTCCTTTCCTTATGATACCTAGCATTATATTTGCTCTCTTGTCCGCTGCTGCACACTGGGAGGAGGTTTTAACATGTTACCCACAATGACGCCTAAATCTTTTTCCTGGGTGGTGGTTCCTAATGTGGAACCTTGCATCGTGTAACCATAGTTTGGGTTGTTCTTCCCTAGGTGCATAACTTTGCACTTGTCCACATTAAATTTCATCTGCCATTTTGATGCCCAGTCTTCCAATTTATCAAGATGCTTTAATACTTAAAAGATGTCTCTGCTTATTGTTTTTCTTTAATACTTACAAAGTTTATATTTACTGTTCAATGTAAATAGTTGATTTCTATTGTTCTAGGTAAAATGTATACAAACTGTGTACAATGTTTAATGTAAATAGTTGATTTCTATTGTTCTATGTAAAATGTATACAAACTGTGTACAAGACTGTTAACCTGTTATATGTAAACCGCCCTTGATCTCTGGAAGGGGCGGTATAAAAGAAATAGTTAAATAAATAAATAAATAAATAAATAAATAAATAAGATCCTCTTGCAATTTTCCACAATCCTCTTGGGTTTTAACAACTTTAAATAGTTTTGTGTCATCTGCAAATTTGATAACCTCACTCGTTATTCCCTTTTCCTGGTCATTTATGAATATGTCAAAAAGCAGCGGACCCAGCACAGATCCCTGGGGTACATCACTATTCACCTTTCTCCATTGGGAAAATTGGCCATTTAGCCCTACCCTCTGCTTTCTATCTTTTAACCAGTTCCTGATCCACAATAGTACACTGCCTCCTATCCCATGACTCTTTAGTTTTGCCAAACGTCTCTGATGAGGGACCTTGTCAAAGGCTTTCTGAAAGTCCAAATACACTATGTCAACTGACTCACCTTTGTCTACCTGTTTATTCACACCTTCAAAAAAACATAACAGATTAGTAAGACAAGAACTTCCTTGTCTAAAGCCATGTTGGCTGTCTCCCATTAAGCCATGACTACATGTTCAGCAATTTTGTTCTTTATGATGGTTTCTACCATTTTTTCCGGTACTAACGTCAGGCTCACCGGTCTTTAGTTTCCCGGATCACCCCTGGAACCCTTTTTAAAAATTGGCATTACGTTCGCCATCCTCTAATCTTCAGGTATTACAGATGATTTTAATGATAGTTCACAGATTACTAATAGCAGGTCTGCAATCTCATATTTCATTTCTTTCAACACCCTTGGATGTATACCATCTGGCCCAGGTGATTTGATTTGTAATACATCTTCCCGATGTATCGATATTTCCTTCAATTCTTCCGCACCTTTAAATACCACTTCAGTCATGGGTAACATCCCTACATCTTCCTCAGTAAAGACCGAAGCAAAGAATTCATTCAGTCTCTCCACTATCTCCTTGTCACCTCTTAGTGCCCCTTTAACCCCTCTATCATCTAATGGACCAACTGACTCTCTCACAGTTTTTTTTTGCTACGAATGTACTTGAAAAAGGCTTTATTATGCATTTTGCTTCCGCAGCAAGCTTCTTCGCATATTCTCCCTTTGCCTGCCTTATCAATGCCTTGCATTTAACTTGCCAGTGTTTATGCTGTTTCCAGGTTTTATCGTTTGGCTCTTTTTTCCATTTCCTGAAAGATGTTTTTTTTGGCAACAACAGCCTCTCTGACCTCACCTTTAAAACATGCTGGCAGTTTTTTGGACTTTATAGAAGGAATATAAAGAACTCAAGAACAATTATTCTGAATAACTCCTCCCCCTGAGATTTTGATAATTAAACTCAACAGTTATGATCATCTGAATACCACCTTTCCAACAACAATCCTATAAAATGCATAATTGGACATCATACTTTGAAATATTACTACTACTATCACTGATCATTTCTGTAGTGCTACAAGGTATACACAACACTTTACAGAGACATGTAAGAGAAAGTCCATGCTCAACAGAGCTTACAGTCTAGTCAAGACAGACAACACAGGAACCGGGGTCTAGGATGGCTGGGTCTTTTTGAGGTCCGGTGTGCAGAAGAAGTGGACTTTAATGCTATTGTTGTTAAAGAAATGATGCCAGTAGCTTGTAAACTGGAGAGGTTCAAGAATCAGAGTAGGCTCAATAATTTGTGCTTCCTCAATTTCCCCAAATCTCCAGTTATGGCACCTGGTGATGTGCTTGGAGTTGGTGATGGAGAGATAAACATTATTGGTGACTTTTGTACTTGAACCAGACAGGAACAGGAACATGGTGCTTCGTCTATATTTTCAAAATATGGTTCAAATGTTCAGGTTTTTCCTGACTTCTCTCGGGAGACACAGCTACGACGACAGGAGTTCTTGGCTCTAAAAACAAGGGCCCTCACACTGGGAGCTTCATTTATTTAGAAATTTCCTTGCTATTGTATTACTCCCTTTCAAGCTAAAGATTATCTTTTTTTTTAACCTAAGCAATTGTTACGATTTCTTGTATTTCGGGAGGGTGATAATGTTGCTGGCTAGGAGCCGGTATCATTCCTTATGTATCTTACTGTTAAGCTTGTATTCTGCTTGTGGGTGTTCAGTATTCCCTGTATCTTGCTACCAAGTTTTTGTGGGATTAAGGGGCATGTTTACTAAAGTCCGCAAAATAGCGCACGGCAACGCGGCACTGAAACGCGCAGAAACGCGTTTAAACGCCCCGCACATGTGCGTGTCACCCCCGCACAGGTACGCGGCTCACTAACGGGCCCCGTACAAGTGCGGCCCGCAAATTTCCGATAGAGGCGTGGAACGGCGAAAGGAGGGCGGAGGAAGGCTCCGGAGGGGCGGAGGGACGGGGTCAATGGGTGGAGAGTGGGAGGGGAGAGGCTCCCCGCACAGTATCGGGCCCGAATTTGCATGTAAAAACTACCGCGAGTGTTTCACTCGCGGTAGAAAGCATTTAAAGGGAAGAGAAACCATTTCCGTCAGCAATGTACAGGAAAACCGGGGAAACCAGCAAAACGTGAGCAGTGTGATACATGTGCACAGCACAAAAGTGCAAATACAAATAGAAAATGACCACAACAGAACTATTAAAAACAGTAATTCAGCTGGGGAACAGTTATAGTGATGGGCAAATACAGAAAACACACCCAGCAAAGCTCCAGAAAAAAGAAATGAACTTTTGAAGGGTTTACGGAGCCGAGTCTCTTCCAAAAAACATTTCCTTTGTTTGGAGCTTTCCTGGGAGTGTTTGGTATGGTTGCCCATTAATATCACTGTTGCCCAGCGCGGTGATATCTTGTCCCCCATTTCCCGTAGCCATTTCCGGGGTTTATGTGCACGTTTGTCACCAGACAGGGTGCATATGCCCACAGTAAAATTGCATAGAGCAGGGTTTGTGACTCCATTCTGCTAAGCTTACTACCTCCAGGGGCTGCACTGTTTCTGTGGCCATAGTGTGGTGCAGCGGACAGAGTCAGTACCTCTAGAACCAGAGGGTCAGAGGTTCAAAGCCCAGCTGGGGTACATGCCAGCCCAATCCCTATATTTTACCCACCACTGAACACAGATAGCGCAGACACCCCTGTATTGCAGGGAACATAAGCATGGGGAGAGCACCCATATTTTACCCAACAACGCGCACACACACCACAACAATGGGCATTACCTACAGCCAAGTCACCCAAATGCAGTCCCGTACTGCCACATTGCAATCAGGTCATCTGCTTTTTCTGAGAGAAGCTCATGCCAGCATGTTGGCGGACGAGGACATGTGGTGCAGGGGGCAGTGGCTGCTAGCCACAGAAGACAGAGGCCCAGTCATGTGCAGGCTGGCACAGTCCACTGCAACACAGGCCCTACCGGATCCACAGTCATGGACATTCCAGGGAAATCACCCAATCTGTGGATACACGGTGGTGCAGTGCACACAGACACTATATACAAGAGCAGAGGGTCACAGGTTCAAAGCCCAACTGGGGCAACCGCTAATCTTTTTCCCCCAATTAAACAGTGATAGTAAGGGCACACCTTTCCTGGGGAGGACATATGCAATGGCAATACGTCTATCTTTACCCCACTGAGCACACACACCATGAACAGGGCCAGTACCCAGAGCAGAATCACACAATGCAGTCCTGGTGGGGCACACACCAGTCAGGTCCCATGATGGCACTCATACAAATGCCTGTGCTGTATATCTATGCACCACACCCATGGTATGTAGATGTAGCTCATGCATATCCATGAGGGACAGCAGGAAAACCAGAACAGTGTGATGCAAACCTGGACTGGAGTTGGGAATCTGTGCCGTAAAGCAGCAGCCATCAGGGGCAGACACACCCACACCCACAGGCCTCATTGACCAATGTCTCCTGGAGAGGCAAACCATTGAACCCTGCATGTCCTACCAATGTCACCCTACACCTGAGGTATATGATACACAGCTCTGAGATGTTTGCTAGTTCCACACATACTGCTAGTTGACCCCATCCGAACAATCTGTTAGGTGTTTGCGGTGCGTGCTCCAGGCCTGGCCTCTGACGCTGTTTACCACCCTGGGGAGTGGCCACCAGCTGTACTGCCTACCATATCCATGCCTTGCCGTGCTCAGGAGCGGTCTTGGTGGGCAAGGCTGATTACCTTCTCAATAGTAGCACCATGATGGCATAGGTGTGGAAGTGTGTGTTTGTCTATACCGTGGGTGTTGGCAGCAAGCCCCTTCCACAGCCCACACTGCCAATGTGCATAATGAGGTGCACGGTACCATGGGTATAGCCAGGACAGGGTGGCCTGGGCAGGATGCATCTGCACCGGGCATAGGGCACTGGCAGGGACACTGTAGTGTCTGGCCACCACCTACACAGACAGGGTGGCCAAAGCATGTCCTTCTGGGAGATCACGCTCACCCTGACTGTGCAGTGACCACAGCATGGCTAGGCACCCCCATAGTGCTGTACAGTCTTTCTCTCATGTGATACATATGGGTATCTATTTGGGGCCCAGTCACTGAGTTATCTGCTTGCTGTGTATGCTGGCAGCCCAGTTCTGTGTGCATGTGTCTCCACTGGGAACATGCACTATGGACTAACCAGCAGACTGTTTGTAGATGGTATGTGGTTTGCTGGAATGGCTTGTAGGGTGCAGTTGGCTTGCTGCAGGGGAATACCTGGTGGTGGGGTGCAACCTACCATACCTGGTCATATGTTTGTCTGTTATTGTGTTATGGCTGTGTGTGGGGGGTGTTCCTCAGCAGGACTGGGGTTGATGTTGCCCTCTACTGCCACCTTTGCAGGGAGGTAGAGTGTGGATCTCTTGATGGGGGACCATGTTTGTCTCTGGGGGTGGCCCAAGGGGGGGGGGGGCGCGGCTACGGCTGTGCCTGACTGGGATATCCATGGTGTTTGTGCAGAAACTAGCTATCTTACACATTAACACTGCTTTGGAACTCCCGCTTGGCCTCCATCAGCCATGGAAAGTGTTGTAGACCTGGTCCTGGGCGCCTCATTGTACACTCAGGGTGAGGCCAGAACCCGCACGATGTAACGTTGTGTAGCTACTTTGTGCCAGTAAAACACCCGGTCAGTGCCCCCTACCAGGCCGAGTTGCTGTGTGGGTGCACCCGGTAACGTCCCCCAACAGGGCCGAGGTGCTGTGGGGGTGCATTTCCCATCTTGTGTCCATCTGTGGACAGCTAATTTGCATGTGCAGTGCATCATGGGTACGTGTGGCCTAACCCTATCCTGTTTACCCTGGCATACTATCTGTGAGATGACGTGCAGGCTATCTGCAGCCAGCCAGGGGCTTCCATACAGCTATGGTTAGGTCACTGCCTGTGCAGCCAGAGGTGATGAGTTCAAACCCACATTGGGGTTCTGTGAGACAGGTGTTCAAAGCATATTTTTTTAGTTTACTGTACATATGTTGATGTCAGCAATAGCACCCTCAGTGTACTGTACCCATAAGGTGCCTCTGAGGGTGCTTTATGGGGCGCCCTATAGGGCACTGTATGGTTGCCATCCATATAGGGTGCACCATACATTATCCTGTGTCGCAACATACATGCTGCCCTATAGGGGACATTCTAGGGTGCCTTGGCAGACGGTGCACTGTAACATGTGCCTTATGGGCGGCCCTATATTAATATGCTGTGAGAGTGCGTTTGCTAGTAGTTATCATAAAACTAAAATTATAGAGCCTCCTACAGCTCTCCCCAACATAAAACATACTGCCTCAGCTAGCCTTTTTCTCTGGGCTTTGTGAGGGATTGAACACATGGCCCTTGCACCATTGCTCAGTGTCTTCACCATTGTGCTGTGGCTCTGTTCCTGTGTTTGAGCAGCAGCGCGCAGCCTTGTAGCCATTGGCGCGCCGTCTTGTGGCGCACAAAATTACAATTAACAGCGCGCCGCCTTCTGGCGCGTAACATTAACAGCGCCCAACATGGGCATGCCCCTTAAAATACTGCCTCAGCCAGCTGTCTTCAATGGGCACTGGGGGGAATTGAACCCATGATGCCTGCATGGGTGGTCAGTGTCTTAACCATTGTCCTATGGCTCCATTCCTGCTATTTGCACATCAGCGCGCCACTTATCCCTCCCACTATTGGGCTGCCCCCTCACACATCAGCGCGCCGCCTTCTGCCCACCGGCTCGCCGCCTTCTGTTGACCAATTTTATCAGTGCGCCGCCCTCTGCCGCCCAACCTTAACAGCGCGCCGCCCTCTGCCGCCCACAATAAACAGTGCGCCGTCTCATGCCGTTTAAAAAGATAGGTGCGCCGCCTTCTGCCGCCCATAATCAATATGCCTCCTACACCACTTTTGCCCATAAAATTTGATGCCTCAGCTGGTCTTTTTTGTTGGGTGCAATGGGGGTTTGAACCCCTGGACCCTGCACCATAGGTCAATGTCTTCACCGTTGTACTACGGCTTTGTTGTTTGGTTGTGCAGCAGCGCCCCACTTAGCCTTCTCACGCGCTAATGTGGGACCCGCACATTAGCGCGACTCACAAACCTACGGTCCGTTTTTTTCCTTTTTCTGCCTGGCCCGCCCACTCCTTATATGGCACCAGCACACTAACGGGGACCCGCACAGCAACGGACTTTAGTAAACATGCCTGTAAGTATTTTTCCTAGCTTTCTCTGTGAAAGGAGAATGTGAAAATTGCATAAACAAAAAATTAACGAAAAAAAAAAGATAAAAGCAAGAAGTATGCAAGTGATAAAATCTTAAAACAATTGATGGGTTTTATAGAAAAAGAAATATATAGAGAAAGAGAATTCCTAGGGGTATGTTTACTAAATCGCAGTAAAGGAGCAAGTGTGCTGTTAGTGCGTTCTAACTGTGCATCTGCACCCTTAGCATGTGCAAAAAGCCACTTTAGCGTGCACTAATTATCTGTGGGTGGAGAGAAGGCATGCATGGGGTGAAGAGTGGGGGTCAATGGGTGGGGTGTGGGTGGGAACAAGACTTTCTCCCTTTACACAGGCACCTTAACGGCAGTAACCCTAACTCAATTCAAAACCTCGCGGAAAGGGTGCTTTTGGCCTGTATGATCCCATACATCCACCCACTACACACAATGCAAACTCTCTGCTTGGGTGATCAATGGCAAAGCCATGCACCCACCATTTGACCATCAGGAGAGATTCATGGTGGGGCAGCTTACTGACATTAAGATGCCCCTCCATGGCCATCAGGGATCATTTGCAGCAGTTAGCCATATCACGTACACTTCTCTTGTGACAGCTCCACATGTGCACTCATGGACAATCCTCCCTTTGTTGCCCACATCAGGAACATGTTGCCTCCACCCAGACACTGCTCTGACTTATGGCATGTCACACACTGACAATATATCTGGATCCATGTCCACACCTCACAGACACTATAATGTAGCTTACGGCACGGTGTATGCTTTCAGGAGCATCAAGGACTGCCTGCCTGTCACAGCACCCTCCCCCCCCCCCCCCCACTTCTGCATCCCCTCTGTTGAATCCGCTGCTACCACTACCCACCCATGACACAGCCAACACCCACACTGACCATCATAACTAGGCATCCGCCTATCTTGCCTAGTCAACAGCATAAGCCTGCTGTTCAGTCAAACATGCTCATCACACTTACGGCCACATTGTCAGATATCAGATGAGTCAACTCCATCAGCTACCAATTGTGCTTGCATCCATACCTTCTACAATGGCTTCCCTGCCCCCCTTTCAGCATTGCAGTTGTTTTTTGTATCAATGTGCATGCCATACACCTTCCCACAGCATGTCCCATTACCGCACGGTAAGTTTCCGCTACCATTCCTTAATGTCCTGTTACCACATGGTAAGTGTCCACTACCACCCCTTAACACTGCATGTGCTATTACAACACAGTAAGGGGGATGTTTACTAAAGTGCGGTACACGTGACTAACGCGCGTTATACGACGTTAACGACCGTAAGTGCCATATAATGCGCGTACCGACGCGCTAACGACCGTTAACGTCATACTACGCGCGTTAACCGTAGTTAACGATCGTAAAGCTCCGCGGCGCGTTAAAACAGCGCAGAAGGTGGAGATTGGGCGGAGAGAAGGGGTCAATGGGCGGAGAGTGGGCGGGGAGAGGCTCCCCTCATACTAACACGCTGAATTTCAGAGCTCAATTCCAACGCGAATGAAAACCTGTCGTTAAAGGCATTTAAAGGGAAGAGAAACCATTTCCGTCAGCAATGTACAGAAAAACCGGGGAAACCCACAAAACGTGAGCAGTGTGATACATGTGCACAGAACAAAATTTCACATAAAACGTTAAAAATGACCACAAGAAACATTTTAAAAAGCATTATTCAGCTGGGAAACAGTGATAGCAATGGGCAACAAGGAACAAAATGCCCTGGAAAGCACCAAAATAAAAAGAAATGATGTGTTGAAGGGTCTACGCTCCGCAGACCCTTTCAAAGAGCATTACATTGTAATGGAGCTGTCCTGGGCGTGTGGTGTAACGTTCCCCAATGATATCATTTTTGCCCAGCTTGGTTATGGGTGTGTGCCCCTTTTCTGAGGTCTTTTCTGAGGTTTATGGGCACCTTTGTCTGCATACAAGGTAAATGAGGCCACAGTAGACCTGTTGCAGAGCAGGGTTTCTGACTCGTCAGGCCGGTTTAACTAACTCCAGGGACTGCACTGTCTCTGCGGCCACAGTGTGGTGCAACAGACACAACCAGTGTCTGTAAGACCAGAGGGTCACAGGTTCAAATCCCAGCTGGGGCTCCTTTCAACCCAGTCCCCATAGTTTTACCCACCACTAAACAGTGATAGTAAAGACACTCCTTTATTGCAGAGAACATACGCATGGCCTATATTTTACCACACCAAACACAGACACCAGAAACAGGCACATTACCTAAAGCAGAGTCCCGCAAATGCAGTCCTGGAGGGCCCCACACCATTCCGGCTTCATGCTGCCTCTAATAAAGATGCCTGTGCTGCATAGCTATGCACCACCCCCATGGTATGCAGATGTAGTTCATGCATATTTATGAGGGACAGCATGAAAACCCGAACAGTGTTTGGAACACCAGGACTGGAGTTGGGGAACTCTGCCGTAAAGCAGCAGCCAACAGGGCCACACACCCACCCACAGGCCCCATTGGCCAATGCCTCCTGGAGAGGCAAGACATTGGGCCCTGCCTGTATCTCCCAATACTAGCAGTTGCATACCTTAGCAATGCAACCCTACACCTGGGTATATGGTACAGAGCTATCAAACGTTCCCTATGATAACTGGCAGATATCAATTCCTACGTTAAGCACAGTTTGCTCATTGAGCTCCACCATAACAATCATTCTGATGTCTGCGGTGTTTGCTGCAGGTCTGGTCTCTGACAGTGTTCACCAGCCTGGGGAGTGACCCCCCAACAGCCTTGTGTACCATATCCATGCCTGTACTATGTCCATGACTGGTGTGGTGGGTATGGCTGCTGACCACCTCTATAGTAGCACAATGCTGGCATAGGTGTGGGGGTGGCTGTCTGTCTATCCAGTGTGTGGTGGCTGCAAACACCTTCCACAGCCCACACTGCCAGCAATGTTGCCAGTATTGGGCTGCCAATGTGCATAATGAGGAGCAAGGTACCATGGGTATAGGCCGGACAGGGTGGGCTGGCCAGGGTGCATCTGCACAGGGCATAGGGCAGTGACAGGCACATTGTAATGCCCGGCCACCACCTACACAGACAGGGTGACCTCAGTATATCCTGCTGAGAGATCACTCTCACCCTGACTGTGCAGTGACCACAGCATGGCTAGGCACTCCCATAGTGCTATCTAGTATTTCTCTCATGTGATAAATATGGGTTTTCTTTTGGGGTCCAGTCACTGATGTATCTGCTTGCTGTGTATGCTGACATCCCAGTTCTGGGTGCAGGCATCTCCACTGGGCACTAGCAGACTGTTTGCAGCTGGTAGGTGTTGTGATGGAGTGGCTTGCAGGGTGCAGTGGCTGATGGCTTGCACCAGGGGAATATCAGATAGTGGTGGGGTGCAGCATACCATATCCAGGCCTAATGTCTGTCTGCTATTGTGTTATGGCTGTGTACAGAGCTGCATTGACTGCTCTGTGGGGTGTCTGTTCCTCAGCAGGACTAGGGTTAATGTTCCCCTCTACTGCCACCTTTGCAGGGAGGTAGACTGTGGACCTTTTGATGGGAGACCCTGTTTGTCACCCTCAGCCCTGGGGGAGGGGGGTGGTGGTGCATGGGGGCTACACCTGACTGAAACAGACAGAGATGTCCAAGGTGGTCCTGCAGAACCTACCTATCTCACACAGTAACACTGCTTTGGACCTGCGCCATGGCCTCTTTCAGCTGTGGACCTGGTGCTGGGCGCCTCACTGCACCCTCAGGGTGAGCACAGTACCCGCACAATGTGACGGTGTGTAGCTACTCTGTGCAACACACGGTCAGTACCCCCTACCAGGCCGAGGTGCTGTGGGGGTGCATTCCCCATGGTGTGTATCTGTGGACAGCTGATTTGCATGTGCAGTGCATCATGGGTGTGACTGGCACAATCCAACCCTGTGCAACCCCAGCACCTGCTCACAGGCTCTGATAAACCATAGGCCATCACACGTACATCTGCTAGCATAATGCATAGGTGCAAGACACCCTACAGAGTCTGTAAAATAAGATGCCCACACTGGTAAAAACACACGTACCCACGCACGTAAAAACACACGTACCCACGCACGTGGCTAGGCACACTCCGAGGGTGTTTTTATGACACCAATACTCAGCGTAACGAAAAACATGCCTCCTCTTTCCCTCTGTAATGTACAGGGTGATGCCTGGGCCAGCCTTCTGCGTTAGGCACACTGGGGACTTGAACCCATGCTGCCTGTAACAGCGGTCAGTACCGTAACCATTGTGCTACAGCTCTGTTTCAGTGCTTTGTGTCTGTACGTCTTCTTATGTTTAACGCGCAGTGACGCGCCACGGCGCCCGGTAATGCTCGTTTTTGTTTTTTTACGCGCGTTAGTGCTGATGATGTACCGCCCATGTCCTTATTTTGGGTTTCTGTTACTACCGCGGCTCCTAACGCGAATTGCACTAACGCAGTTTAGTAAACATACCCCTAAGTGTCCACTAGCACCCCTTAATGCCGGAAGGCCTCTGACACACCCAGCACACTTACCAAATGGTGTTAATGCCCGGAAAGGATTGCTCCCTTACTGTCATTTAGTAAACATACCCCCTAGGCAGGAGTACTAGAATAAAGGTAGCAGGCAGCAAAAGACAGAGGGGTCTCAGAAGAAAAATATAAAGAGAGGAAGAGAGGCTGGCGCTGAAGGACAAGGAGAAGATCAGAAGATAAAAGTAGAAGCAGAAGGGCTGAGGTAGAAAAGAAAAGATTTGGATAGGAACACCAGATAAAAGACTAATGGGAAGAAAGAAGGAAGCTTGGTAAAGAGTACTGAAAGGAAGGCTAAGGCAGAAATGGAGAGTGGAGACCTGGATGTGCAAGACTGAGAAAGGAAAACAGACCAAGAAGTCAATTGAAGAGGAAGAAGAAAGGCAGAGAAAGACCATGATGTGGATGAACTGATGTTTGGTTAATCTTTCCCTCTCCTGAAATCCAGCATATTCATCTATTTCCACAGAGGCAAGGTGTTCAAATTGAATTTGTTATTTGCAGTTTGATAAATAAGTTGAATAAGGTCATAAGCTATATAAAGAGATTATCTATTGATGTTAGGGAAATAAATTGCATACATTACTGTGCAGAAGAAATTACTACTGAGCAAATCCGTCCAAGGAGGGCATTGCGAAAGAAGAAAAACATAAAGATAACAAATTCTCCTTGGAAAAAAAATGTATTGAAGGAAACATAAAATCACTTCATGCATAAGTGTTCCTGATAGAGAGGCATATCAAAGGATCAAGATCACCAGAGATAGAGAGAGATCCAGAATATAAAGATGGCACATTTTGCATTAGCACATGAAGACCTTTACATTCATATGTTCAGATAATAAATTAAAAGTAATAGCAGAAGGACGAAAACTACAGAAAGCAGAAAAGAGCTATATCAAAGTAAACTATGTAGAGAGAACCTAAAATAGTTCTACAGAGAACTGGGAAAGGGCACTAGTACATTGAAAATATCACCTACTAAAGCTGAAATAGAAAAAAAATTGCAGAAATGTATACGAGGACCTAGCAGAGCACAAATGAGAAGCAGAATGAATACTCAGCATAGAAGAAAGTTGGAAAAGGCAAATAGAAAAGCTATGGCATGGACCAATGCAAGAGCAAAAGAATTGAAAAACAGGTTAGAAAAAAATGGATAAGCACTGGACATTCTCAGGCTCCAACAACTAACTTTTCTCCACCACTAAACAGCAAAAAGCAATCGATCAGGCCGCTTAATACCAAATGGCTTATCACAAGAAGAAGATTTCTTCTTCCATAGGGTGATTCAATTAATGTTCCCAAAAATTACAGAACAAAAACTTGTTTACCTATGATATCTATGCTGTTAACTGCAATAGCTGCCAGCAGAGCATATGATAATATTGATTCCAATATCAACAAAGCAATAGAGTAGACAAACAATAAGAGGGGAGCATATGGAACTCAAGAACAATTAATGCTGAATAACTCCCCCACCCTCCATTATGGTATGGACTGAATATAAGAAGGTCTTTCATAGCATCCCACACTCTTGGATAATAATTGACTGAATACCTCAAGCTAATTATGAAAAAAAGCCCCCCTCGGCTATCAAAAAACATTCCTGAAAGAACTACCTAATGATCCTGTTGCCTGGCCAACAAAAAAAAAAAAAAAGAAATGTACAGGAAGAGTCTTTCCCAGACAATTGCAGCCTCCGCTGCCCCTGCTGGTGTGGCTGACTCTCTAAACTGTCTTTCCCAAGAAAACAAAGATGCTTTGGTAGAGCTTCCCTGCCACTGCTGCTGCCGCTCATCTTCTGCCTTCCTAATGGAAAAACCTATACAGGAGGAGCCCCCCTCCCCTGTCTTCTGCCACCGAGATCAGTGACTCCAGTAAAAATGGTGGGAGGCGGAAACATCTGCTGCCTATTGGGTGTGAGAAGAGAGACAAATTCTGGCTATTTGGGAGGAGATGAGTAGAAGAGAAAACAGTGTTGCTTGGAAAGGGGGGAAGAAAAAGGGAAGTGATGGCTTTTATGTGCAGTGGTGGGGGGGGGGGGCAGAGAGAGGGACAGCCCAGCTATGTGCAGTTACAGGGGGAAGGGAGTTCCATAGACAGGGCATGCTCATTGTGTGTGTGTATGTCATTGGGTATCATACACAGGGAGTGCTGGTTGTATGTCCCCCCCGCCCTCTGCCTTGAACCATCATTCATCAAATTCAAGACCGGCTTAAAATCCCATCTTTTCTGTTCTGCCTTCGACCTCCCACCCTCCTCCCCCCTCCCACGGCCTCCCCTTAAGTCCTCTGTCTTGTTTTGTCTGCCCCGGTCTGTCTACCCATTTTTTCAGCCTACTCTTTGTTCTTTCTTTATCTTTGATTCTGCCCTTTCCTATCATATCAATTGAGTTCTGTTTCCTCTCTCTCTCTTTCTTCAGCAGCTATTCTATGTTTTTTGCCTATTGTAAACCGCTCTGGTGCCCATGGTGTGGGCGGTATATAAAGAAACAAATAAAGATAAAGATAAAGATATATCTGTGTGTGTGTAGGTGGTGGGTGAGTGAGTGGTAAAGAAAGGGGCATGCTGGCTGTGTGCAAGTGTGTGGATAGGGGGTTCCAGAGACGGGCATTTTTGCTGTGTCTGTGTGTGTGGGTGTGTATGGATAGGTGCCAGAGACAGGAGCATGCTGGCTATGTCTGTGTGTGTGTATGTGTTGATGTGGATGTGGATGTGTGTGTGTTGTGGGGGGGGGGGTGGCAGAAAAAGGGATATACTGAGTGTTTGTGTATGAGTGAACAAGTGGCAGAGAAAGAGGGCTATGCTGGTTATTTTGTAGCAACTCTGGAGAAAGAGAAGATCCTCAAGTACCAACAAAGTAATTCAATGCCAAGAAAATTGTTTCATGTGTACTGGGCACCACTGGCATGATTAAATTCCCAAGCACATCTTGATATGTTACCTCCAGGCTTTCTTTCATTGAATACAGGCAGTGGCATAAGTTCAAATGAGGGGGCCCCAAGCAAAATTTGCTGAGCACCCCTCATGAAAATGGCAATGGCCATGAGAGGGGGGGGGGGGAGAACCCCCTTTCTCATCCTGTTCCCTCCTCCCCTCCTGAAATCCAGCATATTCATATTCAAGTGGCAGAGTGCGGCAAACATCACACTTACTTTAACATTATATTTATTGCAATTCTCATATTCCATAAATCAAAACAGAACCAAGGAAAAAAACACTTCAGCCCACAATATAAAGGTCGAGATACAGGCAAGTTTTCTAAAGGAAAAGAAATATCAACAATTAGGACAGGCAGAATTACACTTCACTGCCAGCAACATCTACCAGGTTCCCATCCTTCCTAGACCATGGGATGCTGTTCCAAGGGTTGCAGAGCAGAGATGGCATCCATCTGTCCAAGAAAGGTCAACGCGTCTTCAGTAGTAGAATGACTAATCTACTGAAGAGGGCTTTAAACTAGATTCGTTGGGGATGGGTGAAGAAAGCCCCCAGGTAAGTGAAAGCCCCGAGGTAGGTGATACATTAAATAACTTTATGGAAATGGGTAACAGGGGTAACATATGGAAAGCAGTGTGTATAAATGCCAGTAGCATGGGAAATAAGATCCCTGATGTTGAAGCTTTGGTGGGAGTGGCTGACTTGGATTTAGTGGCAGTTACAGAAACATGGTTCACAGAAAACCATGACTGGGATGTAACTATACCTGGCTATACTTTATTCAGAAAGGACATAGTAGGAAGTAGGGGAGGAGGAGTGGCACTATATGTAAAAACTACTATTAAAGCTTTGGAATTACAGAGCTTAAAAGGGAGAGGAGAGGCATTGTGGGTTAAACTAGAAAGAGGGAAAGATAAATCTATTTACATTGGTGTGATATACAGCTCTCCCTCACAAGAGAAAGAGGTGGACAGAGAGTTTAATTGAAGACATGTGCAGCATTGCTAGGAAAGGGGAAGTGCTACTGATAGGAGATGTCAATATCTATAATTTTCCAACCGATTAAACCCCTTCTACTACCAACCCTGTAAAACTGAGCCATAAAATATTAAAAGTTTCCAAATTCTGACCCCGGAATCGGATTCCCCATGGTCACTTTACTGAAATTCAACCCTTTTCCCGAGTCTCTAGGACCCCTAAATCCCGTCGGGTGCCTAAATCAAATCCGAGGCACCTACCTTCAACTCGCCTGGAACTCTACCTGAGCAGCAGCTAACTCGAGACCCCCAGCTTCACTCCGGGCCTACCGCGAACACGCACGTGCACGCGGTGACGCGCACTTGCATGGCCCGACGTCCTCATCAACTATGGCTGCCTCTCTGCCCTATTTCGGCCCCTCCTCGCCTCGGAAAAGATCGCGGCTAGACGCTGCTGCCTGCCTCTCAGGTAAAAAAAACCTTAACCCCTTATGGGGGTTACAAAAGCATGGGACAAACACAGAGGATCTCTACAGGTAAAAAGGGGACTGTTGTAGTTGTTATGGAAGGACAGACTAGATAGGCCATGTGGTCTTTTTCTGTCATCATATTTCTATGTTTCTATGTTTCCCTGGATAACAACAAATCCAAAAGATGCTTGGGCTCAAAGAAAAGTTTTAGAATGAAGTAAAATAATACAACAACATGTAAACTTTAACATAATGACAGCACCTAGAGCAAGGACCCTAGGCCTCAAAGCCCACCACTGAGTATCTCATGAAAAGTCAGGAAATATTTGCACTTTAGAGTTCAAAAACAGCACATCCATAGAAACGTAAGACCATATTCCAATCAGCATTGATATCCTGGGTCCCTTCTTAATAATGGTTTATGGACCTTTCCTCCAGGAACTTGTTCAAACCTTTTTAAACCCAGCTACACTAACAGCCTTTACTACATCCTCTGGTAACAAGTTCCAGAGTTTGATTACACGTTGAGTGAAAAAATATTTTCTTTTATTAGTCTTAAATAGTTTATCCTGAAGCTTCATTGCATGTCCCCTAGTCTTTCTATATTCTAATAATGTAAACAATCGATGTACGTTTACCCGTTCCACTCCGTTCATTAATTTATAGACTTCTATCAAATCTCCCCTCAGCCATCTCTTTTCCAGGTTAAAGAGCCCTAAGCTTTTTAGCCTTTCTTCATAGGGGTATCCTTCCATCCCCTTTACCATTTTGGTGGCTCTTCTCTGAACCTTTTCTAATAATGCTATATCCTTTTTAAGATACGGCGATCAGAATTGCACACCATATTCAAGGTGCGGTCTCATCATGAAATGATATAGAGGCATTATAATATCTTTTGTTTTATTTTCCATTCCTTTCCTTATGATACCTAGCATTATATTTGCAATCTTGTCCGCTGCTGCACACTGGGAGGAGGGTTTTAACATGTTACCCACAATGACGCCTAAACCTTTTTCCTGGGTGGTGGTTCCTAATATGGAACCTTGCATCGTGTGACCATAGTTTGGGTTGTTCTTCCCTAGGTGCATAACTTTGCACTTGTCCACATTAAATTTCATCTGCCGTTTTGATGCCCAGTCTTCCAATTTATCAAGATCCTTTTGCAATTTTCCACAATCCTCTTGGGTTTTAACAACTTTAAATAGTTTTGTGTCATCTGCAAATTTGATAACCTCACTCGTTATTCCCAAATATTTGCACTTTAGAGTTCAAAAACAGCACATCCATAGAAATGCAAGACCATATTCCAATCAGGCTTGAGTGCTAGTCACAAGCAAGGTGGTTCTTCCTGTAATAATAACTTCAAATGAACTCTCAAGCAACCCTGTTAAATCCAATGATCCTTGCTTGGCCATTGATTCCTGGAGTTTCCCAGATCCAAGCGCTGCAGGGATAGATTTTGAGCCTGAACTATAGGGGGAATAGATTCTAGAGAGATCTTCGAAACCTCAGAAAAATATTTTTGTAATATATTTTCAATAACATCATATAGATGCAAAAACTGGACTGTGAAAAAGATAGACCGAAAGAAAATTGATGCCTTTGAATTATGGTGCTGGCGCTGAATACTGCGTATACCATGGACTGCCCGAAGAACAAACCAGTCAGTACTAGAGGAGATCAAACCTAAGCTTTCTTTAGAAGCTCAGATGACAAGACTTTGACTTGCATACTTTGGACACATCATGCGAAGAGAGAGAGAGATCATTAGAGAAAGACATCATGTTTTGCAAGATAGAAGGTCAACGCAAAAGAGGAAGGCCAGCAATGAGATGGATCGATACAATAACAGCAGCTAAGGGGACCAGACTGTCAATAATGAGCCGCCTGACTGAAGACTGAATACAATGTAGGACAACAATCCAGAGGGTCGCCATGATTTGACACCGACTCAATGGCACTTAACAACAACAATATATCAGTCAGGGCAAGGATAGGAGAGTTAGGGAAATTCAGAATGCATAAATTATTGTGCCTCTCTTGATTTCACAACCGCTCACATTTCCACCTCAACTATAATCGGTCCTTGGCCACAGGTGCACCAAGATTTAAATGTTCAGCACTCTGTGTCTCCAAGAGTCCAAGCCGAGGTCCTTGTAGGGTTTGCTCTCGAGCTAGACCTTCCACGGCCCCAGATAGTTTAAGGAAATCATCTTTAGCTTTGTTCATATGTGCAAATAGAGAAACCTTTGATGACATCCCATAGAGTATCTAAAGTTACCACTGCCGTCCTCCATAACCCCCCTGGAATCTGGGTGCCATCTTTCTTCCCTCCAATGGCACTGCCCTGCACAAATGCAGCTCCAACAAACTGATCTCCCGAGGTCACCATCTGCATGCCCAGGGGAAAAGAAGCTGTTAGAGAGGCTGTCTAAATGTTAGATGCCTGTGTATCACTACTCTGGATGGACTGAAGTGTCTCACCACCCCCCACAGAGGTGCTTCCAGATCTCGGTGGCGCAGCATATTGTTTGTGGCTCAGCAAAACTCCCTTGATGCTAGGGTCTGGTGATGAAAGTTTAACTGGTTCCGCCGATGTGGAGTGACCTTCTGCTACCCAAGTTGTAAAACCGAGTAGGGTTAACTAACCCCAGAGCTGAACACTCTGCGAAACCTAAGCTAGCTTCTTCAACTTCAGTTTCCTAGACAGCATCTCACCGGCCAAACAGTCTGAATCTCAGGAGGACTCTCCACTCAAGAGCAACCACAGGTATGTCCTAACACAACACCACCTTCAATCAATGTTACTTAAAAAAAAAAATTGCCCACTACCTCTACTGTAAAGTACTACTCCACAGTAACTGGAGAAGCAGATCCCACTGCTTGGCCGATGTCTCAGGTATCATGATATTTTGGCCCCACAGTGGGAAATGCTTTTGTAGGCTTCTGGCTTCCATGGAGCAATGCTTTACAGGGAAAGGGGCAGCAGAGGCAGAGTGGCAAACGTCTTTTAAAGTAAGTGCGATGTTTGCCGCACTCTGCCACTGCATAAAGGAATCACTGGGATGACAAAAGCAATTGGTGACTCAGCTCTTTGAGGAGGCTAAAGTGCAGCAGGGCTGAGGCAAGATTGAGAAGGGACCTGGCAGGGCAAGTTAAAATCTTTGCAATAACAAGGGCAATACCTATGTCAGCAGTAGTCGGGACACTTTTAAACATAGCAGAGAAGGGCTTTCTTCACTGTGTGGCTCTGTTGTAACTGCACCAGCTGCTTCCTCTCTAGTACCTCCATTACTGATGGTAATATGCACACTGAATACACTCCAGAAAACAGTGCCAAAAAAAAAAAGCAAAGTAATATACTAAAATAATACAACATATGTATTAAACGGAGCACTGTTTGCAGTATTTAGGAAATATTTGCAGGTATTTCAACAGTTGGCTCCCAGTCAGCCCTAGTCCCCCAGTCCAGGATCTTTCGGTTGGCTATGAGACAGATTCCATATTGGCCGGTTATCTCCGGCGGACACGTTTAAATCGGGCAGGGGTATGATTCAGTTCTAATTCCACATCCACGGATATAGATGTGCCCATATTTATGGAATTGGGATGTCTAGCGCGGCACGCCCAACAAGCTATTCAGCTGGCTCATGCATGCAGTCAGAGTGAGAGCCACATACGGGTGCAGGCATGGGGCATAGAGTGAAGCGGAAAAACCCTTCACCGTTAATATTACAGGACACAGGTAGGTGTCAAAATGGTGTTGTGCATCCCCACGCTCACTATATTCTGGACGTTTCCGATCATGCCTGTTTCAGTGATAAACCCATGGATGCCTCTGATGGCCACACCTCCTCAGTTAATACATGCATTATCTAAGCTGCTTCTCACTGACAGTATTTTACTGATGCAAACTAGACATAAATACTAATGATAAATGAATGCTGAAGCAAACTAGACTATATACTAGTCTTTTTTATGCCCAGAAAAGTGCTAAGTAACCTCAGTGCATTCTAAAATATTTTAAGAGAAAGTATAGTTGTGGTCAACGTTATTGGCACCCTTGCAGTTCAACCCTTTAATGTCCAATATCTCCTAAATAAAAGTGTTCAGTGAAATGGCTTTGGACTATATATGCACACATATTTGACACACAAAAGAATCAAATAAAACAAGACCAATTAAAAAATGAAATAGTAGGAAATAGCATAAAAACTGTGACATTACCAGGACATGATTATTGGCACCCTTCTAAACAATTCAAATCAGTTTGAACAGAAGAACCACATTTCCAATGCAGTAAAATTAGACGCGCCTGTGATTAATTGTGAGTACTCACATGACTTGAATAAACTAATGAATGATGGTTCTAATGTTTAAAATGGCCACATTCACTCCCTGTTCTATTTTCACAATGGTGAAGACATTCAAAGGGGTACAAGCCCATCTCCAAAGACCTTGAGATTCCTGTGTCTACATGCAATGTTATTATTTATTTAGCTGTATTTATATACCACCTTACTCTGGGTCAAGGCAGTTTACATGGAACACAATGCAAACTACATTACAACAGTGGTATCGACTATGTACAACATGCAATTGGAGACCAAATTTTGACTATATATAACAGTAATGGTAGGCATTGTGTTTTATTCTTCTGGGAGGGGGGGTTATTATTTGGGTTGAAGTGTTCAGTGAACAAGTGAAGTATTCAATGAACAGGTATTATTAAGAAGTTTTCTGCTCATAGAACTGGCAAGAACCTCCCAGGACATAGTGGGAAGAGAGAAATTAATTCAAGAAGTTTTTGAAGGTTAGTGTGAACAGTTGGAAAAAATACCATGTACAACATCCAAAGAGCTTAATGTTGACCTGGAACAATCTGCTGCATATGCCGCATAGTAAACAAAGATGGACTTCATGAGCGAAGGCCAAGGAGAACTCAACTGCTCAAAGACAGACATGAAAAGTCATGCCTGATTTTTACACAAACCCACCTTGAGAAAGCACAATCCTTCTAAGAAAATGTTCCATGGACAGATGAAACCAAACTTGAGCTCTTTGGCAAAGCAGACCAGTGACCAGGGGTACACATGCTGTTAAGACCCTCTCCCTGGCCCGTTAATGCCCACTCTCCACCCATAAGGTGCTTTATGCTGCTGGAGCCTTTAATGCACATTTAAGCATCATTTTAGATGCCTTAAGGGTGCAAGTGTGCCGATAACGGGCATCCTGGCTCCCTTAACCTGGGAGTACCGATGGGGGTCAAAAGTGACCCCACTGCAAGTTTCACAACACTTATCTCGGAAACTAGTTGCTCAAGAATGCAATCTTTTTATGACTTTTCACATGTCATGAGAGGAATAATTTTCATCCGCTAGGTGATGCTAGGGATGAATTGCAGCACAGAGTACGAGTGGGGTCATTTTTGACCCCGATTGCTTACGTCCCGTTTGGATCGTGATACAATTTGCCGTTTTGTGAATTTTTTGATCTGACAAAGGTATTTATCATTAATTATCATTAATTATTAATTATGTATCATTTATTTTTTGTACTCTTATTTTATGAAAATTACACATTTTCTGTAATTGATATCATACGTTCTCTCATTATTTCCAATGAAATCTAAGGCTTTCAGCTCGTTCATCACGATTATTGAACACCTATAGTAAAACTGCTTTGTATTTTATTCAACTTTATCTTTGTTTATTTATTTTAGGTTATTGTTTAGGATGTCAAAACGAAAGTATTCAGCTGCCCAAGTAAGAGAAATATTGCAACGAGATGCTGACAGTGATGGTTCTGAGTCGTCTGATGATGCAGCATATTCAGCAAGTGAAGAAGCATATCAGCCAAGTTTGGACGATAAATCTGATGATGACAGTTATGATTCAGATGGCGACAGCAGTTGGTCGCCAAGTGAATGTGAGACTGATGTTGAGCCGGTAACATTGCCTGCAGCAAAGAGTCAAGTTACAGATTGAGGCAAAGGTCGAGGCTGTGCTGGACGGGGAAGAAGGCAGGAGTCCTCGGTGTCAGTATCATCTGTGAGGAATCTTAGTTGTGGACATAGAGGAGCTAAGAGGTCATCAACTATAAGCACAAATGTTGCCATTGAAGCCTATGTATCTAAGGATGCCACATCATGGAACAGGAAACCTATAAAGCAAGCTGCTGGAAGATATGCCAGAGCTAATGTCATGCCCGTACAACAACGTCCTACAAGGTATGCTGTACGAAATGTTGATGGCCCTCTCTCAGCATTCCACTTGTTCATGAGGAAGAACTTATTGAATGAAATCATGATGTGGATGAGCAAACAAGGAAGACACATTTATGACGACACCTGGAAAGATTTGACAGATGGAGAATTTCAACGTTTTCTTGGACTTCTGATCCTCTCAGGCATGTACAAGTCACAAAATGAATCCATAGTTCAGTTGTGGAACCTTGAAGATGGTCATTCTGTTTTCGGCAAAAATATGGCCCGTAACCGTTTTCAGCAAATTTCTTGTGCTCTCAGATTTGGTGATGCAACCAACCGACGTGAACAACAAGGAATGGATAAGCTTGCTCCAATCAGACACGTTTTTGATACCTGGGAAGCAACTCTAAGGGGTATGTTTACTAAACTGCGTTAGTGCAATTCGCGTTAGGAGCCGCGGTAGTGACAGAAACCCCAAATAAGGACATGGGCGGTACATCGTTAATACTAATGTGCGTTCCAAAAACTAACGAGCGTTACAGGGCACCGTGGCGCGTTACTGCACGTTAATCGTAAGAAGGCGTACAGACACAAATCACTGAAACAGAGCTGTAGCACAATGGTTACTGTATTGACCGCTGTTACAGACAGCATGGGTTCGAGTCCCCAGTGTGCCTAATGCAGAAGGCTGGCCCAGGCATCACCCTGTACATTACATAAGGAATGAGGAGGCATGTTTTTCTTTACGTTGAGTAGTGGTGTCAGAAACACACCCTCGCAGTGTGCGTAGCCACGTCCGTTGGTGCGTGCGTGGCTGCGTGCATGGCTGCGTGCGTTGGTAGAGGCGTAGCTACGTGCGTTGGTGCGTGCGTATAATCGTGCGTGGGTACGTGCGTACAATCGTGTGTGGGTACGTGTGTTTTTACCAGCATGGGCACCTTATATTACAGACTCTTTAGGGTGTCTTGCACCTATGCATTATGCTAACAGATGTACGTGTGATGGCCTATGGTTTATCAGAGCCTGTGAGCAGGTGCTGGATTTACCCAGGGTTGAATTTTGCCAGTCACACCCATGATGCACTGCACATGCAAATCAGCTGTCCACGGATACACACCATGGGGAATGCACCCCCACAGCACCTCGGCCTCGTAGGGGGAAGTGACCATGTGCACCCCCACAGCACCTCGGCCTGGTTGGGGGTACTGACCGTGTGTTGTACTGGCACAGAGTAGCTACACACCTTCACATTGTGCGGTTACTGTGCTCACCCTGAGGGTGCAGTGAGGCGCCCAGCACCAGGTCCACAGCACCGTCCATGGCTGAAAGAGGCCATGGCACAGGTCCAAAGTAGTGTTAATGTGTGAGATAGGTAGCTTCTGCACAAACACCTTGGATATCTCTGTCTGTTTCAGTCAGGTGTAGCCCCCATGTGGCCCATGTATCACCAACCCTCCCCCAGGGGCGAGGGTGGCAAACAGGGTCTCCTAACAATAGATCCACATTCTACCTCCCTGCAAAGGTGGCAGTAGAGGGGAACAGCAACCCCAGTCCTGCTGAGGAACAGACACCCCACAGGGCAGTCAAGGCAACTTGTACACATCCATAACACAATGGCAGACAGACACCCCATCCCTATCTGATATTCTCCTGCTGAAAGCCATCAGCCACTGCACCCTGCAAGCCACTCCATCAAGACACATACCAGCTGCAAACAGTCTGCTAGTTAGTCAATAGTGCATGTGCCCAGTGGAGATGCATACAACCAGAACTGGGATGTCAGCATACACAGCAAGCAGATAAATCAGTGACTGGGCCCCAAAAGGAAACCCATATCTATCACATAAGAGAAATATTACATAGCACTATGGGGGTGCCTAGCCATGCTGTGGTCACTGCACAGTCAGGGTGAGAGTGATCTCTCAGCAGGACATACTGAGGTCACCCTGTCTGTGTAGGTGGTGGCCGGGCGCTAAAATGTCCCAGTCAGTGCCCTATGCCCTGTGCAGATGCACCCTGGCCAGGCCACCCTGTCCGGCCTATACCCATGGTACCTTGCTCCTTATTATGCACATTGGCAGCCCAATACTGGCAACATTGCTGGCAGTGTGGGTGGTGGAAGGTGTTTGCAGCCACCACACACTGGATAGACAGACAGCCACCCCCACACCTATGCCAGCATTGTGCTACTATAGAGGAGTCCAGCAGTCATACCCACCACACCAGTCCTGGGCACAGTACAGGCATGGATATGGTACGCAATACTGTTGGGGGTCACTCCCCAGGGTGGTAAACACTGTCTGAGACCAGACCTGCAGCACACACCGCAGACATCAGAATGATTGTTATGGTTGAGCTCAATGAGCAAAATGTGCTTAACGTAGGAATTGATATCTGCCAGTTATCAGAGGAAACGTTTGATAGCTGTGTACCATATACCCAGGTGTAGGGTGGCATTGCTAAGGTATGCAACTGCTAGTATTGGGAGATACAGGCAGGGCCCAATGTCCTGCCTCTCCAGGAGGCATTGGCCAATGGGGCCTGTGGGTGTGGGTGTGTCTGGCCCTGTTGGCTGCTGCTTTACGGCAGAGTCTCCCAACTCCAGTCCTGGTGTTCCAAACACTGTTTGGGTTTTCATGCTGTCCCTCATAAATATGCATGAGCCACATCTGCCTACCATGGGGGTGTTGCATAGATATGCAGCACAGGCATCTTTATTAGAGGCAGCATGGAACCTGAATGATGTGGGGCCCTCCAGGACTGCATTTGCGAGACTCTGCTCTAGGTAATGCGCCTGTTTATGGTGTCTGTGTTTGGTGTGGTAAAATATAGGCGTATTAACCATGCGTATGTTCTCTGCAATAAAGGAGTGTCTTTACTATCACTGTTTAGTGGTGGGTAAAACTATGGGGACTGGGTTGGCAGGAGCCCCAGCTGGGATTTGAACCTGTGATCCTCTGGTCTTATAGGCACTGGCTGTGTCCGTTGCACCACACTGTAGCCACCGAGGCAGTGCAGTCCCCGGAGATAGGAAACTGGCCTGACGAGTCAGAAACCCTGCTCTGCACAATTGTACTGTGGGCTCATTTACCTTGTATGGAGACACAAGTGCAAGGAAACCTCACAAAAAATCTCAAAAAAAGGGGCAAACACCCATAACCAAGCTGGGCAACAATGATATCATTGGGCAACATTGAAAAACACTCACAGGAAAGCTCCAATAAAATGAAATGAGTTTTGAAAGGGTCTTCTGAGCGTAGACCCTTCCAAACATCTTTTCTTTTTTTTGGAGCTTTCCTGGAAGTGTTTGTTATTGTTTCCCATTGCTATCACTGTTTCCCAGCTGAATTATACTTTTTACCATTTTTCTTGTGGTCATTTTAACGTTTTATTTGATATTTTGTTCTGTGCACATGTATCACACTGCTCACGTTTTGTAGGTTTTCCAGGTTTTGCTGTACATTGCTGACGGAAATGGTTTCTCTTCCCTTTAATATGCCTTTAACGACAGGTTTTCATTCGCGTTGGAATTGAGCTCTGAAATTCAGCGCGTTAGTGTGAGGGGAGCCTCTCCCCGCCCACTCTCCACCCATTGACCCCTTCTCTCCACCTTCTGCGGTGTTTTAGCGCGCCGCGGGGGTTTACGATCGTTAACTACAGTTAACGCACGTAGTATGACGTTAACGGTCGTTGGCGCGTGATTACGCGCGTTATACTGCACTTACGATCGTTAACATCATACAACGTGCGTTATTCACGTTTACCGCACTTTAGTAAACATACCCCTAAGTGACGCCTTTGTTCCTGGTGAAAATGTTACCGTGGATGAGCAACTGCTTACATTTCGTGGCCGTGTTCCGTTCAGACAATATATTCCCAGCAAACCTGGGAAATATGGCATAAAGCTATGGATGTTGTGTGACAGTGCAACGTCTTATGTTCTGCGTCTTCAAGTATATACAGGAAAGGAACTCAGACAAAACAGGGAACAGAACAGGGTGAAAGGGTTGTGCTGCAACTCACTGAAGGATTGACGTGATCTGGCAGAAATGTTACTGTTTACAATTTCTTTTGCAGTTTATCCTTGTCACGGAAATTGCTAGAAAAACAAATGACACTTTTGGGGACAATTTGAAAGAACAGAAAGGAATTACCTCCAGAGTTTGTAACAGCAAAGGGCCGAGAGGTATTCACTTCACTGTTTGCCTTTCGCGATGACGCCACTCTGGTTTCCTATTGCCCGAAGAAAGGAAAAGTGGTTGTTCTTCTGAGCAGTTTGCATGAACAGGAAGAAGTAGATAACACACGTCCAGACAAAAAAACACGCATTATCTTGGATTATAATTCTAGTAAAGGTGGAGTAGATACGTCAGATCAAATGTTGCACACGTATGCCACAAAATGAATGACAAGACGCTGGCCAGTGACAATCTTCTACAACATATTGGACATCAGTGCTTTGAACGCCTTCATTGTTTGGATGTCACTAAATCCAGAATGGCAGTCCAAGTCAATGTGCAGACGTCATCTATTCCTCTTGGAATTAGGAAAGCAGCTGCTTCAGAGTAATTGCAGCGAGACTTCTTCCAGCATTGAAGAAGCCACTGATGCTGTTTGCAATGTCAGGATCCCAAAGAAAAGGGCAAGGTGTCACTGCTGTTCCAGAGAAAAAGACAAGAAAAGCAACATAGTTTGCACCTCCTGCAAGTGCAATGTTTGCAAATAACATTCAGAAATTGTCTGTGTCTCATGCAAATGACTGTAGTACTTTACTGTGTTCATCAAGTGCATGCAAAAACTGCTTTCATGGCAACTCTTCTTCATGTAATTTTATGATAAAGCATTAAATTTCAAAACATTTAACCTTCATATAATAAATAATTAATTTGGAATAATATTTTGTCTGTTTAGTTTAACTTTTTCATGGTTAACAATTAAAATTGGTCGTGGGGTCATTTATGACCCCAACGGTATTCAGTGTGTGCAAAAAATCTCGGTAATTCCAGGGTTAACACCCTTTAGTAAACATACCCCTTAGTGTAGCGAAAAGCTTCTCCAATTATATCAGGATGAATTTTGTTGAACATTAATGTGCTAAGCCAACCTTACTTAGAGGAAAATTGAGCAAAACTAAAAACATCTCTCTGACCGATGACTATGACATAAAGGGACTTCAACAGGAGGATGTATATAAGTATCTTGGAGTTGAGAATGGAGTGACCATTAAGCATAAATTCCTGAGAGAAACAATCCTAGCTAGCTAGCTAAATAGATAGATAGTTGAGACTAATTCTTTCTGATTCCTGAGTGGGAGGAGAAGGGAGAAAGGCAGTTTGGACTGGCTCAGCCAGTCACAGGACTCTTCAGATCATTACATCAGAGGTCTGCAGTACTTGGCCCTTAGTGATCATGACAGATACATTTCTGCCAAGGGCGCTTATCTAGACATATGTATCGCAAAAGAGAACAAAGTCCTTTAATAAAGATGCCCAGACCCTTTTATTTATGCTCATTTTTATTTAATGTAACCAGATGAAAATAAAATAAGTTTTAAAACAGAAAGGAGCCCTGAATAAATAAATTCTAGTGAGGAGCCATAAAAATATATATTTATCTGGTTCCAGAGTATGCTACCTAATGTTTGTTCCCTGCAGGAAGGAGAGCCAGAAAGAGAGGAGGAGGTTGCAACAAGTTTTAAAAATAAAATGAAAAAAACTGTGACCGCGATCACAACTGAGCAGAAGGCAGAGGCAGTCAGTATTTTTTATAAAAAGTAAAACTGTAGCCCTGGTCGCAGCTAACAGCAGAAGCCATGATGGTGCAGCCGCGATCGGTACTGCAGTAATGTGCACTGGTGCTGATGAGGGCTCAGAATAGAGATAAGGTAGGCAGGCTAGGGCAGAAGGGAGCAACATTGGGCCTGGGCCTTCCTCTGGAGCTTAAAGAAAGATGCTTGGGGCCTGTGAGATAGTTTGAAAGGAGGCAGATCTACCCTTAAAGGGCCTTTACATGTTTGATCAGCCAGAACCAGCCATAAATGCAGAGGGCCAGTGGCCATAGGTTTGCCAACTGGCTCTAGATGCACCCAACAGGCTTGATCTAGTCCTAGGTTTACTCCAATGCATCAGGGACTTGTAGCCTTCCTTTTGTTATTGAGTACAATAGAGAAATTAGAACTACAAGTCCCTGCATGCAATGGGGTAAACCCAAGATTGGATCAAGCTTTTTGGACGCATCTAGAGTCAATTGGCAATCCTAACAGTGAGGTGAGTAACTGACCCTCCTGGAGGGATCAAGAACTAGCAAGAGAGCTCACAGAGGGCTAAAGAGGCCCTGAAAACATATTTCAAAGAGTGTAAAGGCAAGGTTTAGCTGCAGAATCATGACAATATATGCAAATGATAAGCTGATAAGGATAAAGCGGAATTGGTTAACAAATATATTTGTTCTGTGTTCACAGATGAAGAACCAGGAGCAGGACCTCAGAAAACACCCACAAATAAGAACAGAAGCAAGGGACATCTTGAACAATTTTCAGAAGACTGTGTTCGTGAGAAACTAGCTCAACTTAAAGTAGACAAAGCGATGGGTCCGGATGGGATACACCCTAGAATACTGAGGGAACCTGGGGACGTTCTAACAACTCCACTGACTGACCTTTTCAATGCCTCGTTGGAGTCGGGAGTGGTGCCAAAGGACTGGAGAGAGGCTCATGTGGTGCCTTTACACAAAAGCGGAAGTAAGGATGTGGTTGAAAACTACAGGACGGTTAGTTTAACTTCAGTGGTGAGTAAATTATTGGAAACGCTGCTGAAAGAGAAAATAGTGAGGTTTCTGGAGTCCGGCGGATTACAGGATCCGAGGCAGCATGGATTCACCAGAGGCAGGTCTTGTCAGACAAATCTGATTGATTTCTTTGACTGGGTGACCAGGGAGTTGGACCGAGGGAGAGCTCTAGATGTGGTGTATTTAGATTTCAGTAAAGCCTTTGACACTGTTCCTCACAGGCAACTTATAAACAAACTGAGCACCCTAGGGATGGACCCTAAAGTTACTGCTTGGGTTAGAAATTGGTTGGGTGGGAGGCGACAAAGAGTACAAGTAAATGGAGCTCACTCTGAGGAGAAGGATGTTACCAGTGGTGTGCCCCAGGGATCTGTCCTTGGTCCAATTCTTTTTAACATCTTTGTTAGTGATATAGCGGAAGGGCTGTCGGGTAAGGTTTGCCTCTTTGTGGATGATACCAAAATCTGCAATAGAGTAGACACCCAGGAAGGTGTAGATAACATGAGGAGGGATCTAGCTAAGCTTGAAGAATGGTCTAGAATTTGGCAGCTGGGATTTAATGTTAAAAAATGTAAGGTCATGCATTTGGGCTGCAGCAATCCAAGGGAGCAATACAGTATAGGAGGTGAAGTACTTTTGTCCACTAAAGAAGAGCGGGACCTAGGCGTGGTTGTGTCTGATGATCTTAAAGTAGCTAAACAGGTAGAAAAGGTGACGGCAAAAGCTAGAAGGATGCTTGGGTGCATACGGAGAGGAATGGCTAGCAGAAAAAAGGAGGTGATAATGCCTCTGTATAAGTCTTTGGTGCGACCTCATTTGGAGTATGGTGTGCAATTCTGGAGACCGCACCTTCAAAAGGATGTGTACAGGATGGAGTCGGTGCAGAGGGTTGCTACTAAAACGATTAATGGGCTTCATTATAAAGCATATGAGGACAGACTTAAGGATCTTAATATGTACACCTTAGAGGAAAGGCGGGATAGAGGTGATATGATTGAGATGTTTAAATTCCTCCGTGGCATAAATGTTCAGGTAGAGAGCCTCTTTCAATTGAAAGCAAGTTCTGCTACGAGGGGACATAGGATGAGGGTGAAGGGAGATAGATTCAGGAGTGATATGCGGAAATATTTCTTTACGGAAAGAGTAGTGGATCCGTGGAATAGTCTCCCAGTGGAGATGGTAGAGATGAGGACAGTAACTGAATTCAAAAAAGCATGGGACCAACACAGAGGAACTCTAAAGGTAAAAAGTGGACTGTTGTAGTTGTTGTTATGGAAGGACAGACTAGATAGGCCTTGTGGTCTTTTTCTGTCATCATGTTTCTATGTTTCTAAATGAGAGCTGACTACATGGAGCTCCGAATGGACTTTGGATCTTTGTTTTGAATAATATATGGTGGGAGTAGCTTAGAAGAAGATCTAAAAGCCAAAGGGGGTCATTCCAATTTGCATTTAGCGGGGCTATACATCCGGGTTGGACGTATATCCCTGCTAAATGCCAGGGTGCCAATTCCAGGCAAGGAGCTTCCTGCACGTACTGCAAAGATGAATGGGGTGCTCTGGATGGGGGCGGGAGGGGGTGGGCTTGAGGAGGAGCGAGGGTTGTAAGTAGGCACAACCCTGACCCCAGACATACAGGGCCAATTGCGATGTCGGCCATGTATGTCCAGGGTCGGCGATGTAGAAGGGGGACTTATTCCACCTCAGAGGTGGAGTAAGTCCCCTTCCCGATGGTGACCAGCCCAGCCGGAACACGAGACACAGGTGAGCAGAGCAGGGTTTTCCCTGCAGCCTGATCTCAGTCTCGGAAGGCTCAATTGGGGGGTCAGGTGGTGGGGAACAGGACATTTGTTGTGGTGCAGGTGATCAGGGCTCCGGCATGGAGTCACAGTGCCATGGCAACAGGACACCACGCCACCACAGCTCCATGCAAGAGCCCGGGCAGGTCTAGCCAGGCAGGATCTGGAATGTCCAGCGGGCTGGAATTGGGGCATGTTCTGCCTATCCAGGCCAGTTGCACCCAATTCTGATCCCTCGAGGACATATAACCCCCTTGGGATCAGAATAAGGTGCAAATCCGGCCCATCCAGATTCTGGACGTCCTGGAGGGCCAAATGTGCCCCAAACAGAATAGGCCTCCAAGTAAATAATAAAATGAAATGAACCCAGAAGAGAGAGGCTGCACTGAGCATGTGCAGCAGTCACACAATAAAGGAAGTACCCTGCATTAGAAGCATCTGCCAAGGGAGACTTAGAGAGACTTATAAAGTCCCTAAACATGGCAGGAATTGGGGGAGGGGCTTAGGCGTGGCATGGGTAATATTTAATAGTTTTAAAAAATCTTTAAAAGTAACTGTTTTAAAAATCCCTTTAATGACTGCATACTGTAGGTCTATTACGGTGGCAGTTAATATGACAGCACTGCTATGGTTCTGTGACATTTTTGTTTGGAACTATTTTGTTCTATACCTTAGTGTAGGAGCACTAAGCTTCTGAGGAAAGCCTCTGGTACTCTGTTTGGGCATGTAGCAATTTGTAAATGAGCTGGCTATGAGATGGATGCAGTGAGAGACCAATCCGTGAATGTGAGAAGAAAAAGGTGTCAGGAAAGGTTATAGATGTGGATGTTTTGAGAGGTGATTGATGTAGAAAGAAGAGTGTTCTTTCTACATCAATTTTGTGAATTTTGAGTGAATTTGTGGGGTTTTCTGCAGAGTTTATTGAAATAGGTCTGATAGATGTGAGGGTCTGTGAGGTGAAGCTTTGATTTAGCGAAAGGAAATATTGGCTTTAGAAATCTTTTGCATAATTCTCAAGTACATCTAAATGTTTAGTAGTGACTGAATTTCCTTTTAGAGATTTTTTCCTCTGGTATGCCAGAGTGGATGAGTGAGTGAGTATAGAGAAGGTGGCATATTGAAATAAATAGGGATCCAGAATTATCTTTTGTTTTCTGTGAAACATACAATTTTAGAAAAAGTGTAATTTTAAAGAGAAAAAAAACTCTTAGCTCTGCTTTTAAAAATCCATTTTGACTGAGAGAGTGGACAGGGACAGGGACAGGGTTTTCCCTTGTTTATTTTTAGAAGTTAGGGAGAAGGAGCATCTGGTTCTGCAGTTACTAAGAAGCACTCCTGATCCTGATCCTGATTCTGATCCAGAACCGGAACCAGTACCAACAGGCCCCAGGACAAGAAAGGCTTGAACCTGGAATAAAAGAAGAAAACAGACTAAGGGGTATGTTTACTAAAGGGTGTTAAGGTAGCGGGCGATAATGACAGTGATAAGGAGGTTTTACATGCATAAAAGTGGAGTGGAGGTGTAGCCTAGTGGTCAGAGCAACTGCCTGCTACCCAGAAGATCAAGGGTTTGATTCCCACTGGCACTCCTTATGATCTTGGGCAAATCACTTTCTCCTAGGACAAGCAGGATGAGTCAGCCACAATTGGTGACGTCATCCGACGGCGCCAAGACGGAAGTACTCTCCATAGCTCAGAAGGGCTTTGCCCTTCTGAGCATGAGCCAACTGGCCCCACCCCCGGCCCGCCCCTAGCTAACCAGTTTCAGTTCTTCCGCCTTGCCAGCAAGACGGACTTTGTTACTCTCCACCAAAAATCCATCTACAATGTACGTATCATCAGTTTCAATCCCTATGCCTTCTTCTTGCTTTCTTCAGATTCCTGTCTGTCAGCGGGGAAAGGTCTCCAGGACAATGGGGCTGGTAAGAAGCCCAACCAGCAGCAGCCCAGGACGTGCCTAACAGGCCTCCGTTCCCGGCTAGCCCTTAACAGACCCCCGGTCTCCCGATCTTGCAGCGGATCTCTGATTCCTGCCCCCCGATCCGGCCTGCCACGTGTCTCCCATGGCGGCTAGCCGTCTCCAGGACAATGGGGCTTTTAAGGCAGCCCATCCAGCAGCAGCCCAGGACGTGCCTAACAGGCCTCCGTCCCCGGCTAGCTCTCTACAGACCTCCGGCCTCCAGACCTTGCAGCGGAACTCGGACTCCCTCGGTCCATGTGCTCTCTGCGGTGGCAGATACAAAGAGGAGCGGGGGACCATGGTTCAAGCAGCACTTACTTGAGGATCGCTGCCGCCGCAACGCCATGCTTCCTTCGGACGGCCAGGCTCCCTGTAGCATGAGCTCTCCCTCTGGGACCCTACGGTGCTGCCACTGTCTCGCTTCGGCTGTAGGAAGGGGAGCGAGGGGCATTGTTCAGGAGACCTCGGCGGACTCCCTCCTTGCATCAACTGCATCCCCAGCCGCAGGCCTCCGGTAAGCTTCCTGCACCCCTGATCCGGCTTGCCACGTGTCTCTCATGGCGGCAGCCATTGCCCTTCTACATCACGGTCAAGCTCCTCCCTCCCCCACGGCGCCATTGGCCGGCGCCGGTCCTAACATCAGACGAGGAGGAGCCAATCACAGAGGCAGCTTCAGGGGAGGAGGAGCTGATCACTGAGGATTGTTTCACGAGCCGGCTCCTCCCTCCTACGGCGCCATTGGTCGGCGCTGATCCAGCTTCAGGAGGAGGAGCCGCTCGCTTACTCCCTTTGCCGACGGTCCGGCTGGCGCGGAGGCGTCGGCGCCGACGCTCTGGATCCTCCAGCGGCAACTAAGTAGGCTGGCCTCCGCTTCACTCTGCGCCGGGACCCCAGAGGCGGTGCTTAAAGCACCAAGGCAAGCGTCCTGCGTCTGTACAGAGGCAAGTTTCCTTGTTCTGCTCAAGCGCCAAGTCTGCTGACCCCGGGTCCGCGACTACAGTCAGTCAGCAAGAGCTCCGCCCTCCATGCTGCAGCTGCCCTTGCCATCGGTGCATGCTATCTGTGACTTCACTGCCCTGAGCGAGCCAGCTCACAGAAGCTAAGCAGGGTTGACACTGGTTGGATGGGCAACCCCTTAAAAGGCCAGGTGCGGCAGGTTTACCTATGGGAGAAATGACGTGCTATCTACCTCTGCTTGCATCTTCCCAAGACAACCAGCATTGGCACGAGGCATGAACTTCACCATACCTCCCGACTTACTAGCACCAGCAGCACCTTGGCCTGCCATGTAAGGGAATTTCACGCAGGAAATAGGTCGCTGGTGTATCGCGCCGAGGGCTGCAATCGGAGCGTCTCAACGATGATGCTGAAATGACCCAGCGCCCCAGGCCAGTCGCACTGTGCCACTACCACTCGGAGCAGATGCACACATCGGAGGAGTCAGAGTGTTTGCTGCCACTGCTGTAGGCCCGGCAGACGCCTCTGCGCCGATTCAATCACTAGCACTGGTCAGGGCATTAAAGCTGCCACTGTGTGCAACGTTTAATTCTACGGAATAAATAGTAACACTAGCCTGGGAGGCTCAGTATTGGGCTGCGGGATCATTAACACCCAAGGAAATCATGTGCACTATGTCTCTGCACCTCTGATGCTACAGGGCTACGAGTTCGTTCCCGAGTGGGCCCATCTATATCGTACTAAACCCTGAGCGCTTTGTCAGCTCCTCTGTGCCTGCACGGTTATAAGAACATAAGACAGGCCATACTGGTCAGACCAAGGTCCATCAAGCCCAGTATTCTGTTCCAACAGGGGCCAATCCAGGTCATATGTACCTAGCAGTCTCCACAAGGGACACATGTTCCGCAATGCTTGTATTCAAGCATGGATATCCTGGGTACCTTCTTAATAATGCCTTAGGGACCTTCCTCCAGGAACTTGTCCTAACCTACACTAACAGCCTTCACTACTTCCTCCGGTACAATTCCAGAGTTGATTACACGTTATCTATCCACTGCGGTGTGATCCCAGGCCAGCAAGAATAGTCTGTGGCCCGTGATAGTGCTCCCACTATCCATGGGGCCTGCTCTCCCCTACGACAAGCTGGTCTTCTGAAACAGCAGTGTAACATATGGTGTTGGCACTGACTGATGCAGGGGACATGGGTTCAGTCCCCCACGGTGCCTACTGCAGAAGGCTGGCTGAGGCAGTACCTGTCAGCCTGCGCTAGCCTCAATCAGACTCCACCGAGGCTCTCAAAGGATGCAAAGGCACTACGCCAGCTTAAAACAGAGCTACAGCACAATGATTAAGACACTGACCAATGGTGCAAGAATCAGGACTCAATCCCCCACGATGCCCAATGAAGAAGGCTCACTGAGGCAGCGCGTATTATGGGGATGAGTGCCGTAGGGGGCAATTTATTTTGGAGTAGCCTAAGGGTTAAGGTCACGCACCTAGCAACCCAGAGGTGAAAACAGGTGGTGCGGTGAACACAGGCAGTGTGTTCTGGATCCAAAAGTGAGCAGTTCAAATCCCAACTGGGGCACCTGCAACTCTACTGGTAGTTGGCTACCGCATCCCCAGGGATTCCATCAATGCCGTGCCATCCAATACCTTCGGCTGCTCGCGGACGCCACGAGCCTCTCAGCTTGTATGGGGCAACCAGACCCCATCCAAGTCGCAAATGGAACCAACACTTGATGGCACTAAAAGAAAACACCCATGCTGGGTGGGAGGCATTCTGGCATTAAAGGCACAATGGCTATTTAATGTGTATTATCAGGTGTCAATCAAGCATGCACCTTAATGTCTCCACTAACACTAGATAAGAGAGCACTAAGGAAAGGTGATGATGGAAGGACGGGTAAGAGCCAATGGACCTGTCAGATCTATGGGCATCCTATGTGGCAGCCAGTACTTTGGATGAGCATGTGGGAGGCAGCTGTACCAATCCACTGGGGGGGGGGGGGTGCCTGTGTAAAACAGTGCAATGTCAGTGTGTGTATAGCATGGGGAAGACATGTCCCCAGTGGAGTCAGAAGTGGCAGAATGTGTGCAGCAAAAGAAAGATGGAGCAGGAGTGCTGACATGCACATCAGTCACAGGAGATGTGTGTGTGAAGAGCCAAAATGCAGGAAAGAGTAACTTCTAGCTCTCTTCTCCAAAAGAAAACGTTAAAGAATTCAATGAATATCTAGGTTTGCATCTCTTGCAGTGAGCTTGATAGTTCACTGCTCTATAAAACAATTTCCCTTAAGTTCCAGTCTTTGATTCTCATGTTGGCTTGATTGTGGGATGAGAATTAAAACACAAAGGGGTATGTTTACTAAACTGCATTAGTGTGATTCGTGTTAGGATCCGTGGTACAGGCAGAAATCCAAAATAAGGACATGGGTGGTACATCATTACTAATAACGCGTGTTACAAGGCGCCATAAATTAACGAGCGTTACATGGCACGTTACCACGCGTTAATCTTAAAAAGGCGCACAGACATTAAACACAGAAACAGAGCTGTAGCACAATGGTTATGACACTGACTGATGGTACAGGAGTTATGGGTTCAATTCCCCAGTGTGTTCACTGCATAAGGCTGGCTGAGGCATCACCCTTTACATTTAAATAGTGATTGTTGAGGCATTTTACGTTTAGTTTCATTAGTGCTGCCAGCAAACACACCCTCACAGTGGTGTAACCTAAGGTGCCGCATAAGGCACCCCATAACGCACTCCATAGGGTACATTATAAAGTGCACTGTCCGCCAAGGCACCCCATAATATCCCCTATAGAACGCCTTATAAGGCACCTTATAGGGCGCCCTATAAGGTGCCTTATGAGGCACCATAAGGTTACAGTACTCTGAGGGTGTTTTTGCTGGCAGCACTAATGTACATCAAAAATAGACAATGCCTCAGACAGCCCTATCAAATAACCCCACCATGGGTATGAACCCATGACCTCTGGCCACAGGCAGTGAAGTAAACAGTGCGCTACAGCTCTATAGCTGCTAACAAACCCCTGGCTGGCTGCAGAAAGACTGCACGCCACCACACAAACTGTCTGCTGGGGCTACCAGGATACAGTTAACCCACCCATACCCATGATGCACTGCACATGCAAATCAGCAGTCCACAGATGGGCACAGGATGGGGTATGCACCCCCACAGCACCTTGGCCTGGTAGGGGGAACTGACCGTGTGTGGTACTGGCACAGAGTAACCACAGACCGTCACATTGTGTGGGTACTGTGCTCCCCCTGAGGGTGAAGTGGGGCGCCCAGCACCAGGTCCACAGCACCTTTCATTGATGAAATACGCCATGATGCAGGTCCTCATCAGTGTGTGATAGGTAGTTCCGGCAGACACACCTAGGATACATCTGTGTTCCTCTGTATTTCTCAGTCATGTCTAGTCCTTATGGGCTATGATGCACCCAGAATAGTGCATATTTTGTGTTGGTACCATGGTGATGTGACGTGGGTGAAGGTGTTTGGACCCATAGGCAGATTATTTACCACCACACAACCCACCCTCTGGGGCTCAGGGTGGGAAACAGGATCACCCACCAATAGATCCACATTCCACCTCCCTGCAATGGTAGCAGTAGAGGGGACCATCCACCACAGTCCTGCTGGGGAACAGGCAGCCTACAGGGCAGGCAATGCAGATATGTACCCATCCATAAAGCAACAGCAGACAGACATTAGGCCTGGAAATGGCCAGCTGCCCCCCACCACTATCTGACATTCTCCAGCAGCAAGACTCCAGCCGCTGCACCCTGCAAAGTGTTCCAGCCAGACACATACTAGCTGCAGGCAGTCTGCTAGTTAGTCCATAGTGCATGTTCCTGGAGGAAATGTATGTACCCAGAACTGGGATGTCAGCATACACACCAAGCAGATAAGTTAGTGAGTGGGCCCCAAAAGAGAACCCATAAATATCACATACAGGAAATACTATATAGCACTATGGGCGAACCTAGCCATGCCGTGGTCACTGCTCAGTCAGGGTGAGAGTGACCTCCCAGCAGGACATACTGTGGCCACCCTGTCCGTGCACATGGTGGCCGGCCACTACAATGTCCGAGCCATTGCTCTATGCTATGTACAGATGGATCCAGGCCAGGCCAGCCTATCCTGGCTATTCCCACAGTACCTTGCTCCTCATTATGCACATTGGCAGGCCAATACTGGCAACAGTGCAAGCAGTGTGGGCTGTGGAGGGTGTTTGCAGCCACCACACACTGGATAGACAGACACACACTCCCTACACCTATGACAGCATTGTGCAACTATAGAGGTGTTTGGCAGCCCTGGCCACCACACCAGTCCTAGGCAGAGTGCAGGCATGGCTATGGTAAGCAATACTGTTGGGGGTCACTCCCCAGGGTGGTAAACACTGTCAGACACCAGACCTGAAGCACACTCTATAGACATCAGAAAGGTTGCTATGATGCAGCTCAATCAGCAAATTGTGCTTAACTTAGGAATTGCTATCTGCCAGTAACCATAGCAACCTTTTGATAGATGTGTACCGTATTCCCAGGTTTAGGGTGGCATTGCTAAGGTATGCAAGTGCTAGTATTGTAAGATGCATGCAGGGCCCAAAGTCCTGCCTCTCCAGGAGGCTTTGGATAAAGGGTCCTGTGGGTGCGGGTGTGTCTGCCCCTGTTGGCTGCTGCTTTACGGCAGAGGTTCCCAACTCCAGTCCTGGTGTGCCAAACACTGTTCGGGTTTTCATGCTGTCCCTCATGAATATGCATGAGATACATCTGCATACTATGGGGGCCGCGCATAGAAATGCAGCACAGGCATATATATTAGAGGCAGCATGGAACCTGAACGGTGTTTGGCCCTCCAGGACTGCATTTGGGAGACTCTGCTCTAGGTAATGCGCATGTTTATGGTGTCTGTGCTCTGTAGGGTAATATGTAGGTGTTTTGGGCATGTTTACTTCATCCGCAATAAAGGTTCTGTCTGTATTAGCACGTATTAGCACGTTTTAGTAGCGGGTAAAATAAGGGGACGGGGTTGGCAGGAACCACAGCTGGGACTTGAACCCATGACCTTCTGCTTCTGAATACACTGGTTTTGTGCACTGCACCACCATGTTCTCGCAGAGGCAGCACATTCCCTGGTGATACCATGACTGTTCGTCGGACAGGGCCTGTCTGTTGCAGTGCATGGCACCCACCTACACAGGGCTAGGCCACGGTCTGCTCTGGGCAGCTGCCACTGCCCCCTCCACCACCAGTGACCCTTTGCCGCCATGCTGACAGTCCCTTCTGCTGGTGGTGCTGGTGGAGCGCAGTCTCAGGCCATCCAGTGTGCGGGTAGGCATCTGCCTATGGTGCAGGTTCTGGGGTATGGGTGCCTGCATAGGTGTCCACGCTACCCCCCAGCACCGCCTGCCAATGTTCCGTGCCCTTGGGGGTAGCTGCTGGGTACTATCCCCTGTGACACTGTGGGAAGCACAGTCATGCCCATGTTGGGCCTTCAGCAGTTGCTGTCTGGCTGCTCTGCTGTTTCAGCATTCATATGGGCCAGCTAGGCATCACCCTAGTCCGTACTGTGGCCCAGCTGCACCACAGCATGTGCCGCCTGCGGCCCTCTGTATCCCCTTTTCCGGCATCTGTCCAGTTACCGTTCTGACATGTCCGCCATGCTTTTGCTACACATGTGCATGCCATAGGACACCTGTCCAATGGAAAGGAAAATCCTGCACAGCGCAATTTCACTGTGGCTCATTCACCTTGTCTGGGGACGGCGCATAGACCCTTCCACGATTTGTATCTTTTCTATGGAGCTTTCTCGGGGGGGAGGGGGTTAATATTTCCCATTAATACCAGTATTGGCCAGCTTGGTTATGGTTTTGTCCAGTTTGTTGAGGTCATTTTCAATGTTTATGTGCCCTTTTGTTCTGTGCACATGTATCACACATCACTTTTTTAAAGTTTCCCTGCTGATGCTGTACATTGCTGACACCGAAATGGTTTCTCTCCCCTGAAATGTGCATTTAACGGCAAGTTTTCAGTCGCGTTAGGATTCAGCTCTTCAGATCAGCGCGTTAGTGTGAAAGGAGCCTCTCCCCGCCCACACTCCGCCCATTGACCCCTTCTCTCCGCCCTCTCTCCACCTTCTGCGGTGTTTTACCGCGCCGCGGAACTTTACGATCGTTAACTTACGTTAACGTGCGTTATGAGACGTTAACGATCATTAATGCATCATAACGCGCGTTAACGTAAGTTAACGATCGTTAACGTTACATAACGCACGTTATGTACCATTACCGCAGTTTAGTAAACATCCCCCAAAGCCTTACCTTTCTCTCTTTATGACTTGCATTCTTGGCCCATTTATCTCTGCCTGGATTCTGGTTCACACTCTCATTCTGGATCCCACTGGTACCTTTCTGCCTCTTACTGTGGTAAGGGAGAAAGAATTCCCTGGCTCTTTTCCCCTTGCTGCTCACTCTGCCTTTAAATACCTTTCCTGTGCAACCCATGAAGTTAAATTTCCTGTGTTTGCTAATTATGTGTTTACTCTGGAGGGTTCGGCTAGAAGCAAATGCAGACTTTTCTGGAATCTCTCTAGTAGTCTGCATCCTGTTGGGGGGAGGGGTTCCCCTTGTCACACAGAAAAATGCTGTGATGAACTGTGACAATCACAGAATTATTTCTATAGAAGCAGTCAAAAATAGCTGTAAAGGAGGTATTGTTTTCTGAATCTTTTATTCCTTTCTATTCCTCGGGTAGGAATAAGGACAGGGGAAGGGAATCATGGGAGACAATATCCCCTGCCTTGTAGCCTCAGAAGTCAGTGTACATTTTTGCATAATGTTTCCATAGCCATGTTATGGCATCTATCTTTAATATATTAGTATTAATTCTAGTTTATATTCCACAAAACAGATTCTATAATGAAAACAGCACACACATATACACAGAGATGTAATAGCGATAAAATAATGGAGTTACTTTCCTAAAATAGCAGACCTTCATCTGCAGGTCAGTTCACTCACTAGTGTATAATTAAACATTTCTCTGCTACTCTACAAATTCTCGATAGATATTTAAATTGTTCAGCTGCAGTGAGGGCTCCATCAGACAACAAAGGCTTCTTTATTTTTTTCCAAAAGGAAAGATAGATTTCTAAATGCATTTCAAATGGAATTGAATATTATAGTTTAAGGAAAAACACCAGCTAATCCTACATTGTCTAGTAAAGTTTAATTTCTTTGGAGCTCAAGGTACAGCCCCTTGGGTAATTTTATGTGGAAGCCCAGGGCTCATTTCTGGAGTTCAGTATATAACCTAAAGCAGCAGGTAGACATGGAAAAGGTGCTGTGGGTTTTATTCAGATGATTGTTCAAGCGATCCGTAGATCTCATCTATGTCCTACATTTTATTGAATGCAAATGGAATGGTTCTGCACTTGTGGGAGGAGGAAGTAAGGTGGGCTCTATCCCTAACTATATTCTACTTAATTAATATGGAGTTCTACGGCTTTTCATGAAGAAATCAAAGAATTACAGTGGTACATTTAAGTTACTAGGACAGAAAAGGTATAAGGTAAATGAATGGGAAAAGGTAGCAGGTACCAAAGAGGTCATGTGGTCAAACTGTGATGGAGAGTTTGGTGCGCCATGACATCTTTTTATGACTTGGGTGAAAGGGAAGTGAGGTACATGTAGGATTCAGAATGTGGCTATGTTTCTCATGCCAGAGCAGTCTTTTGTCTAGTAGGTCATTCCTTTCCCTAGCTGTGGGATTATTTTTTACCTATGGGCAATAGGGAAATCTGCTCCAGGCCCCTGTATAATGGGGGCCCAGCTACCCATAGGTAGATTTAGCCCCAAGGGCAGTTTGCTGAAAAATTCTTGTTTGCACATCTTCCTAACAGTGTTTTAACAAAGTTGTATTAATCAATAAACCTATATGAAGTTGAAAATACTGTTTGATTAAAGTATTAAAGATACATCTGATAAAGCTGATATGTCATAATAGGGAGTGGAGCACCAGGTTTTCGCATTACACAGAATGAAATTATAGCTCAGTACAACACTGTGTCTAGCAGTATATATAGCAACACTCATGATTTGATGGACCTTGCAGAACTGGGCCCATATTGAATTCCCTGATATGTAACCAAACACTTACATGGAAACTTTAATAAGAAACTAGCACCAATAGCTAACACTTTACTCTTTAGAAGCAAAAAAGCTTTTATACGGACTTGCGTCACCCTGGCAACATCTGAGAAAATCATAATCTTAACCCCACAGAACAACTCATTCTTTTTCTGAAAATATAACTTGAGAATTGTAAACTTATCCCCAGTGGTGGAGTGAGTAGCCATCAGAGTAGCCCAGGTTGGGATGACTTTAATAGAAGCTTCAAAATTTTCAGAAAGGTCTAAAGACTAAAACATCCCCATCCCCTTGGCTATCCTTTGGTGTAACAAACCCCCATATACCTAGGGGAAATGTAATAACAATTAGATATTGAAATTTGCTCAAAATTCAGAATATAAAGAATCTCTTTAAAGTACTTATGCAAGAAGATTACCAGGGATGGATAACAGATTTTGGGGAAATTTAAAAAGTGCAAGTTTCTAGAACGAGTGCTATTTTACGAAAGCTCCAATTGTGGATGCAAAAAACCCAGAATCTTTAATATAAGAAGCAGATACATTTTGCAAAGTTGAAATCTGCCGTTTCTGTAAATTCTGCAGGTACGTGTCATGCACAGTAAGCACATTCACAGTATCCTGCAAGAATACAGAAATTTGTTCCCTCCTACCCCTTGTTGTTGTTAAGTGACTTTGAGTTGATGTTAACTCATTGCGACCCTCTGGATAGTTGTCCTAAACTTTCTTAGGTCTTCAGTCAAGTGGCTCATTATTGATAGAGTGGCACCATTAGCTGTTGTTATTGTATCGATATATCTCATTGCTGGCCTTCATCTTTTGCGGTGACCTTCTACCTTGCCAAGCATGATCTCTTTCTCTAATGATCTCTCTCTTCGCATCATGTGTCCAAAGTAAGAAACTCAAAGTCTTGTCAGCTGAGCTTCTAAGGAAAGCTTAGGTTTGACCTCCTCTAGCACTGACTGGTTTGTTCTTTGGGCAGTCCATGGTATACACAGTATTCATTGCCAGCACCATAATTCAAAGGTATCAATTTTCTTCCTGTCTATCTTTTTCACTGTCCAGCTTTTGTATCCATATGACGTTATTGAAAATACCATGGCTTGAACAGGTCAAATCCTTGTATGGAGAGAGACATCTCTGCTCTTGAGAATCTTGTCTAGGTCCTTCATAGCCATTCTGCCAAGAGCAATGAATTGTCTGATATCTTGACTGCTTGTCATTTCTTTATTGATCACAGGTACACTAAAAAAAAATGTTTTTAAACTGCCTCTAATGTTTCGATTGATTTTTACGTTTTTTGGTGCGCTGAATCCAAATCTGGTAACCAATTTGCTCCATCACGTACAGATTTTTTGCTACATTGGGTTAGCAGTTTGAGGTGAACGTTTCAGATTGAGTGCGATCGAGATAAAAGTTTCTTGGATGAATTCTTTATACTAATTGTTTAGTAGTTATTCAAATAAGAATAAAGAAAATTGTAACAAGGCAGCACATAAGAATAGAGTAATGTCAACAAAACACACTGTGATGGTAGCAAAATTGTCTGCACTTAAAACAGCCACATACATGTGCACAAACATTGAGCATATAAGAGCGAGGTTAGACACAAAGCAAAGCAAAGAAATGTGCAAAATATGTTGTACAGGTATGTATGTAAGAATAGAAAACGCAAACCGCACCATTGCAATACATGAAGACAAACACCCGATGGTGTGAAAATAAAATTCTAATAAATGAGATCCGACACTGTGGTAATAACTAGCAAATTTTTATTTCAAAGTTTAGTAAAAACACGATATTTGTCAACACAGTTTAGATTTTAAAGTCATTCTTGGGTCAATCAATCTCCTGGTGGGCCCGTTTCTTCTTCCCCCGAATGCTTCTCTTGGTGCGCTGCTTGGCGTATTTTTCATCTGGGGTTTCCCGCAGCAGCAACCAGCAGAAATCAGCCATCATAGTGGTGTTCCATCTTCCTTGGTACCTTCTCTCTGCGTCCTTGATGTCCTGGTGAAACCTTTCACCTTGTTCTTCACTGTACGCCCCCAGGTTTTCGGGAAAGTAGTTCACATGGGAGTGCAAGAAATGGACTTTCAGGCTCATGTTACAGCCTTGTTCTTTGAAGGCATTGAGCATCCTGGCAACAATATCCTTATAGTTCTCATCCCGCCTGTTCCCCAAAAATTTGAGAACAACATCCTTGAAGGAATCCCAGGCTTCTTTTTCCTTCTCAGACATCGTTTCAGCGAATGCTCCATCTGAAATGAGTTTCCTTATATCAGGGCCAACAAACACTCCTTCCTTTAGCTTTGCTTCAGAAAGTCGGGGGAACTTTGAGCAAAGGTACCAAAAGCACTCACCATCTTTTGGAAGGGACTTGATGAATTGCTTAATGAGACCCAACTTAATGTGGAGAGGTGGTAATAGAATTTTATCACGAGGTACCAAGCTCTCATGAAGAACATTTTTCTCACCGGGTCTCAAATACTCCCGAATTGGCCAGTCTTCTTTCCCCCAGTGTAGGTCGCGGGCCCGGCTATCCCACAAGCAAAGGAAGAAGGGATATTTGGTGAAACCGGATTGCTGCCCTAATAGCATGGATAGAATTTTAAAGTCTCCACAAATCATCCACTTATGCTCATCATAACGAATCTTCTGAAGAATCAGGGCCAAATTCTCGTATTTTTCTTGGAGAATAACAGAGTGAGCAATAGGAACTGAAGCGAATGTGTTGCCATTATGAAGAACAACACCTTTTATGCTGTCTTTTGATGAATCAATGAACAGCCGCCATTCAGCAGGATCGTACTTGAGTTTAAACTTTTCCATCACTCCGTATATATCGTTGCAAAATACCAAATCTTCCTCTTTGCTGAAATACTTCAAAAATTGTGTCTCGCGGTTGCGGCACCAATAAAAAGTTGTTCCTGGTGACAATAGATTTTTCTGTTTAAGCCGAGAACCTAGCAGTTGGGCAGCATCTTTTGGGAGTCCTAAATCCCGGACTAAATCATTCAATTCAGCTTGAGAGAAAAGTTCAGGTTTCGGATCTGGTTCAGTTTCAAACTCAGAAGTACTGGACTCATCGGGAAAAGCCATCTGATGAGTCTCATCATGATCAGAACCATCCACAAAAATATGATCCAAAGATTTTGGTGGTTCAGGCACAGGTACTTCGTTGCTATGAGGCATAGGCCTAATTGCTGAGGGAAGGTTGGGGTAACTTATTACGTTCTTATTTTTTAAGTTGTATCCCTTCACAATGCAAGAGCAAAAATAGCAGTCACTGCTGTGGTCTCTTTGTTCACGCCACATCATAGGTATTCCGAAACAAAATGCTTGTTTTTTACCTTTCATCCATAAGCGTAGATCTTCCTCACATGTCTTGCACACTTTGTGAGAAGCCCACGGTTTGTCTTGATTGCCTAACTTCAAACCGAAATAGGCGAAATATACTTTTTTAATAAATGCAGAAATATTCCTCTGCCGCTTTTTCACGGTATATTCCCCACAAATAAAACAAAAACTGTCCGGAGAGTTGACGCAACCTCTGGCTCTGTGAGCCATCACAAATACACAGCACTGCAAACTACAACTGTAGTGAACCACTTCGGAATAAAGCTGGATTATGACTGAGCAAACAAAAGGTAATAATGAACTTGCAAGAAACTGAAATTTGACAGGAACGTTCATGTCGCAACCACCATGTTTGAGCGAGCGAACGAGGCGAGGCGAACAGGAAAGAACATGCGCCAGCGCGAGTACTGGATTTAGCCCCCCGCCTCCCAATTGTCCTGTTAATGTATAAAATGAATACAAAACACTCTAAAATATCATGAGGGAGTGTTTCTAGTTAGTTAACCATTACAACCTCTATTTTGGGCCAAGAAAATAAACTGCAGTCGGCTAAAAAGAAATTATGTGAACATTCCTTATATGGGTAAGAAATCTAATTTTGCAAGAAAACGTGACGTGATGGAACATTTTGGCTATATTTCCTGGATTCAGCACCCCAAAATCTATAGGAATCAGTTGCAAAACTGGAGGCAGTTTTTTGGTAGTGTACCTGTGTCCAAGTAGGTTAAGTTGTCAACTATTTCAATTTCTTCTCCTTCAACAATAAACTTAATGATTTTACCAGTTGTCAGGATCTTTATCTTCTTTACATTGAGATGCAGGCCCATTAAAATTATTAAGATTATGTTCTATGATCATGAAAAGCAAAGGTTTCAGATCTTCTTCACTTCCAGCCAGTAATGTGGTATCAATAACATAGTGAAAGTTGTTGATGACTCTTTCACTAATCTTCACACCTCGGTTGTTTTCATACAGTCCTGCTTCTCTGATGATTTCTTCTCTATATAAAAAATACAGGTAGGAAGAAAGTGTGCAGCCTTGTCATACACCTTTGTTAAGTTTAAACCATTCTGTTTCTCCTTGTTCTGTTTGAACTGTTGCTTCTTGATCAATATAAAGGCTGTGCAAGAGAACTATCAGGTGTTCTGGTATACCCATGCTTCTTAATGTGGCCCATAGTTTTTTCCTGGTTTACACAGTCAAAAGACTTGCTGTAGTTGATAAAATACATATAGATAACCTTTTGGTGTTCTTTAGTCTTTTCAAGGATCCATGTCACATCTGTGATGATGTCTCTCATTCCTCGCCCTTTCCTGAATACTGCTTGCACTTCAGGCAATTCTCATTCCAGGTATGATTGTACTCTCTGCTAGATGATCTTGAGTAGAATCTTGCTGGCATGTGGGATCAGAGTGAATTTGGAATAATTTCCACAGTGAGTTGGATCACATTTTACAGTCAGTTGGCCATGATGTCTTCCAAATTTCCTGGGAGAGCTTTCTAAGTATGGTAACAGCTCCATCCAGTCACTATAATACTTCAATGAGAGATGCCATCTTTGCCCGGGATTGTATTCTTTGATAAGGCTTTCAATGCTGCTTTGACTTCTTTTTCATCACCAATGTTTCCTAATCATAAGGACAGGTTGAAAAGGCTGTTGATCCACATGATCTTTATGGTATAATGGCACTGTATATTTTTCCCACCTTTTCTTTATCTTCTCAACATCATTCAACATGGATCTTTGAGTATTTTGTAGCATGCCATTTCAAGGCTGGAATGTTTTCTTTAATTCTTGTAGTTTTTGGAAAGCCGATCTTGTTCTTCCTCTAATAGTTTCTGCTTCTATTTCCCTGCATGCGTCATTGTAGTGCTTCTCCGTGTCTTGCTGCACGTTGAAAATCTTTGTTGAGTTCTGGGATTACCTCACTTTCTCCTGTAGCTTTAGCTTCTCTGCATTTCTGGGCAATTTTCAGAGTTTCTTCGGTCATCTATTTTGGCTGTTTTTGCTTTTTCACCTTTTGTAGAGACTTCTCACTTTCTTCCTATACAACCTTCTTGATGTCATCCTATAACTCTTCTGGATTTGTCATTTGTATCTAAAGCAGAAAATCAATTTTGCAGACAATCTTTAAATTCTGGTGGTATATTATCATGGTCATATTTTGCTATATTCATGAGGAGCTTGCTCTTTTTCAACTTTAACTAAAGTTTGCAAACTAATAGTTATCTGTACCACATGTACTGTAGCTCCAGTTTTTTTCTTTGTTGATGTTTTAGAGCTTTTCCATTGTTGACTTCCACAGATGGAATCAATTTGATTTTTGTACGTTCTTTTGGGTGAAGTCCATGTGTACAGTTGCTGCTTGTGTTACTGGAAGAACATGTTTGAGATGAATAGATGATTGGTCTTGCAGAATTATATCAGTCTTTCTCCAGCTCATTTCTGTCACCAATTCCATATTTTCCAAACACTTTGCCTTCTTCCTTGTTGCCAGCTTCTGCATTCCAGTTATCCATGACTATCAGGATATCCTGTTTACATGTCAATGCAATTTCAGCTTGTAGTTGTTCATAGAACTCATCAACTTTTTCTCTTCTACAGTTGTTGTTGGGACATATACCTGAATTATAGCTGTGTTGATGGACAGACATTCCTCATAGATGAATAGAAATTAAACATTCACTGATTGCATTGTATTTCATTACAGTTCTTGCAAATTTCTTCTTAATTATAAATGCAACACCATTTCTTCTTTGTCTTTCATGTCCAGCATAACAGGCCATGTGATCATCAGATGCATGCAAAGTGCCCTGTGCCTGTTCATTTCAGTTTGCTGACACCCAACAGATCGAGTTGTATATGTTTCATTTCATTCTTGACCACCTCCAACTTCCCTTGGTTCATGCTTCGTACATTCCATGTAAGACATCTTATGTGCAGCTACATCAGCAGTCAGACATCTTGAGGGCTTTGATCCAACCACATCATAAATGCTGACTTTGCTCTGAAAAGTCTTCAGCTCATCTCCAGTAGCCAGTTGAGTGCCTTCCGATCTGGGACTCTCATCTTCTGACACTATAGTGTAATTTGTTTTGCTGTGACTATCCTTTGAGTTTTCAATGCATGATACAGAAGTAGATTGTCAAGCCTTTCTTCCACGCAGGTAATTCTAGTATTGTTGCCATTGTCACAGAAATGAGATCCTCCACTGCCAACACCTTCCCATTTTGTCACTACCCAGATGGATGGTTTGTCTTAACCTGGCATCTTGGGAGACCCTGCCAGTAGTTAAGCTACTGATAGCTTAGCTCTCAACATCACTGATGCACACAAGCCCTCACAGCACGACAAGCTGCAAACCAAGTGAAGATATACAGGGTGGCCCAAAAAAGTGAGAACATCTTGTAAATTAAAAGCTTAAATAGTTTACTTATTTACCTTTTTTTAGCTATATAACGTCTTTATTTCAACAATTTGCGGTTGCCATCTTTGTTTTTTAATTTGTCAATCGTTTACATCTGTCCTTTTGAATTTTTAAATAACTTATATGCTACGAGATGTTCTCACTTTTATTGGACCACCCTGTATATATATATATTTATTTTTATTTATTTATTTAACAAGTTTTGTATCCTGCCTTATCCTTCAATCAAAGCAGTCAATACAACACAGGTTACATACAGGTAAAGGAAACATGCATCACATTATCAATACATAACAGTATACATAAGGAAATACAGTACATGTCTAACATTACATTTAACTTCATAAAGCATATTGACAAATAGAACCAACATAAATCGGCCGTTCCTCGGTCCCCCACGGTCCCACACCTAAGGGCCACACCAAAGGGCCCTTTGGCATGGTCCTTAGGCGCGGGCCCGCAAGGCGCGGGTGTGCCATTGGAAAGGTGGTTGTATAGTCCATTGCTGCCTTGGTCTGATTGGCAGGTGCAGGGGATGAGGCGGAGCTCCCGCTTGCAGCCCCGATGCCAGCCCTTGTTTCCTCCGTGGCCCTGATCGCCATTGGAATGGTAGTTCCACAGACCGTTGCTGCCTTGGTCTGATTGACAGGTGCAGGGGATGAAGCAGAGCTCCCGCTCGCAGCCCTCATGCCGGCCCTTATTTCCTCCGTGGCCCTGATCGCCATTGGAATGGCGGTTCCACAGACCGTTGCTGCCTTGGTCTGATTGGCAGATGCAGGGGATGAGGTGGAGCTCCCGCTCGCAGCCCCGATGCCAGCCCTTGTTTCCTCCGTGGCCCTGATCGCCATTGGAATGGCGGTTCCACAGACCGTTGCTGCCTTGGTCTGATTGGCAGGTGCAGGGGATGAGGCGGAGCTCCCGCTCACAGCCCCGATGCAGGCCCTTGTTTCCTCCGTGACCCTGATCGCCGTTGGAATGGCGGTTCCACAGACAGTTGCTGCCTTGGTCTGATTGGCAGGTGCAGGGGATGAGGCGGAGCTCCCGCTCACAGCCCCGATGCAGGCCCTTGTTTCCTCCGTGGCCCTGATCGCCGTTGGAATGGCGGTTCCACAGACAGTTGCTGCCTTGGTCTGATTGGCAGGTGCAGGGGATGAGGCAGAGCTCTCGCTCGCAGCCCCGATGCCGGCCCTTGTTTCCTCCGTGGCCCTGATCACCATTGGAATGGCGGTTCCACAGACCGTTGATGCCTTGGTCTGATTGGCAGGTGCAGGGGATGAGGCGGAGCTCCCGCTCGCAGCCCCGATGCCGGCCCTTGTTTCCTCCGTGGCCCTGATCACCATTAATAAATAATAAAGGGGTTCTTTTAGTAAAACCCATTAGGGTTTTGCACTTAATGCACATTAATGGGTATATTGACTAAACAGCGGTAAGGAAGCAGGCTTTTCCAAGCGATAATGGCAACAGAAAGGGGTTTCCAAGTGAAAAAGGCTCTGGCCAACAGAGGTGGATAGATGGGCTGAAGGATAGATGACAGCAGAGGAGAGGGTGGTATGGGATGATAGCACCAATGTGCTGTAGGTGCTATCCCCAACATATCTGTACTGTGCATGAAAATGTGTGTCAATGCCACCTGGAAGGCCTGATAACAGATATGTTGGACTCACACCTGTCCTAGCCACTGAGCCACCAGACAACACCTCAGACAAATGTGCTGATAACAACTGCACAGGTGTTATCCATACTGGGCACATGGGGTATGTATGAACATGAGCTGAGACTTGCAGGTTGATATCCGAGTGGTGGGATGTGTCCATAGCTACTGCAGAGATTTAAGCGAGCCAAAGCTGTACAGTAACAGACATGGCAGGGAGGAGTAGCCTAGTGGTTGGGGCACGGTACTTCAGGCCGGAAGGTCGGGGGTTCATATCCCACTAGAGGACAGCAACCTTGGGCCGGAAGGACTGGGGTTTCTAGTCCCACAGATGCTCCTTGTGGTCTTGGGCAAGCCACTTAACCCTCCATTGCCCATGTTCCCTGTAAGTATTAGTGTATGTGTCTCATATCCCCGCGTGTTAAATGTATCCTCCAATTGTGTTGTGACCGCTTTGATTGAAGGATAAGGCGGTATACAAAACTGTCTAAATAAATAAATGATGTCAGACATGACTTATGTTGCCCAAGTAGGTTACAGCTGTATGCATTTAACTGCCTGTTAATATACCGCTGTAGCAGTACAGTCCCATCTGGGTATATCTTACCATCAATTGGTAATATCTAATAGGGACTGTACAAACCTGCAGTCAGCTGAGCTATTGATGGGTTAAGTAATCTGCTCAAGGTCACAAGGAGGTGTTGTTGGTCCATGAAGGTTGTGGCAAACATACATTGTGACAGTAACACATTCTGAAATGTCACATAAGGAGTGGCAGTGACCCTGAAACTGTGATATCTTAGCCACCAAGCCATTGACATGACCATCACACCACACATCTAAGCAATGGCCTGACATCTGTAGGGTGAACATATCTATTCCCCTGCAATGGGCTTCAGCAGAGCCAAGAAATCCATGCTCTCAGATGGGCATGATGGGGAATAACATGTTTGCTGACCCAAAGTGTGGCCAAAATGCATAACAAAGTAGAAGGATGAGTGTCTGCAAGTCACAGCTGAGCCTGAACTGGTACAGCCAGGGATATGACCTGAGTAACACATAGAAGCAAAATGAACAAATGAGAATCAAACCCTTACCCCCTGTTTATGGGGAATCTTGCACTAACCAGTATGCTACATCTCCATATCTCTCTAACCTGTAATGGCTAGATTCAAATAGTCTGCAGGTCTCTGCCTAAACTGTCTGCTGTATGTGCAGGTATAGTTTAGCCCTTCCATTACCCATGATGCACTGCACATGCAGAACAGCAGTCTGCAGCTGATCACCAAATGGAAAATGCACTGATCCATCACATCAGCTCAGTATGATGTACTGACAGTGTGTGATACAAGCACAAAGCAGGTACAAACCATGCTACTGAGCAGTTTTAGAAGTCATCCTGAGGATGAGGATGGGCACACAGTACGTGGTTCCCAGAACTTACACTGCTAAGGAAGGTCTCTACTATCCATGCTGCAGATCCACATCAGTGCCAGTGTGTTGTGCTAGTTAGCTTGTTCTCTGCACAATTCCAGCATGCTGTAGGTACCATTCAAATCTGGACCGTGTGTTCTGCTTCTGTTGTACGGGACTTTCCTAGAACAGTGCAGGTCAGTGGTTACTTTTACAAAGCTGCTGTCATGGATGCTAAATGCAGTGGGGGCTTCTAGATCGACATGGAACACTTCTGCAACCACAGTGAGTAGGTCAGGAACAGCTGCTGCCCCGAGCATCTAGGATAACAGCCCACCACAGCAAGCTCAGTCAAACTGCACTTACACTGGGCTGTTTCAGCCATGCATATACCAACTGTAGCTAGATCACTGTGCGCACACAATGCATGTGCACAGAGGCTTGGGATGAACCATGTGGACATGCAGCATGAACATAGTGAGTGGTCTCCCCAGACAACAATTTCACTCACATTGCTAGTATCAGGCCTTATATAAGCACTATGTGGATACATAGCCATGCCATGGTCACTGCTTGGTCAGAGTGAGAGTGCCTGCTCAGCATGATATGCTGTGACCACTCAGGCAAAGCATATGTCAGGAGGGTACTATGATGTCTCAGCCATTGACCCTACCACTGAGGCAGACACATCCTGGCCAATCCGCTCTGCTTCAGGCTATACCCACAATCCTCTGTTCCTCATCATGCACATTTGCAGACTAACGCTGGGAACAGCTTAGGAAAATCAAGGCACAGTGAAGTGCAGAAAGCCACAAAATAATGGAGAGACAGATACACACACACACACACTCACATCGCCATGCTGTGCAAAAGTGGGGATGGTTGGCATTCCTGCCTGCCACTTTGATCTCCAAATATGCTCAAGCATTATTAGCATGTGCTCAAGCTAGTAGTATGCTGTGACATTAACCCTGTCGCATGTGCCTGTGCTATCAGCCTGCCTCTCCATCCAGCTGTGGATGGTGGAGCATATCTGTGTGGCCGATGGGTGTTTGTAACATTGCTGGTCGTTTATTTGGAGATTGCACATGCTGGTCCTGTACCTGCACTATAGGCTAAAGTTTAGCCACAGGGACATGCAATACATGAACTATGAAGAAAGGCTAAAAAGGTTAGGGCTCTTTAACCTGGAAAAGAGACTGCTGAGGGGAGATATGATAGAAGTCTATAAATTAATGAACGGAGTGGAACGGGTAAATGTAGATCGATTGTTTACCTTATCAGAATATAGAAAGACTAGGGGACATGCAATGAAGCTACAGGGTAAACTATTTAAGACTAATAAAAGAAATATTTTTTCACTCAACGTGTAATCAAACTCTGGAATTTGTTACCGGAGGATGTAGTAAAGGCTGTTAGTGTAGCTGGGTTTAAAAAAGGTTTGGACAAGTTCCTGGAGGAAAGGTCCATAAACCATTATTAAGAAGGGACCCAGGATATCAATGTTTATGTTTATGTTTATTGTTTCTTGATAAAATCACCCTTCTCCAAAAATCAGAGCGATGTACAATTAAAAATCAATATTAAAAAAGGCCGAAGCCATGGAAAGGAAAAGGAAAAGGAAGTTACAATTTCTTTATAAAAACCATAGTATAGACAGGAGAGACAGAAGAGGGATAGGAAAGGGAACAAAAAGGAGGGTAGGGGGCAAGGGGAGTGGAGGTCACACAAAAGGGGAGGGCACATCAAAAGCAAGGGAGAAAAGGTGGGTTTTCAAATGTTTTTTAAAAGTGGAGTAGTGGGGCTCTAAACGGAGGGAAGAGGGTAGAGAATTCCAAAGGGCGGGACCAATAAAGAAGAAAGCAGAGGAGCGTGTGGATTGAAGGTGGGCACGTGAAGGGGAAGGAAGAGTGAGGCGGTTGAGGTGAAAAGAGCGAGGAGTGTACCGGGGAGAGTGGAAGGAAAGAAGGTCAGCAAGATATTGAGGGGTGCCAGTATGAAGAGCCTTGTGAACCAAAGTGAGCAGCTTGAATTGAGAACGGTTAGGAAAGGGTAGCCAGTGAAGGTGGAAAAGCAAAGGTGTGACGTGATCCCGAAGAGAGGCGTGACAGACAAGGCGAGCGGCAGTGTTCTGTGTCTGTTGTAGCTGGGATAATCGATACTTGGGAAGTCCAATGAGAGTAGAGTTGGCGAAATCTATGTGAGACATAACCAGAGACACCAACAGGGTGGAGAGGGCTGAGGGGGACAGAAAAGGGCGCACCGCACGAATTTGACGAAGGAAGAAGAAAGATGATTTAGTGATGTGAGAAAGGTGTGACAGAAAGGAAAGATCCGAATCAAAGTGAACACCGAGGTAACGAAAAGAAGAAACTAGAGGAACAGCGGAACCAGAAAATGAGGGAGCCAGCTGAGGGGGTGGAGAACCGTGAGAGAACCAAATGGCCACACTCTTGGTGAGATTAAGATGAAGACAGTGAAGAGTCAACCAATTAGCTACATCAGAAAGACAGGAGTTGAGTGCAGAAAGGTCGGGACAGGAAGGGGAAGTGTGATGCAGTAGAATGATATCATCAGCATAAAGAAAAGCAGAAACTCCAGACTGTTGAATTAAGAGAGCAAGAGGAGCCAGAAACAGATTAAAGAGAAGAGGTGCTAAGACAGAACCCTGGGGGACTCCACAGGAGAGAGAAAAGCATTGTGGAACCTGTGTCCCTTGGGGAAACTGCTAGGTACATATGACCTAGATTGGCCTCTGTTGGAAACAGAATACTGGGCTTGATGGACCTTGGTCTGACCCAGTATGACATATCTTATGTTCTTATGTTCTTAACTGCAGCCTAGACTTGAACCTGGGACTCTCTGCTCATATACATACTGCCTGTGTGTGTTGAGCCACAGTACTGCCATGGGGACTAATATGTATCCCATCAGACAAACCCTGGCAGATGTTGCAATGCACATGACATACAGGATAAGGATATGGCTTTGGTCTGCTGCAGTTGGTTGCTGCTGCCCTATCTGCCAACACCCCCACACCATGCTGACATGCTGTCAGTGGTGGTGGTGCACATTCCAGCCCATCCAACATGCGGGTTTGGCAGGTGCCTAGTGCACAAGATCCAGATGGGGGGGAGGGGCAAAGGCACACATGGACAGCCAGGAAGCCCCCCCCCCAACCATCTGCCTTTCCAGGGACCCCATTCTGCCTGCCACTGATACATTTCAGGGGGATGATGACAGTCACTGCTATGGTAGTTACCCAGGCACCTGCATGTTGCAGCTACCTGGAGGGCTACAGCTGCTGGCACTATTGGCCTCTTCCTCCACAACTGGGATAAGCAGCAGTGTGGGGGGGTGCAGCTGAGATCTCTGCCTAGGGTGTTAGGAACTTTGGACCGCCCCATATAGCACATCTCCTTTCTGCAGTAGCAGCATGTCTGTGTGCTGCCACTGTCACTGTGGTATCATGCTGGACATCAGAGATGGTCCTGCGGATGGAAGGATACCCCTATGAGGAGATGCCAAAAAGCTTAGGTCTCCAACCTGAGAAGAAACGACTGAGGGGAGATATGATAGAGGTCTATAGGAGTGGAACGGTACACGTCATCGATTATTTACGCCGTCAACATGTAGAAAGACTAGGGGACATGCAATGATGCTACAGTGTAACCCATTTAAGACTAATAAGAGAAAATATTTTGACAGTCAACACTAATCAAACTCTGGAAGTCATTACTGGAGGTGATAATAAAAGCTGTTCGTGTAGCTGGATTTCAAAAAGGTTTGGACGGGATCCTGGAGGAAATGCCTATAACCCATTATTCAAGGAGACCCGGGAAATCCACTGCTTGCCACAGTACAAGCACTGTGGAACCTGTGTGTCTTTTGGGGAAACTGCTAGGTACTTCTGACCACTTCCACTGTTGGAGACAGGATACCGGGCATGATGGACCTTGCTCTGACCTACTCTGACATATCATATGATCTTCTGTTCTTATGTGCCACCTGGGCAGCTGCCTGGTTCTCCCTGTGCACCAGCAACCTCCACTGCATTACCCACATGCCACCTCCTTTGACCCATTTGCACTATAAACATAGTGACCTTTCATACTTGGGCACCATGCTGATGCTATTAATGGAGCACTACTATCACTGTCTAGGACTCTCCAGTCCATGCATCACATTGCAGACATTTAAATGGGCTCTAAATATACCCTTTCCATGAGGTTTTACTTGGTGTTAGGATTACCAACGTTAAAGGGCTTTAGGCATGTTGTGCAATAGGCGTTATGGGAACACATGCCCACTCTCCACCTACTGCACCCTTAATGTTGCTGGAGCCTTTAACGCCCATTAAAGTGGCTGTTTTGCTGTGTTAAGGGCACCAGGGTGCCAATTACTGGCTCTCTTAATGCCATTTAGTAAACATACTCAAAGTGTAAAAACTAATATGTGTTAAGTGCAAAGCCATTGAGGTAACTATCATGGACATATTACTGGTAGTTACTGCAGAGACCTGTACTCTAATGTGTGGTGCAGTTAAAGTGGGGACACCTAATGTCACCCTTAGGGGTATGTTTACTAAACGGCGTTAACGTCACAGTTATCGCGCGATATGTGAAGTTATTGCGCGATAATGGCACATTACCGTGCGAGAACATCACGTATCCAACAATAACGTCGCCAGCAGCATAAAGGTACACAGAGGGTGGAGTAAGTCACGAACAGTCATGGTATCCCCAGGGAATAATATGCCTCTGTGGCAACAGTTTGGTGCAATACACACAACCAGTATGTTCAGGGCAGAAGGTCACAGGTTCAAGTCTCAGCTGTGGCTCTTGCAAACCATGTCCCTATATTTTACCCAGTAATAAACCGTGATAATAAAGATGGAACCTTTATTGCAGATAAAATAAACATGCCATAAACGCCTATATTTTACCCTATGGAGCACAGATACCATAAACATGTGCAATCCCTAGAGCAGAGTTTCCCAACTGCAGTCCTGGATGGAAAAACACCATTCAGGTTTCATGCTGTCCCTAATAAATATGCCTGTGCTGCATTTGTATGCACCACCCCCATTGTATGCAAATGTATCTCATGCATATTCATTAGGGATAGCATGAAAGCCTGAACCGTGTTTGGCCCACCAGGACCGGAGTTGGGAACCTCTGCCCTAAAGCAGTAGCCAAGAGTGGAACAAACACCCACACCCACAGGCTCCACTATCCAAAGCCTCATGGAGAGACAGGCTGTTGGGCCCTGTGCGGAGCAGTATCTCCCAATACTAGCACCTGCATACCTTAGCAATGCCGTCCTAAACTTGGGAACACGTTACACATATATCAAAAGGTTGCTATGATTAATGTCAGATAACAAATCCTAAGTTAAACACAATTTGTTGACAGAGATTCACCATAGCAACCTTTCTGATATCTGTGGAGTGTGTTTCAGTTTTTGTTTCTGACAGTGTTTACCACCCTGGGAAGTGACCCCAATAGTATTGCGTACCATAGCAATGCCTTCACTGTGCCCAGGACTGGTGTGGCGGCCAGGGCTGCCAAAAACCTCTATATTTGCACAATGCTGGCATAGGTGTGGGAGTGAGTGTATGTCTATCCAGTGTTTTGTGGCTGCCTACACCTTATTGAGCCCACACTGCTTGCACTGTTTCTAGTGTTACCCTGCCAATCTTTATCTTCATCTTTATCTTTATTCACATCATTTGATAAACCGCCCAGGCCGAAGTGTCAGGGCGGTGTACAATACAAAAGGGGTAGGCTACTGAAAAACAAAGTCAGAAAAGAACGCCAATTGGTAATAGGACAGGGAGAGACAGTCAGAGGCAGGTAGAGAACAGAAAAGGCCCAAAGAGGGACAAGAGGATGGGGGAAGGGAGGGAGAGAGGAAGGTACAGAGGACGTATGGGGAGATATCATGGAGGGTGGGGGCGCGACTGGGGGACGAGGCACCATTGACAGGGGGAGGGAGGTCAAAAGCCTGACAAAAGAGATGGGTTTTGAGGAGAGTCTTAAAGCGGGGATAGGATAGTTCGGTACGAAGAGATAGGGGGAGTGAATTCCACAAGGCGGGACCTAAGAAGAAAAAGGCGGAGTGGCGGGTAAGTTCCAAATGGGCCTGGGCAGAGGGAGGAAGAAAGAGACGAATACCGTGGGCCGATCGAAGAAGGTGTGGGGAGGGGTGGAGATGGATGATGTCGGCCAGGTACTGGGGAGTGTTAGTGTGGAGAGCCCTATGTGTGATGATATTCAACTTAAAGACAAACCTGAACTTAATCGGAAGCCAATGAAGGGTGAAAAGACAAGGAGACACGTGAGAACGCGCAGGGGAAGAGGTGATGAGACGTGCGGCAGCATTCTGAACTAATTGAAGCCAGCGGAGCTGGAAAGAGGGGAGGCTTGCATAGATAGCATTACAGTAGTCTAAACGGGTGATCACCAGAGACAGGATGAGAGTGACAACAGACGACGGGGGAAGGAGTGACCGAACAGCCCTGATATGATGCAAATGGAAGAAGGAGGTAGTATAACAGAGGAAATATGTTCGTGGAAAGAGAGGGACGAGTCTAAGGTAACACCCAGATAATGGAGGGTCGGTGCCAAGGGGATGGAGTGAGAGGACATAACAGGTGACAAACTGGGAGGGGGGAGCCCAAAGGAAAACCAGATCGCAGAGGATTTGGCAGGATTAGCATGTAGAAAGTTTGACTCAAACCAGGAGGCACTGGAGGAGAGACAACGATTAATTGGGACGAGATCAGGGGAAGAAGAGGAGGTGTGGTGGACCAAAAGAATGTCATCAGCATAGATGTAAACGGAAATGCCGGACTGTTGGATGAGCAGAGCTAAAGGAGCAAGGAAGACGTTGAAAAGTAGGGGGGCGAGGATAGAACCTTGGGGAACACCACAGATCGAGGGGGACGAGGGAAAAGGTGGAGGGGCCGGAGTGAACTGAGAAAGTACGGGAGGAAAGAAAGGAGCGAAACCACTTCAGAACAGTGCCCTGCACACCGAAATCAAACAGACGGGACAGGAGAGTGCAGTGGTCCACAACATCAAAAGCAGAGGACAGATCCAAAGACACCAATGTGCATAATGAGGGGCAAGGTACTATGGGTATGGCCCGGACAGGGCAGCCTAGGCACGATGCATCTGCACAAGGCATAGGGCAATGGCTGGGACATTGTACTGCCCAACCACCACCTGCACGGACAGGGTAGCCACAGCATGTCATGATGGGGGGTCACTCTCACCCTGACTGAGCAGTGACCATGGCATGGCTAGGTTCCCCCATAGTGTTATACACTATTTCTCTCAAGTGATGTCTATGAGTTTTCTTTTCTGGGGCCTAATCATTGACATACCTGCTTGGTGTGTGTGTGCTCACATCCCATTTTGGGGTGCACACAGTTCCTCCAGGATCATGCACTATGTGCTAGCTAGCAGACTGTCTGCAGTTAGCATGTGTGTGGCTGGAACATTTTGCAGGGTGCAGTGGGTGAGACTGACTATGCCCTTTGCTGGTGAGTGTCTGGGGGTAGGGCAGCTGAGCTTTTCCAGGCCTGCTGCCTGTCTGCCAGTGCCCTACGTGATGTGTACAGATCTGCATTGACTGCCCTGTAGGGTAGAGATTCCGCAGCAGGACTGGGATTGATGGTCCCCTCTACTGCCACCATTGCAGTGATGTAAAATGTGGATCTGTTGGTGGGAGATCCTTTCCCCCACCCTTACCCAGAGAGGGCGGATTGGGTCCAACCGCCACCTTTCTCTTATAACATGTGACCATGGCAACCACACAGGATATGCACTATTCTGGGTGTATTATAGTCCACAAGGGCTAGACATGACTGGGAAATACAGATGGATACAGGTGTATCCTAGATGCGTCTGAAAGGACTACCTATCACACACTGTCACTGATGGGGACCTGCAGCACAGCCTATCTCAGCCAAGCCAGGTGCTGCGGACCTGGTGCTGGGCGCCCCACCTCACCCTCCGGGTGAGCACAGGAACCACACAATGTCATGGTCTGTAGCTACTCTATGCCAGTAACACACAGTCAGTTCCCCCTACCAGGCTGGGGTGCTATAGATTCACATACCCCATCTTGTAAGCAGATGTAGGCTGCTGATCTGCATGTGCAGTGCATCATGGGTATGGGTGGGTTTACCCTATCCTGGTAACCACAGCAGACAGTTTGTGTGGTGATCTGCAGTCTTTCTGTAGCCAGCCAGCTATAGAGATGTAGCCCACTGGTTACTTCAATGACTGCAAAGGCAGAGGTCATGGGTTTGATCCCACAGTGGTGTTGTTTAATAAGGCTGTCTGAGGCTTTTCCTTTTAATTTAAATCAGAGCTGCCAGCAAAAACACCCTCACAGTGCCATAGCCTAAGGTGCCTCATAAGGCGCCCTATGGGGCACCCTATAAAGTGCCCTATAGGGCACATTATAAGGTGCCTTGGCAGAAAGGGCACTTTATATTGTGCCCTATGGAGTGCCTTATAGTGTGCCTTATGCTGCACCTTAGGTTATGGCACTGTGAGGGTGTTTTTGATGGCAGCACTGATTTAAATTTAAAAAGGAAATGCCTCAGACAGCACTGATTTAAATTTAAAAAAGGAAATGCCTCAGACAATCTTCTTACATAACAACACTGTGGGATCAAACCCATGATCTCTGCCTCCACAGTCATTGCAATATCCAGTGGGCTATATCTTTATAGCTTCCAACACTGCGCTGGCATGAATTTAGGGTTAACACGCGTTAACGTGTCATGGCACTCACTATCGCACGATACCATTTCCTTGCAACCTTACCTCTGGACCGCCCATTACCTTATATGTCATTCTGCACATTAACGCTGAAACTAGCACTGGTAACATTAAGATGGTTTAGTAAACATACCCCTTAGAGGTATTGCTAGCTGCACCCACTCTAATTGCCATATTCAAAGCATGTGAAATGTGACCTTGTGCTACCTGCAATGTATTCTCCACACCAGCCCTCCACCCACATCCTACCATTCCTCACCCCTTCACATGATAGGAAATTAATATATGTTTTAGTGGACGGTAGTTGCCATGCCCCTTATTGTAACAATTATCATGGGCCATTAATGCCTGTTAAAACAGATATTAATACCCAATGAGCTTTATTAAAGGGACCCCTAAGAATATATGAGAACTTTAAATATATGTGGGTTGTTTTAATATACAGGTGTGATAGGGATGAAGCTAGTGAAGCTGTGAATTTGGAAAAAAATGCTGTCTTTCACAAAGCAGCTGACTTGCAGGAGATTCAATTGCATAGCAACGCAGCTAGAGGGAGCAGGCACGAACCTGCAGAGGCTGAGCAAACACACCCAAGTACTGATTATGTAGGGACTAATCAGATGCACCGGAAGAGCAGGCCCGGAAACTCAAGAGGAGAACGGCTTTATAAGCAGAGAGCTGCAGCCAGACTAGAGAGGGGAGAAAGAGGAGAAGAAGCCAGGATCCAAGGGAGAGAGACTCCAGGAGAAGCCAGGATCCAAGGCAGAGAGACTCCATGCCTAGAGGGAGGCCTGAGCTCACCAGAAGGATTGAGAAAGGAACTTAAAGGTACTGGAAGGAAAGTTCCTGACAGTGGAATCCCCCATACTGAGAAGCAGAGAGGCCTGGATTCATTACCTGGCCGTCCCAAGCTTCAGGGACGACAAGCAGTGCCCAGGAGACTCACAGAAACAGTCTGTAAAGGAGACCGTATCCAAGGAAGGGTACCTGGTAAGGAAAATACCAGCAGCACCGACTTCAGGAAGCCAAGGTACAGTGGTACTTTAATTCTAAAAAGAGACTTAGCTCCTAGAAGGGCTTTTGAATCAGCTAACCATTCTGAGAGGAATGAAAGAAGGCAGGAGTTCTGGAAGCCATGCCATAGGGGCCTAAGAACAAGCCATGCTTCCTACTTGAAAAACCTTGAACAGCCCAGCTGGAGGATAGGTGAAGGAAATACTCATTTGCACACTATAGCAGCCAGGGAGAGCTCAAATACAGGAGAAAGCACAGATGAGCTGGAACCCATGCAAGTAGAACCTGAGGATTTAGAAGCATTGTCACAGGAGGAATTAATGGACTGCTCTATTTGTGTTGCGGGAAGCCTTGAGTCACTCCCAGAGCTCTAGGTTACCAGAACATGCACTAACAATGATTTTGCTTACATTGAGCTAAAGGAGAGCTGGTTTATTTGTTTCACTCTGAAGTTTAGAAAACCCTTTATATTCTACAAGGAACTGTGAAGGCTATAACGGTTTTACTTGTTTAATAACACTTTGGCACAAACCTGAAAACAAGGAAAACTTTACTTTTGTTACTTAGCGAACCTCAGTGCTAAAAGGGAAATAAAAGCTTTTTGTTTACCCTCTACTTGGCATCCACAACTCATTTCAATAAGGAGAAAGGACTACAAGGACCAAGGTGCATCTGGCCCAAAAGAGTCTTTTACTTCTACAATTGATTTAAATGCACAACCTGCCCCTGCAGACACCGGCCACCGGAGGGGGGGGGGGGTGACAGAAGTCATAACAAAGAGTAAATGAAGAATATAATTTCTTAGATATCTAAAAAATGAACATAGTTAAATATAATACTAATTAAAAAGAACTTTAAAATCTCTGAATAATTATAACACATTTTTAATTCATGTATTATTTTACTTGCTATTATTTATATTGAAAATGTATCTTTTCTCTTGCAAAATTATTGCTTATTTGAAAGGGCAGAGCAATATTTTTCTTAAGATTTTCTCAAGCAGACATTAAGGAACATATTAAAATGTAAATTTTAAAAAATCAAACAAGCTTATTAGAACATTCTGTCATTGAAAAATATCTAATTGGCCTTGATCCTTAGTTGATAAAAGGCTACTTGAGAAATTAGACCTATTCAAAGGAAAATATATATGAACAAATCTATGCATTTGAAAAGAAAAATGATTATCCCAGCAGTAATGATTTTAATAAACTATTTAGTAATCACAGAAGATAGACTACTGTATTTAACCAAACATTGCTTTATTTTAAATATTAAGGGCCAAATTAATGTTTGGAAAAAATACAAAGCTTTCATGACTGGTTGCACAATTTTAATGATGCATCTTTTGTGTGGAGTTAATTCCTGTAAATTCACATAAGAGAAAATATCCATGAAACCATAGTAGTCCTTTTACTAAAGTGAGGTAAAGTTTTATATTTGCCACATAGTACTTATAAAACTTTACCTCACTTTAGTAAAAGGACTACTATGGTTTCATGGATATTTTCTCTTATGTGAATTTACAGGAATTAACTCCACACAGTACTTGCCAGAACTCTCACTTGGTTTGCAGCTTGTCATGCTGTGAGGGCTTGTGTGCATCAGTGATGCTGAGAGCTAAACTATCGGTAGTTTAACTACTGGCAGGGTCTCCCAAGATGGACAGATCTCAGCTGAGGTGCCAGACCAAGACAAAGCACCCATCTGGGCAGCAGCAGAATGGGACAGTGTTGACGGCGGAGGATCACATTTTTGTGACAATGGCAACAACACCAAACTTAAACTGCGCGGAAGAAAGGCCCAGCAATCTACTTCTGTATCTTGCCATGAAAACCCAATGGATAGTTACAACAAAACAAATTGTGCTATGGTGCTGGAAGATGAGACCCCCAGGTCAGAAGGCACTCTACTAGCTACTGGGGAAGAGCTGAAGACTTTTCAGAGTAAAGCCAGCATTTATGATGTGGTTGGATCAAAGCCCTCGGGAAGTCTGACTGCTGATGAAGCTGTGCATGAAATGAGAGTCAGAAGCTGTAAAGATGTCTTACGCATTGGAACATGGAATGTACGAAGCATGAACCAAGGGAAGTTGGAGGTGGTCAAGAATGAAATGGAACGTGTACAACTTGATCTGTTGGGTGTCAGCGAACTGAAATGGACTGGCATGGGGCACTTTGCATCAGATGATCACATGGTCTACTATGCTGGAAATGAAAGACAAAGAAGAAATGGTGTTGCATTTATAATAAAGAAGAAACTTGCAAGAACTGTAATGAAATACAATACAGTCAGCGAACGCTTAATCTCTATTCGTCTACGAGGATTGCCTATCAACACAACTATAATTCAAGTATATGCCCCAACAATAGCTGCAGAAGAGAATGAAATTGAAGAGTTCTATGAACAAGTACAAGCTGAAATTGACAGAACATGCAAACAACATATCCTGATAGTCATGGTTGACTGAAACGCAAAAGTTGGCAACAAAGAAGAAGGCAAAGTAGTTGGAAAATATAGACTTGGCAACAGAAATGAAGCTGGAGAAAGACTGATAGAATTCTGCAAGACCAATGATCTATTCATCTCAAACACCTTCTTCCAGCAACACAAGCGGCGACTGTACACATGGACTTCACCCAATGGATTGTATAAAAATCAAATTGACTACATCTGTGGAAGTCAACGATGGAAAAGCTCTGTAACGTCAACAAAGACAAAACCTAGAGCTGACTGTGGTACAGTTCATCAACTACTAGTATGCAAACTCAAGCTAAAGTTGAAAAAGAGCAAACCACTCATGAATGCAGTAAAATATGACCTTGAGAATATACCACTGGAATTTAAAGACTGCCTGCAAAATTGATTTGCTGCTTTAGATACAAATGACAGAGCTCTGGAAGAGTTATGGAATGACATCAAGAAAGTTGTGTTGGAAGAAAGCGAGAAGTCTCTACAAAAGGTGAAAAAGCAAAAACGGCCAAAATGGATGACGGAAGAAACTCTGAAAATTGCCCAGAAACGCAGAGAAGCTAAAGCCAGAGGAGAAAGAAAGACAATCGCAGAACTCAACAGAGATTTCCAATGTGCAGCAAGACAGGACAAGGAAAAGTACTACAATGACACTTGCAAGGAAATAGAAGCAGAAACTATTAGAGGGAGAAGAAGATTGGCTTTCCTAAAGCTAAGAGAGTTAAAGAAAAAGTTCCAGCCTCGAATTGGAATGTTACAAGATGCTCAAGGTTCTATGTTGAATGATGCTGAGAAGATCAAGAAAAGGTGGAAGGAATATACAGAGTTTTTATATGATAAAGATCAAGTGGACCAACAGCCGTTTCAACCTTTACCTTATGATCGGGAACCATTGGTGATGAAAGAAGAAGTTGAAGCAGCATTGAAAGCCTTATCAAAGAACAATGTATCGTTATATCAGTTTTACGCTCCAAAAATTTGTACCCCTGCAATTCCAAAACTCTTCTCAACGTGACTGTTCTACTTAAAATTTGGCTAGGTCTCAGACTTCCCGGCGCTTTCTTGGCAATCTGTCAGTAAACCAACATAGCCGCGCCAACTAGCATCAATGACCTGCCAAAGTTGTGACCAGTTTACTATTTTACTTTTAAATACTCTTAAAACATATTATATTAAACCATCACCCTAACAAAGTGTATACATAAATAACATTTGAAAAAATAATATATTTTGAAAAAATTTGAAATAATGTCCTCAAAGTCCCAATGAATGTTCCCAAAGTCCAAATAAATGTTCCCAACGCTGTCTTAGTCACGCTCCCACGCGTTTCACCCACTCGGGATTCTTCAGGGGAAATTTGAACAAAGTGCTTTATCAGTTCACATTCTTTTTTCAGGGAAAATATCAATCTGTCTTCAAGGAAGATTAACTCCTATTTGGAAACCACTGGCTCCGCCATTCGGAATCTCTGAGAAAAGATCCTACTTCTCATGGCCCCCTATAAATGAAAATAAAAAACAACTTCCGATATTCTTGACATTGACCAATTCAAAAAACAAACAACAAAGCCCCCTTTAAGCTAAATTATCAAAGAACAAAGCACCAGGCATTGATAGCATTCCCATAGAAGTATTGCAGCAATCTGATGCAACTGTTACCGTACTCACAAGGCTCTGCCAAGAAATATGGAAGACAACATCATGGCCAACTGACTGGAAAAGATCTGTGTTTATACCAATACTAAAGAAAGGTGATCCTACTGACTGTGGAAATTATCGCACAATCGCTCTGATCCCACATGCCAGCAAGATTCTACTGAAGATTATTCAAAAGAGAATACAACCATACCTGGAACAAGAACTACCTGAAGTGCAAGCAGGGTTCAGGAAAGGGCGAGGTACGAGAGACACCATTGCAGATGTGAGATGGATCCTTGAAAAGACTAAATAATACCAAAAGGATATCTATTTGTGCTTTATCGACTATAGCAAGGCTTTTGACTGTGTAAACCATGAGAAACTTTGGACCACATTAAGAAGCATGGGTATACCAGAACACCTGATCGTTCTCTTGCGCAATCTGTACATTGATCAAGAAGCAACAGTTCAAACGGAACAAGGAGAAACAGAATGGTTTAAAATAAGCAAAGGTGTAAGACAAGGCTGCATACTTTCCCCCTACCTGTTTAATTTATATGCAGAACAAATCATCAGAGAAGCAGGATTGTATGAAGACAACAGAGGTGTGAAGACTGGTGGAAGACTCATCAACAACCTTCGCTATGCTGATGATACCACATTACTGGCTGAAAGTGAAGATGATATGAAACATTTGTTTCTCACAATCAAAGAACATAGTCTCAAAATGGGCCTGCACCTTAATGTAAAGAAGACAAAGATCATGACAACTGGCATAATCAACAGGTTCATCGTTGAAGGAGAAGAAATTGAAATTGTGAACAACTTTAACCTACTTGGATCAACTATCAATAAAGAAGCAACAAGCAGTCAAGAAATCAGACGACACATTGCTCTTGGCAGAATGGCTATGAAAGACCTAGATAAGATTCTCAAGAACAGAGATGTCTCTCTCCATACAAAGATTCGACTTGTTCAAGCCATGGTATTTTCAATAACATCATATGGATGTGAAAGCTGGACAGTGAAAAAGACAGATAGGAAGAAAATTGATGCCTTTGAATTATGGTGTTGGCGGCGAATACTGTGTATACCATGGACTGCCCGAAGAACAAACCAGTCGGTACTAGAGGAGATCAAACCTAAGCTTTCTTTAGAAGCTCAGATGACAAGACTTCGACTTTCATACTTTGGACACATCATGCGAAGAGAGAAATCATTAGAGAAAGACATTATGCTTGGCAAGATAGAAGGTCAATGCAAAAGAGGAAGGCCAGCAATGAAATGGATCGATACAATAACAGCAGCTACGGGTACCAGTCTGTCAACAATGAGCCGCCTGAATGAAGACCGAACACAGTTTAGGATAGCTATCCAGAGGGTCGCCATGAGTCGACTCCGACTCGACGGCACTTAACAACAACAACAACTTGCCAGAATTGCCAAATGATTGCGAATTATACCAAAATCTGCAATAGAGTAGACACCCAGGAAGGTGCAGATAACATGAGGAGGAATCTAGCTAAGCTTTAAGAATGGTCTAGAATTTGGCAGCTGGGATTTAATGTTAAAAAATGTAAGGTCATGCATTTGGGCTGCAGCAATCCAAGGGAGCAATATAGTATAGGGGGTGAAGTACCTTTGTCCACTAAAGAAGAGTGGGACCTAGGCGTGGTTGTGTCTGATAATCTTAAAGTGTCTAAACAGGTAGAAAAGGTGACAGCAAAAGATAGAGGGATGCTTGGGTGCATACGGAGAGGAATGGCTAGCAGAAAAATGAGGTGATAGTGCCTCTCTATAAGTCTTTGGTGCGGCCTCATTTGGAGTATTGTGTGCAATTTTGGAGACCACACCTTCAAAAGGATATAAACAGGATGGAGTCAGTACAGATGATGGCTACCAAAATGGTTAGTGGTCTTAATTATAAAGCATATGTGGAGAGACTTAGGGATCTTAATATGTACACATTAGAGGAAAGGCGGGATAGAGGTGATATGATTGAGACGTTTAAATACCTCCATGGCATAAATGCACAGGGGGAGAGCCTCTTTCGATTGAAAGCAAGTACTGCTACAAGGGGACATGGGATGAGAGTGAAAGGGGATAGATTCAGGAGTGATATGCCAAAATATTTCTTTATGGAAAGAGTGGTAGATCTGTGGAATAGTCTCCCAGTGGAGGTGGTAGATATGAGGACAGTATCTAATTTCAAAAAAGCATGGGACAAACACAGAGGATCTCTAAAGGTATAAAGGGGACTGTTGTAGTTGTTGATATCGAAGGACAGACTAGATAGGCCACGTGGTCTTTTTCTGTCATCATTTTTCTATGTTTCTATAACTTTAGAGCCTCTGCATTAATTGTTAGGGGCATTCCTGGCTTCTGTCCATGCAGTTAATATACAGGCAATATACTTACCACACACTGGGGGTAATTTGATAAAGTAATTTTGAGTTTGAGGGTCTTTACATACATAAAATAGCCTTTATAAAGTTATCTTTGGGGAGTACCTTTACATGATCCTTGTGTAAGCATGTTCAGAGGCAGAGTTTGTGTGGAGTGGGGCAGAATCGCTGTAAACCGTGTTGATTATAAATTGTGTGTATAAGTGCTCTCAAGAAGGCATACATGTCCACAACTGCAATCTAGGCATGATTTCAGCCACTTTTGTAGTATTTTGTAAAGACACATAATGATGTGTCTATTCAAATTTGGTACATTTTCACAAAACCTAAGGTGTGGTAAGTGAAAAACTTTACAATAAATGCAGGAGATGTGCCCAGCATCTGAGTTGCATTTACCACATAGGACACACACTTACCCCAAGAGCACTCATTTCATATTTTGGCAGATACTATGGTATGTAACATGGGCCCTGGCCCAAATTAAAAAACAAAATGCTGATGCTGCCATGATGGCACAACTCTTACCTCCCCATCCATATCTCTCTCTTCTCTTACCTCCCCATCTGCATCTCTCTCACTATCCCATAGCCTCAAAGAGTTGACCCCCCCCCCCCCGATCTAATCCCTACCACCTCAGATAGTTCCTCCATCAAGACCCCACTCCCAATCAAATCTCCCATCAGCACTGTTCTCCACCCAGATAGCCACTCCCCTTGCCTGGTATAGCAACAATCCCCTGAATATCTGATCCCCAACATGTATCCCACCTCTAACAGTGTCCCCTTGCCATAAGGAATCCCCCAATAGATGTCCCCCAAAAAGGAACCTCCAATGGAAAACATACCTTGATGCTCCTCTACTCCCAAAACTCTCCCCCCCCCAGCATGAGAATCACCCAGGGTTTCCCTGTGTTTAGTGGGGATGAATAGGAACAGTCCACCTCTACTCCCACCCCTAACAGTAGTCTCATGGTACTCTGCTTAGTGATCAATCTTCCATATAAGGGTGATTGCTAAGGCAGATGAAAACTGTGCAAGTCATAGGCTGAAAGGCCTACAAGACTGTGACAAGACATGTGAGAAAGTCCATCCAGTAGAGTAACTCACTGACAAGTCATTATTTTCTCTAACAGTCAAGCAGAAAATCTGATACTCAATTTATGATATGCTCTTGTCTCATTCTTGCTGCATGCTTCATTCCTGAGGTCTATCTGTTTCTTATGATGGTCCTCTCAGTCCAGATTATTACTTGGTGGCAAATGCCGTGCAAAACATTCCAAAGTGACTTTGGTGGAGAGTGATCCAGAATAAACTTTACAGTTTTCAATCACTTCCTTTTCCAGGAAATAAACCTCCTCTAGTGCAAAATTGGTCTTGAGAAGTGTTACCCTTTTGGCAAACATTGTGCATAAGCTCAACTGAGGGCATGTACCCACCATAAAATAGGTGGACAAGACACACATCTAATTGGGTGCTAAGTATATATACATATACCCTAATAGATGGGGGGGGGGGGGGGAAGAGTTATGTAATCAGAAAAGTCACCTAGTCAAACGGTATAATTTCTGCACTTATGCAGATTATGATATTCTGTGTTAGACATTAAACAACAGACTGTTATATTATTTGATCAGTTTTTACAATGAGGATATCCTAGATCTTGTTTATGCAGAGCTTATAAACAAGGTCTATATGCAAATCAATCATTGCTGCTCTGGTATAATTCTCCTGCTGCTACAGAACAGTTAGCATATGTGCTCCCTTTCTCCTTCGATGGCCTAGTGGATTGCCAGGATTGTATACTCTCACTGGCGGGTGTTACAGCTGTTCTCTTATTTTTTAAAATTTCTTTATTTATATTTTCCAACAAAAATACAAACAGAAAAGCAAAACAGACAGAAAATAACCAATTTACCATAAAATTAAAATACACAAATATTTTCTGTGATATAAGATATTTAAAGACAGAACACAGCCCACCCCACCCTGTCCTGCCCAACATTCTGAGATCATCTGGAGCCAAATGAAACTGCAAACCTATAAGGCCTGCAAGGGCTATAAAGGAGTCAGAACTCCATTACGGAAAAGCATAAACATAGCTGGGTCATCGTGAATGTCTACTAAACTCAATAATATGTTTCCAATTAGAAATAACAGGAAAGGGCTACTCCCCAATATGGAGCTAATTCAACCAGGCAGTTACTTTATAAGTACAAATGCCGACTTGCTGATTCAAAAACAACCCCAGACCAGGAAAGATTGGCCCTGAATACCACACCACCCAATATAACTCTATGCGTTAAGCGCAACACAACTGAAAGTTAGGTCAATCCTATTTCAATTATCCCAAGTTGTTGACATTTCCTTAATGGGACCAACATTTATTCTCAATTACCTATTGAACATGTACCTACGGCCTCCTCCACCCATCGTGAACCTTGTATTAACAAAACTATAATACAGGCCAGTTATTCAGTGAAACTCCTTCCCCACTGTCTTATTCACACCCAAGTTTCCCATGAGCAAATTTAGGTGGAACTCGTTAAGTCAAAGAGGGTGAGTGAGCTTGTAGCATGGGTAGTAGAAATTCCTTTGAAATCAGGCTGGCATGTCAAATGTCAATGATTCCATTGCATTCAAATTTGTCTCTTGCAGTAATGAAATGTCAACAGTTTCTATCCTACCATATAGAAGAGAAAAACTCCTCATAGTAACGAATGATTAATACCCTTAATGTTTAGGTACCCAATCCCAGAAAGGAACATACTAAATATATCTCTGAAGAAGCACTCATTTCTTACAGAAGTAATCTGGTGTTGTAACCTTTCATTTAATATTATAGGATATCTTTTTAAGCGCTTTTAAAGTATGGCTGCATCTATAGCCCAAGAAACGAGCTAAGGCACCGTCATATGATTAAGTACAGTAAAAACACCCAACTTTAGTAAGAGAAGAAAGAAACCCCACAGAAAACATTCCAGGGGGGCTATATAAAACACAAAACTTAGCGTGTGAGCCTACTAGGACGAGAATAGACACGGAGGGCTCAATGACCCAACATTCCCACACTCCTGCAATACTCCGAATATCACATCTTGCCCACCTCTCGTCTTAAAACTAGAAATAATGTCTTATAGACAGAACAGCATAAATGTCTCAGGAAACAGCAGTGTAACACAGTTATGTGTCGCTTCTACATGGATAGTTCACCTTCCCACGATCACAGGCCAGTTGACCGCTCAAAAAATAAGCGTCATAAAACTGTGGCAAACAAAAGACACAATATGTCCTTCACTGCATCACTGCCGACTCAATTTCTTCTAGAAATGCACATAAATCTCTAGTCATCAAAAGACTTGGTCTGGTAGTGCAGCATGACTTTCATGCGAGCAGGATATAGCAATCCAAAATGGGCCTTCAGCTGTATCAAGCGTGGTTGCAGCGCCAAAAGACTCCTTCTCTGATCCACCGTCGCCCTCACAAAGTCCAGAAAGAACAGGAGTTTATGCCCCTGATATTCCAAAGCTGTGAGTGCTCTGGCAGCACCCATTATCTGCAACACTTGTTTAAAGCGTAAAACTTTCAGGATAATTGGGCGTGGATGCTTGTTTATGGCCTTGGATTGCATAGTCACTCTGTGAGCACGCTCTATCTCAAATGGCATAGTGAAATGCAACTTTAATACAGATGGAATCATAGCCTGCAGAAAGGATATCAAATCATGTCCTTCTGCTCCTTCAGGCACTCCCAGCACCCTTATGTTGTTTTGCCGTGAGCGATTATTGCCATCTTCCACCTCTCTTTGAAGTGAGCGAATCAACTTGGCCTGCTTCTCAACGGCCTCAAGTCTCTTCTCATGCAACAATACTGCCTTCTCTACCTTATCCAAATGGGTCGTATTTGCCTCTAACAAAGATCTCAAAGCCTTGATATCTTCTTGCATTGCCCTTAGTGATTTACCATTGGCTTTGACCATTTCTTTGACTGCCCGAATCTCAGCCAAGATCTCCTGTGAGGTCTCAGGGCCACCTCAGATGACCGCCATATTGTGAGGTGAGAGAGGTTCTGTCTTGGATCTCTTTGCACTAGCATTTTGAGAAAGTTGGAAATCCAAAAGTGTCTGCTTTAAATCTGACATATCCGGGATCGAATGGCACCACGTAGGTAGGAACTATATGATCAAATATTGCAGAAAAACAGGATTCTTGTCTTTGCCCTCCGGAGCACCACTCTTACACATCCATCCTTGACCAGATATCAGCAGCTTTTCTCTTCTTTTAATATTAACTCGATCATGGCCTTTAACATAGACAGAATCAAGCTGATTAATTGGTGAAGACTAGATCATGGTGATCAGTGAATCATGAAGGCACGGTTCAGGTTGGACATTTTAAAATCGGGTCCTGTGAGATGTGTGACTTTATAATTGAGGATGAATATTGGATGGATCCAGTTTCTCAGTATGCCATATGATTGCAGTCTTATAATACTTGTTGTTCACAATATGTAGTATATTCTCTGGTATGCCCATGCCTGTGCATATGTGGGGCATACTAGGCAATCCATCTTGATAAGACTTTGTGAGTATAAATCTAGACTGACAACAAAGAACACTAATGCCCCGATTGTACAATACTGTTTGGACTTTTCACATATGTTTGTGTAGCTACGATGGAGAATAATTGATTCTGATTTAAAACAATCCTGATCATCTTCAAAATCATTCATCATCTCTTGGCAGATGCACTCCAAGATATCATAAAAAGGGATATCAGTAATAGACCAAGAAGGACTAATAAAGACAACATGATTGGCACACCTGCAGGATACCACAAGACTAAACAAAATACTTCAAGAAGAGCTCCATCACTACTGGCATCCACACTATGGTACTCCCTCCCAATGAGCCTGAGGGCATTAAAAGACATCACAAATGTCCACAAGACCCTTAAAACACTGCTCTTTACAGAAACCTATGAGCAGGCAGACAACAGTCCACACCTAAATGGTATTGTAACTACCCCAGCAAACTCAATACCCAATCATCCCAACTAGACTTAGGAGTTCATTGTATAGTGTTGTTTAGTATCCTTATGCTAAATGTAACCCTCCATAATGTTGTTAAGTACCCTCATGCTAATTGTAACCCACCAATTGTGCTGTCTAAATTTTATTAAATACCCTCATGTTAAATGTTGTGCTGTCTAAATTCTGTTAAATACCCTCATGTTAAATGTACCCACATGTTAAATGTAACCCTCCAATGTGATGTAACCACTTTGATTGTAGGATAAGGTGGTATATAAATCTGTCTCAATAAATAAAATTCTGTTGCTCCCAGTGATAGGAGTGGTGATCGTGATGCACTTCTTAATTTTAGAGAACAATCTTGGATTTTCAAATTAAAAACTATTCACCCTCTGGGACTAAATGCAGAAGTTGAGTGGTTTACTCTGGCATGAATGGATATCCTCTGTTCGTTGGCTGGATGTCTGGGAGCTTTGATTGACGGGGAAGTTAATGATGTTATATTTATATATATGGGGAATGTGTCCCTCAAATGCTGTTGCCATCTTTTGAAGTGAGAATTGAAAGTGAATTTTGGACCACTGAATACATGTTTGGCTGCAGAAGTGCGACAGAGAAGCTAAGTATTAATTGCCCCTGATGCAGAACCTGATATTTTGCTTACTATTGTAGGATTTGAAACACGGCGCTATGTTGGATGTTTAATAATATGCTTCTAAGTTTTTGTAAAAATAAATATATAGTAAAATGGACCTGATATTGGATGCTGGCTCAGCCTACTGATGACATTTTTGTGAGGGTCCAACAAAAAGATTACTTATTACTTGCTTTGTAAGCAGGTTTCTTCCTATAAAATAGCAGGCCTAAACTAAACAGATCATGCTGGCATGGTCATTGGACAGCGAACGTATTCGGTGCTGCTACTTATATGAATAGGAGTACTGAATATTGTGTATGAATTAAATTAAAACTTTGGCATCTACCAAGCCAACTGAAAACACTGGTCAACATTGAAATCGTTACTGACTTTAAAAGGCCCTAATCTGTAGTATCTTGGTGAGCTGAACATGAATATAACATTAAAAAACTTTTATTGGCTCTCGTTTTGAAGATATTGCATGTAGTTCATTTTTGACGTTTCACCGTGTAAATGTATCCAGTAGGAGATCAACAACATCCCAAATAAGCCTTGAATGATGTAATATTGCATCACATTACATAATACCAGCATGCACACATCATCCAGAGTTGATTGCATCATTTTCTGATACAATGCAATACTACTGCCAGACTGCAGCAGTGTACTATACACAGTCGGAAAGAAAAGTAATCTGGTATTCTGTTCCAATATTGAAAGCCTCATGAATGCCGTAAAAATCACACATGACCCACAAGACTGGAGACTATTTACAGTCTGAAGGCTGTGCTTTTGAACAATGGAAACCATCTTCCATCTATTCCAGTAGTGCATGCCGTCCACATGAAAGAGACATACGATAACTTAAAGCATCTACTGACTTCCATTAACTATAACAAGTACAGCTGGCACCTCTGTGGTGACTTGAAGGTAGTTGCCCTTTCAATGGGACTGCAGCAGGGATATATAAAATACAGTTGTTTTTTATGTGAGTGGGATAGCCGAGCAAGGGATTGGCACTACTTGCGGAAGGAATGGAATCGCAGACAAAATGTAACAGTTGGAGAGAAGAATATCCAGCACCCAGCTCTGGTTGAGGCTCACAAATTCCTGCTACCACCCCTTCACATCAAACTAGGTGTGATGAAAAACTTTGTGAAAGCCAAGGACCACATTTCGCCAGCTTTCCGATACCTGCATGAAACATTCCCTCAACTCAGCGAAGCAAAGATTAAAGAGGGAGTTTTTGTGGGTCCTCACATTCGAGAGCTCTTCAAAGATGACCGGTTCAACAGCTTGCTGCAGGGTGATGCGAAACAAGCATGGAATGCTTTTCGCCTAGTGTCAACAAACTTTCTTGGGAATGTTAGGGCAGAAAACTACAAGGAACTAGTAGAAGACATGCTGATGCAGTATCAGAAACTTGGCTGCAATATGTCTCTAAAGATCCATTTCCTTGATTCCCATCTCAATTTCTTTCCTGACAACTGTGGTATGGTTAGTGATGAACAGGGCAAACGTTTTCACCAGGATATCGCAACGATGGAGCAAAGATACTAGGAAAAATGGTCCACTACAATGCTGGCTGACTACTGCTGTACACTCCCCAGAGAAGCTCCCGAACAGCTGTACAAGAGACAGGCAAAAAAATCTAAGAAGTAGTCTATGACTTGGTTTTTTACAGGTATTAACCAAAGGCCTATTATATTTACTATTGACATGCATTTCGTGATGTAAACATTAATTCTTGTAGATCACAAAAAAACTAGAGCCAACTTTGCAATTTCTCTGTCATATTCGTGTTCAGCATATAAAAATTGATAAGAAATGACTATTTTTATTTCAGTAGCATGACTTTTGTAAAAATGTGTTGACCAGTGAAATTAGCCCCCCTATGTCCAAGCTAATGCTATGAGAATTACTGGTTATAGAAGCTTTGTTTAGTGCCGCTGAACCCATAGTTAGGACAAAAAATGTGATTCTATAGATACCAGAACCTCTTGCTGGCTTCAAGTATTTCATACCCAACAGTGCAGGAAATCAGAGCTTCCTTCTTGATGAAAGTTTTGAGCTCTCTCTCTATTTTCCTGATTAATAATGTCTTCTAAAAATCTTTATGAACTTACAAGAATCAATGGTGTTTGAAGTTTCAGGATGGAAAGACAAGTAAATAGGCTTTATAGTGTCTCACTGCTCCTATTTTACAGTATGTTAAGATAATCCATAACCAGTCAGAGCCCTTGACATGCTAACTTGTGGACTGTCTACTTCATATTCTTCTCTGGATGTGTATCTAGAGAAACTATTTGGGCAGCATATTTGAACAATTTTCCTACTCCTTAATTAAAACAATATTGTAATGTTATAGTCATTTTTAAGATTAGTCTCAATCTCTCAGCAGAGATGGTCTTGCCAACCCTAAAGAGTTACCCTTCAAGCTACCCCAGCAGTCATGATACTATCATTGAAAGTTGGGTGAAATCAGGCAAATTAAGATAGAACCTTCTCCATATACAGTATGTTCCACATATGTGGAATATACTGCCTAAGGAAATGAGAGGAGGACTTAACACTTTAACTTGTCAAAAGCAATTGAAACACATGTTTGTTTTAGCAAGCTTTTGGTTAGGTGGATGGCTGGAAAATGGATCAGCATTGTTATCTTTATTATAGTGTCGTGTTTTAGTATTGTATATTTATGTCTATCTGGTTTTGAAATCAATCTTATTTCTTATAAAGAAATATTTCTGCATATTACTCCTGAATCTATCTCTTTTCACTCTCATCCTATGTCCCCTGGTAGCAGAACTTGCCTTCAATTGAAAGAGATCCTCCTGTACATTTATGCCATGGAGATATTTAAATGCCTCTATCATATCACCCCATCCCACCTTTCCTCTAAAGTATATTTATTAAGATCTTTAAGTCTGTCCTCATATGCGTCATAACAAAGACCACTAACCATTTTAGTAGCCACCCTCTGCATTGACTCCAACCTGCTTATATCCTTTTGAAGATGCGGTATCCAGAATTGCACACAATACTCCAAATGAGATCATACCAGAGACTTATACAGAGTCATTATCACCTCCTATTTTCTGTTGACCATTTCTCTCCCTATACACCCAAGCATCCTTCTGGCTTTTGCAGATGCCTTTTCTACCTGTTTAGCTACTTTAAGATCGTCAGACATAATTACACCCAGATCCCGCTCTTTTCTGTGGACAGAAGTACTTCACCCCCTACACTGTACCACTCCTTTGGATTTTTACAGCCCAAATGCAAGACCCTGAATTTTTTAGCATTAAATGTCAGCTGCCAAATTCTAGACTATTCTTCAAGCTTAGCTAGATCCCTCCTCATGTTATCTACTCCTTCCCTGGTTTCTACTCTATTGCAGATTTTAGTATCATTCCCAAACAAGCAAACCTTTCCTGACAGCCCTTCCACAATATCACTAACAAAGATGTTAAAAAGAATCGGACTAAGGACAGATCCCTGCAGCACACCACTGGTAACCTCCTTCTCCTTAGAGTGAGCTTCATTTATTTGAACCCTTTGTTGCCTCACACTCAACCAATTTCTAACCCAATCAGTAACTTTAGGGTCCATCCCTAGGATACTCAGTTTGTTAATAAGTCACCTTTGCAGAACAGTGTCAAAGGCTTTATTGAAATCTAAATACACCACATCTAGGACTCTTCCTCAGTCCAACTCCCTGGAATCTGCCTCTGGTGAATCCATGCTGCCTTGAATCTTGCAATCCGTTGAACTCCAGAAACCTCACTATTCTCTCTTTTAGTAGCCTTTTCAATAATTTACTAATCATAGAGGTTAGACTAACTGGCCTGTAGTTCTCAATGTCATCCTTATGTCCACTTTTTTGTAAAGGGACCACATGTGCCTTTCTCTAGTCCTCTGAGACCACTCCCAAAGAGGCATTGAAAACGTCAGACAGTGGAGCCGCTAGAACGTCCCCAAATTCCCTCAGTATTCTTGGATGTATCCCATCCAGACCCATGGCTTTGTCTACTTTTACTTTAGCTAGTTTCTCACTAACACAGTCTTCTGAAAATCATTTGAGATCCCCATCACTTCTGTTCCTATTTGTCAGAGTTTTCTGAGGTCCTGCTCCTGAACACAGAACAGAAATACTTGTTAAGCAATTCTGCTTTATCCTCATCAGTTTCTGCTATTCCTCCCCTGTACCCTTGAGTCTGGCAATACCTCTTTTGCCCTTCCTCTTCTCACTGGCATATCTGAAAAATGTCTTATCCTCGCATTTTATTACATTGGCTATTTCTTCTTCTTTTGGTACCTTTGCTTTCCTGACTACTTTGCTAGCTTTTCTAAGAAAATAACCAGTGTTGCCACAGAGGTTCAGGGGTATGTATTGAAAAGTTTACATGATGATAGAGGACATTTGAAAATTGATCATACAGGACATTTGGGACTTGATCATACCACAGAACTGGTGAAGACCCAATTCTACTGGCCAAAAATGTCCATAGATATGGAGGCCTATTTAAAGACAACCTCCCCCAGGACTGCAATGATCTAGACAAGGCAATCAACATATGGAACACCACCATCAGCACAGCTACTAGAGCACCCGACCAAGACTATGCAAATCACAAGAGTACCAGAATAAATCATGTCCCATGGTACTCTGAAGTAGTAAGAGTGACTAAAATAAAACTATGCCAGAAGGAGCGGCAATGGAGGCGTGACTGCTCAGAGAACACATTAAAAGAATACCAAATAATGCAACAGAACTACAACAGCCTTATCAACAGCCACAAAGAGCAATACCATACTAACCTCATCTTAAAGGCTAGCAACAAGCCTAGAGAACTCTTCGAGATAGCCCGGTCCCTTACAAAAGAACCAGCACAAAAGGATGAAGACAAGATTCACCTACAAGCATTTGTAGATTTCTTCCTCACCAAGAACAGCCCTCCCTCGAGAATCCAAGACCCCAACAATACTTCCACTCCTTTACTGAACACAAGACTTACCTCATCAAACAGGTGGAGTGAATTCCACATCTCCACAACTGAGCAAGTTACACGCACAGTCACTGAGCTAAACTCCAGGACAGCTCCATCAGTTCCCTGCCCAGTGGCATGGTTAAAATCAACAAAGGAAGAACTGACCAAAGATATCCACAGGTTAATAGGCACCTCCCTAGCCCAAGGCTACATGCTCACTTCACTCAAAGAAGCCACTATCCGTCCAAACCCAAAAACCACATCACCGGACCCCACAGATCCCGTAGCCAACAGACCTATCTCCAGCCTCCATTTTCTAACCAAAATTATTGAGAAGACAGTGCAGAGACAGCTCCAGGATCACCTGGACACACATGCCTCTCTAGACCCTCATCAACATGGCTTTCGCCCTAACCACAGTGTGGAGACTCTACTCATCTACCTATTTGACACCCTACTCAGAGGAATCAACAACATTAAGACTGGTTTTCTGCTAGTGTTCATCGACATTTCCTCTGCTTTTGGCACAGTATCCCACAGCATCCTCTTGAACAGACTAACAGACATAGGCCTATGTAACACTACTCACAAGTGGTTTCAATCATATCTCAGTGACAGACGACAGAAGGTCAAAGTAGGATCACACACCTCTGCTCCATTTCACACAATACAGGGGGGTCCCCCAAGGATCTTCCTTGTCTGCCCTTATCTTTAACATATACATACAGCCAGTCTGCAATATCTTCAAAAAGCACAAGTTACAATATGTTATCTATGCAGATGACATTATGGTATACACTCTAATCAGCCTAGAATCTCCAGACTATTCTACCATGACAAATTGTCTCCAAGAGATATCCATCTAGCTTTCCAACAATAACCTATACATAAACATGAAAAAAAAAACAGGCACTAATCATCACATGGAATGCCTCATCCATACTCCCTACTTCAATCAAAGTGGCAGGCTCTACTATCCCAATAAAGGACGAAGTTTGATACCTTAGAGTAACACTTGACCACCATCTAAACTTACAACCACACATCAACAGAATCATTAGGAATGCATTATACAAGCTTGCCACCATTCGCAGACTCAAGTCCCTCCTCAACCAAGACCATTTCCGATCAGTATGTCAAGCAATTATAACCGCTATTATAGACTATTGCAATGCTCTTTATCAAGGACTATCAAAGCAAGCTACACAACCTTTTACAACTGGTCCAAATTTCTGCCGCTAGAATCATCACTGGATCAAATAAGCAAGGTCATATAATGCCCCTCTTACACCAACTCCATTGGCTTCCAATCACCGCCCGTGCTAGATACAAATCTGCCCTGACTGTTTTCAAGATAAGATATAACATGTCAGCTGGAGTTCTGGAGGAGATGATTTGCACCAGTAACAACAACAGACCAAGGAGACAGAGCACTATTGACACCATTCCAATACCCTGCTCATACAGAAAAGCAAATGAATCCACCATGAGGAGAACATGCTCTCTTGCCGCACCTACCATTTGGAACTCTCTCCCTGGGAAATTAAGGACCACTACTGACATGAAGGACTTCAGAAAGCAACTAAAACCCTTCCTTTTCGTTGACCAATGCAATGAAATCACTTAACTCCAGGACAGCTTGAATTCCACCACATACTGTATGTACATATGTTCTGTTGTAAATCAGTTATGCCTCAGAGAATCCCCTGCATGACATCCCTCCCCGAGTTCCATACTAAGTTCTCTTAAATGTGTGAGTTATGAAGTAAACCACTTTGATTCTATGATAAGGCGGTATATAAAATGTGTTAAATAAATAAAATAAATGCATATGGAATGTGTATCAACAGGAAAACACTGCCCAATCAAACTGAACCATTAACTAATATCACCAGTCACATACAAGTCCACTAGAACTTGTATGTATACATTTTCTTTATCTAGAGAATAACCAAAATATTCTCTATATCTCAGTAGTCACTGACTATTTCATACAGTCCACACAAGCTCATCCTACTAAGAATCAGCAAGCAGATATCATGGCAAAAGTGCTGTTTTAAAAATACTTGGAAAATTATGGGCTTCCAATCAGAATTCACTCAGATCAAAGTTTAAGTGTTCTATGTTTTTGGCATTAAGTCACATACTACTCCTTGTCACCTGAAGGGAGATCCTGTGGACTCATCATGTGAGCAAGCTTGTACATGCTTACAGCTTCGTATTGCCTCATGTTTGACAGAGAGGTAAGGTTACCAGAGGATGTGTGTTTCAATTTGATTCCCGATGGAAATTCAACTGGGAACCATCTAAAGTACATGTAGACTCTTAAAGAGCAATTGAATGAGGCAGACCAAGCTGCCATTGAGGCCATAGAAAAGAAAATGCTAGTAACAAAGCCTGTTTGAAATGCTCAGATGTGAGAGAGGAAGACCATGGCTATTGAGCGCTTTAAGAGCAAATATTACAAAACCCCCAAACTAGGCATAAAAGTTATTATAAAAAAAATAAAAAACAAAAGGAAAAACTAAACACAAACCACATGTGAGAGAAAACAAAAAGGCCAAACCAATTCAGGTGAAATCACTTCAATTATAGGGGAAAAAAGGACCTCAGCCAACCCTCCAACCAATAAAAAGGAGAAGGAAGATTCAATCAAAGGGCAATTATGCCACTATCACTGAAAAGACTCTACATATTTATTTATTTATTTATTTTTTATTTATTACAAGTTCTTATATACCGCACTATTCGGCATCAGCGCGGTTTACATTATAACATAAAGACCATAACAACAAGCTGTTTGGTTTACATCGAACAGGATTACAAACTTGGAGAACCGGGGTAAACTATATACATGAGATAATTACATAGAAAAGAATAGAGTCTTAATAATATCAAGAACGGCATGGTGTGTTCATGAGTGGGTCACTTCCTCTGGTTCAATTGCTGGTAGGGTAGTATTGAAGGAAGAGGTGGTATTTGAGTGCCTTCCTGAACTGGAGTAGGTCAGTAATGGCCCTTATGTCAGAGGGTAGAGCGTTCCAGCATTTGGGTACATAGAAACTGAAGGCTCTGTTTGAGGTTGTCATGTTGCACTTTGTCAACGCCTTCGAGGTTGTCAGTAGGTTTACGGCTGTTGTTCTTTTGGATCTGTTGGGGGGTACAGTGTGAATCAGATCTGTGAGTGAGGAGGATGAGATACCCTTGATTGCCTTGAATGATAGTACTAGGGTTTTAAAGATGATCCTCCCATGGATGGGGAGCCAGTGAAGTTGTTTAAGAATGGGAGTTACGTGATCGCTTCTGGAGGCTCCGTAGAGGACTCTTGCTGCGGCATTCATGGCCATCTGTAGTGGGCTAAGAGTGGATTGAGGGAGACCTTGTAATATGGCATTTGCAAAGTCGAAGTGTGGCAGGATTAGCGCTTGGTATATGGTTCGGAAGTCATCCGGGTCCAACAGGGAACGCATATGCCTAAGCGAGCGTATTTTGAAGTATACAGCTTTAACTATGTTATTTATGTGATGTTTCATATCCAGACGTTGGTCCAATGTAACTCCAAGGTATCTTATTGTTTCTTTAGCTTGTAGGTCAGCTTCCTTGACACTGACGTGGGCTGGAGGGGTGAAGTTGGGGTCTTTGGAGATGAAGAGCACCTCTGTTTTTTTATGTTGAATGCGAAGGTTTTGTGATTGGAGCCACTCTGAGACCGAATTGAGGCAGTCTACCAACGGTGCCAGGTCTAATTGAGTTGTAGAGAAAGGCATATATAAGAGAATGTCATCTGCATATATCAAGCAGTTGACTTTGAAGGATCTTATGACGTCGCAGATGGGCTGCATGTATATGTTAAATAGTAGGGAAGACAATGAGGAACCTTGAGGCACACCTTGCTTTTGATGGAAGCGTTATATCAACGGTCCAGAAAAAAAACCCTCTATGAAGAACCCAAACTGGTACGGCGTAAAAGTTATGCAAGCAAGGCACAGCGTAGCAACATTACAGCATGAAATATCAATATTGCAAAATTAATTCAAAGGACCTATCTAGGAAGGCAGTAAACCAATGGAGTAATGCACCATAGTAGTCTTGAAGAAAAGTAAGTCATCTGAGCGGTGCACCGCAGGAGTCGAGTAGATCAGCAGGCGCCCTGACACCAGGGGTTTCGCCTCACGGCTTCCTCAGAGAGCTCAGAAATGTGACATGCCAAACATAATTACTGAAAAAGCTCTGGTCCTACAAAAAACAAAAAACAAACAACTCTCACATGGGGAAAAAAGAGAAAAAGAAACCCTATCAGTTAAAGAAAACTCCAAGACAGCAAAATAAGGAACCAAAAACGTATATGGAGCTGTACACGGGAGCATAGGAGAGGTGCTGCGAACAGGCAACTGAAAAGTCCAAAACAGAAAAATACCTGTTGTACCTGAACGTAACACACCTTGAATTACTGCTAGAAAGGCAGGAGCTGAATCTAAAATCTTTTGTTGTCTGCTGCTTTGAGGAACGTTTTGCTAGAAACTTAGAACATGATGATAGATAAAGACCATATGGCCTATCGAGTATGTCCTTGTATACCACTACTAAACTCCACAATCCCTTCCTCTCCCACAGAGATATTATTTATTTATTTATTTATTTAACAGGTTTTTTATACTGCCTTTTCCTTCAATCAAAGCGGTTACAAGACTACATCAGGTTAGCATGTAATACAGACATAAAAACATCAGACTACAAAGACAAAACAATGCATCCAGTTTTATACCACCTTATCAAAATATCAAAGTGATAAGCAATGGATCTATAGGTAACAGGGAAAGACAAGACTACATCAGGTTAACATGTAATACAAACATACCTCTAAACGGAAGAGCAGCCAAAGGGAGAGACAGACATAGGACGTTGTAATGAGAACAACTACTCATATTAATAGATCTTATACACATTTGCTGTTATTCAATTTTTGCCACGGACCAACGCCTAAGGGCCACGCCAAAGGGCCCTCTGGCGAGGCCCTCAGGCGCGGGCCCGCAAGGCGCGGGCGCGCCCCAGCAACGGCTGCTTTTATGCCGTTGAGACAGCTGTTCGTTGGTGGAACCGGGGAGGAAGGGGGAGCTCCTGCTCTCACCCCCGTCGACGTTGCAGCTTCACTGAAGCTCCCGGCAACGGCTGCTTTTATGCCGTTGAGACAGCTGTTCGTTGGTGGAACCGGGGAGGAAGGGGGAGCTCCTGCTCTCACCCCCGTCGACGTTACAGCTTCACTGTTTTTATCCCATGCTTTATTGAATTTAGATACACTCCTTGTCTTCATCACCTCCTCTTAATGACCGTTCCATACATTCACCACCCTTTCCATAAAGAAATACTTCCTTAGATTACTTCTGAGTATATTCCCTTTCACCATCATCCTATTGTATGCCCTTCTTTCAATTGAATGTGGATGGCTTCAAGCACATTTATAACAAAGTGGTTATTGAACAGTCTATTTCTCCTCTCCACCTTTCTTCCAAAGAATACATATTGAGATCTTTAAGTCTGTCCCATATACTATATGATGAAAACCACTGACCATTTTAATAGCTGCCCCCTGGATTGATTCCATTCTATTTATATATTTTAGAAGATGTAATCTCTAGAACTGCATACAGTACTTCAAATGAGGTCTCACCAGTGACTTACTATATACAGAGGCACTATCACCTTTCTCCTGCTAGCCATTTCTCTCCCTATGTATCCAAGCATTCTTTTGTAGTTTGGCATCACTTTTTCTAACTATTTGGCCAACTTAAGATCATCAAATATCTTAGGTCACAGTCATTTTTCGTATACAGAAGTACTTCACACTCCAATTAGTGTTTGTAGCCCAAAGGCATGCCCAAAGGCACGACCCTGCATTTTTTGGCATTAAATTTTAGCTTCCAAATTCTAGATTATTCTTCAAGTTTTACTAGATCTCACCTCATGTAATTCACACCTTCCAGGGTGTTTATCTTGATGTAGATTTTGGTATCATTTACAAAGAGGAAAAACCTATCCAACAACCCTTCCATAATATTGCTTACAAAAATGTTAAAAAGAAACAGACCCAAGACCTGGTAATGCCTCTATCCACAGAGTAAACTCTGTTTACCACTATTTTTTGTCACCTCCCACTCAACCAGTTTCTAACCCAATTGGCCACTTTAGGGCACATATCTAGCATGCTCAGTTTGTTTATAAGTCACCTGTGCAGAACTGTGTCCAAGGTCCTGTTGAAATCTAAGTATACTGTGCTGCTTCTAACCCTTTCTCTTGATTTGACTCTCTGGTCACCAGTCAAAGAAATTAATCAGATGCATCTGATAAAACCTACATCTAGTAAAACCATGTTCCCCAGATCCTGAAATCCATTGGATCCAAAAACTGCACTATCCTCTGCCTTAGTATCATTTCCATCAATTTATTCACCACAGCGGTCAAACTAACAGGCATGTAGTTTCTATGCTCCTTAATTCTGCTTTTGTGAAGAAGGACAGTATTTGGAACCATTCTTAACTCTAAACAGCACTGAAAAAGTCAGATTGAGGACCTGCCTGATCTTCCCTAAGGTTGTCTTCAATACTCTCAGTTATATTCCATTCAACTCCATTGCTTTGTCTGCTTTTAGCTTAGCTAACACCTCACAAAGTCATTTGAAAATCATTCAAAGTCTGCCTCACTTCCATTTCTATTTATGCATCCCATGACTATGACATTTTTCAGAGGGGTAGTCATGTTCTGGAATACCAAAATGACAGAAGCAGGTGGCATGTTATACTGTAGACTAACTGATTTATTGAGGCATGAGCTTTCAAGGACAAATGTTCAGTTCATCATCTGATGAAGTAACTCTTGTCCTCTAAAGCACATATCTCAATAAAATAGTTATTCTATAAATGCCTCTGTCATTTTTGTTATTCCTATTTGTATTTATTTCCTGAGGTCCTACTCCTGCCCCTTCATCTGTAAACACAAACCTCTTTTCCCTTACATTTTTAAGCAAATTCTTACAAGAACTCTAGTGGCCTCTTTTACATCCTACTTGTATTTACTTTCCCAGCAAAAAGGTTCATTGCCTTAAAATATCTCCTTTCAGATTTGCCCTTTACTTTTTTACTCCCCCAGACATTCTCATCCAGTTAATGACTCCTTGTGATATTCTGCCATCTTGACAATATCCTAAGAATGAACCCCACCATCTGATAAACCATGGATGCCCGATGATCACTCACTCTAACTTCAAAAACACTGTCTGCATTCATAGTAATCTCCAGATCCAGTGTGGTCACCTACCACATGGGTTCTGTTACCAGTTGCCAGAACAGTTCTCCCTCTACAGAATCCAAGATCTCCCTACTTCTAGATGATACCACAGCAGAGATGTCCCAATCATCCCATGAAGTCATTTTTGCAACATTCGGAAGAATAGCAGTATCATTTGTACCAAGATAGATAAGTTGCATTGGATAATGGTCAGTAGGTTTGAGGAGTCTTGGAAAACTCTCCATAATGTTTCAGATCTTGGCACCAGGCAGAGAGCACACCTCCTGGGACATTATGGCCCCAATTCTATAAGGCGGATAACAGGACTATACGTCCCAGTAGGGGCATGCAGCCCTGCTATCCGCCTTGCCGTATGCTTCCTCCTATCCCCCCTGCATTCACAGAACCACTGTGCATGCTGTGGGGGATGGGGGCAGCATGAGAGCAGAGAGTGGGAGGAGCGTAGGCAGGACCAGCATACAAGGCCAATTCCGCTCACAGCCCTGTACTTCCTGGGGGCACTAGGGGGACAGCCAGACTATTCCACCTCAGAGGTGGAATAAACGCTGCCCCCCCCCCCCCGTATCAGATGGCCAGGCCCTCCATGGGTGCTCTGAGATGGCAGGTGGATCTCTGTTGTCTGATCAGGGCACTGGCTGCCCCCATAGGTGGGGGCATTGGGGTCCCAGAGGGCGGCCGACATGCGATGTCATGGGTAGTACATCCCCGCGGTGATACTGGAGCAGCCGGGCCATCTTCCTGCACATGCAGATGAGTCTTCCTCCCGCGATGCAGAATCAGGTGCTGATGGTCCCATCTTGGTTGGGGCCATCCAGATGGCCCGGACATGCCCCATAGAGGATCAGGCTCCACAAATCTCATCAAATGGATGCATCTGTCCCCTTTAAGAAAGGAATCACCAAATACCACTACCCTTTACTTCCTAGCAATCACTGATATGGCAACTTTGAAGTTTTTCAACACTGATTATTCCTGTTTCTAAGATGTTCTTATCTTTTCTAGGGCTGCATTCCAGTTCTTCAGTTTAAGGGTAGGTGGAGTTGGAGTGTTGATTCTGCAATCTCTGGTGAACTGTATCCAGCTTTTGTCTTTCAGTAGAGTTTCATCTTCCCTTCTACCTGAGATCTTTGATGCCTCAATAAACATTTCAGCAATGCAATTCTCATTGTCATGGATTCTTTGTAACCATGCCACCTCCTTTACAGTTCCTCCACAGGTTTCCTTAGGTACTCAACCGGCAGATATCTTGAACACAGAGCCATTCCCTCACTTTGGATCAGGCTGTCCATGTTGACAGAGGCTGAATTTGTAATAAGAACATAAAGACATAAGATACGCCATTCTGGATCAGACCAAGGTCCATCAAGCCCAATATCCTGTTTCCATCAGTGGCCAATCCAGGTCCCAAGTATCTGTCAGGTTCCCACAAAGGTACACAGATTCCATATTGTTTATCCAAGGGTGAACAGTGGATTTCTCTGGTCCTCTTTATTAATGGTTTATGGGCTTTCCCTCTAGGAATTTATCCAAACTTTTTTTTAAACCCAGCTATACTGGGTGGAAAGACATCCTGGGGAAGAAATTTGGTACCTAACCTGCCCACAAGAGGGAGCTGAAGGCAAACAAAACCTTTCATTCTCCGAAGCACAAGAGGAACAAAAGAGCAGAGGTGCCCTCACCTCAGCAGCCAGTTTCAGATTATCAAAGCCCTGCATGACATGGTTCCACCCTTTAAGAAGGGCGAACATGTGACCATAAATGAACATTTAGAGGAAATAAAGGAGGCCTTTCAGGCTCTAGAAGTTAATAGCGAGGAAGACATGCTTCGGTATCTGCCATGGTCATTTGATGGAGCATGTCAGTAGTTTATTTGGGCAACGTCCCAAAATGACAAGACTGACCTTGCCACAGTAGAGGAAGCACTAAAAAAACATTTTGGTTTATATCCTGATGCTGTTAGTGCCAAACAAGCAGCTTATGGCATGACTTCTGGGAGGGATGAATCACATAGAGAGTTTGCTCTGCTCAGACAGACTTTCTTTCAGAGTGATCTCCTCTGGGATATGATGGAACATCACCAAGAATTGAATGAACTGTTTTACCAGACTCTACCCCTCTCCACAAAGGTCCATCTATATGAGAAACACAATGAACCTCTCTCTTACTTGATAGAACACTCTGAGGAGATTTATGCAGCTTTTGCTACTACCCATGCTAATAGTAGCAGCAAGGCAAAGGCTCCTAGCTAAGCTAAAGAGCCAAAGCAGAGTTTCTGTGCTGTCAATCCACTCTTTCTTTAGAAAGTAAATCTTCTTCTGTTTCACAGGTGCCACCCCAACTATCCCAGAGTAATCAGGTATTTAGACCTACGTCGTACTACGGGAACCAGCGTTTCCTTCAGCAGAATTGGAACTGGAGGAAGGAAGCCAGGCTTCAACAGGTTACAGGAGATGGATCAGAAACTACAGGAACTGGCTGCCACACTAGAGGCTGATACTACATCCAATTGCCTAAAGAAGCCTCCTGCTGAGAAGGAGCCACAAAAGGCACAAGCAAAATCTGCTGGGCCTTGGAGCAGCCCTGGGCCTTGGAGCAGACTTAGCAAGTCTAAGATGGAAAAGGCTAACACCCTTCTGATGAGAGTGAATGACCAACCAGTCTTGTTTCTCACCCACAGGTCACTGTCTTATGGGTACAGCCAGCTCAAACACCTAGACCAGCCAGAGAGGCCATGTCATCAACACAGAGTGACAGTTTCCAGGTGGATGCCGGGGTTCCAACCTTCGACTCCATCAGGAAGCACACATACTTTCTGAGCAAACTCAAGCCAAGGGGACCTGTTAAAATTCAGCAGGTGTTTCTCTGGGAGGGATTAATAGATTCAGCCCCTGAGGTTACCCTGATCACTATGAGTCTCTTTAATAGGCTCACTGCTTCCTTGAAGGGACAGGATACCCTACTCATAACACCTACTGAGTGGTCACTCGTAACTTATGGTGACCAATCCATAGAGACCATAGGCCAAGTCAGGCTTACCCTCCAAAATAACATCTTGTGATTATAACTAAGTGTCCTGGGGAGGAGCCTTTGAATGGAATGAGCTTCTAAGAAGGTTGCACCTTATATTGGACTGTGTCCAAGAAGTGATCTGGACACAGGTCAACCATCCCATACCTTATGCCAGAGTGAAATTTGACAAAAGAGTGGAATGTGACCTTGTTCTGTGGAATGAAAGGACACTTCCATCAGGTTTAATTTCCAGCGATCAGCTGATTCTCAAATCCTAGAGCTCAAGTATGAAGGGGCCGGGGATGAGTGTCAGAGAAATGGAGAAGTAGTCACAATTGAAAAGGGCTCAGTAGCTAACATTGTCCTTGATATGGACTGTTTGCAGGATATTCTTGAAGGGACCACTAGTCTAGTCGGACCATGCCAGGGAGACTGAAGGATTGTGAGGTAAGAACCCCTCCTGCCGCTGACCCCTGCTTAGGCCACCCTAGGAAACTAGCAGATATTTTCCTGGCAAAGAGAGGCCCCTTCATACATTTGTGGGTGAGCACATCTCAGAAAGAAATAGCATACCTGTTACCACACTGTGATCACTCCCTTATCAGTGAGACCTTCTTCTATCACCTCAAATACCAGGCCACCCTTGATGGGATTAGGAGAACCAAGATCATCTTCCAAGTGCCTGGTGAGGGCCCCAAGACATTGGTGAGATTCTGCAATCCTCCCTTGCAAGCTGGGGTCAAATCTTTCAAACATCTTCTCTATCACGAGAGGACTTGAGTCGCGACTCTATATAGGCTCAGATTGCCTTCTTAGACTTGCAACATATGTGGATTTGGTGAACAACATCCTCTGGAGTAGTATGGAGGGAGAGCTAGTGGAGTTGTCTGGTACCCATCCATCATGGAGGGATGGGCAGACCATTCTGAAGTGGTGAGTGCAGCGGAGGATGTCCAAATACCAGGGAGGGTATGAAATTGTCCTCTCAAGGTCCGTGTAGTCCAAGACAGATGATTTTGAACACATTGGCTTTCTTCAACCCTAAATCTTGCTTTGAGGACCTGAGCCTGATTTCTGACCCCATTCCCTGTATGGAGGCCACAGTGCCGATGCTGCATCTGCTGGTCACTAACCCAGGAGCAGAATCCGCCAGTATTGCAAAGAGGAAATCCCTGGGATATCTAGTAGGAAGATTATTCCAAAGTGTAGAATTGAGTCTCCAGATGATTGAAGAGGCCACTGATTCCTGGAACCTCTGCAAAGTGTGTGTGGGGGGGGGGAGGGGAGACTCCCAGGTGTGTGAGAACCTCAGCCAAAGGCCTCCTTACCTTACAGTTTATCTGACTCCATAATGCAGCATCCTCTCAAGTATACCTAGAGCAGGACCATTTGATCTTGTCAAGGAAACATGATGAGCCCGAAAGCTCCACACTCACCGGGGGAGATAGATGAGAAGGTTGAAATTCCCCCAAATCAACCCTTTCCAGAGTTCAAGGGAATGGTTAAGGAAAAGCTTGCTGAAGCAGATGCCTGTACTGAGTCAGAAAAGGCTCAACTAAGGAATTGCTGTATAAAACCAAAGACATTGTGGAAGTTGTTGGGAGTGAAGGCCAAAATCCACATTGCATATCACCCACAGTCTTCTGGACAGCTGGAGAGAATGAACAAAATCATTGTCAGCATGCTGAAAAAATATATCTCCTCTTCTGGAAAGGATTGCAACATCAAGTTACTTTGGTCTCCTTTTGAAATGATGACAGGTAGGGACATGGTTTTGCTCCTCCATCTTCTTTACAGGACCAATTATGTAAAGCTCACATGTGCTACAATGGCCCATGAATATTTTGCCCACTTAAGACAACACTTGCATAGTGCCTTTGCCTTTGCCCAAAAGAATTTGGCAAGTGCTGCTAGAAGTAGGAAAGCCTACTATGATTTGAGGACTACTTCTAAAGTATACCAGACTGGCAACAAGGTATTCTATTACAATTTTGGAAAAAAGTAGGGTCAAAGAAAATACATTTCTTCGTAGCCGGAATGGTTCATATCCTATTATGGTTAAACCTTATCAAATCCAAATAAAAAAAGGTATTGAGGGTAAAGACTCCCTTAAATGGGTCCACATTAATTAACTTTGACCATGTCATCCCAGGAAACTTCTCCCTGAAGCACCTACTGGTGGAGTGAATGATATTAACCTTGAAACAGAATAGCTTGTTTGTTTGGTTTTACAGATGGAGAACTGAACCTTGAAGATCCTGTTCCTGATTTTGCTGATAGCGGGATCCAAGGTTGTCAAATTGATTGAACCTGACCCTCCTTCTGGTGTTGCGCTGCAGGATACACCTGGATTCCTGATCAGACAGTCCCAAACTGTCACACAGAAAATCTTTGTGTCACTGGATCCATGCCATGTTTTACAGAAACACTTCAATATTTCTGATACACATACACCTAACACACAACAGTGGTTACCAGCACACATGGACTATGCCACTGTTGTTGTCCAGAATATTCTGAGCCAGTTGGAAAAGTTTATGATCCAACCCATACAGTAAATACCAAGAAATGTAGTCAGAGACCAAAAAAATGTGGCAGAAAGATACAGAAATATTTCCCATTGTGTTGGGTGCCACAGGCTTGATAAAGAATTTCCAAGCACATCTTGACAAACTGCCCATACATGTTACATGTTACATCTTACAAACTCCAGCAGGAGGCTCTCTTTGGCACAATGCAAGTACTACACCAAGCCTTAGCAGTGAATTTGAGAGACCGAGATCATACTCCACATGCCCTAGCTTAGAAGTGAGGTTCATGACTATCACGGTATGCACAAAACTAACTCATTTGGAGGAACTGCCCCAAGAACACACTAGACATAGAAGATTTGTAGGATTTGCTATTGGTGTCTTATTTACCGCTTTAGGCTCTTTATTTGCTTCCACCATATCCATTGTTAATGCAGTATCTCTAAGTAAACTCCAGAGTAACATTCAAGAGTCAAAAGCTGATAGGAAAGATATCAGAACCTAGATCCATTCACAACAAGGTCAATTAATTGCCTATGGCAAGACCATATAGAAACATAGAAACATGATGACAGAAAAAGACCACATGGCCTATCTAATCTGTCCTTCCATATCAACAACTACAACAGTCCACTTTTTACCTTTAGAGATCCTTTGTGTTGGTCCCATGCTTTTTTGAATTCAGTTACTGTCCTCATCTCTACCACCTCCACTGGGAGACTATTCCACAGATCCACTACTCTTTCCATAAAGAGATATTTCCGCATATCACTCCTGAATCTATCTCCCTTCATCCTCATCCCATGTCCCCTCGTAGCAGAACTTGCTTTCAATTGAAAGAGGCTCTCTCCCTGAACATTTATGCCACAGAGGTATTTAAACATCTCAATCATATCACCTCTATCCCGACTTTCCTCTAAGGTGTACATATTAAGATCCTTAAGTCTGTCCTCATATGCTTTATAATGAAGCCCACTAATCATTTTAGTAGCCATCCTCTGCACCGACTCCATCCTGTTCACATCCTTTTGAAGGTGCGGTCTCCAGAATTGCACACAATACTCCAAATGAGGTCGCACCAAAGACTTATACAGAGGCATTATCACCTTTTTTCTGCTAGCCATTCCTCTCCGTATGCACCCAAGCATCCTTCTAGCTTTTGCCGTCGCCTTTTCTACCTGTTTAGCTACTTTAAGATCATCAGACACAACCACGCCTAGGTCCCGCTCTTCTTTAGTGGACAAAAGTACTTCACCTCCTATACTGTATTGCTCCCTTGGATTGCTGCAGCCCAAAATGCATGACCGTACATTTTTTAACATTAAATCCCAGCTGCCAAATTCTAGACCATTCTTCAAGCTTAGCTAGATCCCTCCTCATATTATCTACACCTTCCTGGGTGTCTACTCTATTGCAGATTTTGGTATCATCTGCAAAGAGGCAAACCTTACCCGACAGCCCTTCCGCTATATCACTAACAAAGATGTTAAAAAGAATCGGACCAAGGACAGATCCCTGGGGTACACCACTGGTAACATCCTTCTCCTCAGAGTGAGCTCCATTTACCTGCACTCTTTGTCGCCTCCCACCCAACCAATTTCTAACCCAAGCAGTAACTTTAGGGTCCATCCCTAGGGTGCTCAGTTTGTTTATAAGTTGCCTGTGAGGAACAGTATCAAAGGCTTTACTGAAATCTAAAAACACCACATCTAGAGCTCTCCCTCGGTCCAACTCCCTGGTCACCCAGTCAAAGAAATCAATCAGATTTGTCTGACAAGACCTGCCTCTGGTGAATCCATGCTCCCTCGGATCCTGTAATCCGCTCGACTCCAGAAACCTCACTATTTTCTCTTTCAGCAGCGTTTCCAATAATTTACTCAACACCGAAGTTAAACTAACCGGCCTGTAGTTTTCAACCACATCCTTACTTCCGCTTTTGTGTAAAGGCACCACATGAGCCTCTCTCCAGTCCTTTGGCAGCACTCCTGACTCCAACGAGGCATTGAAAAGGTCAGTCAATGGAGTTCTAGAACATCCCCAAGTTCCCTCAGTATTCTAGGGTGTATCCCATCCGGTCCCATCGCTTTGTCTACTTTAAGTTGAGCTAGTTTCTCACGAACACAGTCTTCTGAAAATTGTTCAAGATGTCCCTCGCTTCTGTTCCTATTTGTGGGTGTTTTCTGAGGTCCTGCTCCTGGTTCTTCATCTGTGAACACAGAACAAAAATATCTGTTAAGCAATTCCGCTTTATCCTTATCAGCTTCCACATATTCCCCCCCTGCAGCCTTGAGTCTGACAATACCACTTTTGCCCTTCCTCTTCTCACTAATATATCTGAAAAATGTCTTATCCCCCCATTTTATTGCATTGGCTATTTCCTCCTCCTTTTGAATCTTTGCCTTCCTGACTACTTTGCTAGCTTCTCTAAGTTTTTCCAAATACAGATGCCTGTCTTCCTCTCTCTGTGATCTCTTGTATTTCATGAAGGCCTCCCTCTTTTTCTTCACTTGTTCAGCTACTTCCTTTGAAAACCATAGCGGTCTCCTGTTCCTTTTGCCTTTATTTACCTTTTTAACAAAAAGGTTGGTTGCCTTTAAAATACCCCCTTTCAGCTTTGCCCACTGTTTTTCTACATCCCCCAGCTCTTCCCATCCCACTAACGACTCCCTGAGGTATTGACCCATCTTCGCAAAGTTAGTCTTCCTAAAGTCTAAGATCCTCACCTTGGAATGGATTCTAACAGCCCTAGTCCTAATACTGAACCACACCATCTGGTGATCACTGGATGCAAAATGATCTCCCACTACAACATCAGAAACACTTTCACCATTGGTAAGCACCAAGTCCAGTATGGCCCCCTCACGTGTGGGGTCTGTTACCAATTGCCTGAATAGTTCTCCCTGTAGAGAATCCAGGATCTCCTCACTTCTAGATGATACTGCAGCAGGAATGTGCCAATCAACATCTGGCATATTGAAATCTCCTATCAGTAGCACTTCCCCTTGCCTAGCAATGCTGCGTATGTCTTCAATTAACTCTCTGTCCACCTCTTCCTCTTGTGAGGGAGGTCTGTATATCACTCCAATGCAAATAGATTTCTCTTTCCCTCTTTCTAGTTTAACCCACAATGCCTCCTGTCTCCCTTTTAAGCTCTGTAATTCCAAAGCTTTAATAGTAGTTTTTACATATAGTGCCACTCCTCCTCCCCTTCTTCCTACCCTGTCCTTTCTGAATAAAGTATAGCCAGGTATATTTACATCCCAGTCATGGTTTTCTGTGGACCACGTTTCTGTAACTGCCACTAAATCCAAGTCAGCCACTCCCACCAAAGCTTCAACTTCAGGGATCTTATTTCCCATGCTACGGGCATTAATACACACTGCTTTCCATATGTTACCCCTGTTACCCATTTCCATAAAGGTATTTAATGTATCACCTACCTGGGGGCTTTCACTTACCTGGGGGCTTTCTTCACCCATCCCCAATGAATCTAGTTTAAAGCCCTCTTCAGTAGATTAGCCAGTCTACTACCAAAGATGCGTTGACCTCTCTTGGACAGATGGATGCCTATATCTATATATAGGTGGGACATACACCGGAAGTGGGCGCTGATTGGTACCTGTCAATGTTTTGGGGGCAGGAGTGGGTGGGGCTAACTCACCATTCACTTCTATGGGAGGGGGCATGGCCTAAGGCGGGACATACACCGGAAGTGAACACTGATTGGCTCCTGCCATCCTTATCTCACCTGTCAATCAGTTTGACAAGTAGTGTACCCATTATACTACTAACCAGAACTAACATTGAGTCACTTCAGATCCAGATTGCCTTCCACATGGGAAATGCTATTTCACTATATATAGATATATGGAATATAGAAATTGCTTTTCTATAGAATTTGCCTTTCATTGTGCCTGATAATTAATATCGGCACCTGGTCTGACAACCTTTATCTGTGTGTCGATGGGGACTTTCCTTCCATCCCCTTTACCATTTTGGTGGCTCTTCTCTGAACCTTTTCTAAAATCGCTATATCCTTTTTAAGATACTGCGACCAGAATTGCACACAATATTCAAGGTGCGGTCTCACCATGGAACGATATAGAGGCATTATAATATCTTTTGTTTTATTTTCCATTCCTTTCCTTATCATACTTAGCATTCTATTTGCTCTCTTGGCCGCAGCTGCACACTGGGCCGAGGGTTTTAACATGGTATCCACAATGACGCCTAAATCATTTTCCTGGGTGGTGGTTCCTAATGTGGAACCTTGCATCGTGTAACCATAGTTTGGGTTGTTCTTCCCTAGGTGCATAACCTTGCACTTGTCCACATTAAATTTCATCTGCCATTTTGATGCCCAGTCTTCCAATTTATCAAGATCCTCTTGCAACTTTCCACAATCCTCTTGGGTTTTAACAACTTTAAATAGTTTTGTGTCATCTGAAAATTTGAAAACCTCACTTGTTATTCCACTTTCCAGGTCATTTATGAATATGTCAAAAAGCAGCGGACCCAGCACAGATCCCTGGGGTACACCACTATTCACCTTTCTCCATTGGGAAAATTGGTCATTTAGCCCTACCCTCTGCTTTCTATCTTTTAACCAGTTCCTGATCCACAATAGTACACTGCCTCCTATCCCATGACTCTTTAGTTTTGCCAAAAGTCTCTGATGAGGGACCTTGTCAAAGGCTTTCTGAAAGTCCAGATACACAATATCAACCGACTCACCTTTGTCCACCTGATTATTCACTCCTTCAAAGAAACATAACAGATTAGTAAGATAAGATCTTTCTTGTCTAAAGCCATGTTGGCTGTCTCCCATTAGGTCATGACTATCTACATGCTGAGTAATTTTATTCTTTATGATGGTTTCTACCATTTTTCCTGGTACTGATGTCAGGCTCACCGGTCTGTAGTTTCCCGGATCACCCCTGGAACCCTTTTTAAAAATTGATGTTACATTGGCGATCCTCCAATCTTCAGGTATTAGAGATGATTTTAATGATAGTTCACAGATTACTAATAGCAGGTCTGCAATCTCGTATTTCAGTTCTTTCAACACCCTTGGATGTATACCATCCGGCCCAGGTGATTTGCTACTCTTCAGTTTATCTAATAGTTGTAATACATCTTCCCGATGTATCGATATTTCCTTCAATTCTTCCGCACCTTTGAATACCACTTCAGTCATGGGTAACATCCCTACATCTTCCTCAGTAAAGACGGAAGCAAAGAATTCATTCAATCTCTCCGCTATCGCCTTGTCGCCTCTTAGTGCTCCTTTAACCCCTTTACCATCTAATGGACCAACTGACTCTCTCACAGGTTTTTTGCTACAAATGTACTTGAAAAGGTCTTTACTTCGCGTTTTTGCTTCTGCAGCAAGCTTCTTCTCAAATTCTCCCTTTGCCTGCCTTATCAATGCCTTGCATTTGACTTGCCAGTGCTTGTGCTGTTTCCAGGTTTCATCGTTTGGCTCTTTTTTCCATTTCCTGAAAGATGCTTTTTTGGCAACAACAGCCTCTCTGACCTCACCTTTAAACCATGCTGGCAGTTTTTTGGACTTCCTTCCACTTTTCTTAAAGCGTGGAATACAGCTGGTCTGGGCTTCCAAGATAGTATTTTTCAACAACAGCCAAGCCTGATGTACGTCTTTAACCTTTGCAACTGCTCCTTTTAGTTTTTTCTTAACTGTTTTCCTCATTTTATCATAGTCTCCCTTTTGAAAGTTAAAAGGTACTGTGGATTTCCTTACTATCCCTCCTCCACTAATTAAATCAAAGGCGATCATGCTATGATCACTATTGCCAAGTGGCCCCAACACCCTTATCTCTTGCACTAGATCTGGTGTTCCACTAAGGACTAGGTCTAATATGGCTTCCCCTCTGGTCGGTTCATGAACCAGCTGCTCCAAGAAGCAGTCATTTATTTCATCTAGGAACTTTATCTCCCTAGCATGTCCTGATGTGACACTGACCCAGTCGATACCTGGGTAATTGAAATCACCCATTATTATTACTGTGCTGTAACCTTTTGTTAGCTTCCTTGATTTCTTTGAGCATTTCATCATCCATTTGGTCATTCTGGCCAGGTGCTTGATAGTACACCCCCACTGCCATTGCCTTCCCCCTTTTATATGGAATTTCAATCCATATAGATTCTACAGCAGATTTTGTTTCCTGCAAAACTTTAATCCTTTCTGAGTCAATGCCATCTCTAATATAGAGCGCAACCCCTCCACCAATTTGATCAGCTCTATCATTACGATATAGTTTGTACCCAGGTATCACAGTGTCCCACTGGTTGTCCTCCTTCCACCATGTCTCTGATATTCCAATCATATCTAACCTTTCATTTAGTGCTATATATTCTAACTCTCCCATCTTATTCTTTAGACTTCTAGCATTTGTATACAAGCATTTTAGAGAATGTATTTTATTCATGTTAATTTGGCTATTGTTAGACATGGGTAAATTGAGATCTTTAAGCTCTGTCTGCTCCATACTTGAGGGCATTTGGGCTACTTTACTCTTTTGTGGAACCTCTCTGCTTTTGGTAGTATTCTTCAAGGATACATTCTTCCGAACCATCCGCTCTTGGGCGACTGTCGGCTTTCCTCTAATATCTAGTTTAAAAGCTGCTCTATCTCCTTTTTAAAGGTTAATGCCAGCAGCCTGGTTCCATCCCGGTTAAGGTGACGCCCATCCCTTCAGAAGAGCCCCTCCTTTCCCCAGAATGTTCCCCAGTTCCTAACAAATCCAAAACCCTCATCTCTGCACCATTGTCTCATCCACGCATTGAGACTCCGGAGCTCTGCCTGCCTTTTGGGTCCTGCGCGTGGAACAGGAAGCATTTCGGAGAATGCTACCATGGAAGTTCTGGATTTCAACTTCCTACCTAAAAGCCTAAATTTAGCCTCCAGAACCTCCCTACCACATTTTCCTATGTCATTGTTACCGACATGTACCAAGACAGCAGACTCCTCCCCAGCACTATCTAAGACCTTATCTAGGTGGCGCGTGAGGTCCTCTACCTTCGCACCAGGCAGGCATGTTACCAGGCGATCCTCACATCCACCAGCCATCCAGCTATCTACATGCCTAATGATCGATTCACCAACTATAACGGCTGTCCTAACCCTTCCCTCATGGGCACATGGCCCTGGAGAAACTTCCTCTGTGCGAGAGGGTTCTACATCACCTGGAGGACAGGTCCTAGTTACAGGATCACTTCCTGCCACACAAGGGTGATGCTCTCCTGTCACGTGACCTCTCTCCTCCATGGCAACAGGGGTGCTGCCAGACTGGAGGTGGGACTTCAGGACTATATCCCTGTAGGTCTCGTCTATGTACCTCTCTGTCTGTCTTATGTTTTCCAAGTCTGCTACTTTAGCCTCTAGAGAACGGACTTGTTCCCTGAGAGCAAAGAGCTCCTTGCACCTAGTGCACACGTAAGACCTCTCACCAACTGGGAGAAAATCATACATGTGACACTCAATGCAAAAGACTGGAAAGCCCCCATCCCGCTGCTGGACTGCTGTCTGCATCTTAGTTTTAAGTTTGTGTCTAGATCTTTAAGTTCTTACTTACTAGGGGTTGCTATGGGTATTTATACCAATAAAACTGTACCTAATACGTTTAATATACCTTGTTCACCTGAAGCTTAATTAATCTCAGGTCCTTAGTGTATGACTGATTTGGGTAATGAGCTTCACCTGAAAGCACCTCCTGTCTTTTAAGATGTGTAAGTACCTATAAAGCTATGATTATCCCAGGGGAGGGTGGGTGTGGGGAGGGAGGGAGGGAGGGAGGGAAATAACACTTATTAAAAGAGGGCTGCTACACAGTACCCTGTCTTGTGCTGCTGAGGTAAGCTAAATTCTGATTTGATTTAAATTATAGCTCTTAGCTGCTGCTAGGCTCTAACTTCTTATGAAATTTAAACTACAAGCTCTCTGCTGGGTACTAAATTTAACCAGAAAGCTCTACTCTGTGTTTTAAATTCAAACTTTAATTGCTGCTACTAGGCCCTAACTGATCCAACAAAAAACAGTGGGTTCACAGATTAAGTAGCTTTAATACAAAGAATTCTTTTTAGAAAATTACCAGAAGTATATATTCACAGTTGCAGATTTCTCTCCAGAAGTAACAGTCCCCCTTTCTAGTCCTTCAAGACAATGATCAGGATGTACATGTGACCTTGATTGCTCTAAAGGCCCAATTATGTACATAACCACCCGGGTGAGGGGGGTTCCCCAAATGCAAGAAGAGGGATTAGGGGAGCTTCGTGGGGAGGGAACCTGTTACCTTCTGACAAGGACCACAGGAGGTGCAAAACTCCTGAACTTCTCTATACATTCCAGGCCTGAAAAAAAAACCACTCCAAGATCTGGGTTAGGGTATTCCTGGCAGGCTTATGTCTTTCCAAATGATGTCCTTAATACCATAGGTCTGAAGGCCCAAGGGACCACCAGTTGCAGACTTGAGCCTTCCCCAGTTCTGTCTCTTACCTCCCGATATAAAAAATCCTTCCTAACACAAAATCAGGGGTACCCTGGCTGCGGTTCCTCCTTGACCCCGGTAAAGGCCCACTTTAAGGAGGGGACAGCTTCCTGTTCTTGCTGGAATGTAAAGAATTTTGCTATCACCTCCTCAGAGTTTAGGCTGCAACCCCCCTCTGCCACCTCAGTAGATCTAGGTCAGAGGTAAATCAGCCAATTAGACAAAAGAAAACAAAAGAAACTCAGCTACTTTGGGTACAGTCTCTGGAGAAACTAGTAAAGTCTCAAAGTGAGCTGGCTTTGGTTTTCCTCCTGGTGCAACAACTGCAATTAGTTGGCCACACTACCCTGGATACCACACAGGGCTGTAATGTCCGCACTGTCTCAATCCCATCCAAAGGGCTTCATGTTACTGTTCCCTCAGCCAGTAACAATTCATAATATCCACATCAGTTCATCAATAACCCAGTCTATTCCACAGTTTTAAACCAGTACTGCAAACCTGAGCAAACCTTTACTTCTCAGGTTGGAAAAAGATTGGGGAAGCCTTCCTCGCCTACCTCCCCTAGGCATCCCCTGATCCAGCCCAGAATCACCAGAAAGAAATTAAAGGGACTCAGATTCTTGAGGATCCAAATTCCTGGTAGTTCATGTCTTCCCAAATAAAATCCCAGAGCCGGGCTTGTTCCAGCTCCATAGGTTCTGGCATCTCAGGAATTGCAGTAAGCATCCTCACCTTGCCAGGCTCTTCCCACTTTCCCAGGTCCCTAGGAAAATCACCCATTCTTCTGCTCCACCCCTCTGACCTAGATCTCTCCAAGGTGCAGGGTAGTCCCTAAATACCGGGCTGGATCCTGCCCGTTCCTTCCCTTTTGGCTGACCCTGGGCTATTCCTCCTCCTCCCTGTATGGGTGATCCTGGCTCTGGGGAATTCTCGGGACTGGGAAAGCCTTTCCATCCCCCGAACTCAGAGATAGGCTGTCCCTGCCATAATAGTCATGGTTTTATGACAGAAAGTCAACATTGATTTATTCAAGGAAAGTCTGCTAGTTTTTTAAAGGCATGAATAAAGAAGTAGATAAATGTGAACCAGCTGATATAATGTATCTGGATTTTCAGAAAGCCTTTAACAAGGTCCCTCATGAGAGACCCTTGTGGAAATTTAAAAGTCGTGGGATAGGAAGCAGTATGCTATTATTGATTGGGAAATGGTTCAAAGACAGAAAACAGAGTAGGCCTAAATGGCCAAGTTTCTCAATGGAGAATAGTGGAGTACCCCAGGGATCTGTGCTAAACCCACTGTATTTTAATATACAGTATTTATAAATAACCTGGAAATGGGAACAATGAGTGAGATAATCATATTTGTAATTGATACAAAATTATTCAAAATTGTAAAATTAGAAGAGTTTTTTTGAAAAATTACAAGAGGAACTGGGCATCCAAATGGCAGATGAGATTTAATGTCGACAAATGGAAAGCTATGCACTTAGGAAACAACAAGCCAACTACAGTTACATGATGCAAGGTTCCATAATAGGAACCACCATGCAGGCAAACGATCTGGATGTCATCACAGATAAAATGTTGAAATCGTCTGCTCAGTGTGCAGCAGTGGCCAAGAAGCAAATAGAATGCTAGGAATCATAAGAATAGGTATGGAGAACAAAAGCAAGGATATTTGAATGCCTCTATATTGCTTTAAGGAGTGACTGCACTTTGAATATTGTGTGCAGTTCTTGTTGCCCCTTCTAAAGAAGGATATAGCAGAATTAGAAAATAAAAGAGAAAAGCAACCAAAATGATGAAGGGGATGGAAGGATACTCCTGTCAGGAAAGGCATAAAAGATTAGGGCTCTTCAGCTTGGAAAAGAAATGGCTGAGGGGAGATACTGTATGATAGAAGTATATAAAATAATGAGTGGAGTGGAACCAAGTAAAGTAGATCAGTCGTTTACTTCTTTAAAAAGTAGGACATATAGGTGACACACAATGAAGTTACAGTGTAGCACCTTAAAGCTTAATCAGAAAAAATATTTTTTCTTTCTATTCCCAATTAAGCTCTGACATTTGTTGACAGAGGATGTAGTAAAGGTTGTTAGTGTAGATGGGTTAAAAATAGATTTGGACAAGTTCCTGGAGGAAATGTCCATAAACCATTATTAAAATGGACTGGGGAAATCCTCTGCTTACCTCTAAGAAATGCAGCATAGAATATGTCTACTTTTTGGTAACCTGAGAGGTACTTGTGACCTGGATTGGCCACTTTTGGAAACTGGCTACTAAGCTCCATGGATCTTTGTTCTAAGTCAGTGTATCATATCTTATGTTCTTATGATTCTCTAGATTCTCCCTCCCTTATACTCCTCAGGTTAGAGTCTCTCTTTTATTGTCTCTTAGGAATGTCCTTCTCAACTATCTCCCTCAGCAATTTCTTCACAAACCTTTACCCATAGTAAGGTTTTCATACCCTTCAGCAGACATTGCTCCCTTCCACCCTTGTGAGCACTGCCTACACTTCTTAAGTCCACGTGAGAAAAAGTTGAATAAACCAAAAATGAACCAAACATTTTTGCCCTGTTCACATCTCTGGTATTTGTACCATGCCAAAGAAAAACTCCATGTGAAGTTTATCTATTTATTTAAAATATTGTTATAAAAAAACATCAAAATTAAAATATACAGAACGAAATCAACCACAATAAAAACATTAATCATAGAAACGAAATCAAATTCATATACAAAGAGCCTGGTAAAATAAATATGACTTTAATATGGATACATTTGTACATACTTTAATATCATTTGGTAGCAAATTTCACAGGACAAGCACAGAAAATGCAAAGGATCTCTCTCATATCAACTTTCTTGATCTTGTATACCCTGAAGGTATCAAAAGTAAATTTTATGAGCCTTTGTAGTTGGTCAATAAGGACTATAAAAGATATCCCAAACTATCCGTTGATAGGACATGCTTTATCTTAAAAACCATTAGCAGTACCTTAAATTTCACCCTAAAATCTACAGAAAGCCAGTGAAGTTATCATAGTTACTAAGATCATATGATCATATTGATAGAATCATTACATTTTTTTCCTATTATTATAAAAGTGAACACATATAACAGTAATTTGAGAAATCCTGTTCTTGTACAATCAAGGCATAGTTAATTAGATGGTCTGGTGTAATATTGGCCTAATTTATGCCCTTATGAAAAACATACAAAATATTTTAGCTGTTATTTTCACTGTTACGAATGGGAAAAAAAACCTATTTGCAGTATACTAATACAAAAAGCATTGAGTTACCTTGCATTAAATGATTATAATCTTGGTAAGAGGAAAGGGAACCATACAGATGCATGAGTTTATGGGATTGCATACCTGTTTGTATTTGCATCCAACCAGGAACAAGGCCTCAAACATATCTTTGTTGCCCCAGCAACCTTGAATAAGCATCTTTGTCTTTATCAGATTACAGGGGAAATTATTTGGATTAATAACTTGGCCTCATTTAAGCAGTAATGTTTTCAAATTTCAACATCAGGCTTTGCAATTGCCTGTCAATGTTATTGTCTGTCAAGGCAATTTTTAACAGCATCCTTCATTTCCAGTCATTACTTGTTAATTATTGACCTCAAGGAACTGAGGCTCTGTTCTCAATGAACCAAACCTGAAGATATGCCCAAACTAATTTTCTTCTAATGTCTCATTAGTAGTGATAGAATTAACTGTACTTCCTATTTTATTGTACTTATGTTATATTCTTTTTATATTGTACCCTCTCCAAGGCACCATATTCTGATAACATACAATTTACAGTGTAACAAGAAGTTGTATAATGCTTGTTTTCCTTCCTCAGTTGGGCCCTAATTACTCTCTCTCCCCCATTTCCCTCCTCCCCATGCGTATAAGCAAATATGATTTACTTCTTTATTTCTGTTTCTCAGTCACTAACAAATAGGTCATGGCTATAAGTGTAGAAAAGCCAGAATAGGCAGAGAAAGGAACATGCACTGATGATCCTGCATGATTTTACCAACCATTAATGCTGCTGTTACTGTAACCATCAGGTCGTGGACCAGCCACTTCTATAGTACGCTTATGTTAATAGGACAGGGGAGGATGACGGAGACAGGTTTCTTTAAGACTGCCATCACTTCAAATCTTATATCTATACCACACGTAGTTAGCGGGGTCCACCTGCTCTCTGTAACTTTGTCCAGACATGCATATGCAAACAAGCATGTACAGATGGATGGATAGTCACACTGACAGAGATCCTCGATAATGTGCACTCTTGCTTTTAGCACATGTCTAAAAATGATAGAGGATAAAGGGAAATGAAAGTCAAAAAACAGGAATTTAGGACTAAATATAAAATAGTTTAAAAATCATTTTTCAGCAAAAATTGGAAGATAGGGAATTTTATATTACATGTATAAAAAGGTCATTTTTTCCAGTGGTAGTGAATAAGAAGAGAGAAGTATGAAAGTGGAAGAGTTATTGGTAAAGAAACCAGGAAATAAACTGGAGAGAAAACATTACAGAAATTAATGTAGAGACTATTATAGTAATCTAACCATAAAAAAAGAATAGAAGGGTAAGTTTAAAGGCATGCAGAGGTTAATTTTATAAACTGGAACCTATGGGAACCTTACCTATCCTAACTTTCCTCAAGGGCCAGCAATGATGTGCTTACGGTGTGAGGGAGACCAGAGCCACATGGATGCTTGGTTGGTTGGTATGTACTCACCAGTAGGGTTAGAGGGGTAAGGGGAGTTAGTGGGGATGAGGGGGGGGGGGGGTGGAGAGAGAAGTGTGGGAGGGGGTCCATGGGGAGAGGGTAGGATTAATACTAGTAATCAGAGGGAGAACATACAAACCCAATGGAGAAACAGAGGCACCTTTATACTTGTTTCTTATTGGTAGTGGCATACCAGGCAGAGGGGAAGTTTGGCCTTCCTTCTGCTTTTTGTCTTCTTTCTCGTTCTCAAGCATGAACAAGAGGAGGGGTTAACTAGAACTGCTGATAATTTTTCACCTGTGTGTACACTTGTAATGTCCTTTACCATTCATGGTATTTGTGGTTATTTGTATATATTTGGTTTGTGGTTTGTTAATAAACTGATTGAACATAAACTGGCCCTAGTTAAGATTTGTTTTCACACACATGCAGGTACTTTATGCTTATTTCTATACAGCCAAGTACACAAAAAACTGAGTGTAAGCATGAAAGTGGAGTGAAGGAGTAGCCTAGTGGTTTGCGTAATGGTCTTGTACCAAAGAGATCAACGTTGCATTCCAACTGACACTCATTGAGATCTTGGGAAAGTTACTTTATCCTCTATTGTCTCTGAATAAAAGGTCTACCAATCTACTTCCAGTCATACCTTGCCAAGAAAACGCAGGTGCTGCTGGGTTGCTAGGAGTCATCATTGACTTAAAGGCACTTAAAAAAAAACATGAAAGTATATTATGGTACAATCACTTATAGCAGTTTTAGAGTTGAGGTGAATGAATATACCTATTTTTTAAAATTATAAACATATTGAGACCAATTCTGTTCTGGGCATCCCCGGGCTATCTGGGTACCCAGAATCTGGATGGGCCTGCGTTGTACATGTTTGTGCTCCCGTGGGGGCTAAACGTGTCAGTGGGAGTGAAATTGGGTGTAACCGGCCAAACATGCAAGCCATGCCCTGATTATGGGCAGCTGGACATCCATCCTACTACCCGGCTAGCCCAGCCAGGCTCCTACATGGAGCCGTGGGGCCATGGCCATGGCGTCCTCTTGCCATGGCACCATGGCTCCATGAAGGAGCTGCGATCCCCAGCAGACCCCAACCTCTCTCGTTCCCACCGCCTGACCCCCTGATTGGGCCTACTGTGGCCAGGGTCGAGCTGCGGGGAACCCCCTGCACCCCTTACCTTGTTGTCCATGGCCGGCTGCTGCAAGTGCCTCTGTCTAGGGGGACTTATTTCACCTCCGAGTCAGTAGTATTATTCCTATTCCTTTCAGGATTGTTCATATTAGCGGTAAATCATAATTCAGAGGAAGGGCATCATGGGTAGTCTGGCCCATTTCCTTAATTTTTCTTTGGGACATGACTTTGAATAGATGGAGTTGGGCATTATATCAGCCACTGGGTCATTATGGATTGAAGCTCCTATGCTGGAATGCTGGAATTCCCATTAGACCACCTGGGGGGAGAGTTCTTATTTAGGCTTGAGGATTTATCTTTTCCACTAGATTATCAGGTCTTTAAGCCCCCCTACCCCTAGTAGTTTCTGGTCAAATGGCCTAGCAGGTAAAGGGACCAGCAACAAGAATGTACCGTTGTTAAGCTCTGACATCACCAATCTTCCATAATTCCACTTTGTGGGTCACATCACTCACACAGTCCTTGGTATGGTCTTGCCTTTCACTATTGTCTAGCGCTGATGAGAACCACTTAGAGCCCATTCAGTATTCATTTCAAGACACAAATAGAATCAGAATAACTGCACTTTTGTGAAGTATATGTATATTTATTTTGAATTTAACCCACCTATCAAAACTTGTAAGTAGTGATATGAGTACATTCACTCTAGGTTGTGTCAAATATCTATTTCCATCTCTTTTTTACTTTGATTTCTGCATGGTTATGGGCAAAGGAGGAGGTGATATGGACCATTTTTGAAAAAAGGCAATGGCAGTTCCATCCACACAAGATCTAAAGACTTCTGACTCAAAAGGAAAAGGAAAAAATAGACAGAGATCTGGCCAAAGGCCACAAAATGGTTGGAATGAAGAAGGAAGTTTTGTTTATTTTATTTTATTTATTTATTTTATTTATTACAGTTTCTTATATACCGCGCTATTTAGAATCAGCGCGGTTTACATCATAACAAAACGACCATAACGACAAACTGTCAGGTTTTACATTGAACAGGAGTACAAACTTGGATAACTGGGTTAACTATATACATAAACTATCTACACTGCCCCTTTAGACGCGAGGGACTGATGGGAAATTTCCCATTAGCCCCTGCGGGCTTAACAGAGACGCGAGGGAGACGCTCTCCCTCGCGAATCTGAAAGCCCTTGCAGAGGGGCTTAGCGGGCGGAGGGGGCCCCGCGGGACATTGCAATCTGCCGCGGCAGCAGCCAGAGCCTGCTTTTTTTTTTTTTTAAATTTGCCGGGGGGGGGGGGGGTTAGGACTGCTAATGGGCAGGGGGGGGGGTTAGGACAGCTAATGGGCAGGGGGGGTTAGGACTGCTAATGGGCAGGAGGGGGGGGGGTTAGGACTGCTAATGGGCAGGAGGGGGGGTTAGGACTGCTAATGGGCAGGTGGGGGGAGGGTTATGACTGCTAATGGGCAGGAGGGGGGGGTTAGGACTGCAAATGGGCAGGGGGGGGTTAGGACTGCTAATGGGCAGGAGGGGGGTGTTAGGACTGCTAATGGGCAGGGGGGGGTTAGGACTGCTAATGGGCAGGGGGGGTTAGGACTGCTAATGGGCAGGGGGGGGAGGTTAGGACTGCTAATGGGCAGGAGGAGGGGGGTTAGGACTGCTAATGGGCAGGAGGAGGGGGTTAGGACTGCTAATGGGCAGGAGGGGGGTTAGGACTGCTAATGGGCAGGGGGGGTTAGGACTGCTAATGGGCAGGAGGGGGGTGTTAGGACTGCTAATGGGCGGGGCGGGGGGTTTAGGACTGCTAATGGGCTGGGGGGGTTAGGACTGCTAATGGGCAGGAGGGGGGTTAGGACTGCTAATGGGCAGGAGGAGGGGGGGTTAGGACTGCTAATGGGCAGGAGGGGGGGGGGGGTTAGGACTGCTAATGGGCAGGAGGGGGGGTTAGGACTGCTAATGGGCAGGGGGGGTTAGGACTGCTAATGGGCAGGAGGGGGGGTTAGGACTGCTAATGGGCAGGGGGGGGAGGTTAGGACTGCTAATGGGCAGGAGGGGGGGTTAGGACTGCTAATGTGCAGGGGGGGTTAGGACTGCTAATGGGCAGGGGGGGGAGGTTAGGACTGCTAATGGGCAGGAGGGGGGGTTAGGACTGCTAATGGGCAGGAGGAGGGGGGTTAGGACTGCTAATGGGTAGGGGGGTTAGGACTGCTAATGGGCAGGAGGGGGTGTTAGGACTGCTAATGGGCGGGGCGGGGGGGGTTTTAGGACTGCTAATGGGCTGGGGGGGTTAGGACTGCTAATGGGCGGGCGGGGGGGGTTAGGACTGCTAATGGGCAGGTGGGGGGGGGTTATGACAGGTAATGGGCAGGAGGGGGGGGGGTTGGGAATGCTAAAGGGCAGGAGGGGGGGGTTAGGAATTATAATGGGCAGGTGGGGGGGGGTGTTAGGACTGCTAATGGGCAGGAGGGGGGGGGGGTGTTAGGACTGCTAATGGGCTGGGGGGGTTAGGACTGCTAATGGGCGGGCGGGCGGGGGGGTAGGACTGCTAATGGGCTGGGGGGTAGGACTGCTAATGGGCTGTGGGCTGATGGGGGCTGTCTGGAAATGGGGTGATGGGGGTTTAGGGCTGGAAGTGAGTTGATGGGGGGGGCTAGGACTGGTATTGGGTTGGGGGGTTGCTAGGACTGGAAATGGGCTGATGCAGGGATTAGAAGGGAATGGATGCTGGGTGAGGCTGGAACTAGAAGGGAGCTGATGTTGGGGGAGGATTAGAATGGGATGGGGCTGGGAGAGTAAAATGGAGAGGGGAAAAATATTTTGTGTGGGAGGGATAAAAAATCTACAATTGGCCGGGTATTGGGAGAGTAAGTGGGGATTGAGGATGGAGGGGTAAAATTTGAGTGGATGAAATAGGAATGAGGAAAGAGCAAAAGGAGAAAGATTAGTATGTTAAAGCGGATGTAGAGAGAGAGAATGGAAAAAAAAACTAGAAGAGAGAAGAAAGGACAAATGGACAGCAGATGATGGAGAGTTAGCAGAAAACATGAAGAAACCAGAAGAAAGTGGCTGGAGCAATTGCAACTGTGTAACTGAGCTGAGGTATTCTGTTTATGTAATTCCTTTTTGACATTGCCACTTGTTCTCTTTCCCCAGTAGGTCATGTATTGTTATTGTCTGAAATGTATTGGTTTAATATTTGCAGTGTTGCCTTTTGATAGGTATGGTGTGGTGCTTTGTGAGTCCCGGTAGTGCTGTTAGGATACGGCGGGTTTGCTATTGGTTCTAAATGGGCAGTGTTTGTAGTAGTTCCTAATGTGCCTGGCGGTTGGCACTGGATTATAGTAATGTAGAAATCTTTTAGTCTGTCTTTATCCATACACTCATTAAGAGACATGTTTACTAAAAGTTAGTGTATGTTAGCATTATGCAAATATTTATGCAAATTGACGTGCTGGCACTTTGAGGAAATTCTTTGGTTTTGTGCGGCAGTTTGGGCACTCGGGCTCAAAAAGGTTAGCCATCACTGACCTAACCTCTCGATCTACACCTGTAACAGAAAACAGAAGAGGTGGAGGTGTACTGGTACTTGCAAAAACAGCGCTACAATATCGGGCTAACTCAACCAAGAGCACACAGCACCTGAACACGCTAACTATAACCAATAAATTCAATACTATTAACCTCATTTATAGAACACCAGATGCTGAGTCCGAGGAACTCTCAGACATCATTGACCTAGCCTGTAACCCTGAAGACCCATCCAAACCTAACTGGCTGTTGGGAGACTTTAATCTCACTTCTACCCAACCCGCCCTAGCCAAAACCTTCCTAGAAGCAATGTCCAACCTTAATTACAAGCAAGTCGTGGTTGATCCCACCCATCAACGAGGGAACCTCCTTGACTTAATCTTCGTCCCCCATCCAGTTACGAGTATGATAAAACAGATTGAGCCCTCCATCACTCCTGTTCCCTGGTCAGACCATAACCTGATAACATTTCAGATACCAATGCAACAAACCACATGTCACAGCTCAAACTCAATGGAGATATCAAGAGCCGCCCGCTTCAAGCAACTAGACAGAGAGATGATCATGAACTACGTGCTCCCAAAACTTGCTCGACCAACAGTCAACCTCAACGAAATGGTGACTAATTGGAATGATACCCTCTCCTTATATGCTCAACTGCCGGCCATCATCAAAAAGACTACACCTGACAGCAGAGCCGTTAAAAAGCAGCCTGCTCCATGGTTCTCCCCAGAGCTACGAGCTTCCCTGCTCCACCTCAGAAAATTTGAGAGAAAATGGAGGATTACCATTAGCATCTCTGACCAAGTCATCTACTTAGAATATCTGAAACGCCATCGCGAATCAACTTGGGTCAAGAGGAAGGAATTTCATGCTGAGATCCTCAACCGCTCACTAAATAAGCCAAGAGACCTATTCAACCTAGTAAAATCCTTTACCAACCAACCATCTCCACCTCAACAAGAAAGTGTTCAGCCTCAGGCATACGCAAACTACATTCAATCCAAAGCAATAAAGACAACTACAGCAACATCACAAGAACCCTCCAAGACTCCTCACATGCAGTTTCCATTCACCAAACTTTCACCTCCCTCAGCAAAGACCACTGAAGAAGTTATCGCCTCAATCAACATTACAACTGCACCAACTGACCCATGACCAGCCCACTGGATCAGGACTATGAGCTCAGAACTCAGCCCATTCATAGCCAACATTGCCAAGTTGTCCTTTGCAACTGGAGTCTTCCCAGATGCTCTCAAACACACATCCATACGTCCACTACTAAAAAACAACCAGCTGGATCCAAAGAAAGAGGATTCTTACCGTCCAATCTCTAGCATCCCATTACTAGCTAAAATTCTTGAGAAGTTGACCAGAGACAGATTCAACAGCATGTAGACTCATCTTCCCCATTAGACCCATGTCAACATGGATTCAGAGAAGCACATGGTGTAGAAACTCTACTAACGACATTAACCAGTACACTTATCAATGGAATAGACTGCGTCAAGAAGGGCTTTGCGCTAATCTTCCTTGTTATAGCGGCAGCGTTCGACTCCGTAGACCGCATGCAGCTCCTGAGGTGGCTTCATGAGAAGGGAATCCAGGACCAAGCATTGAACTGGTGCAAATCCTACCTTGAAGGCAGACGGCAACAAGTCCATATTGGTAACACCACATCCAAACCCTTCCAGCAGAATCAGGGTGTACTCCAAGGCTCCTCCCTATCTGCTCTGCTCTTTAATATCTATATGCAGCCAATTTGTGACATTACCCGCTCTTTCAGCATATCTTGTCTCATGTACGCAGATGACATGCTGCTATTTACACCTATAACTGTCACTTGTCCAGACTATATAGTGTTAATCAACTGCTTCAACGCAATAACAGATTGGCTACTCACTCAGAACCTCCGCATAAATTTCAAAAAAACAGAAGTCCTAATAATCACAAGAAATAAAAGTTTCTCTTCTCCACCAACACTGAAAGTCAGAGACGCAGAACTTCCAGTCAAATCCAATATACGCTATCTTGGGGTCATACTGGATCAACAGTTGGACTTCAAGGAACACATAAAATGCATTGTAAAAGCTATCTACTTCAAGATTAAGACCCTGCGGCACTTGAGACCTATGACTGAACCCGGTGACTTCCGCACCATCTTCCAAGTGCTAGTCACACCGCACTTCGATTATGCTAATATAATACTGCATGGCCTCCCAAAGATTACCCTCAACCCTCTACAGTTAGCCATGAATGCATCAGCCCGCGTACTTTACGGAGCCTCAAGGAATGACCACATCTCCCCCATTCTAAAAGAACTCCACTGGCTTCCAATAAGCTTCAGAATCCTATATAAGGCCCTCCTCATTACCTTCAAGGCCTTCAACAAAATGGCACCTGCATCAATCTCTGACCTTATCACACACACTGCAAACAACAGGTCTAGGAGATCACTGGCTTCAGACATGCTACTCACACCAGGTGGATCTACAAAGCTCAACCAGACCATCTTCAACAGGGCATTCGTGAACTATGCTCCTAGGTGTTGGAACAAACTCCCCCCCCCCCCAGCATTAGAGCAATCAGGGACCTTAGGCTGTTCAGAAAAGTCCTCAAACACCATCTTTTTCTCATGCATTTTACACATCTAGATATCCCCCCCTTCATCCTCCCCCACCCTCACAACCTCATACTTCTGCTATATGATTACTAAATCCTACAGCGAACTTAGCACCAATGTAATTTGCTAGAAATGTATATAGTTTCCCCCAAGTTTAACTCCATGTTAAATCCCTGTTCTTTGTAAACGATGGCCAAATTTAACTGACCAAGTGCTATACTGTTTCAATGTAAACCGCACTGATGACAAAGAGCGCGGTATATAAGAAATGTTAAATAAATAAATAAATAAATATTGCTGTCTCCAAAGGAACCATTTTACAAATGGCTTTTAAAGATGTCACTGGGGCAGGGCCACTATATAAGCAGGGCTTTGGTGGAGGCATGTCTTGGGAGGTGCAATGGACTAAGACATCCCATTTGATTTCAGAAACATCAGAGATGTCCACTTTAAACCTGCTGCAGGCATGAATATGCATCAAGAAAGTGCTTATTTTGGCCTTAAAACATCCAGAAAGCATAGATTTATTTGACTAATCTAAGATTTAAAAAAAAGGCCCATACTGTGATTTGAACCTTAGCTACCCTGCTCCTAACTCACTGCTCCAACCATAAGGCTATCAGACATCTCTGTTCTAAAATGCTCTCCTGAGGACATCTATATAGACGTTTCCATAGACAAAGGGTACAGGTAAATGAAGCATTGCTAGTTGCAGGGGGTACAGAGTGTTCTTGGGGAATCCATGCAGAATAGCATTGGCGTAGTTGAAGTGGGGGGTTTACCAATGCTTGAAAAATCATCCAGAAATCATCTGGTTGGGGTAGGGGTCGTAGGTGGCGAATTGTTCGTATCTTGTGATATATTGCCCTGATGGTGTTGCTTATGTGTGCTTTCAAGTCGAGCTGCTGGTCTAGTGTGATACCCAAGTAGCAGATGGTGGGCTTGCTCAGGAGCTCAGCGTCTCTTACTCTTATTGATGTGGGAGGGGTGAAAGAGTGATTCCTGGTGATGAAGAAGACATCTATTTTCTTAAAATTAATCCTGAGGGTCTGCGTGTGGAGCCAGTGTGTGACAGCATCAAAGCAGTTTGTTAATGTTGAGAAATCAGGCTGGTTGATTGAGAATGGCATGAAGAGTAGTATGTCATCGGCGTACACTAGGCAGGAGACATTGAAGGAACGGATGATTGAGCAAATGGGCTGCATGTATATATTGAAAAGGAGGGCCGAGAATGATGAACCTTGGGGGACCCCTTGCATTTGTTGAAAAGGCTTGGAGGTCCCAGAGCCTGTTCTTACCTGCTGCCATCTATCTGTCAGGTATGACTTGCACCAACTCAAGGCTGAGACGTGGATTCCCTTCTCTTGGAGATGTGCCAGGAGCAGCTCGTGGTTGACTGAGTCGAATGTGGAAGCAATGTCCATGAAGATTAGCACATATCCTTTTCTGATGTTATCGATCCCTGTGATTAAGGTACTGAGTAGAGTGGTCAGGAGGGTCTCAGTGCCATGTGATTCTCTGAAGCCATGCTGACATAGGTCGAGTGGGGCAGTGGTCTCAATGTGGTGTTGGATTTGGCATTGTATTATCTTGGTCAATAGGGGGATACTGGAGATTGGTCGATAGGATTCCGCCTTTTTGGGGTCTAGTTTGTTGTTTTTGAGAAGGGGTCGGATGGATGTTTGTTTTAGAGCCGGTGGGAATGCCCCTGTTGAAAAAGATAGGTCCATGATCTTGGTTAGGAATGGGCTGAATTCCGTGTGCAGCGATCTTATCCAGAATGCTGGGCAGGGGTCATTGGGGGCTGTGGTGGTGTTGATAGATGTGATGATGTCCTCCATGCTTCTCGCAGAAGGAGGTGTGAATGCTGTCAACGGTGTTAGGTGGTGTGGATTGAGGTCTGGTGTGTGGATCATGGTGGTGTTGGTTTGGCTGGATTTGGCCTGCAGGTGGTCTGCGAATTCCTGAGGGTGTACCAGGCCTGGTTGGGAGGAAGAAGGTTCCTTCGTCAGGGTCTTTACAATGTTGAAGAGGTTGTGGGGTTTATTTAGGGATCGTCACAGGAGTTCAGAGTGATGTTCTTTCATTTTCCTTGAGATTGCTTCTCAGTGTACTTTTAAGTGGGAGGTGTAGGCTGCCAGGTCATCTGCGGATCGTGAGCACCGCCATCGTCTTTTGAGCTTCCTGAGGTGGAGCAGTGCGGTTCTTATTTCTGCGGAGTACCATTGCTCAGCTTTTCTTCTTTTTGGTGGCTTGTTTGAGGCAGGTAGATGCGCGACGGAGCCTAGGCTGTTGTTCCATGTGGATATCATTTCATCGAGGCTGGGTGATGCCAGGCTGAGGTTTGGTAGGACTTTTTTGCTCGTGGCTATGGCTAAAGAAAGAGATTTTCTCACTGGTGATTATCCCATCATTCCCGCAATCTACTGTATATGCTGCCAAAGATCCATAAATCTTTGGAAAAACCGCCTGGTAACCCTATTTTTTCTGGTGTTGGATCTGTGTTAGAGCTGCTTTCTAAATTTATAGAGATTTTTCTAAGACCTTTGGTTCTCCAGATGAATTCCTATGTACGGGATTCTACACATATAATTAATCTGTTAGATTCTTTGATGATAATCTTAAAGACATCTATTTGGCTACATTAGATGTTGAATCATTATATACTAACATTCCCCAATATAATGCTATATTGATTATCCAGGATTATTTACGTCATAGAGAGATTAACACATATTCCTACCGAGTTTCTAATGCAATTAGTTGATATTTCCCTAACCAAGAATTATTTCTGTTTTCATAATCATTTATACCAGCAAATTAAGGGCATTGAAAAGAGTGCAGCAAAAGCTCCTGATATTCCAAATTTGTATATGGCTGATTTTGAGAGATTGATGTTTACTGACTGTCCATTTTCTGAGAATATCTGTATGTGGCACAAAATATATTTATGCTATTTTATTATTGTGGAGAGGCAGTGACGTTTCAATTTTGATTTTTATGACTGGTTAAATGAACAAAATGATAATCGTCACTTTGTATTCCAATATAGTCTAAAGGAAACTGCTTATTTGGATATTCTTATTTCTCAGAATAATCATGGGTTTATTAGAAGTAGTTATAGGAAACCGACAGATCAGAATAAATTATTGCAATATGATAGTTTTCATACTAAAAGTCTAAAAAGGAATCTTCCTTTTTCTCAATTTCTTATTTTACCTAGATTATGTACAATTATGGATGATTTTGACCTGCAGGATAAAAGATATGAATTGGAGATTTATGGAAAAAGGCTATCCTGAGGGATGTATTTCTTCAGGTTATTCAAAGGCTAGGGCTACTAGTTGTCATGCTCTTCTTATTACCGACTTTAAGAACATTACACCCTGGATGGTGTGTACACTAAAGTTTTCATGTTTATCCAATTGGAACTCAAAGGTTTTAAAGAAACATTGGCACATTCTGACAAATCATGACTGTTTCAAAAATAAAAGGCTTCTTGCGTATAGTCGTGAAAATAATTTAAGAGACATATTTATACTATCTGTTCTAACAGGGGTTCAAAGATCTATGATTTTACCTCTGGGTCACTATTGGTGTGGAAAAAGTTATTTTTGTACTATCATGAATTAGATATTTTTATTCACCCTGTGATCAAACAGAAAATTAGATTAAACCATCGTAAAGACCTGGCCGGCTGGGTTATCAGCTGCTGAGTAGAAGAAAGCAGGGGCTAATGTGCAGTGGGGGTGGAGGGGCAGGCCATAGCCAGCCTTAAGGCTATGTGCCGCCCTCTTGTTCTGACAGAAAAAGGACTATGCAGTATCAGAGTGTTTTTTTAACTCTCCTGTTCTGTTTTTTCCTTTTTCTCCTGCCTGGCACTCCTGCCCTAGGAATTGCAGTACTGGCTGTCCAGTTAGGGGCATGGGCACATGTTTTGCTACTTTATTTATTTTATTTATTTATTTTATTTAGACAATTTTGTATACCGCCTTATCCTTCAATCAAAGCGGTCACAACACAATTGGGGGATACATTTAACACACGGGGATATGAGACACATACACTAATACTTACAGGGAACATGGGCAATGGAGGGTTAAGTGGCTTGCCCAAGACCACAAGGAGCATCTGTGGGACTAGAAACCCCAGTCCTTCCGGCCCAAGGTAGCTGTCCTCTAGTGGGATTTGAACCCCCGACCTTCTGGCCTGAAGTACCTTGCCCCAACCACTAGGCTACTCCTCCCTCCTACTTCTGAGACAGTGAGTTCTTACTGATGAGTGGTTATTTATGGCTGGGGGGGGGGGGAGAGGAGGAGGACACATAGCAAGCAGTGTGGCTGGGTAGCAGCCTCGGGGACCAGGAGTCAAACAGTCTTTGCAAATCTATTCTCAATTCTGCTGCAAGGTAAAGGGTTGGAGCAGGGAAGGCCAGTAGAACCTGTATCTGCTCTACTTACAGTGCTATTTGCTGATGCCGGCTCCCCCCACCTCTGGTATTGTCATATGGTCCCGGGAACCTTCCCAGCTACAGCAGAGGTCCTTGGGGGGAAGTTGGCCAGACCACCTGGTCTCTATCAAGGCTGTGCATGGGGTAAGAGGTGACTCACTACTGTTGGGATGAAAAAAGGCTTTATTTAGGTCCATCTGGTTTGTGGGGAGATCAGGCAGCACTCATGAAAGCACAGCAGGCACTAGTGGCAGTACACAGGCTTAGTCTATTGGATGCTGTGGATTTACTACCATATATATATATATATATATATATCCCTCACTTGATTTGCAGCTTGTCGTGCTGTGAGGGCTTGTGTGCATCAGTGATGCTGAGAGCTAAACTATCGGTAGTTTAACTACTGGCAGTGTCTCCCAATATGGATAGGTCTCAGCTGAGGTGCCAGACCAAGACAAACCACCCATCTGGGCAGCAGCAGAATGGGAGAGTGTTGACGGCGGAGGATCACATTTCTGTGACAATGGCGCAAAACACCAAATTTAAACTGCGCGGAAGAAAGGCCCGGCAATCTACTTCTGTATCTTGCCATGAAAACCCAATGGATAGTTACAACAAAACAAATTGTGCTATAGTGCTGGAAGATGAGACCTCCAGGTCAGAAGGCACTCAATTAGCTACTGGGGAAGAGATGAAGACTTTTTAGAGTAAAGCCAGCATTTATGATGTGGTTGGATCAAAGCCCTCGGGACGTGTGACTGCTGATGTAGCTGCGCATGAAATGAGAGTCAGAAGCTGTATGGATGTCTTATACATTGGAACATGGAATGTACGAAGCATGAACCAAGGGAAGTTGGAGGTGGTCAAGAATGAAATGGAACGTGTACAACTTGATCTGTTGGGTGTCAGCGAACTGAAATGGACTGGCATCGGGCACTTTGCATCAGATGATCACATGGTCTACTATGCTGGAAATGAAGGACAAAGAAGAAATGGTGTTGCATTTATAATAAGGAAGAAACTTGCAAGAACTGTAATGAAATACAATGCAGTCAGTGAACGCTTAATCTTTGTTCGGCCTCGAGGAATGCCTATCAACGCAACTATAATTAAAGTATATGCCCCAACAACAGCTGCAGAAGAGAATGAAATTGAAGAGTTTTATGAACAAGTACAAGCTGAAATTGACAGAACATGCAAACATCCTGATAGTCATGGGTGACTGGAATGCAAAAGATGGCAACAAAGAAGAAGACAAAGTAGTTGGAAAATATGGACTTGGCAACAGAAATGAAGCTGGAGAAAGACTGATAGAATTCTGCAAGATCAACGATCTATTCATCTCAAACACCTTCTTCCAGCAACACAAGCAGCGACTGTACACATGGACTTCACCCAATGGATTGTATAAAAATCAAATTGACTACATCTGTGGAAGTCAACGATGGAAAACTCTATAACATCAACAAAGACAAAACCTGGAGCTGACTGTGGTACAGATCATCAACTGCTAGTATGCAAACTCAAGCTAAAGTTGAAAAAGAGCAAACGACTCAGGAATGCAGCAAAATATGACCTTGTGAATATACCACTGGAATTTAAAGACTGCCTGCAAAATCGATTTGCTGCTTTAGATACAAATGACAGAGCTCCAGAAGAGTTATGGAATGACATCAAGAAGGTTGTGTTGGAAGAAAGCGAGAAGTCTCTTCAAAAGGTGAAAAAGAAGAAAACGGCCAAAATGGATGACGGAAGAAACTCTGAAAATTGCCCAGAAATGCAGAAAAGCTAAAGCCAGAGGAGAAAGAAAGATAATCACAGAACTCAACAGAGATTTCCAACGTGCAGCAAGACAGGACAAGGAAAAGTACTACAATGACACAGGCAAGGAAATAGAAGCAGAAACGATTAGAGGAAGAACAAGATCGGCTTTCCTAAAGCTATGAGAGTTAAAGAAAAAGTTCCAGCCTCAAATTGGAATGTTACAAGATGCTCAAGGTTCTATGTTGAATGATTCTGAGAAGATCAAGAAAAGATGGAAGGAATACACAGAGATTTTATATGATAAATATCAAGTAGACCAACAGCTGTTTCAACCTGTACCTTATGATCGGGAACCATTGGTGATGAAAGAAGAAGTTGAAGCAGCATTGAAAGCCTTATCAAAGAACAAAGCACTAGGCATTGATAGCATTCCCATAGAAGTATTGCAGCAATCTGATGCAGCTGTTACTGTACTTACAAGGCTCTGCCAAGAAATATGGAAGACAACATCATGGCCAACTGACTGGAAAAGATCTGTGTTTATACCAATACTAAAGAAAGTTGATCCACCTGACTGTGGTAATTATCACACAATCACTCTGATCCCACATGCCAGCAAGATTCTACTGAAGATTATTCAAAAGAGACTACAACCATACCTGGAACAAGAACTACCTGAAGTGCAAGCATGGTTCAGGAAAGGGCGAGGAACGAGAGACATCATTGCGGATGTGAGATGGATCCTTGAAAAGACTAAAGAATACCAAAAGGATATCCATTTGTGCTTTATCGACTATAGCAAAGCTTTTGACTGTGTAAACCATGAGAAACTCTGGGCCACATTAAGAAGCATGGGTATACCAGAACACCTGATTGTACTCTTGCACAATCTGCACAATCAAGAAGCAACAGTTCTGACAGAACAAGGAGAAACAGAATGGTTTAAAATTAGCAAAGGTGTAAGACAAGGCTGCATACTTTCCCTCTACCTGTTTAATTTATATGCAGAACAAATCATCAGAGAAGCAGGATTGTATGAAGACAACAGAGGTGTGAAGATTGGTGGAAGACTCATCAACAACCTTCGCTATGCTGATGATACCACATTACTGGCTGAAAGTGAAGATGATCTGAAACATTTGCTTCTCACAATCAAAGAACATAGTCTCAAAATGGGCCTGCACCTTAATGTAAAGAAGACAAAGATCATGACAACTGGCATAATCAACAAGTTCATCGTTGAAGGAGAAGAAATTGAAATTGTGAACAACTTTAACCTACTTGGATCAACTATCAATAAAGAAGCAATAAGCAGTCAAGAAATCAGACAACGCATTGCTCTTGGCAGAATGGCTATGAAAGACCTAGATAAGATTCTCAAGAGCAGAGATGTCTCTCTCCATACAAAGATTAAACTTGTTCAAGCCATGGTATTTTTAATAACATCATATGGATGTGAAATCTGGACAGTGAAAAAGATAGACAGGAAGAAAATTGATGCCTTTGAATTATGGTGTTGGCGGCGAATACTGTGTATACCATGGACTGCCCGAAGAACAAACCAGTCGGTACTAGAGGAGATCAAACCTAAGCTTTCTTTAGAAGCTCTGATGACAAGACTTCGACTTTCATACTTTGGACACATCATGCGAAGAGAGAGAGAGATCATTAGAAAAAGACATCATGCTTGGCAAGATAGAAGGTCAACGCAAAAGAGGAAGGCCAGCAATGAGATGGATCGATACAATAACAGCAGCTACGGGTACCAGTCTGTCAACAATGAGCCGCCTGTCTGAAGACCGAACACAATTTAGGATAGCAATCCAGAGGGTCGCCATGAGTCAACTCCGACTTGACGGCACTTAACAACAACATATATATAACCCATGAAACATTGCTATCAAACTCTTGCCGGGCTTCCTTTTCTCATGACTCCTTCCCATCCATCTTTCAATAGGAATCTTCCTTTTAAAATGGGACTAAATAATTTAACTGAGCCCAGAGCTGCCCTGTTGACTTACTTCCTCAGAAAGCGTTCAGATCCAGTCTTGTCTATAAATGTTAATTTTACTTCATTCTGTGATAGGTTAATTAAAAAATAAATTCTCTGTCAATGGCTTGGTGTGATGCTACCCTCTCATGGCCAGCATGGCACACATCAGCACTATAGCTCAACACACTGTGAATGGAGAGTCACAGTTTCAGGACTCTCCAACTGGCTGCTGGTCATGTACCAACAAGTCAGTTTACATCATTGCAAGGGACTTTCACATTTTATCAAGTAGGCCTGCTGGGGGTATATATGTATGGCGCTGGTAGGCAACAAATTAATGGCTAACACAGATATCACATCCTTGGAGTTATTCTCCATGATGGTATCCCTATATATCTGAGCTCCTCAATTGGCTAACAGTGTGATCACATTCCACATGGATAATTTGGCAGTGGTCCAAAGAGTACATGGGATGTATGCCAGGACACTAGGGGTGGTGGCACTGCCCTGGGAAATTGTTAATATTCTGCATAATATCACCTTTAAGGCAGAACATATCACGGGATTCTACTATAACATTGCTGATGCCCTTTCTCATTGTTCCATACCATCAGAATGTCCATTCCAGTAGCAGTCTGGGCATTTGACCCACCAAAGTGGGGGAGCTATTGACGGGTTTCCTTGGCTGAATGCACCAGCCAGAAATATTTTGGAAGGCTAGAAGCATTTCTGTGAGTTCTGTAGCCTTAACAGGATCAGGAATAGTGACCGATGCATGATGGTCTCAACTCTCCAGTGAATTCTATCATGCAAGGGCAGCAGCATGATGAAATTTGTAGTACAGATGCGCCTGGTGGAAGTCACTTTCTTCATCTGGGAAATGGGGAAAAATAGCCCTTCAGCCGATTTTGTCATTGCTAAAGGATGATGGGTGGAGCAGGCTGACCATTGTCATGATCCAGATCGCCCACAAGGCGTTAAGGAAGCTGCTCGCTGTCACAGTGGCAGTCTGCTAGGACATCTTTGAGATCCATCTTTTCCAATGTGCCTTCTCCTTAGTGTTCTCTGGGGCGCTCTGGTAGGAGAACTTCTTTCATTCTCATGTTCCCAGTTCCATAACATGATTGCCAATGCCCTTTCTCATTTCAAGATTGCAGAATTCCAGGCCAGTGCTCCTGGGGCATATACAGTCAAGACATCCATTCCAAAGGCAGTATGGATGTTTGACCCACTGGAGTTTGGAGCCTCTTGATGGGTTTCCAGGCAGAGTGTACCAGGCCAGCATACTTGAAGGACTGGAATAATTTACAGGACTTTTATGTGCAGGACAGGTCAGGGAGGGTGACTGCTTTAAGGCAGAACCATTATTCACTGGATGTTCTGCTGCAGGGACAGGGGTAAGAGTAAATCCATGATAAGAACGCACTTGCCATCACCCCTTTTGCCAAAGCAATGGGAGAACGGATCCCTTCATCGGATTTCATCATTGCAAAGATAATAAAGGGAAGGCCAGCCCAGCATCACTGCATGCCTGACTGGAAACCTATAGTTCTAAGACAGACCCCATGAAAAGGGAGGCCAAATTGTCATGGTCACTGCTTCCAGGAGATTGTACATGTACGGTGTGGTATTTTGAGGATTATAGATGATTACGTCTGATGAGAGGTGAGCAATTTTAGTCCATGAGGGTGGAGCATCCTTGTCTCAATTCCAGTTCACCAGGGTGCAGAAGCTGGTCATCGCAAAGGTGGATCTTGAAGTTGGCTATTACGGCATTCGTTCTTTCCACAATGGGGCAGCTACCATGGCATCTGGGCTTGGCATGACAAGGGAATAAATCATGTCCATGGGCGGGTGGCATTCTGACCGTTATGACCTGTACATTCACCTGGGAGCTAATGATTGACGAATGTTGCTGTGACTAATCTGACCTTTCTTGTGTTCTTCTTTTGATGGTTTGCCCTAGGTGCAACTCCCTGGGAAGTGTGGATATGAGGGCATCCATATGTCTACTGGGTGCAAAGGAGAACCTGGAGCAGACCACAGGGCTTTAATTTGGGCCTGAATCCTGCAGAGGTGCTGATCATCTGGATGGAGGTGAGGGGAATGATATTTATTTATACTGTGCTATTTAGAATCAGTGTGGTTTACATGTATACAAACAGGTACTTTTTATTCCCTTGTCCCTGAAGGGCTCACAATCAAAGTGTAACTGAGGCAATAGAGGGTTAAGTGGCTTGCCCAGGGCCACAAGGAGTGGCCATGGGACTAGAGACCCAGTCCCTCCGTTCTGAAGCTGCTTGTCCCCATGTGGGAATTGAACCCCCAGCCTTCTGGCCTGAGGTAACCTGTCCCAACCACTGAGCCACTCCACCCTCTAAATATGGGACCTGCTGGTTCCATCCCTTCCGTCCCTTATGCACAGAAGGAGGGTACCAGGAGCATCTGAAGGGGGAACAATTGGCCAATACCTGCAGTGTCAAATTAACCAGAAAATGCAGCTGGCCGACATTTTCTCTGGGACTCGAGTGGTGTGGTCCCATATCGTATCACGGAGAGTCTGAAAAGGCAAAAAGGTCACACTGGGCAGTGTAGAAAATGAGACAAAAGATGAACAGATGGTTGGCTCGCTTCATGGAGGCAATCGAGGGGGGGAGTTGCTTTGGGCATGACCTCATTGATCAATGTTGCCTGACCTGTGTTGCGCAGCCCGTGTACACTTGTCATATATCGGCATGGATGTTTCCCTGTGCACGGCCCAGGATACAGTAGAAATGCTGTTGGCCTACCGAGTACCGGTTTGGGTAGGGATCCCCCCCCAAAGAGAGGAGTCACTGTCAGTGGCATGTGGCCAGACGTTAAGGGCGATCATACCGAGCATGCAGCTATACAGTTGAGTATAGGGGCAGTGGCCACAAGGAAATTGGATGCGAAAATGGATTTGCAGCAGGATCAGCGGGTATTGTGCCTCCCCATGCTTTGATGGTGGGGGGAGGGAGGAATACACCTCGTTGCCATATATTAAGTATGCAGTTATCCCGACTTTTGATGGGCCAGGTCAGAAACAGAGAAGGAGGATGCTGCTGTGACAGGGGATATAGCGTATTACGGATAATGTGTATCAGTAATGACAGCAATGGTTAAGGAGTTTTTTTCAGGTCAAGGGCTGGGCTTTGATGGCACCTCCTTTTGTGAGTATGGGCTGTGTATCTCGAGGATAAGTATCAGAGAGGTTTAGGCAATTTAATGTAGAATATATATTTGAGAATCATACACTGTAAATTTTGGTTATATGTTTGTTTAAGGTTAGGCTATGGCCAACATTATTCAATAAATTTGAAATTTTTGTGGCAAAACTGGTCATTTGTACATTCTATCAGTGGTGAGGGATGACTTAAGCAAGGGGACATGGGGCATGGCAAAAGGGAGGGAGAAGAGGGGCATAGGGGAAGGGGGGAGGGGCAGGTAACATGGCCTAGGCCTGGATGCCATTTACCCGGTTCCAATCGTAGTAATTAATGTGCGAAGGGAGTATGGTATTTTGGAGTCCTTAATGTGTGAGGCACGTCATCTATGGGATTGCATATTTATGTTACAATTTATTGGAGCTCTATCCTTTAAGTTAAGAAAATAAATAAAAATAAAAATGAATAAAATGTTGCTGCTGCTCAGTAGGTAAGAGGATTTGCTTTCCCTCTTTCTCTGGCGGCGTCTCTCACATTTCAAAAAAGTGATTTTTGGTACTTTGAAAAATTTTGGAAATTTTGGGAAATGATTTTCCACCTGCTGTGAATTATTGGGGATCTTTCTTCAAATCTTGATTTGTCAATACAGCAATGAATACAAATGTTGGAAATACTCTATGAATTCTGTGATAATATATTGCAGTTATAAAAGAGTTAATCCTAATGTACCAATAAACCACATTTTATCCTTTGGTTTAATGAGCTATCCAACTGCTTTCTATGGAGGTCATTCAGAAACACGAAAAAGCATCATGTACATGTCCGATAGACTTGTAGCATTCAAAAATGTCTAGACCCTTAGTCTGAAACCAGGCAGCCCAGCACATACATGGCATGAAAACGGGGATCTCTGAAAGAGAGTGAGACGTGGGCATGGCCATGCATGGAGACATATAACAAGTATCCCGGAAAGTCCCGTGTACATTCCTGGCATGTCTCCCAAACGTGCATGTTATACCAGTGGAACATAGATTAAGGCAGGGACTTAGAAAAATTCCAGCGCCAAACCCCATTGAGGCCCATATAGATGAATGGCGAGGACAACTCTGCCTTGATCTGGTGTGTCTGCTGTCAGGGTGAGCAGAAGATATAGCAATGACTCCGGGCAATGAATGGAATGGATGTTGGAACCCATGTTGTTGGTCATCCAGAGGTACGTTTAAATCTATAAATTCCTGGAGCTGGAGTTGAACAGTTTTCTCTATTATTTTTGCTAGGAGAGGGATACTAGAGATGGGTCTGTATGAAGTGGGTAGGGCAGGGTCAACTGTAGCATACTTCAGTGTGGGCCTGACTGAGGAGGTCTTCAGGTTAGCAGGCATCAGACCTTGGGAGAGGGAGGAGTTTATTATTTTGAGCAGCTTGGAGAGGATTTGACCTATTTGGGTTTTTGAAATTGTGGTGAATGAAGTCCAGTTTGGTAAGCTGATGGCTGTTTCTGTATGTAGTTGATTTAGTGCTATTGTCTCTTTAGCACAGGAGAATTTGTTCTGGAGGTAGGAGATGTAGTCTTGTGGGCTCAAGCTTGGGCCTTTTGGAGTAAGATGTGGAATGTAGTAATTTTGAATAATTCTCTAGGCCGGTTGAGAGATTTGCAAATGAGGTTATTGTGGTATTCACGTTTTATTTGGTTTATCAGCTTATTGTAATTATCTTGTTTAGGGAGTATTCTCTTTGATGTTCAGAGTCCCATGTTCTTTACCACGGCGTTCCAGCTGTTTCAGTTTCAGTTTTGCATCTTTTATATCTTTTGAATACCAGGGAGATATCTGTTGAGGATGAGTCTGTTAAAGGGTGAGGTGTTCAAGTAGGGCTTCTTTATTGAAATCTCAGAATCTGAGTATTCCCTGGTATTGTGATTTTATTTTTTGGCTAGTCTTAATCAGCGAGAGTTCAAAGGATATCATATGGTGATCAGACCATAGTAATGGTGTGGTCTGAATGTTCTGTACAGTCATCATTTTAGGTATCAATATCATGTTCAGGGTATTTCCTCCTTTGCATATGGGGGAGCTGATGATTTGTGAAATGTCCATCACATCTAGAGCTTCAAGGAATGGTGTGACTTGGTTTGTGGGTACAGAGTGTAGATTTAGGTAATCTAGCAGGATGAATGATTTCTCTGTCACTGACTGGGTATTTACAAGTTCAGTTAGTGAAAATAAGGTATGTGCTGTTGATGTTGGCAATCTGTAAGCTAAGCATATGAAGAATTGGTTGTTTTGGATCAGTAGTACATTCAACGTTGTGTTTAAGGGTGTGGTTGTCTGGAAGCTGAGGTCTTTCCTGGTGAGGATAAATATCCCTCCTCCTCTCTTATTTATCCCTCTTCCTCTCTTATTTCCTGTGTGATGAGCTGATTTGTGAGAACCTGGTCTGTTTCAGTGAACCATGATTCTGTCACAAACATAATATCTAGCTTGCGGTCATTTAGTCATTGATGAGGTGGATTTTCCTGCGTGCTGAGCATACATTTGCTAACGCACATTTCAAATATCTGGGTGGATAGTTGTAGTGTTGTTGGTCAATAGGGCAGGGTGGTCTGGTAATTTTTATTAGTCTTGGTTGCTGTCTGGGTATATATGAGAATTGTTGATACCAAGAGAGGTTTCTCTGCTTGTGTATGATTGGTATGATACCAGTCAGAGTTGTAGCCACATTAGTTATTCTTATCAGAAGCAGTGTAAGTATAAGTAGTGTAACTCTTTTGGGGTTAACTGGGCCATTTTTATGCTCTTCTAACCTGACCAGGCAGTCGTGTATTGCAGTAGATACAGGCTAGCTTTATCTTATGAGTTTATATATAAGCGTGGATGTTTGAGTTGACCATAGGGTCCTTGGAGTCCCTTGGGTTTGGCACACCAGTTGTGCTCGACCTGATGATTGATGCATCAGGTGACATTCGATGGTGGTGGAGGTGTTGTCCTTCATGCTTGGTGACGCCTCCTTTTGGATGGGGGGTGGGTGCTCTAATTGGCCATTTGGCGGAAAATGACAGAGTTTCCACCTCCTGCATTCTTCCACTGTGTTGATCAGGGTTCGATGATGGGGCAGTGTAAGATAATTACTGTGATTGAGAAAATTTGGAGGACTTCATTCAGCAGCTCCAGGCAAACAAAGTCAGCTTGCTGCACTCTTTGTGTCTCTTGGTGCAGCGGAATAGGTGTAGATGGAGGCCAGGTTCTGCAGAACACAGCTATTTAAAGTTGGAACTGCCAGGGGAGTTTTGTGCGGCTAAGAACAATAAGAGATGGTGCTTACCTTGGAGAGCTCGGCTTCTTTGGGTATATCTCCAGTGGTGGTGCTGTGCTACTATAGTGGTTTGCCGGTGGGGAGAGAATCCTTAAGTTCTCAGTTGAGAGGTTCTTAGTTGAGCTGGAGTTGGCATGATGTTGCATCATCTTCCTTCATTAGGTTCCCACTTAAGGACCATACCAAAGGGCCCTCTGGTGAGGCCCTCAGACACGGGCCCGCCAGGCTTGGGCACGCTGAAGTACGTGGCTTTTTAAAGTGCAGCTGCTGGCGTGATTGGGTGTCCACTGGGGAGCAATCAGGCCAGTGATGGACAGGTCGGGATCTGGAGCATGCAGTTTTTTAAATTACAACTGCTGGCGTGAAATCTGTGCTGTCGGGCTAGGTGTGCATGCATGTGGTCCTCTGTCCCCCACAACCGTGTGCATCCCTTTGACAGTACCTGATGGTGGCCCACCCACAGATCCTGCAGGTTGGGTATGCTGACCAGTGGCAATTAGGTGCCCAGCTATCAGCATCACCTGCAGGTGCTGTCAAGCTTATACAGCTGCTAGTTGTCAAAAGAGACCCTGGTCTCAGTGGTAAGGAATATGATCACCTGCACTCCAGCTCTCATTTGGGATGTCAGGCCCCCATCCCCCACATACCCAACCTTGGCCATGCACTTATGCACATATCTGCAGTTGGCACCTCTCACAGGTGATGCCATGTGCTGGTGCCATGCCCCATGAGCTACCCACACCACAATACCCCCTCTCACACCATACACATCCCACATCATGGTCAGTCACTGCACACCATGGCCCCTTCCTTTATGTGTACACCATGGGCCAGGCACCCAAGGCAGGACCCCAAACCCCATCACTGCCTGTCACAGTGACCTTGGCCACCTATTGCCTCTGCACCTGCCACTGGCCTTCAGCATCCCCATGACCACAGGCACAGAGGACAGCATCCTATCTGTGCCACCCCTGACAGGCAGATAAGAACATATGCCATACTGGATCAGACCAAGGTCCATCAAGCCCAGCATCCTGTTTCCAACAGTGGCCAATCTAGGTCATAAATACCCAGCAACTCATAGGGGCATTTGCCAACCCATCCCTGCCTCCCCTGCATGGTTGTTGTGGGATGTACAGCTCCCCCTGTGGTCATGGCTGTCAGGACGCCACACATCTCCATGGCCTCAGGTTCCTGTAATGGGTCACTCCCTTCCCATTGGTGTGTTTGCACCAACTCATGTCATTGGGACTGACTGACACCAGTACAGAGCAGATGTTACTCTGTACAGATAGATGTCAGCCCGTGAACTGTGAAGGGTGGCACACAACCACATCACTATGTTGTTTACAATGATATATTTCACAGGCAGTACATAACAATACAAACATTTTTATTTATAGCATTCTGTAACAGGCATAGCTATCGCTCTGTCATTTTGGTCACAGCGGTTAACATTGCAACATCAACATGGTATCTGGCCAAACACTGAGACACTGATGACATTGTGTTATCTGTTGCACCAGTTGGTACCATGACTTGGAAAGGGCCACCAGGAGTGCTACTGGGATGCCAACCCTGCTCCCTTGGCTCACCAGATCTCAGCTGTGACTCTCCCCTTGCTGGGGTCTCTTCACCACAACACAACAGCCATCACCCGCAGCTACAGACTGGCCTGTCCTCCAGCTGAGGGGCCTGGAGGGGTGTTGAGGGCCTGCAGGAGGTGCACCAGTGCTTCCCTCACACCATGCAGCTCCTCTTGCAGCCATGCACCCCCATCTCCAAGCTCTCAAGGTGCTTCACCACACAGTCCATTGTCCAGGCATGGTCAGCAAAGCCCTACTGCACCATGCGCTCATGTGATGTTTGGTTTGGCGGGGCCTAACATGCTGCTTTGACCCAGTGAAAGGCGGTATATAAGTATGCTGTGCCACTGCTGTGGTGGGGGTCACCAGGGGCCATGGCATACCTTCCCATTTCCTGCCCCCTTTGCCCTCCTCATCCCCCTCCCTGCACCTCACTCTTCCCTGTGCCCTGCTGCTCATATCTTCCCAGCACATCTCCATGCCCTATACCCTCCACCTCACCCCCTCCCAGTGCCTCTCCCTGTCCTGGGCACTCCTGCTCATCCCTCCCAGTACCTCTCCCTGGCCTGTGCCCTCTACCTCACCCCCTCCCAGCACCTTTCCATGCCCTATGCTCCCCACCACACCCCCTCTCAGTGCCTCTCCCTGACCTGTGCCCTCCACCCCCCCCCTTTTCAAGTGACTTTCCCTGGCTTGTGCCCTCCACCTCTCTCCTCCCAGTGCCTCTCCCTGATCTGTGCCCTCCACCTCACCCTCTTCCATCATGCTCCCCTGGCCTGTATATATCCCCTTGCCTTCTCCTCTACCAGCCCAGGGCTCCTCCCACTCCTCCCACATCTCCCCACCACTCCTCCTCAGCAAACATATCTTGTCCATGGAGCTCTATCCCCTCCTGGATCTCCCCCTCCTCCCGGGGCTCCACATCCTCCACTATCTCCCCCTCCTGCAGAACATGCTTCTCCTCCAGATCTGGCCTTGGGCTGTGCCTCCCCCACCTCTAGCCACACCTTCATCACCTTCTAAGGTTGCTCCACTTCTGCCATGGGCTACCATGCCTCCAGCTGGATGCTTTCTGCTCCCTCACATCCAGGGGTTAGGGATACCTCCACCACCCTCAGCTCTACCTCCTGATCATTCTCCTTCTCCTCCTCTTATGGGGTAGGGCTGTACAGTATTATCAGGCTGCCAGGGCTTGTTGTGGCCTGGCTGCTTGCCCTGCTATTGCTACTTCTGATGCCACCATTGCTGTTGTTGGGGCTTGTGGGCATGTCCTCCCAGGATGTGGTTGCCTCTTCCTCCTCCTCCTCCTCCTCTGTCACCTCAGGTGCTGGTGGTGGGGAGTTGTCCTCCTGCACAGCTGTATGTTGGAGACAGAGAGGTGCCTTTTACCTACTGCTATACGCATGCATGCATGCTATGTTCAGGGACAGCATCCTGGTTAGACTGTCTTGATGATCCATGCTTACATATGGCTAATGTGTGGCAGACAGATCTGTGTCCCACCCATCGTTGGGCACCTGGGGCAATTTCCATGGATATGTTCGTGTATGGCACCTTGTAGGTGTGGTTTTGCTCATGGGTAATGCACCGATCATTGCATAGCCATTTGGCAGCATTGTCACAGCAGATGTGCAGATGGTGCTGGTCCTAGGAACATTGGTGCTGTGCCACAGATGGCTGCTTGGCCCACTGCGACCCTGCATGGCACAGGTATGTTTCTGGCGGTGGGAGGTACAAGTGTGTTGCCAGGGTTGGGGGTGTTCAGGTTACTTGCTTCACAGGGGGGGGGGGGAAGATCAGGCACATTGTGTGTTGATGGCAGCCAATGTACCAGAGTGTCACTATGGGAGGTAGGTTCATTGCCGAGATAGGTGGAGACCTAGAGGGAACCAGTTCCAGGAAACATGGTGGGTGAATGCTGATAGGTGCATCTGCTGCAGAGGGGGATGCAGGCTGTGGGGCAAGAGAGGTACTCCAGGGTGCTGATAGGATGTGCACCCAGGTCTTTCAGGTTACATGGACATAGCACAGTTCCACCATTGGATGGTCCAGTGGTGTCAGGGCAGGTTAAGACTGGAGTTGTCTGTGTCCAGCAGCAGGTGTCATTGTGGGGACATGCAGTTATCTTGGAAGCCAACATAAGCTGTTTTTCAGGGGTGACCAATTTAGGGGGGGGGGTATATGTGCATTCCTTATGTCAGCTCCATTGTGACCACAGACCTGGTTGGACAGGTAGCATCTTTGCCAGTGTATCCCCATCTTGCACCAGGCCCATGCACTGTACCGCTCCTATGACCTGCCAGCTACTCTTGCAGAGGCACCGCATGTGCATTCCCAGGGTCTTATTCATAGTTCTCATATGGGCCTATATTGCTGTGTGCTGCTCATCTCTGTCTTCACTCTATCATGTTTGTGTGCTGTACATCTCGGGAGCCACTCACTTGTGGGACACCCCTCACCCTCGCTGCCCTTCTGTGCTATTGCCACCTCCTGACTGTCACTTCAACACCGAGCTGTTCCATATGCCTTGGACACTGTACCATTGTATGTGGGTCACACTCCGTCTCTGGCCTTATGGTCCCTCTACAGAGCATGACTGCAGGCTTGGTTCTCCACAGATGCTGGATATGTGTATCTCCTACCATACTCTACCTATTGGTACTGTGTCTCTGATTTTGGGTGTCTTCTCAGCTCTGCTAGACACTGCAGGTCTGTGACATCTCTGTGTGCAGGACTGCATGTCGCTTCCGGGCTCATTTTGTGGGATGGGGGATAGTGGTACTAGTCATGGGCATCTTTGGTTTGTGTGTACCTGGCTCTCAACTGCCCTTGCTCACAATTGCATCATCTTGCTCCACCACAATTCGGTGACATATCCAGTGGAGTAGTCCTGGCCTGGTGCTCCTGATGGTCCTGTAGTATACCCAATATGCCTCTGTCTCACAGAGGATGTGGAAGCATCTGTGGAGAGGAGACACACATACACCTGCATGAGGACTTGTGTTCTGCTTTGCAGGCTGTACCCATAGTGCAGCACATACAATTTCCTGTTTCCTGCAGTGACCATGCCACGTTGCACCTACTTGACACCTACACATTCATGTGACTGGGTAGGGAGTAGTATCCCCCTGACCCCTATAATGTTTGTTTGGGTATGTTTCTGCCACTTACATGGCCTGGGCTCCTTGTCCAGCCAGCTACACTTCCTGTGTGTGCACCTTCTCCAGGATACATCTTCCAGCTGTGGATTACACCTTGCTGCTGTCATCAGGGGAGGGGGCAGCCTATTGGTTGGTGCAGTGGCTTGGATACCATTGGGCCTGGGTTATTTCCAGGATGTCATTCCTTGGGGCCTTGGGGAGGTCTGCTGACCATCCATTGCCTCAGTGAGATCTGGGTTCTGACTGTCCCTGTGTACTGTACAGTGCCACATTGCAATGTACAGCACTTTGGCCCAGGGGATGTGACACTGAGGACACACCTGCAGAATGTGTGGCTTTCACCTCTTGGTCTTACATGCATAGCTGTGTTTGTGTGCTGCCTGTCTGCAGGTCCCTCTACATATGAGTGGTGGTCTCACCCAAGATGGAGGTGTAGTCTATGGGCAGGTGCTACTGCCTCCCACCTGGGAGTTGTGGGATTGACTCCCACAGGTGGTCATTGGGGTATTAGCCACATCAATTCACTCCCTTGTCGGTCTCTACAGCATAAGTCTGCCAGTTTTCTTCCAGTTATGCATATGCATGATCTGCTCATCATATGCACCTGTGAGTCACATGTTTATCATTTCTATGGCATGTTCTCATGTTTGGGCTAGCAGCATATCTCCCCTCAGCCTTTTTTCACTACACTGTGTTTCTCTGAGCTTGTGCTACTTTTCCTCATTTGGATTCCTTCCATTACCTTCACCAGCTATAACCCTCTTCCACATCCCTAGAGAGATTACCGTTTCCTTCCTGTTTTGTGTCAGCATGATTTGCACCCACTGCAGCACTTGTTTCGTGTAATGGCATAGCATAATGGACTGTGCACTGCCATTTGGCCCAAGGGGTACTGGGTTTAACTTCCATTATAGTAACCTGTGGGTTTTGTGCTTCCCATTCACACTCCTTGGCATCACTACATGCCATATATTTACATTTTTGACTGATGTGTGGCTTCGCATTTGGATATCAGGGCAGGTTGCACTCATTGATGTATGCTCATGGTTCCCAAAGTCCCTGCTATGCAGCTATCCCTCGGTATCATTTTATGTGTTCTGCACTGTGTCAACAGGCTGTTGTAATCTGGGCAGTCGGCTGTTCATTTTTTCACTCCCACCGAGTTTCAGTTGGCAATCCTTTTCTTGAGTTGTCTCACATTCCACATTGTGTCTTGGACAGCAGCACACACTTGGCAGTGTGCTTTTTATTGCTGCCCATATGGACACTTATCTCATTGCCCTTGTCAGGCCTTCTTAATGGGGTGCCATGCTTCCATGTACCCATCTTTTGTTGTCCTATTTTGCTGCAGTCATTGCTATCTGCCCTTCAGTTGTGCCTCCGCAGGCATGCAGGTCCACCTTTGCATGGAATGTGGGATCTCCTTACTCATTGCACATCATTGCCCTTGTTGGACTCTGTCCCTCAGTTTGTGCCTGGCAGGATCTGTCTGGTCCTGTGTGCTGCCATTCTGTTCCTGCATTTCTTATGTATCCCAGGAACAGTGCACACTCCTTTCCTAGCTGTACTTTCCATTCTCCTATATATATGCAATGTTTAGTCCCCCTATGGTGCAGCTGACCTTCTGCACCCTCTTTCCATGTCTTGTCTACCATATGCTAAGGTGTTGTGGATCCTCTCCCAGCCCTGCTGACCGCTGCCTGTGCAGGTCTGTGTGCCCTGTTGGGAGCAGCACACCCTCATTTTCTATCACAAGCTTGCACAAGTGCCGGGTCTTCTGCTCACTGAAATTAGGCTGCCTGGTAGCCATGTTCATAGATGTGCACTATGGATTTCCTGTTCCACATGCTGGTTCTGGGTGGGGGGGGGGGAGTTTCCTGACATACACATGGATATCTACGGCAACAGCAGACATGGGGCCGACATTTTGCATGATGGACACGGGTTTGATGGCTTGCATGACAGACACGGGTTAGAAGTTTTGAGATGTGGACACGGTTTAGATGGTTTGCACCATGCGGGTTTCCGCCCTGATTTCAGTATCTCGTGTGCGTCTGGGCATGCAGATATGGAGTATGCATCGGGATGTGCACATCTATTATTTACATGTGCCCGTGGCCAGGACGTGCATGTTTGAGGATGGCGCTCCACATGTATTCCACTAGATTACATTTCAGATTGTATTATACACTAGCTGAACCTTTTTAGGAAGAATGTCTCTGTGGAGAGGAACAACAAACGTACAACAATTTCAAGTCTTATGAGTATATGTGAGTTTTAATGTAATACTAGGGATGAAAGAAACCTGACTCCTTATACCACAAGAATTTGCTGCCTGTTCATGGCTTTACTGTATTATGTCAGCGATCAAAACACTTTTGCTTCCTTTACAATAAATGCAATAATAATTTGATTCCCTTTAACTGTAGGACTAACATTCAGTCATTAAGGGCTTTTGTCATAGAAAATGGCATACCTGTATAAATTAGAATTTTGGTTTCTGTATTCAACTGAACAGATTCTCTGAGATTTAGCTTACTCAGAAAACATATTTATTAAGCATTGTGAGTGTCAAAACAGAAAAACAATGATAACAAACTATTTCTTCCCCTAGCTGCTTACCCATTGGAGTGGAGGAGTAGCGTAGTGGTTAGAACAACAGTCTATAACACCCAGAGATCCATATTTGATTCCCATTAGTATGCCTTGGACAAGTCATTTACCATCCATTGCTCTGGAAGAAAAGTCCTGGCAATCTATTTCCAGTAATACCTTGCCAAGAAAACCCAGGGGCTGCTGGGTCACAGAAGTCAGCCTTTACTTGATGGCACTTTAAAACAAAAATGCCATCCATGTAGCCAAAAGCATACTCTATGAGAGTTCAAGAAAACTATTCGTGGATTTCCAGAATGAATATAGCTCTTCACTGGCACAGTTATGGTCAACCTTATGATCACGCATATAACTTGCTAATGAATGTGATTAAACATTTTCTAAAAAAAATTCTGGTCTACAGAACTAAAAGATGAAAATACTGCTTTTTTCATATTAATGTCCATCTGCTAGAACAATCGTATGCATTCTCAGGAGGTGGTTTTGCTTGTGTCAACAATTTGTCAGTCAACTTAGGATGAGTATAGCACAACAGTCTGCTGAGGAAAGCAAATGTCATCTACAATATGCTATTACTAAAGATTCTTCTAGTTTTAAATCATAAAAGTGCTAAACAGCATGTCTGGCTAAATAAAGCATCCAAAAGCAGAACTAGGTGAAAGGCATTATATTCAATAGCAAGGACCACACCACAGTGTAAAATACTTCACCGAGCGGAACATCAATAATGCTAAAATTGTAGAAATCCTTTATTTGTAGGAGGTACAATAAAAAGAAAATAGAAATTGCAAAATAAGACCATGACATTTGGGTTACTATGAAAGATGGGCTAAGTGAATCTGATTATTTCTGAATTTGTGCTTGTCTGAAAAACATTAGTCAAAAATAGTTTCATTGTTTTATCCTTTTATCTTGCAATTAAAAACTCTTTACTGGAAAGTTATAAAAAATAATCTTTTGACATTGTGCAAATAAATAGCATAGTCCAAGAAAATAGATGACCACAGATCATTCAACAATGTCCAAATGTGCATCACCATTGTGCTCAAAGGGTGCCCACTGACATCTTCAAATTGAGGACCGCCCCTCCTCAAATGGGTCATGTTTACTTAAGTGAGCTACGGTAGCATGGGGTTTAATGTGTGGTTTGGATACAGTGCTAAAAAGCATCAGGTTGCATGTGACAGGATGGGAAATAGGCAGGACAGGGGCGGAATGAAGGAGTTGTCATTCTTTGGATGGTGTTAAGTGTTCAGTGCCCCCACAAACTGGCTTTCATGGTGCAGTATTTTGGGCACATGCTAAATACTGGGAGATGGACATACACACTCCCTGAATTTAGTATTGGCCCCCCATGCTAATAGTCCTCACATGCATTATTGGCAGGGAACTTAGTAAACATGTCCCACGGTGCACCTTGACTTGATTGGTCCTGGATGGGGCTGGGACTTATGTATATCATTAAGCTCCTCCCACTCCAGACCTTTTCATTTATAATTTGGGCATGTTGTATTAGATGAGCAGTACACTAGAACCCATGTAAATCTGAGTGGATGAGATATGAGGCACAGGAAAGGAGGTTAACTCACCTTAGTGGCCTTGGAAAGGGTTTCTTTAATGGATAAAGACAGGGAAGCAGGCTTTAGGACAGAGATATCTAAACTTGTTCTGGATAACTCACACACAGTTAAGATTTAAGGATACCCACAATCAGGGCCGGATTTACCTATACGCCATGTACGCCATGGCGTAGGGCCCACAGCCGGCAGGGGCCCACAAAAAAAGAACCAGTTAATTTTTTTTAAACTCAATTTAAAAAAAAACCTGGTGGCTGCCGCCGCGGGGCCCCCTCTGCTGCCGCAGGGGCCCCGTCTACAAGCTGAAGCGGTCCGGTCGGGTCGGGTCGGGTCGGGTTGGGTCGGGTCGGGTCTCTCCCTCCCTCCCTCCCTCACTGCAGGCTGCGAGAGACGCGAAGATAGAGCGTCTCCTCGCGTCTGTGTTAAGCCCGCAGGGGCTGATGGGATTTCCCATCAGCCCCTGCGGGCTTAACACAGACGCGAGGAGACGCTCTCCCTTCGCGTCTCTCACAGCCTGCAGCCTGCAGCGAGGGAGGGAGGGAGAGAGAGAGACCCGACCCGACCCGACCCGACGGCTTCAGCTTGTAGACGGGGCCCCCGCGGCAGCAGAGGGGGCCCCGCGGCGGCAGCCACCAGGTTTTTTTTTAATTACATTTTACTTTAGGCCGGGGGGGGGGGTAGGACTGGTAATGGGCTATGGGGGGGGGTAGGACTGGTAATGGGCTATTGGGGGGGCTGGGGCTGGAAATGGACTGGGGGGGGGTAGGGCTGGTAATGGGCTATTGGGGGGGCTGGGGCTGGAAATGGACTGGGGGGGTAGGACTGGTAATGGGCTATGAGGGGGGGGGTAGGACTGGTAATGGGCTATGGGGGGGGGGTAGGACTGGTAATGGGCTATTGGGGGGGCTGGGGCTGGAAATGGACTGGGGGGGGGGGCTGGGGCTGGAAATGGGCTGGGCTGGGCTGGGCTGGGGGGGGTTAAGGCTAGAGGTGGGCTGATGGGGTTAGGACTGGTAATGGACTGTGGGCTGTTGGGGGGCTTAGAACTGGCAATGGGCTTTGGGGGGGGTTAAGACTGGTAATGGGCTGTGGGCTGATGGGGGCTGTCTGGTAATGGGCGATGGGGGGGGCTAGGACTGGAAATGGGCTGGGGGGTTAAGACTGGAGGTGGGCTGATGGGGTTAGGACTGGTAATGGGCTGTTGGGGGGGGTTAGAACTGGTAATGGGCTTTGGGGGGGTTAAGACTAGTAATGGGCTGTGGGCTGATGGGGGTTGTCTGGTAATGGGCTATGGGGGGCTAGGACTGGAAATGGGCTGGGGGGTTAAAACTGGAGGTGGGATGATGGGGTTAGGACTGGTAATGGGCTGTGGGCTGATGGGGGGGGTAGGACTGGCAATGGGCTATGGGGGGCTGACTGGAATTGGGTTGATGGGGTTAGGACTGGAAGTGGGCTGATGGGGGGTTAGGACTGGTAATGGGTTATAGGGGGGGCTTAAACTGAAAATGGGGTGATGGGGGGTTAAGGACTGAAAATGGGGTGATGGGGGGTTAGGACTGTAAGTGGGGTGATGGGGGGGCTAGGACGGGTATTGGGTTGGGGGGTTGCTAGGACTGGACCTGGGCTGATGGATGGCTAGGACTGGAAATGGGCTGATGCAGGGACTAGAAGGGAATGGATGCTGGGTGAGGCTGGAACTAGAAGGGAGCTGATGTTGGGGGAGGATTAGAATGGGATGGGGCTGGAAGAGTAAAATGGAGAAGGGAAAAATATTTTGTGTGGGAGGGATAAAAAATCTACAATTGGCCGGGTATTGGGAGAGTAAGTGGGGATTGAGGATGGAGGGGTAAAATTTGAGTGGATGAAATAGGAATGAGGAAAGAGCAAAAGGAGAAAGATTAGTATGTTAAAGCAGATGTAGAGAGAGAATGGAAAAAAATCTAGAAGAGAGAGAAGAAAGGACAAATGGACAGCAGACGATGGAGAGTTAGCAGAAGACACGAAGAAACCAGAAGAAAGTGGCTGAAGCAATTGCAGCTGAAAAAAATGCACAAAAGGTAGAAAAATATCTCTTTATTTTGAATTTATTAATTGGAATATGTCAGCTCTGGTAAATGTGCATCATTAACATCTGCGCTTTGTTTAGTACAAGAGCAAATTAATGTATAGTTTTATTTCTACAGTGTTGTACATTCCAAGTTTGGCTTTTGGGATTCCCAGTTTAATTATTGTCTTCCTGTTTCTAAATTGTGATTACTTGTTTGGTGATGGTCTATGTTCTGCATGTGTAACTGAGCTGAGGTGTTCTGTTTATATAATTCCTATTTGACATTGCCACTTGTTCTCTTTCTCCAGTAGGTCATGTATTGTTGTTCTCTGAAATGTATTGGTTTAATATTTGCAGTGTTGCCTTTTGATTGGTAGAGTATGGTGCTTTGTGAGTCCTGGTAGTGCTGTTAGGATACGGCGGGTTTACTATGGGCAGTGTTTGTAGTAGTTCCTAATGTGTCTGGCAGTTGGCACTGGATTATAGTAATGTAGAAATCTTTTAGTCTTTCTTTATCCATACACTCATTAAGAGGCACATTTACTAAAAGTTAGTATATGGTAACATTATGCAAATATTTATGCAAATGAGGTCCGCACCCCCCTTGGGCCGCCCCTGCTGGGGGCCCACAATTTTTGTTGGCGTAGGGCCTCACTCAAGGTAAATCCGGCCCTGCCCACAATAAATATGAGGAGTGGAGGAACCGCCTCATAGTTAGAGCCCTTGCTTGGTAATCTAGAGACCAGGCTTCAATTCCCATTAGCACTCCTTGAGGCCTTGGGCAAGTTACTTAACCCTCCATTGCCTCATAAGAAAGGCCTAGCAATCTACTTCTGGTCACACTGCCAAGAAAACTCTGGAGCTACTGGGTTACAAGGAGTCAGCATTGACTCAAAGGTACACATTGCATTTGCATTATAATAAATATGAGTGAGATTTATCTGAATGCACTGCTTCAATTGTATGCGCATTTATCTCATGCATTCTCATTGTGGATCGCTTGAAAATCTGACTGGTTTGGGTTCCCCAGTGTAGGTTTTGGAAACCTTGTCTAATTAATAATGTGTGATAAGGAGGGGGCAAGATGGGATCTGAATAGGTAGTGTGTGAATGAGCTTTATGCACTACTCTGCGTCGTTTCTGTCTGGAGATCTCTTACAGGAGCAATGCCTGGTAAGATGAGGGGGAAAGCCAAGCAAGAGCCGGACGCTGGTGGTGATCACATTAAGGGACAGAAGATTTTTCAGAGCTGTATGGGACGCAACAAGTTGAGTACGGCAGGAGTCTTGACCGGTGCAGTATATCCTGGCATTGACTGGAATGTCGATAGGGTTTTGCTTAGCCCTGAGGAGCCAGCAGCCCCCCAGTGACCAGGAAATATTACCCTCGAGAGTGCTATGGCATCTTCATGAGCTGCCAATGAATAGAGTGCAAGACGTGGATAGAGGGACAGCCTCCAATGACCTCCTCCCCAGGGTTGGCACTTCTGGGTAAGCGCAGAAGGGGGCTCTGACATCAGGAGGGCACCATCGCTAGCCACCACTCCCCATTCAGGATGTCCTGTGGACTGCAGGCAGTCTAGTAGAGAGTCTGCCTATGAGACATGCTGCTCCCACAGGAGAGACTGTGAGTAGCCATCATGGCCTTTCACAGCCTTCTGCATACGGGGATAGCATATTCTGTGGGAAGGGGCTGTGTGAGGCAGTGATCACGGCCCAGGGAAGCAGAGCCTACCCACAGGAGCAGCATATCCTGTGGGCAGGGGCTATGCAAGTCAACAATTGTGCCCTGCTTCTCTGGGCTGAGATTATGGCTTTCACAACACCTTCCTATGGAAGATGCTGCTCTATGGGCAGATTTAGCCCCTTATACATACAAGGGGAGAAGTAGTAGACATGATGGGGCATTGGGAGGTGGATGTGGCTGGGCACAGGGAGTGAGAAGGGAGATGCTGGATGCAGGGGAGAGGGAATAGGGAGCAAAGATAAGATTGAGGTGTGGGCTAGGGAGATAAAGGGAGATACTGAAGGGAGGGGGCAAAGAATGGAGGTTCTGGATGGAGGGGAAGAGAGCCAGAGAGAGTGAGACTGGATGGGGGTGAGAATTGTTAGACATGGAGGGAAAGAGAGAGTGAGCAAAAGGGGGAATAATGGACCAGGGAAGAAGAGCTGGGAATAGGAGGACTGGGGTGAAGGTTGAAAACTGGAAAGTACGGCGTAAAAATGAGGAGAATTGAGAACTGAATAGTAAAGGGTAGTGAAATCTGGGTGGATAGAGAGAAATAAATGGAAGAAAGCTGAAAGGAAAAAAAAATCAATATCCAAGATGGAAGGAAATGAAGAAAATAAAAGGAGAGACAAAAAATGGCAGATAGACTAGAGACCGTAGAAAGAGAGCTAAGAGAAAACAGAGGAAAGCAGAAGCCTCAGGTCTGGACCAGCATGATCAGAGAATAAAATGATCAGACAACAAGGATACAAAAAGTAATTTTATTTTCAGTTTAGTGATTGGACTTTGCGCTAACTTTATATTTTACACAGTATGAGGAAATGCATCTCTTTTATTTCTCTGATGTTGCACTGCATGCAGAGTCTGGCTTCTTGCTGTTTCAGTTTAGTTTTTGTCTACAAATAGCATTTTTATTTTTACTTAAGTTGTGGTCACTTTTTCTGTACTTGGTGAGGATCTGTGTTCTGAGTGTGTAACCGAGGCCAGGCGTTTTGTTAAAATGGAGTTTGTACGTAGGGATCTGTACTGTAGTAATTTGACTTGTTTAGCTTTTCAAATAGGTGTACAGATATTCTAGGGCTTGCTGCAATATTTATAGTGCTGCTTTTTTTGGGATAAGCCTCTTGTATGAGTGGTAGAGGTTTATGCTTGAATGGAATGGTAGATTTGTCCATGTAGATCTTTGATGACTTTGTAGAGTTTTATATTAGTTCACAATATGCCTGGTACTGGAGACTATTTATGTTGTTGTTGGTGAGATGACCAAAATCAGATTTTTTAAAAATATATTGAGTTTTGTGGGTGAATGCACCCATTTTCGAGGGAGAGGTTTCTGTGGATGCAGAATATATTCAAAAAGAAAAAGTGAGAACCAAAGCGCAGTTTATAACAAAATAGAATGAGTTATAATTTTATAATTTGGTGTTATAAACTGTGCTATGGTTCTCAGTTTTTCTTTTCGTTCCTTGGTATGTGAGCATCCTGCACTTTCTTTGTTTTTGCAGAATATATATTTACATTAACACTATGCTGGTCCAGTGTGCAGTTTCAGGAGTTATGTTGGGGTTGTGAAGCTCTTCTTGGTGTTGGAATAGGAGGTGTTGGAATGGGAGGTGTTGGAATGGGAGGTGTTGCGTTGGGATCACAAAGTATCTCTTGTTTTTCAGAGGCTGGAAAATGCTCTTGTTTTTGTGAAGGTGGAAAAAGCTGTATCATTCCTGTTTTTATGGAAATGGAAGGTGCTGCATGCGTATTCTTGATTCCTTCTTGATTGACATATTTATCAGCATGTTTCCTAAGCTCTGCACTGATAACATATGTGTGGGTCACATTTCCAGCATGGGACTGTAGGCAGTTATATCCCCCTGCAATTACTGCATTTCAACATGGCAAAACAGCTGCCGATGCAACTAAGACCGCCCACTGAGGTTGCATTAGTTGCACCCACACTAAATGTGCCGAACTATTATGTTAGTTTCTGCTGACAATGCAGGTGCCCGCATGTGAGAGTTCTTTCTCTTACCTCACTCTGAAGTAAAGTATAATTTTGGGAAAGAAAAACTGAAAATCTAGGAGTAATGGGTAAAAGCATGAACTTACTCCTTGGTCTGGCCAGAAAGTGGCCCTATTATCCTGCCTTTTCTCACACCAATTTTGCTTATAGTTTCTAGATATACACATATATGGTTATGTTTTTGATTCCTTCCTTCTGTACAAAATCTTTCTCTTGCATATTTTTTTCAATGAGGACAATATTTCTGAGCTATCCATACAACTGAGCATTTTTCTTTTGATTCATATCTAAAATTGTGCATGCTCTTGGATTATCACAGCCTGTTCATAATGATGCTAAATATTTACTGCACAGTAGTTATTTTTATTCTGGCTATGCATTTCCCCCCTTCACAACAATTTTCTTACAACATTGGCTTTGAAGGAGAAATACTAGCATCACGTCAAAAGAGTTCACAAAGGAGTTTTAGGAAAAACGAGAGTGGGGTCTAGCCAACATTAATAGGGAGGAGGAGCCAATTTCTAGGTTATAGGAGGGTACCAGAAATCCAAGCACCGGCCCTGCTCCTCCCTGTTGAATTTTGGAGCTGCTTCTTTGGGTTCTCCCAAATTATGAAATTGGAGGGGAGTGCAGGTAATGTCTGGACATGTTGCTGGGTTGTAGAAAAAGGCCTGCAGAGGTCACTATGGATAATCTCTGGGATGCCCTGAAGGTACTGGAGTCCTCTTTAGCAGGTTTGATTGTTAACTTGAAATCTGATTTAGAACTTCATTTTGTGGAGTTTCCTGTCCAGTATCAGTTCTTAACTCAAGTGGAAGTGAGATTGGAGGCTATAGAAAAATCTGATGTTGAAATTAAAGACCTGGTTATGGCTCAAATTAAAGAGAAAGAAATACTGAATCAGAGGATTAACTTTTTAGAAAATTAGTCAAGAAAAAACAATTTGCATTTTCTAAACTTTCCTAAGGAAGACCCTCAAGACTCTCTTATTCACAGAATACTTTGGACACATAATATAACCCACGGCACGCAGTAGATACAATTGCCTACCAGATAACCATAGGCCATGGAGCACACACACAACCATATAAGAGCGAGCTGTAAATAATTTGTACACCTGTATATAATATTTCCCTCCACTCTCCCCCCACTTTGATCCACATGTTGTTATGTACAATGAGAAGTTAGCTTGTGAACCACTTTGATTGAAGAATAAGGTGGTATATAAAATGGAATAATTAATTAAATAAATAAATAAATAAATCTGAGAGAGGTACTTGAACTTCCCTCAGATAATCTACCTCGCACTCACTGCCTGGAAGAAGTAAGAGCTCTGCTATAGGTGGGCAGGATGATAATTGTATGAATCTAACCAGCTTTCTGGAATTATCCTTGGAAATTATAACGGAGAGGACTACTCTGGTTGTCTCCTTTGCATTTGAATTGGATTAAGACTGTTTTTTATTTATTTTTCTATCATATCAATTCTGCTTTTCTGGGCTCAAAATGTTGTCGGGCCTTTTTGGCTCTTTGACTGAGAACCTTGACTCTTGGAGTTGGTTTTGAATTAAAATTTCCTTGTAAGTGTGTAGTATTTTTTTTTGGGTAGGGGGAAATTTATATATTTTTTGAACCCAGTCAATTCATTGAGTTTCTTGTTGCTAGAGAAAAAGTACATGTTACTTTAGGTAGCCTCATTGAAATGTGGAAAACAGCTGATCCTATTTAATTCAATTCCATCACATCTATACTTAAATATTTCCTTTTCTGGTTTGTGTTTTCCTAAATCTCTCCCCTTTAAATATTGGTGGACTATCACATTTCTGAGATTTCCCTTACTGTAATTATTTTCCTGGTTTTGGTTTATTACATGTATTTCATATATGTCGCTTGAGTGATATGCATATTTGAAATTTTCTATAAATAAAAAATAAATTAATTAAAAAAACATAATACATGGCACATTAAAGCAACATTTTAGCACAGGATAATTTCCACAAGGTTCACTAAACTATGTGTATGCATGGCTTTGTTGAAGCAACATGGTAATTCCCCATCCCAGGTCGTCCATGTTTCAAACAGCCCACACAATGGTGATAGCTGCACTAACCATTCTGTAACTGCTCTTGTTTCCTGTTCTATTATGGCAAAAAGAAAAGACAGACTATGGATTTTCCCCTTTGAGCCCGGCTGCCTAACTTGGAGTGTTCAATGAATACCTTTGTGGAGTAGTCAGGGTCCCAAAAATGCATCTCAGGAGTAAGCCTGGATATTTTCACACAAGAACCAGCCCTTAATAACCTACCTGTGTTACTGTGAGAATATGACATGGCTTAACAGTTGCTCAAGAGGAAGAGCTTGGTAAAGGAGATGTGTTGAACTCCCCGGAGGAACATTTGCAGGTGAATATAGCAGATGGAGTTGTGTACTATGAGAATTTCAGGAGCAAGATTACTCCAGTGGATTCATCTGTAAATCAAGCTCTGAGGGTGGCAAACAGTGGATGAGAGTAGAAAGTGGTGGCATGGTATTTGTCCGAATTACCTAAGCAATTAAAAAATATTCCTTCTTTTTATCAGTTCCAAAAAGAGCTGAAAATGTGTTTTTTTAATCTAATTAGTTGAATAGTTTTTATTTATACCCTTTTCATCTTTGTTTAATTTCCTTGCTGCAAAACCACACAGAACCACAGTTTTGATTTGGATCGTTGCGGTATACAAATCTGTATTAGATTAGACATGTGCAGGTCCTCCACCAAAAATGTGGTTTGTCTTCATTAAAAATACAGTATTAGGCATTTTTGTTTGTTTTTATCATTTTTGGGAGGCATTTGTTTTAATTAGATGCCTACTATTCGTGCTATGACTCTTTTGCAAATGCAAATCAATTGTGTGTTAATTGATAGGTATATGCAATTTACACACACTTTCATAGAAACATAGAAACATGATGGCAGAAAAAGACCCCTTTTTACCTTTAGAGATCCTCTGTGTTTGTCCCATGCTTTTTTGAATTTAGATACTGTCCTCATTTCTACCACCTCCACTAGGAGACTATTCCACGCATCTACCACTCTTTCCATAAAGAAATATTTCCGCATATTACTCCTGAGTCTATCCCCTTTCACCCTCGTCTTATGTCCCCTCATAGCAGAGCTTGCTTTCAATCAAAAGAGGTTCTCCTCCTGTGCATTCATATCACCTTTGTCCCACATTTCCTCAAGTATACATATTAAGTTCCTTAAGTCTGTCCTTATATGCACCCTTGGATTGTTGCAGCCCAAATGCATGACCCTACATTTTTTAGCATTAAATCTCAGCTGCCAAATTCTAGACCAGCAGACAACTGGAATGTCTGGCAATGGTGGCAGCCGAAGGTTCTGCGCCATCTTTTTCTTTGTTTTTCCTGAGACTCTGTCTCAAAAATGGCTAAGCCTGCCACATGTTGAGACAAAAAAACAGAGATGCCTTGAAAATGCAGCAACCTGGTTTGGGTAAGTCTTAAGAACTGATAAAAATTCAATGTCGGAGAGTTGTTTAGAGAGAGACTTGTGCTTTTGTTTCTTTACCATCTCTAGAAATTGTACCCATGAAGAAACCATCGGTAAGTTTGCTCCTCCCCCTTCCCAGCATGGAAGGTAAAAGCTCAGTTTTCCCATGGGAAGTGGCCACGGTTGTGTGACTGTGGGCACGTGACCAAAGGGGTGTGATCAAAAGGGCACGTTCTGCCAATTTGGAGTCCCTTCAGAGCATGAAGAAGCACCGGAAGAAGCTCTGAATTGTTATGGGTAAGCAGAAGGCAAAGAACAGGGCATCTGGAGGTGCTGGAGGAGCAGGCCTAATCAACGGGCCTATGGACCTCCATGTGTAGCCTGTTGCTTTGCCTCTTTTTACAACCGCGAGTAATACTTAGGATATTGAAACCTCCTTGAGTTCTGGTTGCCCTATGCACCCACCCCAGCCTTCTTCTATAATATGCTTGTGGGCTTCAGATGCTAGTAGTGGTTCTCAGAGAGCCACTTCTTCTCCGCCTGCAAGTGAGCACTCTCCGTGATTCTCCTCCTCTCAAGCCCCCCGGCTGGTGTTTGGAACCCCAAGGCAGTTTCTCTTGAGTCATCATCCTCAGGTTTGGTTGTGCTGTTGGACTCCTCCACTGAGGTTTCCTTGAGGGATGTTTGGGGTAAGCTATTGAGAGTGGAATCAGTATTGACTGGGACTATGGGTGAATTGTGCAAGTTTTCTGAAGAGTCTATGGACAAATTTAAAAAGCAGGACTCTTTAATTTCATCTTTAGAATCTTGTGTAATGAAACTTGAGTGCTCTCAGCCCTCATAGCGGTCTCTAGTGGGGGCAATAGTTAAGGATAATTTGGTTATTCATACCAGACTAGAGGCAATGGAAAATCAATTAAGGGCAAGGAATTTGCGATTCCTGAATTTTCCTGTGATGTGGCTTCTGTCCCCCCTCGAGCTGCTGAAAAAGTCTTTTGAAAGAAATGTTGTTGTTTAGTAATGTTGATGTGCTACAGTATTTATTTCTAAGTTATTTTATGTTTCCAAGGGGACTCGGGTAGAAGTATCCTTAGGAAAGGGGTTGGATTCCATCGCCTCTCTGGATATCCTTGATTTGACTGCTTTTCTTGAGACCTCTCAGGACATTGTCTCTGAGAGGGCAACTTTGTTGGTCACTTTTGGACTGGAGGCTGATAAGACTGCTGTCTTGAAATTATACTTTATAGAAAAGCTTCTTCTCTTTTGTGGCCAGCTGTTAAACATTTTTCGTGATGTTGCCATCCTACGCAAATGTTAGGAAGGCTTTCTTGCAGTTGTGGCCTAAAGTCTTGGATATCAGAGCCACCTTCCATCTCTATGACTCCAAAACTGCAGATCTAGCGGGGAAATCTTCCTTGGGTTGTTAACTAATAAGAGAAAATTGCCTCCTTTAGTCAGGTGGTGCATATCAATCCCTTTGTTACTCTAACCTGCCATCATGATCTTTATTGTCTTTTCTTTTATTTAAAAAAATCTTTATTCAAATAATAAAGTAGGGATTTTTTACAAAGTCCACATCATGAGGGAAGCACTTCCATAATTACAAGTCATATTCACAGGAAACAAAACTCAAGCGAAAAAAAAAATGGACTCAAAGCCATCTAAATCACTAAAGAAACATCCAGAGTCCTGAAATAGCCAACTATATCCCTTTTAACATAACAAGGAAGCAACTAGCACATTATTACAATCACTAAGGATGCAAAACCTTCCCAGCCAAAAACAATTCCAATTGAGCTGGATCAAAGAAAGCATATTTATCATTTTGATAACTAACAAGACACTTGACAACTAACAAGATCCATCATGATCTTAATACTGCAGACATACGAGTATGATACTCAGATAGAGTGCATGCATAGGTAAAGGATGGAGGAAGGATTACATGGTCTTGAAGAAACAAATTGTATGACCTGAAGCAGGGCCAGCCCCAGAGTTGATTCAAGGTGTTAGTGCACTAGGCAAACCTTAAGCTTTATACCCCCTGGCTTAAAAAAATCTCTTGTTTAATGTTGAATGGCCTGCTCTTTGCTGCCCAGAAAAAAACTGCCACCCTAGGTGACCTCTAGGTGACTGCCTAGTTTCCATGGTCAGCCCTGTCTAGAAAAAAATAAGAGAGGATCTTGGATAAAAATAGTAAAGAAAACAGACATTTTTGATAAAATACCTTTTTAATGTTTTCTTTTTGTCCCAAAAGATCTCTGAAATAGTAAGAGAAACACATTTTGAACCAATACTATTGATATCCTAACTTAAATAATAGGATTGGCTAGAAGTTGTTTTCAAGCCCCCCAGGACCTCAGTTAGGCCCATTGATAACATACATATCTACACTTGTACTCTGTGGTTAGGACAAGGTACTTCAGGCCGGAGGGTCGGGGGTTCAAGCCCCACCTGGGGGCAGCAATCTCAGGCCGGAGGGACTGGGATTTCTAGTCCTATAGGCACTCCTTGTGGTCTTGGGCAAACCACTTAACCCTCCATTGCCCATGTTCCCTGTATGTATTAGTGTGTGTGTGTCTCATATCCCCTCGTGTTAAATGTATCCCCCAATTGACCGCTTTGATCCGGTGAAAAGCGGGATATAAATACAGCTAAATAAATGCCCTCACGTATGGAGCAGAAAGAGCTTAAAGATCCCAAAGTACCCATGCCTACCAATAGCCAAATTAATATGAATAAAATACAGTCTCTAAAATGCTTGTATGAAAATGCTAGAAGTCTAAAAAATAAGATGGGAGAGTTAGAATATATAGCAATAAATGAGAGGTTAGATATGATTGGAATCTCAGAGACATGATGGAAGGAGGACAATCAGTGGGACACTGTGATACCTGGGTACAAATTATATCGCAATGATAGAGCTTATCAAATTGGTGGAGGGGTTGCGTTTTATGTTAGAGAGGGCATTGAGTCAGAAAGGATTAAAGCTTTGCAGGAAACAAATTTTGCTGTAGAATCTCTATGGATTGAAATTCCATGTAAAAAGGGGAAAGCAATGGCAGTGGGGGTATACTATTGACCACCTGGCCAGAATGAACAAATGTATAATGAAATGCTCAAAGAAATCAAGGAAGCTAACAAAAGTTACAGCACAGTAATAATAATGGGTGATTTCAATTACCCCGGTATCGACTGGATCAGTGTCACGGCAGGACATGTTAGGGAGATAAAGTTCCTAGATGAAATAAATAACAGCTTCTTGGAGCAGCTGGTTCATGAACCAACTAGAGGGGAAGCCATATTGGACCTAGTCCTTAGTGGAACACCAGATCTGGTGCAAGAGATAAGGGTGTTGGGGCCAGTTGGTAATAGTGATCATAGCATGATCACATTTCATTTAATTAGTGGAGGAGGGATAGTAAGGAAATCCACAGTACTACTGTACCTTTTAACTTTCGAAAGGGAGACTATGATAAAATGAGGAAAATAGTTAAGAAAAAACTAAAAGGAACAGTTGTAAAGATTAAAGACTAACATCAAGCTTGGTTGTTGTTGAAAACTACTATCTTGGTAGCCCAGAACAGCTGTATTCCACACTTTAAGAAAAGTGGAAGGAAGTCCAAAAAACTGCCAGCATGATTTAAAGGCAAGATCAGAGAGGCTGTTGTTGCCAAAACAGCATCTTTCAGGAAATGGAAAAAAGAGCCAAACGACGAAACCTGGAAACAGCACAAGCACTGGCAAGTTAAATGCAAGGCATTGATAAGGCAGGCAAAGGGAGAATTTGAGAAGAAGCTTGCTGCGGAAGCAAAAACACGTAATAAAGACTTTTTCAAGTGCATTCGTAGCAAAATACCTGTGAGAGTGTCAGTTGGTCCATTAAATGATAGAGGGGTTAAAGGGACACTAAGAGGCGACAAGGCAATAGCAGAGAGACTGAATGAATTCTTTGCTTCGGTCTTTACTAAGGAAGATGTAGGGATGTTACCCATGACTGAAGTAGTATTTAAAGGTGCAGAAGAATTGAAGGAAATATTGATACATTGGGAAGATGTATTACAACTATTAGATAAACTGAAGAGTAGCAAATCACCTGGGCTGGATGATATACATCCAAGGGTGTTGAAAGAACTAAAATATGAAATTGCAGACATGCTATTAGTAATCTGTGAACTATCATTAAAATCATCTGTAATACCTGAAGATTGGAGGATGACGAATGTAACACAAATTTTTAAAAAGGGTTCCAGGGATGATACGGGAAATGACAGACCGGTGAGCCTGATGTCAGTACCGGGAAAAATGGTAGAAACCATCATAAAGAACAAAATTGCTGAACATGTAGATAGTCATGGCTTAATGGGAGACAGCCAAAATGGCTTTAGACAAGGAAGATCTTGTCTTACTAATCTGTTATGTTTTTTTGAAGGTGTGAATAAACAGGTAGACAAAGGTGAGTCTGTTGATATAGTGTATTTGGACTTTCAGAAAGCCTTTGACAAGGTCCCTCATCAGAGACTTTTAGTAAAAGTAAAGAGTCATAGGATAGGAAGCAGTGTACTATTGTGGATCAGGAACTGGTTAAAAGATAGATAGCAGAGGGTAGGGCTAAATGGCCAATTTTCCCAATGGAGAAAGGTGAATTGTGATGTACCCCAGGGATCTGTGCTGGGTCCCCTGCTTTTTGACATATTCATAAATGACCTGGAAAAGGGAATAACGAGTAACGTTATCAAATTTGCAGATGGCACAAAACTATTTAAAGTTCTTAAAACCCAAGAGGATTGTGGAAAATTGCAAGAGGATCTTGATAAATTGGAAGACTGGGCATCAAAATGGCAGATGATATGTTATGTGGACAAGTGCAAAGTTATGCACCTAAGGAAGAACAACCCAAACTATGGTAACACAATGCAAAGTTCCACATTAGGAACCACCACCCAGGAAAAAGATTTAGGCGTCATTGTGGATAACATGCTAAAACCCTTGGCCCAGTGTGCAGCGGCGGCCAAGAGAGCAAATAGAATGCTAGGTATCATAAGGACAGGAAAATAAAACAAAGGATATTATAATGCCTCTATATCGTTCCATGGTGAGACCGCACCTTGAATATTATGTTGAATATTACGTTATATCTTAAAAAGGATGGAAGGTTACCCCTATGCAGAAAGGCTAAAAAGGTTTGGGATCTTTAACCTGGAAAAGAGACAGCTGAGGGGAGATATGATAGAAGTCTATAAATTAATGAACGGAGTGGAAAGGGTAAACGTAGATCAATTGTTTACATTATCAGAATATAGAAAGACTAGGGGACATGCAATGAAACTACAGTGTAAACTATTTAAGACTAATAAAAGAAAATATTTTTTCACTCAACGTGTAATCAAACTCTGGAATTTGTTACTGGAGGATGTAGTAAAGGCTGTTAGTGTAGCTGGGTTTAAAAAAGGTGTGGACAAGTTCCTAGAGGAAAGGTCCGTAAACCATTATTAAGAAGTGACCCAGGATATCAATGCTTGACCCAATACAAGCATTGTGGAACCTGTGTCTTTTGGGGAAACTGCTAGGTACGTATGACCTAGATTGGCCACTGTTGGAAACAGGATACTGGGCTTGATGGACCTTGGTCTGATGTAGTATGGCATATCTTATGTTCTTATGTGAATAGTGGAGTACCCCAGGGATCTGTGTTGGGTCCACTGCTTTTTAGCATATTCATAAATGACCTGTAAATAGGAATAATGAGTGAGTATTCAAATTTGCAGATGACACAAAATTATTCAAAGTTGTTAAAACCTAAGATGATTGTGAATAATTGCAAGAGGACCTCAATAAATTGGAAGATGGATGTTCAAATGGCAGACAAAATCTAATGTGGGCAAGTGCAAAGTTATGCACCAAGGAAAGAACAACCCAAACTATAGTTGTAGAATGCAAGGTTCCACATTAGGAACCATCAGGAAAAAGATTTAGGCGTCATCATGGATAACATGTTGAAACCATTTCCCTAGTGTGCAGTGGCAGCCAAGAAAGCAAATAGAATGTTAGGAATCTTAAAGAAAGGAATGGAGAATAAAACAAAGGATATTATATGGCTCTGTATCGTTCCATAGTGTGTCTGTACCTTGAATATTGTGTGTGATTCTGGTCACCGTATCTTAAAAAAGAATATAGTAGAATTAGAAAAGGTACAGAGAAGAGCCACCAAAATGGTAAAGGAGATGGAAGGATACCCATATGAGGAGAGGTTAAAAAGTTTAGGGATCTTCAACCTGGAAAAGAGATGGCTGAGGGGAAATATGATAGAGGTCTATAAATTAATGAATGGAGTGGAACAGGTAAATGTAGATCAATTGTTTACATCATCAAAATGTATAAAGACTATGGGACATGCAATGAAGCTACAGTGTAACCATATAGGACTAATAAAATAAAATATTTTTCACTCACTGCGTAATCAAACTGGAATTCGTTACCAGAGGATGTAGTAAAAGTTGTTAGTGTAACTGGGTTTTAAAAAGTTTGGACAAGTTCGTGAAGGAAAGGTCCATAAACCATTATTAACGGGGACCCAGGAAATCCACTGCTTGCCCCAATACAAGTATTGTGGAAACTGTGTCTTCTGGGAAAACTGCTAGGTACTTGTGACCTAGATTGGAAACAGGATCCTGGGCTTGATGGTCTGTCCCAGTATGGCATATCTTATGTTCTTATTTTCTATATTATAGAAGTGCTAAAGTACCAAATGGCCGTGCTTCGTGAATGATAATTGCTATAAGACCCGATGAAAACTCATTCAACAATTCACTTGTGTATTATTATACAGTATTTCTTTCTTTGTCACAAACATAAGCCTCAGAAAATACCCAATAGCACTACAAAGTCTGGGAATGTAATACAGTTTCCTAGACGTGTGCTGGGTGTAATACATCAACGGCTTATGAATAGTGAAGAACCAAGTAACGGTCACTAATAGTCTCAATGGTAGCAAATGGAAAAAAAACACTTAGCTCATTTATCAATGTGACACGTCTTTGTCTTCTTATTTTTTCAATTTTCTACTGTTCGCTCTTTTCTACTGTTCGCTCTTTTATTACTTGCCGTTCCTATATTGTTGAAAGACAGCTATAGTCTTACAAATGAGAGACTTTTATTTAAACGAGGCTTTAACTCAACTTAATGACACCACTACATACTCGGTGTTACTGCAAGACCCTAGCATTGAGCTTCAAGCCACGATTAAGGAGCTCACTCAGGTTGCATTAAATAATAAGATCATTTCTAAAAAGGAACACAGGTTTTTAAATGCAGTGGATCCGCGGTTGGCCCAATTTTATACGGTCCCCAAAATACACAAGCATTCCACGCGGCCTCCAGGTCGTCCCATTGTGTCCACCAAAGGGACACTACTAGAACCTGTGTCTACTTATTTAGACTTTTTTACGTCTGCTATTGACGGACATTCCATCCTATCTTAGGGATACCACCCATTTTCTGTCTATATTGAAAAATCTTTCTTGTTGGGCCAAAGATGATCGGATATATCTAGTGACTTTGGATGTTCAGTCCTTGTACACGAGTATTCCGCAAGAAGCAGCCAGTTCTATAGTACAACAAGCTTTGAAAGCTCGTGGGGACTTATTTCCGTTACAATTACAATTTTTATCCGATCTCACTTCCTTAGCCCTGTTCAGGAATTTTTTTGAGTTTCAAGGTGTTCTTTACCATTAAATCTCAGGAGTGGCCATGGGGGCCACCTGTGCTCCGTCGATAGCTAACCTCTATATGGGGTTTTTTGAGGAAAAGTTTTTTCCCACTTCACCTTATCACACTAACATCAAGGCATGGCATTGATATGTCGATGACGTCTTTTTATTATGGCAGGGCACAGAATCTTCACTGAAACTCTTTTTTCATTGGTTGAATTCCCAAGATGTTAACATCAAATTTACAAGTGAGTTCCATAAACACCATATCACCTATTTGGTCGTACAGATTGTAAGGGAAGAGAATGGATGGGGGACTTCTATATATCGTAAATCAATAGACAGAAATACTTTCCTCCATCATGACAGCGCTCATCCCCCTCATCTGAAAAATAGCCTGCCTTTATCTCAATTTTTGAGATATCGTCGGAATTGTTCGGACGTCCAGAAATGTAAACAACAGTCCAAACAACTCAAAGAAAATTTTTTGGCTAGAGGCTATTCTAGTCATATAGTACAACAAGCTTATCGACGGGCGTTATATAATAATCGTGATCTGTTATTATTACCAAAAAAGCCAGTAGGGATTTCGGACAAGGACCATCACATCAATTTTGTCACACATTATTCTCCGGCCAGTTCTCGAGTACAGAAGATTCTTAGAAAATATAGTCCAATGTTACATACTACACCTGGTTTACAAGATAAATCAATACGCTGTGTGTGGAAACGCAGCCATAACCTAAAATAATATTTGAGTCCCACCAAACTGCGACCGGAGAAATCCGCAGATCAGAATGTTTTCACAACTGGTCATAAAAAATGTGGACAATGTGGGATATGTGCAATAACTATCGAGCGATCCCATTTTTTCCACAAAGGCACCACTTATATGCTTAAGCAAGCTACCACTTGTGAATCCACCCATGTCGTTTATGCAGTGGAGTGCCCTTGTGGCTTGTTGTATATAGGCAAGACTATTCGCCCTTTTAGGATCAGGATGAAGAAACATGAAAGCCGACTTCGTTGCATTCGGAGAGAAGCTCCACTGGTTGAACATTGCTCTGCTGAACGCCACACGTTTGCTCAGCTTCGCTGTTGAATCATTGAACAAGTGCTGAACAACGGTATGGGGAGATCACGCGATAAATTGTTGCTCTTTCGAGAGCAGTGGTGGATCTATACCCTAGATACTGTCCAACCAAGGGGGCTCAATTTTAACATAGATTGGTCTGTCTGTCTTTAATATGTGATTATTCAGCACCTGACTCTCAGTTGGCCTTTAAAAATGGCAGTTTCGTCTTTAGAGCGCATGCGCGGCATTCTCAGCTTTCCTGAAGGAGTAACGGGAGGTTGATGGTTTAAGACTACAAACTACGCCGGTATCAGGTTAAACACTGTTCATTTTATAAGTTCTAGCAATATTATATAGCTTGGTGGATTCTTTTGATGACGGTATTATTCAGTCATTGAGGATGTCATTTTTCTTTAGAACATGTTGAAGATCAAGTCCCTTGAGAAACCCCCAGAGGAGAAACGCACGGGCGCCTTATAAGATTGGCGTTAAAAAAGGGACATTGCCTTTCTTTCAACAATATAGGATCGGCAAGTAATAAAAGAGCGAACAGTAGAAAATTGAAAAAATAAGAAGACCAAGATGTGTCACATCGATAAATGAGCTAAGTGTTTTTTTTCCATTTGCTACCATTGAGACTATTAGTGACCGTTACTTGGTTCTTCACTATTCATAAGCCGTTGATGTATTACAACCAGCACACGTCTAGGAAACTGTATTACATTCCCAGACTTTGTAGTGCTATTGGGTATTTTCTGAGGCTTATGTTTGTGACAAAGAAAGAAATACTGTATAATAATACACAAGTGAATTGTTGAATGAGTTTTCATCGGGTCTTATAGCTTATTTTCTATATGACATACATGAATTCCTTCAAAGCTCCACACTTTATCCCCTCTGTTCCTCACACTCACACACTCCACACATGAAACCAGAACTCACATACACCAATACCCTTATTTCCCCACCACACACACAACCACATGCACATGACAAATTGACATATATCCCAATGTGCACTTCTAACACATATGAATATCCATACACACACCACAAATGTTTTATTTTAGAAATGTCCCTCTACATACACATTGACATAACCACATGCCGCCTTACATATACACTAACATAACCACCCCTAACTTTGCGGAGACCCCCCATTTACCTGCCACACACACAAACACATGTATACCCTTTACCTGCAACATACAATCCTACAACCTTCTACTACCTACAATCAAGCATTCCTTTCTATGCCACACACAGACTCACACCCACACATTCCTACACCTGTATAACCACTATGCATATACTATATATACCTCACTCATCTACAGCCATATCGATTTCCACTCACATCCACACATCCACCCACTTGCCCATGTAAGACCAACTAGCTCCCAAAGCTCCAAACACAAGATCAAAAGAAAGAGCTCCCAACAATCATGCAACAGATCCTTCACTCTCTTCACACCCTATATCTGGAACATCCTCTTAAAAACCCTAAGAGTGACCAAAACCATACCTGAAATATGAAAAAAGCTCAAGACCCACCTCTTCACTGAATTCTTTGGACATGATGAACAGGATAACTCTCACATGATCTCCCAACTCCCCACCCCTAACACCTAGTAATCTGACATATTTTTAACACCTTGACCACCATGTTTATCTCCAGTTGTCCCCAGTTAATGCCCACCCCAACCCAATGCTTTTTGCTTACCCATCCCACCCAACCCAGTTCTATGTATTTTCTGTTCAGTTTTGTGCAAAGCAATTCCATGTAAAGCAGTTCCCTTGCTGTTAATGTTCCATATATACCACTTCGACTTAATGAGAAAGTGACATATAAACCTTGTTAAATAAATAAGAGGCAATTTTATAAGGAGTCATGGATGTGCTCAGAGTTGGAGCTTAGGTTGAAAGCATAGTAACTCACTTTTAACAGGGGATCTCTGTGAACAGCAGGTATCAGTCCTCACATATGGGTGGCATCGATGTCTATGGAGCCTGCATGCAGCATTTCTCCAGCTTTCAAAGAAAGCCTTTGAGGTATGTGTGGTCCCCTTCCCACCCAAAGGTGCCGTCTTGCTTAGTCAGATGACATAGCTAGGACGGCAATAAAATATATAAGAAGTTAGGGAGGCAACTCCCATGGGACGAGGGAGGGTTGTGAGGATTGATTCCTGCTGTTCCTGGTGAACACTGCTACAGGTGAGTAACTACACTTTTTCTAGGAACAAGCAGGAAGTCAGTCCTCACATATGGAACTTCCTAGCTCCAGGCTGCCGAGGACCAAACTAAGTCGGCACCAATGGCGATCAATTGGGTAACCGTGAGTTGCAGAAGGTGAGTCCCCACTGACAGACTCTGCAAGACCCTAGAGTGCAGCAACACTATCCTCCAGTAGCCTGAACACAGAAGGGTTGGAGGGCAGGAGTTGCCTACACCCTGAGAATATTACAGCCAAAGGCACTATTCCTGCAGGACTCGCTCTTCAGGCAGTAGTGAGCTGCGAATTTATGAACTGAAGACCATGTGGCTGTCTTGCAAATTTCCATCACCGGCACTGAGCAGAGGTTGAGCACCATGTGGCCATTGCCCTTACACGATGCACTGTAATCTGGTGCTCGAGGGGGATGCTAGCTCACTTGAAGGCAAGGGCAATACAGTCCGCCACCCAAGTGGACAGAGTTTGCTTAGTTACGGGAAGCCCCAGTCTACTGGGGTCATAAGACACAAAAAGCTGAGGAGCTTTTTGATGGGCCTGAGTCCATTGCAAGTAGAAGAATAGGGCCCGCTTGCAATCTAGTGTGTGACGTATTAATTCTTCCCTGCTGGCATGAGGCCAGGGGAAGAAGGTGGGGAGGACCACCTCTTGGTTGAGGTGGAAAGGAGATACCACCTTCCAGAGGAATTTGGGATGTGTGCGGAGCACTACCCTGTTCTTATTGAACGTCGTAAATGGTGGATCCACCACCAGAGCCTGGAGTTTGCTCACCCTTTGAGCAGACATGAGGGCCACCAGGAAGGCCACCTTCCAAGACAGGTATCTCAGGTGGCAAGAGGAGTGGTCTAGTGGTTAGGACAAGGTGCTTCAGGCCGGAGGGCCGGGAGTTCAAGTCCCACCTGGGGACAGCAATCTCAGGCCGGAGGGACTGGGATTACTAGTCCTATGGGCACTCCTTGTGGTCTTGGGCAAGCCACTTAACCCTCCATTGCCCATGTTCCCTGTAAGTATTAGCATATGTGTCTCATATTCCCTCGTGTTAAATGTATCCCCCAATTGACCACTTTGACCCGGTGAAAAGCAGGATATAAATACAGCTAAATAAATAAATAAATAAGAGGCTAGGGGCTCAAATGGTGGTTTAGTTAGCTGGGAGAGCACCATGTTGAGGTATCATTCTGCCCTGGAGGGCAGAGGGAAGGCTTGGACAACAAGAGGCCCCAGAGAACTCTAGAGACCAGGGGCTGGCTAGAGAGATGTTTTCTCTCAATAGGGTGGTTGTGCGCAGCTAAGGCACTTAGATGCACACTTACCGAATTGGATTTCAGCCCAGTGTGAGACAGGTGTATTAGGTACTGAAGAACCAGTTGCATATGACAGGTGAAGGATTCTCCTCCTTCTCCACAAACCAGACAGAGAACCTTCTCCACTTAAGGGTGTACGCCCATCTGATCTCCTCGTCTTCCCCTAGAAGGATGAAGAGTGCCAGCACTAACCTTTTAGCAGCCACGCCATTAGCGTTAGCAACCCCAGGTTGTGAGCCCTCCTCCAGGGACAGGAGGTCTGGAGCCTGGCCCAGTGGATCTGGGAGTGCCATCGACAGGAATAGCAGCAGAGAACCAGGGTTGCCTGGGCCACCAAGGTGCAATCAGTATGACTGACACCCCTTCGCTCTGGACCTTGAAGAGCATCTTGGAGATAAGGGGGGTCAGTGGGAACACATATAGTAGGCCCTCTGACCACGAGATTAGGAAGGCATCTGCTTCCACCCTCCCCCAGTTGCAGCTGGCATGAGAAGAAGCACAGTAGCTGTGCATTATCTGGGGAGGCAAAAAGGTCTATCACGGGCCTACCCCAGCAGTGGAAGAGTTGCTTCATTACCCTTGGGTTCAAGCACCAATCGTGTGGGTGAAGGACTCTGCTCAGCCTGTCTGCTAAGCAGTTTTCCGGGTCTGGCAGGTATATCACTAACAGGAGCATGCTATTGCACACTGAGAAGGAGAGGAGGGCCACCGCCTCCTGGCAGAGGGAGTATAAGCCCGTGCCCCCCTGCTTGTTGATATAAAACATGGCCACCTGGTTGTCTGTCTGGATCAGCACAGGTTGAGGCCACAGGTGGTGGCGGAACGCTTGCAGGGCCAGGAAAATTGACTTAAATTTAAGGAAATTGATATGCAAGAGTGACTCCTCCTGGGACCAACACCCTTGCGTGCGGTGGTCCTGCAATGCGCTTCCCAACCCAGGAGGGAGAAATCTGTTGTCAGGGTCCTCTTCAGTATGAGTGCCTTGAATGGCATTCTTGCCTGGAGGTGGAGCAGATTTTGCCACCAGGTGAGGTATTCGGTCAGTTGGTGGATGACTCTGATTCTGTCCCGTAATCTGCCCATGGCTTGAGCCCACTATGAGCGGAGGCACCATTGGGCTGTCCACATGTGTAGGCAGGCTAGTGATGTGATGTAGACCGTTGAGGCAATGTGGACCTACAGGCAGAAAAGGAGGCAAGCCGGTACTGACCGGCAGCATTGTACCTCTGCTGCAAGCTGTATGAGGTGGTCTGCCGGTTTCCTTGGAAGGACAGCCTTGACCCGTGTCCAACTGCACCTCTATGAACTCAAGACTTTGGGTTGGAGTGAGATGGGACTTGGGGTAGTTTACCCCAGGTGCCGCAGTAGGAGGATTGTGTGCTCTGCAGCCTGCCTGACCTTTGAGGCTGTACCGTCCCTGATTAGCCAGTTGTCTAGGTAGGGGAAGACAAAAGCCCTTTGAAGACGTATGTGAGCGGCTACCACTGTCAAGCATTTGATAAAGGCCCTTGGTGAGGAGGCCAGGCCGAAGGGCAGCCCTCTGTACTGGTAGTGCCCTCCTCCCACTACACTGGGTACTGTCTGTGGGTGGGGTGGATCAGAATGTGAGTGTACACATCCTTTAGGTCCAAGGAGCACAACCAATCTCCTTGGTGGAGGTAGGGCAGTAGTATTCCAAGATATAGCATCTTGAACTTCTCCCTCACCATAAACGTGTTCACGTTTTGCAGATCTAGTATGGACTTGAGGCCCCCTGTCTTTCTGGGGACAAGGAAGTACCTTGAGTAAAAGCCCTTCCCCCACAGATGCCTGGGTACAGGCTCCACAGCCTTGTCCCTGAGCAGACCAGCGAGTAGAAGGGTCTGGTGAAGGAGACGTCACACTGTCTCTTTTGGAAAGAACTTGGGTGGTACTTGTTGTAAGTGGAGGGGGTATCCCTCCTTTATCACCTGCAGCACCCACTGGTCTGAGGTGACCTTGGCCCACTTCTGGGCAAAGAGTGCCAGGCAACCCCCTGTGGGCTGGTAAGGGTCTCCCGGGGGAGGGGAGGCCCTATCCTGGGAGTCAAAAACTCCCCCTGCTTGGGCTGTTGTTGGGGCTTGGGGCTTCTGAGCCTTGGGCTTCTGAGCTCCTTGGCCCTGCCTCTTAGGATGAGAACCCTGTTGCTGGCCTGAGAAGGACTGGTATCGGTGACTCTGTTGGAAGTGCCCCTTTTTCCCATGGAATAAGGGTCCCCCAGTGTTTCTTGTGGGGGAAGGAAGAGGTCTTCTTTGAGAGCCTTTGTCGGGTTTACTACTTTGGCTTCAATTTCGGCTGCCTTGTTGGCATGGGTTTGCTGAACAAGTTCTCACCGGTGCAGGGGACATCAGCTGCTGCTACTTGATCCGCTGACTCAAGTCCATCATAGGCCACCTGGGAGAGGAACTTTAAGCATTCCTTGATCCCGGAGGTCAGAGCTTGGAACTGATGGAGAGGTTGCCTGGCCAGCCCCACCGAGAACCAAGACAACTCCTGGGTCAGGACCTTCAAATACATGCCTATGTATAGCTCATAGGCCTGGATTCTTCACTCCAGCATCGAACCCTGGTAGCACTTGTGCCTAAGGGTGTTGAGGGTTCTAGCATCCCTGAAAGGGGGGACAGAAGAGTAAGTCTTCTGGTTTTTGAGTTTTTGCATAGTTGACTCAACAACCATGGAGTAATATGAGAGATGGGGCTTGTGGAATCCCGGCCCCTTCCGAATGCAGTATATGGCATTGAGGCATCGGCAGACCACTGGCACTGATGCCAGGGCCTCCCACATTTGCAGCAGTAGCCACTCGACAATCAGCTGCACTGGCAGAGTTTCCTTGGGTAGAGACTTAAACTGGAGGATTGTAAGTCCTCCACAGGACTACTAACTGTACTTGAATGTCACTTGACTTTAACAATTATTGAAAAGCCATGAGCTAAAGGCAAACAAATAAAAAAATAAGTAAAAAAATAAAGGAAGTTTCTGGCATCAAAAGCAGCATGGTTATATTAAGAGTAGATCCTAACAAATGAATCCGATCGATTCCTTTGACAGTATTTTTGGACTTCAGCAAGGCCTTTAAAATGGTACAGCATTTAGTAGGTGACATAAACAGAGTGCCTTAGATATGGACCCTAAAGTGACTGAGCTGGTTATTCTTTGGTTAAATGGGAGACAACAAATGGTCATAGCAAGGGATGTTACCAGTAGTGTGTCAGAGGAATCAGTCCTTGGTCTGGTTCTTTTCAACATTTCTGTAATGTCTCTTGACTCACACCTCCCGATTCGCTCACATCACCCCCCTTCTTATTCGCTTACACTGGCTGCCTATTCCTTTTCGAATCCAATACAAGATCCTTACTTTTGTGCACAGATCCCTCCATATCGGTGTCCCACGCTATCTCTCAGCCTTAGTTAGTTCATTTTCACTGCCCCTCAAGAACCCTCAGGTCTGTCCATGCTAACCGGTTACTCTTCCCGCCCCCTTCCCAGGCTCACCTTGAATCTACACATTCTGCTGCCTTTTTCTTCATTGGTCCCCGTCTATGGAACGGTCTGCCATCTGCACTTCACCTGGAACTTTCTTATCCTTCTTTCAAAGCTAAGCTAAAGACCCATCTTTTCTGCATAGCCTTCGATCTTCCTCCCTCCCCTCCTCCTTCCGATGATTAATGGTATCTCTCCCTCTCCTGCTGTCTTTTATTGTTTCCTCTCCTGACGCTGTCCCTTTTCTATCATTAAATGGCGTTCCTTTCTGTTTCCTTTTCTACGCAGCCTCCTGTTGTTTTAATGTAAACCACCGCATGCTTGCTGGTCCTGGCGGTCTATCAAGTTTTAAATAAAGATGAAGATGAAGATAAGTGATATTGTGGAAGAGCTCTTGGGAAAGATATGACTTTAGTGGATGATATCGTGAAGGTATGGAAAACATAACGAGGCTTGAAGATAAATCTAGAGTTTTGCAATTAAGATTTAATGCTAAAAGATGCAGGGTTATAAATTTGGGTTACAAAACCAAGGGGATTGATACAATAGAGGATGTGCAGACCTGTAGACGAAATGAGTGAGACTTGGAAGTGGTCATATTTGATGATTGTGGCCAAATGGTATGTAAGATGATGGCAAAAGCAAGAAAGGTATTTCACTACACAGGAAGAAAAATGGCCAGCAGGAATAAGAATGTATAATGTTCTGTATAATGACCAGATCAAATGTGCTTGTTTTATTTAACTGTCTTGAATTTGTTTATTTATTAAACTGTCTTGATTTTTAATAGACTGTAAGCTGTTTTATTTTTATCAGATTGCAAACTGTCTGAATGGGTTTGCCCAATTACCAGTATAGTAAATCTGTGCAAATAATAAGTAAGTAAATAAATAAGGGGGTCATTCTGAACAGCAAATAGTGGGGTTGGATGTACAACCCCTGCTTTTTACTGTGAGACTATTCTGCCCCTAACGTTCCCCACATGTACGAGGTATTTGTGCAGTGAGCTCTGGATGGGGGCGGGAGGGGCAGTTACAGGGAGGAGAGTGGGCAGAGTGGGGGTGGGCCATACAACCCGGACATACAGGGCCTATTATGGTCATGGCCCTGTACGTCCAGCTGTGGGCAGATGGACGTGGGACCTATTCCACCTCAGAGGTGGAATAAATTCCATAGACAGCGGCGATCCAGCCAGGGTGGACCCTCCCCCCAAAGCAGGGCGCAGCATCGGGTGAAGCCCCTCCACCTGATCCTGGCCCTGGCAGACCCCGCCTGGGGTTGGGAGGCAGAGAAGGAACACTTTCAGGTACGTCAGGCCTGTCTGCCATCCTGCTTGGCATCCCGGTGCCATGGCTATGAGATGCCATGGCACCGGGGCTCCAGCAAGAGCATAGAGAAGGCTAGCCGGGGAAGTCAATAGACGTCCAGTGCTGTGTAATTGGGGCCTGTCTCGGCCATCTAAGTGCCCAATTCTGCACCCGTGAGAATGTGTAGATCCTGCAGATGTAGAATCAGGTACAAATTTGGGCCGTCCATGTTTTGGTCATCTGGACGACCCGGACATGCCCCAATTAGAATTGGCCTCTAAATATATAGACTAACTTTCAGCTGAGATCTCATTTGGAGTACTGTGTATAATTATAGAGACCATGTCTTATAAAGGATATAAACTGGATATGGTTATTTGAGAAGGCAGTTACTAAAACTGTCAATGGCACTTACCATAAATTGTATAGGGACAGTTTTAAATATCCACTCTAGAGGAAAAGCCAGAAGAGGGAGAAAGACCAGGAAAGTAAAAGTGCATAGGAGGCAGGATTCTTTCATAGGAAGGAGGCTCTTGAATGAGAGGTCATGGATTGAAGGTGAAAGGGGGTAGTCACAGGTATAATAGAATTAGTGTTGGATGCATAGAACAGTCTTCCAGTAGAGGCAGTGAAGACAAGCACAGTATTTGATAGGCATGTGTATTTGAGGATCATTTGGGCTTTCATTTGTTTGCCTAAAACGTAAGGGGGGGGGGGGGTAATTTAGAAACTCTATTTGTGATTTGAATGACTGAAAATGGGCACATACATATCCAAATTATAAAGATGGCCCTAGATCCATTTTAAAAAAGCCGGATTTATAGATTTCTCAGTGCAAGAATGTCCAGGTAGCACAGGAGTGAGGAGGCAGCATGTCCTGGGTTCAGCAAGGCTGTTGCAAATTGTGGTGTGATTTTAAAATGCACACAAACACATCAGGTCCTGGTTGTTGAGGCATCCTTGCCTATATCCGCTCCTGACCATGAATAAGGTGCAAAAAAGTGCTCGTTTCATGGCTGCAATGCTTCCAGAAAGAAGATCAAAATGCACTTACAAAACAGCAGTTATTATTTCCTAGCTGATGAAACATGCCCAGAAATACTCTAAACATATTACTTGCCCACTGCCATATATATGAATCTCCAGGAACAAGCAGGAATGCAGTCATCACATATGGGTATCGTCGGTACCTACGGAGCCTGCGCTGGAACGCTCCCCAGCGTCTAATCAGAACGCTTTTGGGAGCATCCCACAGCGCCTGCGTGCTGCCTTCCTGCCTTTCCCAACTGCCTCTCTCCAGTTCTTCTTTTTCCGCGGAGCCAGCAGGTCGTGTTTCCTGTCACTGCAGAAGAATTTCTTTTTTATTTCTTTCTTTTTGTGGTCGCGTCTGCCTTCTTCGATGCTCTACCGGTACCGCCGGTCTTTCTCTCTTATTTCTGTTAAAAATAAATAAATAAATTCTTTTTTCCTTTTCTTCAGGTGCACGCGCCTTTTTTGGGCCTTAGGCACAAAAACCTTTTCCTCAACATGGAAAAACCTGCTTCAGGGTTTAAAAAGTGCACCAAGTGTGGCGGTACCATCTCCGTCACCGACACCCATGAATGGTGTTAAAATGTTTAGGTCCTGACCACTCCATCACGGATTGTGTGTCCTGTGCCATGATGTCTAAAAGAGGTCGGCAGAACCGAGCTGCCAAGCTCAGTACCCTGTTTCCCTCTGATGCGGCTTCGGTGGCATCGAACGTCTTCCAGGGCTTCTTCTTCCTCCCGTGGATCTCAGGTAACTAAACATAAATCCAGCCGGTCCTCGAAGGGTAGATCTCCTTCTAAGCATCGAGATGCCTCTGGCGTTGCCATCGAGGATTCTGCACCGGCAAAATTACCCCAGCAGGAGGCTTCGGCTTCCAAAGCATTATCGGGGTTCCAGGATGTTCTAGATGGCTCGGCCTCGACAGATCTCCTGGTGCCATGCTCTGGGGTACCGGTGGTCTCCACCAGTACCGACATCCAGGCATTGGCGACGTCCATGGACCAGAGAATTCTGACCATGGAACGCAGTCTGGCGGCTTTCCTTGCAGCATTGATGCCCTTGGTACCGTGACAAACAACTCCACAGGTACCGGCACTGGCACCGGCATCTGTATTGGTACTGGTACCGATAGCATCAACATCGGCATCGGTGTCTGCTATGCCGGTACCCTGTCCTCCGATGCCCTCCGGTACCGATTCTCCGGTACCGGTTATTCCCGGTACCGACCTTGGTTGGTACGGGTATCGGGCTCTGCAGGAGCATCCGGACAGACGATACTTCGAGTCCTCAGAAGAATCTGAGGATTCTGAAAGTTCTGTCGAATCAGCGATGCTTCTTCCAGAGGAGTCCTCCTCCCCTAAACGTAGGATGTCTCCTCCAGAGGACATGTCCTTCCAAGACTTCATCAGGGAGGGGGCTCAGGGCCTGTCCATTACTGTGGCCCCTGAAACAGAGGTAAGGGCCAAGGAGTTGGAAATTTTACAATATCCCAAAACTCCTAAGGAGGCAGCTACCTTACCCATTCATGAGATTCTATATGATCTCATGTTGAGGATGTGGGAAACACCTCTTACCACCTCTCCTCATTCTCGTAGACTGGATACTATGTATCGAGTCCCTCCTTGTCCTGGGTTCCATAAGACTCAGCTTCCTCACCACTCTATTGTGGTGGAGTCAGCTATGAGAAGGATCAGAAGTGCAAAAAGACATGCCTCTAATCCTCCAGGATGTGAGTGCAGAACCTTGGATGCTTTTGGACGTAGAGTCTTCCAAGCTTCCATGCTTGCTGCAAGAATCAATTCCTATAGTCTCTACATGGGAATGTTCCTAAAGGAGGTCACAGATAATTTACAGACTAAGTCCTTTCATTTCTGAGGATAAAAGACAGGATTTTCTCACTTGGGTCAAACATGCCCAAGATGTTTCTAAGTTCTCCAACCGTGCAGCCTTTGACTGCTTTGAGTGTATAAGCAGAACCTCGGCTATTGCCATAGGTGCACGTAGAATTGCTTGGCTCCAGGCATCTGATTTAGAGCTCTGGGTACAAGATAAATTGGGAAATATCCCTTGTACTGGTGAGAACCTGTTTGGTAAAGATTGGCAGGAAAAAGCCAATGAAATGGATGCTGAAAATTCTACCTTGGATAGATTATCCAAGTCCACTGCTGATCCTGTTAGAAAGAAATTGTTCAAGAAAACATCTTTTTCTAAAAAGAAAATATTTTATCCTGCTTATGGTCAGCAGGCATGTTCTGCAGGTCAGTTTTCAAGCAAACGTCAGCAACCACCCAAACAGAAGAAAGCAAAGGCTGCTAGGCCTCCACCGGCCCAGTAGCCTCAGCCTCCTCAGGGCCTTTGACTTTCAGCTAGAGAACTTAGCCTTTCTGGTTCTGGAGGGACCAGAACCATCCACCATTCCAGGAAGGTTATGTCATTTTGCCCCCAAATGGGGGCAAATAACAGCCGAGCATTGGACACTCTCCATCATAAAGGAGGGGTACAAACTTCATTTTTCAAGCATGCCCCCTCACACAATAGTGAAGCAGTTCAATTCTCCGACCTCTCTCATAAACCTGTTAGGTCACGAGGTTGCCATCCTTCTTGCCCAAGGGGCAATAGAAGAAGTGCCTCTTCATCAACAGGGCACAGGGTTCTATTCCCCTTATTTTCTTATCCCAAAGAAAACAGGGGGATACAGACCTATCTTAGATCTCAGAGAATTGAACAAATTCCTTGTCAAGGAGAAATTCAAGATGATTTCTCTCAGAGCTCTGCTACCATACCTTCAGAGTCAGGATTGGCTTTGTTCTCTAGATCTCAAGGATGCATACACCCATATCCTCATCCATCCAACCCACAGAAGGTTCCTTCGGTTCCTTTTTCAAGGAAAGCACTACCAATACAGGGTGCTTCCTTTTGGTCTGGCCTCAGCACCAAGGGTGTTCACGAAATGCATGGCTGTGGTAGCAGCATTTCTCCGCACTCTAGGAATATTTGTCTTCCTTTACTTGGACGACTGGCTCATTCGAGCTCCAACACAGTCAGAAGCCAAGATATCTCTATCCTGCACAATGCGTATCCTTCAATATTTGGGGCTGGTAATAAACATCCCAAAATCCAGTCTGACTCCCACTCAGTCTTTAGAGTTCATAGGAGCTCTTCTGGATACCACAATGGCAAGGGCCTATCTTCCCCAGGCCCGTTGTTTTCGCTTGGTGCAGTTAGCTTCTCAAGCAGTGCTAAAGCCTCATCTAACTGCTCGAGAAATGTTGCAATTGCTAGGCCACATGGCATCCACCGTGCATGTGGTTCCATATGCTCGCCTCCATATGAGGGCAGCTCAGTGGACTTTATCCACCTAATGGACCCAGGCATAATGGTGCCTGTCAGACAAAATAGCAAACACAAGTCGCCTCATTTTGTCTCTCCAATGGTGGAGGTCCACTCAAAACCTGTTGCTGAGGTCCCCCTTTCAACAACCCTTACCCCAAGCAACTCTCACAACAGATGCTTCCCCAAAGGGTTGGGGAGCTCATCTGCAAGACTTCTCCACCCAGGGCACCTGGTCTCCTCAAGAGAGTTGTCTACATATCAATATCTTGGAACTCGGAGCAATTTTCCTGGCTCTGCGAGTGTTCCACTCCCTGCTCAGCTACAAGACAGTCCTCATTCATACGGACAATCAAGTAGCCATGTTCTATGTGAACAAGCAGGGGGGAACGGGCTCTCTGTCACTTTACAACAAAGCTTTGCTACTATGGGCCCTCACCAGAGAGCATCAGATTCATCTGCTGGCAGTATATCTTCCAGGCATTCAAAACTCTTGGGTGGACAGACTCAGTCGAGTTCTGCTTCCACACGAGTGGTCTCTGCATGCAGACCAGGTGACCAGGATATTTCAACTTTGGGGAACCCTGGACATAGACCTCTTTGCAAGTCCGTGGAATGCCAAACTCCCCGGTTCTGTTCCAGAATTCCAGCTCAGGGGGCTCGGGCCAAGGATGCTTTCCTCCTTTACTGGGGTCAAGACTTCCTGTATGCCTTTCCATCCATTCCCCTAATTCCCAAAACCCTCTTCAAGCTTCAGAGAGACGGAGGCCACATGATTCTCATAGCGCCACATTGGCCACGGCAAGTGTGGTACCCTCTGCTTCGACATCTCTCTCAAGCTCCCTCCCTGGAGTTAGGGTCTGCTCCAGATCTCCAATCTCAGGAGAACGGAATGTTATGGCATCCCAATCCCCAGTCTCTGCATCTCAGGGCTTGGTTGCTGAAGGCCTAGATCTCCAAGATCTTAATCTTTCTCAGCAAGTGAAAGATGTTCTTTATGCTTCCAGAAAACCTTCCACTAGATGCTCTTATGCTTTCAAGTGGAAAAGGTTTACTATTTGGTGTTCGGAAAGGGATCTTAACCCCCTTGCGATACCTCTTCAATCTTTGCTGGAGTATCTCCTCCATTTATCTAATGCAGGCCTTAAGACAAATTCAGTAAGAGTCCATTTGAGTGCTATTGCAGCTTCTCTTAAATCTCTAAATGGACAGCCTATTTCCTCTCATCCTCTCATAGCAAGATTTATGAGAGGCCTCCTTCTAACTAAGCCTCCCATTAGACTACCTCCGGTGGCATGGGACTTAAACCTGGTTCTTGGGCAGCTCATGAAGCCACCTTTTGAACCTTTAGCTACCACCGCCTTAAAATTCCTTTCTTGGAAGTTTATCTTTCTCATTGCAATCACATCAGCACGCCGCATTAGTGAGTTGCAAGCGCTGGTAGCTAATCCACCTTATACAAGGTTCCGTCATGACAAGGTAGTCCTTAGGACTCATCCACACTTTATGCCTAAGGTGGTCTCGCCTTTTCATCTAAACCAAGAGGTCTACCTACCTGTCTTTTTTCCAGGACCTCATGCATCAAATGCAGAAAGGAATCTTCATACCTTGGACTGTAAAAGAGCTCTAGCTTTTTACTTACAAAGAACACAGCAACATAGGAAGTTCTCTCAACTCTTTGTTGCTTTTGATCCTTCTCATTTGGGACTTCCAGTCTCCAAGAGAACACTATCTAACTGGATTTCTCAGTGTATTTCCTTCACCTATCAGAGTAAGAACCTTTCTCTGGAGGGCCATTTCACAGCTCACAATGTGAGAGCCATGGCAGCCTCAATGGCTCATCTGCACTCTGTGTCTATTGATGACATCTGTCGAGCAGCCACTTGGGCCTCGGTTCATACCTTCACATCCCATTACTTCTTGGACAAGTACTCCCGCCGGGATGCCTTGTTTGGTCAGGCTGTTCTCAAACTCCTGTTCCATACCTAATCAACTCCTGCCCACCATCCCTGGTAGGATGCCAGAGATCCATGGGGGGAAGTGCAGCCCTTTTCAGGGACACACAACTTCTGGGGTCTCTCCCTGGCACCTAAAGCTAGGGAGTCCCCATATGTGATGACTACATTCCTGCTTGTTCCTGGAGATAGCATAGTTACTCACCTGTAACAGGTGATCTCCGGGAACAGTAGGAATTTAGTCCTCACAACCCACCTACCTCCCCTAGGAGTTGTAACTATCTCTTTCCTTTCCCTCTCTCTCTCTTTGTCTCAGCTTTAAAACTCAACTGGAGACAGGCAGTTGGGAAAGGTGGGAAGGCAGCACGCAGGCACTGTGGGATGCTCCCAAAAGCGTTCTGATTGGATGCTGGGGAGCGTTCCCGCACGGGCTCCGTCGGTACCGACGATACCCATATGTGAGGACTAAATTCCTGCTGTTCCCAGAGATCACCTGTTACAGGTGAGTAACTATTCTTTATCTGAAATGTCATGGCAAGATGTGCTAGTCTCAAAACATAGACCCTCTCCTTCTGACCTACCCAGGCCAGAGCGTCCAAGTACCTGGCTCAGTGGGCTTGCACTTTGGAGCCATCCATGCTTTGTAAAATGGCCTACACCTGTGCACATACCTGACCTTGCTATCTGCATGGGGCCCATCTGCAGACCTCTGTACTGGGATGTTCATTTTTCTGGGTGGAGATGGAGTGATTTCAGAAGACATGGCTGCCATATCTCTTTGTTAGATGTTCTGCTCTGGACATCCCAGATTATTGGAGCCGCGGCCCCATTGAAATCAATGGGGCCGCGGCTTCGATAACGATCGGAAACTGCTACCGCGGCTTTGTAAACAAGCCCCTTAGTTTAACATTCATTAGTACATCAGAAGTTGTAAAGTAGCACTATCTATTTATGTAGGCTCTATCTGCCTATAAATGTTCTATTTATGTTATTAATAACAGATTTTAACCTGACATTGATACTGAAATGACTTGAATCCCAGCCTGTGAACCATATCCACATAGCTGTAGGTCATCATGGACCTGATATTCAGCACTGGCGGCTAATGCTCGTACAGTGGCTAGCCACTGGCACTGAACTTTAAATCTGGATATTCCCTGTCAGGGTCTTATCCGGTCTCTGGCGTTGACTATCCTAGTTGCCTGAATTGCTGTGAAACTAACCGAGCAGTGGCGATATGCAGCTCCTGCCCAGTTAGCTTCTGCAGCAAATGTTTCCTGCACCTGACTTTAGCTGTGTGTCACTAACCAGGCAGTGGCTGAATATTGTGGATGTCTGGTAATGATGGATGCTGCCCCAGAATCTCCCTGGCCCACTGCGATGCTAATTGTGTTAGTTCCACCGCATACAGTATCATGCTGAATGGCATTTACACAGTTTGCAAGTCTGCAAACCATTTAAATGCCTTTGAATATCCCCCTCCATGTTTATAGCAGGGTTTGTTGTAGTTCTAGCTCAAATATCAAATTAGTTAATTTCAGAATTACTTATGTTTATACAGCACTGCAATAAGATTGTACTGAAAACCTAAATGGAAAATATTTTTTGAGGACTGGGGTATTGTTAGAAGAAGAAGAAGAAAAAAGAAGAAGAAACATATATCTAAGTCTGATTTACGTAAATTTTCAGCTATAGATATGTCAATGCAGGCACGAATAAGCACAAGATTTCATGTGATATAGAAAATGATGCCATTCTTGAAATGAAATTTTGAAATGTTGGCAGAATACCAAAGGAAACCTGGATCTAAACTGACTCCAAGGCAGGGTCAGTGCAAGAAGATGATGTGCCCTAGATGAACCTCATTCCTTGCTTCTCCAACCTTCCCCCCAGCTCCGGCTCCCACTACCGCTCCATACCCGGCCCCCATTACAAATACTGCTGCCCCTCTCTGGGACCTGCAGTGGGGAAATGGTCGTGCGCAGCCCCACAGCGTTGCAAGGCTGTTTCTGTTCTGTCCCTGCAAGACCTGATGCCCAGTAGGGGTGGAATAGAAACAGCCTAGCAGCCCTGGAGTTGAAAGGTAAATGCTGTGGAGCTGTCCGTGACCATTTCCTGCAGGCTCCAATTCTCACTGATGGTCTCACTGGCTCTACTTAGAGGTCACCCCCCCCCCCCCCCAAGGTGTTTAGAGGAAGAAGTAGAGAAGTTTCTCTGGTTTGCCAAGGGTGAGGAATTGGAGAAAGGTTTCAGACAAGCAAGAAGGGTTTTGCTGAACTAATTGGTGCTTTAACTTTGGGCTAGGTAGTGCAGAGGAACCACATGGATATATAAAGCATGTGCACTGTAAGGGAAGGGAAAATCCCCGCCCTTTGAGTCCTTGGGCATTCTGCATGCTACAGTCTTCTTGAATTGCATACTTTTAGTATGCAGTTTCATTGTTACTGGCTTGTACTTTAGATATTTCATTGCAGCTTATCAGATTTTCCTTATCAAAAGCCGTATCTCTTAAAACTCCAACCTTATTTATTTTCATACTGTGTGCATAACATAGGGCCTTCACATTAGAGGGCTGATATGAAATGGAGCACATGGATCCTCAAATATGATTTTACACATTAAAATGGCAAATAGAATGCACACTACTCTTTGGGAAAATTTGCTTATGTTTCAGGCAGTGTAATATGCAAATTGCTGTATGTGGAAAGCTTATCACAAAACATGAAAAATGGCCCAATTAGTTGAACAAAACAACTCATTAGCAATTCTGCAAGAGAAAATTTTTGTGAAAAAGAAACAGTACAGGTTTTAAAAGTTGTCTTAATTAGTCAGGCTTTTCCTGAAATTCTTAATGGATTATGAGATGCCTGTTTTACCATTTTTAAGTTTTATTGTTTGATTCTGGTAGCTGTTTGAAGTTGTCAGTCTCTACCTTATGTCTGTAAAATCCGATTATTGCGTGTGTTTTTTTAAGCCCTTACGATTGATTTAAGATTAGTGCAATATAAATTTGTGTAAGTAAATAAAGTTCACAGTTTCATATGGATGTTTAAGACCTATGTGATTATTCAACTTTACATATATATAAAAGGAGTTGACACCACAAGAAAAAGTAGGTGTTGTACCTGCTCACTTTGGCAAACGTCTTTGCTGCTTCATACATTAGTTTCAAAGTGAGAAAAATCATTTCCTATTCCTAACTATTTTATTCTGTTTTTACTGATGAATCAAGCACAATGTGGCTTTAATCTACTTCTTTAATAGCCTAGAAAAACAACCACACCAAAAGAGAAATAACCAGGTAAAAATGTGTGTCCCTCTCCTTTTTCACGATTTCTTGCCTACAGTGAGAGTGTTCATTAATTGTCACAGTATTCTTAGTAAAGTACCTGGAACAATTCATCAAAGAACCCTTGGTTGTTTGAAATTAACCTGAAGGGAAAAAAAAGCAATGGGCAGAAACATTTTACATATGCTTGCACCGTGTGTGTGTGAAATAGGCTTGAGGTCATCCTGTAAATCTGAAAGCAATTCTGAGATGGCATGGCTGTTGAATGATATATTAGCACTACAGTTTCTCATATGTTCTTCAGGCTAAGAAAACATTAGTACAAGTTTAGAAAATTCTCCTTTGTCTTTGGTGTTGATCCATTCTTATAAATATTACATACAGTGCAGCTTTTTTTCTGTTAACATTCACTACAACCATGGTTTTGAAAGTGGAACTATTAGTGTGAAGCAACAAAATGTTTTTAGCTTAGGTGTAATTCTGTTTCCATCTACTTTTCAGAGAAACAATGGGGCTTGTTTACAAAGCCGCGGTAGTGGTTCGCGGTCGTTATCGGAGCCGCGGCCCCATTGAAATCAATGGGGTTGCGGCTCCGATAACGATCGCGAACCGCTACCGCAGCTTTGTAAACAAGCCCCAAAGTGTTCCCTCATAACAGTCCTATTTGTTAGATAGATTTTTTTAATACATTACAACACCAGGCTGAGCAATTTTAGGACTATTAGGTGACCAACACAAAAAACTATATTCTATGTTCTATAATATTTATAACCCACCTAATGGAACTGAGGGATTGCTCTAAGTGACTTACGATAGTTTGCTAAATTCATTTCATAAACATATTGTCATGCCCTCACCACTCGCCTCCAGTTTAGAGGGGCGTGGTTGCATAAGGAACTTTCCCCTTTCAGCCTTAACTGACTAGTTCCCCGCAATGCTTTCTGGGAAATGTAGTTTAATTGCGATATATATATATATATATGGGCTTCAGGTAGAAAGCTGTAGTTGGGCTCCTTGGGTAAGGCAATGACAGAAATTTATTGAGCACAATAAAGATTCATAAATACCACATTCAGGTATACTTCTCCAGGCTTCTTCAAAGTACAACAGATTATAAGCAAAACAAAACCCAAAACCAAAGTGACAGCTTAAAGTATTCTTCAGCTCAGAAAAACATAGCCTTTTAACAGCAAGGCTACCAGCTTCCTATAGCCTTGCTGGTTAAAGCATAAAACACACAAAACAGGCTTTCTTCTGTGGCAGTTTGCTTTCTTTTCCAGTCTCAAACCTTTCCAGGCTGTTTTCCAACTTACAAGCCAAAACAAAAAAATCCAAACAGGAACAAACTTTCAACGTGCAAGCAAAGCTCTATTCAGGTTTCTCAGGAAAATTCAAGAGCAAAAAGAAAGCTTTTTCCTCACAGTTAATTTGGCTTCTTGCCGTCTCACTTCACAGGTAGCAGGTGGTTAACAAGCACAATTCACAACTCCAGCTTGTTCTTACGTCTTAGCAAAACTTCCCCTCTTTACCATGTGGGAGCTTTCAATCCATCTACCTGCATTCTTATGGTTACCTTTCTCTGGAGGGTTTTCTCTCAGGGCTGGCTTTCCTTCAACCCTTCTGTGGCTAAGGCTTGGCACAAAGAGCAATCCATGAGGGTGTCTTCCTCATTCAGCTCAGCATCAGGCTCTCCTAGCTGCATAGACTCTGACTCTCCTTCTGGCTCACTGGGCTCAGCTGAAAGCCTCTTGTTAGAGCTGAAAGTGTCTCCTGCACCTCTGCTCTGCTCAGCATTAATCAGGCTTCTTAGGCTCGTACCTGTGCCTCGGCTTGTATCAGCTTCTCTCTCTCTTTCTCCTCTTCTTGCCTTTGCCTCAGCCCTTGCTTCTGGCATTTCTTCCACCTCTCTCCTTCTCTTTCTCCTTCCCCCCTTCTATAATCTAGCATAGGCTTATATCTCCACGGTTCTAGCCCCACCTCCTCTCTCCCCAAGTGACGGAGATCACTCTGCCTTCTGGCACCTGAGTAATCAGGGAGCTTACTTACTTAAGGGTTTTGGACCTTAGGTCTGTATTCACTCTCCCTTATTTCACTAGGGGAAACATGAAACCTGTTCCAGCTGGGGGTTTTCTGGTTCCTAGGTGAGTTAGTGGCTTTGTTACGCTGACCTTGAAAAAGGGGCCCTTTTACTAGGGTGAACTCTTTGTCTTTTTCCCTTTCCCCTAAGTCAGGATAGGCTTCCTAACTACAATATACATTTGCAAATTGTAGGTGTGCATGTAATTGGGGGGGGGGGTAGGTATTTATGATATTAATGTGGGTTTTTTCTGCAAGAAGTTATTAGCCACTGTGGTGTTAGCTCTGGCTGCCTAAACCACTGATTCCTGCAGTTTCCTAGTACTTGGTGGAGAGATGTTAAATGTTTGATCCAGAAGTTGGGCATCCTCTCAGGGCCAGAATTTGTCCAGTTTGGGACTTTCCTCAACATGGATTCCAAATCTTGGATTGCTACTTCATCCGTTCCATAGTTTCCGTGTTCATCTTTTCAGTGTACTTCTGTATGCTGGTGTGCGTTCTATAGAATCCTGATATAAGTTTCTCCAGAACCTTTCAGCTCTGATTGGTTGGCTTTTAACTTTACTTTTACTTTATTAGGATTCACTTTTGATAGAACAGCAGGGCAGTTTACATAACATTAAAATAATGCAAAAAAGAGGGAACAACAATCATGAAATACAAGAGGTCAGTTGAAAGAAAGATATGCAGCTCAGGGGAAGTAAGTAAGATGGTGGCAGGGAGGAGCGCTGGTGTGAAGCTGCTTGATTCTTTCTCCTAAAACCTGGGAACCGCTCCTACTACCATGCAAAATGGGGTGTAGAAAGCGAAAGCAAGCCAGCCTACCCTCGGGCTCGGCACTTGTGACCACCCCTGGGCAAAGGACTTTGGACTTCTACAGCTTTACTCATGGAGCTGGAGCAGTGTCTTCGGCAGGGCTGTTGTGCACATTTTTGGCTCTGTGCGCTTCGGGCATTCATCTCTCTCCGAATTTGTGAACACTACCCCCCTCCCCACCACCATGACCCAGAAGTATACTGCTGGCTGAAGAAGTGCTTTCGTCCGGCCTGTCGACAAGCATGCTGTCGCAGGTTAAAGAAGAGGGCACTTCAGTAGTGGCAGCAATCTCTTCTGGCAATGCAACACAGTGTGGAGGATCTCTGGGGTCATCGGCATTTGATATGAAGGTATTATTAGCAGGGTCTCGAGAGTTGCCAGCTCCTGAAACCAACATAATAACTATGGATGTGCTTTGGGACACTATAGTGACTGTGAACTCCTCCCTAAGTTCTTTGGTGGGTTTTGTAAGTTCTGAACTATGGGTGGTTAAAAGTAATTATTCCAATGTCTCCAAAGCTCAGGAGGAGTGAGCAGGGGAGCTCTTAAAAATGGAACAAGAAATGGGACAGCTTTGTGATTTGGTTGCCACCCAGATTAAAGACAAGACTGTGCTTTAATGGAATACTGAATATCTGTAAAATCAAGTTCGATGGAATAATCTTAGATTTTTGAACTTTCATAGGTCTCCAGTTTTGTAACCAGTAGAGATGGTGAGGAAATGCTTCAGAGATATTTTAAAAATCCCTCTGGATCATTTTCCTCCACTGACTTGGGTACAGTACTTGTCTCTGTTTGCAGGGGACAGAGGTGTTGTACCTTGTTCTGTTTCAATGGGAGTTTTTAGAAAACTCACTGGAGGTAATTATAGATAGGTATACCTTCCTTGTAACCCTTGCCCTGGAGTCAAATAAATCATTCATTTTTAGGTCTTATTTTAAGAACTTTAATGAGGTCTTTTTGAGTTCTCAGGTTAGATTATGTCCAGATTTGTCTTGTGTTTCACAGATGAAGAGAAAGGAGTTTCTGAGCCTTCTGTTAAAATTTCCTGTCAGATGTTGTGTTTCCTATAAAGATAAAGTCTATTTATTCTTTGAGCCCAGACAACTCTTAGGGATCTGTTTACTAAGCGGTGCTAGTAGCTTCTGTGTGATATCAGAGCCGTCGCCTTGCTTTTTTCAATGGGGCCACGGCTCCAATATCACATGGAAGCCGCTCGCGCCCCTTAGTAAACAGACTCCTTAGAGTTCTTAAGTGTTAGGGAAGAGGTTATAGTAGAATTCGCTGTACCGCCTCACATAGCTGATGCTTAATTCTCTACCTGCCTAGAATTGTCTTTCTTATTGTAGTCTTAGGCTAACAATATTGTGCCTTTGCTATTGTAATGTCCTGATACCCCTCTCTTTAATTCCTTTTCATGTGGATTAATTTAAAATGGTTATGTGTTTCATTTTTCCTTTTTTTTTAATTTCTTTATTTATATTTTCCAACAAAATACAAAAGAAAACCAAATTACAATAAAAAAACAAAATACAGAATACTTCTGTTTAGCAAAACAAAAAAACAAAAGGTTATTCACAGCCAACCCCATCCTGTCCTTCCCATCATCATGTGATCAACAAGGACTATATAAAACAAAGAAAAACAGCTGAAGGCCTGAGAGGCCTACAAGGGCTATGGAACATCCAAGCACTCCACTACATAAAGACAAGAAGATCTGACTATTGACCCTTTATTGTATCTCATATCGTGCTTTGGAGATGTAATTCTGAAGGGGTTTCCACTTGAGAAAAGTGGAAGGTATAAGGGATCTATCACCCCGTGGCATTTGCTCATATTTGCAGCATAAGCACAAGCGGTTCCACCATTCATGCCAACTAAGTTCTGCTGTATGTTTCCAGTTAGAAATAATGAGATGTAGGGCCACTCCCAACATGAAGTCAAATAAAAACTGACAATCCCTCTGTAATGACGAGATGCCAATTGCTGACCGAAAAACCACCACAGACCAGGAGAGAGTGGCCCTGAATCCCAGCACCTCTTGAATATGATTCCATATTGAAACCCAATAAGACTGAATGTTAGGGCAATCAAACACCATATGCCTCAAAGTGCTGACGTCTCCCCGACAAGACCAACACTCATTCCCAGCTGTCTTATCCCATTTAGCGACCTTTACCAGAGTAAAGTGTGCTCTGTGCGCAAAAAAGTACAAAGCTTGTGAGATAGAGGCAGACTGAGAAACCCTGTGTATCTTACTCCAGAATTTTTTTCCAGGTTTTCAGGGAAAGAACTTCTCCAGTGTCATGTTCCCAGATGCGTTGAACACCAATGGCCTGAGAACTGTTGCTCTGAACCACCAGTTTATAATAGTGAGAAGCCACCCCAGAGGATATATGCATTGAACCTATCTTACTCAATAACCCCCACTCGTCCGATAACGATTTAATATTCACATGGGATTTCTCTATACAATGCCTCAGTTGAATCCACTGGAATATAAGGATTTAGGAAAATCAAATTCACTTTGTAAAACAGCAAAAGGTTTCCACTTGCCATCCATTATCAGTTGGCCAACACTCCAAAAGCCCCTGTTAAACCATTGTTGCCATGCAAATGAGCTTTGATTAATTTTAAAATAAGGACTGTGCCAGATGGGTATTAGTTTTGATAGACAATCCTCCTTAGGAATTGCAATTGTTAATTGTTGAAAAGCCTTCTGAGTGTCCGATATTACCCTATGAGACTTCAACCTTTCAAAAGACATCATGCCAGGAAGGAGATTTAAGGGGAAAGAAGCACTTAATCTTTCTTCTAAGTCAAGCCATACTGGGCGTGTACCTATGGCCCTCTCCACCCATTGTGAACCTTGCTTCAGCAGAAAAGCACAGTGATAGGCCTGAAAGTCAGGGAAATTCACCCCGCCCCCTCTTCTTTTTTAGATTTGTTTCCTAAGAGTAATTCTAGGTGGTTTATTTTTCTATAAGAATTGAACCAAAATCCTTTCAATTTGATGGTAAATTTTACTTGTAAGAAAAACTGGTAGCATTTCCAACATATAATTCACTTTAGGAGTGATAGTCATTTTTATAGCCTCAAGACGACCCCACCAAGAAAGATAGAATGGCAACCACTTTACTATTTTATTATGAACCGTAGAAAGGATCTCACCTTCATTGTATTGTAGGGTATCACTAAGTGAGTAGCAATAGTGAACTCCCAAATACTTCACCATCTTAGACTCCCACACAAAAGGGAAATCCTCCAGGTCTGTCCTACACACACTTGAGTTTAAGGGAAATGCAACAGATTTTGACCAATTAATTTTATAACCAGACTATCCTGAGTATTTGTCTATCAGTTCTAAAATATTTGGTATAGAGCTAGGTGTGGTGAATAGCAGCAGATCATCAGCATACGCAGATATTTTAATCTCCATGCCAGCAATAGAGACACCCCTCATTGCAAGGCTTTGCCTTATCAATAGGGCCAAAGGTTCCAAGGCCAGATTAAAAAGAATGGGAGAAAGAGGACAACCTTGACGGGTACCATGCCCTAAAAGAAATTCTCTAGACTGAGTCGCATTCACAGAGATTTTCGCACTTGGTCTCGCATACATAAGTTTGATTAGGTTGCAGAAACCCTCACCAAATACAAACCATTTCAGAACAGCAAACAGGAAAGGTAACTCCAGCCTATCAATCACTTTCTCTGCGTCTAGCGAGAGTCCCACAAGAGGGCCCTCTGTTCCCTCCGCGCCTTCTAAAACATGACAAAGCACTCTGGCATTGTCAGCTGTGGAGCACCCCTCAGTAAAGCCACATTGGTCCAGATGAATCAGAGAAGGAATTAGTTTGGAGAGACGACCAGCTAAGATGGCCGCAAAAACTTTATAATCCGCGTTTAATAATGAAATTGGCCGATAGTTATTAACTAACTGAAGGTCCCTCCCAGGTTTTTCAAGCACAACAATGTTTGCAGAGGCGAACGCTCCAGCTCTGCCTTATTGTCTAAAAGAAGACTATAATATTGTTGAAGATATGGCCCTAAGGATTTAGTAAAGGTTTTATAGAATTCAACCGGAAGGCCGTCTGGTCCGGTAGCCTTGCCCACTTGCATAGAATCAATAGCCTTGATAATTTCCATGACTGTGATCTGCTTATCTAGCCCTCAGCAGTTTCTTGATCTAACACCGGCCTCTGACTATTAGTCAGTAATATATCAAACTCCTTCTCATAGAAATCTATCTCTAGGGAGTATAATTGAGCGTAAAATTGGCAAAAGGTCTCTGCAATGTCATGGTCTTTGACAATCAGTTGTTGCACCTGAGGATACCTTAAAGCTGTAATGCGAGAAGCTTCCTTACAACCCTTTAATGAGTTAGCTAGTAGCCATCCAGCTCTGTTACCTTCCAAGTAGTATTGCCCTTTCTGTCCTTGGATATTCTGTGAAGCCTCAGTGGTCAAGACTGAATTATATCTAATTCTAAGGCGCTGTAATCTTATCAGAATATTAGGATCAGTTTTCTGGCCTAAAATACATTCTCCTGCTTTAATCTGCTTGTCTAATGCACCAAGTTCTGCTTTACGCTGTTTGGCCTGCCATATAGCAAAACTGGTAATGGTAGCCCGTATGCTAGCCTTAAAGCCTTCCCACCACACCTACCCCAAGGAGTCTTGAGGTAAATTAAATTTAAAATACTCCTTTATAGCCACCAGGATGGTCTCATAGAATTCCTGATTGCCAAGAAGAGTCCTATCAAATTGCCAACGTGAGTGAGATTGATAGCTCGTTGAGTCCAATAGGGTGAGAGAAATTGCGGAATGATCAGAGATGTGTGCCGCGTGAATATTGAACTCACTGATTCTAGAACAGAGTCTCTTAGAGACTAGGAAAAGTCTATACGTGACAATGAGTTATGAGGAGGAGAAAAGAAAGAAAATTCTTTGTCTGTAGGGTGCTGCAATCACCATATATCTATTAGGCCCAATTCCTGCATTAAAGACACAAGAACCAGGTGAGCCTTGGAAACCCAAATGGTTCTCACTGGACTCCTATTTACCAAGGGGTCTAGCACGAGGTTGAAGTCTCCCCCCACAATTGTCGGATATTTGGACACCTCCTGTGCCAAGGTGACAATGGAGCAAAAAAAAGTAGAACAATCAATATTAGAAGCATAAATATTAATTAAGGCCAGTTCAGTGGATCCAATTTTGATGACAGCCATTGTCCACCTCCCATCAGTATCAGACCTAGTTTGTATAACCATGGGTGATAAAGCTTTCCTCACTAAAATGGCTACCCCATTTTTCTTATGATTGGCAGCAGAAAAAGCCACTAGAGAAAAGGGTTTTATGTCTAGTTTTAATGACTCCTTCACATTCAAGTGTGTCTCCTGTAACAGCAAGACGTCAGCACTTTCTTTACGACCATATAGAAGAATATTTTTCCTCTTAATGGGATTATTTGCCCTTAACATTCAGTGAAACTATCTGAAAGGAAGACATACTGGTAATATAGCACAGATTGACAGTCAAATGTTGCAAAAACATACCAAATTGTAGCATATAGTTTTACATTGTTAAATAACTCCTTAAAAGCCCTCAGAATAGTAGCTGAACTTATAGCCCAGAAAAGAAAAGACTAAAAAAAGAGCCCAAATTTAGCCCTAGCCCCTGCATATGATCACTCATAGTAAGAATACATAATTCTTACTATTACTGAATTACATAATACTGAATTACATAATTCTTACTATTACTGAAAAACAAACCATAATTCTTACTATTACTGAAAAACAAACCACCAAACCAAAATGGGCTATAAAACACACAAAACTTAGTAGGTGAGCCCACCAGGACAAGACAGACACAGAGGGCAAAATGACCCAGTACATTTCCACTTCTTTGTCATTTAAAGTATTACATCTTGTCCACCACCCACCACAAGAGTAGAGACAATGTCCCCAAAACCCAAAAGGCCAGAACTGTATAGCAGGGCAGCCCTCGCTGAGTTAAATAAGGGCCTATCCACTCTTCCAAGCCCCATTACTCTCTCAACCACCATGGACATCACAGACAACATAGAACACACACACAAAAAAGAGAGAAACAGTAGGAAAAGCATCTTGACCAGGATAATGCCCTGGAGCTCCTTCAAAAGAGACCAAACAACTGTCTCAGTGTATATCAAAACTGCATAATTGAATGTCACCTCTGCTTGGACAGAACGCAATTACATGACCTCAAACCAGTCAAACACCCATGATAGCAAGCGCAGTATAACTTTTACAAACAAAACTGCAAGGTAAATTTCACCGCATTACCGCCAACTCCTTGTCTTCCAAAAATGCATATAACTCCCCTGAATCATCAAAAGTCTTGGTCTGGTTATGCAGAGTGATTCTCATGCGGGCAGGATAAAGCATCACAAAATGGGCCTGGAGCTGCAATAAGCATGGGCATAGCACCAGAAAACTCTTCCTACGATCCACCGTCGCCTTCACGAAGTCCGGGAAGAACAGGAGTTTGTGTCCCTGAAATTCCAAAGTAGAAAGTGCTCTGGCTGCTCCCATTATTATTTGTGATACTTGTTGAAAATGCAAGACTTTCAAGATGATTGAGCGTGGACGCTTGTCCGCAACCACAAACTGAGTACGCACTCGATGGACATGCTCGATCTGGAATGGCATGGCAAACTTCACCTTTAACACACCTGGAATCATAGCCTGTAAAAAGGACACCATATCAGGGCACTCTGCACCCTCAGGAACTCCCAGTATTCTTATGTTGTTCCTCCAGGAATGATTGCTCTTTTTTTTTTTTAAATTTAAATTTTCCTGAATACAAGAATAAGTCAGTACAAAAAAAAACCCCTTTAACAAAGATCATGAAGCATTCAAGAACAGAATATAAATCACATCAATCAACACACATCAAGAGAGAGAGAGACCAAGACAACTCCCCCAAAGGGGAAAGGAGCAAATTACCAAGAAAAAAGGAGTTTAAATAAAACTCCAAGTTAGGGAGCGCAAGTGAAAAAAGCTATCCCACCTAAACTTCTCCCTCCCTAGCCACACCCTCCTTGTCAGAAAGAAATTGACGCAAATGGATTACATCAATATACACATAATCCCGACCTTCATAAGTTACTAAGCATCGACAGGGAAACTTCAAGAAAAAAGAGGCCCCCAGGGCTGTAACCCTGGCTCTTAGCTCGAGGAACTGTTTCCGCCGAGCCTGAGTTACCCGAACCACGTCTGGAAAAACCTGGAGCTTATAACCACAAAACATAGCATCTTTACATTTAAAATAAGCACGTATAATTCGCAGTTTAAGAGATTCAGACCCAAATGTCACAACCAAAGTACAACGCTTTGGAATGACATCCAGCGAATCCTGCAAAACCTCTGTTAGATTAAGGCCAGCCGAATTGTCCAAAGGAGGAACTTCCTCCTTGATATGCGACGTAGCCTTAGAACCAGGGAAAAAGGAATACAATTGCACAATATCCACAGATTCATTTAAATGTGAGATCTCAGACAAATACTTTTTCATTAATATCTCAGGGGACAGCAAATGGGTGGAGGGAAAATTCAAAAAATGCAGGTTCCTAGCCCGCTGTTGATTCTCAAGCTGTTCCAAATGATAGGAAACTGAGGAAATATCCTTAACAAAGACATCATTAGAATCCCTATACGTTTAGAGCTGAGAATCCATCTGGGCCAGAGAGCCGGCGACAGCAGTCATTTGGTTATCAATAACTTTAACTTTAGTAACAACATCATGTGAAAAATTACACAAAGAGGTAACAGTTGTAGTCAAACGAGTATCAATCTTTTGAAGCACTGACCAACTATCCAAAAGAGTCACCTCACTTTTAAGTGGCACAAAAAAATTTTCAGAAGTGGCAGGATCCACAGGGACTAGCACCGGGGATGCAACTTGTGGGGATAACTCCAAAGGCGTAGAAGAATGTGAAGGTTGGGGGAAAGGAGGTGGTGTCCGGATGTCCTGGCTCAAGGAAGCCCCATCCGGAGACTGGCTAGCAGGTGGAAGGGAAGTTATGTGTCTATCCATAGGGCCGGACACCTTACCTCCATCCCCTGATGTTACCTTAGCAGCTGGTTTCGCTTTTCGTTTCCCCATTGACAGACACACAGACCACTAGCACTCCTGAAGACACCACAGGGGCACCAAAGGAGCACACAAGGAGCATATCCAGCCCCTTGTGACACGCCCCTTAGGGCGCGACCACGCAGGCCGCGAACACGCGGCCGCGTATAGATCCTGCCGGGCTTTGTAGGTCTCGGGGGGGTCCTCAGCACAAGGGGTGGCTACCCACTGCCTGAAGCAGTCTCCGCAGGCACCCAGCTCCAGCCGACCATGCTGCTCCGCGGAAAGAAAAACCGCGGCAGCTCGCAAGCAAAGCAGCTCTCTCTCCAACGAGGCACAACTCCTGCTGGGCTTTGTAGGTCTCGGGGGGGTCCTCAGCACAAGGGGTGGCTACCCACTGTCTGCAGCAGTCTCCGCAGGCACCCAGCTCCAGCCGACCATGCTGCTCCGCGGCAAGAAAAACCGCGGCAGCTCCCAAGCAAAGTAGCTCTCTCTCCAACGAGGCACAGCTCCTGCCGGGCTTTGTAGGTCTCGGGGGGGGGGGTCCTCGGCACAAGGGGCAGCTACCCACTGCCTGCAGCAGTCTCTGCAGGCACCCAGCTCCAGCCGACCATGCTGCTCCGCGGCAAGGAAAACCGCGTCAGCTCCCAAGCAAAGCAGCTCTCTCTCCCTCCAAGAATGATTGTTACTGTCTTCCACCTCTCTTTGCAGTGAATGAATCAACTTAGCCTGCTTCTCAATGGCCTTGAACCTCTCCCTATGTAAAGCTACCATGTTCTTCACCTTCTCCAAACAAGCTGTAATTGACTCCAAAGAAGTTTTCAAGGTGTTAATATCTTCCTGCATTGTGCACAGTGTGTTTCCATTAGATTTGACCAAGTCTTTGACTGCCCAAATCTCAGCCAGAAGTTCCTGCAAGGACTCAGGACAATGTCAGATAACAACCATCTTGTGAGGGGTGAGAGGTTCCATTTTAGTTCTCTTCGCGCTGGCATTTTGAGATACTTGGTAATCCAGCCGCGTCAGCTTGGGGCCTGACATATATGGGATCAAATTGTATCAATGTAGGAAGGAACTATTTGATTAAAGACTGCAGAAGACAGGATTCTTGACTATTGCCCTCCGGAGCACAGTTCTTACACGTCCATCTTGACCAAAAGCCAGGCTCCGCCCCCCCACCCCCATGGTTATGTGTTTCTAATTTAATTGTTTGTTTCCTGATATTTTTCTTGTAATGATACCATTATCTTTTCATTCATGTGAATACCTGGATGTGTATAAGATAAATACCAATACATTTTATTTTTATTTATTTATTAACAATTTCTATACCCCGATTTCCAGAAGATCAATCGTGGTTTACAAGTAACAACAAATTGAGTAATACAAAACAGTTACATGGAACAATGTAGAACTATTTACAATGGTATAATAAACATTTAACTATATACATTAACAAGATAGAGAACATTCAAGGATGAGGTAGATTAAGCAAAAACAATATACAGCACTTTGTGGGTGGTGATGTAGCATGCACTGGGTTAGGTTTGGGAAGAAGATGTCCTTGTTTCTGATTGGTCTTGAGTGCCAAAATGGAGGGTACATAAATGGGTTTTAAGGTTCTTTCTGAATGTTTGGAGGTCTTTTAATTCTCTAAGGTTGTCAGGGAGAGCGTTCCAGAGGTAAGGGGCAATGTGAGAGAATGCTTTGTTATTTGTTATCTTTCTAGATTTCCTAAAGTTTATTGGTATAGCATGTTTATTTTTGTTCCGGTTGTGTTGAGTATGATTGTTGTTTTCTTTTGAGATGAGTATGGATAAGTGGGAAGGTGCAATGTTATTGATGAGCATGAAGGTTGTTAAAAGTATTTTGTAATTTATACAGCTTTGTATGGGTAGCCAGTGGAGCGCATACAATGTAGGTGAATTGATGTTCATAGTTATTCTTGCAGCCAAATTTTGGGCTAGTTGAAGTCATCTTAAATCCTGTTTTGTGAAGACTTGTAGAATGGAGTTGGCGAAGTCAAAGTGTGGGGTAATCATTGCATGGATGACTGATTTGAGGTCATATTGGTGGAGAAGAGGACATAGTTGTTTTAAGAGTTTGAGCTTATAAAATATCTTTTTAATTGTTTGCATTATATGATATGTCATGCTGAGGGTGCGATCAATGATTATACCTAAGTATTTCACTTGATTTTTAACTGCAATGTTCAGAATTGAAGAGGGGGGGGGGAGAAGTTCTGGTTTCTGGTAACGTACATAGCCTCAGTTTTTGAAATGTCATTATAGAGGTTGTGGTTCTCTAGCCATTTCATAATTTCTGAGAAACGATCAGTGAGTGGTTGAAATGATGGCTTTGAGGTGTCAAATGGGAGATATGTCATTATATCTTCCGCATAGATATGATAATTTACATGGAATCTTTTAAAGATGGAACAGATGAGTTGAAGATAAATATTAAAAAGTAGGGCGGAAAGAGCGGAACCTTGGGGGATACCTTGTTCTTGTTTGTATGGATCTGAGATTTGCTGTTCAATTCTTACTTCCTGTGTTTTGTCAGCTAAGTATGAGGAGAACCATTTAAGTACTGTATTATTGATCCTTTTCTGCTGTAACCTAGTTTGCATTACTTGGTGGTTAACACTATTGAATGCAGCAGTGATGTCCAGAAAAATAAGGAGAAATGCTTGCTTTGTGTTGTTGATATCTTCTTGCAAGTGTATCAATTAGAACTGTGAGAAGCGTTTCCACTCCATGGAATGGATGAAAACCATATTGCTGACTGTCTAGAGGGGCACAGGAGTCGATGTGATCCTGTAGTTGGAGTTGAACAATTTTCTCTATTAGTTTAGCCATGAATGGGAGACTTGATATGGGTCTGTATGAGGTGGGAGAATTTTTGTCACTGGAATTGTTTTTCAGAATGGGGCAGATTTGAGCATGTTTCAGGGAGGCTGGTAAATATCCATTCTGGAGTGAGAGGTTGATGATGGGGAGGATGTATGAGGAGAGTTCAGGAATTGCAGCTTTTATCCAGCTTACTGGACAGGGATCAAGGTAAGATGTGGTAGTGTAAGTCTGGAGATAATGTTTTTAAGAAAATCTTTTGATGTAGGGTAAAAGGTTGACCAATGGGTAATATGCGTAGGGTGGTCATTGGTTTGGGACATTATGGACAATGCCTGTTGCTTGAGTTTATTCTTGTAGTGGTTGGCTAGGATCTGTGGAGATTTTACATTATCAGTGGTGCTTTTGTTGGCAGTATACGTTAAAAAAAAAAAAAAGAAAGATATGCAGCTAAACCTTGACATTTACTGTATCACAGACTTCAACACTACAGAAGTATTTATCTTAATAGATGATAAACAGCCTCAGAGAGGTACAGGACTTTCGGTTGAGCCTTAAACTTTGCCAAGGAATTCTCAGATCTAAGACAGGGCAGAGGGCATTTCCAAAGAGAAGGAACAACACAGGAGAAACGGATTGCTGTGCATATTCATAACAAATGAGCCTAAATGAAGGAATGGCCTGAGAGTTGCTACAGAGAGAGAGAGAAGAGGCCCAGTGAGATGTTTTGGAAGTACAGTAAAAGTGTGGGCAGATATAGAGGAGATTCTGTATAAAGAACTTTGTGAGTCAGAACCAACAATTTGAATCTTATTCTATATACAAAACAGGAAGTCAATGCTGTTTGACAAACAGGGGGGAAATGTGATCATATCTGCGGGCATTATTTATTTATTTATTTATTTATACATCTTTTCTATACCGCCACTTCCAGAGATCAGTGGCGGTTTACAGGTAACATATAAAGACGCATTTTACAAATGACGTCCAATGCAATTTGGGATGTCCAAGGCAGAATGTCGGATAAAAAAGCAGGCACGTACAAATTCAGGCAGGATTTCACAAATGTGGATGTGCTTGAAATGTATGCCTTTGGGACCATCAACATAGACATCACCAGAATAGTAATCCAGACAAGAGATGTCTAGGAATAGTCTAATGGCTAAGAGTATTGCACTAGAACCAGGAAAGCCAGGGTTGAAATCCCACTACTACTATTACAGTGAGTGCAGAGAGCACTGGGAATAGAGGAGTGCTGCCTTTTCTATACCCTCTGGATGCTTTATGGCCAAACCAAGCACTCTTCCAATGCCTATTTGTAACTGGAGCAAGTCTAAACTTGAACAGGGTTACAGACGTCCCCAACTTTTCTGAAATTGGATGGGGACATCTAAATCCATTGCACCACCCAATACACGCCTATACCACACCTCTTGCCCACTTTGATATCCCTGCAGTGGAGAAGTCCTATAAAGCCATGTGTAAAATGGCTCCATTTTTGGATGTACAACTCACAGCTAAGGCTTTTAAAATGAACCCTATATCAATATTTTGGATAATCGGTAGTTGTCTTACAGTAGAGAGATTTAAACCAACATGAAGAGATTTGCAATAGTGTAAATGGCTTAATATGAATGCATACATTAAAATGAGCATGCCCGAGTTACTAAAGAAATCTGATCACTGAAAGTGAGAAACAAGTTGGACTGAATTCCTAGAATCCTAAAAGAGGATAGTAATGTAAGAGTTGGAGTCAGTTAAGGTAAAGGAGGTTTCCCAGTGAACCAGAAAGCAGCACACTTGGTTGGGTTCAACTTTAACTTGTAGTTGGAGAGCCATTTAGCAACATCAGTCAGACAATTATTTAAAGCTGCAAGATCAAAGTTCTGTGCATCAACATAGGAAATAATCTACAAGTTATCTGTAAATTAAAGCCACTCTAGCTGTTTCAAATCTGCTTTAGCTCTTGCCAAACAAGATTACTTTGTTCGCCTGACTAATTCTCATGCCTCTGATCCTCGCCATCACTTCATTGCTCTCAATTCTCTCCTCAAAGAGACTCCGCCTCTGATCCCTCCTTCCCTTTCTGCCCAAATCCTGGCTGATTACTTCCATGATAAAATCCATAAGATCACTCTCCAATTTCCCTCTAAATCCCCGATTTCCCCTTCCTGTTTCAATCCCCCCTTCTCATCCTACCCTCTCTTCCTTTCCTATGATTTCTATTGATGAGACTGCTCTTCTTCTGTCCTCCTCCAAGCTCACCACTTGCTCCTCTGATCCTATCTCTTCCCATCTCCTCTCCTCTATCTCCTCTACCGTTGTCCCCTCCATTTCTCATATTCTCAACCTCTCGCTCTCCACTGCTACTGTCCCGGCTGACTTTAAACATGCTGTGGTCATGTCTCTCCTTAAGAAACCCTCACTTGATCCCTCTTGTCCTTCTAATTATCGACCCATTTCTCTCCTTCCTTTTATTTCTAAACTGCTCGAACGTGCAGTTTACCGCCGTTGCCTTGACTTCCTCTCTTATTTATTTATTTATATTTCTTATATACCGCACTATTTGCAATCAGCGCGGTTCACATGGAACAGAAACATACGACAACTTAAATATGTCTGGTCATTACATTAAACAGGAAATGCAACTTGGAAAAAGGGTACACTATATACATATGAGGTGTACTGAGAAAGGATAATGTTTGGTGTTTACATTGTAGGGGACGCCTGTTGCGAGGGCTTGCCTAGTTGACTACTATTATTGTTGAGGTGCTCATTATTCGAGTGGGACTGAGGATCGGAGATGTCAGTGAGATATTTGGTGAAGAGGAAATGTTTAAGGGCCTTTCTAAATTGGTTTTCGTCCCTTGCACTCTACTGAAACTGCTCTTGTCAAAGTCTCCAGTGACTTGTTCCTGGCTAAATCTAAAGGCCTTTACTCTGTCCTTATCCTCCTTGACCTTTTTGCTGCTTTTGATACTGTTGACCATGATCTTCTCCTTGACACTTTGTCCTCACTTGGTTTTAGGGACTCTGTTCTTTTCTGGTTCTCCTCATATCTTTCTCATTGCTCCTTTAGTGTATGTTCTGGTGGTTCCTCCTCCTCTGTTATCCTACTCTCTGTTGGTGTCCCCCAAGGCTCTGTCTTGGGACCCTTCTTTTTTCTCTCTATACCCAATCCCTTGGTGTGCTTATTTCCTCTCATGGTTTTCAGTACCATCTCTATGCTGATGACTCCCAGATCTATCTCTCTACTCCTGATCTTTCTCCTGCTTTGCAGTCCCAGATCTCTTGCTGTCTCTCTGCCATTGCTGCTTGGATGTTCCATCGTCACCTGAAATTGAACATGGCCAAGACTGAACTTCTCGGGTTTTTTCTCCTAAAATTTCCCTTTCTCCTTCTTCTTTTTCAGTCTCTGTTGATGGCTCTGTTCTCCAACCTGTTCCATCTGCTCGCAATCTGGGTGTTGCTTCTGACTCTTCGCTCTCTTTCTCCTCTCATATCCAACTCATTGCTAAGACCTGTCGCTTCTTTCTCTTCAACATTGGCAAAATCCACCTCTTTCTCTCTGAGTTCACTACTAAAACCCTCATCCATTCCCCAATCACCTCCCTTCTTGATTATTGCAACCTGCTTCTTGCTGGTCTCCCTCAGTCTCATCTCTTTCCCCTTCAGTCTATTCAGCACTCCACTGCCCATTTGATTTTCCATCAGTCTCGTTTTGCCCACGTCACTCCTCTCCTCAGATCTCTTCACTGGCTCCCTATCCATTTCTGTATTCACTTTAAGCTTCTCCTTATGACCTATAAGTGCATTCACTCTGTGGCTCCTCAGTACCTTTCTTCTCTCATTTCTCCCTACTTCTCCCCTCGTGAACTCCATTCTTCTACCCAGTTGCTTCTTGCTATGCCCTTCTCCTCTATTGCCAATTCCAGATTCCACTCGTTTCACCTTGCTGCACATTACGCTTGGAATAAACTTCCTTTGTCTTTACGCCAGGCATCTTCTTTGTCCCTCTTCAAACTTAAGTTAAAAGCTCATCTTTTCGCCTGTGCCTTTGGCTCTTTATTTTGCTGTTCTTATTCTTCTCCTTTTCTTGCTTTGTCTTTTTTAGATTGTAAGCTCTTTTGAGAAGGGACTGTCTCTTGTATGTTTTCATTGTACAGCGCTGCGTGTGCCTGGTAGCTCTTTATAAATGCTTAGTAGTAGTAGTAGTAGTAGTACTAAAGCCTTGGATGAGGATAGCTAGTGGTGCTAGAAATATATTGAATAGGATAGGGGCAAGTATTAACCCCTGGGGCATTGCACATTGAAGTAGAGTTACTGATGAGCATAAAGAGCCATAACTAACTGAAACCAAAGGCTGATGAAGACAAGAAGAGAAGCAGCTATGGATTTGATCTTGTACACCAACAGATGCCAGACCAACAGTCTGGCAATCAAGAGCTGATCAACCAGATCATAGCTGGCACTAAGATCGAGGGAAACAAGACAGCTATTTTCCCTGCATCCAGAGCACATCTGATTTCATTGGTTAGGTAGAGAAGGAACAATTCTTTATTATGCTCTGAAAGAAAGCCAACCTGCCAAGGATGTGGTACCCCAATTTCTTGTAGAATTGCTTTGTGTTCTCTCTAAATAAGTCATTTGGCATCGCTCTCTTTTTCTCAAATCTGCATCTTTGGTGCTTCTGCTGTTATTTTCCATTTATAATTTAAGCACATGTCTGTTTGAGATCCTGGATCTCTTTCTCACTATTGCTGGCATCCTTACTCCTCTCTGTGCACCGTGATTTGATTACATAAGAACATAACATAAGAAATGCCATACTGGGCAGATCAAGATCCATCAAGTCCAGTATCCTGTTTCCAAAAGTAGCCAATCCAGGTCACAAGTACATGGCAGGTTCCCAAAAGGTGCACAGGTTCCACAATGCTTGTATTGGGGCAAGCAGTGGATTTTCAGAGTCATCTTTAATAATGGTTTATGGACCTTTTCTCCAGGAACTTGTCAAAACCTTTTTAAACCCAGCTACACTAACAGTTTTTACTACATCCTCTGTTAACAAATTCCAGAGTTTGATTAAGCATTGAGTGAAAAACATATTTTCTTTTATTACTCTTAAATGGGTTACATTGTGTATCCCCTAGTCTTTCTACTTTTTGATGGAATAAACAACCTATCTATATTTACTCATTCTACTCCATACATTAATTTATAGACCTCTATCATATCTGCCCTCAGCTGGTTTTTTTCCAAGTTCTAGAGCCCTAACCTTTTAAGCCTTTCCTCATAAGGGTATCTTTCCATCCCCTTTACCATTTTGGTGGTTCTTCTCTGTACCTTTTCTAATTCTTTTATAGCCTTTTTAAGATATGGCAACCAGAATTGCACACAGTTTTCAAGGTGCAGCCACACCATGGAATGATACAGAGGTATTATAATATAGTATCCTTGTTTTTTTTTCTCCATTCCTTTCCTTATGATTCCTAGCATTCTACTTGCTTTCTTGGCCGCGGCTGCGCACTAGACAGAGGGTTTCAACGTATTACCCACAATGACACCTAAATCCTCTTCCTGGGTGATGGTTCCAATATATGGAACCTTGCATCATGTAACCGTAGTTTGGGTTGTACTTTCCTAGGTATAACTCATAATGTTGTATTTGTCCACATTAATATTCATCTACTATTTGGACGTCCAGTCTTCTAATTTATAAAGGTCCTCTGCAATTTTTCACAATCCTCTTGTATTTTAATAACTGAATAATTTTGTGTCATCTGCAAATTTGATCACCTCGTTCATTATTCCCATTTCCATGTCATTTATAAATATGTTAAAAATCAGAGGACCCAGCACAGATCCCTGGGGTACTCCACTATTCACCTTTCTCCATTGGGAAAATTGGTAATTTAGCCCTGACCTCTGCTTTCTATCCTTTAACCAGTTCCTGATCCAAAGTAGTATGCTGCTTCTATCCCATGAGAGACCTGAAAATCCAGATACATTATATTGATTGACTCACCTTTATCTACCTGTTTATTTGTACCTTCAAAATTTTCTTCAAATATAACAAATTAGACTTTCCTTGGCTAAATGCCATGTTGACTTTCTCCCATTAAACCATAACTATCTGCATGTTCAATAATTGTTTTCTTTATAATGGTTTCTACCATTTTGCCCAGTAATTATGTCAGACTTACCAGTCTGTATTTTCCCTGATCAAGCCTTTTTAAAAAGTGGTGTTACATTGACCATTTTCCAATCTTCATGTACTACAGATCATTTTAATGATAGTTCACAGATTATTAAGAGTATGTCTGCAATCTCATATTTCAGTTCTTTCAATACCATTGGATGTATACCATCCAGTCCAGGTGACTGGCTACTCTTCAGGTTAACAAATAGTTATAATACATCTTCCCGTTTTATTGATATTTCTTACAATTCTTCTGATACATCACCTTTAAATACAATTTCAGGCAGGGGTAACCTCCCTACATCTTCTTCAGTAAAAGCCAAAGCAAGGAATTTATTTAGTCTCTCTATTATGGCCTTGACCTCCCTTTGCGCCCCTTTTAACCCTCTACTATCTAATGGCCCGATTGACTCTCTCACAGATTTTTTTGCTATGAATGTACTTCAAAAAGTTTTTATTATGCATTTTTGCTTCCACAGCAAGCTTTTTTTCAAATTCTCTCTTTGCCTGCCTTATCATTGTCTTGCATCTAACTGGCCAGTGCTTATGGTGTTTCCCATTTTTGTCATTTGGCTCCTTTTTCCATGTCTGAAAAGATGTTTTTTTGACTACAACATCACCTTTAAACCATGCTGGATGTTTTTGGCCTTCCTTCCACTTTTCTTAAAGCATAGAATACATCTGGTCTGCGCTTCCAAGATTGTATTTTTAAATCTTTAACTTTGCAGCTGCTCCTTTTATTTTTTTCTTAACTATTTTCCTCATTTTATCAAAATCTCCCTTTTAAAAGTTAAAAGGTAGTATTGTGGATTTCCTTGCCATCCTCCCTCCATATATTAAATCAAATTCAATCATGCTGTGATCACTATTGCCAAATGGCCTCAACATCCTTATCTCTTGTACCAGATCCTGTGTTCCACTAAGAATTAGGTCAATAATAGTTTTTCCTCTTTTCAGGTTCATGAACCAATGGCTCCAAGATGGAGTCATTTATTACATCTAGAAACTTTATCTCCCTAGCATGTCCTGCTGTGACATTGACCCAGTCAATACCGGGGTAACTGAAGTCACCCATTATTACTGTATTGTAAACTTTGTTTGCTTCCTGATTTCTTTTAGCATTTCATCATCCATCTGTGCATTCTGGCCAGGCGGAATGCAGTACACCTCCCCTGTCTTCCCTGTTTTACATGGAATTTCTATCCATAGAGATTCTACAGTGTAATTTGTTCCCTGCAAATCTTTAATCCTGTGTGACTCAATGCCCTCTCTAACATAGAGTGCAACACCTCTAGCAATTTGATCTACCCTATCAGTGAGATATAGTTTGTACCCAGGTATCAAAGTGTCCCAGTGGTTGTCTTACTTCCAAAGGGTCTCTGAGATGTCAATCATATCTGACCTTTCATTTGGCGCTATACATTTTAGTTCTCCCATCTTATTTTTAAGACTTCTAGCATTTGATGCAGGCATTTTAGAGGTTTATTTTATTCATATTAATCTGGTTGTCCCCTCACTTGGCTTTCAGCCTGTCATGTTGTGAGGGCTTGTGTGCTTCACTGATGCTGAGAGCTAAGCTATCAGTAGCTTAGCTTCTGGCAGGGTCTCCCAAGATAGACAGGTCTCAGCTGAGGTGCCAAACTAAGACACACCACCCATCTTGGCAGCAGCAGAATGGGACGATGTTGTATGCAGAGGATGATATTTCTGTGACAAATGCAACAATGCTGGAATTAACTGCATGGAAGAAAGGCTTGGAAAATCTACTTCTGTATCTTTCCATGAAAACCCAATGGGTAAACACAAAACAAATTGCACTATAGTGCTGGAAGATGAGACCCCCAAGGTTGAAAAGGACTCAAATGGCTACTGGGGATGAGCTGAAGATTTCTCAGAATAAAGCCAGCATTTATGATGTAGTTGGATCTGCTGATGTAGCTGTGCATGAAATGAGAGTCAGAAGCTGCAGATATGTCTTACATATTGGGACATGGAATGTACGAAGCATGAACCAAGAGAAGTTGCAGGTGATCAAGAATGAAATGGAATGTGTATAACTCGATCTGTTGGGTGTCAATGAACTCAAATGGACTGGCTTTGGGCACTTTGCATCTGATGATCATATGGTCTACTTTGCTGGAAATGAAAGACAAAGATGAAATGGTGTTGCATTTTTAATTAAGAAGAAGCTTGCAAGAACTGTGAACAAATACAATGCAGCCAGCGAATGCTTAATTTCTATTTGTCTATGAGGGAAGCCCGTCAACACAACTATAATTCAGGTATATGTCCCAACAACAGCTACAGTAGAGGAAGATGTTGATGAGATTTATGAACAAGTACAAGCTGAATTAACAGAACATGCAAACAGGATATCCTGATAGTCATGGGAGACTAGAATAAAATGTTGGTGACAAGGAAGAAGGCAAAGTGATTGGAAAATATGGGCTTGGTGACAGAAACAAAGCTGGAGAAAGACTGCAAGACCAATAATTTATTAATCTCAAACACCTTCTTCCAGCAATTCAAGTGCCGGCTGTACACATGGAATTCACCCAATGGATTGTACAGAAATCTAATTGACTGTATCTGTAGAAGACAATGATGGAAAAGCTCGATAACATCAACAAAGACAAAACCTTTCTTACAGATCACCAATTACTAGTATGCAAACTCAAACTAAAGCTGAAAAAGAGCAAGCCACTCATGAATGTAGCAAAATATGACCTTGAGAATATACCACTGGAATTTAAAGACTGCCTGAAAAATCAATTTTCTGCTTTAGATACAAATGATAAAGTTCCAGAAGAAATATGGGATGATATCAGAAAGGTTGTATTGTAAGAAAGCGAGAAGTATCTACATAAGGTGAAAAAGCAAAAACAGCCAAAATGGATGACTAAAGAAACTCTGGAAATTGTCTAGAAACACAGAGAAGCTAAAGTCAGAGGAGAACAAGAGGCAATAGCAGAACTCAACAGAGATTTCCAACATGCAGCAAGACAAGACAAGAAGATGTACTACAATAACACATGCAAGGAAATAGAATAAGAGGCTATTAGAGGAAGAACAAGATTGACTTTTCTAAAGCTATGAGAGTTAAAGAAAAAAATTCCAGCCTTAAATTGGAATGCTACAAGATGCTCAAGGATCCATGTTGAATAATGCTGAGATCAAGAAAAGGTGGAAAGAATATACAGAGTTATTATACCATAAAGATCAAGTGGACCAACAGCCATTTCAATCTGTGCCTTATGATCAGGAACCATTGGTGATGAAAGAAGTCGAAGCAGTATTGAAAGACTTATCAAAGAATAAAGCACCCGACATTGATGGCATTCTCACTAAAGTATTACAGCAATTGGATGAAGCTGTTACTATACTTATAAGAATCTGCCAGGATATTTGGAAGACAAATTCATGGTCAACTGACTGGAAAAGATCTGTGTTTATTCCAATACTGAAGAAAGGTGACCTGACTGACTGTGGAAATTATCATAAAATTGCTCTGATACCACATGCCAGCAAAATTCTACTCAAGATCACTCAGCAGAGACTACAACTATACCTGGAACGAGAACTGCCTGAAGTGCAAGCAGAGTTCAGGAAAGGGCAAGGAACAAGAGATATTATTGCGGATGTGAGATGGATCCTTGAAAAGACAAAAGAATACCAAAAAGATATCCATATGTGTTATATTGACTACAACAAGGCTTTTGACTGTGTAAGCCATGAGAAACTCTGGCCACATTAAGAAGCATGGGTATACCAGAACACCTGATCGTTCTCATGCACAACCTTTACATTGATCAAGAAGCAACAGTTTGAATGGAACTAAGAGAAACAGAATGGTTTAAAATCAGCAAAGGTGTACGACAAGGCTGCATACTTTCCTCCTACCTGTTTAATTTATATGCAGAACAAATCATTAGAGAATCAGGACTATATGAAGACAACCGAGGTGTGAAGATTGGTGGAAGATTCATAACAACCTTCGCTATGCTGATGATACGACATTACTGGCTGAAAGTGAAGACAATCTGAAACATTTGCTTCTCAAGATCAAGGAATATAGTCTTAAAATAGGTCTGCACCTTAACATTAGGAAGACAAATTTCCTGACAACTGACAAAATCAATAAGTTCATCATTGATGGAGAACAAATTGAAATAGTTGACAGCTTTAACTTACTTGGATCAACTATCAATAAAGAAAGAAATAGCAGTCAAGAAATCCGATGATGTATTGCTCTTGGAAGAATGGCTATGAAGGACATAAACAAGATCCTCAAGAACGAAGATGTCTCTCTCCATACAAAGATTTGACTTGTCCAGGCCATGGTATTTTAAGTAATGTCAGATGGATGCAATATTTGGACTGTGAAAAAGATAGGAAGAAAATCGATGCCTGAAATATGCTGCTGGCGACAAATACTATGTATACCGTGGACTGCCCGAAAAACAAACCAGTCAGTACTAGAGGAGATAAAACCTAAGCTTTCCTTAGAAGCTTAGATGACAAAACTTCAGCTTTCATACTTTAGACATATCATACAAAGAGAGAGATCATTGGAAAAAGACATAATGCTTGGCAAGATAGAAGGTCACTGTAAAAGAGGAAGGCCGTCAATGAGATGGATCAATACAATAACAGCAGCTATGGATAATACTCTATCAACAATGAGCTGCTTGGCTGAAGACCAAACAAAGTTTAGGTCAACTATCCAGAGGGTCGCCAGGAGTCGACACCAACTCGACAACACTTCAGAGGCTATATTTTATTCATATCATTCTAGTTATCAGTTGATAGGTGTAATATGGAATCTTTCTGCTCTGTACTTAGGGACATCTGGATTAGTTTTATCTTTTTTGGAACCTCTCTATTGCAATTTATTTTTTGAACAGGTTTTTTATACCACTCTATCATTTCAGTCAAAGCTGTTTACATTGTAATTTAAACTTGGTAATATACATTAAATAGGGTCATTGATAACTTGGATTTTTCTGAGGCAATGGTGGGTCAAGTGATTTGCCAAAGGCCACAGGGAGTACTAGTGGGAATCTGAGGGGAATCTGATGGGAATCTACTTCAAACAGAGCTTTCTCAATATTCGCTCCTCTAAACTGGAATACACTTCCCCATGAAATCCGTGGCATCAAAAGCCTAATACTATTCCGAAAAGCCTTGAAACACCATCTGTTCACAAAATGTTACCCAGAAGTCATCCCGGACACTCACACCTCCAGCAAGCTTCCCACATACCCCAAACGCCTTAGCACCCTAATACAACCAGAAAATGGTTAGCCCACACGATAGCCCACATGATAACCATTTACCTGTACCATCCACATGAAATCACTTACAATATACAAACGAGTTTAGAATATTGCATATAGTTAAAGTATATAGTTTAAAGTTAACCTGTACATAGTTATCCCGGTTATCCCATGTGTTATTTTTCCCTGTTCTTTGTAAACTCAATGTTGCCTGTATGCATTGCAGTATGTTTTGTTCATTGTACACCGCGCTGATTTTAATAGCGCGGTATAGAAGAAATGTTAAATAAATAAATAAATAAAATAAATAAATAACTTCTCTCTTTTGCTAGCATCCTTCTGAACCATCCTTCTGAACCATTCATTCTTGGGCAACTCTCGGCTTTCCCTATTATTGAGTTTAAAAACTGTTCTATCTCATTTTTAAAGGTTAATGCCTGCAGCCTGGTTCCATCCTGGTTAAGGTGGAGCCAATCTTTTGAGAAAAGCCCTTCCTTCCCCAGAATATTTCCCAGTTTCTAACAAATCCAAAACCTTCTTCTGTGCACCATCGTCTCATCCACGCATTAATAATCTGGTGCTCTGCCTGCCTTTAGGGTCCTGCGCGTGGAATGGGAAGTGTTTCAGAGAATGCTACCCTAAAAGTACTGGAAGTACAACTTCCTACCTAGAAGCCTAAATTTGGCCTCCAGAACCTTCATCCCATACCTTTCTATGCCATTGGTACCAATATGTACCAAGACAGCAGGCTCCACCCCGGTACTATCTAAAACCTTGTCTAGATGATGCATAAGTTCTACTACCTTCACACCAGGCAGGCATGTTACCAGGCAGTCCTCATGTTCACCAGAAACCCAGCTATCGACATGCCTAATGAGTGAATCATCAACTATGACAGCCACCCTAAACCATCTCTCACGGGCATGTCCCTGGAGAATCCTCCTTGGTACGAGAGGGTTTTCAGTACATCACCTAGAGGACAGATCCTAGCTACAAGATCACTTCCTGCCACACCAGAGTGATGATCTCCTTTCATGTGACCTCTTCTCTTCATGGCAACAGAGAGGTTGGCAGACTAGAGGTGGGACTTCAGTAATGCGTCCCTGTAGGTCTCGTCTACATACCTCTCTGTCTTCCTTAGGTACTCCAAGTCTTCCATTCTAGCCTCCAGTGATCGGATTCGTTCCCTGAAAGCAAAGAGCTCCTTGCACCAAGTGCACATGTAAAACCCCTCACCAACTGGGAGAAAATCGTTCATGTGACCCTCAAGGAAAAAGACTGGATAGCCCTCATATCACTGCTGGACTGCTGTCTGCATCTTAATTTTAAGGTTTTGTTAGGATATTTAAGTTGTTTATTTACTTAAAGTTATACCTGATGAGGATAACCGGCTACATCTTAAAGTGAATTTGACTACCTCTGTTCCTTTAAGGCTGTAAGCGCCTATAAATCTAAGATTATGCTTGGGGGAGTCAGGGTGAGTGGGAGGGAAAGAAGCACTTAATAGAAGCTAACTTGCTAACACAGAGCCCTGACTGAGGCTTAGAGTTTATTTGTAGTAGGAAGCTGACTTGATTAAACAGTGCCCTGTATGTCTTTAAAAAATCACAGAACTTTAAAAAATTTTATCAGTTTAAACCCAAAGAGTTCCCTTTAACCTAAGAGTCTGAAAAATTACTAGCAGATAAATACAATTTCAGAAACCAATTTCAGAAACCAGCAGGAGCAGCTTTTCTCTGTAATCCTCCAAGGAAAAATTGGTATCTTTTAATTTTTCTTCTAGTCTTATATTCTTGTCTTAACAATTCTTTTAGTGATAATTTTAAGTGCACAATATTGACCCATTTATTTTTTTATGTTTGTGCCCCATTTATTTCTGATAGACTTTGCAGATGACCCTTTTATGCAGTCTGTGGCTTTATTAATCTTACATATTATGCTTTTTACTTTTGGTATCAGGTATAACTTAGCTTTTCCTTCTCCTTGACCCCAGCATATATAGTTATTTCTGCATAGAAGGTGGTATCACTTAAGAAGAATCCTTTATTTACTGACTTCTTAATTCTGGGGTACAAGGAACCTAACCCAACACAGCTGTGTTTTGGCACTGTCTTCCTCAGGGGTTAAGAGGCACTATGAGAACATAAATATAAATGAGTCATACTAAAATTATAAAAAAAGCATATCATACATTAAATCATAAAATATAAGATAAGCAAAACCATTTAAAACATAAAAGATCATAACAAAATCCATAAAAATCATATAACATATACCATCATTTACAATTAAAACATGAACATTCCATTAAAAGTGGGATAAAACATACCACATTAATATCTGAAATGAAACGTAAACTGAAACCTTACAAATCATGAGTAACTATTAAAATGAACACGGAGAATATTAAAAAAATTTGTGTACTAAAAATGAAAGAGGTTGTTTTGTAGTAAAAAAAGGGGGGGTTGTACTTAAAAAAGGGAGAGAGATAATGAATCATTCGCAAACTATTACAGAATTGGTTCTTGATAAAAATCCATTCAGGTAAACCCATATGAAAAATAACAAAACTAGTCAAGTAAATCAAAAGGCACAGGAACGATAACAAAAACAAAGGTCCTTTAAAAAACATATTGTCTTCTTATGACCCTTCAAAATTAGTATATTGAAAATAATGTCGTTATCAAATAATTAATAGGTAGAACATACTGTAAACTTCATTAAAACATCTAATAGCTTAATAGGAATATATCCAAACTAGGATTTATTACTTCAAAAGCATAGTTCTCTTAAGAAGCCTTTAACTGTAAAAGTACAATGAGTACTTAGTTCATTCTTACTTTATGTGAACCCAAAACCGGCATAAATATTACCCAATTTTATATAACTATCAAATTAATATGCTTTAGACTGGTAGAACCCTTTAAAACATCAGGACACAGCTTAGCAATTTACCTCAAAACAACAGCAAACATCTTTGTCCGGCGAGAATTCAGTATAAGCAACTGGCAGCAGAATGCTAGTTCATTTTATACTGTTTTGGCCATATTCATGAAGGTTGAGGCCCATTCTGATCAGAGCATGTTCGGCATGTCTGGACATCCAAAACCTGGACAGGCCGGCTTTGCCTCCGACTCTGCACCCACGGGAGCTAGACGTTCCTGCGGGAACAGAATTGGGGCAAAGGGTTTGGACGGGTTTGGACAGGCACTGATTCAGCCACCCTGCAGGTCCACCACAGCCCTGTCTAACCCTCCCAATGCTCCTGCATGGAGCCTCGGTGCCATGGCGTACTGTCACCATGGCACTGGGACACTATGCAGGAGCCCCGATTCCCCGCCACACATCAAATATGCTTTTCTCCATCGCTTGACCCCTTCAGAGGCCTGCCAAGGCTGGGATCAGGCTGCGGGGAACCCGCCACTGCCGCTCACCTGATTTTGGGGCTTGTCAGTGCCATTCGCTCTGGCCACAGAGAATTCTCCCACCATGTCTCTGAGATACCAATCATATCTAACCTCTTATTTAGTGCTATATATTCTAACAATCCCATCTTAAATTTGAGACTTATAGCATTTGCATATAAGCATTTTAGAGGCTGTATTTTATTCATATTAATCTGATTATCGGTAGGCAGGGGTAATTTGGAATCTTTAAGCTCTGTCTGCCCTATACTCTAGGGCATTTGGGCTGCATTTGTCTTTATTAGAACCTATATACTGATATGCCCTAACTTCAGTCTTTTTACTAGTATCCTTCAAGGATACATTGTTCCGAACCATGCGTTCTTGAGCGACTGTCAGCTTTCCCCTATTATATAGTTTAAAAGCTGCTCTATCTCCTTTTTAAAGGGTATTGCCAGCAGCCTGGATCCATACCTGTTAAGGTGTAGCCCATCCCTTTGGAAGAACCCCTCCTTTCCCCAGAATGTTCCCCAGTTCCTAACAAATCCAAAACCCTCATCCTTGCACCATTGTCTCATCCACACATTGAGACTCCAGAGCTCTGCCTGCCTTTTGGGTCCTGCACATGGAACAGGAAGCATTTCGGAGAATGCTACCCTGGAAGTGCTAGATTTTATTTGTTTATTTATTTTATTTATTTAACAGGGGTTTTTTTTATAACACTATCATTTCAATCAAAGTGGTTTACATTGTAACTTAAACTTGGTAATGCACATTAATCTTCCTACCTAAAAGCCTAAATTTAGCCTCAAGAACCTCCCTACCACACTTTCCTATGTCATTGGTGCCGAATGTACCAAGACAGCAGACTCCTCCCAAGCACTATCTAAGACATTGTCTAGGTGATGCGTGAGGTCCGCTACCTTTACACCAGGCAGGCATGTTACCAGGCGATCCTCATGTCCACCAGCAACTCATCTATCTATATGCCTAATGATCAAATCTTCAACTATAACAGTTGTACTAACCCTTCCCTCTAGGGCACATGGCCCAGGAGAAACCTCAGTGTCCTCCAGTCACATGACCTTTCTCCTCCATGGCAACAGGGATGCTGCTAGACTGAAGGTGGGACTTCAGTACTCTATCCCTGTAGGTGTCGTCTATGTATCTCTCTGTCTTCCTTATATCCTCCAAGTCTGTTACTCTAACCTCCAGAGATCGGACTCATTCCCTGAGAGAAATTTAACAAGAAAGCTCTCTGCTGTGTTAAATTTAAACTGAAAACTCTTTGCTGCTGCTAGGTCCTGACTGAGTATTAAATTTAAATTAAAAGTTCTTTGCTGGGTTTTAAACTTAAACTGAAATCTACCTGTTGAGTTTTCAATTTAAATATAAACTATTTGCTGATACAAGGCCCTGACTGATTTAACAAATATACTGGATTCACAGATTAATCAGCTTTAATCTAAAGAATTCCTTTTTTATCAAGATTTAGAAAAATTCCTGGAAGTAAATACTTACAATTACAGATCTCTCTCCAGAAGTAGCAGTCCCTTTTTGTAGTCCTTGAAGCCCCCAGCTCATCTTCACACATGTAGTCTGTCATGAGGCTGGTACTAATAAAGATGCAAAGTTGAAAAAAACCCCTGTTTCTCACAGAGATCTAGATGTGCAATTACCTCAAAGCACAGCTAGAGGGGGCAGGAGTGATCATATGGAAGCTAATGAGGCTAGGAGATTTAACCAGTTGCACCTGGGAATGAGCCCGGGAGATTCAAAGAGAAGATCCCTTTATAAGCAGAAGTTTAATTCTAGCAAAGCAGAGTGGGAGAGAAAAGGCCAAGCAGTAAGGAGCACGGCTGCAGAAAGGGAAGCAGCAGAACAAGGAGCAGAAGGACTTGGAGAAGGAACAAGGAGCACGGCTAAGGAAAGGAGAGACCTGAAGGAAGGAATCCTCCTTGAGCAAGCCCAAAGGAACGGCATTCACAGAGGTGGAGTTCAGAGGGGCCAAGCTACCAGAGCAGCTGTTCAGAGGGAGTCTGCTGGGGAAAGCAGTCAGGCTGGAGAGTGTGCCACTCCCTGCTCAAGCAACGTTCCTGAGTCCAAAGCTGTGAGACGTATCCAGAGAATCAGAGAACCAGGTTTGGAGGAAGACCTGCAGTCACTGGAACCTGCTGGACAAGTTTTACCAGGTACTCGAGGAAAAGGAGTTTTTAGCAAAGCTACTTTACCACTGAAGCATAGAGCTGAATCCATACCAGGTTTTGCTAAGCTGCCAGGAAGCACAGCACTGCCCAGAAGCTACCGGCAGAAAAACTGTTGCAAAAGAGACGTTCTTGGGAGAGAAGGCTCCAGGGAGTCCAGCTACAGAAACTCAAGGTATGAAAGCTTTATTCCTGCTAAAGAATGCTTAACTCCTAGAAGCACTGCTAAAGCAAATACTCACTTTGTAAGAAGAAGAAAGAAACCAGAGTGGTTTCAAGAATTACCAAGAGAACTTAAAACCCAGTCTTATTGGAGGCAGGTCAGTGGAGACAGTCCATGTAAAGCTGTGACAGCCAGGGACAGTATTTACTCTACAGGGGAAAGTGGTGAGGCAGAATCTATGGACGTAGAATATATAAATACTATTCCCATGCCTCAGGAAGAAGATATGGATTGTGGGTTGTGTATGGCTACTAGCCTAGAGTCTATAGCCACCGTGCAAATAAGAAGAAAACTTGTTTAATTGTTTTTGTTTGGAATGAACTGAATTCCTCCATTTTCCTTGGTACTAATTGTGAAGCTACTAACAGTCCACCTGTTTATTACTGGAACCTTTTCAAACAAAGGACATTCTTTGATTTCCACTGTCTTAATTGAACCCTTGCACAGACGGGAAATAAAAGCCTTGTTTCCCTACATTCTTGGCTGAATTATTATGTACACCCAAGGAGCTGAAAATAGATAAGACCAAACTCCATTTTTGGCCTTACATTGCACCACGCTCCTTGAAAATAAATACATAATGGAGCATGCCCTTACCGCCCTAGGCCACTAGGGGCGCCACCATGACAAGTCACATACATGCATCTAGCCTTTCATGTTAGCCTCTCAGGTACAATCCAACCCCCACATATTGAAAGTAGAGCTAAATATACACATAAAACCACTCATAGAATGTTAGCACTAAATCTAAATGACTGAGATCATGCTCCATGTACCCTGGCTTAAGATTGAGATTCATGACTGTCATGGTATGCCCAAAAGTATTTCTTCTAACTTACTGTCAAAGGGTAAACTAAAAATATAATAAATATAAATACCCTTAGTAACACCAATCTACAAAACCTATGCAGTTCTCTAATTAATCTATCTGACAACTCTCACACAATCATATAAGGTATAAATGACCTCAGGATAGCCTTTCACCTACATGTGGCGAAATCAATCACCATAGGATCGAATGGCAGACTTCACATCACGGGTCACAACCTTTCCTCATTTTAATTTAGATTTACATAAAAGTAATCCAAATCTAATCAATTACTTACACCCGAAAAAGTACTTTTAGGGATTCTCAAAATTTAAAGTTTTTTACTTTTTATATTTTATTTTAAATTTCAAATCATCTATACCTTAGCAAAACTAGAGCTTGCAAACTGCTCAGTTAATTCCTGAAAGAGAGAAACAAAATACTCTTCAATTCAGTAATATTATACACCATTTTCATAGCAATAATTCACTTATCTGAGCATTGTAGAGACTCCAGTCAGCGCCAACAGTTAGACGTCAGTTCTCTCCATTCGGCTTTGTATCACCGAAGTATCACCGAAGAAGTAGTGAATTACCTCTGTTATCGTGAAAGGTTTCTGAATACCCGCTTTGAATGCCCCCAAATCCACTATCAGCTATGTCTCCGAGTTCCACTAGTTAATCACAGACACAGTATGGAATGGACCCGTCAGTGGTACCAGTTCCAAGGCATGTTTTTTGCATACGGCCATGTTCTGTGCAGGGCCCTACACTCAACTCCGGCTGACGGACTCTACTTCCCTCCCCTACTCACTACTGCACTGTCACTTTACTTGTAACCAAAGGGAAAATAAAATAAACCTTAAAGAAGAGCCTCAAATTAAAAAAAGAAAAGAAAACATGGAGAGAAGTCCTTATAAATAATATATTACCTGGCTCCATTGCTGGCTCGATTCATTTCTGTCCTGGAGGTGGGGCCAGCAGGAGAAGAAGAAGAATTTAAAAAGGTCAAATAGCCTAGATTGGACCATCATAGCTATAGGGAACAGTGACATGCAAGGTTTTGTTTTTTCTAAGTTGAAACTACAGCTGTGATCGCCGCCGGCATCAGAAAGCTGCAGTTGGGGCCGCGATGATGCTGAGCCAGTGGTGGGGTCCTGGGAGGCATGAGGAGTTTAGATGGAAGCAGATCGGGGCAATAGCAGTCAGGATCGGGTCCAGACTGCTCCAGAGCTTAAGTACCCTGCTTAGAGTAAGTTAACAGGGCAGAGCTGGCCTTAAAGGGCCCTCTGCACCCCAAGAGGCTGGTTTCTGGCTGATGAGTGACTGAACTCTGCTTGGGGTGGGTGTGGAGGTATAAGGCCAGAAGAGAAAGAGGTGGGCAAGGCTGGAGAGGAGGCCCAGGAAATCTGATGTCCCCAGGCTGTGCTCCTTCAGCCCTAATGCACTTGCAATAGAAATGTCCCATCGCTCCCACATGCAGCACAGCTTAATCCTGGGCTTTGGGGTGTAAGGTGTGGGATGGAGGGATTGTCTCTGTGGGGGTGCCTGTGATGTATAGGAATGGAGGGGATGTTTATGCAGGGGTCTGTGATGTGTGGGATGAAAGAGAGGGAGGGATAGAGCAGGGTATCTGCGATTGAGAGAAGGGGTGTGTGAGATGTGGAGTTTTATGGGCGTTGATTGTGGGAATGGAGGGGTGTCTATGTTGGGGTATCTGCAAGAGAGTGGGTTACATGTGGAGACTGTCTTTCATGTGTGAAATGGATGAGGCGAAGGGATTTGGGGGGTGTCTGAGGTTCAGAGAGGGAAAGGTAGCTGTGTGAGACTGGGGGAGGGAGTATCTATAAGATATGGAACGGATGAGGGGGATTGTTAGGGTGGATGGAGGTGTGTCTGTGGTGGCGGTGTCTCTGAAAGGGATGGAGGTTAAGTTTAGCAGATTTTTTGCAGGCAAATCTGAGACCCTTATCGGAGTGTGGGGGGAGGAGATAATAGGGGCATCACCTTAGTTTCAAGTTTGACCAACAAGGCATGGAGGAGGGAAGAGGAATCATTACCCTGCCTCCCCCCAGCAATTCTACGATAGCAACAATATCACTTTCAAGCTGACAAATCAACAGAGAAACAGAAACACTGATGCATTTCCCCTGTACTGTATAAGTTATAAAGATAATGGGTGTAAATCCTAAAAACTGACATTCAAATCACTACATTGAATTTTTTTTCTCTCTGTCCTGATTGCTGGAATTTGGGACAAGAGACTGCCAAACAGTTGGAAAACAGAGACGAAGCTCTAAAATTGGGGACATCTGGTAACCTTAATAGAAATCAATATATTAATTAATTTATTATTTTATTTATTTATTTAACAGTCGCTTATATACCGCTACCTTCCAATGATCAGGTACGGTTTGCATATAACAGGTAAAGAAACAGTATAACATATCTGTTTTTACATTAAACATGCTTGAATTATGTACATCTTAACTTTAACAAATAAACTTTGGAGAAATGAGGAGGCCGCGGGCAGGGTCCCGGCGGCCGACTGTAACCGGGCGCGCGGCCAGTGCGCGGGCCCTGCGCGCGGCCACGGGCAGTTTGAAGCGATTGGCTCCCGGCGGTGGCAGCCGCGCGGGAGCCAATCAGGGTGGTTCCTGGCAGCGTGGTGGGTGGTAGGGGCCAGCGGGCAGCCTCCGCGTGGTCATTCGCGGCGGAGGCTGCTCGGGGGTGCCGGCTTCCCGCCCACCCGCCCACATTATTTATGAGGGTGTGGATTATGGGGTGTTGCAGCTTGGGGGGGGGGGTTGGCGGGATCCCGGAGGTTTCCAGGGTCCGGAGCCTCAGGCTACACCTATGGCGGGGGCGGGGTGCCCCTGACCCGGACAAACCCTGGTCGACTTTTGCTAATAGCATGGCGAAGTCGGGGGAAGGGTTAGGTAACTTGCCGGGGGGGGGGGCAAGTTATGGCGTTAGCGGTGGCAAGGCACTTTGCTAAGGTATGGCTGGTGCGGGCCGGGTGCTGCTAATCGATTGAGAAGGTGTAGCATGTTGGCATATTGTGAAATTGTTAAAGGTTAATAAAGCTGCGACCAGTTGTGTTCCATGAAATGTGGTGTGTTGTCTTTTGTTGGGTGGGGGAGATTGGGGGGGATGGGGGGAAGGTGGAAACGGGCCCGATGCACCAAGTCCGCCTGCCTCGGTTACTATGTACAATCAACTATGTACAGTCAACAGAAGTTGAGTTCAACGAGCAAGGTAGCTATTTACAAGCATCATAAATTGTGTTTAAGGTCATGTTTTCATGGGACATTATGGTGTTAGACACAATGTGTTATGTATTATCCCTTTTCATTTTGGTATTGGGAATTCGCAAGTGGACCGTAGTGGGAGCTAAATAGGTGGGTTTTTAATGTTTTGCGTAGTTCTTTAAGATCAGTTAAGGCTCTAATTTCATCAGGTAGGGAGTTCCAGAGTATAGGGGCTGCATGGGAAAAAGCTTTTTTATTTGTTGTTTTTTTAGTCTTTGTGAACTCTTTTGGAATCCTTATTTTATTGGCATTGCCTCTTCTCTGAGCAGATTGGGGTGTGTCTTTAGTGAGTAGTTTGTTTAGAGTAGCTGGGGCAGTATCATTTAAAGCTTTGAAGGTGGTTATTATTAGTTTATAGTTTATTCTGCATTGAATTGGGAGCCAGTGTAGTTTAGCTAGATAGGGTGATATGTGCTCAAAAGGGTGTACCTTCATTATGGTATATATATTCATGGGACTTGCTATACTGGTCTTTGAACAGGGAAGCATTGCCCATGTTCCCTGTAAAATAGTTATCTCCAGGTTATAATGCCCTGTTCAGTGTAATTTCAGTTTGTTCAATGTAAACTGCCTTGATATCATGAAAGGCGGTATATAAGAAATGGTAAATAAATAAATAAGATGGTTTGCCTTTGCAGTGAAGTGTGTGGATGAAGGAGGTTGTTTGTGGGGCAGTAGATTGAGGGGGTCAGTGTATGCAAGATGGAAGGGGCTAGGGCTGCTGGAGAGATGAGAGGCAGAGCATGGTCGAAGAATGTTGCGAGGGTGAGTATAGAGGGTAGAAATAGGGAACTATGGAGTGGGAGAAGGATGGAGAGGATATAGGGGCAGGGGAAGTAGAGGCAGCTAGGGCAGTGGGAGCACTAGAGAAGAGGATAAAGAATGGGAGATGGAAAGATGGTAGACAGGTGAAAGGTAAAAAGTAGGAGACTAAAGGACTAGAGGGTGAGAAGAAAAGAGAGTTAGGAGTAGAATCTAGATATGTGAGTCACTGAGAAGACACAAGGAAAGCAAAAAGAGACTGGAACCAGCTCAGTTAGAAAAATAAAATGTTCAGACAACAAAGGTAGAAAAAAAATTCCCTTCAATTTAGCGACTGGAAATATGTCAGCTGTTGTAATTAACGTGTTGCATTTATATGCATCTCTTTCTGTTTCTCTGATGCTGTACTGCATTCAGCGCTTGGCTTCATGGGGCTTTGGTTTAATTTTTATATACATATTTCTATTTTTAGCTTGTGTTCCCTTATTCTCTACTTGGTGAGAGTTTATCTATGTTCTAAATATGTGACTGAGGCTAGGTAATCTGTCAGCAATGAGTTTCTATAAGGATCTGTAGAAATCTGGCTTGTTCAGTTTTCCTGGTAGGTGTATGAATTTTCTAGGGCTCACAGCAATAATTATGGGGCTGCCCTGTTCTAGTTAGGCTCCTTGTTGTGAGAGTTTTGAAAGTTGGATCTGTTATGGAATGATAGATTTGCTCTATAGGTCCTGTGTTGTGGTTCTCACTTTTCCATTCTTTCCTGTGTGGAGTCAACCATAGGGTATGTGTTTGGGGGGGGGGGGGGAGGAGGTACTGGAATATGGATAGTCTGTAAGGTTTGCAGGTTTATGTTCTTGATGCTGCATGGACTGGTCTTAAATTTCAAATATTTTGTTAGTTCAGATTCAAAGAAATCTCAAACATTAAGGGAATATTTCGGTTTAGCTTTGTATTGTGGCCTGATAGCTTCACTATTACTGATTTCTGGGTTTTCCAGCTCTGACATAGTTTATTCCAATCTGCACACTCTAATTTGAATTTCCAGCTACAGGGATTTTTTTCTCATTTTATATCTTCCTTGCTTATTATTAAACTGGTCACAGCACTGACCAAATAAGTCTACTTGTTGTTGTTATGCAAATATTTATGCAAATGAGGCTCTAGGGATATGCAAATGAGGCCCTGTAGTGAGACTCCACACATGGCTCTGCATCATCCTCAGGCTGCCCTTGACCAGTTCTGAAAAGAAATGGGAGAAGTCTACAAGGATGAGGTGGCAAAATGAACCATCTCAAGGACTGAACATGTTTAATGATCTCTACATCAGCATTTGCTCTAATTGAGTAATAGAGAGAACAGAAGTAGCATTGAAGCTATGTGAGCCTAACCTCAATGGGAAATGTTTTCCTGGGAACACCACCCCCAGAACATGTATAGGTTACCGCATGCCAACCACAGCTGACTCTTGAAGAAAAGAGACTGGAAATGTGTACATCTGTACTTCTAATCTGGAGAATCAGGGCATTATGAGAATCAGGCCTATTCTGAGAAGCAAGTCACAAAGGGGAGCACACCTGCCTGCAAGCAAACCAGAGTCCAAAGAGAGCAGGCAGTGCTGGAACAACTCTAAAATCCAAAGCAGCTTTTATTAAATCCCTACACTTGCAGTGTTTCGGCAATTATGTCTTCTTCAGGGGATAGAGAAACCTCCAACAGAAAATTACAATAAAAACAATAAAATATTAGAATTAAGAATCATATAATTCATAGTAAAGCATACATCAAATGATAAGATAATAAAACTATGTTGTTGCAACATAAAACAGATAGAAAATTAAAACAGATAACACAGTAGAGAATGAATGTAATTTCTAGGCCCATAGTCATCCCATAGTAGAGACTAGTCAATTACTAACCAATAAATAATTGCATTACAAAGATAAACTATTGTAACGTGAGACATCTGTGAATACGAACCAAAAAAATTCTTTAGAGAGTGAATGTGAGTGAATGGACTCATGATTGTCCCATAGTGAATCCTTAATGATATACACCACTACATCTTAAAATAAACTCTGGAGGAGGTTATTCTATATGTAGAGATGAGGAGGAAAGAAATCTGTTTTTCATAATGGATTATAAAATGATAAAAAACACCTACGTTGCTTCGTCTGGAGCCTAAACCAATCAAACACCTTGGTCTGAATTGAACAGTAGGATGATGAACCTTTTCTATGTCCTTTAGTTTTAACCATATATAGGCAGTTGCCACCATATTCATGTCATAAGAATTCCAAATAACTCATGTTATGCTATATTTTTATTAATCTGGTTATCATAAAGGATAATAACAGGATAATAATTATTGAGTGCAACTATTAAATATTTATGGTCATTTTATGGTTCCTCCTTGTCTCTACATCATGAGTCCACTGTCAAAATTAAAGGCAAACTGCCTTATTCATTTGTATAATAATGAGCTGCCCTCATCTGACAGTCTCTTGGTTAAGAAAGCATAATCCCCAGATTTATTGAACCACTTGCAAAGTAACATTCCCTTCTGAATTCTGAGTCACATAATGTTTCCTTAAAATTGGAAGTCAAATGAAATGGGAGAATAGTCTCTGAACGGAATAGGTGTTCAGAGTTCTAGCCCCTTATACTGTGGAAATATTAAGTGTACTCAGACATTTTTGAAAAGAGAAATGCTGATTGTCTGCCCCCTCACTGGGACTATGATTGTGCCATTGACTTGATGTCTGATGTCAAGATTCCCAACAGACAAATGTATGCAATGTCAGATAAAGGACTTACAGCCTTATGATGGTACATTATATAGTCCAACAAATATTACATCAGAACTATTACTGTACTGCATTATACCTCGATCACTGCACCTAGAACTTTTATGCAACATGTATAAGGGATATCAAATTTTAATAAAGAATTTATGGTCATAAGATCTGGCTGTGACAAACTTGTCTGCCATAATCATGGCCAGCCTTTAAAGTATATAATCACATACGCCTATGATTTTTTCAAAAAATGTTGTGCCTGTGTGACAAAATTAAACCGAATACAAAACATATAGGGACATAAAGTATGTCAACAGTTATTGTTGGAGTTTACCATGCACTAAGCGGGCTTAATCATTGAAAACAATGTGTGCCTTTGAGTCAATGCTGACTCCTGGAAGCCCAAGAACTCCTGGGTTTTCTTGGCAGTGTCACCAGAGGTAAAGTATCAGGCCTTTCTTCTGAGACAGCGGAGAGTTAAGCGACTTGAACCCTTGTCACTCAGTTACCAAGTGAGTAGACTACAACTAGACTAGGTCCATTAATGTGTGCCTAAAATGCAGCTTTGGTAAAATTCCCAAGCTAACTGCTTGGGTTGAGTGGTGAATGGGTGATTCAGAGGTGGAACATGCACATTACGGTTAGTGTAGGCATTCTTAACACATGTTAGCCAGAAATGTTTACTCTTGCTAGACTTCTGCATGCAACAATTCAAAATTTAACATGTTATTGTGAATTTTTTAAGTATTGTATTTTAAATTAGGCATACTCAAAAACAATATGCTTCGTTTTTCTGACAAACAAAGCATGCAGAATTTTGAATAATTCAGACCTTTTGACACAGAAAATTGAATGTTATTTCTAGAATTCCAGCAGGAATAAATGATGCAATTACTGCGGGTGCACTTACATAAATTACAGTAAACCCCTTAGCATGCGGATGGCACTGGTCTCATACTAGCTAGATGAGAACCTGTCTGCATACCTCCATGTCTGACACCACTTCCTCTATCCTAAATTTCAAAGTTTAATTCATGGCACACTTTGGTTTTTTTAGTAAACATGTCCCATAATGTGATCAATCCACAAAGCTGCAAAGTCATTCTTTGTGCATACTGTAGAGAAATTATACTAAAAGTTTGTTTATTGTTTGTTTTGTTTGTTTATTTTATTTGATATACCGTCCTTTTGTGGTAGTTAGAACGGTTTACACGGTACAAAAATTTAGAAAAAGGCGCAAGGCCAGAAAGGAGGAAAAGGAAGTTACAATCATCGATAGAGAAGTAAGAAAAAGGAAAGATACAGAACTATATGTAAGGGATGGGGTTACACAAAAGGGGATGGAAGGTCGTAGGCCAGGGAAAAGAGGTGGGTCAATCCAAATATCACAGTAATAAACATAACTTTCTAAATATACTTACAGATAAATGACTGTCATCCAGCATTCCTTAAATTTCTACTTGCCACATAATGATTACTTTCAAAATATGATGAGCAGGTCAGCATTTAATTTCTGCAATATGACAATCTTTTATAAACATTATGAGAGGCAGCAGTCTAATCTATGTGCTGATAATGATGGGTTCCAAATGCAAAAAAACACCACCTATCATAGTGCCAAATAGGTGCTTTGGCAATCTAGGGGCTACGTTGGGGGATAAATCAAATCTAGAAATAAAAACAAGCAATTAAAATCATGCCCCCACATGATATTAAACACAACCAAAATATAGTGTCTCAAAGAAAAATTGCAACTTCTCTTTGGGCAGAATACCTCTAAATATTAAACCAAGAAAGTGCTATCAGGCATCTTTTAATATGAACAATAGCTACTTTAGAGCCTGAGTAGACAATGATGGCATCCTCAGTGTAAGTCGTATTTTCCCAAAAATATTAAAGCACCACAGCTGCTAAACACAAGAGGAGGGACATTTTACAAAGGATATACTGGGTATGGGTTGAACATCCAAATGGTATTATGCAGCAAATGTAGGTGATTTTGGAACTGGGCCCATGGGGTGGCAGTCAAGGTGCAAAATAGCAAGCTGAACATGTGGGAAAATAGATTCACGGGTCTGATGAGGCAACTATACATTCATCCCTTCTGGATACAGCGAGGAAGATGGCCATGGCACCATTCAAAAACATGGGGGCAAGACGTTCAAGTGCTAGTGATGATATACAAGCATGTACAGGCACACAGGGGTTGAGCATGAGGAAACAGTGAGAAGTTATGATGATAGCAACAAGAATGACAACTTCTCCCAGATGAAGACAAAGCACTTCTGCTGCCAGGTTCTGAAATGATGAGTGCCTATGTCCACCACATGGGCAAAGAGCCAGTCAGCAGGAGGTACAGGTCATCTGGTGTATGATCTGCCTGTCAATCCATCCTTAATTGCAACACCGGGCATGGAGAGGGGGAATCAGTAGGGCAGGAGGGCCAAAGAAGCTTCAGAATTGGGGAGGCAAATGGTGAGGAAGCAAATAAGTAGGGAGCAGAGAGAGGGAGCGGCGTCAAAAATGATAAAAGTTGGGGAGGTAGTTATGGTGCAAGCAACTGGCAAGGAATGAGAACACTGTCCTCCAAAACCATAGCACTGATCACAGTAGGTGTCCCTGCAATAAGAACATAAGAACATAAGATATGCCATACTGGGTCAGACCAAGGTCTATGAAGCCCAGTATCCTGTTTCCAATAGTGGCCAATCTAGGTCACAAGTACCCATCAGTTTCCCTAAAAGACAAGGGTTCCACAATGCATGTACTGGGGTAAGCAGTGGATATCCCGGGCTCACTTTAATAATGGTTTATGGACCTTTCAACCAAGAACTTGTCCAAATCTGTTTTAAACCCAGCTACACTAACAGCTTTTACTACATCCACCAGTAGCAAATCCCAGAGTTTGATTACACATTGAGGGAAAAAAGATCTTCTCTTATTAATCTTAAATAGGTTACCCTTTAGCTTCATTGCATGTCCTCTAATCTTTCTATACTTTGATGGCGTAAACAATTGATCTACATTTACCCGTTCCACTCCATTCATTAACTTATAGACCTCTATCTTATCTCCCCTCAGCTGTCTCTTTTCCAGGTTGAAGATCCCTAACATTTTTAGCCTCTCTCCATAGGGGTATCCTTCCATGCCCATTACCATTTTGGTGGCTCTTCTCTGTACTTTTTCTAATAATACTATATCCTTTTTTTTTTTTTTTTTAATTTTTAATTTTCATTTTGCAACAAACAAAAGAAACAACACACCAAAGGAGACAAAACAATTATACAATAAAGAAAAGTAAACCCAATTACCCCCCACCCCCACGCTTCTTCTCTAGCTGATTATGTCAGTATGTGAGCGCTTCCAAATAACAGTGATTATACATCAAAACAATCAAAAGAGTATCTGCGATACAGCATAATCATGGGACAAAGATATATACAAATTTAGACAGTCAGATGAGAGCATTGAGCAGAGTGTACATAGTCATTGAGCATCTTCCATTTAGACCGATGATGAGGAGTCTGAATGGGGGAAGCAAACATACGAGGTACTTGTTCATATTTACTGTAAAGACAGACATGATTCCACCATTCATTGGGGCTCAGCTGGGAGCTATTTTTCCAGTATTTCGTAATTAGGGAAATAGCAATGCCAAGCATAAAGTCCAAAAGGAAGGAAGCCTTTTTTGGAAGAGAGGGGATCCCCGCAGCTGAGCGAAGTCCCACTATCCTCCAAGTAAGGGGCTCTTGAAAGTGCAAAATAGACTGGATACGACCCCAGACCCGACTCCAGTAATACTGTAGTGCGGGACATTCATACATAACATGAGGTAGTGAACCAATGGCCGCATGACATGTCCAACAACTATTGCCCTGAGTAGTGTTCCATTTGGCTAATCTGTCAGGAGTGTAAAAACACCGGTGGGCCAGAAAGAAGAGTGTCTGAGTGAGTGAGGCGGATCGGGAGACCCGTGTCACTCTACTCCAGACAAGGCTCCATTGCTCCGGGGTCAAAGTCACATGCAATTCTCTCTCCCATGCTTTCTGCGCTATAGGGGTATCCCTAGTCATAGCATTACATAAGGTTTTGTAAAAATTGGATGCTACACCCGGTGAGCTACCGATAGATCGGATAGTCTCCAACCAACCTTGTGTAGGGGAGGCCGATGGCGGGAGCACCTTAGCACTCCGAAGGCAATGCTGAAGTTGCACCAACTGAAAGTAGTGTTTCGCTGGGAGACCAAATTCAATTTGCAATTCACTAAAAGTTTTCCAGCGACCTTCATGAAACAACTGACTAGGAATCCAAATGCCCCTAGTGTACCAGGGGCTCCACGCCATCGGTTTATTTTGTATTCGAAATCGAGTGTTGTACCAAAGTGGGAGCTTGTCTATCGGACAGAGTCGGGAGTCTAAAGAGTGTATGAGATTATTAAAGGCACCTAAGGTGTCTAAAAGCATTGGTGGAAAGTGGGAGTCTGATGGGAGAGTCATACCAGGGAGAAAAGTAAGAGGAATCGGTTTGCAAAGGTCCTCTTCTATGTCTAGCCACACAGGTCTACTCGGTACTGGATCTTCCAGCCAACGAGCGCCTTGTTTGAGAAGAAAAGATTGATGATACTTCAGGAAATCGGGGAATCTGACACCCCCATTTTCCTTATCTGCTTGCAGCTTGTGTTTCGCTATCCTAGGTGTCTTGTTTTGCCACAGGTATCTAGTCAGAAGACCCTCTATATCTTTATATAGACGCCGAGGGAAGAGACAGGGCACCATTTCTAAGATATAATTCACTTTCGGAACAATCATCATTTTTATGGTTTCTAATCGACCCCACCAGGTAAGCGTTAAAGGAGTCTAGCGGTGAGTGAGCGCCCGGACTTTAGAGGTTAAGTCTTTGGCATTGAAGGAGATAGTGTCTTCCAAAGGAGAACAATAGTGTACCCCAAGGTATTTGACCATGCGAGGTTGCCATAAAAAGGGGAAGGGTTGCATATCTGCCTGATGAAGCAAAGGATTTAATGGAAAGGCTACCGACTTGGTCCAATTTATCTTATAACCGGACAGTTGTGAGTATTTACCAATTTGCTCTAGGACAGCCGGTACTGAGTCTATAGAGACAAAAAGCATAAGATCATCAGCATATGCTGAAATTTTGATTTCCCTATGGGTGAAGGGGACTCCATGAATCACCTCCGATTGCCGGATTAGTAAAGCCAAGGGCTCGAGTGCAAGATCGAAGAGGAGTGGAGACAGTGGGCATCCCTGACGAGTGCCGCGTTGAAGGGGAAAAGGCTGAGACTTTAAAGCATTGGCACATATACTGGCTGTAGGCTGTGCGTACATGGTGCGAAGACAACGGAGAAAACCTTCCCCGAATCCGTACCAGCGGAGGACTGCAAACAGGAAGGGCCATTCTAAGCGATCAAAGGCCTTCTCAGCATCAAGTGAGAGGCCAACAAATGGGCGATCGAGATTAACTGCGGTAGTCAGTACATGGCATAGAGTCCGAGCATTGTCAGCAGTTGATCTACCAGGAATGAAACCGCATTGATCTGGGTGTATTAAGGTAGGCATCCTATCCGAGAACCGGGTAGAGAGAATGGTGGCAAAGATTTTATAGTCCGCGTTTAGGAGGGAAATTGGACGATAATTAGCTGTTAGTTGCGGGTCTCTCCCCTCTTTCTCAAAAACTACTACATTTGCCATTGAAAAGGACCCAGAAGGAGAACCCTCCTCGGCCAAAGCAGAAAAATAAAATTTCAAAACTGGAGCTAAGTCAGCGTGAAAGGTTTTGTAGAATTCAGCAGGGAGACCGTCTGGGCCTGCGGCTCGACCTGAGGCACATTTCTTGATAGCAGAATGAATTTCTGAGACAGTAAATGGTGTGTCCAAGGCCACTCTATCTTCATCAGATAGGGTCGGTCTTTGTACCCCTGAAAGTAAGCGTTCAAATACATCTGGCTCAAAATCACATTCGGATTGATAAAGCCGAGTATAAAATCACGAAAGAGTTCTAAGATTTCGGTATCTTTAGTGACCAAGCCCCCCCCCCGACGGATTACGGAGGGCGGTAACACGCTTGGCTTCTTTTCGACCTTTTAGGGCATTTGCTAATAATTTGCCAGCACGATTATTTTCCCGATAATATAGCCCTTGTTGTGATTCAATATTTTTAACAGCAGCAGTATACAAAAGCTGATTGTATTGAAAACGCAAGCGTTGTAAACGGAGTAAAATACATGGGTCAGTACGGGACGTGAGGAGACGCTCCCCAGCTTGTATCTGCTGCTCTAGAATCAGTAAATGCTGCTTTCTTTGTTTCCTCCCCTGCCGAATTTGATAGCTAGTTATAGTGGCACGGATAGATGCTTTAAAACCCTCCCACCAAGCCCAGCCCGCTGTGTCATGGGGTGAGTTAAAATGAAAATAATCTTGGATAGCAGCCTTTATATCAACCTGAAAATCTTTTTGACCCAGTAGGGATCTATCAAAAAACCAAGCTCGGGGAGAATCGTCCCGCGCAGTGACACGTAATGAGAAAGATATGGCAGCATGATCTGAAATATGGAGAGGATGAATCCTAGTCGTGTCTACTTGAGAAATCAGTGCTTTGGAAATGAGAAAGAAATCTATTCTAGATTGGGAGTGATGGGGTGCAGAAAAGAAAGTGAACTCTAAGTCGGAGGGGTGAAGCAGCCTCCATATATCTACCAGCGCAAGATCTTGCATCAGGGCTGTAAGGGTAGCAAGACTCTTGGGTGGACTACTCGTTCTAGGCGGCTGTCTATCTATCAGAGGGTCTAACACTTGATTAAAGTCACCACCAAGTATTAATGGAGTATTGGCAGAGGCCTGTGCCAACTGCGCAATACTTGCATAGTAAGCAGGGTTGTCCACATTCGGGGCATAAATGCAAATACATGTAAATTCACTATCTCCAACCTTAAGATGTACTCGGGCCCATCTACCCTCTTTATCAGCGCTAGTATCAATTACAGTAGCTTGCAAAGATTTCTTAACCAGAATGGCTACCCCGCACCGTTTGGAAACGGCGGGAGAATAGGCAGCCACCATATAAGGCTTAACATTGAGTTTCAGTGTTTCAGCAGAGTTTAAGTGCGTTTCCTGAAGAAACGCTAAATCAGCATGCTCATGGCTAAGATAGCTAAGGATTTTCTTTCTTTTGATTGGACTATTAATGCCCTTTACATTGAGTGATAAGATTTTACATAAAGCCATTCAGACAAGTTAAATATTCTGAGCATGATAGCGCACCAAATTGCACAATGTCCCTCATATTGACTGTATCTGGCTGTACAGATGACATAAAAAAAAAATAAGCTTAGATAATACAATGAAGCGCCCCACATTAAAAGAAGAAAACCGCAGCGCGGTAGAGAAGAAGCAGAACCCCAAAAATTACTGGCGACCATGTGTCTGCGGGGAGAAGCCCCAGAGAAGGCCAAAATTGAAAAAACACATAACCTGTAGGACTGTGCGTGCTCCGAATCCGACCGAGGCACACATCATGGAGGGATAGGAGACCACAAAACGAAAGTCATAGAAAGAAAGAAAGAAAGTCCAGGTAGTCCCTGTGCTTGACTAGGACCGCCGCATCGGGCCCTTCAAAATGGCGGACAGAGCCGGCAAATAAAAGTCCACGTCGTTGGATTAGCGCATCTGCTCTGCTTCTTTGGAGTCTAAAAATGTTGATAGTAGATCAGGATCTTCAAATGTCCTGGTTTGGTTGTGGAGAGTCACTCGGAGCTTCGCGGGATACAACAGGCCAAAGCGAGCCTGTAGCTGTTGAAGTCGAGGGCGAAAAGCAAGGAGTTTCTTCCGTCGGTCAACGGTAGGCTTTGCCAAATCAGGGAAGAAGGAGACTTTGTGACCTTCAAATTCCAAATGATGGTTCGCCCGGGCAGCATTTAAAATTTGTTCCACTTGTTGATATCGTAGCAAGCGAAAGATAATAGGCCGGGGGGTCGTTCGGTTGAGCGCCATGTGGGTAGGAACACGGTGTGCACGATCGATTTCCAATTCTTTATGAAAGGTGATCTTCAGCAAGGAAGGAAGAGTTTTAAGCAGGAATTCTCTCATATCTCCCGCTTCCACCCCCTCCGGTATTCCAATGAGCCTCACATTGTTACGACGGGCTCGATTATTGCTATCTTCTAACTCTTTTTGAAGATTCTGTATCTGGCGCTCAGCCTTGTCCAGTGCGCCCAAGCGCACCGCGTGCGAGTCGAGGACCCCCGCCATATTGTCCTGCCGTAATGAGAGACTTTCAAGTCGGTCCTGGAGCACTCCAAAGTCTTCTCGCAGGGCTCTAAGCGCTTCTCCATTGGACTGCACCAATTCCTTCACGCCGCGTAGTTCCTCCAAAATCTCCAGGTGCATTTCGGGGTTTTCACGAAATGGAACCATCTTCTGTGGGGAGGACACCTCTGTTTTGGAGCTTTTTCCGTGAGAAGAAGAAGGAGACCCGAAGTCCAAGCGCGCTGGTTTATGGGCCGCCATCCCCCCCGAGGTACCCCGGTCAGCCCGGAGCGAAATAGTAAGTTTGTATAGGTATTAAGTCAGGATTCTAAGTAGGCCTCTCGGGAGCTTCAGCGCGAAGCGTCTTACCCGCTGGACATCAGGCTCCGCCCCCCCAATACTATATCCTTTTTAAGATATGATGACCAGAATTGCACACAATATTCAAGGTGCGGTCGCACCATGCAACAATACAGAGGCATTATAATATCCTTTGTTTGTTTTTTTCCATTCCTTTTCTTATGATACCTAGCATTCTATTTGCTCCCTTGGCTGCCGCTGCACACTGGGTGGAGGGTTTCAACATGTTATCCATGACGTCTAAATCGTCTTCCTCGGTGGTGGTTCCTAATGATAAGAGAGGGCACTGGAAGGGAGAAAGTGTGCTGAGGGACAAAGGGCTGACAGGCTAACAGTAACATGCTAAAGAAGAAGAAAGAATAGGTGGACTGTGATGCAGGGCATGCAGTGACAGGCAGGGGCTTGATGGTGGAAGGACCCAGATTGTCCATCTGATATACAGGTGGCCAGAGCAGTAAGGCCATAGTGGGAGTCCAACGCAAAGAAAGGACAAGAAGTGGCTTCCCACAAAATAATGTCACATGGAGCCATCCCAATAGCAAAAAGGTGCATGAGACAGTGTGTGGGAGCACCAGATGGGCAGAAAAGCACTAATAGCACTACTTCTATCCATAGGCACTACAAGATTCGAAGGGACAGAGAGGCCCTGAAAATACATTTCAAGGCCACCCAGAGGAAGTGCCCATGGCTACTGTCCAAGCTGTGGCAGGAACTCACTGAGTGGCATAGTAAGGACAAAATGCATGAATGCAGCCACCCGAGTCTCTAGTGTGCATCCATCCATGGCATAGCATGGTAGTGATAACAGGTGGGTGCTAGGGCTGCAGAGAGCAGCGACAGCTGTAGCAACAAAACTAGCAGATGACTTAGCTAGAAAGGGCTGTAATATGTGCTCCTCCCCCTTTATCTTGCAGCTGCAGATGGCATGCTGATGCCAGAGGGCAAGGGGATAGACACCACTCAAGGGCAGACAATAGAAGGGCTGAAGGATCTGGCAGTAGAGGAGTCCAAGAATACCAGTGCTTGTCTTGCACCCCCCACCGAGGAAATGGCAGCCACAAACAGCAGTACCAGGCAACTCATTATTAAGGGTCCCACATAGCATTAGACACATCTCATCGTTCAATGCTTTATTGCAGCATAACATAAAAAGTACAAAACACTTAACACTGCTTATAGCAAACATGTGCAGTAGACCAGGTTAATGAGAACATTTATCTCAAGATTGACTATCAAAGTAAGTCAAGACTAAGACCAACGCTATCATTCAAATAGTTCAGGAATTATCAAAACTATTCAATCAGAAAGAGAAACCTGGTCATAAGGAGAGCCACAAAAAAAAAAAAAAAGAGAACAGAAAGAAAAGGATGGAAAAAAAAAAGAAAACACAAGAAGGGATGAAAAACGGATCAAGCTGGCTAATCCCCCTCCCCCCTGGCTTCTTCTCCACCCACAACCACCCGGGACAGGGCCAGCACTACCTAGTAAGAGGTGTAAGCACGGCAAGGGGGCGCCAATCTCTGAGGGACGCCGTTGTTAGTTGCCCCCACCACCCAAACAGGAAGGCAAGTGTGGCCAAAATCTTTCAGACAGGGTCCACAATAAAATTAAAGCAAACCATAGAGGAGCCTCACACTCAAAAGCACTGCTAGAGCCTCTGCCAGTTCCACACCCAAAGCAACAGGAAATGTACCTTAGAGGAAGCGGAATCAAAAGAGATTCTAGCAGCACATTTTCAATATGAGGCTCCACCATGGTTTGCTTTAATTTTATCGCTGACTCTGCTGGAAGGTTTAAGGGAAGGGAGGGGGCAAGCAACTGCTGAAATCTGTGGGGGAGAGGGAACAAGGCAGTGAACTATAGGAACTCCAAAGATGGTATGGAGTTCCAAAGATGTGGGAATTTAAGTGTCCCTGGTCAGTAGACCTTCTATGAACTGAGAGCACACTCCCACATCTTTGGAACTCTAGGGCCGGCCCTGCTCCGCTGTGATTGCTACCTTAAGAGGCCTCTGCCCACAGGACGCGCTACTTCTGTGGGCAGGCTTGGCTCTCTCTTGACAACGAGGGGGGGAGTAGACAGGGGGGCATGGGGAGGTGGAGGAGATATAATGGCCACTGGGAGACATAAAGAAAATACTGAATGCATGGAAAAGGGGGAATAGGGAGGCAGAGGGGGCAAGCTAGAGGTGAAGGAGCTAAGGAGATGAAGGGAGATAGTGGACATGGGAAGGGGGCATAGGAAGAATGGGCATAGGAATAAGCAAGAAGGAGGGATAGGGTGCTGATGCTGGATATCAGTTAAAGGGAGACTATAGGAAGATCCTTGGCATGGGGAGGGGGGGGTCAGATGGAAACAGAGGATATGTGCTAGACATAGGGGGTAGTATTGTTGAAGGCATTTACATGGGTAACAGCCCTAGTTACCTATGTAAAATGCCTTATCCAGGATTTTTGAAAGACACCTACATGGGTAGTGCCTTTTGGAAATCCCGGATAAGTCCCTAACATGCCCAGATTCTGTGGTATCTATTCTGTCCCATAAATAGCGGGGATGGCTGACCTGTTGGGATGCCCACCCCGCTATTCATCTCCCTTGCCATCCCTGACTAAGTCTCCCTGTACAAACAAGGAGTTCATACAGGGAGGCTTAGACAGGGGTGGGAGGGGGCAATGCAGAAGCAGAGTTAGGGAGGGCAGTGGGCGGTCCATGGCCCCAGATGTACAGGGCCAGTTTTGAAGTCAGCCCTATATGTCCGGGGCTGGCAAACTGGACGGGGGAGATATTCCACTTCCGATGTGGTATAAGTCCCCCTAGACATCAGAGGATGGGAGGCCTGGCTGGAAGGAAAAAGGTGAGGGGGTGTAGGAGATTCTTCGCAACCCGACCCTGGCCATGGGAGGCCAGATCAGGGGTCGAGCTGCGGGGAAAGGTGAAAGTGGTTGGCAGCCAGGGATTGCAGCTCCTAAATGGAGCCGTGGTGTCATAGCAACTGGACACCATGGCACTGTGGCTCCATTCAGGAGCCAGACTGAGTTAGCCAGGCAGGTGCCTGTACATGCAGGCCGATGAGACTAGGGTCCTGGCCTGCACGTACAGGCCTAGATGCAATTCTAATCCCGCGGGGGCTAGATGTGCCCCGCAGGATCAGAATCGGGTCTATCTCTGTGCGTCCGGTACCAACTGGATGCACAGAGGCCAGGATGCACAGAATGGAATGTGCTTCCATGCAGATAGCATCGGGGCACATTGGGGGCATTCCGGGATAGAGGAAAGTGCTAAGTGGGTAGCATTGAAAATTGCTGCTACCCACTTAGCCTCGGTGGCTGCTGGCACATCAAGCATCACCCGGATTTTCATTTCCGTCACTGTGGAAGTGAAAATCTGGGTTAAGGGGGTCGGTGGGCAAGCTATGCACTGATGCGGCACATAGCCTGCCTATATCAAAATCAGGCCCAGGGATAATAAGGGGAGGAGGTGAGGGTTAAAATCAGATAGGTATATGAAACAAAAAAGAGGGGGATTGAGGACTGGATAGTAAGAAAGAGTAGTGAAATCTGAGCGGACAGAAAGAGAGAAAAAAATGGAAGAAAGCTGAAGGGAAAAGATAAATATCCAAGATGGAACGAAGTGAAGAAAACAAGAGGAGACAAGAAATGGCAGATGGACTAGAGACCATAGAAAGAGAGCTAAGAGAAGAAAGAGGAAAGCGGAAACCTCAGATTAGGACCAGTATGATCATAAATAGTCAGACAACAAAGGTAGAAAAAATACTTTTATTTTCAATTTAGTGATTGGACTTTGCGCTATCTTTATATTTTATACAGTACAGGGAAATGCATCTATTTCTATTTCTCTGCTGTTGCATTGTATGCAGAATCTGGCTTCTTAGGGTTTCAGTAATTTTTGCTTAGGTTGTGGTCACTTATTCTATACTTGGTGAGGGTCTGTGTTCTGAGTGTGTGACCAAGGCCAGGTGTTCTGTTAACATGAAGTTTGTACATTGTGATCTGTACTGTAGTAATCTGAATAGTTCAGCTTTCAAATAGATGTTTGGATATTCCTGGGCCTGCTGCAGTATGTACAGTGCTGCTTTTTTTGGGTAGGCTCCTTATGTGAGTTTTGGAAGTTGGTGCTGGTATGATATGGTAGATTTGATCTGTAGTTCCTCATTGAGTTTTGTAGGGCTTTGTATTAGTTCATAATATGCCTGGTACTGGAGAATGCTTATGTTGTTGTTAGTGAGATGAAAAGAATCTGATTTTTTTTTTTTTTTTTAGATATTGAGTTCTGTGGGTGAATGTCCTAGTTCTGTTCTGCACCCACTGTTGAGGGAGGGGGTTCTGTGGATGCAGAATATATGTTTGAAAAGAAAAAGCAAGAACCATAACACAGTTTATAACAACAAAATAAAATGAGTTATAATTTGGTTTTATAAACTGTGTTGTGGTTCTCGCTTTTTCTCATTTATTTATTTATTTATTTAACAGGCTTTTTTTATACCGCCTTATCATAAATTCAAAGCAGTTTACATTAAACACAACTGTAAGTTTACATAGAACAGGGAGGTCAAACTTGAATTCTTAAGAAATTTTGCATAGAATATGTGAGTTACATTTGGAGTTTAAACAATGAGCATTAGTAATAATTAAACACAGTAAAACAGTTGTAGGGGAGCAAATTGGGCCATACAGTATTCCTGCTTTTACACCATGCTTGTCCAGTGTGCAGTTTTGAGTTATGTTGGTGATGCCAAGCCCATCTTAGTGTTTACATTGGAGTGGGAAATGTTGTGTTGGGGGTCACAAAGCCCTTCTTGTTTTTATGAGAATGGTAAGTGTTGTGTAGGGGCCACTGAAAATCTCTTTTTTTTGAGAAGGTGGAAAGTGCTATGTTGGGGCTTCCAAGTCAATCTTGTTTTGTGGAAGTGGAAGCTGCTGTGTTAGTGCCATTCAGCCGCTCTTGTTGTTTGGCACATTTAGCAGTATGTTTCCTAGGCTCTGTGCTGGTAACACATGTGTGAGTCGCATTATCAGCCCAGGCCCATAGACAAACTTCAGGGAGATAGTTACATCCACCTGCAGTTACTATATTTCTGCATGGCAACTAAGGCTACTCATTCTGATGCCATTAGTTGCACCCATGTTACTTGCGCTGAGCCACTATGTTAGTTTCTGCCAACAATGCAGATGCCTGCATATGAGAGTTCTTTCTCTTGCCTTACTCTGGAGGAAAGTATAATTTTGGGAATGAAATCCTGAAAGAGTAATGGAAAAAGCATGGGACTTGTTCCCTGGTCTGGCAGGAAAGTGGTCATATTATATTTGCTTTTCTGTCACTCCAGCTTCACTTCCTACTGCCAGTACATTGTCTGCATGACTGCCAATAGGAAGTGAAGCTAGAGTGAGTGAAAGCTAGAATGATACTGGTACATTGAAATAGGATTTCATTTTATTGTTCTATTAGAAGCCCACCTCACAGGGTGTGGTTAATTAAATCAGACTCTGCTGCCTGAGCAGGAGTTCTGATCCAGCAACTGCCATCACAGCCCTAAGAGACTACAAAATTAAGCTTCTAAATTTACTATTTTGGCTGGTTTTGATATAAAATTTCTTTGCCTATTTATTACCTGTCTAGATTCTCTTAGATTTGAGTGTGCCCTCAGTTCATAGAAGGTTGGGACACTTATATTCCCGCCCACCCTATCCCTCACCCACCCACCCCATGATTGCATTGCTTTTATAGTCATCATATTGATTGTCATCTGTCCTCCAATTAGGTGTAGCACCCACCTTTTCTCCTTGTCCTAGAACTGCTTTATAACCATACTAATCAGCAAGTTGTGTATTCAATATGATAGTTGTGGTGCCTTCATTCTAAGAAGAATCATTTGCGTCATAAGAGTTTGCCCTATATGTCTCAAATTATCTGCCATGCATAAAGAAATGATTCAAATAAGGGAAGAATTAGCTGCAATTAAACACACCTCCTCTAGGGTACAAACTGAAAAAAAAATCCACCACCACTCCCACAAACAATCAAGTAGCCCAGGAACAAACGGATCACAGTGGGCTCTGGTAGGTTGTGACCTGTAACACAGACACCCTCTCCATCAAGAGATAACCCTGCATAACGCCTCCTCTGCCTTGGGAGAGAAACTCAAACCCATTGCTAACATTATAAGATTCTCAGAAGTTCTACCCGTTCTCGGTAAGGGGGCAGAAAGGCTGCATCGCATAATCAACTTTAATACTTGGTTCCAACCTGGTGAAAACAAAAAGGGTTTAGATGTATAGGCAACTGGGGAAATAGATGGAATAACAAGAGGTTATGCTGTGTTGATGGACTACATCTCTCTGTCACAGGGAAAAGGATCCTAAGTGAAAAATTCAGGCATTATGTGGACAGGCTTTTAAACTAGGGAAAGGGGGTGATGGATAGAAAAGAACAAGTTCAGGACATTATTCCCAGCAAAAACAATAACATTGGAAACAGCCGCAGTATTAACCCACACATCAATGCCAAGTGGGAAGAGATGTGTAAAACAAAATCCATACAAAATGTAAGGCGAGGCAATCAACAAATGCAGGAAAGCAATTTATTTGTTTATTTATTTATTTATTTACAATTCTTATATATCACGCTTTTTAGTATCAGAGTGGTTTACAAATAACAAAAATTTGCATCAGAACAAAAGATCTTTTGCTTACATTGTAACAGGATCAGTAACTTGGGACTGTAACAAGGGTAACTATATACAAATCAACAACAGTGGTTGTAAAACTATTTACAGTTATATTGCAAGTTGGTAATAATAATGCAAGAGGCCTTGTAATCTATGATCGTTATGAGTGTGCCTGAGGGTGGGTCTGTTTTGTAAATCGTCGGAGTTATGTTGTTGGAATGTCAGAGGCTGTGTGAGTGAGTTGAGGTGTCGGAAGTGATTGTGTTAGGTTAGGGTGGACGAAGTGAAGGCAGAATAAGTGGTGTTTAAGGGTTTTTCTGAACTGTGAGAGGTCACCGATCGATCGGATATGAGGTGGGAGATTGTTGCAGCACCTAGGGACATAGAATGTAAAGGCTCTGTTCATAGTTGTTTGAGTACATTTGGTAGACTCAAGTGGTATAGTCAGCGTATTGGCAGCTACTGACCTTCTTAGCCTGTTTGTAGGGGTGATGGTCAGGAGTGCAGAGAGGGATGAAGGGGATAGCTGGTTAATTGCTCTAAATGATAGGAGTAGTGCCTTGTAGGTGATCCTGCAATGTAACGGTAGCCAGTGTATTTCCATAAGTATGGGCATGATGTGATCTCTTCTGGATATGCCACAGAGAATGTGGGCTGCTGCATTCATTGCCATCTGCTGTGGATTGAGGGTGCTCTTAGGGAGGCCATGTAGGATGATGTTGGCATAATCAAAATGAGGTGTTTTATTTATTTATTTATTTAGAAGGATTTAGTATACCGCCTTATCGTTAAATCAAGGCGGTGTGGCACATCAATCAAAATCAATAATAAAGTGTGGTTTGTAGCATGCAGTGTGAGAACTGAGAAGTGTAGTGTGTGGGGCAGTGCATTAGATTATATCGGTGAACTATTTACATAATGAGCTATATACATATATACAAAATGGGACTGTTTGAGAGGCGTGCTAGGATTGAGATTCTGTAATGTCTTGGGGGTCGGATCGTGATCCTGTAATGTCTTGAAGTAGAAAATTTATGTGAGGTCCTTGAAATGTACTGTAAATAGATCAGTCTTAAGGAGTTTTCTGAAGTCCTTGAGGTTCTTGGTTGATCTTATGTGGTCTGGGAAAGAGTTCCATATAGCAGGTGCTGCCAGGGAGAGTGCCCTCCTTGATGTGGCCAGCCTTGTTTTAGCAAATACTTTTGGTGTTCTGATGGTGTCTGAGGTTCCTTTTCTTCTTGGTCTCCAGTTCTCATCGGTTTTTATGAGAGGGCGTAGGCTGTATGCTGATAGGTTGTGTATTATTTTATATATGTGTAGAAGTACTTTGAATTGGATTCTGTAGCTGATTGGGAGCCAGTGTAGGTGGTACAGTATGGGGGTGATGTGATCGTGAATTGTGTGATCTGTCGTGAGTCGTGCGGCTGTGTTTTGTGCTAGCTGTAGTGGTTTTATTGTCTTTTTAGGTAGTCCTTGGTAGATGTGATTACAATAGTCTAGGATTGGAGTGATGATGGCTTGACAGACTGTTCGGAAGTGTTCATGGGCGAGGATGGGTTTGAGCCTTCTGACTGTCCTCATTTTGATGTAAGCGCTCTTTGTTATTTTTTCAATGTGGGACTGGAGGTTGAGGTCCTTGTCGAGCGTTACGCCCAGGTATTTTATTTCTTGTCTTACCGGTATAATGGTGTTGTTTAGGTTGATGGTGGCCGATGGTGAGAATGTCCGGTTTCTTGTGATGAATAGAGCTTCGGTTTTGTTGTAATTTATTGATAGGTTGTTTTCTTGCAGCCAGGTTGCCATTTGTTGGAAGCAATTGGCTATGTTGGAGTAGTCTGGGTTGTCCAGTTTGATTGGTGTGTATATCATTATGTCATCTGCGTATATGGTGTATTGAATTTTGTGGTCCTTGATGATGGTGCATATGGGTTGTACGTAGATGTTAAATAGCAGGGCGGAGAGAGCTGAGCCTTGTGGGACTCCTTGAGTGGCTCTGAACGGTTGAGAGGTCTTTGTTCCACACTTGACTTGTAGTGTTCTGTTGGCGAGGTAAGATGTAAACCAGCTCAGAGTAGTACTGTGTAGGCCTGCCTCCTGTAGTGTGTTTAGTAGGGTTGTGTGGCAGACAGTGTCGAAAGCTGAGGAGATATCTAGGAATATCATTATGACGCCCATTCTGGTGTTGTCGATTGTCCTCAAAAGGCTGTCGAATAGCTGGATCAGTATGGTTCAACCCCATGTCTGGGTCGAAAACCGTGTTGATTTGGGTCCAGTGGATTGTAGATGTCGATGTGTTGTTGGAGCTGGTGTTGGACTGTTTTCTCGATGATCTTGGACAGGAATGGTAAGCTTGATATGGGTCTGTAGGCGGCTGGGTCAGTTTAAGCCAGGGTGGTTTTCTTGGGGATTGGACGTATTGTGGCTAGCTTCAGGGAGTTTGGCATTTTTCCCTTGGAGAGGGAGTTATCTACTATTTTCCGTACGACTGGTGTTAGTTCCTTTTTCGTTGCTTTGATCCAGGCTACTGGGCAGGGATCTGTAGGGGTGGTGCTGGTGTTGAGGTCAGTGATGATCTTGGAGAGTTGTTCATTCGATGGGATGTCGAATGTGCCCCAGCTCCGGTCAGGTTTGGATGTCTTGTATTTCACTGACGCGCTGTTGTTCTTGGGTGTTGCAGTGAATTTGTTCTTGAGGTGGTCAGCGAAGATCTGTGGGTCTATTTGTTGTTCATTTCTGTTGGAGGGTTCCTTGGTGAGGTTCTTTACGATTTCGTAGAGTTCACGGGGTTGTTAGTGGACTTCATGATAAGGTTAGTATGGTATTCTTTCTTCTGCTGGTTGATGAGATTGTTATATTCCTTTTGTTTTGTCTGGTATTGTTCCTGTAGGGATGTTGATTTGTTGCATCTCCATCGGCGTTCAAGTCGTCTTAGTGCTCTCTTTGCTATTCGTATATCCTTGGAGTACCATGGAGTGGAGCAGGGTTTTGTGCTGTGTGATTGTGGTGTTTTGCAGGTGGGTGGTCTGGCGGCAGATGAAATGATGTCGTTCCATTTGGAGATTTGCTCATCTATGTCCATTGTTTCGGCATTGAGGAGTAGTTGCGTGTCTTGTGTGAACTGTTCCTTGTTGAAGCTTTTGAATCTCCTGGCTGGGGGTGGGTCGTTGTTTTGCCTTTTTGAGTCTGTTACTTGTAGTTTAATATTTATTAGGTGGTGGTCTGACCAGGGTACCAGTGTGATGTATGGCTCTGAGATGAGGCTTCCTTCCTTTAAGTTGTTTGGAGCAAAGATTAGGTTGGGGGGGGGTGTCCAAGGTTGTGGGTGGGGGTGTTGATGAGTTGGGTGAATTGGAGGGAGTCCAGAGCTGATAGGAAGGCTTCTGCCTCTTTTCTGCTAGTAGATCTGAGATTGAAGTCTCCAAGTATTATGAGTTGTTTATGTAGGTTGTTGACTGCACCTATTGCCTCTAGGATTGCTGAAAGTTCATCTGACGGTGTGTCTGGCGCTCTGTAGGTAAGGCATATGGCTAGGTTCGAGTTTTCAATGATGATTGTGTTGCAGTGGTTTGTATTAGTTGAGATTTTACTTTTTAGCTTTAGGCTTGTCCTTGCTATGATGAGGACCCCTCCTCCTCTTCTTTGAGTGCGAGGGCAGTTGAATGCTGTGTGGGTGTCAGAGACTAGTTGGTTGAGTAGCACATTGCAGGTGGGGGTGACAGCCATGTCTCGGTGTGGCACAGGATGTCTGTTTGCTGGTCTTTTATGTGGTCAGAGATGGTATTTGTTTTGTTTCATACTGACCTGGCGTTGATAAGCTCTATGGAGATGTTTGTGGGTCGGTTGGTGTTTATGTGGGTGTGAGTGGGGGTGCTGTGCTTCTTCTTTCCTTGTTTGCCGGGTTTAGTTGTTTGTCCTGTATTGAGGTCCTGCTTTTGCTCTTGGTAGTGTTTGTATGTTATTATTGTTTGTGGGAGGAACCAAAAGGTGTTGGGGGTGTTGATTGGAGTGCTTGTGAGTTGTGGGATAAGATGGGTGGTCAAGAGTAGTAGAGGTAGGTAATGTGTAGCGACCATGTTGGATTACCTGTGTTGCTGCTGTCATTGCTTTTCTGGCTTCAAGTGGTTCTGCTTTGCTGACCGTTGTCTGTTTTCGTTGTTCAGTGTTCTTTGTGTTGATCATGATAGACTTCTAGGATGGTCTGTTTTGCTTTGTAATTGTTTTGGCCCTGCCTTCGTCAGGGTAATGGCCTGCATTTTATGTCCTGGTTTGAGTCCTGGCTTTCAGCTTGTTCTCGGCTGTTTAACAGATCCTGGAGAGTACATGGCCACCGCCTAAGGTCCATGCCAAAGGGCCCTCTGGCGAGGCCCTCAGGTGCGGGCACGCTTGCTGGTGTCCTGCTTTTAAATTAGGTGGAGAGCCCCGATTGGGCAGGCGAGAGGCTGTAGGCATCTGGGTGGCAAGCTCCGATTGGGCTGAAGGCGTCCGGGTGGCGAGCCCCGATTGGGCTGGAGGCGTCCGGGTGGCGAGCCCCGATTGGGCTGGAGGCATCTGGGTGGAGAGCCCCGATTGGGCTGGAGGCGTCCGGGTGGAGAGCCCTGATTGGGCTGGAGGCGTCAGGACAAGGCTGGCTCAGTCCCTCCTGGGAGAGCACACGTCTGGGAAAGGGATGATCTCAGCTGCTGTCCTGCTTTTAAATTAGGTGGAGGGTCCCGATTGGGCAGGCGAGAGGCTGGAGGTGTCCGGGTGGCAAGCCCCGATTGGTCTGAAGGCGTCCGGGTGGAGAGCCCCGATTTGGGCTGGAGGCATCCGGGTGGCGAGCCTTGATTGGGCTGGAGGCATCTGGATGGAGAGCCCCGATTGGGCTGGAGGCGTCCGGGTGGAGAGCCCCGATTGGGTTGGAGGCGTCAGGACAAGGCTGGCTCAGTCCCTCCTAGGAGAGCACACATCCAGGAAAGGGCTGATCTCAGCTGCTGTCCTGCTTTTAAATTAGGTGGAGAGCCCCGATTGGGCAGGCGAGAGGCTGGAGGCGTCTGAGTGGCAAGCCCCGATTGGACTGAAGACGTCCGGGTGGCGAGCCCCGATTGGGCTGGAGGCGTCCGGGTGGAGAGCTCCGATTGGGCTGGAGGCGTCCGGGTGGCGAGCCCCGATTGGGCTAGAGTCGTCCTGGTGGAGAGCCCCGATTGGGCTGGAGGCATCAGGACAAGACTGGCTCAATCCCTCCTGGGAGAGCACACGTCCGGGAAAGGCGTTACAAGCGTTACAAGCATCTGGAATATTGTTCTGAAGTCGTTTGGGGCTAGTAGAGGTCTTAGGTGTCTTAGTGTCCGTATTTTATTGTAGATGGACTTGGTAGTATTCTTTATGTGCTCTTTGAAGTTGAGCTGTTGGTCTATTGTGACACTCAGGTAGCGTATCACAGATTTACATGGTAGCTCTGCATCTCGTACTTTCAAAGAAGTGGGGGGAGAGAAGTTCTTGTTCTTGGTTATGAATAGGACCTTGGTTTTCTTAAAGTTTATGCGTAGATTCTGAGATAGGAGCCAATCAGTGATTGCGTTGAAGCACTCTATTAGTGGGGAGAGGTCAGGGTGCATGATTTTTATTGGGGTGAATATCAAGACATCGTCTGCATAGATCAGACTGGATATATTAAAGGAGCGGATGATATCACAAATAGGTTGCATATATTTGTTGAAAAGTAAAGCAGATAGAGAGGATCCTTGAGGTACTCCCTGTTGTTGATGGAATGGTTCAGATGTTGAGGGTCCTATCCGTACATGTTGCCAACGGTCAGCTAGATAGGATTTACACCATTCCCAGGCCAAGCCCTGAATCCCCTTTTCCTGAAGGCGATAGAGGAGTTGCTCATGGTTAACAGAATCAAATGCAGCAGCAATATCGAGGAAGATGAGTACGAACCCGTTTTCAATTTTGTCAATACCTCTGGATAAACACAAATGTTCGAAGCCTAGCCAACAAAGTTCCTGACCTGGAAGCCCTAATGGTCAAAATGGACTTGGACATTGTGGCCATTACAGAAACATGGTTGAACGAATTGCATGAATGGAATATAGCCATAGCTGGCTATAATCTACTTAGAAGGGATAGAGAGGGTAGAAAAGGAGGAAGAATAGCCCTATATGTCAAAAGCAACATTAAAGCTGCTGAAATGCAGGGGACATGGGGTAAAGAAGAAGCACTGTGGATTATGTTGGAAAGAGGAGATGGCACTGTCATCCATACTAGTGTAGTCTATAGGCCTCCAAACTCAAATTGAAGAAATGGATAGCAAATTGATTATTGATATTGCAAAGATAGCCATGAAGGGGGAAGTGATCATATCGGGTGACTTTAATCTACCCGATGTGGATTGGAGTATTCCTTCTGCAAATCTGGAAAGAAGTAAAGAAATTGTGGATACCTTCCAAGATGCATTAGTTAGACAAATGGTGATGGAACCAACCAGGGAAACCTCAATGCTGGATTTAGTACTCACCAATAGAGGTAGCATGTTGAATATCTGGGTGGGTGCCCAGGTGAGCAGCAGTGATCATCACATGGTGTGGTTTGATATAAAAACTAAGGCAAAGTACAATCACAGCAAGCTCAAAGTCCTAGACTTCAAAAACACTGACTTCAGTAAAATGGTCAAGTGCCTGAAGGAGGAGTTGGCAGGATAGGAGGGAATAAGAGAAGTGGAATTGCAGTAAGCTAAACTAAAGGAGGCAATAAAAGGGGCAACAGATGCATTTGTAAGGAAAGTAAAGAAAAACAAGAGGAAAAGGAAACCTATTTGGTTCTCCAAAGAAGTGGTTGTACAAATAAAGGCAAAAAAACAGAAAATTAACAAAATTTCGCAAAATTCAAAAAATTCAGAAGCTCACAAACAGAGGAACACAGAAAAGAATACAGAATAAAGCTAAAACAGACAAAAAGAGAAATAACCCACCACTTTGATTGTAGGAAAAAGTGGTATACAAATCTAAATAAATAAATAAAATAAATAAATAAAAATCAAAAGCAGAAGAAAAGATGGCTAAAGTTGTGAAGTGTGGTGGCAAACGTTTTTTTCAGGTATATTCAGAAGATGAGGAAAATCAGAGGTGGAAATGCAGGACTCGAAAATGCAGGGAACGGATTTGTGGAAAGTGACATTGAAAAAGTGAAAATGCTAAATAAATACTTCTGTTCTGTTTTTACTAAAGAAAATCCTAGATAAGAACCACCCATGATTGACAATTATACAAATGGGAATGGAGTAGATCCCACAACATTTACAGAAGATGATGTGTTAAAACAGCTTGCAAAACTGAAAGTGGACAAGGCCATGGGACCGGATGGATACATCCCAGGATACTGAAAGAGCTCAAAGAGGTTCTTGCAGGGCCATTAAAGGATTTTTTAAAAGATCCTTGGAGACAGGAGAAATTCCACAGGACTGGAGAAGGGATGATGTGGTACCTCTTCACTAATGTGGTAATAGGGAAGAAGTGACAAACTAAAGGCCAGTAAGCCTTACTTCGGTGGCAGGAAAAGTAATGGAGGTGCTCCTGACAGAGCGAATAGTGGATTTTCTTGAAACCAACAGGTTGTATCATCCGAAATAACATGTTGTTGTTTTTTTTTTTACCAAAAGGTTGATCTTGCAAAACAAATCTGATAGGGTTATTTGATTGGGTGAACAGAGAACTAGAACAAGGCCATGTGATGGATGTGACCTACCTATATTTCAGCAAAGTCTTTGATACTGTTCCTCAATGGAGGCTTATCAATAAACTAAACAGCTTGGGGATAGGTCCCAAGGTTGTGATCTAAATCAGAAATTGGTTGACTGACAGACGACAGAAAGTGATGGTAAACAAAATTCACTTGGATGAAAGGAAGGTGATTAGCAGTGTGCCCCAGGGTTCGGTCCTGGGACCAGTACTGTTCAATGTATTTGTGAGTAATATTGCTGAAGGACTGAATGGAAAAGTCTGGCTTTTTGCAATGACATGAAAATTTGCAATAGAGTGGACTCCCCTGAGAGAGTGGATAACATGAGGAAAGATCTAGCTGGAAGCATGGTGTAATGCTTAGCAGTTAAGATTTAATGAGAAGCAAAAATTCAAGGGAATTGCATGCAATAGGGGGTGAGTGGTTGGTGTGCACAGACCAGGAGAAGGACCTCACAGTGACTGTTTCTGAATATCTCAAAGTGGCAAAACAGTGTGACAAGTTGGTGGCAAAAGCCAGAATGATGCTGGGTTGCATATAGAGAGGAATTACCAGCAGAAAGGAAGAGGTACTAATGCACTGTAGAAGATGCTGGTGAGGCCTCATTTGGAATATTGTGTTCGGTTTTGGAGACCATATCTCACAAAGGATATAAAAAGACTGGAAACAGTTCATATGAAGGCAATCAAAATGATTTGGAGCCTACGTCAGAAGATGTTTGAGAAGAGACTTTAAGACCTAAATATGTACACTCTAGAGGACAGGAAGGACAGGGAAGATGTGATTCAGACCTTTAAATACTTAAAGAGTATTAATGAACAAAAAAAACCTCTTCCAAAGCAAGGGAGCTGTAAAACTAGAGGGCATAACATGAAACTGCAGGGGGGCAAACTGAAAGACAATATCAGGAAATACTTTTTCACTGAAAGGGTGGTAGATGCTTGGAATGCCCTCCTGATGGAAGTGGTGGGATCAAATGCAGTGATGGAATTCAAAATGGCATGGGACAGACACAATGGATCCCTTTATAGCAACAGGATAAAATTTAAAAAAACATAGCTGTCTCTTAAATCTCAAAAAATAGGGGTGACCTACATGGAGTGGTGCGTACACCCCTAAACAAAGGCATCGGAAGGGGTGACCTGCATGGAGCACCAGGTGCACCTACTCTTGCCGCCTTGCTGGGCAGACTAGATGGAACATATTGGTCTTTATCTGCTATTATATATTATGTTACTATGATACATACATGATCAAGAAAAGAAAACACAACCTATGATCCTGCAAGGGGAAAGCATGGTATTTATGGATTTGACTGAAGTGGTATTTAAGGTGCGGAAGAATTGAAGGAAATATCGATACATCGTGAAGATGTCTTACAACTATTAGATAAACTGAAGAGTAGCAAATCACCAGGGCCGGATGGTATACATCCAAGGGTGTTGAAAGAACTGAAATATGAGATTGCAGACCTGCTATTAGTAATCTGTGAACTATCATTAAAATCATCTCTAATACCTGAAGATTGGAGGATCGCCAATGTAACACCAATTTTTAAAAAGGGTTCCAGGGGTGATCCGGGAAACTACAGACCGGTGAGCCTGACGTCAGTACCGGGAAAAATGGTAGAAACCATCATAAAGAATAAAATTACTCAGCATGTAGATAGTCACGACCTAATGGGAGACAGCCAACATGGCTTTAGACAAGGAAGATCTTGTCTTACTAATCTGTTATGTTTTTTTGAAGGAGTGAATAAACAGGTGGACAAAGGTGAGTCGGTTGATATTGTGTATCTGGACTTTCAGAAAGCCTTTGACAAGGTCCCTCATCAGAGACGTTTGGCAAAACTAAAGAGTCATGGGATAGGAGGCAGTGTACTATTGTGGATCAGGAACTGGTTAAAAGATAGAAAGCAGAGGGTAGGGCTAAATGGCCAATTTTCCCAATGGAGAAAGGTGAATAGTGGTGAACCCCAGGATCTGTGCTGGGTCCGCTGCTTTTTGACATATTCATAAATGACCTGGAAAGTGGAATAACGAGTGAGGTTATCAAATTTGCAGATGACACAAAACTATTTAAAGTTGTTAAAACCCAAGAGGATTGTGAAAAATTGCAAGAGGATCTGGATAAATTGGAAGACTGGGCATCAAAATGGCAGATGAAATTTAATGTGGACAAGTGCATGGTTATGCACCTAGGGAAGAACAACCCAAACTATGGTTACACGATGCAAGGTTCCACATTAGGAACCACCACCCAGGAAAATGATTTAGGCGTCATTGTGGATACCATGTTAAAACCCTCGGCCCAGTGTGCAGCGGCGGCCAAGAGAGCAAATAGAATGCTAGGTAGGATAAGGAAAGGAATGGAAAATAAAACAAAAGATATTATAATGCCTCTATATCGTTCCATGGTGAGACCGCACCTTGAATATTGTGTGCAATTCTGGTCGCCGTATCTTAAAAAGGATGTAGCGATTTTAGAAAAGGTTCAGAGAAGAGCCACCAAAATGGTAAAGGAGATGGAATGATACTCCTATGAGGAAAGGCTAAAAAGGTTAGGGCTCTTTAACCTGGAAAAGAGACGGCTGAGGGGAGATATGATAGAAGTCTATAAATTAATGAACGGAGTGGAACGGGTAAACATAGATCGATTGTTTTCGTTATCAGAATATAGAAAGACTACGGGACATGCAATGAAGCTACAGCATAAACTATTTAAGACTAATAAAAGAAAATATTTTTTCACTCAACGTGTAATCAAACTCTGGAATTTGTTACCGGAGGATGTAGTAAAGGCTGTTAGTGTAGCTGGGTTTAAAAAAGGTTTGGACAAGTTCCTGGAGGAAAGGTCCATAAACCATTATTAAGAAGTGACCGAAGATATCAATGCTTGACCCAGAACAAGCATTGTGGAACTTGTGTCTCTTGGGGAAACTGCTAGGTACATATGACCTAGATTGTCCACTGTTGGAAACAGAATACTGGGCTTGATGGACCTTGGTCTGACCCAGTATGGCATATGTTATGTTCTTATGTTCTTATGTCATTGAAACCTGCTTAACATATGTCGTTTAAATCTGAAATATATTAATGTTGTCACTTTCTTCCTATATAGCGACTATTCTTTGCATCAACATTATACTAATTTTTCTTATATTTTTTAGAACACATTGGCTGTATGGTTAGCAGGATTTTGATTCCTAAATTCTGTACAAAATCTTTCTCCTTCATATTTTTTCAGTGAGCAGAATATTTTTGAGCAGTTCGTACAGCTGAGTGTTTTTCTTTTGATACATATCTAGAATTTAACATGCTCTTGTACTATCACTTGAAGGACTAGAAAAAGGGGCTGCTACTTCTGGAGAGAGATCTGCAATTGTGAGTATATTCTTCTGGGAATTTTCTGAAAGGACTTCTCTGTATTAATTAATCTGTAAACCCAGTGTTTTTTGTTAAATCAGGCAGGGCCTAGTAGCAGCAGTTTAAGTTTAAATTTAAAACACAGAAGAAAACTTTCTGGTTACATTTCATACCCAGCAAAGAGCTTGTAGTTTAAATTTAATAGTCGCTCAGGGCCTAGTATCAGCAAAGTACTTCTAATTTAAATTTAAAACACAGAAGAGAGCTTTCTGGTGGTTAAATTTAGAACCCAGCAGAGCTTGTAGTTTAAATTTCATAATAAGTCAGAGCCTAGCAGCAGCAAAGAGCTGTAATTTAAATCAAATCAGAATATAACTTAGCATAAAAGGCAAAACAGGGTCAGTACTCTTTGAGCAACAAATAAAGACTTCTAGAGACCTTTACAAAGAGGCCTTCTACCTAGGGGGCAAGAGACCTGTGAAACTTTTTCAATAGGTGTTAACACCAGGTGGCAGGTCAAAAGGCCATTTTGGAAGACTCCTTCTATTCAAGTAAGGACTGTTAATCATCCAGGAAGTTGGTCACAGCTTAACTCAGCAGCAGAGGCATAAATAGCTCAACCAGAGCTCTGTGATCCTCAGTCTTGAAGGACTAGAAAAAGGAACTGCTACTTCTGGAGAGAGATCTGCAATTGTGAGTATATACTTCTGGGAATTTTCTGAAAGGACTCCTTTGTATTAAAGCTAATTAATCTGTGAACCCAGTGCTTTTTGTTAAATCAGTCAGGACACTAAGGACCTGAGATTAATTAAGCTTCAGGTGAACAAGGTATATTAAACATATTAGGTACAGTTTTATTAGTATAAATATTCATAGCAACCCTTAGTAAATAAAGAACATAAAGATCTAAACACAAGCTTAACACTAAGATGCAGACAGCAGTCCAGCAAAAAGATGGGGGGCTTTCCAGTCTTTTGCATTGAGTGTCACATGTATGATTTTCTCCCAGTTGGTGAGAGGTCTTACATGTGCACTAGGTGCAGGGAGCTCTTTGCTCTCAGGGAAGGAGTCCGTTCTCTAGAGGCTAGAGTGGCAAACTTGTAAGACATAAGAATGACAGGTACATAGACAAGACCTACAGGGATATAGTCCTGAAGTCCCATCTCCAGTCTGGCAGCATCCCTGTTGCTATGGAGGAGAGAGGTCACGTGACAGGAGAGCATCACCCCGGTGTGGCAGGAAGTGATCCTGTATCTAGGACCTCTCCTCCAAGTGATGTAAAACCCTCTCACACTGAGGAAGTTTCTCCAGGGCCATGCGCCCATGAGGGAAGGTTTAGGACATCCGTTATAGTTGGTGATTCGATCATAAGGCATGTAGATAGCTGGATGGCTGGTGGACATGAGGATCGCCTGGTAGCATGCCTGCCTGGTGCGAAGGTAGTGGACCTCATGCGCCACCTAGATAAGGTCTTCAATAGTGCTGGGGAGGAGTCTGCTGTCTTGGTACATGTCGATACCAATGACATAGGAAAATGTGGTAGGGAGGTTCTGGAGGCTAAATTTAGGCTTTTAGGTAGGAAGTTGAAATCCAGAACTTCCAGGGTAGCGTTCTCCGAAATGCTTCCCGTTCCACGTGCAGGACCCAAAAGGCAGGCAAAGTTACGGTCTCATTGCGTGGATGAGACAATGGTACAGAGATGAGGGCTTTGGATTTGTTAGGAACTGGAGAACATTCTGGGGAAAGGAGGAGCTCTTCCGAAGGGATGGGCTTCACATTAACCGTAATGGAAACAGGCTGCTGGCATTAACCTTTAAAAAGGAGATAGAGCAGCTTTTAAACTTGATAATAGGGGAAAGCCGAAAGTTGCCAAAGAGTGCATTGCTCAGAAGAATGTATCCTTGAAGGATACTACCAAAAGCAGAGAGGATCCAAAAAAGGGTAAAGTAGCCTAAATGCCCTCGAGTATGGAACAGACAGAGCTTAAAGATCCCAAATTACCCATGCCTACCAATAGCCAGATTAATATGAATAAAATACAGTCTCTAAAATGCTTGCATGCAAATGCTAGAAGTCTAAAAAATAAGAAAGGGGAGTTAGAATATATAGCACTAAATAAGAGGTTAGATATGATTGGAATATCAGAGACATGGTGGAAGGAGGGCAACCAGTGGAACACTTATTAGACAACTTTTTGGTGGTGGTGAGAATCGAGGAGGGATGTGACAAATTCTATTTACCTTTTTGATGTCTAGGACATCTGTACCTTGCCCACTCACAATCTTAAATGACAGAGGTATAAGGCAGGGGTCTCCAAATCCAGTCCTGAAGGGCCACAAACCAGTCAGGTTGGCAGGATATCTCTAATGCATATATATCTCATGCATATTCATTAGGGCTATCCCAAAAAGCTGCCAGGGTTGCAGTCCTCCAGGACAGGGTTGGACACCCCTGTCCTAGATGAAATAAATGACTGCTTCTTGGAGCAGCCGGTTCCTGAACCGACCAGAAGGGAAGCCATAATAGACCTAGTCCTTAGTGGAACACCAGATCTAGTGCATGAGATAAGGGTGTTGGGGCCACTTGACAATAGTGATCATAGCATGATCACATTTGATTTAATTAGTGGAGGAGGGATAGTAAGGAAATCCACAGTACTACCTTTTAACTTTCGAAAGGGAGACTATGATAAAATGAGGAAAATAGTTAAGAAAAAACTAAAAGGAACAGTTGCAAAGGTTAAAGACTTACATCAAGCTTTGGTGTTGTTGAAAACTACTATCTTGGAAGACCAGACCAGCTTTATTCCATGCTTTAAGAAAAGTAGAAGGAAGTCCAAAAAACTGCCAGCATGGCTTAAAGCTGAGGTCAGAGAGGCTGTTGTTGCCAAAAAAGCATCTTTCAGGAAATGGAAAAAAGAGCCAAACGACGAAACCTGGAAACAGCACAAGCACTGGCAAGTCAAATGCAAGGAATTGATAAGGCAGGCAAAGGGAGAATTTGAGAAGAAGCTTGTTGCGGAAGCAAAAACGCAAAATAAAGACTTTTTCAAGTACATTCGTAGCAAAAAACCTGTGAAAGAGTCAGTTGGTCCATTAGATGATAGAGAGGTTAAAGGGGCACTAAGAGGTGATAAGGCTATAGTGGAGAGACTGAATGAATTCTTTGCTTTGGTCTTTACTGAGGAAGATGTAGGGATGTTACCCATGACTGAAGTGGTATTTAAAGGTGTGGAAGAATTGAAGGAAATATCGATACATCGGGAAGATGTATTACAACTATTAGATAAACTGAAGAGTAGCAAATCACCTGGGCTGGATGATATACATCCAAGGTTGTTGAAAGAACTGAAATATGAGATTGCAGAGCTGCTACTAGTAATCTGTGAACTTTAATTAAAATCATCTGTACTACTTGAAGATTAGAGGATCTCCAATGTAACGCCAATTTTTAAAAAGGGTTCCAGGGGTGATCCGGGAAACTACAGACTGGTGAGCCTGATGTCAGTACTGGGAAAAGTGTTAGAAACCTTCATAAAGAACAAAATTACTCAGCATGTAGTTAGTCATGGCCTAATGGGAGACAGCCAACATGGCTTTAGACAAGGAAGATCTTGTCTTACTAATCTGTTATGTTTTTTGAAGGTGTGAATAAACAGGTGGACAAAGGTGAGTCGGTTGATATAGTGTATTTGGACTTTCAGAAAGCCTTTGACAAGGTCCCTCATCAGAGACCTTTGGCAAAATTAAAGAGTCATGGGATAGGAGGCAGTGTACTATTGTGGATCAGGAACTGGTTAAAAGATAGAGAGCAGAGGGTTGGGCTAAATAGCCAATTTTCCCAATGGAGAAAGGTAAATAGTGGTGTTCCCCAGGGATCTGTGATGGGTCCGCTGCTTTTTGACATATTCATAAATGACCTGGAAAAGGGAATAACGAGTGAGGTTATCAAATTTGCAGATGGCACAAAAATATTTAAAGTTGTTAAAACCCAAGAGGATTGTGGAAAATTGCAAGAGGATCTTGATAAATTGGAAGACTGGGCATCAAAATGGCAGATGAAATTTAATGTGGACAAGTGCAAAGTTATGCACCTAGGGAAGAACAACCGAAACTATGGTTACACGATGCAAGGTTCCACATTTGGAACAACCACCCAGGAAAAAGATTATGGCGTCATTGTGGATAATATGTTATAACCCTCGGCCCAGTGTGCAGCGGCGGCCAAGAGAGCAAATAGAATGTTAGGTATCATAAGGAAAGGAATGGAAAATAAAACAATGCCTCTATATTGTTCCATGGTGAGACCGCACCTTGAATATTGTGTGCAATTCTGGTCACCGTATCTTAAAAAGGATATAGCGATTTTAGAAAAGGTTCAGAGAAGAGCCCCCAGAATGGTAAATGGGACGGAAGGATACTCCTATGAAGAAAGGCTAAAAAGGTTAGGGCTCTTTAACCTGGAAAAGAGGCAGCTGAGGGGAGATATGATAGAGGTCTATAAATTAATGAACGGAGTGGAACGGGTAAACGTAGATCGATTGTTTACGTTATCAGAATATAGAAAGACTAGGGGACATGCAATGAAGCTACAGGGTAAACTATTTGAGACTAATAAAAGAAAATATTTTTTCACTCAACGTGTAATCAAACTCTGGAATTTGTTACCGGAGGATGTAGTAAAGGCTGTTAGTGTAGCTGGCTTTAAAAAAAGGTTTGGACAAGTTCCTGGAGGAAAGGTCCATAAACCATTATTAATAAGGGACCCAGGATATCAGTGCTTGACCCAGTACAAGCATTGTGGAACCTGTGTCCTTTGGGGAAACTGCTAGGTACGTATGGCCTAGATTGGCCACTGTTGGAAACAGCTGACAATTTGTATTGACCAGCTGTTGGAAACTGGGCTTGATGGACCTTGGTCTGACCCATTATGGCATATCTTATGTTCTTAAGCAATATAATGTAATAGCTTATGGAATGGTTGTTAAATTCATATTACAATGGAATATGTTAAGTAAACTTAGATAACATTGAAGATATCACATTTAAATTAGCTAATATATGTTAGCAGGGGAAAAATAAACGTAATGAAGGTTTTGATATGCGGAGATATGTGAATGATATAAATTGTGGCAATGAAAGGATAGGAGAAAAAATGTTTTGCCTGGTGTGGATGGCGTTCACTCGAAAGTTAATGTTAAAAATTTTGAAATGTTCATACTGGCTGACTCGATCCTAGGAAACACTCATAGTACCTCGTACGAAAGAATGAGATAAGTGATGGAGGTAGACCCATTTTACCAAGAAGAATGCAAGCAAATAAAAATGGTGAACAGTTTAAAGTTACTCATCTTAAATGTAAAACGGATTACAAGCCCAATAAAGCGTAAATTTTTTTTATCATATTGCCAACAGAAGAAAGCTGATATAATATACTTACAGGAAACGCATCTGAACGAAAAAGAATCCCAGAAAACATCAAAATTATAACAAGTTGTCATAGCAGCACCAGCCATGGGAAAAAAAGGTGGAGTTCTGATACTGGTACGGAAAACACTTATGCCGATAATTAAAGAAACAAAAATAGACCCTAATGGAAAATGGGCAAAAGCAACACTGCAACTAGGTCAGAGTTTGTATACATTGATGAATATATATGTGCCAAACCAAGATGATCCTAGCTTCTTTAGGAGTATAGTTAGGAAACTAACTGAAGTTGTACCCACAAATTTAATACTAGGAGGAGATTTTAATTTAGTGCTAGATCCTCTTATAGACCAGACGCCATATAAGTCGATTGCAAAAACTAAATCGCACACTGTATTGAAGGGTATGATGGAGCCACTAGGTTTAACAGAACCGCGGCATTTCCTTCATCCAATTGATAGGGAATACACATTTTATTTCCTTCCACATGATATGCAGACCAGAATCGACTTCTTTCTGGTAACAAACAGATTGATACCGCAATTAGTCTCTTCAGAAATATATGCAGGAACAGTATCAAATCATGCAGCGGTCTCTTTAACTCTGAATGTTGGGGGCATACGATAGGCATCCTTAAAGTGGACATTTGACAAGTCCTTACTTACAGATGAGACTTTTGTGGCCTACATACATAAAGAAATTGAAATGTATCTTAAATTCAATGTGCCTTCAGATACCTCAATATGGGGATGGTGGGAAGGTTTTAAAGCAACTATGCGAGCGCATATAACAACATTCTCAATCCAAAGAAAAAAAGCCAAAAAGAAAGAGCTCGAAGAACTGGATAGTCAAATAAAAATAGGAGAGCGTTTGCTTGCAAAGAAGGCTGACTCAATGGTCTTGTTGAGACTTCAAAATTGAGATTTCGATACAATTCCATCCTTAATTCAGATGCCCAACTAGAAGTTAGGGCACAACAGAGTAAATATTACTATGAAAACAACTGAGCCGGGCCATCACTAGCTAATTTACTTAAAGCAAAAGAGAATAGAACCCGTATAACAGCACTTCCAAATCCTGAAGGAGATCTTCTAGTGCAGGATGATCAAATACTGTGACGCTGTAGAGAATTTTATGAAAATTTATATCACAGAGAAGTGGTCTGGGATGATGAGTCTTTTGAAAAGTTTGTCTCCACTTTGATAGGACCAAAATTATCGGAAACTCAAACACAATCGCTTGAACAAGATATTTCTGTGGCGGAGATACAAATAGCAATCAAGCAGATGGAAAGAGGCAAGGCATCAGGCCCAGATGGTATTCCACTGGAGTTTTACCATAAGTGCCAAATACAGGTAGCGCCTTTGCTGCAGATATACTATAGTGGATTGTATGCCGAGGATCCAAAAGTCGGAGCCTTAGAGGAGGCTACCATTGTTATACATCTGAAACCTGGAAGAGACCCACAGAAAGTGGAAAACTACCTTCCCATATCTTTGTTGAATGCGGACTACAAGATATATGCAAAAGTACTTGCTAACTGGTTGGGAAAAGTCCTGAGTACGATGGTACATACAGACCAATGCGGCTTTGTACAAGGGAGATCCACTTCGGATAATGGGAGGCTATTGGCGCATGTCTTGACTAAGGCCCAAATGATACCTGAACCACTTATTGGGGTAGCATTAGATGCCAAAAAGGCCTTTGATAGGCTGGCGTGGCCTTTCCTATTCCAGACTTTGCGATGGTTTGGAATCAAAGAAAAGTTTGTAAAAAGAATAGCGTTACTGTATGCTAAACCGGTGACACGTGTTGCGGCTAACTCAAATCTGATTGCATCATTTGAGCTTCAAAGAGGTACCAGGCAAGGTTGCCCTCTTTCGCCACTCCTCTTTAACTTGGCGTTAGAGCCATTAGTCATAGCCATCAGGCTGCATGAGGAAATTAAAGGAATCAAGCTTGCTGATGGTCAGTACAAATTGTCAGCGTATGCAGCTGATCTTTTGCTCTTCCTGAAACCTAGTGTGTTGCCTGCGGTGTTGCAAATTATTGAAAATTACTCAGCAATATCAGGATATAAAGTAAACCTGACGAAAACAACAATAATTCCTCTTAATCCTTATGTAGATGTAAGCATGTTACAAGATTATTCCCTTCAATATGCGCATTCAACTTTCAAATATCTGGGAATTACATATGGTCACAATATGCAGGAGACAGTGAATATTAATATAAAAATGCAATGTGTGCCTTCGAGTCAGTCCTGACTCCTGGCGACCCAGAAGCTCCTGGGTTTTTTTGACAGCGTCACCGGAAGTAGATTGCCAGGCCTTTCATGTATGTAAAAAGATAGTCAGTGATTACACCACAAAATGGACACCATTGCATTTAACCTGGTTGGGAAGGTTAAAAACAATAAAAATGATCCCTAAGATTAGTTACATTGTAAGCATGATCCCAATGATGTTCCCTCGAACCTTCTACAAAAAGTTGAATAACATGCTGATATCTTTTTTATGGCGAAACAGTGTTTCTAGGATTGCAGCGTGGAAGTTAAGGTTGGCAAAGAAACGAGGTGAGGTTCATTTTCCAGATGTTTATTGGATTCATGTAGCTGCACTACTCAAACAAGGAGCCCAATGGACTACAGAAGGAGATTTAGAAGACTGTGCTAGATGGCTAAGAGTTGAGCAAGCCATAAGTACCCCTTTGCCAATGAGTATGCTTATTGGGACAACCAAAGAACCGAAAAAATGGCAAAATAAGATTATTTTGGCAACTCAACAAGTTTGTAGACTAATAGAGCCATGTATTGAAGATGGAGAAAACGTTACATTAGAGATGTCCATATGGTTGAACCTGAGGTTTTTAATAGGGGGGGGGGAACCTATTACTGTATATGAAAGAAATGTCTAGAGTGTGGCATCAAAACATTGGGACAGCTGATATATAATGGCAAATATAAAACTTTTCAAATGTTGAGAATGGAATTTAAATTACCAGATACATGTTTATTTCAATGGTGTCAACTTAGACATTGCTTAAGTAAAGCCGGAGCATCTCCAGTACTGCTACGACCTGGATGGCCACTATTACAGAGATTTCAAGCGATTCAGAGTGGCACACACATGATATCCAAGTTTCTTGCATTAGTATGATCAGGTGCAAAGAGACAGTGCGTTGGAACTCCATTAGCATGGATAGCAGACACAGGCGAGCAGGTACAACCAGAGATGTGGGAGACTTACTGGGGGTCCAAAACACGAATTACTAGAGCAGCCTCACTTACACAATGTCCTTCATGGCTCATCGAGCATGCATAACCCCTGTAAAAATAACAAAGTGGAAACCACAAATGGGGAATCAATGTTGGTCATGTAAGATAGAAATTTGAACTTTTTTTCATAAAAAAACGCATTAAAACCGCCGCTCCGGAGGCTCACTCGGGACCGGGGAAAGCAGCAGTTACCATCTGAGTGTGTGGGCGGGACTTGCTCTTCACCTCACTGACTGCCAATCACTTGCCCTGCTCAACGGCATTAAAACCACTGCTCCGGAGGCTCACTCGGGACCGGGGAGAGCAGCAGTTACCATCTGAGTGTGTGGGTGGGACTTACTCTTCACCTCACTGTCTGCCAATCACTTGCCCTGCTCAACGGCATTAAAACTGCCGCTTTGGAGGCACGCCCGCGCCTTGCGGGCCTGCGCTTGAGGGCCTCGACAGAGGGCCCTTTGGCATGGCCCTTAGGTGGAGTCTGTGGCAATTGATTAAAAAATTGTACAAAAGCTGTGAGTCTAATTGTCATGCTGTTAGTTTGTGAAGGTAATCTGCTGTTCTCTTCTCTTCTCTCCTATCTTTTCTATTTCTTTGTCTATCTCTGTATCTCCTACTCTGTCCTATCTTATAAATGGCGTTCTTTTCATATTTTCCGTAACATTAATGTAGTATTGTAAACCGCTCTGATGCTTCTCGGCCTGAGCGGTATATCAAATGTATGAATAAACATAAACATAAACATATGTTATTTTATTGTGTGAACTTGCAGACTTACTGGAAGCTGGTTTGGAAGCGAATTTCTAATGTCCTAAATATACAAGTTTATTTATTTATTTATTTATTTTATTTATTTGTGTGCTTTTCTATACCGCCCCTTCCAGAGATCAGGGGCGGTTTATAAGGAACTTAAAAAACAATATAACATACAGTGATATATTGTATTACATAGAATATTAAGTTCCCATTACCTACCAAATAATAGTATATAAATCCTTGATGGAAATACCCATGTTAGGAAAACAAGATTGTCAGTTGTTGCACCTTATGATAAGCCTGGCTATAAAGACAATCTTGACACACTGGAAGAATTTCGATCATATGAGGAAATATATGTGATGAGAAATCCCAATTCAACCAACATGAGGAAAAAATGGAATACATTGAACAAATATATGAAATTAGGGTAAAATGTATATTAGTGATTAAGGTAAATATACATAAAATGCGCTGTCAGTTAATATAAACTTATGTGATGATTAGCAGATACGAGGTCAGAGGAAAGAGACTCCAATCAAATTATAAGCGAGTGAGATGTTGGATTGATGTCAGCCAGCTGTGAGTGTTTTTCTTTCTTTAGCCAGTTAAGGCTGTTGAATATAATGTTAAGACAAGGTAAATGTTAAATGTATATGTTATAAGATTCAATAAAGATATAATAAATAAAAAGAAATGAAAAGACTACAAAAAAAAAGTTTAAATAAAAATTCAAACCAGTGTGGAGCCTTCCCGCCTCTGTGAAGGAACCCATACATCTATATGGATTCCTGCAAAATGCAGAGTGGTGGGAAGGCTCCTCACCAGTTTTACTTTTATTTAAACAAAATGTCGCTAGCACAGCCGTGGTTTTCTAAGAGGCAGGAACCGCGGCTGCTGGGAAAGGAGAGGGTGAGATTGCCACTGCAGAGAAGTGGACTCGGCAGCGGCAGCAATTTGTGCACTTTTTTTGTTTTAACTTTTGAAGGCAGAGTGAGGCGGCTGTTTTGGGGGCATTTTTGCTGCCCTCTAAACTTGCCACCCGAGGCAACCGCCTCACTCTGCCTCATTATAGAGCTGCCCCTGCATCCTCGTCAGGAGAGTGTGTGGTTGCTCCAGAGTCTTCGGTTTCTACAACGTTTGTATTTCCTCCATTATCCCTTCCGCAAGAGGTGACTCTGGACTTGATCTGGAATGCCTTGCAGTCCGTGTACCAGGTATGTGCAGGGGCTTTCCAGGTCTCAACTTCATTCTCACCGCATTTAGAGAATGTGGAGAAGAGCATTGAAACCCAACAAACTATGGTTACTGGGCTTAAAGCTAAATTTCAGAAGGTACAAGAATGACAAGGTGTATTGACTCAGGATAGGATTGTTTTTCATTATAAACTTGAAAATTTGGTGAACTTTCAGAGGACTTTGAATTTGAGGATCTTAAATTTTCTACTGTTGTCTGTTCCTCCAATAAAAGACCTGTTTACTCATTTATGCATAGCGTCCCCAAAATGGGGACGCTCAAATTTTATGCCTCAGGTCATATTAAACCACGCATAAAACAATTCAATCACACAATATTTTATTAGGAACAAATGTAGAATGAATGCATTACAAAATGTTCTGTGATATGTTCACCTGCAGAACCGATAAAAGACCTTGAAGTAAGAGTTTAGTAAAATTTGCTAAATTTATCGTACGCTTGAAAAGTAGCGTTTTTTTGACAAGAACGCAATCAGTCATTCTCTCAAGTAAGCTTGATTTTTGTTTAATATATTGTTTTTAATCAAATATATTTGTATGTAGAATTTACAGTGATTCCTTTCTGAGTACGATACATATTTCTGCCGTCCCCATTATGGGGACGCTATGCATGAATGGGTAGGGTGTTTGCGATGAGTGATAATATGAACAATTTATTTATTTAATGTCTTTTTTTATACCACACTCTTTAAAACTAGCGCGGTTTACAGAAAACAAATTTGTGCAGTGCAGGCAGAACCTACACTGGACTTACAATGAACAGGGGTTTCTAACAAGACTAACAGGGTAACTATGTACAGACAAAACAATTAAGTGTAACAGAGCATGTGCAGTATGCAATTATCCCACAAACCGTGCTATTTGGTGTTTTTGTGTTGTCTGTTTATGATTTTTCACATTTTTTAACTTTAGAATGTCAAGGCATTACAAATTACATGAAGTTATTTCAATGCTGGAGGATGATGATGAATGGATAGCAGCCGACATATACATTATTTATTTATTTTATTTATTTGTACATTTTTCTATACCGCCTCTTCCAGAGATCAGAGGCAGTTTACATATAACCGAACAATAATAATAAGAAACATAACCGGGTAGTCGTACCCGTCGCTCCCACTTGCTCGAACATAACTCAACTTTCCACTAGCACCCCCCTTGTCCCCCTATCCCCCCCCCACCCTTTACCATTCACAAATTCACAGACAACCGTTGAATGGGTAATAAACTGGTCGCAGCTTTATTTGCCAAGTTAACTTCTGTAACATGCTAAACCAGCATAATCAACAACAACGAACACTCCACCCAAACTTTCGCACGGAGCGATGTGTCACCAGCTATGCTATAAGCAAAGTGACCTCGCCTCCGCACCGGCCAGATTCACCTCCTCCGGCCACATTCCTAACAACCCCTGTCCGACTTCACCATATCACTAGCAAAAGTCTACCTGGGGTTGTCCGGGCCGTGGGCACCCTGCCCACGCCCCAATTGGCCTAAGCCTCCGGACCCCGGACACCTCCGGGATCCCGCCCCCCCCAAGCTGCAACAACCCTAAGTATCCAGACCCCCCGCCTCCCTGAAGGGTGGGTGGGTGGGCCGCCACGCTTCCAGGTCCCTCTGCATGTGCTCGGATGCAGCCGCCGCCGTCTGAACACATGCGCTCCAGAGCTCTGATTAGCTCTCGTGCACGCGATCACGCGACGAGAACCAATCAATTTAAAAGGTGCACAATCGTGCGTGTACCCTCCAGCGCTCCTCCGTCCCCCCCTTCTTCCGCTGAATAGCGAGCAGGGTCCCGCGCCGGGCCGAGCACCCCGTTACCGCTGTTCGCCGGGACCCCGCCCACTCTCTTTAACTAACCGGATAGTCGTACCCGTCGCTCCCACTTGCTCGAACATAACTCAACTTTCCACTAGCACCCCCTCCCCCCCACCCTTTACCATTCACAAATTCACAGACAACCGTTGAATGGGTAATAAACTGGTCGCAGCTTTATTTGCCAAGTTAACTTCTGTAACATGCTAAACCAGCATAATCAACAACAACGAACACTCCCCCCAAACTTTCACACGGAGCGATGTGTCACCAACCATGCTATTAGCAAAGTGACCTCGTCTCCGCACCGGCCAGATTCACCTCCTCCGGCCACATTCCTAAGAACCCCTGTCCGACTTCGCCATTTCACTAGCAAAGGTCTACCCGGGGTTGTCCGGGCCGTGGGCACCCCGCCCACGCCCCAATTGGCCTAAGCATCCAGACCCCGGACACCTCTGGGATGCCGCCACCGGCTTGAGCCATCCAAGCTGGCCGAGCCGCCCCTCCCCCCTACTCAAAGCTGAGACCAATTCCTGCCACCCTGTACCACACGCTCCAAAACCTCCTGCCAATCATTCAGCAGAAGGTCTGTCCCCACAGGGGAAAGATGCACTCCGTCATTCCTATACAATCCCCCACAAGCCACCTCGGCCCATGCATGCAAAACCTGATGACCTCCATGCTTGCATACCCATCGCCCAATCTGTCTGTTAATTTTGGTTAAACCCCGCGACCACCGTCGCTGCCCCCAACAAGCTGGCCTTGGAACAATATCAGACCAGACTAATACCACCCCCTCGAACATTTTCAAAACTAAAACCAAGTCCCTCTTAGCCGCCCTGATCAGCTGCTTGCAAGTCCAGGCTACCAAGTCATTACCCCCTAAATGCAACAAGATAATCTCCGGCGGAACTCATATGCGCTGATGGTGCCGAAGCAAAAGCATCAGTTGAGTCCATCGCAGCCCATGCTCGCCCAGCCATAAGATCGACGCCACAGCTGGATCCAGCCCGAGATTCCGCCCGACTGGCCACAATGCTGCTCGTTCGCCAGCCCAGAACACGAAAGAATGCCCCAGCAGCCAACACTTCCAAGCATTCTGTCCCTCATCTGCAAAAGAAAAATTGTGTTATTCCTGTGCATGCATAACGGAAGCAAATGTGCTAATCCTCTCCAGTCAATCAGGCTATGAGACACGAACATATCCTTGGAAAGCCTTAGACCGCCACCGGCCTATTCTCTGTATCAGCCCCCCAGCCAGCCCCACCTCCGCCGCGCTGGTAGCCACCCCGATTCTAAATGAATGAGCCGCAAACAAGGCCTGGTCCTCCCCTAGATGTCGGAGGACCATCCTCAACACGGCCACAACTTGAAACCGCGTAAGTGCACGCGCGTCTAGGTGGATAAAAAACCCGCCGTCAACCACTGGCCGAATTCCTAAGTAGTCCGCAATCAGTGCCACTGGACATGTCGCCCCCTTTATCTCCCTCAACACCACCCATTGCCCCTTACCCCGCTGATCCGTTTTGGATCTAGCCAACCACACGCGCAACTGCCCATTTCGTACTTATACGTGTTGCCTTTGCAGGCAACTACTCACCCCCGCCGTCCTTGAGACCACAACCAATTCACTCACCCAAAAGGCGCCAAAGAAAGCCAAGCTGAAAACCGCTCTAAACAGTACAGTCTCATAATGCGACTCCGTCACATGCGGCAATCCATCACACAATCTTACTAACAACTGATGCGTGATCGGAAGCCGCCAATCCGGCGGGGAAGGTCGCAAACGTTCCCAACCCTGCAGCAACCTTTTTGCTAGGAAACCACCCCCCGTGGAGCCCCAACCCACCGCTCTCGTAAAAAACGCGAAACCCACGAACTGGCTAGTCACCGATGCCCTCGAGACCCCCTGTTCATTTGCACTAACGATACATTGCCTGAGCAAATGATCCGCTACTACTCCCCCAGTCCATCCCCAAGCCAAAAGAAACTGAGACACTCTACGCCCACCTTGCTGGTAAGCTGCCCACGTCCTCTCTGCCACCGAACTGCGCAGGAGACTTCTCATCTCTGCTGGCCAAGAGTCCATAATTTCCATGGGACCACACACCCGACCATGTCTGCTTCCAGTCTCCAGAACCGCTCCATCTGTAAACGGGAAAGAGAATCAGCAATTCCATTAGTATGACCCGGGATATGCCGCGCCCTCAACCTAACATTCAAGCGCAGACATTTCAAAACTAAGGCCCGCATTAAAGAGGCTACCTGGAGGCAACGCGGGGAGTAATTATTCACAATGCTCACCACCGCCTCATTGTCACACCACCATCGGACCCGTCGATTCCTAAAACGGTCTGGCAACATGATATCCTAACAAACATGGGTGCTGTGTCCATACATGGGACATTGGGTGGATGGCCCTATTCACCTTGCCAGGGGCCACTACCATGACATTAGGGTTTCTACTAGGCCCAGGATAGCAATGCTTGACCCACTACAAGCATTGTGTAACGTGTCTCTCTTGGGGATATTGCTAGGTAAGTATAACCTAGTTTGGCCACTGTTGCAAAGAGCATACTGGGCGTGAAGGACGAGGGTGTGACCCAGTATGGGCTATCTTATGTTGTAATGTTCCTATGACCTGGGCCTTGTATGCTTAGGGCAGGTGTGGTTGCCAACACCAGGGGCAGGGGCCATTGCACCAGAATAGGCTATTGCCACCTGTGCTCATGTCAGGGTTTCTGTCTGTGCTGTGCAACTACAACAGGTGCATGTATCCTTCCAACACCATCAGTGTGGGATTCCTAGCAAGTGGGCAGATGTTTGACCTGACTCAGCATACAGTTCTGGGGACATGGCTCTGTTACAGGCCTTTGTAATCAGATTTCCTAGCTCATGGGGGTGGGGTGCTGTTACACAGTGCCACTAACATAGGGAACAGTTCCAGGAAGAAAATATTACTCATTACTCCAGCCGCCCGCCAGGCCAGCGGCCATCGGTCAGCACACCATGCCCCAGCGAAGTAAATGCCCAAACCTACCCCTCCTGCGGCATCCGAATAAAGCTGTAAATCATCACTGGAAATCTCCGCCTCCATCCATACTGAGATACCATTAAATTCTCGCAAGAAAGTATCCCACACCCTTAAGTCTGCCCGCATAGCCATAGTAACGCGTATGCGGTGATGAGGCTTACTCACCCCAGCTGTAGAAACTGCCAACTGCCGAAGAAAGACTCTCCCCATCGGGAGTACCCTACACGAAAAGTTCAGAGACCCTAACAAGGCCTGCATTTCCCGCAAAGTCAACTTTGCTGAGACCACCGCATTAGCCACCAGAACCCGCAACTTGTTAACCTTATCATCCGGTAGCCGTGCAATCATTTCCTCAGAATCCAACTCGATCCCTAGAAAAGTAAGCATAGTCACCGGACCCACTGTCTTATTCTCAGCCAAAGGGACCCCGAGCTCACCGGCCATCTCAATAAATCCCGCCAGAAGCTCACTGCAGCCCGTCAACTGTGCAGCTCCGATGAACAGAAAATCATCTAAATAATGCACAACTTCCTTACGCCCGACCATCCGCACGACCACCCAATGCAAGAAGAAACTAAACATTTTGAAATACGCGCACGCTACAGCACAACCCTTAGGCATGCACTTGTCAAAATAGAACCCTCCTTCGAATTGAAAGTCGAGCAAAGGAAACGACGAAGGGTGTACCGGGAGCAAACAAAAAGCTGACTCGATGTCCACTTTTGCCATCCATGCCCCCCGACCCGAACTCCTAAGTAAATCCAACGCCGCATCAAAAGAGGCATACCGAACCGTACACCATTCATGCGGTATGTTATCGTTGACCGATGCTCCGGATGGACTCGACAGATTGTGGATTAAACAAAATTTGCCAGGTTCTTTTTTGGGTATAATCCCCAATGGAGATGACACAAAGCGCACAAATGGCGGCTTCCTGAACGGACCGGCTATTCTACCTAAACTCAACTCAACCACCAACTTGTCTCATGCTATCGTCGCCCAAAGATGCACAGACACTGCGTTCCGTGCCGGCGCACCCAAAACCGTACCCCGAACTGGGATAACGAAACCAAACTGAAAACCAGACTGCAATAAAGCCTTCTCTTTCTTCTTCGGGTAGTGCCCAAGACAATCCCTTAACACCTCGAACTTAATGGGAGACGGGGACACACCAAATTTCTTCTCCCTACTTGGTTGTCGCACTAGGAGCGTCCCCCGCCGGTTTCTTAACGCATTTCGCCGCCGAATGCCCCCCCCCCCCCCCGCAGCTCGAGCAAGCGTGACGGAACTTACAGTCCGGAAAGGGGCACACGGACTTATTATATCGCCAACAAACGTCCCCGCCTCCAACTCCCACTGGCTTAGGCGGCGGATTGGGGCCCCCATTCCGAAAGAAATGACCCGCAACCGCTGTAGATCACGAGCCCCCCTTACCTCCACCCCCCGAACCAGGCCCCGGTCTGACCGACGTTTCCGTCAGCCACAGATTGATATCCTGCATACCCCAAGAAAGTCCCTTAGTGCCCTCCATTTTGTCCCAAAACTTTTCATCATAGTTAAGCCACACCCATCCTTCATGGGATTGCGAGGCTTTCAGAATGGAATCCGCATAAGCAAGTAATATACCGTACTGGTCGGGGCAGTGCTGACCCCAAACACTCACCAACCGCAAAAATGCCCGAACCCAATTTACCACTGAGCGCAAAACGTTTCGAATACGCCCGGCCTTTTCATCCTCTTTCCGCTTTTTCCTGATCTCCCCCGACCTCTTCCTCCCTTCGAGCAAACGAAAAATATCAATATACTTCCTTTTCCGAATTTTACGCCGTAACTTCCTCGGCACACCCTCCCATAACTCCGACAACCTTGCTGAAGTAGAGATATTGCCGCCTGATGCAGCCGTCACCACCTCATGCCCTTGTGCCCCTCCCAGCACACCCTCATCACTCGACGACGATGTAGACGAGCCCGAAGAAGATGAGGAAGAGGATTCAGAACTATGCTGCCGACGACAGACATGCTTCCTTTTTTTGCTCGCCGTACCCGAGCGCTCGCTCTGAGTAGCGCCCCTTTGCCGCCCCGCCCCCTCCTCGACCCCGACTCACCCGCCTCAACTCCCGCTGCCGCTCGTGGTATTGACTGGCTCCGTCTGATCGGCGGCAGGTCATCATTCTGAGGCTGCCCACCGTCCTCTCGAGATGCTGCCCACGCTCCTCGCACCGTTCCTGGTCTGAAATCCTCCGATGACATCCGCGAAGGCTCCGCTGCACCGGGCAGGAATCCAGGCAACGTGACAACTGGGGCCTGTGAAGAGAAAAAAGAAAAACCAGGAGAAGAACACCCCGGGGCCCAGGCTGGCTGCCAAGCCCCTACCCAGGCTGTTTCCAAAGACCCCAGCACCCCGCTCGCCCAATGGTTGGTGGGAGACGGATACCCAGCAAGCCCGTACCCCATCGGCATCCTCACCCCACCCCCAGAGGGGAAGGATCCCCCCCTGTCCCTGCCACCAGGCACGTACCCCTGCATATCACCCCCCCCAGAATCCAACCCCCCCAAAATGGGGACCAGTTCCACTCCCCCACCCAGTCTCCCCCTCACTTCCCCGCTCAACTCAGAGACCGCCTCCTCTGAACTGCCACCCTGACTAGGACCACCCCCACCCACTGGGAGCTCCGCAGCCCCTCTGCACCCAGCAGGCAGCCACACTCCTCTTCCCCCACCTGCATTGGCTCTCTTGCCGCCGACTGCAGCAGCACGCCGACCGCGGGCTGAGCCCTGCGCCCCCCCTCCTAGCTCCACTGGGGCCTCTACAGGCCTCCATGCCCCCCCCCCCCCCGCCCATCCACGGTCTGAACGCTGACCCCTTTTTCCACCCCCGCTATTATGGACTCCCCGACCGCGACTCCCCTGACCTCTACTCAGCTGAGGGCGCTTAGGTGCCATACCCTCAACACCTTGGCTGCCTTGTTCTTTCTTTTTTTTTTTTTTTGATTTGCGCACGTAGGCTCCTTACTTTCCGTTACAGAAAATTTTCTTTTATTTTTTTTTTGTGTAGCTATGTATGCTTCACTCTTCGGGCCTCTTCTTGTTGCCCTGTAACCCCATGTGTTATGCTGAAACCCCCCCTCCCCCTTCCCCCCTCAGACTACCAGCCCCACTGAAACTTTGATAGTTACACCAGCACTCAGTCCCCCGGGCCCCGACTCGCCTGCAACGATAGGCCACCGCCTCCCAGCCGTCTCAGCTCCCAGACCACTCAGCCGCTGCACCCAAGGCAAGAAACCGCCGTGATCGCTGCTCCGTCGAGGTCCGCCATGCTTCCAGGTCCCTCTGCATGTGCTCGGATGCAGCCGCCGCCATCCGAACACATGCGCTCCAGAGCTCTGATTGGCTCTCGTGCGCGCGATCACGTGCCGAGAACCAATCAATTTAAAAGGCGCACAATCGCGCGCGTACCTTCCAGCGCTCCCCCGTCCCCCCCCCCCTTATTCCGCTGAATAGCGAGCAGGGTCCAACGCCGGGCGGAGCACCCGGTTACCGCCGTTCGCCAGGACCCCGCCCGCTCTCTTTAACTTATTATTATTATTTTACAAAGAACAGTTTAGGTAGTTTAACTAAAGGCAATATATAATGAAACAGGTGGCAAAAACTTGCCGATATAATAACAGCAAGTGACATTACTTTGCATGACTGCCTGAGCCATATGCCCATGCCACTCAATGCACATGTCAGCACCTGGGGGGGGGGAGGGGGCCTGCAGTATATGCATAGTCGGTTTGAGGTTGTTTTTGCCGTGTTGTTGATAATCACCCCCTTTGTGCACTCGTATTTGTTGATTTTCTTTAGCTGTTTTTTTAAGTATATGTAGGAATAAAGACCTGTTCCTACATAGTATGAACATATTGCTCATTTCTCTTTTATATATGGCTTCATATCTTTTGTAAAATGTAATTGTACTGTATGGATCATAAGGAGGAACACCATCTTATCCCCCTCCTCCTTTTTCCTTGTGCTGGTGCACTCGCGAACTTTTCAGTAGCATTTTTAAGAAGGTCGATAATGATCGGCTCCTGTGTAACATGAGGAAAGTATTCATCTGTCTCCTATATATGGTTTCATATCATCTTGGAAAGTGTAATATACCATGGTTTATATATAATCCTTTGAAGGGGTTTGATCCTTTGGCTCCGCCCCCTAGCCCGCCCACCTCTGCTTCCTGCTTCGTGCAGCCTTGTATTTAAACACGCATGAGCCAGCGTTTTTTTCTAATCGCTTCAGATACTAATGTAAATCTTCAAGCTGATGTCTGATTTAGTAAGTCTTTTAAAATTTTAGGGGAATTTATGAAGATAGAGCACTATTGCCTAAAGGAAATATACACTGAGTGGGACAAGTAATTGGGACGCTTTAGAAAAGTGTGCATAATCGGCTTAAAAATTTTTCTTTTCATTCCCTTAATTTCTTTAGCGTAACCTGTGAGGCAGTCTACATTTGTGAAAGATATTGAACATTTGGAGGACAAATACGGTGAATGGTCACCGATATAGTAGGTTTTATATAAATACTATTTTTAAAACTCCCTGACAAGTCTCTCAAAAAAAAGGGGTATAGGTTTTAATAAGTAATATTGGCTTAGTCTGATATTATCAGATTCATTTCGCTCCTGCTACGTTCCTGTTCTTGCTACAGTTGTTATTTTTCTTATTATTATCATTGTTATTTTTATTGATGTTTTATCGATGTTCATATATATTCATGCATATGATTTTATGATGGCTTTATTATATAATTTGAGTTCATTATCTTTTAATTGTCATTGATTATATTTATAGTTTTACCTACAAGGTTCACTTTATAATGGTCACAAGGTGAAGTGTCCTCAGTACCCAACATTAAGGTAAAAAAAAAAATTAAAAAAAATTTCCATCTCTTGCAGTTGGACATTAAATATTGATATGATTTTGTATTATTGATTATTTTTAGCATCTGTTCTTATTGTAGCTAACTTTTATATTTATTTTATTATGTATGTTTTTATGGTTGTAGTGTGTCCACCAATTCCACCCCTGACGAAGGGTAATCGAAACATGGCCTGTGTCGGGTGGTAATGGGCCTATAATTGAGAATAAACTTGCCTTTCCTATAATAATCACGTACAGGACTGGTTTTTGTATCTGCACGTGATTATCTGCGTTTTTGTGGCATTTTCCTGGCCCATGCATCTGTGCATCATGCACATTGACTGCCTGGGACTTTGGTCACAGCAGTGTTCCGTCGTGGGCTGCTGGTATGGGGACTGCCTCTGGGTCCGGGGGTTCGAGTCCCACTCTGCCAATATTTTTGCTGAGATATGCCAAGGGTGCAGTGTCACCTGCCCATTGCATGATGCCAGTGCCGCACACATGCTGGCTGTCATGGGGGGCGGCACATATGCATGGTGTGTTGCATACAAATGGTACCCCCAGCACATCACCGTCTAGCTGCACAGGGCATGCATGTCAGCTATTGGGCACTGCGGATGCGGTTCCAGGCCTGTTTCTGTCACCATGGGGTGGTAAGGCTGCCGCACAGGTTGCCCCATGCATAGGACAGGTGTCTGTGGCAGCATGTGGTCCCTTCCTCCAGCCCACCCACCCTGCCATGGGTCCCTCCACATCCCTTCTTGGGCATACCCACAAATCTGGACCACTCACTTGACTTGAGTCTGCCATATCCATGGCCTACTCTGGGCATTCCCTTCTCCATATTGTAAAAGGGCGCGGGCAGGGTCCCGGCGCCCGAGCGTAACCGGGTGCTCGGTCCGGCACGGGACCCTGCATGCACGATAGGCGGTGGGGGCGAGAGCGCGCCAGCATGGATACGCCGGGCGCATTGTTTAAATTGATTGGCTTCGTTCATGGTTTCAGCGAGCGGAGCCAATCAGAAGGGGAGCAACGCCATGTGCTCCGGCATTGTTAGCATGGCCGGAGCACATGCGATCGGGCGGAGAGGGAGGCAACCCACCCACCCACCCACTCGGTCATCGGTGGGAGAGGCAAGTTGTTGGGGTGTCGCAGCAGGGGGGGGCATGAGCGGGATCCTGGAGGTTTCCAGGGTCCAGAGCCTGAGGCGAGTTGGGGCAGGAGCGGGGTGCCCTCGCCTCGGACAACCCCTGGAAGACTTTTGCTAGTAATATGGCGAAGTTGGATAGGGGTGGCAGGAGCTTGGCCGGTGGCATGACCCTGGCAGGAGCGGAAGCGGGGTCACTTTGCTAATTGCTTGGCTGGTGGCGCATCACTCCACTGGGGTTTAGTTGGATCTGTATTACTGTTTAATGTTGAAGAGATTGTTTTGGGAATAAAGCTGCGACCAGTTGTACCAAAAAGTGTTGTCTGTGGAATTTGTGGGATGGAGGGGGGGGAAGGAATGGGGGTGGGGGGAGGGAGGAGCGAGGGGGGAGTGCCGGGTCCGGCTACCCGGTTACTGCCCCTGTACATGTCACGCACCATTGTCATATGTAATGTGGCTGGCTACACAATTTTGATACATAAAGATCATTTCCACATAATACTAATTACATTTCATTTATAATAAGTTTTGGAAATTTATTTGCAGTTGTTTGACATTATTTGCTGTTGTTTTATATAACAGCCACTTCACCCGCCCTTTCATGCATAGCGTCCCCGAAAAGAGGACACTGAAATATTGTGCAAAATAGCAGTCAAAATATTTGTTTTGATCAAAATTATCACTTGAAATGTTATTAGTTTGGTATTGAAAAAAGAAAAATCCTCCAAATTGTGATGACACACTAGAAATTCCACTAAAAAAGTCAAAACCATAAACCAAACCTGTGAACCCGTTTATCAATCAAAACATGTTTCAAACAAACCAACAAATTGACAAAGAATTTTTCTGTCGGGATCCGCCGACCTGAGACGGGGAGGAGAAAAACTCCCCTCTCCGTGTCGACAGAAACCTTTTATAGAAGAATTTTCTCAAAGCATTAATAAAATGTTTATAATAGTGAAAAACACTTATCTGACGCTGAATGAAAAGGGCAATCACATAACAGCAAAATAGCGGCATGCATGTTTCGAGCCCAAAAAGAGAGCCCTGTATCAAGCTGAGTCCATCATTTTTCGCGCCCTTGAAAAAACGCCGGATTCAACAGGTAATTTAAAGCCTCCGAAAAAACTTCTAAGTGGCTGCTGAGACAGAGGCGTCACCAACATAGAAAGATGTCAGGAAAAAGAGGAGGAGCCAAAGCACAGCCCGTGCAAAAAATCAAAACTGACTGGAAAAATTAATACTATGAAAGAATGACGGGAAGATCAAAGTAAACTCCACCAGTCACATTCCAAATTCAGTCCGGTAGGTAGAATTGTGTTCAACTGAAAAATCCATCGTTGCTCACGTCGTTGGAGTGCTTTCTCCCGATCACCTCCCCGGGGATCCGGAGGAAGTAAATCAATAACTCTCCAGCGAAGTTCTTCAAAGGTGTGATGATGTTGGAGACAATGTTCTACAATAGGGGCCGAAAGAGTCAGAGTTGACAATCGGGAAGCATGCTCCCGCAGCCGAATCCGAACAGGTCGGATAGTTCTACCAATATAAGAGAATTTGCAAGGGCAGGTGATTATGTATACCACAAAGGGCATTAAACAAGTGGAATGGCCCAAAAAAGAAAAAGATCTACCATAAAATGGATGTGTCCACCGAACCCCCTCTTCCGTGGAAGCACAAAATCTACAGTTGTGGCAAGGCCAATGGCCAGGAGGACGATCATCACAAACAGGGGAAAGTGATGGAAGGACCGCATGTACCAAGCGGTCACGGATGTTCCTACCCTGTGTGTAGGCCAAACGAAGGGGTTTCTGAAAACAGGGATGTAATTGCAAAATTCCCCAATGTTTTTTTAAAAGCACTGTAACCCGAAAAGTATATTGTGTGAAAGGGAGAACCCCTGTCACCATATCCATCTCTTTCTGACCGGAAACCTCCGTAAGAAAAGCAGATAAGTCTCCAGAACTTCCCAAAAGCCACTCTCTATGGGAAAATCGAGCTCTAATATACGCCCGGTGTATCACCGACCGGGGATAGCCACAATCCAAAAGTCGTACACGAAGATCTCGAGCCTGAGCCTTGAAATCCTGCAAGGTAGAACAAATCCGGCGCAGTCGCAAAAACTGACCAACTGGGAGTCCATTCCGTAGAGAAGAGGGATGATGACTGTGATAACGTAAAAGATTATTACGTTGACTTGGTTTTCGAAATAAAGTTGTGGTCAGAGCACCCCCCCTGTTTAATAACCAAGACATCAAGAAACTCTATTTTCTGTGTATCTGCGTGTAACGTAAACTGTATATTAGGTTTAATGTTATTCAAGCAATCCACAAAAAGCAGCAATTGATCTTTAGTGGAAGTCCAAAGAAGAAAAATGTCATCCAAAAAGCGAAGCCAAAGGCGGACATGCTGAAATACAGGAGCCACATAAATAAAACATTCTTCCATGTCAGCCAAATATAATGTGGCTATTGAGGGCGCTATTGTAGCCCCCATCGCTATCCCATGGCATTGTTGGTAAAACTGGCCCTGAAAAATAATTTTTAGTGAGCACCAGCCGGATAAGATCCAAAAGGAAGGATTTAGGAATCCGGGAAGGCGCTGTAATGAAGGCAGATTCCAACAAAGATAATGCCTCCTCCTGATCAATGTTGGTATATAGCGCCACGACATCCAACGTGACTAGAAGATGATCCTCCAGAGAACCAGAAACCTCAGAAAGGAGAGTAAGAAAATGTGATGTATCCCGTAAAAAGGATTTCACTCGTCGAGCTTCCTGCCGTAAAAAGATGTCACCAAACTGAGACAATGGTTCAAGAATAGAACCTTTGCAGGATACGATAGGACATCCTGGGGGATCTGACCAGGATTTGTGTATCTTAGGAACAGTATACAGAACCGGGATACGAGGATGTCTTTGCATTAAAAAAGTTGCTTCCCATGAGGTGATCCAACCTTGAAGGCATGCATTTTCCACCAGAGATTTTATCAGCAATTGCAATTGTGGCGTGGGATCTGCCGGCAAAAGTTTGTAATACTTAGGGTCAGCCAATTGAGACAGAATGGCCTGTATGTAAGTTGTGCGAGATTGGATAACCACAGCACCACCTTTGTCCGCCCCCCATATGACCAAAGCACTGTTAGCAGCCAATTCACCAAGGGCAGCCCGCTGTATATTGGATATATTAGAGAAGGAGCGTGAAAACAACTTCTCATCCTTCGACAATTCTTGCAACACCAGAGACTGATAGACTAATATGGCAGGATCCATTATCCCTGGAGGAATCCATCGAGATGGGGGATGCACAATAGAACCATCAGGATTGTTTCGGCCATGAAAATAGCAGAGAATTCGCAACTTCCTGAAGAACCGATATAAGGCGATATGCATCTCAAACGGATCATATGGGATTGTGGGGACAAAAGAAAGACAAAGGGCCAAAACGTCCAGTTGAGCTGGAGTTAGGACCAACCCGGAGAGATTGAGGACTGCTGTTGTCGACGGGTGCGTTGTCTGTTATTCGGGGGTTCCCAGCGGTCGAAAACCAAGTCACCGTAATAATATTTTATGTTATCACAGTCATCATCCCTCTTCTCTACGAAATGGACTCCCGGTTGGTCAGTTTTTGCGACTGCGCCAGATTTGTTCTACCTTGCAGGATTTCAAGGCTCAGGCTCGAGATCTTCGTGTACGACTTTTGGATCATGGCTATCCCCGGTCGGTGATACACCGGGCATATATTAGAGCTCGATTTTCCCGTAGAGTGGTTTTTGGGAAGTTCTGGAGACTTATCTGCTTTTCCTCCGGAGGTTTTCGGTTAGCAAGAGATGGATATGGTGACAGGGGTTCCCCCTTTCACACAATATACTTTTCGGGTTACAGTGCTTTTAAAAAAACATTGGGGAATTTTGCAATTACATCCCTGTTTTCAGAAACCCCTTCGTTTGGCCTACAGACGGGGTAGGAACATCCGTGACTGCTTGGTACATGCGGTCCTTCCATCACTTTCCCCTGTTTGTGATGATCGTCCTCCTGGCCATTGGCCTTGCCACAACTGTAGATTTTGTGCTTCCATGGAAGAGGGGGTTCGGTGGACACATCCCTTTTCTGGTAGATCTTTTTCTTTTTTGGGCCATTCCACTTGTTTAACGCCCTTTGTGGTATACATAATCACCTGCCCTTGCAAATTGTCGTATATTGGTAGAACTATCCGACCTGTTCAGATTCGGCTGTGGGAGCATGCTTCCCGATTGTCAACTCAGACTCTTTCGGCCCCTATTGTAGAACATTGTCTCCAACATCATCACACCTTTGAAGAACTTCGCTGGAGAGTTATTGATTTACTTCCTCCGGATCCCCGGGGAGGTGATCGGGAGAAAGCACTCCAACGACGTGAGCAATGATGGATTTTTCAGTTGAACACAGTTCTACCTACCGGACTGAATTTGGAATGTGACTGGTGGAGTTTTCTTTGATCTTCCCGTCATTCTTTCATAGTATTAATTTTTCCAGTCAGTTTTGATTTTTTGCACGGGCTGTGCTTTGGCTCCTCCTCTTTTTCCTGACGTCTTTCTATGTTGGTGACGCCTCTGTCTCAGCAGCCACTTAGAAGTTTTTTTGGAGGCTTTAAATTACCTGTTGAATCCGGCGTTTTTTCAAGGGCGCGAAAAATGATGGACTCAGCTTGATACAGGGCTTTCTTTTTGGGCTCGAAACATGCATGTCGCTATTTTGCTGTTATGTGATTGCCCTTTTCCTTCAGCGTCAGATAAGTGTTTTTCACTATTATAAACTTTTTATTAATGCTTTGAGAAAATTATTCTATAAAAGGTTTCTGTCGACACGGAGAGGGGAGTTTTTCTCCTCCCCGTCTCAGGCCGGCGGATCCCGACAGAAAAATTCTTTGTCAATTTGTTGGTTTGTTTGAAACATGTTTTGATTGTTAAATGGGTTCACAGGTTTGGTTTATGGTTTTGACTTTTTTAGTGGAATTAGTTTGGTATTGACTAACATATTATGGAGTTTCATGTGAAAACAAAAATTCATGCATTAATACGTTAACAGGTTTCTTAAGGAAGCTTTTGGATATGCTGAGTCTGTATTCCCTCCTCTCTAGAAGATCTATTTTCTTCCCCCTGGATTTACTAAGGATGCTTCACAGAAAACCAGTGCCCCCATGGTTGATATCTCTTCTGACTCTTTGGATTTGGGGAACCACTCTGAACTGTTGGAGCAATCAACTGGGGTGGTTGAGGATACAGCTACACTTTTGCTTTCTTTTGTGTTTCTTCAGGGTAAAGAAGCATTATTGCATTTATTTCTTAAGAAAGCTGATGTGTCCTTTATGGGTGGGAGAATCCAGATCTTTCCAGATGTGTCCAAATAGACACAGGTTAGGAGGAAGAAGGTTTTGGAGCTTCATGTGAAGCCTTGGCTCTAGGTACAAAGTTCCAAATAAGATTTCCTTGTAAATGTGTACTTTACTACCAAAATACAACATATCATTTCTCTGAGCCCTCTCAATTACGTTTCTTTCTGGATACTCAGTCTGCAGGGTTTATACTTTTTTTTTGGGGGGGGGGGGGTTATTTAATGTGTTTTGCTTGTATTTCCTACTTATGTATTATGTATATTCTTCTTTATATTTCTGCCATCTTCCCACGGTGTTGTTAATCTTGGATCTCTTTCTTTGTGGACAAATAGTACATCGTTAATAATTATTTTGTTTTCTTTTCCCCTTATTCTTTTATCTTATGTGATCATGGAATGCTTGTTTCTTGTTCCAAGTTTTTCCTTGTTATATTGTAAAATTTAATAAGCATAACATAAAAAAAGAAGAGATAAGAAGAAAACCAAGACAGAACAGAGCCCCTAAATCCAAGTGAGAACAAGGTATCAAGGAGAAGGTGGTCAGTCAATAGGTCAAGAAGGATAAAGATCAAGTTGGATTTAGACAGGGCATATAATCTGTTTGTACCTGAAGCTATACGGGGCTAAGTTGCTTGCCTAGGGCTATAAGGAGTGCCAGTGGGATTTGAATACTGGTCTCTTTGGCAGCAGGTCACTACTCCAACCACTAAACTAACCCTCCACTCATCTTTGTGTGTATGTGGTCGATTGTCAGCTTCTGCCTTTGTCAGTATCATATAAAATTGTACCAGACTTAAAGCTATACTTGTACCTTTACTGTAGGCAGAGTTGTGAAGTACATATATAGATTATAAAATACTTTAATTTGCACATTTACAGTACTTTTATTAATTTATGTATGGACATTTTCCCCTGCTCTCGAGCCATGGTAATGTCCTCTCCTACAATGTAGGCACAATTTCTGAAGGATTTACACTGGTATTGTATAAAGACAAGTAGATGTTTGTCTTTGTTAGTGATATCCTAACAAAAAGCCCCAAAATGAGTGATAAGATATAGAACCTCTCCAAAAAATCACCAAATACCCCCAGTGAAACCTTGTCTAATTTTTTTGTCGGATAGTACCGGAAAGGGACATAGACTAAAAACTATGTTCTCCACTCGGTTTTATCCTATTTAATCATTTTCAAAACAAAGAATCATCTACTTAGCTGTTTCAAAGAACATCATTCTTGTACTGTTGAGCACGACGTGCACGTTTTGGGTTTTCCACCCTGTTTCAAGTGGTATCATCATACCATGTAGAAAACCGTCAAAATAATTCTGAAGATCAGCTGTTTCTTAAAAGGGCAAAGTTTTTATGAATGGCTATGTCTTGCCGTCAATCTGAAATGTCATCCAATATGAACCAGAGGGATTACCCACCAATACAGGGAGTCCCTAATCCTAACGGATGATGTCAGATGATACTGGTCCATTCGACCTCTTTGTTTAGTCCAGTAGGGTGTACCGTACTCAAACGAAAAATCCAGTGTTGTTCAGATCGTTGAAGTTTGTTAACACGATCACCACCTCTAGGGTCCAAAGGTACATAATCGATGACCGTCCATCATAAATCCTGATAGGTATGATTAAATAACCCACAATGTTCCACATCGGAGCTGTCTCAACCAGAAGGGCTGTCGGGTAAGGTTTGCCTCTTTGCGGATGATGCCAAAATCTGCAATAGAGTAGACACCCAGGAAGGTGTAGATAACATGAGGAGGGAGCTAGCTAAGCTTGAAGAATTGTCTAGAATTTGGCAGCTGGGATATAATGGTAAAAAATGCAAGGCCATGCATTTGGCTGCAGCAATCCAAGGGAGCAATATAGGGGGTGAAGTACTTTTGCCCACTAAAGAAGAGTGGGACCTAGGTGTGGTTGTGTCTGATGGTCTTAAAGTAGCTAAACAGGTAAAAAAGATGAGGGCAAAATCTATAAGGATGCTTGGGAGCATATGGAGAGGAATGGCTAGCAGAAAAAAGGAGGTGATAGTGCCTCTGCATAAGTCTTTGGTGCAATCTCATTTGGAGTATAGTGTGCAATTCTGGAGACCGCACCTTCAAAAGGATATAAACAGGATGGAGTCAGTACAGAGGGTGGCTACTAAAATTGTTAGTAGTCTTCATTATAAAGCATATGAGGACAGACTTAAGGATCTTAACATGTACACCTTAGAGGAAAGACGGGATAGAGGTGATATGATTGAGATGTTTAAATACCTATGTGGCATAAATGCACAGGGGGAGAGCATCTTTAGATTGAAAGCAAATTCTGCTACGAGGGGACATGAGATGATTCAGGAGTGATATGCGGAAATATTTCTTTATGGAAAGAGTGGTGAATCTGTGGAATAGTCTTCCAGTGGAGGTGGTAATGATAAGGACTGTATCTGAATTCAAAAAAGCATGGGACAAACACAGAGGATCTCTAAAGGAAAAAAAGGAGACTGTTGTAGTTGTTGATATGGAAGGACAGACTATATGGTCTTTTTCTGTCGTCATTTTTCTATGTTTCTATGTTTATAAACTAAAACCATAATAGGCACCTTCCAATCCACTTAACCTAGGTGCCTTGTAATAAAATTATATTTTAATGCTAAATGTAGGCTCGTCACAAGGCTAAATAATGTTCTGGGTAAGTGGAACACAAGTCTCCTTACAATGATGTGTTATATGGGAGGCTCTTTGCAAGGATCAGAGACAATTGCATATTGGAAGAGGATCTTACTATGTGGATGCACTGGAGTAGTCATGTCATTTGAAGAGAACCCTCATGTACACAGCCATGCCCAAAGATATATCCACCATTGGCATGACAGAGGTGGCATGGTGATCTTGCAACAATCCCAGACTAGTGACCAATTTGCCAGCAGAGCCTCTGTCTTTAGAATTTTTACATTTAAGTTGCATTTGGCGTAGGGAATCATCCCCTAAAACACACAGAAGTTTAAATGCTATATTTAATGCTTAAAGATATAGAAATCCATTGATTTTCTAATCCATTTATGAGAAATAATAAACAGCCCCTCTGAAATGAATGGAAGCCAACCAGCAATCAATATCCTTATATATAAAACCATGGATCTTTAGTTGATTTTCACTTTCCCTTAACCCTTTGAAGACAGCAAGGTTTCTAGATTGATGAGATGTATGAAAGTGACATGTTAGATTCAACAATACTTTTGAACAACAAATACAAAAATTTCAAACATGTGACACTGTGGGGGGTGGCGCTATAAAAAGGGACATATTTGTCCCTATGGTCGTCAGGAGAATAATGGGACATATTTGTCCCATGTGTTAATTTACACATAACATCTCAGTTATATTAAAAATTCATGTTTATATTTGTTTTTAATTAAGGGTAATCATGTAATTTTTCATATATTTCTGTTTATTGAGCAACTTGAGCAAAATTTATTTAGAAAATACAAGCGCAAAAACGTTAAGCATGCAAAACCTTAGTATATCAAGCTTCTGTCTTAGAGTGAGCATCAGCATGAAATCAAAAATATTTATTTGTAGCATCTGAATTGCAACATTGGTGAGTTGAAGAAATTGTCAATAAAAACTTGGTAACATAGCTGTTCGAGTGCTTTTGACAGCATTATGATCACCCCCTCCCCAAGCCCATACTCTGTCTCCATTTTTCGTCCAGTATACAGTTCAAACTGGTAAAGATAGCCTGAGATCGCATCACATCTGCACCACAGTTTAAATCCCCACTTCACAGGCTTGTAACCGGGTAAGGCGGACCAGGTGCTCCAGTCCCCGCCCCCACCCCCCCACCCCCAATGTCACCACCCCCCTTTTACAAATAACCACAACACACTCATTGGGAATCAAACTAGTCGCAGCTTTATTAACCGTACAACATTTTCCTTAAAACCACAACCAACAGCAAACCATTCATTAATTGAATTTGGCCGCAGAACGAATCCTCACCAGCCATGTGAGTAGCAAAGTGAGTTCCGCCCGCTTCCACCGTGAACCGGCCACAGGCCATTCCGTCGCCCCTCTTCCGGCTTTGCCATATTATTAGCAAAAGCCCCGAGGGTTTCACCGGGCCGGGGGTACCCCCGCCCTGCATCTTGCCACCGACTCCGGACCCCGGACACCTCCGGGATCCCGCCAACCCCCTCCAGCTGCAACACCCCTTCCCCCAATCAAACCCAACGGTAGGGATGGGAGGGTGGAACGCCAGCCACCTTCACATGCTCCCCCGGTGACTAACTCCCCTGCCAGCTCGCTCGGCCTTGGCCCCACCTCCCCCCTCAGGCCCATAGATCCCCCATTGGCTCCCGCGCCGCCACTCACCCTCGGGAGCCAATGGGGTCCAGCCAAAGACCCCGCCAAAAGGGTGGGGCTCCTCCCGATGCCTCGTGGGGGACGGGGCCACGCACCCGCTGCTCCCCCGGTTAACGGCGGCTAGCGGGCACGAGGCCCGCGGCCTTTCTATAACCGGGTAAGGCGGACCAGGTGCTCCAGTCCCCGCCCCCACCCCCCCCAATGTCGTCCCCCCCCTTTTACAAATAACCACAACACACTCATTGGGAATCAAACTGGTCGCAGCTTTATTAACCGTACAACATTTTCCTTAAAACCACAACCAACAGCAAACCATTCATTAATTGAATTCGGCCGCGGAATGAATCCTCACCAGCCGTGTGAGTAGCAAAGTGAGTTCCGCCCGCTTCTGCCGTGAACCGGCCACAGGCCATTCCGTCACCCCTCTTCCGGCTTCGCCATATTATTAGCAAAAGCCCCGAGGGTTTCACCGGGCCGGGGGTACCCCACCCCCGCCCTGCATCTTGCCACCGGCTCCGGACCCCGGACACCTCCGGGATCCCACCACAGGCTCAGGGACCACCACCCTGAGCCACCCCCCACGGCAAGCTGCGACCAGTCACCCTTCCCTGCGCCACATAATTCCAAAGCCTCTTGCCAGCCGATGAACCCCACCCAGCCCCTAAACCGGTACACTCCACCTCCCCCCGGAGGCAAGATCAGCCCTCCCACTCGCGGGCACATCCCACGGCCACCTGCCGAGGAATGTTTACCCCACCCGCGAGCCCACCAATGGTGGACCCAGCCAGCAGGCCTTGGAAATATGTCAGCCCCTCAGCCTCCTATCACCGTACACTTCCCCACTCTGCAACTTACCCATTGTGGCCGCTCAAGCGCCGTCTCCCAACTGCAGCAACAGCAACCCAGGCACACCCGTCTCGCCTCCCTGGCATCACAGCAAAGGTAGCAACGGCCCCCTCCAGAGGCCGCGCTGGCCCAGCCATAAGACGGTTCCCTCAGAGGCGCGCACGCCCAGCGGTCCTGGCGCTGCCCGGGAAGCGAAGAGCTGAGGCATCCAGCGGCAACCTGGAGTCCGGTCGACATCTATACCACCTGGGAACATGCCCAATCAATACACCCTCCCCAGAGGCACCTGCCTTACCAGCAAGGCCCCATCCGCTTCCTCCCTCTGATGGCAGCCGCACGCTCCCCACCCGGAAAGCCCTAAGAGAAGGCGGGACAAGACCCGACCGTATGCGAGGAACGTTACATGCCACCCTCCCCACAGCTGGAGCGGAACCAGCAGCCACCAGTCGCCCAGCCAAGGAGGTGCACTCTCTCCGCCCCCCAGCAAGCCAACGAACCAGCAGCCCCCCCCACTGAGGCCCCCCATCCCACTGCCTCCGAGACAATGCAAAACCCCACTATCGGCCCAGACGGCCCCCCGAGGTCGGTCTCCGAAAAGCGAGCCTGAGAGATGTCCCTACCGCTGCCGACCCGACGAGACCAGCAAGGCAACGACGCTGTCACCACCCCGCCAATACACCCTCCCTGCCGCAAGCTCGAGGCCATGAGCCCGCGCCCCGAAGCCTTCAAACATACCAATCAAGCCTCAAAATACCAACCAAAACCCCCAGCTGCCCACCGAATCCGGAAGGAGCTGCACGCCCCCCGCGGAAGGCGCTCCACTATTAAGCAGAAACCTGTGGAAACCTCCGAGAAACCTATGTCCGAACCCCCAACAGCCGATAAGGCTTAAGGACGCCCGGTGCAGGCTGCGACAACCGACACCAGAACACCCACCCAGCGGAAGCTCCGGACACCCGATGATCAAACAGCCTATTCAGGCCGACAAGTACCGCAACGTTCTGGTAAAAACCCGATCATGTCGGCCAACAGAACCCGCAGCCGAACCCCACCCCCCATTGGCCGGCAAACCTGGGTCTAGGTCCTCCCCCCACATGAAGCGGGTTGTTGCTTTGTATGGATTCAACAACCGTTACAATTACTTTTCATGGTGGCGATGAGGTATTTATTCAATTGGATTAACCTCACACCTTACCAGGATATGTTTTATGTGATGATTTCAAAGATAGTATCCTGAAGTTAGCTTCATGTAAAGAAAAAGGCCTAGAATCACCAAAGTTCGCTACCTCAATTGCATGCACTAATGCCGATAATGTATATGATTTGCAGCAAGATCCCAGGCCTTAACAAGCGTCCTGTGAATCTAGGAGCCATCTTACAATCCGGAAAGTGGCCGGGAGCTTGCCAACCGCCCGCAGACGCCCCCAGCTCCCCCCAGACCGCCCTCTGCCCCCTCGACAGGACCGTGCCGCACCCCTCAGCCACGCCCCCTTGTGGTACCCACCCTGCCCGACATGGCTCCCGTAAGCCACAGCCACCATCCGCTCGAACCCCCTCACCGTACCTATGACCCCGCCTCGCGGCGCAGACCACAGGAGTGCCGCCGCTTCGTGCTGCTGCACCCTGCTGCTGCTCCTGCTTGCCCGGACCCCCAACCCCCGTAGTCCCCCCCCAACCGGTTACTCACCTGCCCCAGCAGCCATGGGCCTGGGCACCCGCGCCCACCGTCCTGCCCTCCGTCCAACAGCCACTGGTCCTCCGGATCCCTGTCAACCTCAGCACCGCTCACTCCCTGCCCCATCCGCCTCGACAGCAATTCGCCAGGCAGCATCTGTAAAGACAAAGCAGAACACACCGTGGGGGGAGCAGCGAAAACCCGCAGGAAAGCTCACCCTCCCAACTACCCAGCCCAGGAAATCCCTGACTCCAACCCCGTCACTGCTCCCCAGGTGGCCAAATAAAACACCCCCGGAGTACTCGGCTAGCCCCACAGACCCCTTAAACACTTCCCAAACCGACTGTAACAGCCGTTCCCCAGCCACCCTGCACGGCCACTCCCCGATCTAGAAATTTGCCCAGCCGTTTCCGTAAGAGTACACATGGTAGGAGAGAATTGCAGGGAAAGGAGGTCCCAACCATGCTTCACAGAGCAATAGTGTTGCCATAGATAGCACTCCCACCTCCCCTCCCATACCGGAAAATTCAATGTGTGCCTTTGAGTCAGGCCTGCTCCCGGTGACCCAGAAGCTTCAGGATTGTCTTGGCAGTGTCACCAGAAGTAGGTTGCCCGGTCTTTCTTCTGAGGCAGTGGAGAGCTAAGTGACCTGCCCAAGGCCACAAGGAGCGCCAGTGGGAATTGAACCCTGTGTGCTTGGTTATCAGTCCAGTGCTCTAACCACTAGGCTATTCCACCACTCCTACTGTCACATTGAATAAACCCACATTGTGAAGCGAAATTCACTGATGTAACCCACGCCATCCAGAACTCACCGCTTGATAACAGTGGCACAGGTGTAGACTACATCGAACACGCGACACTGTGTATGACAGCACTTTAGAAAGCACTACAATGATGCCTGTCACCCAATGAACGATACAGAAAACTACATTTCTCGGTGCCCAGCCCCGTGAGCACCTCTGCTGGCCCTCGCAGAATGTTCCAACCGCCAAAATTAAGGTATTGAACAGGGCCAAGGCTCTGCCCCCTAATAAGGACACCTCAAGTATAATCACTAGGGGCTCAAACATTAGCACGCCGCCTTATACCGCTCAGTGTTTCACTGCCTCCGACATTAACGCCTCCGGCAAAAAACCCCACCCACCCCTTCAAATCTCGCCAAGGAGTCCATACGTAATTGTGGAAATTCAAAGGAGCAGGAGTGAATGGAACCGGTAGCCTGGGGAGCCCAAACACGGCTCACTGACAAATACCAAACCACTGAGCCACCTTCAGCTAGTGTACTGTTACAGGGGCATTCCAGCCCTGTAGGAACAGCTCCCACCCCCACCCTGAGGGCACCCAATCACCTAGTCACCCCACCCCCATCCACCTCTCAATCCGCCCGACGAGCAGGTTAGAAAAAACATTGGAAGACAACCTTCATGACTGCAGGATCACATTCCCGCCCAACCCAGAATGGAAAGACACCACCAGTGTGGCCCAGGTGGACAGCCCGTCCGCTGAAGACTCCCACTCAGAAACACTCAAACTCTCGGGAGGAGGCAAGACATCAACCTCTCCACCCCTCACACCAGCACCCCCAACCCCCCAAGGTGAACAATACAAACCATCCAAAGAAATCTCATCAAAGTAAACATCCATATCCATGGTAATACTCCGCAACCAACCATTTCTCCAATCAAATACTCCACCAGTCACCAAACTCATCAATCACTCCCGAATCCCAGCCGGACAAGGAGTCCCAGCGCTCCCCCCAGTCTCTCCCCGCACCGTGAACCCCAGCACAAAGCAGACACCTCTCTTCCTCCTTCCAGGTCGGTACCAACCCTGGGTTCTTTTCCCCTGCAGCCTAGCCCTACCGACTGAACACATTGACCCCACTGTAAAACCAGAGCAAGCCACAATCCCACCCCTTTCTTTTTTCTTGTGATGTGCCAGTCACTCTCCGCTGCCCCACCCCGCCAAAATCCCCGCAACACAAACGCAAAAAACGCACATATCCCTGTCGTGCCACCATCCTCGCGTCCGATCGCCACCCAGAGTCCTCCCCGTGAAAAAGGAAAGCGAACCTCACCGCTCCACTTTCTTCCAAGTGAGACCCCGGAACAACCATCCCCAAAGAAGGAGGCCCGCTCCAGAACCCAAGTAGACAGCAGCTGAACCTCCAAACCAGGGCTGCCACACTTCACGAAGGACCCAAAGAATCTCTGCACGGAAACTCATCCACACCACATACGAAGAGCAAAGTGAGTCCCATAAAACCACCCTCTCCAAACACTGCACAACCAGTGGGAACAGCGGCGGGCCTGCAACGGGCAGCCGCGGCGCCAGCAGCGCCCCCCGATCTCCCCGCAGACCCATCGCCCACCGCAACGACGTCCAGGCACCCGCAGGACCAACCACGGCCACAGGCCCACTGCAGCGACAGGTGCGGGAGCACGGCCCGCCGAAAGCCCACGCTGTCACTCTGCCCACAAAACACAGCCGCCCGCTCGTCACCGGGGGAGCTCCCCACTCATACCTCACCTCCCTCTGCTACTCCTGCACCCGACACCCCTCTTCAGGCCGCTCCCGCCCTCCGGAGACAGCAGACACGCCAGCCACCTTCACATGCTCCCCCGGTGACTGACTCCCCTGCCAGCTCGCTCGGCCTTGGCCCCACCTCCCCCCTCAGGCCCATACGATCCCCCATTGGCTCCCGCGCCGCCACTCACCCTCGGGAGCCAATGGGGTCCAGCCAAAGACCCCGCCAAAAGGGGGGGGGCTCCTCCCGATGCCTCGTGGGGGCCGGGGCCACGCACCCGCCGCCCCCCCCCCCCCGGTTAATGGCGGCTAGCGGGCACGAGGCCCGCGGCCTTTCTGTTCCTTATGTACTGCTTCATAATGTTTTGGCCTTTGAATTTTATCATGTGCTCATCAATTGACTGCTGCTTGCTTGCATTTCTAGCTGCCTGGAAGCATCAATTGAAGTGGTTGATCAATGAGCAAACCTTGAAAGCCCGATCACACTGTGGGTGAGCTCTCAGTAGCATTTCATCATTATTTGAAAAATGCAAGGCAGAGCGAATTGTTCCAAATTGCGTCCGAGTCATTGCATTTGCAATGAATGGAACCTGCAGATCTGGTTGAGCAGACCAATAATCTCTAATTGTGGGCAGAACATGGTAACCCATGACCAGACACATCCCAAGGAAGGCTCAGAGTTCATCTGCATCAGTGAGAAATGGAATGCCTCTTTGCTTCATATATAGTTCACTCTGTTCTGCGATTAGTGAGACTAAGCAGTTGATATCAGACATTTGTTCAAAAACAGAAACTGCACTAATGTCTTCAGAATCATCAAACTTCAGATTTACTTTTCCATAATTATAGTCAATTGTCTCGGAGTTGTCTTTCACCGGCTTCCTTTCCCATTTGAAGTGTACTGAAGAAAGGCTAAAAAGGTTAGGGCTCTTTAACCTGGAAAAGAGACGGCTGAGGGGAGATATGATAGAAGTCTATAAATTAATGAATGGAGTGGAACGGGTAAACGTAGATCAATTGTTTACGTTATCAGAATATAGAAAGACTAGGGGACATGCAATGAAGCTACAGGGTAAACTATTTAAGACTAATAAACGAAAATATTTTTTCACTCAATGTGTAATCAAACTCTGGAATTTGTTACCGGAGGATGTAGTAAAGGCTGTTAGTGTAGCTGGGTTTAAAAAAGGTTTGGACAAGTTCCTGGAGGACAGGTCCATAAACCATTATTAAGAAGTGACTGAAGATATCAATGCTTGACCCAGTACAAGCATTGTGGAACTTTTGTCTCTTGGGGAAACTGCTAGGTACATATGACCTAGATTGGCCACTGTTGGAAACAGAATACTGGGCTTGATGGACCTTGGTCTGACCCAGTATGGCATATCTTATGTTCTTATGTTCTTATGTCACTTGCTCGTGATTTAGTCGTTGGGGGCAAGTCTTCATCCATTGGTTGTATTGCTTGTTTTTGAATATCATCAGGATGATTGGCATCATTTGTCTTTTTTCATTTGTGTGAATTCTTTCTAGAATTTGATGTAGTTGTCTGCACCTGCATCAACTGTTCTTTTGCTACGGAGACTACTGATGGAGATGGAGTCTTGATGGTAATTTACGTTTAGATTTACCATAGAATGTCGCAGATATGAATGTTGAAGCTCCAATAGCTAGATTTGTACTACTACTAGGATTAGTAGTTTCAATTGTCAAAGAATCAGGATGTTCTATGACTATTTCCTTGTCAACATTGTCGACATCTTCAAGCAATAAATTTTGATCTTCGTCATCAAGAAGCAAATCATCATCATCAGAATCGCTGCTCTCAGCAAACAGGAGTTGTAGTATATCTGCTTCACGTATTCTAAACAAACGCTCACGCATCTTTTTTCGAAGTATGGTTTTCTACGAATTGATGAATGATAACTGTTAGCATGCGACAAAAGTAGTACTGTATTTTTTCAGTTATAGACCACAGGGACAAATGTGTCCCAGAGCAATAAAACTCACTAAAATTGATAAAAATAGCAATTCAATTTTGTCAAAGACATGCGCGTAATTAAATATGAAAGTTCACATAACATCCGGCTTCTTACATCATTTTCTATGGAACACCAAAAGAAAACAAATTCCTATTTCCATATTGGTAAATCATGAAGTGCTTTATGGAAAATAAATGTTACATGAATTGGTCATTAAACAGAATCATTTGACAGAATAAGGTTTTATCTTGATGTGAACAGAAATGAAAATGGATTTTAAATAAAAATTTCATGTTTTATGAGTTTTAAAACTTATGAGACAAATATGTCCCCTTGTCCTTAAAGGGTCTGGACAGCCTCCATCTACAGTATCTCTTCCTTCAACTAAGGTCACCTCGACCGTACTTACTAAATAAACAATCAATATCAATAAAATGTAACTTCTCCTGACTAAAATTATTAATTAGGAGCATGACTTGGAGGCCTTCTGAGACAGCAGCATGGCTTTTCCTCTGCTGTACTTTTATGACTCTCAAAATTGTATTGAGTACTTCTGCTTCTGTTTCTTGTTTGCATGTAAAATGTAAAACATCGGCTTTTACTCCTTCTACTTAATGGATTTTATAGTGCTTGGACAAAGATTACTGTTTCTTGTTAAACCAAATATTAATACCCAGTTAACATGGATCTTTTGTTTAACATGACCAGCACTCAATCTGGAACTGAGACTTAATCCATTTTGGACCTCTTGCCTGCCTATACTGTTCCAAATTTGTTGGCAGCAAGAAGAGATTTACTAGGTTACAAAAAAAACAATGTCAGTGCTTATGGAAAAAAATTCTGTTGATACTGTAGAGAAGTGATTCTCCACCCACTCCTTGCGGGCACACCCCATCAAGCCCAGTTTTCAGGATGTCCATAATGAATATGCATGAGACAGATTTGCATACCAAGGAGGCTCTGCATGCACATCTATCTCATGCATATTCATTGTGGATATCTTGAAAACTTGACTGGAGGGAGTGTACCCCGAGGACTGACTTGAGAACCACTGCTGTGCAGTATGATTAAAAAGTTACCGACTGAAAGAATGCATTAAATAAATAGAGTTCTAGATGATTTAGTATTTTCTGAAGTTTAAAAATCTGAAAAATAAAAACTCAAGAAATGTTATGATATGAAAAACAAAGCAAACAGATATGTTTAAGATATTTTTAACATCTTTGTTAGTGATATAGCGGAAGGGCTGTCGGGTAAGGTTTGCCCCTTTGCGGATGATACCAAAATCTGCAATAGAGTAGACACCCAGGAAGGTGTAGATAACATGAGGAGGGATCTAGCTAAGCTTGAAGAATGGTCTTGAATTTGGCAGCTGGGATTTAATGTTAAAAAATGTAAGGTCATGCATTTGGGCTGCAGCAATCCAAGGGAGCAATACAGTATAGGAGGTGAAGTACTTTGGTCCACTAAAGAAGAGCGGGACCTAGGCGTGGTTGTGTCTGATGACCTTAAGGTAGCTAAACAGGTAGAAAAGGCGACGGCAAAAGCTAGAAGGATGCTTGGGTGCATACGGAGAGGAATGGCTAGCAGAAAAAAGGAGGTGATAATGCCTCTGTATAAGTCTTTGGTGCGACCTCATTTGGAGTATGGTGCGCAATTCTGGAGACCGCACCTTCAAAAGGATGTGAACAGGATGGATTCGGTGCAGAGGGTTGCTACTAAAATGATTAATGGGCTTCATTATAAAGCATATGAGGACAGACTTAAGGATCTTAATATGTTCACCTTAGAGGAAAGGCGGGATAGAGGTGATATGATTGAGATGTTTAAATACCTCTGTGGCATATATGTTCAGGGAGAGAGCCTCTTTCAATTGAAAGCAAGTTCTGCTACGAGGGGACATGGGATGAGGGTGAAGGGAGATAGATTCAGGAGTGATATGCGGAAATATTTCTTTACGGAAAGAGTAGTGGATCCATGGAATAGTCTCCCAGTGGAGGTGGTAGAGATGAGGACAGTAACTGAATTCAAAAAAGCATGGGACCAACACAGAGGATCTGTAAAGGTAAAAAGTGGACTGTTGTAGTTGTTGTTATGGAAGGACAGACTAGATAGGCCATGTGGTCTTTTTCTGTCATCATGTTTCTATGTTTCTATATAGGGTCATCATAGCTCATTTGCGTTAATATTGGATTAGCTGAATGCCATTGACTTAAACACTCATATTTCATGCGATCAAGAATTCAAATTGTAATTGTTCTCATCTACATTCTACATAAATGGAATTTCAACCCTGGAGTTAATGGGTTAAGAAAAAAGAAGAAATAAAAGTGGAACATTATAAAATGGCAATTATGGTTGATAAGAGTTTTCTGATAAAATACTTTGGGATAACAAATCTTATGAAAATAACAGAATTTTGATAAGAATTTTTTTTTTCTGGGTCCTGGAAAAAATAAATCCAAGCAGTTGTTAGATAGATGAGGTTTTCAGGTTAATAGATCATGGCCCAGAATACAACTTAATAAACTAAATTAAACTGAAAAAATGTGAGTTTCTTATTAATACAGTTTTAGATAAACAGTGATGTACTTATAGAATCACATCGCTGAAGGTGAGTCTGATAAATTAGAAGAGTTATCTAAGTTTGGAAGTGAAAATCTTCATCTTCTGTCCAATAATAAATGAAGAAGGCCAGTTATCTGTCGAGCAGAGCTGCCAGCTATCACAAATTTTATGGCTTTCGATTCCTACACCATATTTATTTATTTAGCAGATTTATATACTGCCCGTCTACAGTTCTGGGCAGCCTTGACTCTTCCTTTATTGAGTGCTTATATTTCTTTTCTTTTAACATATTGAGAGATTCATGCCCTCTACTGTGACTCCATATACTATAAGCACCTAGGTATGCTTTAAAACACTAAACAGACTTAGCATTCAAGCTATGCATTAAAATTAAGGCTTATTAGTATGCATAACAAATAAAATGCTATGCACTAAGGCCAACTGGGCATGCTGCCTTGGAATCAGTATGTATTAAAATTAGGGCCTACCTGCATTAGAGTGAATTAATGTCAAACAGAAATTAGGATTTAGTGGACACATGAAAGTATTATGGTTTCTTCTCCTGAACCTGCTATGTAGCAAATGCTCAATAAAGCTAAATGTTGACACCTCTATCAAGACAGATACTAAGTCGCTACTATGCACTGTAGGTTTAAAAATGAAGATGATATGTATTAAGAAGAACAGGGACAACAGTGGAGAAGGAATCAGAAGAAACAGAGGAGAAAGAAAGACAATAGAGAGAGGAGAAAACAAGGCAAGTGAGGAGATAATAAAACTGATAGAGAAGAACAGGAAGTAAGAATAGAGAGGAGGAATCGGTTGAAAGCTCACTGGAGCAGATACAGAGAAAACGGTCAAGACTTGCAACGAACAGCCAAGAGATAATAATGCGTATTCGCCATTTCCAGGACTACTTTACTAAGCTGGTCATTGGAAGAAGTAATCCACATGTACTATATGCCCTGTATGCAAATTTTAAGTCTGACATTGTTCCTCCCCTAGGCCCTATGTGATACCTGGGATTGTAAAACTGGTTATTCTGATACTTGATCTCACATATGGGTCTTTATTTATTTATTTACAATTCTTATATACCGCACTTTTTAGTATCAGAACGGTTTACAAATAACACAAATTTGCATCAGAACAAAAGATCTTTTGCTTACATTGTAACAGGATCAGTAATTTGGGACTGTAACAAGAGTAACTACATACAAATCAACAACAGTGGTTGTTGTAAAACTATTTACAGTTATATTTCAAATTTGGTAATCATAATGCAAGAGACCTTGTAATCTATGATCGTTGTGATTGTGTTAGGTTAGGGTGGGCGAAGTGAAGGCAGAATAAGTGGTGTTTAAGGGCTTTTCTGAACTGTGAGAGGTCACAGTGGCTGTAGGTATTGCATTGCTCCATCACACTTTCTCCAGATACTGCTATCAGATACTGTATACATTCATATATGGCCTGGGTTATATATTATTATATTGCTGGTCTACTTAACATGATGGTTGCTTAAATTACATATATGCATCGCTTATGCCATCTTGTTAAAGGAAAGAGGCCTTTAAAATAGGAATTTCTTTCATTCCCTGAATGTACAAGTGGTATATAGTATTAATATTTTAATTCTGAATGTGGTGACCCAATATCCCTTGTGCTATCATAACTCGTACTGTATATCCTATGCCCTCTGCTCTCTTAAACCAATATAAGAAAGGTCATTAAGGCGTAAAGTGACTGCAAGATACTAAAGCTACTCTAAAACCATTTACTGTGGGGTTTATCTGGTAGAGTTATTTGTAGTTAATTAGTGGAGGAGGGATAGTAAGGAAATCCACAGTACTACCTTTTAACTTTCGAAAGGGAGATTATGGGGTATGTTTACTAAACTGCGTTAGTGCAATTCGCGTTAGGAGCCGCGTTAGTGGAAGGAAAGCCAAAAAAGGACATGGGCGGGACATCGTAACCGATAACGCGCAGTTGCACGCGTTATTACACGCCACGCAGCAATGATCGCTACAGCGCGTGCCACTGCATGCACGCCTAAGATAGCGCGCAGACACCCAAAGATAGAAGCAGAGCTGTAGCACAATGGTTACTACACAGACTGATGGTACAAGAGTCATGAGTTCAATTCCCCAGTGTGCCTAACAAAAAAGGCTGGCTGAGGCATCCTTTGAAAGCCAACTATAATATTTTAATCCACAGTCTGCAGGCAGGTTACAGTTTCCATATGTCAGGAAAATTGTACCCGTCTTATGCAATATGTTCCAATAGTGACGTTCTCTCTGACATGGTCATGTATTATATACCATTTGATAGGAATATTTAGGTGCTCCCTATAGGGCGAAGTGGAAGGCGCACCGTATAGGGTGACTTGTAAGGCGCGCCCTATAGGGCACCATGTAAGGAGCGCCCTATAGGGCGCCGCGTAAGGCGTGCCCTATAGGGCGCTGTGTAAGGTGCGCCCTATAGGGCGCCTTTTGAGCTACCCCAGAGCTACTCAATTCCGGTCCTGGAGGTCTGCAACCCTGCAGGTTTTCGGGATATCCCTAATGATATGCATGAGATATATATGCATTAGAGATAGCCTGCCAACCTGAATGGTTTGTGGCCCTCCAGGGCTGGATTTGGAGACTCCTGCCTTACACCTCTGTCATTTAAGATTGTGAGTGGGCAAGGTACAGATGTTCTAGACATCAAAAGGGTAGATAGAATGTGTCACATTCCTCCTAGATTCTCAACACCACCAAAAAGTTGTCTAATAGACAATATTTTGGTGGTGGTGAGAAGCAAGGAGGAATGTGACAAATTCTAACCTTTTTGATGTCTTGGACATCTGCACCTTGCCCACTTACAATCTTAAATGACAGAGGTGTAAGGCAGGGGTCTCCAAATCCAGCCCTGGAGGGCCAAAAACCAGTCAGGTTGGCAGGCTATCTCTAATGCATATATATCTCATGCATATCATTAGGGATATCCCAAAAACCTGCAGGGTTGCAGACCTCCAGGACTGGAATTGAGTAGCTCTGAGCTACCCTAAGGTGACAGTACCCTGAGGGTGGTTCTGCTGGCAGCACTAATATACAGTAAAAATAGACAATGCCTAAGACAGCCCTATCAATGAACCCCACTGTGGGTTGTGAACCTATGACCTCTGGCTCCATGGGCAGTGAAGTAATCAGTGGGCTAGAGCTGCTAATAAACACATGGCTGGCTACAGGAGGACTGCACGGCACCACACCCACATTCTGCTGTGGTTACCAAGGAGATTACATACCACCCGCCAACGCACCCTCTAGGGCTCAGGGTGGGGGACAGGATCTCCCGCCCACAGATCCACTTTCAACCCCCTGCAATGGTGGCAGTAGAGGGGACCATCACCCCAGTCCTACTCGGGATCAAACACCCTACAGGGCAGGCAATGCAGAGCACTACACATCCATAAGGCAATAGCAGACAGATGGCAGGTCTGGAAATGCGCAGCTGCCCCCCACCATTACCTGACATTCTCCAGCAGCAAGCCTCCAGCCGCTGCACCCTGCAAGGTGTTCCAGCAAGACACATACTAGCTGCAGACAGTCCGCCAGCTAGTCCATAGTTCATGGTCCTGGAGGAGATGCATGTACCCAGAACGGGGATATCAGCATACATACCAAGCAGATAAGTCAGTGATTGGGCCCCAAAAAGAAACCCATAAATATCACATAAAAGAAATACTATATAGCACTATGGGGGAACCTAGCCATGCCATGGTCACTGCTCAGTCAGGGTGAGAGTGACCTCTCAGCAGGACATGCTATGGCCACCCTGTCCGTGCAGGTGGTACCAGGCACTACAATGTCCGGCCATTGTCCTATTCCCTGTGCAGATACGGCCAGGCCAGGCCACCCTATCCAGGCTATTCCCACGGTACCTTGCTCCTCATTATGCACATTGGCAGGCCAATACTGGCAACAGTGCTAGCAGTGTGGGCTGTGGAGGGTGTTTGCAGCCACCACACACTGGATAGACAGACACACACTCCCACACCTAGGCCAGCATTGTGCTACTATAGAGGTGTTTAGCAGCCCTGGCCACCACACCAGTTCTGGACACAGTGCAGACATGGATATGGTACGCAATACTGGTGGGGGTCACTCCCGAGGGTGGTAAACACTGTCAGAGACCAGACCTGAAGCACACACCACAGACATCAGAAGGGTTGCTATGATGCAGCTCACTCCGAACATTGTACTTAACCTAGGAATTGCTATCTGCCAGTACTCATAGCAACCTTTTGATAACTGTGTACCATATTCCCAGATTTAGGGTGGCATTACTAAGGTATGCAAGTGCTAGTATTGGGAGATGCACGCAGAGCCCAAAGTCCTGCCTCTCAAGGAGGCTTGGGATAATGGGGCCTGTGGGTGCGGGTGTGTCTGCCCCTGTTGGCTGCTGCTTTATGGCAGAGGTTCCCAACTCCAGTCCTGCGGTGCCAAACACTGTTCGGGTTTTCATGCTGTCCCTCATGAATATGCATGAGATACATCTGCATACCATGGGGATGGCGCATAGAAATGCAGCACAGGCATCTTTATCCGAGGCAGCATGGAACCTGAATGGTGTTTGGCCCTCCAGGACTGCATTTGGGAGGTTCTGCTCTAGGTAATGTGCATGTTTATGGTGTCTGTGCTCTGTAGGGTAAAATGTTGGTGTTTTGGGCATGTTAACGTCATCTACAAGAACGGTTCTGCCTGTATTAGCACGTTATAGTAGTGGGTAAAATATGAGGACTGGGTTGGTGGAAACCACAGCTGGGACTTGAACTTGTGACCTTCTGCTTCTGAATACGGTGGTTCTGTGCACTGCACCACCATGTTCTCACAGAGATGGTGCATTCCCTGGTGATACCATGACTGTTGGTCAGACAGGGCCTGTCTGTTGCAGTGCATGGCACCCACCTACACAGGGCTAGGCCACAGTCTGCTCGGGCAGCTGCCACTGCCCCCCTCCACCACCAGTATCCCTCAGCCACCATGCTGACATGCCCTTCTGCTGGTGGAGCTGGTGGTGCGCGGTCTCAGGCCGTCGAGTGTGCAGGTAGGCGGCTGCCTATGGTGCGTGTTCTGGGGTAGGGGTGCCTGCATAGACGTCCACGCTCCCCCCCAGCCCTGCCTGCCAGTGTTCCGTGCCCTTGGGGGTTGCTGTTGGGTACTCTCCCCTGTGACGCTTTGGGAAACACACTCATGCCCATGTTAGGCCCTCATCAGTTGCTGTCTGGCTCTACTGTTTTCGCATTCCTATGGGCCAACTGAGCATCACCCTAGTCCCCACTGTGGCCCAGCTGCGCCACTGCATGTGCCGCCTGCAGCCCTCTGTATCCCCTTTTCCAGCATCTGCCCTGTTGCCCGTTCCGACATGCCCTCCCTGATGTTGCGAGACATGTGAATGCCATAGGAACCCTGTACGATGGTGGGGAAATACCTGAACAGCGCTATTTCACTGTGGGCCCATGCACCTTGTATGGGGACGGAGTATGGACCCTTCCACGAATTATCTCTGTTCTATGGAGCTTACTCGGGGGGTTGGGGGGGGTTGATGTTTCTCATTGCTACCACTATTGGCCAGCTTGGTTGTTGTTTTTTTCCAATTTGTTGGGGTCATTTTCGGTGTTTCTGTGCACTTTTGTTCTGTGCACATGTATCACACTTATCACCTTTTTTTGGTTTCGCTGCCAAGGCTGTACATTGCTGACACATAAATGGTTTCTCTCCCTTTAAAGTGCTTTTACCGGTAGGTTTTCATTCGCGTTGGAATTCAGCTCTGGAAATCAGCGCGTTAGCCTCTCCCCGCCCACTCTCCACCCATTGACCCCTTCTCTCCGCCCTCTCTCCACCTTCTGCGTTGTTTTACCGTGCCGCGGAGCATTACGCTCGTTAACACGTGATAACGTGTGCTATAGCGTGTTTACTATTGTTAATGCGCTATAGCGTGTGCTATAGTGCGCAAACGATTGTTAACATCGTACAACGCGCGTTATTCACGTTTACCGCAGTTTAGTAAACATACCCCTATGATAAAATGAGGAAAACAGTTAAGAAAAAACTAAAGGGAGCAGTTGCAAAGGTTAAAGACGTACATCGGGCTTGGCTGTTGTTGAAAAATACTATCTTGGAAGCCCAGACCATCTGTATTCCATGCTTTAAGAAAAGTGGAAGGAAGTCCATAAAACTGCCAGCATGGTTTAAAGGTGAGGTCAGAGAGGCTGTTGTTGCCAAAAAAGCATCTTTAAGGAAATGGAAAAAAGAGCCAAACGACGAAACCTGGAAAAAGCACAAGCACTGGCAAGTCAAATGCAAGACATTGATAAGGCAGGCAAAGGGAGAATTTGAGAAGAAGCTTGCTGCGGAAGCAAAAACGCGAAGTAAAGACCTTTTCAAGTACATTCGTAGCAAAAAAACAGTGAGAGAGTCAGTTGGTCCATTAGATGATAAAGGGGTTAAAGGAGCACTAAGAGGCGACAAGGCGATAGCGGAGAGACTGAATGAATTTTTTGATTCAGTCTTTACTGAGGAAGATGTAGGGATGTTACCCATGACTGAAGTGGTATTTAAAGGTGTGGAAGAATTGAAGGAAATATCGATACATCGGGAAGATGTATTACAACTATTAGATAAACTGAAGAGTAGCAAATCACCTGGGCCGGATGGTATACATCCAAGGGTGTTCAAAGAACTGAAATATGAGATTGCAGACCTGCTATTAGTAATCTGTGAACTATCATTAAAATCATCTCTAATACCTGAAGATTGGAGGATCTCCAATGTAACACCAATTTTTAAAAAGGGTTCCAGGGGTGATCCGGGAAACTACAGACCGGTGAGCCTGACATCAGTACTGGGAAAAATGGTAGAAACCATTGTAAAGAATAAAATTACTCAGCATGTAGATAGTCATGACCTAATGGGAGACAGCCAACATGGCTTTAGACAAGGAAGATCTTGTCTTACTAATCTGTTATGTTTTTTTTGAAGGAGTGAATAATCAGGTGGACAAAGGTGAGTCGGTTGATATTGTGTATCTGGACTTTCAGAAAGCCTTTGACAAGGTCCCTCATCAGAGACTTTTGGCAAAACTAAAGAGTCATGGGCTAGGAGGCAGTGTACTATTGTGGATCAGGAACTGGTTAAAAGATAGAAAGCTGAGTGTAGGACTAAATGGCCAATTTTCCCAATGGAGAAAGGTGAATAGTGGTGTACCCCAGGGATCTCTGCTGGGTCCGCTGCTTTTTGTCATATTCATAAATGACCTGGAAAGTGGAATAACGAGTGAGGTTATCAAATTTGCAGATGACACAAAACTATTTAAAGTTGTTAAAACCCCAGAGGATTGTGGAAAATTGCAAGAGGATCTTGATAAATTGGAAGACTGGGCATCAAAATGGCAGATGAAATTTAATGTGGACAAGTGCAAGGTTATGCACCTAGGGAAGAACAACCCAAACTATGGTTATACGATGCATGGTTCCACATTAGGAACCACCACCCAGGAAAAAGATTTAGGCGTCATTGTGGATACCATGTTAAAACCCTCGGCCCAGTGTGCAGTGGCGGCCAAGAGAGCAAATAGAATGCTAGGTATGATAAGGACAGGAATGGAAAATAAAACAAAAGTTATTATAATGCCTCTATATTGTTCCATGGTGAGACCGCACCTTGAATATTGTGTGCAATTCTGGTCGCCGTATCTTAAAAAGGATATAGCGATTTTAGAAAAGGTTCAGAGAAGAGCCACCAAAATGGGAAAGGGGATGGAAGGATACTCCTATGAAGAAAGGCTAAAAAGGTTAGGGCTCTTTAACCTGGAAAAGAGACGGCTGAGGGGAGATATGATAGAAGTCTATAAATTAATGAACGGAGTGGAACGGGTAAACGTAGATTGATTGTTTACCTTATCAGAATATAGAAAGACTAGGGGACATGCAATGAAGCTACAGGGTAAACTATTTAAGACTAATAAAAGAAAATATTTTTTCACTCAACGTGTAATCAAATTCTGGAATTTGTTACCGGAGGATGTAGTAAAGGCTGTTAGTGTAGCTGGGTTTAGAAAAGGTTTGGACAAGTTCCTGGAGGACAGGTCCATAAACCATTATTAAGAAGGGACCCAGGATATCAATGCTTGAACCAATACAAGCATTGTGGAACCTGTGTCAACTGGGGAAACTGCTAGGTACTGTCATGATGTGGGTGTTGATAAAGTTGAAAACTTGAAAAGATATCCTGTTTCTTTTAATAAGCTAGGTGTGCAATTACCTCCAGGCATAGCTAGAGGGAGCAGGAAGGAATATTCAGGAGTTAATGAGCTTGAGAAGCCTAATGATTTGCACCTGGAAGTGACCCCGGAAGTCAGGCAGGAAGGATTTCCTTATAAGCCAGAGCTGAATGCTTGCAAGAGGTGCACCGCTACACAAGGAGGTCCAGGTCCAGCTGCCTTGAGGAAGGGGAGCACGGCTTCACCGAGGAAAGAGAAAGAAGAGAAAGAGAAGGACCTGAGAAGGAACAGTGAAGAAATCCTAGAGGAGCAAGCCCACAGGTACAGGGTTTACAAGGGTGAAACCCAGAAGGGCCAGCTGATTGTGCAGCTCTCCCAAGGAGGTTTATTAGAGCCAGCTCTGAGGTTAGAGGCTGTGCCACGCCCTGTTCTTCCAGTGTTCCTGACTCCAGAAGAGAGAGAGCTAAGCCAGAAGCCAAAGGGAATGGTTTGGTGAGAAGCTCACAGTCTCTGAGGAATAATTACCCAGTTTTACCACGCAAGAGAGGAAAGGCATTTTATAATAAACCTGAGTTCTTACCAAGGGAGGAAAGAGAGTCTAAACCAGGTTTTACTAAACTGCCAAGAAGCACAGCCCTGCCTAATGCTGAAAGGCAGAGACATTGCTACAACAGGAAAGTTGCTGAAAGGAAAAACTCTCTGGAGTCAAGCCAGCAAAGTTCCAGGTATGAAACAGTTATTGATGCTAGTAAATGCATGAAGCATAAAGGCCCTGGGAAAACCAGTCCTCGCTTTACAAGGAAGGAGAAACCAGACTGGTTTAGTAAAATCCCTAAAGCCCTGAGAACAGACCCTTATTGGAAACAAGGCCCCAGAGGCATGGCACACCAACACGAGTCAGACAGGGACAGTGTTTGTTCCCCTGGTGATTTTAGTGAGGAAGAATGCATGGAGACAGAATGCATTGACACAGTTTCCCTATCACCACCAGAGCAGATGGAGTGTGACCTGTGCACAGCCTGCTGTCACGAGTCTGTAGTAACTGAGTAAAATAGAAGAGTCTATGAAAATGTTGATGTTTTTGGAATGAACTGAATTCCTGTTTTCTGACCTCTGCATTAATTGTGAAGTGTAACAATTAAGCACATGTTTTGAATACTGGTGACCTTTTTCAAGAAAGGACTTTTCTGTTTCATTATTCATCTCTTAATTTGAACCCTTGCATTGACGGGGAATAAAAGCCTTAATTCCCTCCACTTGGTTTCGTTGCTAAGTTCTTTTAGGCAGCCGGAACTGATAAGAACATTTTACTTCGCAAATGAACCTTACGTTCCCGGTGGTTCCCTAAATATAGTCTTTGCAGTGGATTGCCCACAGGCGTAGGGGCGCTCCCTATGACAAATGGCATAGTTGGCAGGATAGCGGATATAATCCTAAGAGATACTGTAAAGAAATTAGAAAAAAAAACAGTATTCGGTCTGAAAAAAAAAAAGAAAAAGAAAAAACCCAGACTGAAGTTAAGAAAACCCGGACTGGAGTTGGGAAAAACCCGGACTGGAGTTGAAAAACCCAGACTGGAGTTAAAAGAAACCAGATCGGAGTAAAAAAACGTGGACCGGACAGCAGTGAATCCGGAACGGAAGGCGAGGTTGCCGGAGAGTGCTACAACACAGAGCAGCACCACCATTGCTGAGAGTTCGAGTCTACATTTCTTCCAGGTAACAGGTAGAAGGGCATAACTTGTGTGGATACAAGTGAAAGTTTAAAGGGAAAGTTTGGGAAAAAAAAAAAAAAAGGGGGAAGTGTAGGGCTGATTTTTGTTGTGCAGCCACACTTGGTTTTTGTTTTTTCTTTCCTTTCCAGGGATCACATCGCGATGGAGCAACGCGAGATGTTTAGTTGGATGGCAGCACAATTCAGCAAGCAGGCGGAACTGGCTGCGCAAACCCAGCAGCATGCTATCCTGGCAATGCAGGAGCAACAAAAGCCAGTCCTGCAGATGCTGGAAACCTGGATGAGCCATCAACAAAAGACACAGGAAGAAGCCGCTGAACTCATGAAGCAGAGCTCAGGACTGGGCAACTGGCCGGTAGGACTAGGGTCCTATGAGACTCTAACTTTAGGGAAGTTAGGAGTGAATGACGATCCAGATGACTTCCTGGACTCTTTTGAGAGGATTGCTCTTTCCGTAGGTTGGCCGGAGGAGCAATGGCCCATTAGACTGGCAGTATCCCTTACTGGAGAGGCACTGTCAGCCTATAAGGCAATGCCCGCTTCGTTGGCTAAAAATTATAGCGAGGTGACGAAGGCCATTAGGGAACGTCTCGGCCTGACTCCTCTTGTCTGTAACCGCAAGCTACGTGCGGCGCGTCTTGAGGTAGGCGAAACGCCTAAAACATTGGGACACAGGCTTAAGAGCTTGGCTGAGAAGTGGCTAAGGCCCAATGAAAGATCTGTAGAATCACTAATGGATGTAATAGTCCTTGAACAGTTCATGACTGCGGTACCCAGTAAAATAAAGAGCTTCCTTATTCTTCAGAATTGTCGCACTACTGCAGAGGCTATTGCCTTAACAGAAAGGTATCTAGAGGCTGAATTAGCTACCCAGTGTACTGGGGAGGTAGCAAAGACAGCAGTAGCGACATTCAGGCAAGTATCAGGAAGTATCTCCCAGTTTAAAACTCAAAATATGAAAGCTGATAAGAATGTAGAGAAAAGTCATTCTAAAAAATGTTTTGGCTGTGGAAAGTTGGGTCACATTATGAATGAGTGCCGAGTACGCACTGCGCTCATGGGGGAGCACAGACACTTGGTATCAGAGGGATTTGTACTTGACGTTACGGTACAAGGAGTAGCTGCCAAGGCTTTGCTTGACTCTGGTGAGGACCAGACAATGATTTCGCGAAAGCTCTGGTCCATTATCAAAAAGCAAGCTGCGTCCGTCCCAGATCAACCGAAGGGTAGAGTCAAGATAAAGTGTGTGCATGGCGCTGCTACCTTTTACCCTGTGTACAAATTACTGGTCAGAGGTTTGGGGTTAGAGAAAAATATGCTAATAGCTGTTGTGCCCAGGTTACCTAAGGAGCTAGTCTTAGGTAGGGACTGGCCACAGTTTGAAAGAGGCCTATAAAAAGTTTTGAACCCCAGAGAAGCTTTTGTCTCCACTCGCAACCAAGCGAGTGCCTCAGAAAAATCCTCATGTTCTAGGGAGGAAAGTGTAGTTGACCTTCCATCCCATGAAGACTTAGTCAACCTTCCTCCAGATAGGGATAGGAAGACAAAAGATGAAAAGCGCAGAGAGAGAAAGGGACGTTCTCAGGGCCGAGCAGAGTTGGAAGCGGGTGAGGAACTACCCTGGATTCCAGCGGAGCTTGTAGAGAAGTTCCCTACATTTGCTGCAGAGCAACGGGATGACCCTGTGCTGGCACGCGCATTGGAATATGCCCAAATGGAGAGAGATGTTTTTCCACGATTCATAAAGGAAGAAGGACTCTTATACAGAGAAAGTATAGACCCACGGACTAGAGATGTCCGCAAGCAGTTAGTAGTCCCAAACACGTTTAAGTCTGCAGTGCTAAGATTAGCACATGATCACCCAATGAGCGGTCACAAAGGGGTACAGGGAACCCTTGACCAGATACTGGCCAGGTTCTATTGGCCAGGAGTTTTCAAGGAGGTCTCACGTTTCTGTGAATCCTGCGCTTCCTGTCAAAGGGTGACCTCCATAAAACCAGCTGGGGTGCCATTACTGCCGATGCCAGTAATAACAGATCCCATCAGAAGGATGGCCATGGACATAGTCGGTCCCCTCATAAAAACTCCTAGGGGTTTCCAATATATATTGGTCATCATGGACCAGGCAACACGTTTCCCCTGGGTGGTGCCCTTGAGGAATATATCAGCCAAATCCATCGCCCTGGAGCTGATAAAGCTGTTTTACGAGGTGGGATTCCCTCAAGAGGTTTTAACGGATAGGGGCACAAACTTCTTGTCTAAATATTTAGCCCAAGTCTGGGATGCCTTTGGCATCAGGCATCTCAAAACCGCCACATATCACCCCCAATGCAACAGTTTGGTCGAGAGGATGAACCAGACCATCAAGCAGATGCTGCGAAGAGCACTGGACGGAGAAATGGCAGAGTGGGATACAATGCTACCTTTTATACTGTACGCGTGCAGAGAAAGGACACAGACTTCATTAGGCACATCGCCTTATGAACTAATGTATGGGAGATCACCCAGTGGAGTGCTCGATATTCTGAGAGAGCAATGGGTGTAACCTGAAGAGAATGAAATAGGGAAACCACAATTTTTGAAAAATTTAAGAAGCCGATTAAGAAGGACTTCACGTTTTGCTGAAGAAAAGCTGAAGGGTAGTCAGCAAAAGCAAAAGCAATACTATGATAGAGATACCCAGCCTCGACATCTAGCCATGGATGAGAAGGTAATCGTCTTGATATCAGGCCCCACTCCAAAGTTCTAAGCCCGATGGAAAGGACCTTATGTTGTGGTCAAATCACTTGGTCCAGCATCCTACTTGATACGGGATGGAAAAGGACATGAACAAGTATACCACATAAATGTTCTACGAAGATGGCACGAGAGGTTAGCTTTATTTTCGTCAGCACAGAAGGGGTCCAAGATTACGTGCTGTAATAATGATGGTCATTCAGCCCGTAATATTTTAAGAGGGGGGATGTGTCATGATGTGGGTGTTGATAAAGTTGAAAACTTGAAAATAAATCCTGTTTCTTTTAAGAAGCTAGGTGTGCAATTACCTCCAGGCACAGCTAGAGGGAGCAGGAAGGAATATTCAGGCATTAATGAGCTTGAGAAGCCTAATGATTTGCACCTGGAAGTGACCCCGGAAGTCAGGCAGGAAGGATTTCCTTATAAGCCAGAGCTGAATGCTTGCAAGAGGTGCACCGCTAAACAAGGAGGTCCAGGTCCAGCTGCATTGAGGAAGGGGAGCACGGCTTCACCAAGGAAAGAGAAAGAAGAGAAAGAGAAGGACCTGAGAAGGAACAGTGAAGAAATCCTAGAGGAGCAAGGCCACAGGTACAGGGTTTACAAGGGTGAAATCCAGAAGGGCCAGCTGATTGTGCAGCTCTCCCAAGGAGGTTTGTTAGAGCCAGCTCTGAGGTTAGAGGTTGTGCCACGCCCTGTTCTTCCAATGTTCCTGACTCCAGAAGAGAGAGAGCTAAGCCAGAAGCCAAAGGGAATGGTTTGGTGAGAAGCTCACAGTCTCTGAGGAATAATTACCCAGTTTTACCAAGCAAGAGAGGAAAGGCATTTTATAATAAACCTGAGTTCTTACCAAGGGAGGAAAGAGAGTCCAAACCAGGTTTTACTAAACTGCCAAGAAGCACAGCCCTGCCTAATGCTGAAAGGCAGAGACATTGCTACAACAGGAAAGTTGCTGAAAGGAAAAACTCTCTGGAGTCAAGCCAGCAAAGTTCCAGGTATGAAACAGTTATTGATGCTAGTAAATGCATGAAGCATAAAGGCCCTGGGAAAACCAGTCCTCGCTTTACAAGGAAGGAGAAACCAGACTGGTTTAGTAAAATCCCTAAAGCCCTGAGAACAGACCCTTATTGGAGACAAGGCCCCAGAGGCATGGCACACCAACACGAGTCAGACAGGGATAGTGTTTGTTCCCCTGGTGATTTTAGTGAGGAAGAATGCATGGAGACAGAATGCATTGACACAGTTTCCCTATCACCACCAGAGCAGATGGAGTGTGACCTGTGCACAGCCTTGTGTCAAGAGTCTGTAGTAACTGAGTAAAATAGAAGAGTTTATGAAAATGTTGATGTTTTTGGAATGAACTGAATTCCTGTTTTCTGACCTCTGCATTAATTGTGAAGTGCAACAATTAAGCACATGTTTTGAATACTGGTGACCTTTTGCAAGAAAGGACTTTTCTGTTTCATTATTCATCTCTTAATTTGAACCCTTGCATTGACGGGGAATAAAAGCCTTAATTCCCTCCACTTGGTTTCGTTGCTAAGTTCTTTTAGGCAGCCGGAACTGATAAGAACATTTTACTACGCAAATGAACCTTACGTTCCCGGTGGCTCCCTAAATATAATCTTTGCCGTGGATTGCCCATAGGCGTAGGGGTCGCTCCCCACGACAGTACATATGACCTAGATTGGCCACTGTTGGAAACAGAATACTGGGCTTGATGGACCTTGCTCTGACCCAGTATGGCATATCTTATGTTCTTAGTTTACACGTGTAAATACCATCACTTACAGGTGGAAATGGCATCCATGTGTAAATGGCAATTTCAGAAAGGGTTTGAGTTACATGTGGATGTTCTACTACCTAGAAGTTGCAAGAGACTGTGCTGGGGTGTGGTTGGGGCATGGTCAGAGTCAATCAAAAATCGACATGTGTATTTCATTATCAGATTTATTTATTTAACAGGTTTTCTATACTGCTTTATCATTTAGTCAAAGCAGTTTACATTGTAAATTAAACAGGGGCATTGATAGCTTGGATTCTTCGGAAGTAATAAATAGTTAAGCAAGTTGCCCAACTGGGAAATGAACACTGGCTGCTTGTTTCCCAAGATACTTCCCCACTCTGATGGGGTATGCATGTGTTTGGTTAAAAATGTCCACGCCGGGCTTTACACATACTCCCTGGCACGTTAAAGTTTTTTTTAAAGTGCTTGTTTTGGCCAGCCCTTTACATCAGGGATCAAGGGGGCCATCATTCCTATTCTACCATTGTTTATTTCCCCCTCCATATTGAAATTAGAAAAAGATGACAGTATCTGTAAACTGGCAGTACTTATATGTTTAAGTGCACGGTACATAAACGTTGTGATGGGGAAGATCCGTCCCTTGCTGTGCAGTCAGAGGAAACTGAAGAAAACAGGTCAGATTCTGACAGCCAGGCAATGCACATGGCTACAGGTTGCCAAGGGAGATGTAAACAAACCCAGCCACAAGTGCAGCAGCCCCGCCCAAGCTGCAAACAAGCCCCATGCCCTGAGTGCAATAGGATTCACCTGGGTGGAGGAGGGGCGAAGCTAAGCACTGTGGAAGATAAAAAGCACTCATTAGAAAGCAGAGTTAGCTCAAGCTCGAGCGGTAGCGGTAGCTGTAGCTGTAGCTCAAGCTCAGGCTCTGGTTCAGGTGCTGATTCGCGTTCAGGCTGGAGAGGAAGTTCAAGCTGGGGAGCAAGCTCAGGATCTGGATTAGGATCTGGGAGGAGTTCTGACGGAGCAGCTGTGAGTTCCTGCAGCAGAGCTAGAACAGGAGAAAACATTGGAACAGACAGAGGAACAAAGAAAGATCAAGCTGAAGAGGTACCGAGAGTTAAAACCCACAGGGCCAGTGTACTACTATGCCTGCACTACCCCCACTTCCTGGCTTAGGATAGTCATCAGCTGAACCCTCTCTGCTAGCCCTAGGACCCAGGGTGGGCAACTGGTGACAAGGTTGGCGTAGTTGTTGCGGATTTTTGCACAAGACAAGGACATTATAAAAGGAAAAACCTCAGGAGATACCAGCTGTGTGAAAAGGAAAAAGTTCTGCTGTCCTGAGAAGAAGGAAAGCGATGGACCGGATTCTTCAGCAAACTGACCTGGAGGACACAGAAACCTTTCTCAGTGTTGGACTCTACACTGTGCTCAGGTAAAAGTAGGTGGGCACAACAATAGAAGGATTGGGTGAGAAAGGGGAACATCTGTGCTGCAGATAGGAGGCAGGAAATAGTTTTGTTTGTGCTACACTTGATGGGCCTGTTTTTCTGTCCCTGCAGGAAACTCGAGATGGATCCACACGATGTCATGAGTTGGATGAATACTCAGTGGGAGCGACAGAGCGAGCTGGCAAGGCTGACCCAAGAGAGGACTGCTGCGGCCATGGCGGCACAACAGCAGCCACTCCTGGAACTGCTAGAGGCTTTGGTGAAAAAGTCTAAGGACCCAGAGGAGACTATTCCCGCAGTGCGGAAGGGGGTAGGACTGCCTGAATATAGTGCGCTTGCACTAGGACAGCTGACTAACCATGATAGTTTTGATGACTTTGCAGATGCGTTTGAGCGCATTGCTGAGGCAGCTAAATGGCCGGCTGACCAGTGGGCCGTAAGGTTTGCTGTATCTTTGACCGGAGAGGCTTTGGCAGCCTATAAAACAATGCCTGCTGCCCTAGCATCTAATTATCTGGAAGTTAAGAATGCTGCCTAGAGAGACACCTAAAGCTCTTTTTCAGAGATTGAAAGGACTGGCTATAAAGTGGCTTGCTCCGGAGAAGAGGATGATGGATGCCATAATGGACACCATCATCCTGGAGCAATACCTAGAAGCAGTGCCTCCTGAAACAAAGGCTTTTCTGATGCTCCAAAAATGCCATTCCACGGAGGAAGCGGCCGACCTCATTGAGCGTTATTTTGAGGCGGAGTTGGCTGGGACCTCAAAGGGAAGTGTTTTAAAGGTGGCTGGCATTAACAACCTTTGGAAATCAGAAAAGACCCCAAAGGTTAAAATATCTGATGGTTATACTGCAAAAGCTGTTGTGAAAGGCAAATGTTACAATTGTGGCCAGGTTGGACATTTTCGTAGGGATTGCAAGTTACGAACTGCCCTAGTGTCAGGAGGTGAAAATCACCTTGGGGAAGGCTTCCTACTGGAAGTCCAAGTGGAAGGTATAGAGGCCCTGGCGCTGCTCGACTCAGGGGCAGACCAGAGGCAAAAGCTGTGGCAGACCATTGTTGCCCATAACCGGTCTACCCTGAGTCAAGCAGAAGGACGTGTGTAAGTGAGATGTGTGCATGGGACGTCATCATATTACCCTTTATACAAGGTATGCGGAAAGGGTTAGGAATTGATGAGGAGGTACGGGTGGCCGTAATCCCACGACTCCCGCGTTACATTGTACTTGGGAGAGACTGGCCTCCATTTCACAAGGGGTTAAAAAGAGGCTTGAGCGAGAAAACAGGCCTGGTTTCTACCCGATCTCAGGTCAAGGCTTCGGGAACAGAGATCAGTTCTGTAGGCGAGGCAGAGGAAGCACCTGAAGATAGGGAAGAACCCCTAGAGTGTGAAACTGGGATAGAAGAAGAAGTACCTGACATACTTCCTTCTCATGAAGATTTGATTAATGTTCCCTCTAAAGATAGGAAAGTAAAGGCCCAGAGACGCCAGGAGAGGCGACATAGGTCCCAAGGGAGGGTGGAGTTAGAAGCTGGGGAGGAGTTACCCTTGGGTTCCTGCAGAACTCGTCCAGAAATTCCCTTCCTTTCCAAAAGAACAAAGAGGTGATCCAGCTTTAAAAAGGGCATTTGAATATGCTAAGGAAGATAGGATTATCCTTCCTAGGTTCTTCCTAGAGGGGGAATTATTATACAGGGAGAGCACTGACCCATGCACAGGAGCTGTAAGGAAGCAGTTGGTGGTGCCAACTACTTTTAAAGCTGTAGTTATGTGGTTGGCCCACGACCACCCTGTAGGCAGTCACAAGGGTATCCAAGGGACGTTGGACCAGATACTGGCCCAATTTTACTGGCCAGGGGTGTTTAAGGAAACAGCCCGTTATTGTGAGTCCTGTCCCGCATGTCAAAGAGTCACTGCCACGAAACCCAAACCTGTGCCAATGATACCCACACCCACTATTTCCACACCAGTGCGTCGTCTGGCTATGGACATAGTAGGACCTCTGGTTAGGACGCCAAGGGGTTTCCAGTACATTTTAGTAATCGTTGACCAGGCTACTCGATTCCCCTGGGCTATCCCGTTACATAATATTTCAGCCAGGACGATAGCCCAGGAACTTATCAAACTGTTTTGTGAAATCGGATTTCCCCAGGAAATTCTCATGGATCAGGGGAGCAATTTCACATCAAAACATTTAGCTATGGTATGGGACGCTTTTGGAGTGCGTCATATCCAGACTTCGGCTTATCATCCTCAGTCCAACGGACTGGTAGAGAGGATGAACCAGTCTATCAAACAAATGTTGAGACGTGGCCTAGAGGGAAAAATGTCTGAATGGGACAATTTACTCCCATTCGTCCTGTATGCGTGCCGAGAACGCGTGCAAGCATCTTTAGGGGCATCGTCCTATGAACTCCTATTTGGCCGAGCCCCGAGAGGGATTTTAGATATCCTAAGGGAGCAATGGGTTGAGCCAGAAACAGAGGAGGTAGGGGTACCCCAATTTCTAAGGGATCTTAGGAACTGCCTAGAGAGGACATCCCAGGTCTCTATGGAAAATTTGCAGGCTAGCCAGCACCGGCAAAAACATTACTATGACCGAGGGACAAAAACAAGGCAGTTAGCGGTAGGAGATAAAGTAATAATCCTAGTGGCAGATGCCGGGCCAAAGTTTGAATCTAGGTGGAAATGACCCTGTACAGTGGTGGAACAGGTAGGTCCTGTTTCCTATAGGGTGGAAAATGAGAAGGGACGACGCCAAGTGTACCACCTAAATGTATTAAAACCTTGGCAAGACAGATCAGCAGCGGTGAGGCTAGTTAAGGTAGAAGAACGTATGTGCAACCAGTCTAAGATTACGTGCTGGCAGACTAAACAGTCAGCAGCCCGTAATATCTTAAGGGGGGGGGGATATGTGATGGGGAAGATCCGTCCCTTGCTGTGCAGTCAGAGGAAACTGAAGAAAACAGGTCAGATTCTGACAGCCAGGCAATGCACATGGCTACAGGTTGCCAAGGGAGATGTAAAAAACCCAGCCACGAGTGCAGCAGCCCCGCCCAAGCTGCAAACAAGCCACGTGCCCTGAGTGCAATAGGATTCACCTGGGTGGAGGAGGAGCGAAGCTAAGCACTGTGGATGATAAAAAGCACTCATTAGAAAGCAGAGTTAGCTCAAGCTCGAGCGGTAGCGGTAGCTGTAGCTGTAGCTCAAGCTCAGGCTCTGGTTCAGGTGCTGATTTGAGTTCAGGCTGGAGAGGAAGTTCAAGCTGGGGAGCAAGCTCAGGATCTGGATTAGGATCCGGGAGGAGTTCTGACGGAGCAGCTGTGAATTCCTGCAGGAGAGCTAGAACAGGAGAAAACATTGGAACAGATAGAGGAACAAAGAAAGCTCAAGCAGAAAAGGTACCGAGAGTTAAAACCCAGTCTGCAGGAAAGCTTCTCTCAGTTAAAGCCTTGGGAGGAAGGAAGCTGGAGGGAGAAGCCACGCAGGGAGCCAGTTTGGGTGTGTCCAGAAGCTCACGAGAGAGAAAGGTACAAACCTCTGAACTTTCCTAATAGTGAAAGAGCACTGCTCAGTAAGCCTTGCAGGCATAAGCCAGAGGGTAGTTTCTATAAGAGGAACAGGGAGAAAACTAAGCCTAATAGTTTTCTCTGGGACAATAAAGCTTTCCAAAATCCTCTTAAGGCTAAAGAGAATGTTTTGAGAACCCTGTGTGAATGCGTTCCTATGTATCCAGTGGGGGATGGGCTGGAGGATATGCAGGTTGAATACACAGATGAAGGCATAAACGATGTACCCATGGATTGTACGTTAACCATTGCAGATAATATGGAAACACTTTGCTGAATTGAATGTTTGAAGCTAATGGTATAGCTGGAGAAAGCAAAGTGAACATTACTGCCATTGGAAAAGAAGCCTTTATTGTTTCCTATGTAAAGGACTGTGTATTTAAAAGCTGGAAGAAAAAGATGTCATTTTTCTGCAGTTCCTGAGTTACTATTTCTTTATACCAGACGTATGGTTTTGTCCTGAGTTCATTTGTGTTTACCAAAAACCCCGGGAAGGGGAAATAAAACCTTATTTTGACCTTACCACTCTGCTACCTCAATTCCTTTGCCTGTAAGGTGTTTTGGACTCCATTACCCAGAGGGCCAGTGTACTACTACGCCTGCACTACCCCCACTTCCTGCCTTAGGATAGTCATTAGCTGAACCCTCTCTGCTAGCCCTAGGACCCAGGGTGGGCAACTGGTGACAACGTGTACATTGAAAAATACTGACCTACATATGTAAGTGATGCCACTCACATGTCTATGTAACCTTATTCCTTCGGTTGTTTTTTCCCCACAAGTGGGCTTGTAAAATGGCTCCTCTCTCTGTATTTAGATGGATCTCCACATGCAGTTCTGATCTTCCTTTTTGGTATTTTAGAAATGGCTCTACATTTAGCGCAGTCTTTTCGAGAATACTGCAGGAATTGTAACTGTTGCAGCTTTGACATCTCCATTCCAATCTCTGTCTTATCTAAAATGTTCCTTCATGTCTCTTTCACATTTTACAACTACGACTTCACACACTTCATCCAACACATCCATGCAACCCCAACAGTGACACCATGGAGTCTTTTACTAAAGGTTAATGCATGTTAATAAAGGTAGTGCACATTAAGTGCAATTGTGCCCATATAATTAAAAGGGCTATGTGCACTTAACACGCAATAAACCTTTTGCAAAATGGCCCATATGAGATACATTTCATAGCTGAAATTAAATGAATATATGTACACTTACTCATTTCTTGCTGCCTCCATCATGGATTTATTTATTTATTTAACAAGTTTTCTATACCGCATTATCTTAGATTCAATGCGGTTTACATTATAACTGTTGTAGTTGTTGATATGGATGGACAGACTAGATAGGCCATGTGGTCTTTTTCTGTCATCATATTTCTATGTTTCTATCAACAAGAAGTGTACATTGAACAATGTGGACATTAAACTTGGAGAGTTATATGGGTGCTGCCAACTGGCAAACAATTTAATAAGACTAGAGTTTTTGAAAAAAGAAGTAGGGGGTCAAGGATACAGGTTGAGGGAGGTGGGGGGACAGAGAGAGAAGATTTATTGGAAGAGGTAGGCTGTAAGGGGGGGGGAGTTGAGGTGTGGGATGGTGTAGAGGAGATGAATAACGGTAGACAGAAGCGGGTACAAAGGACTGGCAGATTTCAAGTTTCAGGTTTGAGAAAACCCCTTTTATTGACCCCTACGCATTTCGGCCAATGGGCCTACTTCAGGGAGATTTTGAGGAGACAAACCTTGTAAAGTCCTGTCAAATTTTAAAGGAACTAATGCCACATAACATAGTATATGACGGCAGATAAAGACCAGCATGGTCCATCTAGTCTGCCCAGCATGGTGGCAAGAGTAGGTGCGCCTGCTGGTCCGTGCAGGTCACCCACTGCTCTGTACAGGTCACCTCAACTTATTAAGATATCAGACTGTTAAGTTCATTTTTATTTTATCTTGTTTCTATAAAGGGATACACTGTGTCTGTCCCATGCCATTTTGAATTCTGGCACTGTATTTGCCCCCACCACTTCCATCGAGAGAGCATTCCAAGCATCCACCACCTTTTCAGTGAAAAAGTATTTCCTGATGTTGCCTTTCAGTTTACCCCATTGTAGCTTCATGTTATGCCCTCTAGTATTATAGCTTCCCCGTCGTTGTAAAAATGTTTGTTTGTTCATTAATACTCCTTAAGTATTTAAAGGTCTGTATCATATCTCCCCTGCCCCTCCTCTCCTCTAGAGTATGCATATTTAGGTCTTGGAGTCTCTTTTCATATGTCATCTGGCTCAGGCTCCAAATTATTTTGGTTGCCTTCCTCTGAATCATTTCCAGTCTTTTTATATCCTTTGTGAAATATGGCCTTCAAAACTGAACACAATATTCCAAGTGAGGTCTCACCAGTGACTTCTACAGTGGCATTAGAACCTCTTCCTTTCTGGTAATTCCTCTCTGTATGCAACCCAGCATCCTTCTGGCTCTGGCCACTGCCTTGTCACACTGTTTCTCCACTTTGAGATCCTCAGAAACAGTGACTCCAAGGTCCTTCTCCTGGTCCATGCACATTAACCTATTGCCCCCAATCTCATACAATTCCCTTGGATTTCTGCATCCCAATTGCATGACATTGCACTTCTTCACATTAAATCTGCCAAGCATTAGATCATTCTTCCAGCTTTTGCAGATCTTTCCTCATGTTATCCATTCCCTCAAGGAAGTCCACACTGTTGCAAATTTTTGTGTCATCTGTAAAAGTACACTTTTCCATTCAGCCCTTCAGCAATATCACTCACAAATACATTGAACAGTACTGTCCCCAGGACCAATCCCTGGGGTATGCCACTAATCACCTTCCTTTCATCCCAGTGAGTTCCATTTACCATCACCTTCTGTCATCTGTCAGGACCCGATATTCAACTAGGCAGGCCTACTCACACCTAACTCTGGATATTCAATGCTGCAGCGATGGCATTGAATATCTGGTTTTGGCACCCAGAGAAAACTTCCACAGAGCCTAACCAGTTAGCAGCAATATTGGATCGCTACCTGATTAGCATCCACTGTTACAACTAGGTAACCAAAAGCTGGCCTAGTTTTAGCCATGGATCACTAATTGGGTAGTGGTGCAATATCGCCACTACCAGGTTAGTGGCAGTCTCCGCCACTGCTCCGCCCCAGAATACTCCCATCATGCCCCATTGCTAACTGGATAGTATCAAGGCATGTAGGGGACTTAGGAGGAGATATTCAATGCACTAACCAGGCCCCAGGAGTACAAAAGTAGAGATTGCAGTCTGATCATGTGTCAGTTCCATAATGTTCCATAAATGTGTGGTTTGTGTGTCTGTGTGTGTATGTGTGCACATGTAGAGGAAGATCTTGGGATTAATTAGGAAGGACCTTCTGTGGTAGTGTGGTGTCCAGTGGAAAGGAGTTTTCTGTTACATACAGAAGTTCAGGGAAAACAAAAGGTGTGTTTATTCAAACACAGTTTGTTAAACCCTCTCAAAGTTGGTCCCCCAGCCCTTCTTCCAGTCCAAATAAAGTTCATTCCTTGCCCCGTTAAAGTTCCTTCCTTTGTATAGCTTGCCTTACTACTACTACTACTACTGAACATTTCTATAGTGCTACAAGATGTATGCAGTGCTGCACAGACACACGCAAAAGATGGTCCCTGCTCATCAGAGCTTACAATCTAATAGACAACACAGTAGCTGTAGAAATGGGATACAACTATGGGGAATGGTAAGGAAACACAAAAGGACATCAGGTGATTCAAGATCCAAAAGCAGCAGCAAAGAGTGGTGAGTTTTCAGCCTGGATTTGAAAAGGGTTAGAGAAGGCGCCAGATGTACAGACTCAGGTAGTTTGTTCCAAGCATAAGGAGCAGCAAGATGAAAGCAGCAAAGTCTGGCATTGGAAATAGAAGTGAAGGGCACAGATAGAAGTGATTTGCCAGAAAAACAGAGTTCCCAAGGAGAGGTGTAGGGAGAGCTAAGAGAGGAAAGATAGTAAGGAGCTGCAGAGTGAATGCACTTATAGATCAGCAGGAGAAGTTTGAACTGGATATGGAAACAGATAGGAAGCCAATGAGAAGGCTTGAGAAGAGAGGCAATATGAGTATGATGAGGCTGGCGGAAGATTAGCCACTCAGTAGAGTGTTGAACAGATTGAAGGGGAGAGAGATGGCTCAGAAGAAGACCAAGGAGAAAGTTACAATAGTCTCGATGGGAAGTCCTTGTTCCATGGGGCTTCTTTCCCTCCTGCAGCTTACTACTAGTACCACTACTGATCATTAAAGGGGTCTGCTGATAATCCCTCTGGAAAGGGACAGACAATACTCTATAGACCCCATCACAAACCTTCCCCCTCAGCTCAACCATGCCCCGTTGAACACCTGCCTCATGTGTTACCTCCACCGGGAAAGGAAGTCTGCATTTTGGTGAGTCCAACCAGCCCTATGGTGCACCTGGAACTAGTAGGGTTGGAGACTCAAGAACCACCACATAATGCCATTGGACTCTTTCTGTCGAGCCAGCCACTTGAGGGTTTGGTGGTATGTTATTTGCATAAATTTGATGGTCGAGCAGGTAGTATTTGAAAGTTTCAAGTGCCCATTTGAAAGCAAGGGCCTCCTCAATTAATGCATGATACTTCTCCCGAGGAAGCAGTTTACTGCTGATGAAGGCTAACTTCCTGAGCCAAAGCAGCTCCTAGGCCAACTCTGAGGCATTGGTTTGCACAATAAATGGTAGAAAGAAATCAGGGCTACTCAGGATGGGTTCACAGCACATAGTCTTCTTGAGATGTTGGAAGGCCAAGTCCAGGTCTGGTGCCTGTTAGGGAGCTCTCTTCCAGAGGAGATTAATTAATGGCTCCACCACCTCTGCAAAATTAGGGATAAACTGGTGTTAATATCCAATCAGTCCAAGGAAGGCACAAAGCTCTCTCTTTGATTTCAGGGTGGACATCTAGGCAATGGTATCTACTTTCTGTAGTTGAGGTCATATCTGCCCATTCCTAATTAAATACCTCAAGTATTGAACGTTGCAACCTCCCAGAAAACATTTCTTGGGGTTGACCATCAATTCGGCCTTCCGCAGGCTGATAAATGTGGCTTGTACTTGGGTTAGATGGGTAATCCAGCTTTGCTGTAGATGATGATGTTGTCAAGGTAAGCAGCTGCATATTCCTTATGTGGTCTCAATAGGCAATTGACTAGGCATTGAAATGTGGCAGGAGCCCCATGTAATCCAAAGGGCAGCATTGCAGACTGGAAATGACCTCTGATCCAAGATGGCATGAGACAGGCATTTTGGTCTGCATGGCATTTCTTGATGGGGAAGAAGCAAAAGGCCAAGAGGATTAAGATGTCCTCTCTAGCCCCTGTGGCATCCTCTCCATTACCTGGTGCAACATTTGAGCTGTTGGGTTGCCTTTTTGCCTGTTTGTGGCCACAGCCAGTGATATCAAGGGAGGAAAGCCTGGTTTTGCAGCCATTGGAGTCAGGAGGCTCGGCGTCTGTGTCAGGCATAGAGTATCTCTCCCCCGAGTTTGGTGTCCTTTGAAGGTGGCACTGTTATAGTTTGCTTCTGGAGTTCTGAGTAAGGAGGACCCTCCTTGTTTGGGGTGAGTCAGTCAGTTGTCAAGGGCCAGATCCAGAGCAGCAGGAGGGAAGTGCTTTGGTTTTCCTGGATCAGCTTACTTGCAGCATCTCGACAGAGGTGGTAGCAGGAGCTCGGGCAGCAAATCTGTCTGCCTTGCAGGGTTTGAGTCGAACACCGAGCATCATGGAAGGTGTAGGGTTGGTTGCAGAAGCCTTCTCCCTGATTCAGCCAGATGTTTTCACTTTGGAATCTATTTGGTTGGCCATTATGAATCTGGGGGAACCAAAACTCTTAAGCCTGTTGATACAGGTTTAAGGTAACCCTGCTTCTATCTGTAAGAATGCAGAAAAGGTCAGTGCTTCACAACTCCTTAACTGAGGCGCAATAAGGTGACTTCTTTAGAAGGACATATAGATTCCTTTACAAAGGACATTATAGCTGTTAAAGCAAAGCTGGAGCAACTCAACAACGCAGCTGGAGCTACAAATTTAAGACATTAATTTTCCTAAGTCACCTATTCTATCACCTAGAGATATGTTTTGATCTTATCTTCCTGATATTTTGGGTATACCCCCTGAATCACACCCTCCATTAGTGAAGGTTTATTATCTACCTTTAGTGAAAAGATTTTAGGTGCAGGGGAAGTTGCTAGATTAGATCAAGCTGATATTCTTGATGTTTCTGCATTTCTCCAAAGCACTCAAGAAGAAATGGTTGTACCATGCACATTGTTAGTTTCCTTTGCACTGCTGTCACATAGGGAATGTTTTTTAAGAAAAGGAATTTAGGGCCCAATATTCATCTGGACAGGCTATGTGCCACTACAGTGCATAGTTCTGCCTGCTGACCCTTAACCCGGATATTCAATTCCTTGGCAATGGCATTGAATATCCGGGTTTAGCGCATAGAGGAAACAGCCGAGGAGCCTAACCGGGCAGCAGCGATATCGCACCACTACCTAGTTAGTGATCTGTGGCTAAAACTAAGCAAGACCAAAGCTACTCAATTCGTGACAGTCTCTACTTCTGCTCTGTCCCGGAATGCCCACAACATGCCCCTATGCCAACCAGATAGCATTGGGGTGCATAGGGGTGAGAAAGGGATATTCAACAGAGCTAACTGTGTAAGTGCAGTTGAATATCCCCTTTTAAGACAATTGAGCTGTTTACTTGGCTGCAAACATTCTGCAAACAATCGTCAAAGATTCACTCCAACAAGAATACATGCCACAACCCCTAAAGCATGCAATGATACGACCAATACTTAAAAATAGCAATCTGAGCCCATCTGAACCAAAGTCATACCGTCCTATCTCCAGCCTGCCATTCCTTGCTAAAGTCGTGGAAAAGGCAGTCCAAAGGCAACTTCAAGACTACATAGATATCAATGCCCCACTGAACATACATCAGCATGGATTCAAGCCCCAACACGGAGTGGAAACATTACTCACCTCCCTCTTTGACAATCTCCTAAGAGGCATAGATAACATAAAAAACAGCTTCCTGCTAGTGTTCATGGACATCTCTGTGGCCTTCGACACTGTGTCACACCCTAAGCTATTGCAATGATTACAACAGATAGGACTTTGCAAGAATACCCTAAAATGGTTCACATCATACCTGGAAAGGCGAACGTAACAAGTCAAATGCGATCAAAAGAAATCCCTACAATTCCCCATCATGCAGGGAATACCTCAAGGCTCAGCCCTATCCTCAATGCTCTTCAACATCTACATACAGCCCATATGCAACATCATCAAGCACCACGAATTACACTACCACATTTATGCTGATGACATCATGGTGTATGCTCCAATCAACTTACTAGCACTAAACACTACAACAATAACAAAATGCCTCAAAGACATGAATGAATGGCTCATAGTCAACAACTTAACGGTCAACTATGAAAAAACGGAGGCAATGTTCGTCACTAGGAACCCCACCTTCATGCCTCCACAAAATATCAGCATCCTGGAAAAACACATAATAGTCAAAGAAGAAGTTAAGTACCTGGGTATAACACTAGACAGAGCTCTGAACCTAAAATCCCACATCACCAAAACTGCAAACAAGGCATATCATCGATTGAAAATAGTCAGACAAATCAAACCAATGCTCCATCAAGACCACTTCCGCACAGTGTGCCAAGCACTCATTACACCATTGCTTGATTATGGAAACTCACTATATCAAGGCCTTCCTCATCAGACACTACACCCACTACAAATGGTACAAAACACCACAACACACATCATCAGAGACACCCCAAGAACCAAGCACATCACGCCCATCCTACAACTACACTGGCTTCCAATGGTGGCAAGAGCTAAATACAAAACAATCATGATAATCTTCAAAGTCATTCAACAAGAGACATCAGCAATAGACCAAGAAGAACCAATAACAACAACATGATCGGCACACCTGCAGGCTACCACAAAACCAAACAAACAACCTCAAAAAGAGCACCATCACTACTGGCATCCACAATATGGAACTCCCTACCATTGAGCCTGAGAACTTTAGAAGACCTCATAGACTTCCGCAAAGACCTCAAAACATGGTTATTCATAGAAACCTATGAGCATTCAAGCAACATCTCTTACCCAAGCAGCAACACTACTACCTCCGCCAAATAAACACACACTCATTCCATCTACACACACAAATTCAACACACCTCATTAGTAAATACCTTTATGTTAAATGTTACTTCTATTGTAATGTCTAAACATTGTCTAAATGTCTAAATACTGTTACGTAACTGTTCTGTCTAAATGATTACATGTACCCTAATGTTAAATGTAACCCTCCAATTGTGATGTGACGTGACCACCTTGATTGAAGGAAAAGGTGGCATACAAATCTGTCTAAATAAATAAATAGATAAATAAATAAACATTCTAAATACCTTTCGAAAATTGGGCCCTTAATGTTAATGGGCTCCTAGTTCGTATATTCCCGGATTTGTCCAGGGAATCACAGAGGAGGAGATGGGATTTTCTTCTTCTTCACCCTGGAGTCCAGCAGCTGGAAGCTCTGTTTTTCCTCAAATACCCATGCAAATGCTTGGATAAATCAATCTGTATCCTACTGTTTATATTCTATGAGCCTTTCCAGCTGCTGGCCTTCCTTAGCTCTTGGAAGCCTGAGGCTTTGGACATACTTCCTCCTAGCTCTCCATAACATTACAAGTGCTGGCTCTTTAGGTCGTGTCTATAAGGAGGCAGAGTGAGGTGGCCGCCTCAGGTGGCAAAGTTTTGGGGGTGGCCAAAAATGTCCCCAAAACAGCTGCCTCACTCTGCCTTCAAAGGTTTAAAAAAAATGGGTTTACAAGTTGCTGCTGCTGCTGCTGCATCTGTTTCTTAGCAGCGGCAGAATCAACCCCTCTGCCCCCTGTCACTGCCCTATATCAAAGGACACTGGGGCAGCGGTAGGGAGCTATCAACATTGGCTTGTAAGCCCCTGCTGGTTCTGTCCCCCACTGATGTGAAAAGCATGCTTATAAGGCCCTGATGGGCCCCACCCACTCAGATGATGCTTTTTGTATTAGGGGCAGGGTGGAATTAGCAGGGGCTTATGAGCTAATGGAGGCTTGAAAATCCCGTGCTTTTCAATTGTTTTTTTTTTAGACAGCGGTAATAGTTCTCCAGTGAAAATCCCACACTTTTGCATCCCTGCTACCAAGAAGCATCAGTGGTGGCAGGAAGAGAGATGGAGATAGATGGCAGATGCTGGAAAATGGGGGTGGTGGCGGGAGGAGAAATGCTGGAAAACAGGGGAGAGGGCAGCATGTTTCCTAGACTCTGCACTGGTAACATATGAACATAAGAATATAAGAAATGCCATTCTGGGTCAGACTAAGGCATCAAGCCTAGTATCCTGTTTTAAACAGTGGCCAATCCAGGTTATAGTACCTGGCAGGTTCCCAAAAAGGCACCCAGGTTCCACAATATTTATCCTGGGGCAAGCAGTGGATTTCCCATCTTCTCTTTAATAATAGTTTATGGAGCTTTCCTCCAGGAACTTGTCCAAACCTTTTTTTTAAAGCCAGCTACACTAACAGCTTTTACTAACAGCTGTTAACTATTTCCAGAGTTGGATTATGTGGGACTGTAGGCTAACTGCAGAGAGGCAGTTACATCCCCCCCCTGCAGTTACTACATTTCAGCATGGCAAAACAGCTGCTGATGCAACTAAGACCACACACTGAAGTGACATTAGTTGCACTGACACTACTTGCACTGAGCATGTGAGAGTTATTTTTCTCACCTCTCTGCAATAAAGTATAATTTTGGGAAAGAAATACTGTAAACCTAAGAGTAATGGGTAAAAGCATTTTTTGACTATATATGTCTATTTTTAGTTTGTATTGATATATAGCGCTGATCATACCTTATATTAACTTCTGCAACAATCTGCTCCAAGGATTACCCAAAAAAACACCAACCAACCTCAAATAGTCCAAAATGTTGCAGTCAGGATCATCTGTAAAGCCCCCCTATCCGATCATATCACACCCATTTTATACATGCTCCATTGGCTCCCAGTTATAAGCAGAATTAAATACAAAATTCTGATAACCACCTTCAAACTGTTGAACAATATCTCTCCCTCATTCCTTTCCACACTAATTCCTCCCTCCACAGAAACTAGAACCAAAAGTGCATGCCACATGAACACCATTAAAATTCCTTAGGACTACCATAAAATCAAACAAATCACCAGCAATAGAGCATTTTCCTACATAGCCCCTACACTATAGAATTCCCTTTCTGACACACTGAGATCCACTAATGCTAAAGCCCTACATAATGTGTATCTGTATATCTGTATATAATGTATATAGTTTTCACTGTTCTGTTCTGTTCATTCTTAACATTTTCTGTTTACTCATAATATTGCTTGTGGTTATAAGATGTTACATGTAAAACAAACTCTGCTTTGTTGATTGTTGTTTATTGTGAACCGCAACTGATCTCAGGAAGATGCGGTATATAAATGTTTGTTAAATAAATAAATAAATGACACACCTATTCATTGAGCATTATGGCAATGACTACAACAGCCACCCTACTTACCCACCCTAGCACTCCTCAATAACCAATTCACTCTTTCCCTCTTCCCTTTTCTCCCTCCCTCCCTCCCTCTAAATTCCCATCCACATAATAACATAGGTGAAAACTAATTTGTATATAGTTCTTTATGTACATCATTAAATATAAATAATATTCCCCATATACTACTACTTACCCCAGTTGAATGTCTCCCCAGTGTTTAATGTATACTATTGAGTCCGTTGTAAACTGCCCCTGATCACGGAAAGGGGCGGTATATTAAAGCTTTGAAATAAATAAAATGTTCCCTACTTGGTGAAGATCTATCTCTGTTCTGCATATGTGACTGAGGCTGCATGTTCTGTTAGCATGGAGTTTCTATGTAGGGAGCTGTAGTAATCTGACGTGTTCAGTTTTCTGAATAGGAATATGGATGCTCTAGGGCCCACTGCAATATTTATGGTGCTGCTCTTTTCTATTGTGTGAGTTTTGGAAGTTCATGCTGTTATAGAATAGCAGTTTTGCTCTATGGGTCCTGTACTCTGGGTTCTTGGTGAGGTCAACTGTATGGTATTGGTTGGGGGGAGGGGCTGTACTTGAATATGTATTGTCTTTGAGATTTTCAGTTTTGCATTCTTTATGCTGCCAGACTGAAATTTAAAATATTTTGTCAGTTCAGATTGAAGGAAATTTCAAATTTTAAGGGAATGACTCGGTTTAATTTTGTTTAGTAGCCTGATAGCTTCACCACTGCTGAATTCCGGACTTTTCCATCTCTAGCACAATCTAACCCAGCGTTTGAATTCATGGCTACCAGGACTGGTTTATCTTATTTTATATCTTCCCTCCACATCAATAATTTGTCATAGCAAAATAAATCTGTTGTGGGATATTTATCATTGTCTGATTGGTGGGGGTGGGGGGCTGTGTAAGTGGCTTTTCATTAATCAAATTTAATGTTTTATTATTATGATTATTTTATTGTATATTCTGTTTTACTAAATTGCATGTGTATGTTTGGAAACCACCTAGGATTTTAGATGCGTGGCACATACATTTTAAAATAAAATATATTCAATTTATGCAAATAATGTTGCAATGAGTCTCCGCACATGGACCTGCTTCATCCTCACGCCATCCCTGGATGGAAGTAGACAGGGGGACACTGGGAGGTGGAGGAAAGGAGAAACCTCAGATTGGGGCCTTCATGGTCAGATAATAAAATGGTCAGACAACAAAGGTAGAAGAGAATTTTATTTTCAATTTAATGATCGGATTTGGTGTTTTTTTTATATTTTATACAGTACAAGGAGATGCATCTTTTTCTATTTCTCTGGTATTGCACTGTGTGCAGAATCTGACTTTTTGGGGTTGCAGTTTAATTTTTATCTACAGTACATACGTTTATTTTTAGGTTATGGTCACTTATTCTGTACTTGGTGACAGTCTGTTTTCTGAGTGTGTGACCAAGGTCAGATTTTCTTTTAACATAGAGTTTGTACGTAGGGACCTGTACTGTAGTAATCTGAATTGTTCAGCTTTTCAAATAGATGTATAGATGTTCCAGGACCTCCTGCAGTATTTACAGTGCTTTTTTTTTTTTTGGGGGGGGGGGTGGGTAGGCTCCTTACGTGACTTTTGAAAGTAGTTGTTTGTATGGTATGGTATGGTAAATTTGCTCTATAGATCCTCAGTGACTTTGTTGTAGGGTTTTGTATTAGTTCACAATAAGCCTGGTTCTGAAAAATGTTTGTTATTGTTAGTGAGATGATCAGAATCAGTTTTTATTTTTAAGATATTGAGTTCTGTGGGTGAATGTCCTAATTCTGCTCTGCACCTCTTGTTGAGGGAGAGGGTTCTGTGGATGCAAAATATATGTTCAAAAAGAAAAAGCAAGAACCATAATGCAGTTTATAACAACAAAATAAAAATAAGTTATAATTTGGTTTTAGAAGCTGTGCAATAAAATATTTGTAATAGAAAGAGAGTTTCCTTCTGGCACCAAGCCTCATTTCTAATGTAGGCTAAGAAAGCTGATCTCTTTCCAGACCTCAGAAGTATGGAAATTATTACTGCTGAATATAATTTTCTTTTAAGCTTGGTCTGACACACTATGGCATTTCTTATGTTCTTGATAAGACCAATGTCCATCAAACCCAGTATCTTTTTTCCAAAAATGGCCATTTCAGGTCACAAGTATTTGGCAGGTTCCCAGAAAGCACAAGGTTCCAAAATGCTTGTCCTGGGGTAAGCAGTGGATTTCCTGGGTCCTCTTTGATAATGGTTTACGACCTTTTCTCCAGGAAATTGTTCAAACCCTTTTTAAGCCCAACTACACTAACAGCTTTTTAGCAGTTTCTAAACCTCCTCAGGTTTAGAAACTGCTAACACCTAATCAGGAGTTAGTGGGCCTATTTCCTGAGTGCAGTTGAAGCCTGCATAAAAGGCTCCAGTGCCCTGCCCTTTTGAGGCTTTCCTAACCAGGGCTCCACAGATCAAAAAAACAGTAAGGATTTGAGGGTTGGTTTGTTTGTTTTATTATATTACATTGCTAGCTCTCTGACTGGGAGCTCTTAAAAGGGTTTTTTGTATATTTTTTAAAGCAAGGTTACTTTCTTTTTGCTGCTTTAGTGGAACTTTCCTTGAGCACAGTAGGTTGCTGAACTCCAGTAACCTCCTCAGGTTTAGAAACTGCTAACAACTAATCAGGTGTTAGTTCCCTCCCTACCCACCCCGACTCCCACCCACCCCTAGTGAGCAGTCTTGCTTTATAGGGCACCTCCCCCTTTAAAAAATCACAGAGAATTGGACCAGCACATTTTGAATATAATTAAAGAGATTTAACTGCTTTTTCTCTGAAAGGACAGCTACTAAACCGGCTGGTACTTGGTAGATCTCTCTCTTTTGCTTTAACAGATACCTAAGCTCCACAAACAGAACAATGGCTGGGAAAAATCGTATTGCTAAAGCTGTTGCCCCCGTTACAGCTTCTGCCTCGGTCCAGACAGAAGTCCTAATGCCAGTTGAAGGACCGGTTCCATGTGCAGGGTGCCTGCATGCTGAAGCTCTGAGGAAACAAGTGGAGGAACTCAGAGAGGAGGTGGCGAGGCTGAGGAGCATTCAAGACAGTGAGAAGTACATTGATGAGATGCTTCTTGCAGCAACCAAGCTCTCCAGCACAGGAGAATATGGGTGCCAAAAGAATGTCGATGGTTGGACACAAGTCACCAGGGCCTGCAAAATCACCAATCCAACTTCTCCAGCCCTTGAATTGAAGAACCATTATGCAGCCCTGGAAGTGGAGGAGGTGAAAGCATCCCTGGAAAGGGAAGAACCAGAGCTCAAGTACCCCAAAGTTGCAGAATCAGTGACTAGAAGGAAACGAAGGGTAGTGGTGGTTGGAGACTCTCTTCTGAGGGGTACTGAGGTGTCCATCTGCCGACCAGACTTGATGTCCAGAGAGGTATGCTGTCTGCCTGGTGCCAAAATCCAAGATGTTATGGAGAGTTTGCCGAGACTCACCAAGCCCACTGACTATTACCCAATGTTGCTAATCCATGTTGGAACAAATGATACTGCCAGGTATACCTCGGAACATATCAAAAGTGACTTCATGGCTCTGGGACAGAGGGTGAAGCAGTTAGGTGCACAGGTGGTGTTCTCTTCAATCCTCCTGTTGAGGGTAAAGGCCAAGGCAGAGAGGCTCGCATCCTGGAGATGAATGCATGGCTGCGTGGATGGTGTCATCGAGAGCGTTTTGGTTTCCTAGACCATGGGATGCTGTTCCAAGGGTTGCAGAGCAGAGATGGCATCCATCTGTCCAAGAAAGGTCAACGCATCTTCGGTAGTAGACTGGCTAATCTACTGAAGAGGGCTTTAAACTAGATTTGTTGGGGATGGGTGAAGAAAGCCCCCAGGTAGGTGATACATTAAATACCTTTATGGAAATGGGTAACAGGGGTAACATATGGAAAGCAGTGTGTATTAATGCCCGTAGCATAGGAAATAAGATCCCTCAAGTTGAAGCTTTGGTGGGAGTGGCTGACTTGGATTTAGTGGCAGTTACAGAAACATGGTTCACAGAAAACCATGACTGGGATGTAACTATACCTGGCTATACTTTATTCAGAAAGGACAGGGTAGGAAGAAGGGGAGAAGGAGTGGCACTATATGTAAAAACTACTATTAAAACTTTGGAATTACAGAGCTTAAAAGGGAGAGAGGAGGCATTGTGGGTTAAACTAGAAAGAGGGAAAGAGAAATCTATTTGCATTGGTGTGATATACAGACCTCCCTCACAAGAGGAAGAGGTGGACAGAGAGTTAATTGAAGACATACGCAGCATTACTAGGAAAGGGGAAGTGCTACTGATAGGAGATTTCAATATGCCAGATGTTGATTGGAACTTTCCTGATGCAGTATCATCTAGAAGTAAGGAGATCCTGGATTCTCTACAGGGAGAACTATTCAGGCAATTGGTAACAGACCCCACACGTGAAGGGGCCATACTGGACTTGGTGCTTACCAATGGTGAAAGTGTTTCTGATGTTGTAGTGGGAGATCATTTTGCATCCAGTGATCACCAGATGGTGTGGTTCAGTATTAGGACTAGGGCCATTAGAATCCATTCCAAGGTGAGGATCTTATACTTTAGGAAGACTAACTGCAAAGATGGGCCAATACCTCAGGGAGTCGTTAGTGGGATGGGAACAGCTGGGGGATGTAGAAAAACAGTGGGCAAAACTGAAAGGGGGTATTTTAAGGGCAACCAACCTTTTTGTTAAAATGGTAAATAAAGGCAAAAGGAACAGGAGACCGCTATGGTTTTCGAAGGAAGTAGCTGAAAAAGTGAAGAAAAAGAGGGAGGCCTTCATGAAATACAAGAGATCACAGAGAGAGGAAGACAGGCATCTGTATTTTGAAAAACTTAGAGAAGCTAGCAAAGTGGTCAAGGCGGCAAAGATTCAAAAGGAGGAGGAAATAGCCAATGCAATAAAATGGGGGGATAAGACATTTTCAGATATATTAGTGAGAAGAGGAAGGGCAAAAGTGGTATTGTCAGACTCAAGGGTGCAGGGGGGGGGGAATATGTAGAAGCTGATAAGGATAAAGTGGAATTGCTTAACAAATATTTTTGTTCTGTGTTCACAGATGACGAACCAGGAGCAGGACCTCAGAAAACACCCACAAATAGGAACAGAAGCAAGGGACATCTTGAACAATTTTCAGAAGACTGTGTTCGTGAGAAACTAGCTCAACTTAAAGTAGACAAAGCGATGTGACCGGATGGGATACACCCTAGAATACTGAGGGAACTTGGGGACGTTCTAGCAACTCCACTGACTGACCTTTTCAATGCCTCGTTGGAGTCGGGAGTGGTGCCAAAGGACTGGAGAGAGGCTCATGTGGTGCCTTTACACAAAAGCGGTTGAAAACTACAGGCCGGTTAGTTTAACTTCAGTGGTGAGTAAATTATTGGAAACGCTGCTGAAAGAGAAAATAGTGAGGTTTCTGGAGTCCAGCGGATTGCAGGATCCGAGGCAGCATGGATTCACCAGAGGCAGGTCTTGTCAGACAAATCTGATTGATTTCTTTGACTGGGTGACCAGGGAGTTGGACCGAGGGAGAGCTCTAGATGTGGTGTATTTAGATTTCAGTAAAGCCTTTGACACTGTTCCTCACAGGTGACTTATAAACAAACTCAGCACCCTAGGGATGGACCCTAAAGTTACTGCTTGGGTTAGAAATTTGTTGGGTGGGAGGCGACAAAGAGTACAAGTAAATGGAGCTCACTCTGAGGAGAAGGATGTTACCAGTGGTGTGCCCCAGGGATCTGTCCTTGGTCCGATTCTTTTTAACATCTTTGTTAGTGATATAGCGGAAGGGCTGTCGGGTAAGGTTTGCCTCTTTGCAGATGATACCAAAATCTGCAATAGAGTAGACACCCAGGAAGGTGTAGATAACATGAGGAGGGATCTAGCTAAGCTTGAAGAATGGTCTAGAATTTGGCAGCTGGGATTTAATGTTAAAAAATGTTAGGTCATGCATTTGGGCTGCAGCAATCCAAGGGAGCAATACAGTATAGGAGGTGAAGTACTTTTGTCCACTAAAGAAGAGCGGTACCTAGGCGTGTTTGTGTCTGATGATCTTAAAGTAGCTAAACAGGTAGAAAAGGCGACGGCAAAAGCTAGAAGGATGCTTGGGTGCATACGGAGAGGAATGGCTAGCAGAAAAAAGGAGTTGATAATGCCTCTGTATAAGTCTTTGGTGCGACTCATTTGGAGTATGGTGTGCAATTCTGGAGACCGCACCTTCAAAAGGATGTGAACAGGATGGAGTCGGTGCAGAGGGTTGCTACTAAAATGATTAATGGGCTTCATTATAAAGCATATGAGGACAGACTTAAGGATCTTAATATGTACACAGTAGAGGAAAGGCGGGATAGAGGTGATATGATTGAGATGTTTAAATAACTCCGTGGCATAAATGTTCAGGGAGAAAGCCTCTTTCTATTGAAGGCAAGTTCTGCTACGAGGGGACATGGGATGAGGGTGAAGGGAGATAGATTCAGCGGTGATATGCGGAAGTATTTCTTTACAGAAAGAGTAGTGGATCCATGGAATAGTCTCCCAGTGGAGGTGGTAGAGATGAGGACAGTAACTGAATTCAAAAAAGCATGGGACCAACACAGAGGATCTCTAAAGGTAAAAAGTGGACTGTTGTAGTTTTTGTTATGGAAGGACAGACTAGATAGACCATGTGGTCTTTTTCTGTCATGTTTCTATGTTTCTATGTTTCTATATCCTCTGGTAACGAATTCCAGAGTTTGATTACGAGTTTAGTAAAAAAAAAAAAATTCTCTCATTAGTCTTAAATGGGTTAGATTGTAGCTTCCTTGCGTGCCCTCTAGTCTTTCTGCTTTTTGATGGCGTAAACAACCGATGTACGGTTTATCTGTTCCACTCCATTTATTAATTTATTGACCTCTATCATATCTCCCCTCAGCCATCTCTTTTCCAAATTACTATTACTGCTACTACTGCATATTAATTTAATTTAATTTATATGCAGAACAAATCGTCAGAAAAGCAGGACTGTATGAAGACAACTGAGGTGTGAAGATTGGTGGACGACTCAACAACCTTCGTTGTGCTGATGGTACCACATTACTGGCTAAAAATGAAGATGATTTGAAACATTTGCTTCTCAAGATCAAGAAATGTAGTCTTAAAATGGGTTTGCACCTTAACGTTAAGAAGATAAAGAGCCTGACAACTGGCAAAATCAAGAAGTTCATCATTGATGGAGAAGAAATTAAAATAGTTGACAGCTTTAACTTACTTGGATTAACAATCAATAAAGAAAGGACTAGCAGTCAAGAAATCTGTTGACGTATTGCTCTTGTTAGAATGGCTATGAAGAACCTAGACAAGATTCTCAAGAGCAGAGATGTCTCTCTCCATATAAAGATTTGACTTGTCCAGGCCATGGTATTTTCAATAACGCTATACAGATGCAAATGTTGTACAGTGAAAAAGATAGGCAGGAAGGAAATTGATGCACTTGAATTATGGTGCTGGCGGCGAATACTGTGTATATCATGTACTGCCCAAAGAGCAAACCAGTCAGTACTAGAGGATATCAAACCTAAGCTTTCTTTAGAAGCTCAGATGACAAGACTTTAGAGAAAGACATCATGTTTGGCAAGGTAGATGGGAACAGCTGGGGGATGTAGACAAGTAATGGGAAAAACTGAAAGGGGATATTTTTATTAGAAAAATGGATTTTTTTTACTGTTTTCAAGTCAGTACGGACTCCTAGTGACCCAACTGCCTCTGGGTTTCCTTGAGACATTCTAGTGGCTCCACTAACTGACCTTTTCAATGCTTCTTTAGAGTTGGTAGTGGTCCCAGAGGACTGGAGAAAGGCACAGTGATCCCTTTACACAAAAGAGGAACTAAGGATGAGGTTGAAAACTCCAGGTTGGTTAGCCTGACCTCTGTGGTGAGTAAATTAATGGAAACACTGCTAAAACAGAGGATAGTGAGGTTTCTGAAGTCCAGTGGATTGCAGGATCTGAGGCAGCATGGGTTTACCAGAGGTGGGTCTTGTCAGACAAATCTAATTGATTTCTTAGACTGGGTGACTAAAGAGTTGGAGCAAGAGAGAGCCCTAGATGTAAATATTGTTTTTGAGTGATATTTTAAAAAATAATAGAGAAAAAAATATCATCATAAAGTGCAACATGTTAAATTATTGTGTGCAGAATTCCAGCTGGAGTAAATGATAAATACTCCACTATAAACTCAGTCAATTGACTAGCTTCCTTTCATTGAATCAGTCCATGGGCTGATAGTGAAGAGAGGCTATGGTATAGGCCTTTGTGCAGGGGGCTCTGGATGGGGGCGAGAGGGGATGGCATCAGGCTGGAGAGTGGGCAGAGCGGGTGTGTACATCCTGGATGTACAGGGCCTATTCAAGTCATGGACCTGTATGTCCTGCATTGTCAGGATGAATATAAGACTTATTCCACCTCCGAGGTGCAATAAGTCCCATGCATGGTGGGGATCAGGGCACACAGGGCTGCCAAAGACACAAGGCTGCTAAAGGTAGGTCCCTACCACCCAGTCCCAGCCCTGGCTTCCCACGCCGAGGCCAGGCGGTGGGGAAAAGAGAGCAAGGGGTGTCGGACCATTTGGTTCTCCTGCATGGCATCCCGGTGCCATGGTGACAAGACACCATGGCAGTGGGGCTCCATGCAGTTGCAGAGGGAGGGTTAGCCAGGGTGAGTGCTGCATATCTCGGCCATCAAAATTGGGGCCCATCTGGCCCATCCAAGTGCCCCAATTCTGCTCCTGAAGGATTGTCTAACTCCCACAGGTGCAGAATCGGGTGCAAACCTGCCCATCCATATTTTGGACTTCCGAACAGGCCAGACGGGCCTCAATTGGAATTGACCTCCACACATTCATCAGCAGCAGATGAACATATATCCTCTCTATCCAAGTATTTTTAAAAATTATACAGATAAGTACCAAGTTGTTCAATATATTCTTGGCTTGAAACTATGGGGCATGTTTACTAAAAACCGCTAATTAGCACGCCGCAAAATAGCGCACTAAAAGCGGTACTTAAGAGCGCTTAAACGCCCCGCAAACGTGCGATGAAGCCCCGCACACTTGCGCGTCACAGTAACGGGTGCCGCACAAGTACGTGCCCGCAAATGTCCAATAGAGGCGTGGAAAGGCTAACGGAGGGCGGAGGAAGGGCCCGGAGGGGCGGAGAGAAGGGGTTAATGGGCGGGGAAGGGGAGGGGAGAGGCGCCCCGCACATTATCGGTGCTGAATTTCCAAAAAAAAATAGCGCGAGTGAATCACTCGCGGTAGAATGCATTTAAAGGGAAGAGAAACCATTTCCGTCAGCAATGTACAGCAAAACCGGGGAAACCTGAAAAACGTGAGCAGTGTGATACATGTGCACAGCACAAAAGTGCAATTATAAATAGAAAATGACCACCACAAAAATATGAAAAATAGTAATTCAGTTGGGGAACAGTTATAGTGATGGGCAAAACTAGATAACACACCCAGGAAAGCTCCAAAAAAAAGAAATGATTTATGGAAAGGTGTACGGAGCGGAGACTCGTCCAAAGAACATTTCCCTTTTTCTGGAGCTGTCCTGGGAGTGTTTTCTAGGGTTGCCCATTAATATCACTGTTGCCCAGCTTGGGTATATGTTTTCCCCCTTTGTTCCGTGGTCATTCCTGGGTTTTATTTGCACGTTTGTCACCACACAGGGTGAAGGAGCCCACAGTAAAAATGCATACAGCAGGGTTTGTGACTCCATCCTGCCAGGTTTACTACCTCCAGGGGCTGCACTGTCTCTGTGGCCATAGTGTGGTGCAGAGGACATAGCCATTACCTCTAGGACTAGAAGGCCAGAGGTTCAAATCCCAGCTGGGGCACTTGCCAGCCCAGTCCATATATTTTACCCACCACTAAACAAAGATAGAGCAGACACCCCTGTATTGCAGGGAACATAAGCATGGGGGAAACACCCATATGTTACCCAACACCGCACACACCACAACAATGGGCATACCTACAGCCAAGTCCCCCAAATGCAGTCCCGTACTGCCACATTGCAATCAGGTCATCTGCTTTTTCTGAGAGAAGCTCATGCCAGCATGTTGGCGCACAAGTACATGTGGTGCAGGGGGCAGTGGCAGCTAGCCGCAGAGGACAGAGGCCTAGCCATGTGCAGGCTGGCACAATCCACTGCAACACACAGGCCCTGCCGGATCCACAGGCATGGACATTCCAGGGAATCCAGCCAATCTGTGGCTACAAGGTGGTGCAGTGCACACAGACAGTGCATACAAGAACAGAAGGTCACAGGTTCAAAACCCAGCTGGGGCTACTGCCAATCCTTCCCACATATTTTTCCCACAGCTACACAGTGATAGTAAGGACAAACCTTTCGTGGCGAGGACATATGCAATGGTACTACGTCTATCTTTTACCCCACTGAGCACAGACACCATGTACAGGGGCAGTACCTAGAGCAGAATCTCCCAAATGCAGTCCTGGTGGGCCACACACCAGTCAGGGTCCATGCTGCCACTCATACAAATGCCTGTGCTGTATATCTATGCACCACCCCCATGGCATGTAGATGTAGCTCATGCATATTCATGAGGAACAGCAGGTAAACCCGATCAGTGTGATGCAAACCTGGACTGGAGTTGGGAATCTCTGCCTTAAAGCAGCAGCCAACAGGGGCAGATACACCCACACCCACAGCCACAGGCCCCATTGGCCAATGTCTCCTGGAGAGGCAGAACATTGGACCCTGCGTGCATCTCCCAATACTAGCACCTGCATACCCTAGCAATGTCACCCTACACCTGAGGTATATGGTACACATCTCTGAGACGCTTGCTAGGAGTACTGGCAGATAGATATCCATACGTTACGCACATACTGCTAGTTGACCCCATCCGAACAATCTGTTCGGTGTTTGCGGTGCGTGCTCCAGCCCTTGCCTCTGACGGTGTTTACCACCCTAGGGAGTGACCCCCAGCAGTACTGCGTAGCATATCCATGCCGTGCCGTGCCCAGCACCGGTTTGGTGGGCAAGGCTAATTACCTCCTCAATAGTAGCACCATGATGGCATAGGTGTGGAATTGTGTGTCTGTCTATACAGTGGGTGTTGGCTGCATGCCCCTTCCACAGCCCACACTGCCAACACTGTTGCCAGTATTGGCCTGCCAATGTGCATAATGAGTAGCAAGGGACCATGGGTATATCTCAGACAGAGTGGACTGACCAGGATGCAGCTGCACAGGGCATAGGGCACTGGCAGGGGCATGGTAGTGACCGGCCACCACCTACACAGACAGGGTGACCTCTGTATGTGCTGCTGGGGGATCACTCTCACCCTGAGTGTGCAGTGATGGCAGCATGGCTAGGCACCCCCATAGTGCTATATTGTGATTTTCCCATGTGATATGTATGGATGTCCTGTGGGGGCCTCTTCATGGACTTATCTGCCTGTGTGTGCTGCCACCCCAGTTGTGGGTGCATGCATGTCCATCAGGACCAGCCAGCAGATTGTTCACAGCTGATATGTGTTGTGATGGAGTGCCTTGCATGGGCTGATGGCTTGTTGCAGGTGAATATCCAGGCCTAATGTCTGTCTGATATTGTGTTATGGATGTGTGTGGAGCTGCTTGGACTGCCCTGTAGGGTGTCTGTTTCCTAGCAGGACTGGGGTTGATGGTCTGCTCTACTGCCATCAGAGTGGGGTGGGGATCTGTTGAGGGGAGGCCCTGTTTTGTCCACCTGGGGGTCCATGGGGGGTGGTCCCCACTAGCTGAGCCAGACAGAGATCTCCAAAATGTTTATGCAGCATCTACCTATTCTACATGTTATTGCTGCTTTGGAGCTCTGACATGGCTGGTGTTGTGGACCTGGTCCTGGGCGCAACATCTCACACTCAGGGTGAGCACAGTAACCGCACAATGTGATGGTGTTTAGCTACTCTTTGCCGTTTGTCCACCCACTCAGGACACCCTACCAGGCCGAGGTGCTGTGTGGGTGCACACGGACACTTCCCCCTACCAGGCCGGGGAGCTTTAGGGTGCATTTCCCATCCTGTGTTCAATCGTGGACAGCTGATTTGCATGTGCAGTGCATCATGGGTACAGGTGGTTCACAACAGCAGACTGTCCGTGAGGTGACGTACAGGCTATCTGCAGCCAGCCAGGGGCTGCTTATAGCTATAGAGCTGTAGCCCAATGGTTACATCACTGCCTGTGCAGCCAGATGTCATGGGTTCAAACCCACAGTGGGGTTATGTGATAGGGGTGTCCAAAGATTTATTTTAATTTACTGTACATATGTTGCTGCCAGCAATACCACCCTCAGCGTACTGTACCCATAAGGTGCCTCTGAGGGTGCTTTATGGGGTGCCCTATAGGGCACGTTACGGTTGCCAGCCATATAGGGTGCACTATACATTATCCTGTGTCGCAACATACATGCTGCCCTATAGGGGACATTCTAGGGTGCCTTGGCGGACGGTGCACTGTAACATGTGCCTTATGGGCCGCCTTATATTAATATGCTGTGAGAGTGCGTTTGCTAGTAGTTATCACAAAATAAAATTAAAAAGCCTCCTACAGCACTCCACAACATATAACATACTGCCTCAGCTAGCCTTTTTCACTGGGCATTGTGAGGGATTGAACCCCTGGTCCCTGCACCATTGGTCAGTATCTTAACCATTGTGCTGTGGCTGTGTTCCTTTGCTTTGGCATCAGCGCGCCGCCTTATGCCCATCAGCGCGCCACCTCCTGCTGCCCACAATTAGTGCGCCGCCTTGTGCCGCCCAAAACGAACAGTGCGCCGCCTTGTGCCGCCCAAAAAGAACAGTGCGCCGCCTTGTTCCGCCCAAAAAGAACAGTGCGCCGCCTTGTGCCGCCCAGATAGTACAGTGTGCCGCCTTATGCCGTACAAAACAAACAGTGTGCTGCCTTATGCCGTCCAAAAGTACTTTGCCTCCTGAACCACTTTTACACATTCAAGGTGTTGCCTCAGCTGGCCTTTTTGTTGTGCACAATGGGGGATTGAACTTGTGGCCCCTGCACCATTGGTTAGTGTGTTCACTGTTGTGCTACAGCTCTGTTCTGATATGTGCCCAGCAGCGCCCCACTTAGCCTTCCCACGCGCTAATGTGGGCCCTGCAAATTAGCGCGACGCGCACACGTACGGTGGGGTTTTTTTCTTCTTTCTGCCTGAACCGCCCACTCCTTATATGGCACACGCACACTAACGGGGACCCGCACAGCAACGGTGTTTAGTAAACATGCCCCTATGTCTATAATATGGGGAAGGTTTGAAGAGGAGAGAGGAGGGGTTGTCAAATGATCTGGATAGTAATGGTATTCAGCCATTAACCAGAAAACTTAGATGCTTAATTTAGGCCTGTGAGGTGACTATACTATCCGTACATCCAGCAACACCAGCTATATAGATAGTGGCACTGAGGATATACAGTATATTGTTTTAAGCAAGACTTAATTTCTAGACAAAAAGGAATTGGAACTGTGGGGCAGGTCAGGGAAAGAAGTGGGTGAGTCAAGTCCAGGACAACAGGAGCTGAAAAGCAGGACTAGGGAGCAGTGTCTACTCTAGGCTTGTACCTCCTCTTCTAGGCTGGCTGGAAGGAAGGGAACAGAGAAAATAACCCTGCTCTGGAGTCTGAAAAGAAGTCATGATATAGTCTTCCAGGCTGTTCTCCTGGAAATAAAGTCCTATATTTAAGCATCAGTGATTAAATTAATGTGGCCACCACACCAGCTCAGTATTGACCCCAAAGTATTTATCTATATTCTGAGGTATTCAGATGCAAATGTATTCGCTCCTGCCTAATTCTGAAGTAGATTCATTTCTGAATGTCTGATGCTGGCAATTAATTTCAGCTGTAACTTTCACCCATCTATTTTTAATAATTAATAAATTCAGTTTTTGCTTTCAATCTATGCCACTACATCTACTCTAACCAAAAAGCTTTCATGAAACATTTTCAACAAAGTATTTTATTTGCTGTATTAGTCTGCTTAAATAAGGGTCAGTAAAAAAGACAAATACAAAGAAAACCCAAGGTTTGGCTTACAATGTATTTGTATACTATTATTTGAAACAGATTCACAAATGCCACAATTAAAAAAAAATAAAGTTTCTTAATAAAAGTGACTTTGAAACAAGCATTTCTCATGGGCGAGGTCTGTGATGAGATAATGGCTGGGATATGGGCAGCCACAGGGCATCGGTCCCCTTGCGATAAAGAGTGCGCACCACAGCAAGTGTAAGACAAATTTAACCATCATTCAGCCTTTGGAATACACTGCCTCCATATACAGTACATGGACCTTTGACCACAGTTCAGAATATGTGAATCTCAGATACAGTGACAAGTCCCTTTCACTCATCCATTGCAGCAGTCCAAGGTAGGTACATCACATAATCCATAAAAAGAAGTGGAGGAGTGGCCTAGTGGTTGGGGCAAGGTACTTCAGGCTGGAAGGTCAGGGGTTCAAATCCCACTAGAGGACAGCAACCTTGGGCCAGAAGGATTGGGGTTTCTAGTCCCACAGGTGCTCCTTGTGGTCTTGGGCAAGCCACTTAACCCTCCATAGCCCATGTTCCCTGTAAAATAGTTATCTCCAAGTTATAGTGCCATGTTCAATGTAATTTCAGTTTGTTCAATGTAAACCACACTGATGCAGAATAGTGTGGTATATAAGAGAATATAAATAAATAAGGAATCCAGTGAAGCATCATACATCATCAGCTGAAATCAGGACACAGGTGAGAGATTCAGAGTCAGCTGGAGTCATAACAAGGAATCCAAGGAAATACAATATATAGTTGGTTGGAGTCAAGGAGATGAAACAGAACAAGAGAACACTTCAGTTGGTGTCAATGACATGGAGACCAAGGAATCCCACACCACAAATAATGATCCAGTATGGTCCAGCCCAGAGTCAGGGCAGATAAACTCCAGGCCTTATGGGCTGAGACTATCAGGGCCAATCAGGCACAGCAGAAAACATGAAGGCACACAGAAGCATAAGGGAAGGGAACAGGCCACGGACCAGAAACAAGGAATAAAGAAAAGCTCCACTTCGTAGACAGGAAGCTCATGCCCAGCAGCATAGGCAACCTCAATTTCCTGCTGACCCTGCCATCCTGTTTCTTTTGACAAGAAGTTAGACATCTACTGGCAGCTGGTTAACATATACATAATTTCTCTATCTGTATAGTTTTAGAACTTTTACAAATAGTATCAAGCTGAAAATCTGACTGAATGGCCTGCCATTATGGGGTAGATTCTGCACAGCAAATACTAGGCTTGTATGTCCAGCTTCGACATACAACCTGCGAAGAGGCCTGGGACGGTATTTCAGCCCCAGTGCTCCCCACAAGTACAAAGGGTTTGTATGGGAAACACTGGATGGAGGTGAGAGGGGGCAGGTTGGAGGCGGAGAGGGGGTGGAGTGGGTGTGAGCCAAAGCACCCAGATATACACAGCCTATTCAGGTCAGGACTCTGTACGTCCACTGGCAGTGTGCTAGACGCCCAGCTTACTCCACATTGGAGGTGGAAGAAGTGCTGGGTGCCGAGGCGAAGAAGGCATGCATCTCACCAAACCGAGCTGCCGTGGGACTATGTCTCCAGCAGGGTACTGCCAGTGTCATGGCAACAGGATGCCATAGCACAGGCACGCCAGCTAGAACACCGTGTGGGATGGAAAGGCAGCCCACAGGACATCTCAAAGGGCTGAATGCCATGCACACTGGGCCATCTAAGTTCCCTGATTCTGCAACTGTGGGAATGTATAGCTCCCATGGTTGCAGAATCGGGAACAATTGGGGACTGTACATCTTTTGTGTGGCCAGACGGCATGGACGTGCCCCGCTCTGAATCAGCCTCCACATGTATAATAATGGGTTAAGGTTAGGGAAGCAATTATTGTTGATTCAATCATTAGACATGTAGTGCTGGGTAGATGGCGGATGTGAGGACCGCCTAGTAACATGCCTATCTGGTGTGAAGGTAGCAGACCTCACATGCCACCTAGACAAGGTGCTGGGGAGGAATCTGCTATCTTGGTACATGTTGGCGCCAATGACATAGGAATGTGGGAGGGAAGTTCTGGAGGCTAAATTTAGGCTTTTAGGTAGGAAGTTGAAATCCAGAACTTCCAGGGTAGCATTCTCTGAAAAGCTTTCCATTCCACACGCAGGACCCAAAAGGCAGGCAGAGCTCCAGAGTCTCAATGCGTGGATGAGACGATGGTGCAAAAAAGAGGGGTTTGGATTTGTTAGGAACTGGGCAACATTCTGGGGAAGGAAGGAGCTCTTCCAAAGGGATGGGCTCCAACTTAACTGGGATGGAACCAGGCTGCTGGCATTAACCTTTAGTAAGGAGATAAAGCAGTTTTTAAACTAGATATTAGGGGAAAGTCGACACTCACCCAGGAGTGCATGGTTCAGAAGGATGATGATTGAAGGATACTGGCAAAACAGGGAAGTTAGGGCATCCTGACAGAGAGGTTCCAACAAAGATAAAAGTAACCCAGGTGTCCTTTAGTACAGAGCCAAAAGATTCCAAATTAACCCATCAAATGATAACCAGATTAATATGAATAAATACAACCTCTAAAATGCCTGTATGCAAATGCTAGAAGTCTAAATAATAAGATGGGAAAGCTAGAATTTAAAGCACTCAATGAAAGGTTAGATATGATTGGCATCTCACAGACCTGGTGGAAGGAGGACAACCAATGGGACACTGTGATACCTGAGTACAAACTATATCACAATGATAGAGTAGATCAAATTGGTGGAGGAGTTGCTCTCTATATTAGAAAGATGCTAGAAGAGGTATTGAGTCACAAAGGATTTAAGTTTTGCAGGAAACAAAATATACTGTAGAATCTCTATGGATAGAAGTTCCATGGGTTTCCGGCCTCAATCACCCAGTTTGTGCTGCTTATTCCACCTTCGAGGTGCAATAAGCAATACGTTCCCCCCGACCCCGCAGGACGTACAGAGCCGTGATCTGAATTGACCTTGTACGTCCTGCCACCTCAGCCTTCCACGGCTCTGCCCAGACTTCACCCCTACTGCTCCCTGCTGGCTGTCTCCGTACTGCTAGCCATGTGGGGATGGCCTGAGGGGGGATAGCCCCGCAAGTTGCATTTCTGAATCGAGCCCATAGTGTATCTGGATTTTCAGAATGCCTTTGAGGTCCCTCATGAGAGAATCATGGCAAAATTAAAAATCTTTGGAATGGAGGAAGCGTAGTATTGTGAATTAGGAACTGGATAAAAGATAAAAAGCAGAGAGTAGGGCTAAATGGCCAATTTTCTCACTGGGGAAAGGTGAATAGTGGAGTACCCCAGGGATCGGTGCTGGGCCCACTGATTTTTAACATACAGTATTCATAATGAGGAATAATGAGTGAGGTGATCAAATTTGCAGATGACATACAATTATTTAAAGTTATTAAAACACAAGAGGATTGTGAAAAATTGCAAGAGGCCCTTGAAACGTTGGAAGACTGGACATCCAAATGGCAGATAAAATTTAGGGTGGACAAGTGCAGAGTTACACGAGGCAAGGTACCACCTTGGAAAACAACACCCAGGAAAAAGATTTAAGCATCATCATGGATAATTCATTGAAGCACTCCGTCCAGTGTGCAGCGGTGGCCAAGAAAGCAAATAGAATGCTAGGAATCATAAGGAAAGGAATGAGAATAAAGTAAAAGATATTATAATGCCTCTGTATCTTTCCATGGTGTGGCTGCACCTTGAATATTGTGTGCAATTCTGGTCACCATATCTTAAAAAGGATATAGCGTTATTAGAAAAAAGTAGAAAGAAGAGCGACAAAAATGTTAACGGGAATGGAAGGATACTCTATATGAAGAGAGGCTGAAAAGGTTGGGGCTCTTCAACTTGGAAAAAAGATGGCTGAGTGGGGATATGATAGAGGTCCATAAATTAATGAAAAGAGTGGAATGGGTAAACGTAGATTGGTTACTTACGAAATCAAAACGTAGAAGGACTAGAGGACACACAATGAATCTACAATGCAACCCATTTATGACTAATAAGAGAAAATATTTTTTTACAGAATACATAATCAAACTCTGGAATTTGTTACTGGAGGATGTAGTTAAAGCTGTTAGTGTAGCTGGATCTAAAAATATTTGGGAAGTGCTGGGAGGAATGGTCCATAAACCATTATTAAAGAGGACCCAGGAAATCCACTGCTTGCTCTGGAAGAAGCAATGTGGAAACTGTGTGCCTCTTTGGGAACCTGCCAGATATTTGTGACCTGGATTGGCCACTGTTAGAAACAAACCAATCAAGACCACAGACCAACCCCCCTCCCCTTCCCCATGTACATAGGATTGTATAATAGCGCACACTGTAAATAGCTCAACACGAATCTATGGCACACCACCGCACACGCACTCACTGTACCACTGCATGCACACACATAAACCATTACTTGTTGATTGTTTGCTGTGTAGACCACCTTGATTGAGGGAGAAGGCGGTATAGAAATCCTTTTAAATAAATAAATAAATAAATAAATAAATAAGATTGGGTTTGATAGACCATGATTTGAACCAGTAAGGCACTTCTTATGTTATTATGGGTTGGGTTTGGAACATAAGAACATAAGATATGCCATACTGGGTCAGACCAAGGTCCATCAAGCCCAGTATCCTGTTTCCAGTAGTGGCCAATCTAGATCATAAGTACCTAGCAGTCTGCCCAAAAGACACAGGTTCCTCAATGCTTGTATTGGGTCAAGCAGTGATATCCTGGGTCCCTTTTAATAATGGAATATGGACCTTTCCTCCAGGAACTTGTCCAAACCTTTTTTAAACCCAGTTACACTAACAGATTTACTACATCCTCCGGTAACAAATTCCAGAGTTTGATTACATGTTGAGTGAAAAAATATTTTCTCTTATTAGTCTTAAACGGGTTACCCTGTAGCTTCATTGCATGTCCCCTAGTCTTTTTATATTCTGATGATGTAAACAATCAATCTACGTTTACCCATTCCACTCCATTCATTAATTTATAGAACTCTTATAATATCTCCCCTCAGCTGTCTCTTTTCCAGGTTGAAGAGCCCTGACCTTTTTAGCCTCTCTTCATAGGAGTATCCTTCCATCCCCTTCACCATTTTGGTAGCTCTTCTGTATATCTTTTCTAATAATGCTACATCCTTTTTAAGATACGGCGAACAGAATTGCACACAATATTCAAGGTGCTGTCACACCATGGAATAATACAGGGGCATAATAATATCTTTTGTTTTATTTTCCATTCCTTTCCTTATGATTCCTAGCATTCTATTTGCTCTCTTGGCCGCCGCTGCACACTGGGTGGAAGGTTTCAACATATTATCCACAATGACGCCTAAATCTTTTTCCTGGGTGGTGAATCCTAATATGGAACCTTGCATCATGTAACCATAGTTTGGGTCGTTCTTTCCTAGGTGCATAACTTTGCACTTGCTCACATTAAATTCCATCTGCTATTTGGATGCCCAGTCTTCCAATTTATCAAGGTCCTCTTGCAGTTTATCACAATCCTCTTGGATTTAAAGAACTTTGAATAATTTTGTGTCATCTGCAAATCTGATTACCTCACTCGTTATTCCCGTTTCCAGGTCATTTATGAATATGTTAAAAAGCAGCGGACACAGCACTGATCCCTGGGGTACTCCACTATTCATCTTTCTCCATTGGGAAAATTTAGCCCTACCCTCTGCTTTCTATCTTTTAACCAGATCCTGATCCACAGTAGTACACTGCCTCCTATCCCATGACTTTTTAGTTTTGCCAAAAGTCTCTGATGAGGGACCTTGTCAAAGGCCTTCTGAAAGTCCTGATGCACTATATCAGCTGGCTCACCTTTGTGTACCTGTTTATTTGCACCTTCGAAAAAACATAACAGATTAGTAAGACAAGATCTTCCTTGTCTAAAGCCATGTTGGCTGTCTCCCATTAAGCCATGACTATCTACATGTTGAGTAATTTTGTTCTTTATGATGGTTTCTACCATTTTTCCTGGTACTGACATCTGGATCACTGGTCTGTATTTTCCCTGGAACCCTTTTTAAAAATTGGCATTACATTGGCGATCTTCCAATCTTCAGGTATTACAGATTATTTTAATGATAGTTCACAGATTACTAATAGCAGGTCTGCAATCTCATATTTCAGTTCTTTCAACAACCTTGGATGTATGCCATCCAGTCCAGGTGATTTGCTACTCTTCAGTTTATCAAGTAGTTGTAATACATCTTCCCGGTGTATCAATATTTCTTTAAATTCTTCTGCAGTATCACCTATAAATACCACTTCAGTCATAATTAACATCCCTACATCTTCCTCAGTAAAGACCTCTATCATCTAATGGTCCAACTGACTCTTTCACAGGTTTTTTGCTACAAATGTACTTGAAAAGGTCTTTTTATTATGTGCTTTTGCTTCCACAGCAAGTTTCTTCTCAAATTCTTTCTTTAACTGCCTTATCAATGCCTTGTATTTAACTTGCCAATGTTTGTGCTATTTCAAGTTTTCATCATTTGTCTCTTTTTACCATTTCCTGAAAGATGCTTTTTTGGCCACAACAACCTCTCTGACCTCACCTTTAAATCATGCTGGCAGTTTTTTGGACTTCCTTCCACTTTTCTTAAAGCGTGGAATACAGATGGTCTGTGCTTCCAAGATAGTATTTCTAAACAGCACCCAAGCTTGATGTAAGTCTTTAACCTTTGCAACTGCTCCTTTTAGCCTTTTCTTAACTCTTTTCCTCATTTAATCATAGTCTCCCTTTTGAAAGTTAAAAGGTAGTACTGTGGATTTCCTTACCATCCCTCCTCCATTAATTAAATCAAACACAATCATGTGATGATCACTGTTGCCAAGTGGCCCTAACACCCTTATCTCTTGCACCAGATCTGGTGTTCCACTAAGGACTAAGTCCAAAATGGCTTCCTCTCTGGTTGGTTCATGAATCAGCTGCTCCAAGACATTTATTTCATATAGAAACTTTATCTCCCTAGCATGTCCTGCCATGACACTGACAAAGTCAATACCGAGGTAATTGAAATCACCCATGATTATTACTGTTCTATAACTTTTGTTAGCTTCCCTGATTTCTTTGAGCATTTCATCATCCATTTGTTCATTCTAGCCAGGTGGTCGAAAGTACAACCCCACTGCCATTGCCTTTCCTTTTTTACATGGAATTTCAATCCATAGAGATTCTAAAGCGAATTTTGTTTCCTGCAAAAATTTAATCCTTTGTGACTCAACATCCTCTCTAACATAGAGTGCAACCCCTCCACCAATTTGATCAGCTCTATCATTATGATAAATTTCTACCCAGGTATCACAGTATCCCATTGGTTGTCCTCCTTCCACCATGTCTCTGAGATACCAATCATATCTAACTTCTCATTTAGTGCTATATATTCTAATTCTCCCATCTTATTTTTTAGACTTCTAGCATTTGCATACAAGCATTTTAGAGACTGTATTTTATTCATATTAATCTGGTTATCAGTAGGCAGGGGTAATTTGAATCTTTAAGCTCTGTCTGCTCTGTACTCAAGGGCAGAGTGAGTATGAGCTGAAAAATTATCTAGACAATGGCAAAATTGACATGCTATCCAGTTAAATGTATATTCTTAGGCTTAAATGGATCATGTTTGCACAGTGACCCACTATCCATATATTTAGTGTCATTATCTATATGGAAAGCATTATAGAATATATGCATTAATTTAAGTGCTTAAATGAATGTGATCACCATACTGAATAAAAATCTACCCTGCTGTTTTTTCCTGTTCAAGGTAAACAGTAAAAGACCAGCAATCTTTGGAATATAAAAACATAGAAACACGATATCAAAAGAAGACCATATGGCCTATCCAGCCTGCTCATCCATGCCAAAAACTTAGGTCTACAATACGGGTCCATCTCTTCTTTTATGGATAGAAATATTTCACCTCTACCACTTCTATGGATTTTGGCAACCCAAAAACATGACTTTGTTTTTTTAGCATTCAGAGGGCAATTTTAGAAGCCCTTTTTGTGCTTTCAATGCCCAAAGCATGGAGACATCCACAGAGTCATTTTAGAAGTTGTCTCTGTGGATGTCCCTGAGGTGAAGATGTCTAAGTCTGAATAGGGGCACGGAATAGGCATGACTCCAAAACTTGGATGTTCTTGCCCAATTTCAAAAACATCCTGGACATCCTGAGCTGCACCCAAGCTTATATACTGCTCAAGGCATAATAAGGCATCAGAAAAGTGTTTGCTTTTTCTGACAGACATCTGGAGGGTGTGAAGAAAAATGTCTGCTAATGTCCCCTACATTTTCCATGCCGATAACGAACAGTGATGGGAAATGAGGGCTCATGTTATAATTTTGCTATACTGCTGGACATCCACTTATGCTAACTTGCCTCTTTGTGGTCGCTGGCATAGACGTCCACATCAGGGATGTCTTTGTTACTAAAATTGGGCAGAGAAATTGATGTTCCTGCATTCCTCAGCTCATTCTGCCCTGAATGTCCCCAATTTGACTTGGACATCCTTTCTAAAATGCCACTTTACGTCTCAGATGCCAAATTTCCAACAATTCCCCAAACTTCACTAGATCCCTCCTCATGTTATCGATACCTTTTATGCATTTTAGATAAAACAATAGTTATTTAGGGTCAAGGGGATGACTGTTTTGTGCCAAATAAAAAGTTATCACAGTGCAGACGCCGGCATCTTTACTCCTGATGAAGTGAAAGGCTGCATATCGAGGAGGTAAATTTTACATCTATGATTCAGACCTTATATTAAAGATGGAATTGAGATCCCCCTCAATATTATTTTGTTTAATTTAGATGTTCACATTTAAAAGACCACAAATGTTTTAAATATCATGAGTTGGTCATTATGTAGAGTGGAGAATGATAAGCCACTTAACCCTCCATAGCCCATGTTCCCTGTAAAATAGTTATCTCCAAGTTATAATGCCATGTTCAATGTAATTTCAGTTTGTTCAATGTAAACCGCACTGATGCAGAATAGCGCAGTATATAAGAAAATAAAATAAATAAATAAATAACAAAACTACATAGAAAGATTCCTCCCATTATATGCCAGGTTATAGCCTTACTTCGGACAAGGCAGATAAGCAGGTTTTTCACTGGTGTGGGCATAATAAATATACGTTTTAGAAACCAAATGCAAATATTTAAGTCTATTGTGAAGAACAACCTCCCCCCCCCCCATCTTCCTCCCTTATTTGTCTAAGTTCCTGAATTAAGTGGAGATAGGAAAAATGATTATATGCATTTCTTTGATTGGGGTATCACTCCAGCTCCTTTTACATGCTTAGTTTTAATAATTGTGGCATATAGTCATCTGAATGGGTATGGAGACTCATAATTTGGTGTTCTTTTCTTCTTCCCTCAGTTTTCATACACAACGCAAGGGTCTTGTCAGACGGCTTATTAGTAACAGTTGGTAAAAGGTTGGATTGCTTTTCAGATATATGTCACATTAATGTTATCATTAATTTCACTTTATTTTTATTTTGTTATTATGATTTCTTGTTATTTATAGGATATAGATTGAGTTTATTTATTCATATATCTAATGATGTTTAATAGTGTATGTACATATTAGTCCATTTATTTGATCTACCCTAGAGTCTATCACTGGCAGAGACCAGATCACTGACTGGTAAGCATCAACAGAACAGACAGGAGTACTCTGCTGAACAGGGTGGTAACGCCTAACTGAATCAGGTGGAGTCACTACTTTTGAGGGAGGAAGTGGAGTCCACTTTGGGGAGCTCAAAGAAGCCCCCAGAAGGAGGGAGAGTGGAGAAACAGTACCTGGAGGATGAGTCATCGTGCCCTTACCCTTCACATGTTTATCCATCAGACCAACAACCAGATCTAAAACAGCCAACACTTTCTTTTTCCTCTTTCCCATGGGCCAAACAAGAGGGCACAGAACAACTTCAGGGTACTTTCAGGGCTCCAAGGGGCCTATTTGCCTCTTGTAACTTGTCCTGGCCACAAGCCAACGGCTGCACGCCTAGGAAAGATGCCCTTTTCAAGCCCCAACTGGCATCAGGGCAGTCCTGCTCAGAGGCTGCTGCTCCTGCCGCACTCCTGCTCCAGCTACACAAAGTGTCTCCTGGCCAGATCTCTCACCAGGCACCCTTTTCAAGCCCCAGTTGGTATTGGGGCAGTCCCATACAGAGCCTGTTGCTCCTGCTGTGCTCCTGCTCTGGCTGCACAAAGCGTCTCCCCAGATTTTGGTATCTTCTACAAAGAGGTAAACCTTACCTGACAGCCTGTCTGCAATATCACTTAAAAAATGTTTAAAAGGACCGATTGTTGTGGCACATCACTGGGAACATCTTTATCCTCAGCGTAAACTCCATTTACAATACTCTTTGTCGGGTCCCACTCAAGCAGTTTCTAAACTAGTCAGTCACTTTAAGGGCCATCCCTAGGGTGCTCATCTTATTTATAAGTCACTTGTGTGGAACCATGTCAAAGGCTTTGCTGAAATATAAGTACACCACAACTAGCACTCTCCCTTGGTCCAAGTCTCTGATGACTCAATAAAAGAAAATAATCAGATGCCTCTAGTAAAAACATGTTGCCTCAAAGGCTAGTTAGTCTGACCTTTGTGCTAGTCTTACCACAAAGGTCCTATTTAAATCCTATGTAGACAAATCTCATACTCACACCTCTCTATTACATCTACATTTACATCAAATGTGTCCTCCAACCATCCAGCACACAAACATTTAATAATTTCACATTGTAAATAGTTATTGATGTTAATTGTTTCTATCAGTTACATAAGATGGGCATCAACTTGCCAATTGTTTCTACTGTTCTATGTATATTAGTTAAATTATTCTAAAAATGTTCACTGTCAAAATAATAATAGTTCCATTATTATTTTCATTACGTTACCTGTAAACCGCATCTGATCTCTGGAAGAAGCGGCATAAAAGAATGTACAAATAAATAAATGAATAAAATAAAATAAAGGTCAGACTAACTAGTCTATAATGCCCAACATCTTCCTTACTGCCACTTTTGTGTAGAGGGATCACATGTGCCTTTCTCCAGTCCTCTGGGACATATCCTGACTCTAAAGAAGCATTGAAAAGGTTATACAGTGGTATTCCATTTGGTCCCATGGCTTTAACTAATTTTAGGGCCATGTTTACTAAGTTGGGCTAATGATCATTAGCCCAACTTAGTAAACAGGTCTGCAAAAAATTAGCCCAACTTAGTAAACAGCCCAACTTAGTAAACAGGTCTGCAAAAATTTTTTTTTCGAGAGCTGTTTTGGTTATTCCACATAATCTTTATGTTTTTTGGTGTGCTGAATCCGAAAATGACCTCCATTTTGTCATAGGACGTCATGTTTCCTGACAATTTAGGTAACTATGTTAAATAAGGCTATACCTCAAAATAAATGGAAATAGACTTATAAAATTAAAGATTTATTACAATATTTTCATGAAAATCCTTTTTTGAACTGAAATGAGCTCACCTACACACACTAAACTCGATTCTTCTTCCTTGTGAGGCTCCTCTTGGTGCATTTACGCTTGTGAGTAGCATCTGGAATGTCTCTCTGAAGCATCCAACAGTAGTCTGCCATCATTGTAATGCTCCATTTTCCCTGGTATCTCCTTTCCATCTCTTTAATGTCTTGATGGAATCGTTCACCTTGTTCCTTATTCACAGCTCCCAAATTTTCAGGAAAGTAGTCAAGGTGGGACTGGAGGAAATGCACTTTCAAACTCATCAGGCAACCTAAAGCTTGAAATGCTTTCAGCATTCGTCCGACGATCTTTTTGTAGTGAGGATCTTTGTTATTGCCTAAAAATTTCTGTACGACTTCTTTAAATGCAATCCACCCTTCTTTTTGAGGATCCGTCATGGTATTGACAAACTCTTGATTAACTATAAGCCTTCTAATGTCTGGTCCGACGAAAACACCTTCCTTCAATTTTGCCTCCGACAGGCCTGGAAACTTGGTGACCAAGTATTTGAAGCATTCTCCATCTCTTGGAAGTGATTTTATGAATTGCTTCATCAATCCCAATTTTATGTGGAGAGGTGGTAGAAAAACTTTATGGGAAGGTACCAAAGTTTCTCGGAGGACATTTTTTTCACCGACTGTTAGCACCCTCGGCTGCCAACTCTTCTTGGTCCAGTGATTTTGTCGGTCTCGACTGTCCCATAGACAGAGAAAACAAGGATATTTGGTATACCCAGCTTGTTGCCCAAGCAGCATGCACAAGACCTTCACGTCCCCACACACTTGCCAACCATGGTCTTCATATTTAAGTTTATGAAGAACCAATTCCAAGTTCTCGTAGGTTTCCTTCAAGTGTACGGAATGACCTACAGGTAAGGAAGCGTAAAAACCGTTGTGGAGTAAAACTGCTTTGAGACTTCTTTCTGAAGAATCTATAAAAAGACGCCATTGCTCTGAATCATATTGGATTTTAAATTGACCCATCAGACCTTCGACATCAATGCAATAAACCAACTTGTCTTCCTGGGCGAAGTAAGGAACAAACTCCTTTTCACGATGTCTGAACCACAAAGATGACACTCCTGGCAACAATAAATTCCTGCTTTTCAGCCTTGATCCGAGTAACTCAGCGGCATCTTTGGGAAGATTCAAGTCTCTTACCAAATCATTCATCTCCTCCTGAGAAAACAATTTTGGTCTTGTATCATCTTCAAAGTCAGAACTTGATTCGTCATCTGGTTCAGGTATGACTTCACCTTCATCAGAGCTAGGTATCTCTTCCAAGGTAGCAGGGGGCTTGGGTACTGGTATATCTGTGCCATGGGGGATGGGACGAATTGCCGAGTCAAGATTGGGGTATGAAATAGAATGCTTCCATTTGGAATTAAACCCTTTCACATTGCATGAACAAAAGTAACAGTCGTCACTATGGTTCTTTTGCTCTCGCCATACCATAGGAATCCCATAACGGAAAGATTTTTTTCTTACCCTTAAACCAGTTTCGGAGGTCCTCAACACACCGTTTGCACACTTTATGAGGCGCCCAGACTTTATCTTGATCTCCAATGTTTAGTCCAAAGTATGCAAAGTATACTTTTTTCACAAAGTCTGTAATATTCTGCTGTTGCTTCAACACTGTATATTCACCACAGATGAAAAAGAAACTGTCTGGCGAATTAATACACTTTCGCGGAGCCATAACATAACGGTTGAAGAATGAAAAGCTAACACAAATTGCAATGAAAAAGTGTGAACAGCCTAGAACCAAGAACCTGATGATGATTCGTGCACAAGTGTGGCATGCAGGAGAGAGCAGCTCTGTGTCTGTACACGAGACGTCACAGTGCTGGCCACGTCCCTCTGTACTGACTGGAGCTGCTGCTATCTGCCCTGTGTCTCCCTCCCACTGGATTCTTCAGGAAAGATTAACTCCGTCTACCATTAGAAGCACGGACTTAAAACTTGCTTAGCTTATGTATACATTACTGACCATCAGATTTACAGTGCTATATTTTTTTTTTACATAACTCGGACAACCCCTTTAAGGTTTTTTTTGGCATTTTATATCTTAAATGCACTTATGTGAATTAATTAATAGTAATTTGAAAAAATTTGATAAATTTGAAGACAATTTTGCATGTTGTGGCAAATCATGACGTCTAGGAGTTTTTTCAATATTTTATTTGTTTTCAGCACACCAAAATACATGGAAATTAGATGAAAATAATCAAACAGCTTTTTAGTCATGATTAATGTGCTATTTGTAACTTAGGGGTATGTTTACTAAAACCCTGGTAAGGTGCGGGCCCCGGTAGTATGCGGGTGCCATATAAGGAGTGGGCGTTCCGTCCTGTAAAAGAAAAGCTGGAATTTAAATATGCGCTAACGTGCGCGGCACCCTTGTACGCCCCGCACCTTAGCGCATCAGATGGCTGCGCGGGAGGCATATGTGGTACGCTGATGGGCAAGCAGAAAAACAGAGCCACAGCACAATGGTTAAGACACTAACCAAAGGTGCAGGAATCAGGGGTTTGATTCCCCACAGTGCCCAATGAAGACGGCTGGCTGAGGCAGTAATATATGAGTCACAGAAATACTTTGCAGCACACTGATGTTTTTGGCGGCATATTAATAATGGGCGGCCTAAGGCAGTGTGCTGATGTTTATGGTGGCATAATAATACTGGGCGGCCTAAGGCAGCGCGCTGATGTTTTTGGCGGCATATTAATACTGGGCGGCCTAAGGCAGCGCGCTGATGTTTTTTGTGGCATATTAATACTGGGCGGCCTAAGGCAGCGCGCTGATGTCTATGGAGGCAGTATAATACTGGGCAGTATAAGTGGCGCGCTGATGTGTACGTGGGAAACCATCTTCAGCAGCTCCCCGGTCGGGGTAGAGCACAGGGCGGCCTTCGCTTTCCCGCTCCTGCACTCCAACCCAATCGGGGTTGTGGGAGGTCTCAGCGGCCCCTTAAAAACGTGCCGCCGGCAGGAGAGAGCCCTCTGCAATGTGGGAAACCATCTTCAGCAGCTCCCCGGTCGGGGTAGAGCACAGGGCGGCCTTCGCTTTCCTGCTCCTGCACTCCAACCCAATCGGGGTTGTGGGAGGTCTCAGCGGCCCCTTAAAAACGTGCCGCCGGCAGGAGAGAGCCCTCTGCAATGTGGGAAACCATCTTCAGCAGCTCCCCGGTCGGGGTAGAGCACAGGGCGGCCTTCGCTTTCCCGCTCCTGCACTCCAACCCAATCGGGGTTGTGGGAGGTCTCAGCGGCCCCTTTAAAATGTGCCGCCGGTAGGCGCACCCGCGCCTTGCGGGCCCGCGCCTGAGGGCCCTTTGGCGTGGCCCTTAGGCGTGGTCCTCTCAAGCTAAGTACTCAGAAGGGCACCGCTCCAAAGCTTCACCAAACAGCAACAAGACCTTCTGTTCTCTTGGTCCCCCACCATTGACAGAGATTGATCGGGTAAACACGGAACAGTTCTTTCAAGCAAACACTCCAACTTCAGCTGAAGAGACCAACTGACATCTCAAACAAGAACCACATAACTAACCAGCTGGAGCTCCCCTTAGGTCGAGCTCGCTTAACGTCATCAACCAGATCATCCTTACAGAACAGCAAGTAAACCGTCTCCAAATGAAATAATGAAATAACATTAATTTGTGACTATCAGCACACATAACCTTACTGTTGTCAGTAATCCCCACATATATCCTATTGTCAAAAGAATTATACACTGTTGTCTCTAACTGTGTTCAAAGAGTATTCTGCCAATATCTTGCAATTACCACTATATTGTTTACAAATAGCCAAACATGCCATTTGCAAACAATTATCAGTAAGAAATAGTTCTCATACACACCCATTACACACTGCTTTACTGTTGCCAGTAACAAGTAATCATTAAACTGTTACTGTTACTGTTACAATCATCAATTGTTACTGTTGCCAGTAACAATTGATCATTATACTGTTGACAGTAATAATCACTTCCCATAGCTAGTTTATACGCTACTATACTGCTAATTGTAACAACATAATCATGAAACTGTTTGTAGCAATCCAGACCATCGGGAATTGCCCTCAATAATAATTGATTGCACTGTTATATATAGCAGTAATAATTGATTATACTGTTATATAACTGCTGTTTGTAAATAATAATCATAATACTGTTGTCAGTAGCCAACCAATCCATCGTAAACTACTATCAGTAATAATTAATCACTATACTGTTGACAGTAATAACTAATTTCCCAAATCCATTTTCATACACTGTTATACTAATGTTTGTAAATCAATATTCATTATACTGTTGTCAGTAGCCATCTAGATCATTGGGAACTGCTGTCAGATATATATCCTGGTGTCAGTAACAATCAAACCTCCTACCCATCCATCATACAACATCATACTGTTGATCGTAACCTTCTACCCCCTATACTCATCAACTAATCCCCTATACACCAAAAAATCCCCTCTGAAATACACACAATGCCTCCTACAAAACAAATAAACATCCCCTTCACTTTCCTCCTAATAACACTCCTAATACAACATATCTATACGTACAAAACCTATCAAAGCCCCTACAAAAACATCCCCATCATCCATAATCACTACCGAAGCCCACAAAACATTAACCCCATCATACAAGTCCCTTACCAAAACCCATCACATAGCTCAACACACTCTCACAATCACTATACACGCCATGCCTCAGATAAACACCAACGAAGACTCATACAAATAAAGCATCATCCATACAGTGGTGTAACTGACAATACTACTAATATAGACGCCAAAACAAAGCTCATCTTAATAAACATTCGATCCATACGAAACAAAATACCAATAATCAATGACATGATAAAAGAACAAAACCCTGAAATCATATGCATCACCGAAACATGGCTCTCTCCCACAGACACCGTACTACTAAACCAACTAACCACACATCAGTATGACATATTCAGCTGTCATCGGGATGCAAAGAGAGGTGGTGGTGCTCTCATACTCACCAAAAAAGACCTACAATACACCTTAACAAGTTTAAATAATATAGACGGAATGGACATCATCAACATAGAAAATAGAACCCTTGCACTCACCCTCATATATAGACCCCCTACAACAGATCAAAAAAACCTCTCTCCCATCCTGGAACTTGCTTGCACAACATCACCAAACAAACCGCTCATAATCCTAGGTGATTTAAACCTCCCTTCCCTGAATGATTCCCAATCAAACAACTTCATGGACACTATGCTCCAAATGGGATATACACAGATAGTACATGCCCCTACCCACACAAAAGGCAACACTCTAGATCTCATCTTCCTCCCCATCTCCTTTATTAACCACCAGCAACACACCCCTCCAACAATAACAGAAGTACCATGGTCCGACCATCACCTCATTACACTCCACCTCCCAGCACAAGCAACGCAGAACACCACGCAACACACACCCCATATATCACGCTTTGCACACTTCAACAAAGATACCTTCCTTGACAAAGTACTACCCACACTCAACACAAACCTCCCAGACATCAACTCCACTGTAAATCACTGGAACCTTACAATTCAAAAAGCAGCTGCCCCCACACACTCCACGCATAGACAGTTAAAAAAGACAGAAAAATGGTTCACGAAAGAACTAGTGAACCTAAAAAAACAACTGAGAAAACAAGAAAAGAAATGGAGGAAAACTAAATCTGTCAAGAATAAATCCCAATACTTAAACACACTCAACGAATACAAGAATGCGATTAACAAATCAAAAAAGGATTACCACTCCAAGGTAATAAACCTAGCTATCAATCGCCCTAGAGAACTATTTGCAATTATAAAAACACTGACAAAAGTCAAAAACCCAGAGCCAAAACAATCAGCAATAAGTATTCAAACCCTAGCAACCCACTTTGCAGAAAAACTAAAATGCAAACTAAATACTACACCAACACTACTCCCCACAAACACCGAAACTAATAACAACTGGACAACCTTTCACACGATAGATCAAAAACACCTCCTCAGGATCATAACAATTATCAACACCACAACTTCCCCACTCGATCCCTGCCCTGTGTCATGGATCAAAAGTACTAAGGAAGAACTAGCTGGAAACATTCAATACATAGTAAATCAATCCCTCTCCCAAGGCATTATGCCTGATGCCCTAAAACACACAACGATCCGCCCAATAATAAAAAACAATAAACTCGACCCGAAAGACCCAAACTCATACAGACCGATAGCCAGCATTCCATTTATGGCTAAAATAATAGAAAAAACTGTTCAACTACAACTGCAAGAACACATAGATGAGCACAACTCCCTTGACTCCCACCAATTTGGTTTCCGCCCCTTCCATGGTGTAGAAACCCTTTTAATTACTCTGATGGACTTCCTCATAAGACATACAGACGATAACACTCAAGGCCTACTACTCCTTTTCATAGATTAGAAAACTTAGGAATAGGCGGGACTGTCCTCAATTGGTTCAAGTCCTACATCACACACAGACTAATGCGAGTTCAAGTAAACCAGGAAGCATCAGAAACCTTCCCCCAAGGACAAGGAATACCTCAAGGATCGGCCCTTTCTGCTCTCCTCTTCAACCTGTACCTACAACCCATTACAAAAATATTTAAAAAACACAAAATCAGTCATTTTATCTATGCTGATGACATCATGCTCGCCCTCCCCATAACCACGAAAAACCCCACTTATAACACTCTATCCGAGTGCATGGCAGAAACCACATCCTGGATGGAAACCAACTACCTCAGCATCAATCTCAAAAAAACTGAAGCAATGTTCGTATCAAGATCACCTGTGGCTGAAGATACCTACCCAACAACAATCTCCATCAATAACACAACTATACCTGTTAAAAAAGAGGTAAAATACCTAGGTGTTATAATCGATCACACACTCACCATGCTACCACACATAAAGCAGACGGTAAAAACCATATTCTACAAACTCAAAACTATTCAACACTTAAGGCCCCTTCTTGACACGCATGACTTTAGATCAGTTGTCAGCTCACTCATAACCCCTCACTTTGACTATTGTAACAGTCTCCTAATTGGCCTCCCACAAAAGAATATCTACTTATTACAAAGAGCACAGAACATTTGTGCAAAAGTAGTCACTAAAGCCCGCCTAGCGGACCATGTAACCCCTATACTGCTAGAACTACACTGGCTCCCTATAAATAACCGAATCAAATACAAAACACTACTAACAACCTTCAAACTACTAAATGATATTGCCCCCTCCCATCTATCCACACTCCTTCACGCCCCAAATGATTCAAGAGCCCGCAGACTAAATGCAACCCTCTCACTGGAGTTACCAAAAACATTCACGAGGACTAAAAAATCCACCAGTGCCAGAGCCTTCACATTCACCGCTCCCACACTTTGGAATGACCTCCCAATAGACATCCGAATCATAAAGGACCTCTCTCAATTCAGGAAAGAACTCAAGACATACCTATTCTCCGAACACTTCGGAATCCCCTACCCTCCTAGCCCATCCACACATCGTCCACAGACACACAAACAAAAAAACCCGCAAAAACACAATTAACTGAACATACACAGCCCCCCTCAAACAGTTCTCCCAAAGACACACAAAAAACCCCACGAAAAATGGAAATAAATTCCATCACACACACACGCACACACACACACACACACACACACACACACACACACACACACACACACTTGAATAGTGAATTCACTACACTGTATCCTAACCTTTTTGTAAATAACACCTGTAAATAGAAATGTCAGCTCGCTGCCTATTCCCTGTAAAAAGTTAGAAACTTCTGATCAAGATATACACCTTGTAAATAGTTTTAATAATTTACTGTTCTGTTATATGTAAAAAGTTAAAAAGTTCTTGTTCAATGTAATGTTATACGAACGTATACAAAACTGTTAAATTGTTCCATGTAAACCGCCCCTGATCTCTGGAAGGGGCGGTATAGAAGAAATAGATAAATAAATAAATAAAATAAATAAATAAATAAATGTATAGAACAAAAATCAGAGCCACAGCACAATGGTTAAAACACTGACCAACGGTGCAGGGATCAGAGGTTCAATCCCTCCACAGTGCCCAATGGAGGCAGCTGACTGAGGCATTATTTTAGGAGGCATATAAATGATGGGCGGCATAGGGTGGCGTGCTGATGGGCACAAGGCGGCGCGCCAATGTTTTAGGAGGCTTGTTAATATTGGGCGGCATAAGGCGGACAACCCCTTTAAGGGTTTCTTTGGCATTTTATATCTTAAATGCACTTATGTGAATTAATTAATAGTAATTTGAAAAAAATTGATAAATTTGAAGACAATTTTGCATGTTGTGGCAAATCATGACGTCTAGGAGTTTTTTCAATATTTTATTTGTTTTCAGCACACCAAAATACATGGAAATTAGATGAAAATAATCAAACAGCTTTTTAGTCATGATTAATGTGCTATTTGTAACTTAGGTGTATGTTTACTAAAACCCTGGTAAGGTGCGGGCCCCGGTAGTATGCGGGTGCCATATAAGGAGTGGGCGTTCCGTCCTGTAAAAAAAAGCCGGAATTTAAATATGCGCTAACGTGCGCGGCGCCCTTGTACGCCCCGCACCTTAGCGCATCAGATGGCTGCGCGGGAGGCATATGTGGTACGCTGATGGGCAAGCAGAAAAACAGAACCACAGCACAATGGTTAAGACACTGATCAATGGTGCAGGGATCAGGGGTTCAATCCCCCAAAGTGCCCAATGAACAAGGCTGGCTGAGGCATAACATATTATGGGGCAGATTGCTTTAGGAGGCATTTTAGTCATATTTTAATTGCCACTACTAGCAAACGCACTCCCAAAGCGTGTTAACATCAGGTGCCCTATAAGGCACATTTTAAAGTGCACTGTCAGCCAAGGCACCCTAGAATGTTGCTTATAGGGCGCTTTAGAGGGTGCCGTATGAGGTACCGCAAGGTCAGTGTACTGGTTTTTATGGCAGCACTGTGCAGTTTAAGGAATGAAAACATACGTAGGTGCGCTGACAGGCAAGGAGTAGCAGCAGTGGAACACAATGGTTAAGGCACTGACTGCTGATACAGGGGTCATGGGTTTGCTCCCCAGTGTGCCTAATACGTAAGGCTGGCTGTGGCATCAGCTTTGCATTGTACATATTTTGTCCTGCAGCACTTTATATTTATGTTATTAATTTCTGCCAGCAAACACGCCCTCACATGCCATAATTGAAGGTGCCGTATAAGGCACCCTATAAGGCACTCCATAGGGCACATTAGAAATTGCACTGTCCGCCACAGCACCCTAAAATGTCCCCTATAGGGCACCCTATAAGTTGCAGCACAGGAGAATGTATAGTGCACCTTATTTGGAAGGGAACCATAAGGTGCCCTATAGGGCGCCCTATAAAGCACCCTCAGAGGCACCTTATGGGTACAGTACGCTGAGGGTGTTTTTGCTGGCATCAAAATATGTACATTAAAAAAAGATACTGCATTGGACAACCCTATCAAATAACCCCACTGTGAGTTTGAACCCATGACCTCTGGCTTCAGAGACACTGCAGTAACCATTGGGCTACAGCTCTATAGCTGCTAGCAAGCCCCTTGCTGGCTGCAGAGAGCATGCATGTCACCACACAGACAGTCTGCTGTGGTCACCAGGATAGGGTTAGCCTACCCATACCCATGATGCACTGCACATGCAAATCAGCTGTCCACAGATTAACACAAGATGGGTAATGCACCCCCACAGCACCTCTGCCGGTAGAGGGAAGTGACCATGTGCACCCACACACCACCTCGGCCTGGTAGGGGGTACTGACCGTGTGTTTTACTGGCACAGAGAAGCTACACACCGCCACATTGTGCGGGTACTGTGCTCACCCTGAGGGTGCAATGAGGCACCCAGGACCAGGTCCACAACACCTTCCATAGCTGAAAGAGGCCAAGCTGGAGGTCCAAAGCATTGTTAATGTGTGAGATAGTTTCTGCATCAAACACCTTGGATATCTCTGTCTCTTTCAGTCAGGTATAGCCCCATGGACCCCTAGGTGGGCCATGCACCACCATCACCCCCCCCCCCTCCAGGGTTGAGGGTGGCAAGCAGGGTCTCCTATCAATAGATCCACATTCCACCTCCCTGCAAAGGTGGCAGTAGAGGGGTCCATCAACCCCAGTCCTGCTGGGGAACAGACACCCTACAGTGCAGTCAATGCAGCTCTGTACACATCAATAACACAATAGCAGACAGACATTAGGCCTGGATATGCTAAGCTGCACCCCACCACTATCTTATATTCTCCTGCAGCAAGTCATCAGCCACTGCACCCCACAAGCTGCTCCATCAAGACACATACCAGCTATAAACAGTGTGCTAGTTAGTCCACAGTGCATGTTCCCAGTGGAGATGCATGCACCCAGAACAGTGATATCAGCATACACAGCAAGCAGTTAAATCAGTGACTGGGCCCCAAAAGGAAACCCATATCTATCACATGAGAGAAATACCATATAGCACTATGGGGGTGCCTAGCCATGCTGTGGTCACTGCACAGTCAGGGTGAGAGTGATCTCTCAGCAGGACATGCTGAGGTCACCCTGTCTGTGTAGGTGGTGGCCGGGCACTAATATGTCCCAGGCAGTGCCCTATGCCCTGTGCAGATGCACCCTGGCCAGGCCACCCTGTCCGGCCTATACCCATGGTACCTTGCTCCTCATTATGCACATTGGCAGCCCAATACTGGCAACATTGCTGGCAGTGTGGGCTGTGGAAGGTGTTTGCAGCCACCACACACTGGATGGGCAGACAGCCACCCCCACACCTATGCCAGCATTGTGCTACTATAGAGGAGTCCAGCAGCCATACCCACCACACCAGTCCTGGGCACAGTACAGGCATTGATATGGTACGCACTACTGTTGGGGGTCACTCCCCAGGGTGGTAAACACTGTCATAAACCAGACCTGCAGCGCACACCGCAGACATCACAATGATTGTTATGGTGGAGATCAATGAGCAACATGTGCTTAACTTAGGGAGTGATATCTGCCAGTTATCATGGGCAACGTTTGGTAGCTGTGTACCATATACCCAGGTGTAGGGTGGCGGTGCTAAGGTATGCAACTGCTAGTATTGGGGGATACAGGCAGGGCCCAATGTCCTGCCTCTCTAGGAGGCATTTGCCAATGGGGCCTGGGGGGGGGGGGGGTGTCTGGCCCTGTTGGCTGCTGCTTTACGGCAGAGTGTCCCAACTCCAGTCCTGGTGTTCCAACCACTGTTCGGGTTTTCATGCTGTCCCTCATGAATATGCATGAGCTACATCAGCATACCATGGGGGTGGTGCAAAGATATGCAGCACAGGCATCTTTAGTAGAGGCAGCATGGATCCTGAATGGTGTGGGGCCCTCCAGGACTGCATTTGGGAGACTCTGCTCTGGGTAATGCGGCTGTTTATGGTGTCTGTGTTTGGTGTGGTAAAATATAGGCGTGTGCACCATGCGTATGTTCTCAGCAATAAAGGTTTCTCCTTCCTATCACGGTTGAGTTGTAGGAAAAATATGTGGACTGGATTGGCAGTAGCCCCAGCTGGGCTTTGAACCTGTGACCTTCTGTTCCTGCACATGCTGTCTGTGTGCACTGCACCACCTTGTTGCCACAGATATGCTGTGTTCCCTGGGGAGTCCATGACTGTACATCCGACAGAGTCTGTTACAGTGGACGGTGCCAGCCTGCACAGGCCTAGGCCACTGTCTGCTGTGGTTTGCAGCCACTGCCCCCTCCACCACCTGTACCCTTCCGCCAACATGCAGACATGTCCCTATCTGGAAAAAAGGATATGACCTGATTGAGTTGTGGCACTCCAGGACTGAATTTGGGGGACTTGGCTGTCGGTAATGCCCATTGTTATGGTTTGTGTGTGGTGTAGGGTAAAATATAGGTGTTGGAACCATGCTTATGTTCTCTGCCATACAGGAGTGTCTGTACTATCACTGTTTAGTGGTGGGTAAAATTATGGGGACTGAGTTGGCAGGAGCCCCAGCTGGGGTTTGAACCTGTGATCATCTGGTCCTACAGGCACTGGCTGTGTCTGCTGCACCACACTGTGGCCACAGAGACAGTGCAGTCTCTGGAGATAGGAAACCTGGCCGCACGAGTCAAACACCCTGCTCTGCGCAATTTTACTGTGGGCTCGTTTACCTTGTATGGGGACAGGGGTGCAATTAAACCTCATAAATGGCCTCCAAAAGAAGAGGACAAAAACCAAAGCCAAACTGGGCAACAGTGATATCAATGGGCAACATGAAAAACACTCCCAGGAAAGCTGCATTGACATGCAGTGATATTTGAAAGGGTCTACGGAGCGTAGACCCTTCCAAAAATCATTTCTTTTTTTTGGAGCTTTCCTGGGAGTCTTTTTTATGGTTGCCCATTAATATCACTGTTGCCCAGCTGGATTATAATTTATTTGACATTTGTTGTGGTCATTTTCAATTTATATTTGCTATTTTGTTGTGTGCACATGTATCACACTGCTCACGTAATGCAGGTTTCCCCGGTTTTGCTGTACATTGCTGACGGAATTGGTTTCTCTTCCCTTTAAATCGGCTCTAACTCGAGGGTTTCACTCGCGGTGTTTTTCATGCCGAAATTGAGCCCCGCTCCTGTGCGGGGAGCCTCTCCCCTCCCACTCTCCACCCATTTACCCCATCCCCCCGCCCCTCGGAAGCCTTCCTCCGCCCTCCGTAAGCGTTTCCTCGCCTCTATCGCACATGAGCACCCCGCACACGTGCGGCGGCCCGTTAATGTGATGCGCACGCATGCGTGGCGCTTAAGAGCTCTTAAATGCATCATTAGGGTCCACTCTTGTACGCCGTGCACGTGTGCGCGGTTTAGTAAACATACCCCTTAGTCCCACTGAATAATATGAGACCTAGTTACATATTTAAAATTAAATCTCTCAAAACAATATGCTTGTTATTTTGATCATCAATACAAACAGAATTTTGCACAATTTGAATTTTGTTTGCAGAATTCCAGCAGTAGTTATTTGCATCTTTGTTTTCCTACTTTCCCAGCTTCTTTTAGCTTTTTTGAATATTGTTGCTTGTCATCCTCTTTCTGTGATCTCTGTATGTTATGAAGACCACCTTATTGTTCTTTACCTTTTCAGCTATTTCTTTTGAGAATCATAGCAGCCTCCTTTTACTTTTACATTTATTTACTTTCCCAACAAAAAGGTTTGTTGCCTTTAAAATATCCCCTTTCAGCCCTATTACATCCCCCAATTGTTCCCATCCTGCCTCCTTGAATACTCCTTGAAGTATTCTCACATCTTGACAAAGTTAGTTTTTCTAAAATCTAAGACGCTCACGTTTGAATGAACCATCTCCGGCATTGTCCTAATACTGAGTCACATCATCAATCTCTAAAAAACTAAACAAACAAATCATAACAATTTCATTCTGGATCAGACCAATGGTCCATGAAGCCTAGCATAGTCCAACAGAGGACAAAATGGTCAATTGGATCTACGCAACAGATCCTCATTCAAAAAAGCACAATAAGGTTGTATGTCTCATCCACTGGGTGCCTGGGTGAGAATGTTCACAGTCTTGGCAAAGGCATAAATCAATATGATTTGCAAGGGATTGTGGGAAATGCAGTCCATTCACACCAGACACAGCCGCTCACAATAATTAGTTGTGCTTGAGTGTAAAGCCAATAAGATATTTATTTATGGGGTTATTTCTCCCAACACAGATATGCTTGGTAGCACATAAAACAGGATACTTGCTTTCAGTGTTAAACTTAGAAAAACAAAATCAGGAAAACAACAGCTGAACTTGTCAGGCAATCAAAGCAAAAGAATAAAGACCAGGATGGTAACAGAATGGTATTTTCTGTAGGCTTTAGCTAATATTTTCTTAGCAGTGCCTCAATCAACAAAAAAACCCCACAAAGTAGGGAAAAACTGTTCTTTTCAGGTTAACTTCTTATATCTTCACACATAGACTCAGAAGTGATTTCCTCAGAGCTCACAAGCAATTAGGTAAGGCTCAATTGCTAGCAGTTACCCAGCTGAAACCCCTTAGCTGGCTTGCTTTCTACTGCGTGGCTCAAATCCTACTCAGGAGCTTTTCTGAGTAGATTAAAGAACAAGTTTGTATTTCTTTGTGATGGTTGTTGTACTTTGTAACAGTAAATTACCAAAGGAGTTTAGACAAAGAGCAATCCATGTATTCACAGCCTGCATCTGCAACCCCTCCCCCTTCTTCAACAATCATGGGTTCAATATCATGGATTGGTACAGAGGAATTTCTCAATGGAGCACTCTCAGGAGAATACTTGTTTCCCTGCTATCTTTCAAGGGTATAGCTAGGGCATAGATCAGTGTTCATACCTGAGCTTCCATTGCTGTTAGAGTTCCTCTCTAAATAGCCTGGCCAGTATGTAGTCCAGTTCTTATGTCCAGCCTTCCAATCCAGATCCCTGGACACTGGATCTCTCTTCACATACCTTCTGGCATGGGTCTTAGGGTCCCTTCCACGTGCAGCCATCTCCCTCACAGGTACCGTCTGGAGATTCCTAGCTCTGCAGCACCACTCCTCTGGTTTTCCCCAGTCCAATGGTGTATGCTGGCCTTTTGAATGTCTCCTAGTATACGTACTGCTCTGGACTCCTTTAGACCTCCCAAATGCTTTTCTCTTCTTTCTTCCAAAGGGTTTCTTGCCCTCTCTGTCCGTCCGCTCTGGCTTCTGCTTCTGATGATCCTCCAGATGATGAAGCTGTCCAAGATGAATCTGAGGATGTCCAAGCTGAATCTGAGGATGTCAAAGCTGAATCTGAGGATGATTCTCTGTAGAATAAACTCTACCTTTATTCTGCTTAGATGAGTGCTCCACCCTAGCACAGCGCAGCTGTGCTGAATCAGGCCCTGCCCTTTGAGATGAGTGCTTAGGGATTACCTCATAGCCCTCCTGATTGAACACACGTTTCCCCACTTCAGCTCCTCTAATGGCTGTTGGAAACCTGGTGCATTCTGGGACTGGTAGTCTTTTATGGAAATCTTCTGTTTTTTTATTTCTACCAGAACTGACAGGTTGCTTGTTCAGAGTCACTTCACCTTTACTATAGCTCCTTCCTGAGCTATGATAAGCTTCCTTATCACACACTGCAACCGATTAAAAGGCAGGTTTAGCAGGTCTGAACATCCAATCCCAACATCCAGACCCGTTAAATGACTGGGCAGCCTGTTGGGGTCAGAGCTCCCCATAGGCATAGGCGATTTGTACAGGGAGCTCTGTTCGTAGGAGGGAGGGGGTGGTGGGTGGAGGTGGGCGAGGGCGGGCGGTGGGCGAGAGTGACACCAGATGCACAGGACCAATTCTGAGGTCGGCCATGTACGTCCAGGGTTGCCCACAAAGATGGGGGACTTATTTCACCTCGGAGGTAGAATACGTCCCCCTGGATATTGAGGTACTAAGGTGAGAGGGTACAGGAGGATCCTTGCAGCCCAATCCCGGCCATGGGAAGCCAGATCAGGGATCAGGCTGTGGGGAAAGGACATTGTCTCTGGTGGCTGGGGATCACAGCTTCTGAATGGAGCCACAGTACCATGGTGACGAGATACTATGGTACTGCAGCTCCATTTAGGAGCCTGGCTGTGCTAGACAGCGATAGGCAGGACATGTCGCCGATCAAAATGGGGGCACAGCCTGCACATCCAGGCCAGTAGACCCTATTCTGATCCATTAGGGACTAGATGTGCCTGCAGAATCAGAATCGGATCTACCTTTGTACATCCTGATTCTGATCGGCAGTCCAGGGGCTGGACGGTCCATACAGAATCGGTCTCTAGGTCTACATAATAATTATAATTAATGGATCCAGGGGTAGTAGAACACCTTTTTGTTTTGAGGGAGCCAAATAATTTAATCTATGGCCCGACCTTGACTTCTCTATGCTGATGCTGAGTTGGGATAAATATTTGTTAGCTGTGGGCCCATTTCTTGGTACTTCAGAAACTTCTGCCTTTCCCCGTGACTCACAGAATAATCGCTTGGAACCGACACCTTGGTGTTTTTCTCCTTTACCACTATGTCAGGTTTCCTCGCATCAAGTTTCTTATCCATCAGAATGAGAATATCCCAGGTGATTATAACCTCTTAATTCTCTGTAATTCTCTTAGGATCAGGATCCCAGTGCTTTTCAGGTACAGTGATGTTGTAGTGTTTACAGAGTTTCCAATTTATGTATATAAATTTCCTACCATCAGAACTTCACAGCCACTATTAGGTGAGTCACTTTTTCCAGCTCTTTCTTACAAAATTGACATATGTCTATTTTGATAGTTTTTTCAATGCTCACTGTAAACCATCTCATCTGTAATCCGCTGTCTTGGGCTGTAACTATTAATCTCTCATCCTTCGGTTTCAGTTCACCATTCATGTGTCTGTCCTTCACCATTCATGTGTCTGTCCTTGATTGATAAAAGGTTGCACATTTGCCACTTGTTTTTCCTCATTTGCTGATCTAAATCTTTGAAGAGTTTTTTTCTCTTGTTTTGAAAATTCTGTTGCTTCCTTTCCTGAGAGTGCTTGTGCATTCTCACTCATTCTGTTGGATTGCCCATCCCCGCTATTCATGGTTCAGAATAACCCCCTTAATGTTTGCCATTTCTGTTCATTGACTCTTTGAATAACTATTAAAAAAAAAAAACAAGCAGTCAGCAAGACCCAAAATATAATTTATGGGCTCTTTCACTAAAGTGTAGTAAATTGTCACATTTACCACACAGTAATTACACAGATGGAGTGGAGGAGTAGCCTAGTGGTTAGCACAACTGCCTCATATCCAGAATATCAAGGGTTTGATTCCCACTAGCACTCCTTCTGACCTTGGGCAAGTCACTTTACTCTCCATTGCCTTGGAAGAAAAGGCTGGCAATCTACTTCTAGTGAAACATTGCCAAGAAAACCCAGAGGTAACTGGGGTTACTATGAGTCAACACTGACTTGATGGCACTTAAAAAAACAATTACACAGATAATTGTGTGGTAACTAAAAAGTCTCTGTGTTAACTGTTTGGGGTGTTCCCAGCATCTGGCTATGCAGTTAACACAGAGAAAGTAAACTTAATGCATGTTAAGCAAGGTTACTTACCTGTAACAGGGGTTCTCTGAGGACAGCAGGATAAGTCAGACACATCTAGTGATGTCATCCAACAGTGCCATACACAGAAGTACTCTCCATAGTTCAGAAAGGCAAAGCCTCTCTGAGCATGAGCTCTAGTGGCCCAGCCCACCCTTAGCCAGCCAGTATGTCCCAAGCTGTGACCCTGCTACTAGGCAGGTGGGCCCCAGTTTGAGATGCTGACTCTCTCCAGGGGAGGTGGGTGGATATGTGCGGCTGACTTATCCTGCTGTCCTTGGAGAACCCCTCTTATAGGTAAGTAACTTTGCTTTCTCCAAGGTCAAGCAGGATGAAGCAGTCACACCTGGTGCCTCCCCAGCTATGTCCCTGTGCTGCAGGGGATGGGAGGAGGCTGAAGTCATGCCAGGTAGAAGAATGGGTTGTGGAGCTCTTACCTTTGGGAAAAATGTTTTTCTGGGCACAACAGGCAATGGTAGAATACCCGTGCAAGCAACAACCACACCTCCGAAGAACACATGCAATAACTACTTATGCAACAATATCAACAAAGTGGTACATGCCCCTCATTGTATCACAATGCAACAACAAGGTGTTACTTGTGCAACAACAGTCCTATGGTGTTAGTCGCATGTGGTAAGGCAACTGTGTACAACATTATAGTGAAAACATCATAGTAATGAGTAAGGTATACCCAGGTAATGTGCAACAACAATGTATCGACATGTTTGATAGTCCAGCCATACCCTGCATCCAGGGTGTGTGGCCCCACTCCCTGCATGCCTGAGTGACCTATTGGTCTTCTGCGGCTGGAGTCTCTAATGTGGCCAGGACTGCTCGGCCAAGGCAGTATCTCTCCATGCCTCAAGTTCAAGGCAGTAGTGTGTCTGGAATGTATGGGCGGAAGACCAGGTGGCAGCCTTACAGATGCCCATTGCCGGCATGTTGTGCAGGCTGGTGATGGTGGGGGCAAGTGCCTGTTTGTTCATTGTGTGACCTGGGCTCCTGCCTGGTCTAGGCAGCAGGAGGGTCTGCTTTGTGACCGGGCATCCTGATCTATTAGGATCACAGGGGACGCAGAGTTGAGTCCCGTTGTGGCTGGTGTGCTGTCCCGTGTCAGTGGATGCATAGGCCCCTGATGTAGTCCAGGGTGCAGAGCCTTTGTTCCTCTGAGGAGGTGGGGGGGGGGGGAGCTGGGTTGAAGGTCGGCAGCCTGATGGTCTGGTTGATGAGGAAGATGGATGCTACCTTAGGGACATACCATGGATGTGTCCAGAGGGTGGCTCAGTCCTGGTAAAGCTGCGTGTTGGGCAAGTTTGCCACGAGGGCTTGCAGTTTGCTGATCCTCCTGGGGGATGTGATCACTACCAGGAAGAGCTATTTCGGATTGCGTACTTCATTTCCACTGTTTGCATGAGCTCGAATGATGATTGCATTCTCTAGGCCCCTCATGAGGCATGTAGCTCTCTCCGACGTGGCTGTGGAAAGTGTGTAGCTCAGATGGACAATGTTTTTAGGCCACTTTTGAAGAGTGAGGTGAAGTACTGTAGGATTTGTACCACCAGGCAGTAGAAGGGATCCAGTTACCGCAATGCGCAGTGGGTGCTAAAGCGTTGCCATTTCAAGTTGTAGGGCTTCCATTGATGGGCGCCTGGCTGTCGGTACCAGTACCACTTGCTGTACCTTGGAGGGTGAGTTGAAATATGACAGGGTTAACCTCTCAGTGCAAGTGTGGTAGGTGGGGTTTGAGGGCCCCCCCGCCAGCCCACATGATGAGATCCGGCCACAGAGGGAGGTGTCCAATGCCAGGTTACAGAGATAGTGAAACCACATCTTCCTGGGCTAGTGGTGTATGATGAGAATGGCCTAAGCTTTGCCCTGGATGGTGTGTTGCAGAATCCTTGATATGAGCAGTGCGGGGCGGAAGTCATAATCTAGGGACCACTCACCCCAGGACATATCAAAGGCATCCTTGGCGAGACTTCGGGTGGATGGACACTTCGAGCAGAAACAGGGACACTTCACATTTTTCTCCACGGCAAAGAGGTCGACTTGTGGGCATCGCCACTGCCATTGGAGGGGTAGGGAGGATGCCATGAGGGTCAACTTGTGTAAGTCTAGTTGGTGGCGAAGCTTGTCCAGGGCATGGGCCTGCCCAGGGACCACTAAAGGAAGGCAGGACAGGTGGGCTAGTCCACCATGGCCAGTCACTTCAGGTGGGGCTAGTCCAGCATCAGCCAGTCACCAATTTAAAGGCACCATGGAGAAGGACTCCTTGTAATGAGTGTCCTCGCGGCTGGTTATCCAAGGCCAGGGCACTGTGGTATCCAATGTGTCCTGCCAACTGCAGTGGAGGACAGCAGTTGGCAGGTCCCCCTCTAGAAGCCATGAGAAGGTAGAAGGACTAGGGAAGGGAGCTGTGATGTAGGCCATATAAGGCAATATCCTGTCTCTCTCAGTTTTTTGTTTTTTAGTGGTGGTACATCTTGAGCAGCTTTGTGAGCTGGTGTTTGGTCACTGAATTGTCTGCATGTTTATTTATTTAGACAGTTTTGTATACCGCCTTATCCTTCAATAAAAGCAGTTACAACACAATTGGGGGATACATTTAACACACAGGGATATGAGACACATACACTAATACTTACAGGGAACATGGGCAATGGAGGGTTAAGTGGCTTGCCCAAGACCACAAGGAGCATCTGTGGGACTAGAAACCCCAGTCCTTCTGGCCCAAGGTTGCTGTCCTCTAGTGGGATTTGAACCTCTGACCTTCCGGCCTGAAGTACCTTGCCCCAACCACTAGGCTACTCCTCCCTCCATGTAGTTGTTGAGTCGGGTTGTTGACCTGTTAGATTGAGGTCTTTTGGATAACATGTTGAGCGACTGAAATATACAAAAGTCATATTGTTTTTAATCTTGGCTCTGGTTTGTATATTTAATTTTGGTGCAGTATTTTAGCTGCACCAAGAAGGAGATCCAATTGCACCTGAGTGGCTAGGCCAGGGATGAACAGTGGTTTCAAACACTGACTGGCCTTACTTACTGCCTGCTGTCACCAAACAGACCTGGGTGTGGTTGCCAATGAGCTGAGCCATTCTAGGTAGACTACCTTGGATTGGTTAGTTGGCATTCCTGATGGGGATGTATTGCTCCCTTTAGAATCAGGGCACTAAGTGATCTGGACTGTGTCAGGGAAAACTTACTCTCAGTGTCCCTAGGTGCAAGCTGGTTGAGGTTCAAGGTGGGGTCATGGATTCCACATCACTGGAGGCTCACATGGTCAAGTAAGATGTTGCTGGTCCTAGGTGTTGCTGGTCCAGAGCCTGAAGGAGCTCTGGTGGGAGTCGAACCCTGGCATTTGTAAGTGCCTTCAAACCAAGCTGACTCCTGGTAACTCAGCAGCCCCCTGTTTTTTTGTATTTTTGTTTTAGGGTAAGTGACCTGCCTAAGGCCATAAGGAGTGCTGGTAGGGACTGAACACAGAACTCCTGGGTTATAGACTGCTGCTCTAACCACTACCTTAGGCTACCCTTGCACCCACAAGAGAAGCAGATTGACATCTGGCTACACCATTTGGGGCAGGTATGCTCACCAGTATATCCCCGAAGGTGGCGGGTGCCCGGTGGTGGTTCGGGAGCTCCAGATGCCACCATCTTGGTCTCTGCTACATGGTAGGGTAGCTATGATCAGTCCCACAGAAGGTGCAGACCTCTTGTGGAGGTGGGGGAGAATATGAACATCCATCAGCAGAGGCCATCCCCTTAGCGCTGGATCATGGTCTACTGTTGCCTGGCCAGCAACTTACTGGGCAAGCCATCACATCCCTGTTGGTGCGCCTGAAGCAGGGATGGTACCCAAAACTCCAATATCCCTGTTCCCCCCATGCAAGGAGATCTAAGTAGGAAGATTCAACATGAATCCTTTAACTGGGAGAGAGAATGTGCTGGAGGCTCTAGGTTAAACCCTCCACAAGACATTTCATTTCACGAAGGAGCCTGAAGTTGAGCTGCTGACCCCTGTTATTTGGATGCCGTGCCTGGAGACCCCATCACCATGCTGCTTCTGCTTCAGAGGTGCTCCCTCTTGGCAGCTCCCTCTCCTGTGCCCTGGCACATGGGGCCACTCCCTGAATCACTGACGCCAGAGGACTCACCTCTCTGTGGTGCCATCAGAGTCTCATTGGTGCAGACAGTCTAATCGGCACAAACTTTGCACCAGAAGGAGCAGAGGCGCCAAGACTCCCTTGCAGCTGATGGGGTGGAGACAGGGAATGCAACCTGATGAATGCGTGTCCACTCCACTGTGCACTGCCATTGTCTGGAAGGGTGTTCCAGGCCAAAGAGTCCTCTCTGCATGATCCAGCCACATATGCAAGTGTTTTCAGCCCTCAGACTCAGTGCCACAGTCCGACACTCTGCGCTGAGCAAGGGGCTGCGCATTGGCACCAGCAGAGTGTGCCAGGAGCGATGGCGCTGGGAGGATGAGCTGCTCCAACACTGGCACCCCTGGAGTGGCATAGAGTGATCGGCATTTGTGACGGTCGATCCTGCAGTCATATGTTGCAATGCAAGATGCGGGCCTGCGGCTATTGGGGGCAGGAATAAAACTGCTGCTGTGCTCGATGCAGGAAAAATTGCATACCGCGGCTTCTTCTTCTGGGCTCGGTGCAGGTCCTGCCTGCCGTTTGAAGATGCCTGCAGATCTTGCTTGCCATTTGAGACTGGGGTAGCCAGGAGCCTCCAGAGGTCTTCCTGATGAGCCAGGCTGGGGATAGAGGCCTTTTTAAGCACATACCGTGCCTGATGTTCTCCTAGCTCTGGCAGGGCTCCCTGAACATGGAGGGCTGTCCTTTAGGGAAGTCAGCTGCCTCGCCTCTGGCTGTCCTCGTGGAAGGCGGAGGCCACCGGAGCAGCAATCTTCTGGGGACCTTGCTGCAATTTGCATTGTGAGGGCCAAACACACAGCTGGCAGGCAGAGGGAGGAGTTAGAAGATGAACTGGAAGAACTGGCCTACTTATGTTCCTCTGAGGTCCCACTGAGGGCTGAGCACATGGCCGATGGTCAGAAGGAAGAATTGCTGGGAAGTCTTCGCTAATCTGGGAAATCCTTGCTAATCTGGAGTAAGGTAAATGGAAACAATAAAGGAGTTTAATATTAGTGCATTTTGATAATGATAGAAAGAGGAGAAGAATCCATCTGCATGGCTGGGTGGATAGAATAAACTGGCTGGCTAGGGGAGGGTCTCTGGGTTGGACCACTAGGGCCTTCCTGAGCTATGGAGAGTAGTTCCATGTATGACCCCATCAGATGACGTCACCAGGTGTGGCTGACTTATCCTGCTTGTCCTTGGAGAAAGTGCATTCCAGAAAATGTGAATGCCCTTAAAGCTACCTACTGAGGTGGCAGTAAGCAAACTGCATTGTCTGATGCATTAACAGTTAGTACTTCAAACCTTTCCTGAATGCAAGAGTAGCTTAGCAGGTGTGTCAATAGACTCCTTTCCAAAGAAGTCATGGTTCAAATTCTGCTGCTGTGCTTAGTGATTGTTTGTACGTCAATTAACTCTTCATTGCCTCAAATACAAAATTAGGCTTTAAGACCTCTAGAGAAAGGAAAATATTGACTATGCAATATGCATAAATGTAAGTCAATTAGAATTACTCCTGAAAAGATATGAGTTAGATTAAATAAATACAAGGCACAGTACCATCATGTTCCATGCTAAGTGTGAAGCCATTGGCTTCAACTGTATGTGCATGTATATCAGAAATAGGAAACTCAAACGTTAGGATCAACATAGGGCAAACTGATTCAAAAAGTGTGTGAGTTCTCTTGTATTTTTAAATAGGTTATCCTTTGTCTAGACTTAAATTCCTGCAACATCTTAGGGAGGGGGAGAAAAGCAAAACTTTACAGAAAAAATATATAAACCAAAAACAAAATTCTTGAAATATTTTTGTTAATTCAATGAAGTACTTTTAGAGGAAAGAATTATACAGGCCAATTAAAGAAAAAGTACCTGTTTACCTAAATTAGCCAGTGAAAGTTCACTTTTTCCCAGCCACAGTGTCTCCATGGGAAAGGTCTGTGCAGCAGTCTTCTGTATAATCATTTTTGGCAGGGTATGTAAATCAATTATGCATGTTCTCTGCTTAAACTACTAATTTACCAGGCAAGATTTGGTGTTGTATGGTTCTAATGCACACCTGCTAAGTTAGGACAATGAGAATCCCACACAGCAAGCGGTTAACACTGTTCTCATTAGAGATTTTTTTTTTTTTGCTGCAGAATAAGTCTGAAATTTTGGAAAATGCTAATTGAAAAAGAACTGTATCTGTTTCCAATTCTCCAACTGATATCGTGAAAAGAAATATTTGACTGAAAATTTGAATAATATTCCTAAGGCATTACTGCCAGTTTCTAGACAAAGTGTGAATTAGGAAGAAGGTGCTCATGATAGTTTCATTTCAGTGAATAATCTGGACAATAGATATGGAGATCTTTCATTGAACGAACTGAAAGAGCTACTCTTCTTCAGACTTTTGTTTTACAGCAAGATAGATGTCGAGTACAGCCCAGTGGTTAAGGCAGCAGTAGCCTGGGACTGGAAAAGCCAGTGTTCAAATCTCATTAGCACTCCTTGTGTCTTTGGGCAAGTTACTCACCTTCCACTACCTCAGGTGCAAACTTAGATTGTAAGCCCTCTGCGGACAAGGACATGCCTTCTGTACCTGAATGTAACTTGCCTTGATGTGCTACTAGAAAGTCATGAGCTAAATACAAGTAAAGAAATAAGTTGTACTTCTTTCTGTAAGAAAGCTATTCTGTTTTATGATCAGAAAGTTAGGATTTCTTCTGGCTTTAATAAAACAACTTAGGGGTATGTTTACTAAAACCCCGGTAATGTGCGGGCCGCGCTAGTGTGCAGGTGACATATAAGGAGTGGGCGTTTCTTTCTGAAAAAGAAAAACCGGGATTTAAATATGCGCTAAGGTGCGCGGCGCCCATGTGCGCCCCGCACATTAGCGCATGAGAAAGCTGCGCGAGAGGCATAAGTGGCGTGCTGATGTACAAGCAGAAGAACAGAACCCCAGCACAATGGTTAAGGCACTGACCAATGGTGCAAGAATCAGGGGTTCAATCCCCACAGTACCCAATGAAGACAGCTGACTGAGGCATTACTTTAGGAGCCAGTTTAAAATTGGGCAGCATAAGGCGGCACACTGATGGGCATAAGGTGGTGTGCTATTGCTTTAGGAGGCATTTTAATATTGCGAGGCATAAGGCGGCACGCTGATGTGCAAGCCCAGTAACAGAACCACAGCACAATGGTTAAGACACTGACCAATGGTGCAGGGATCAGGAGTTCAATCCCCCACAGTGCCCAATGAACAAGGCTGGCTGAGGCATTACATATTATGGGGAAGATTGCTTTAGGAGGCTTTTTATTTTAATTATCACTACTATCAAATGCACTCTCAAAGCGTGTTAACATAAGGCGCCCCATAAGGCACATTTTAAAGTGCACTGTCCGCCAAGGCACCCTAGAATGTTGCTTATAGGGCGCTTTATAGGGTGCCGTATGAGGTACCGCAAGGTCAGAGTACTGTTTTTGATGGCAGCACTGTGCAGTTTAAGGAATGAAAAGCATAAGTAGGTGCGCTGACATGCAAGGAGGAGCAGCAGTGGAGCACAATGGTTAAGGCACTGACTGCTGATGCAGGGGTCATGAGTTTGCTCCCCAGTGTGCCTAATACGTAAGGCTGGCTGAGGCATCAGCTTTACAATGTGCATTTTGTTTCCTGCAGCACTTTATTTTTATTTTATTAATTGCTGCCAGCAAACACGCCCTCACGTGCCATAATTGAAGGTGCCGTATAAGGCACCCTATAAGGCACTCCATAGGGCACATTATAAAGTGCACTGTCCGCCACGGCACCCTAAAATGTCCCCTAAAGGGCACCCTAGAAGTTGCGTCACAGGATAATGTATAGTGCACCTTACATGGACGGGAACCATAAGGTGCCCTGTAGGGCACCCTATAAAGCGCCCTCAGAGGCACCTTATGGGTACAGTACGCTGAGGGTGTTTTTTGCTGGCAGCAAAAATGTACATTAAAAAGAGATAATGCTTTGGGCAGCCCTATCAAATAACCCCACTGTGGGTTTGAACCCATGACCACTGGTTTCACAGGCAGTGAAGTAACCATTGGGCTACAGCTCTATATCTATGAGCATGCCCCAGGCTGGCTGCAGAGAGTCTGCACTTCACCACACAGACAGTCTGTTGTGGTCACCAGGATAGGGTTAGCACACCCGTACCCATGATGCACTGCACATGCAAATCAGCTGTCCACAGATGAACACAAGATTGGGTATGCACCCCCACAACACCTCGGCCTGTTAGGGGGAACTGACCATGTGCACCCCCACAGCACCTCGGCCTTGTAGGGGGTACAGACCGTGTGTTTTACTGGCACAGAGTAGCTACACACCGTCACATTGTGCGGGTACTGTGCTCACCCTGATGATGCGGTGAGGTGCCCAGCACCAGGTCCACAGCACCTTCCATGTCAGAAATAGGCCATGATGCAGGTCCAAAGCAGTGTTAATGTGTGAGATAAGTAGTTTCTGCAGGAACACCTTGGCTATATCTGTCTGTCTCAGTCAGGTGTAACCCCCATGAACTCCTAGGAGGATTATGTACCACCACTCTTCTCCACCAAGGCTGAGGGTGGTAAACAGGATCTCACATCAACAGATCCACATTCTACCTCTCTGCAATGGTGGCAGTAGAGGGGACCATCAACCCTGGTCCTGCTGTGGAAAAGGCAGTCAATGCAGCTCTGTACATATCCATAACACAATAGCAGACGGACCTTAAGCCTGTATATGCTAAGCTGCACCCCACCGCTATCTGATATTCTCCTGCAGTAAGCCTTCAGCAGCTGCACCCTGCAAGGCGCTCCATCAAGACGCATACCAGCTGCAAACAGTCTGCTAGTTAGTCCATAGTGCATGTTCCTGATGGAAATGCATGCACCCAGAATTGGGATGGCAGCACACACAACAAGCAGATAAGTCATTGACTAGCCCCCAAAAGGAAACCCATAAATATCACATGACAAAAATGCTACATAGCATTATGGGGGTGCCTAGCCATGCTGTCGTCACTGCACAGTAAGGGTGAGAGTGATCTCCCAGCAGGACATACTGAGGTCACCCTGTCTGTGTAGGTGGTGGCCGGGCACTAAAATGGCCCAGCCAGTGCCCTATGCCCTGTGCAGATGCACCCTGGCCAGGCCAACCTGTCTGGCCTATACCCATGGTACCTTGCTCCTCATTATGCACATTGGCAGGCCAATACTGGCAACAGTGCTGGCAGTGTGGGCTGTAGAAGGTGTTTGCAGCCACCACACACTGGATAGACAGACACACACTCCCACACCTAGGCCAGCATTGTGCTACTATAGAGGTGTCTATCAGCCCTGGCCACCACACCAGTCCTGGGAACAGTACAGGAATGGATATGGTATGCAATACTGTTGGGGGTCACTCCCCAGGGTGGTAAACACTGTCAGAGACCAGACCTGAAGCACACACCGCAGACATCCGAAAGATTGTTATGATGGAACTCAATCAGCAAACGGTGCTTAACGTAGAAATCGCTATCTGGCAGTAATCATAACAAACGTTTGATAGCTGTGTACCGTATACCCAGGTGTAGGGTGGCATTGCTAAGGTATGCAAGTGCTAGTATTGGGGGATGCACGCAGGGCCCAATGTCCTGCCTCTCCAGGAGGCATTGGCTAATGGGGCCTGTGGGTGTGGGTGTGTCTGCCCTTGTTGGCTGCTGCTTTACGGCAGAGGTTCCCAACTCCAGTCCTGGTGTGCCAAACACTGTTCGGGTTTTCATGCAGTCCCTCATGAATATGCATGAGCTACATCTGCATACCATGGGGGTGGTGCATAGATATGCAGCACAGGCATCTTTATTGGAGGCAGCATGGAACCTGAATGGTGTTTGGCCCTCCAGGACTGCATTTGGGAGACTCTGCTCTAGGTAATGCACATTTCTATGATGTTTGTGCTGTGTGGGGTAAAATATAGGTGTTTGATCCACGCTTATGTTTTCAGCAATAAAGGTTCAGTCTTTACTACCATGTTTTTTTCATAGGTAAAATAAAGGGATTGGGTTGGCAGGAGCCCCAGCTGGGATTTGAACCTGTGACTTTCTGGTCCTAAAGGCACTGTCTGTGTCTGTTGCACCACCGTCTTAGCACAACAGCAGTGCATTCCCTGGGGAGTCCATGGCTGTTTGTCAGACAGGGCCTGTCTGTTGGAGTGCACTGCACCCAGGTGAAGGGGGCTAGGCCACCGTCTGCTTTGGCCAGCAGCCACTGCCCCCCTCCACCAACGGTACCCCTCCACCACCATGCTGACATGGCCTTATATTGGTGACAGCATCACAGCTGAATGATATGTGGCCCTCCAGGACTGCATTGAGGGGACTGTGGTCTAGGTAATGCGCATGTTTCTGGTGTCTGTGCTCTGTAGGGTAAAATAGAGGTGTTTGGACCATGCTTATGTTCTCTGCAAAAAAGGTTGGTCTTTACTATCACGGTTTAGTGGTGGGTAAAATATGGGGATTGGGTTTGCAGGGCCCCCAGCTGGGACTTGAGCTGCTGACCTTTGGCTCCTGAGCACACTGTCTGCATTCACTGCACCACACTGTGGCCACAGAGACAGTGCAGTCCTTGGAGATAGGAAACCTGGCCAAGGAAATCAGAAACCTTGCTCTGCACAATTTCACTGTGGGCTCATTCACCTTGTATGGAGACAAAAGGGCAAATAAACATTAGAAATGGCCTCGAAAAAAAGGGAAATAAAACATAACCAAGCTGGGCAACAGTGATATCAATGGGCAACAGTAAAAAACACTCCCAGGACAGCTCCAAAAAAAAGTGATTTTTGGAAGGGTCTACGTAGCGTAGACCCTTCAAAAAAATCATTTCCTTTTTTTGGAGCTTTCCTGGGAGTGTTTTTTATTGTTGCCCATTGATATCACTGTTGCCCAGCTGGATTATAATTTTTTAGAATTTTGTTGTGGTCATTTTCTATTTTTATTTGCTATTTTCTTCTGTGCACATGTATCACACTGCTCACGTTTTGTAGGTTTCCCTGGTTTTGCTGTACATTGCTGACAGAAATGGTTTCTCTTAACTTTAAATTGGCTCTACCGCGAGGTTTTCACTCGTGGTATTTTTTTAGTTGAATTTCAGCCCCGCTCCTGTGCGGGGAGCCTCTCCCCTCCCACTCTCCACCCATTGACCCCGTCCCTCCGCCCCTCGGGAGCCTTCCTCCGCCCTCAGAATGCCTTTCCACGCCTCTATCGCACATCAGCGCGCCACGCACTTGTGCGGGCCCGTTAGTGCAGCGCGCACGTGTGCGGGGCACAAAACCGCACTATTACCGTGCGCTAAGGTACCTTAGCGCATGCTCAAGGGCGCCCCGCACAATTGCGCGGTTTAGTAAACATACCCCTTAGAGTCAGGGCCCATGCAAGGATATTGAGCAATCTAAACAAACCTTCAGTCATTATTAAACTCAACAATCACGATCATCCCAACACCATGCATCCCATAACAATCCTGTAAAAATGCATAACTAGACATCCTATGTTTAAATACTAAACGTTGTTTTTCATGAATGTGTGCGCCCACTCTTCCTGCAAGTAAAAGAATGTGGTGATGGCCTTTGAAGTTTCTGTTGCTGTCAGGATCTATTATTTTAGACTGCTACTCACCTTTGCTGACCCCTAGAAGCTGCTGCCCTAGATGACCCGCTAGACCTGCCTAATGATATGGTCATCCCTATTTAGAGCAAATAATAGGCCTTTTTAGAAAATGCTTTAACAATTTGTCTTAACGGGGACAAGTTTCTATTTGAAATTTCTGTGAATGCGTATTTATTCTATGTAAGGGACGTGAAAGCCCTGCTAGAAAAGCATGAAGCCAATGGTAATACTGCACTAGAGACTGGACTAAATGATTGGATTAATGATATGGTCATACTAAAAAAGCTGAGAATTTGCATTGATCCAAAGTTTCAAACAGGATACTGGGCTTGATGGATCTTTGGTTTGAACCAGTATGACATAGCTTTTGTTCATATGTTAGGTCCTCCTTTGATAGCAATGAATCCTGAGTCTGAGAAGCTTAAAATATTGTGGGCCTACTGTTGTGCCAACTTTTACTTTGACCTCTGTTAACCACCCAGATACCCTTGGGTCTTGGGCATATAGAAAGTTTAAAATAAACATAAACAAACAAGTTTTACATAAAGGATTTGTATGTCACTAGTTGCCAATGCCTAGTAACCAGGCCTTTTTCCTTTGAATGAGCCCCCTGAGATATGGGAGGGTGTAAATAGCTTGCTTAGAAAGCAGAGCAGCTCTTCTCTGCTCTGATCTGTCTGATTCAGTCTCATTCCCCTCTCTCCTATTTTCTGAAAGGGACAGGAGGTGGGATGATTTAGAAAGGAAAGTAGCTCTAGTAGAATACCAAGGGCGGGGTGGTAGGCACGGCCTGCCCTAGGTACCAGCCAGGAGGGGTTGCACCACCTCTGGCCCACATGGCAGAGCCAGCACAGCAAACTGATCTTAATGCCAGCAGCCCACAGCAACGAAGCAGCAGCATTTATTTTAAAGTGTCCCAGTGTGGCCCAGATGACATCCCTGGGAGGCATGGAGCTAACTCCCGGTTGTGTCCCAAACACTGCTTTCTCAGCTGGCACAAGCACATTCACAAATCTGCCCAGTCACAGCTTGCCTCTTATCTCTGACTCTCACTGTCTCTTAAGAACTCTCAACCATCTCCTCAAGATACCTCTGCCTTCGAACCCTCCCTCCTTTTCTGCCTAGACCCTGGCTGACTACTTCCATGACAAAATCCACAAGATCACACTCCAATTCTCCACGAGGTCAGCTACTTTCCTCTACTTCCCCTCTTCACTCACAACCTTTCCACTCTACCTCTACTACCCTTTCTTCCTTTTCTATGATCTCTGAGGAGAAAACCACTCATCTTCTTTCCTCATCCAAACTCACTACCTGCTCCTCTGATCCTGTTTCCACCCACCTCCTTAGCTCCATCTCCTCCACTGTACTCCCTTCCATCTCTGATATTCTCAACCTATTGTTCTCCACTGCAACCTTCCCTGCAGCCTTCAAGCAAGAAACCCTCACTAGACCCTACCTATCCTTCTCACTATTGACCCATCTCCCTCCTCCCCTTCATTTCTAAATGACTTGAATGTGCAGTTAACTACTGTTGCTTCCACTTTCTCTCCTCTCAAGCCCTTCTGGATCCTCTACAATCTGGTTTTTGTCCTTTACATTCTACCAAAACAGCTCTTGCCAAAGTCTCCAGTAACCTGTTCCTGGCAAAATCCAAGGGCCTTTACTCAATTCTCATCCTTCTTGACCTTTCTGCTGCTTTTGACACTATTGACCACACCTTCTCCTTGATATCTTGCCTTCTCTAGGTTTTAAGGGCTCTGTGCTATCCTGGCTCTCCTCTTATCTTTCCCATCGCTCTTTCAGTGTTTATTCTGGTGGATCCTCCTCTACTGCTATCCCACTCTCAGTTAGTGTACCCCAAGGATCTGTCTTGGGTCCACTCCTTTTCTCTCTCTATACACAGTCCCTTGGTGCACTTATTTCTTCCCATGGCTTTTAGTACCATCTTTACGCTGATGACCCCCAGATCTACCTCTCTGCACCTGGAATCTCTCCAGCAATCCAGGCCAGGATCTCTGCCTGCCTTTCTGACATTGCTACATGGATGTCTCACTGCCACTTGAAACTGAACGTGGCCAAAACTGAGCTTCTTATTTTAACCCATAAACCCTTCTCTCCCCTTCCTTTTTTCTCAGTCACTGTGGATAACTCACTACTCCTCCCTGTCTCTTCAACTTGCAACCTTGGGGTTGTCTTTGACTCCTCTCTCTCCTTCTCCACAAACATCCAACTGATAGCTAAAATCTGCCGTTTCTTTCTCTACAGCATCAACAAAAGTCACCCATTCCTTTCTCAACACACTACTAAGACACTTATGCGTTCCTTAGTCATGTCCTGTCTATACTATTGTAACCTACGCCTTACTAGTCTCCCTCTGAATCAACTATCTCCCCTTCAATCTGTTCAACACTCTGCTGCACAGCTAATCTTCCACCAGCCTTGTCATGCTCATATTACCCCTCTTTTCAAGTCACTTCATTGGTTCCCTATCCTTTTCTGTATCCAGTTCAAACTTCTTCTGCTGACCTATAAGTGCATTCACACTGCAGTTCCTCACTACCTTTCCTTTCTTATCTCTCTCTATACCCCTCCTTGGGAACTCCGCTCTTCTGGCAAATCCCTTCTATGTGCCCTTCTCTTCTATTGCTAAATCCAGACTTCACTCCTTTTACCTTTCTGTTCCTTATGCCCGGAACAAAATATTTGAGTCTGTATGTCAGGTGCCTTCTCTGGCCCTTTTCAAATCCAGGCAGAAAATTCACCTCTTTGCTGCCTCTTTTGGGTCTTGACTCACCTGGTCTCCTCTGTGTTTCCTTACCTCCTTCTCCTAGATGTATTCTGTGTCTACAGCTACTGTGTTGTCCGTCTTGACTAGATTGTAAGCTCTGATGAGCAGGGACCGTCTTTACATGTGTCTGTGCAGCACTGCATACGTCTTGTAGCATTATACAAATGCTCAATAGTAGTCACAGCTGCACTCCTCAAACAAGGTTTTCCTCTCCTTAGCTTCCTAAAACTTTAATGTGTATGTATATTGCTCGTGTGCATTCATACCATTAATTAATGTGCATACAATTGATTTATGTGCTTAAAAACATTCTAGTGCACATACAATGCCTGTGCAAAGAACAAATAGGTAAAAAGGCATGAAAAATTTCCAAAATTCTAAAAAAAGTTGTTTAAAACAAGCATAAACCAAACCTTTTTTGGCAGTGCACATCCCTATTCAGTATGGAGGTCATTATAGAAACCGAATAAGGGTTTGTACGCATGCTGGGGACTAAATGGGTAGCAGCGATTTCTGATGCTACCCGCTTAGCCTTCTGCGCCTTAAAGATAGGCAAGGTTTTTCCTCTCCTATCTTAACTCTCACTTAACCCTCCATTGCCTCAGGTACGCTTAGATTGTGAGCCCTTTGGGGACGAGGGAATAAAATGTGCCTGTTAGCATAAGTTATACACAGGGTAAAGGGCAGTATATCAAGTGACTAAACCATAAACCATAACACCGTCCCATTCTGCTGCTGTCCAGATGGGTGATTTGTTTTGGTCTGGCACCTCAGCTTAAACCTGTCCATCCTGGGAGACCCTGCCAGTAGTTAAGCTACCAATAGCTTAGCCCTCAGCATCAGTGATGCACACAAGCCCTCACAGCACGACAAGCTGCAAACCATAGTTAATAAACATTTAAAAAGAAACACCCTACTTATAAGCTTTTAGCGCTTCCGATGTAAAATGCTGTCCTTATTATATCCTTCATTCTCAGGTCGTTATTATATCCCAGTCTCCAGGTCCTTATTAAATCCTTCATTCTCAGGTCGTTATTATATCCCAGTCTCCGGGTCCTTATTATATCCTTCATTCTCAGGTCGTTATTATATCCCAGTCTCCGGGTCCTTATTATATTTTATTTATTTTATTTTTTATTTTATTTATTAACAATTCTTATATACCGCACTATTAGACATCAGCGCGGTTTACATTAAACAGAAAACATCCAACAGTTTACATCTGTCTGGTCATTACATTTAACAGGAGGTATAACTTGGCGAAATAGGGGAAACTAAATACAGTGGTGGTTTATCTATTAGGGGATATCATGGGTAACTATATACAAAGTGTTACCAACAGTGTATGGAACTGTTTGTTATCTACAGAGTAAAGTTGGCCTGTTGCGAGGGTCTATCCTTTTGGCCACTCCTGCTATTCACCTGATGGTTGTGATCGGAGCTGTCAGTGAGATATTTGAGGAAGAGGAAATGTTTTAGCTCCTTTCTGAACTGACTCAAATTGGTCATTGCTCTGATTTGTGCTGGTAAGGTGTTCCATAGGTTTGGGGCGCAGAGTCGGAAGGCTCTGCTAGATGTTGATCTGTTGCATCTTGTGGTTTCTATTGGGATGACCAGCGTGTTCAATTCTGCTGTTCTTCGCAGCCTGTTTGGTGCAAGTAGTTGTATGAGGTTGGAGAGGGAGGAAGAGGTGAGTCCCATAGCCGCTTTGAACGTTAGCAGCAAAGTCTTGAAACTAATCCTTGCTTGGATGGGGAGCCAGTGTAGCTGTTTTAGAAGGGGTGTCATGTGGTCTCTCCTGGATGCCCCAAGGAGTACTCTCGCTGCACTGTTCATGGCCAGCTGCAGGGGGTTCAGGGTGGACTGGGGGAGTCCTTGTAGTATGGAATTTGAGAAGTCGAAGTGGGGAAGTATAAGAGCTTGATAAATGGTCCGGAAATCTTCCGGTTCAAGTAGTGTGCGTAGGTGTCTGAGGGATCTGATTTTAAAGTAGATTGCCTTGACTGTATTGGCTATGTGGTTCTTCATGTCAAGGTGTTGGTCTAGCGTTACTCCAAGGTAACGTATTGCATGTTTCACTTGGAGTTGGGCATCCTTTACGTTAATACAACTAGGAGGAGTGAAGTTGGTGTTCCTCGAGACGAAAAGGACTTCCGTCTTTTTGTGTTGTATTCTCAGATTTTGTGATAGCAGCCACTCTGATATGGTATCAAAGCAGTTAGTCAGCGGAGTGAGGTCTAGGCAATCGAGTGATATTGGCATATATAATAGAACATCATCTGCATATATCATGTAACTGACATTAAAGGATCTGATGATGTCGCAGATGGGTTGAATGTATATATTAAACATCAGTGCAGATAAGGAGGATCCTTGCGGTACACCTTGGCTTTGTTGGAATGGTTCAGATGTATCTCCGTCGACTCGGACATGTTGCCATCTATCGGACAGGTAAGATTTGCACCATTCAAGTGCTGTTCCGCAGATGCCTTTTTCTCTTAGCCGGTAGATAAGAATTTCGTGGTATACTGAGTCAAAAGCCGCTGCTATGTCTAGAAAGACAAGCGCGAAACCCTGGCTTATGTTATCCACACCTGAGATTATGTTGTTGAAGAGGGTTGTGAGCAGTGTTTCTACCCCATGTGACTCTCTGAATCCATGTTGGGCTGGATCCAGCGGGGCAGAGGTGTCTATGTGATCCTGTAATTGCCTGTGCACTATTTTCTCGATGATTTTTGCTAGCATAGGTATGCTAGATATGGGCCTGTAAGATTCTACCTGTTGCGGATCAAGTTTGGTATTCTTTAACAGCGGTCTAACAGAGGTCTGCTTGAGAGTGGATGGGAAATAGCCAGTAGAGAGGGAATGATCTACGATTCTTGCTATAATTGGGGATATATCACATCGCAGGTCCTTTATCCAATGTGCAGGGCAAGGATCTGTGTACGCAGTAGTTGTGTTTAGAGCTAGGATGGTATCCTCAATGGTTTTCTTCGAGGGAGTGGAGAAAGATGTTAGCGATGCTGGGTGGTCTTGTTCATCAGGAGGGTCCGGTATTAATATTTTGTTAGTCTTGCACATTTTGGATTGCATATACGTCGCATAGTCCTGTGGATGGATCCTGCTGTGGAGGTCAGAGGTAGGTTCTTTGGCAAGTGTTTTAACTAAGTTAAACAAGTCGTGAGGTTTATTCAATGAGCGTTTCAGGGTATCTGTGTGGTGTTGTCTGATTTTATCTGCGATGGCTTTTCGATGTTCTGTCAGGTGTTGGATGTAGGCTGATTGGTCACTGCTGGTGCGTGACTTTCTCCAACGTTTTTCTAGCCTTCTTAAAAGAGTTAGTGAGGTTTTTAAATCCGCTGAGAACCATGGGGCTGTTGCTCTCTTCTTTGGGTTCTTGTTCCTTGGGGGGCGGATAGCGATTGTACTGAGTTTACTGTTCCAGGAAGAGATCAACCCATCTAGGTTTAAAGAGGTGTCATCAAAGAGTGTGCTCATTTCGGCGAGGATGCGTTCTCTGTTAAGTGGGTGAAAACTTCTGGTGGCTGAATTAGCAGGCCCGCTTTTATCCGTTTTTGTCCTGCGTGAACAGTTAATGGTAGGCATCTGGAAGGTGATGAGTTTGTGGTCGGTCCATGGGACTGCAGTTATCGATTGTATGATGTTTTGAGGTTGCTCCAATGCTAGCTGTGGCGCGAATATGAGGTCCAGGATATTGCCTCTCTCGTGGGTAGGTTCTTGCACCATTTGCGTGTATCCTAGGCTATCTAGAGCTTCCAGGAATGCAGTTGCTTGAGTTGCATGCAAGGATGGTAGGTTGAGATCTCCTACAATCCAATTAGGTATATTTGGACCCTGGGTGAAAGAAGCCAGATTTATTATGGATGCTAGGTCGTCTGGATCCGCTGATGGTGATCTATAGACCAAGTTTATGGAGCATATGTTGTTTGAAATTGATACCGTTTCTAGATGGTTATTACTGTTGGATTCATCCATTTTAAACTGGAGGTCAGCTTTGGTGATGATGAGTACTCCTCTGCCTTTCTTGTTTTGTCTATGACCGGTGAATGCTGTGAAGTTAGGTGGGAGAAGCTGGTTGAGGATAATATTGTCTTCTGCTGAAAGCCATGTTTCGGTGACCATGAGAATGTCTAGCTTGTGGTGTATTATTATGTCCGTGATCACTGGCCACTTATTTCGAAGCGAGCGGGCATTTATAAGTGCACACTTCAGGCTACTAGGGTAGCAATTTTTAGTTTGTCTAGTTTTCGTGTTGTGTTGTAATGGGACATGTAGTAAGAGGTTGCGGTGCGGGAGGTTTGCTCCACGTGGGTTGTAATAGGAGTCACCTGACCATTTTCTCTCACTAGGTAGTACAATAGGGATGTGATTTTGTGAGGTGGTGAGGGCTAGTATATTGGATGGTAGGGTTACAAAAAGTAGGAAAAGGCACATTAACCTGATGATCAAGTCTTCCATTTTGACTCGGTGGGTAGGAGGCTTTTCGGTAGGCAGATCAAGGGGGTTTCTGGCAAGCTAGGGTTGACTGGATCCTAGCTAGTATGTTGTGCAATTCTCATGTTTTGTGATAGCAGCCACTCTGATATGGATCCTATCTAGTATGTTGTGCAATCGGCAAACAGGTTTAGTGTATCATACAGTAATTTTGCTGGAGACATTCATCTATTATGTATGAGTTAAGTATATGCCTACTCAGAATGAAGCTTAGCAAGGAAGGAAGCAAATAAGACATTTCAAGCTGGTCTAATCTGGTACAACTGTCGGTATTAAAGCACTTTACATACCATCAGTTTAGTTACTTTACATAGTTACTCAGAGAATGAAACTTTCCTGAACCCGTCTTGCTTTGGTGGGTTACCCTTTCTGCATTGAGTGCTAACACTAACTGTGCTGATGGCTGGCAGATTATTAGCTTATCTAGACTAGTACATATGCATGATACGGCAATGAGCTCGTGTAGAGGTTATGAGAGAAAATGTAACATACTGTTGGGTACCTGGTCTTAAATTACCAGTGGTATCTGAGTTCAAGGATGCTGAGCGGTGGTTTCCACTTCCTGGTGTCACCTTTACGGTCCACGCCTAAGGGCCACGCCAAAGGGCCCTCAGGCGCGGGCGCGCCCGATAGCGCTGGAGTTAAATGAGCAAGGCACGGGTCCCGATTGGACCGCCGTGCAAAATGGCTGTTCCCGCCTCCGGCAGCGATGATGGCTCGATCCCGGGTAGGGAGAGCAGCAGGAGCTGGCTGGAGAGCGTCCTTCTTCCTGCGCCCGATAGCGCTGGGGTTAAATGAGCAAGGCACGGGTCCCGATTGGACCGCCGTGCAAAATGGCTGTTCCCGCCTCCGGCAGCGATGATGGCTCGATCCCGGGTAGGGAGAGCAGCAGGAGCTGGCTGGAGAGCGTCCTTCTTCCTGCGCCCGATAGCGCTGGGGTTAAATGAGCAAGGCATGGGTCCCGATTGGACCGCCGTGCAAAATGGCTGTTCCCGCCTCCGGCAGCGATGATGGCTCGATCCCGGGTAGGGAGAGCAGCAGGAGCTGGCTGGAGAGCGTCCTTCTTCCTGCGCCCGATAGCGCTGGGGTTAAATGAGCAAGGCACGGGTCCCGATTGGACCGCCGTGCAAAATGGCTGTTCCCGCCTCCGGCAGCGATGATGGCTCGATCCCGGGTAGGGAGAGCAGCAGGAGCTGGCTGGAGAGCGTCCTTCTTCCTGCGCCCGATAGCGCTGGGGTTAAATGAGCAAGGCACGGGTCCCGATTGGACCGCCGTGCAAAATGGCTGTTCCCGCCTCCGGCAGCGATGATGGCTCGATCCCGGGTAGGGAGAGCAGCAGGAGCTGGCTGGAGAGCGTCCTTCTTCCTGCGCCCGATAGCGCTGGGGTTAAATGAGCAAGGCACGGGTCCCGATTGGACCGCCGTGCAAAATGGCTGTTCCCGCCTCCGGCAGCGATGATGGCTCGATCCCGGGTAGGGAGAGCAGGTAGCATTCTCAGGTCGTTATTATATCCCAGTCTCCGGGTCCTTATTATATCCTTCATTCTCAGGTCGTTATTATATCCCAGTCTCCGGGTCCTTATTATATCCTTCATTCTCAGGTCGTTATTATATCCCAGTCTCCGGGTCCTTATTATATCCTTCATTCTCAGGTCGTTATTATATCCCAGTCTCCGGGTCCTTATTATATCCTTCATTCTCAGGTCGTTATTATATCCCAGTCTCCGGGTCCTTATTATATCCTTCATTCTCAGGTCGTTATTTTATCCCAGTCTCCGGGTCCTTATTTTATCCTTCATTCTCAGGTCATTATTATATCCCAGTCTCCGGGTCCTTATTTTATCCTTCATTCTCAGGTCATTATTATATCCCAGTCTCCGGGTCCTTATTATATCCTTCTTAGCTCTATACCAAGCAACCCCTTTTCCCTCAACCTTCTATGTTTAACTTCTTATTTTACTGTCCCTGTCTCTCCCCTTTCACCTTATATCCCTCCATCATGAATCCTTCATCTAGCCTCTCTGATGAAATAAAATATATGCTTTGCCTCTTAGTATTCATATGTACCATAGTAAGTTTAGAAAATCTGAAATAATTGAAAGGACATTTTAATCTTCTGAAAAAAAAATGTAAATTAAGCTTCTATGTGCCCCCCGCCCTCCCCCACACACAATTTTAATCACTAAGGGGAATAAAACCTCCCAGGTTAGCAAACATTCTTATTCACAAGAAAATCTTTCTCTGAGCCATACTTTTTCTATGGCAATGAAGAATTAATTTAAGCCATGTTACTTACTAATTAGAAGTTCAGCTATTCAAAGCATGACCTTTTCTGTAACCTTTACTTGTAAAGATACTGTGAGAGACACACAGACAGCTGCCAGGCATATGGTTATGCTAGCATGAAAGACATTTGTTGACCCTGTATCTAAAATAAGAAAGATCACCGAATTAAGAAATAAATGAGTTAGATAAAAATGCAAATAAATATTTGAGGAATGACTGTTTTAGGATAGGAGCAGGTGCCTGCTGTTCATATGAATTATTGGCTGTCTTTCAAAAGTCAAAATATTTGCCAACTCTATTGTGGCTTTTGGCACTCTGGATGTTAATGAAAAGGCAGCCCTTCTATGGAATTCTAAAGGATTTTGTTTCTTCTGTAGTTACAATAGACTTAATGCTTGCCCATTTGCACCTCTTGACTTTTCTTTCATCTATTTTTATTCAAATGTTACTAGCCCACATTCAAGCTTGCCTTAATTTTGTGACATTGGCTTCCCTCCTGCTACCAGAAGTTATTCATGTTATTTGGGGATTTTTTTCCCCATTTCAGATGAAATATTTCTGAAGCTTCAATGATCCAGTTTATTATTTTTAAGTAAAAGAAAAAAGAACATTTCATTTCCATTGACAAATATTGTCCACATATTTAATCAGCAAACGAGTGCAGTGCTAGGCAAACTGTTGTATTTATTCTGAACTCCATGGTAGCAAGCTCTTTCAAAAAGTAATCTTTTAGAAAGTAGAAATAAAATATCTTTCTTTGGCTTCCACAATGGATTTCCCGGCTTTAAGGATTAGCCAGTAGGATAATGGATAATGGTGGGATACATTAAGGACTCCTTGCACCTCCCTAGCTGCAGTCAAACATCTTAACAGGTGCTAAAGGGCTTCTTCTAACAATAATGCTTAAGAATGTTTAAATGTATGTTGGCTAAAATAGGATGCTCTTATTATTTTTGTGGCTGTGGGATTCAATCAAATTTGGTCTTGTGGCAAAAAGTCTTTTTTACTGTTCCTTAACCCTTTCTAGGCCGAGCCCAAAACTCTCGGGATCCAAAATTCTGACTAAATATTCCTATCAAATGGTAAATAATACATGACCATAGCAGAAGGAAAATCACTATTAGAACATATTGAATAAGATGGGTACAATTTTCCTGAAATATGCAAAAGTTTTCCCGGCTGCAGAATGTGGATTAAAATTTTAAAGTAGGCCTTCAAAGGGTTTTAAGCAGCAGAAAACACCATGTTCAGCCATTAGTGTACTTCAGACTATTGAGTGTTGTCACAACAAACTCTTCTCCAACTGTCAACCACCTCTATTGTTGTCATAGCAAAAATTGTCCACTTATGATTTCCCATCCTATGTCTTAAATGATTACACTAGTTTCCATCCAAAACAAATTAGAAAAAAATGCTTATCAAAAATTGCCAAACAACAAATGGCAACATTTCTGCAAACAAAAATAGGCAAGGGAATCAGCACTTCAACCCCCCCCCCCCCCAAAAAAAAAGCTCAAAGAGGTGAAGGAGTGGAATAGATCTGTTTACTCTTTACCAGAGATATAAACCATCTTTCTGAACCCAGATTTAAACAAGATAGAAAGTGTGTGCTCTAAGCATTGCATAAAGCCACATTTCACTGAGTGAGTGTCTGAGTGGGGAGTGTACATCTGAGTGATGGGGTGGATAAAGAATGTGGATGGGTTGTATATAATTGGTTAATTGAATTAGTGAATGTCTGGATAAAAGTATAACTGGAAAGAGGGGAAGAATAGTCAGTCCTCCATTTCTTTATTTTTCTTTCTCTCTCGCAACCTGATCTTCTCTTGTCCCTCTTCCTTTTTTTGCATTTAGATTACACCTTTCCAGTAGTAGTTCAAGATGAATTAAATCCCGGTACAATAGGCATTTCCCTATCCCCAGAGGGCTTACATTTTAAGGAGATGATGCAGAAAACGTGTGCTGAATGCGTGCATTACAGAATGTTTACGCATACATGTAAAGCACCCACAATGCACAAGTCTCAATGCACAATGCAGAAAGAAGAGGCCATGCAAATGAAGGGCATGCAAAACCAAGCATATGCAAATATGATATGTACAAAACCCCAGCACTAAGGAAAAAAATCATCGTTAAATGTTGGCATTAGAAATCAGGTAATGCATGCACATGAAAGGAAGCACAAGAAGAAGTTGATAGAGAATGCGCATAATTTTGCGATCCAGTCCCCTGTAGATGTCGTCACACAACAGTGTGCACATTCGTGCATCCACTGTGGTGCATAAATATAAATGCTACAGTATCATGCTTTTCTTTCCAGTTGCAGACTATGCTAAGATACCATGCGTCCACTACAGCGCATAATTATAAACGCTTTCTAACAAGGTTCCTTCTGTAGACTCAGGGATGTCTGGTGAGTACATATCTAGAAGATCCTGGTGTATTTGAGTGGTGGGATTGCAAGCATGCTCAGTTTTACAGTTGTCCCCTTTCTCCTTTCTTTCTGATTTGTAGAGATGCAACATGATTCAGGATCAGATAGTGAGGCTGAACAGACTGCCAGCCAGAGGGCAAAACAGTCTCGCTCTTCGAGGTTTTCAGAGGAGGAAAAGGATGTGTTCTACCGTCGTGTGGTTGCCAATTACCACAATTTATTTCTTGCAAAGAATACAACTAGGCAAAGGAATAAATTGTGGGATCAATTTGCAGCAGAGGTGAATGCCCTAGGGGTGAATGTGTGCACGATGCCACAATGGAAGCACCAGTGAAACGATGTGCTATGTGCAGTAAAAAATAAAGATTGCAATTGAGCGATCACAGCAGAAGACTGGAGTTGGGCCTCCATGTTCCACTGAGTTGACCCCACTGGAACAGTTGATTGCCTCCATTTTTGATCCAGAAGCTCTCAATGGTTTGTCCGGTGGTGTAGACTCAGGGATATCTGGTAAGTACAATTTCTAGAAGAACCAAGTGTATTTGGGTGGAGGGATTGTGAGCATGCTCAATTTTACAGCTATCCCTTTCTCATTGCAGTGTCTGCTTCCATTGCCTCCACCTCTTCCCGTGAGTATACTCACTCAGGATAAACTTGGGCTCGCTGGGCCTAGGAGGAGGATGTCTGAATTAACTCTTCCCCTTGCTCTGTCATTGCCAGGGCTGGCCCGTCCATTGAGCGAGAATGTTTTTTGCACAGGACCCCGCGTTTCAGGGGGCCCCACGCAAAGAACATTCCACTTTAAAAGTAAATAAAAAAAAAAAAGATGGCTGCTGCCACTGCTGCTGCTGCTAACTAATTAATAAGGAACACTTATGTCAAAACCTCTTTCTTTTTTTCATTTATATAAATTATGTTTAAAACAAAATTTTTGTCGGAGCTAGGCCGTAGGAAGGGCTGGGGGAATCCAGACCTCCACCAGGCTGTCAGCTTCTTTTATTTTATTATTGGTTCTTTACCAAAAAAACTTTTTTCACTTATCTCAAATCCTTTGTTGACCGTCCACAAAAGCGTCGCTCTTCAGAAATGTGTATCAGCACGATGTGCACGTTGCGGGGAATTGAACCCTGTGGGAATTGAACCTGCTGCGGCAACAGCAGAATCGAGTATCCCGCGGGGTCACCCCAGCCCGGCAGAATACTCCCTCCCTCCCTGCCTGACTGCTTGCTTGCTTGCCGCCCTCAGTCCCTCTCCGCTTCAGCTTAAAGCCGTGAAGGGAGAGCTTCTCCCTCGCGACTCTGTTAAGCCCACCGGGACAGATGGGAAAATTCCCATGAGCCCCAGCGGGCTTAACAGAGCCGTGAGGGAGAAACTCTCCCTTCACGGCTCTAAGCCGAAGCAGAGAGAGACTGAGGCAGGCAAGCAAGCAGGCAGGGAAGGAGGGAGTGCTCTGCCGGGCAGGGGGGCCCCGCAGGACACTCGATTCTGCTGCTACTGCGGTGGCGGCAGCAGACAGCTTTTTTTTTTAAGTTTTAATTTTCCCTGGGCTGATGGGAGGGAGGGGGGTTAGGACTGGTAATGGGCTGGAGGGGGGTTTAGGACTTGAGGTGGGCTGATGGGGTTAGGACTGGTAATGTGCTGTGGGCTGATGGGGGGAGGTAGGACTGGTAATAGGCTATGGGGGGGCTAGGACTGGAAATGGGCTGATGGGGGGGTTAGGACTTGAGGTGGGCTGATGGGGTTAGGACTGGTAATGTGCTGTGGGCTGATGGGGGGGGTTAGTAATGTAAATTTGCATTGGGCTGATGGGGCTTAGGACTGGTAATGTGTTGTGGGCTTATGAGGGGTTAGGACTGGTAATGTGCTGTGGGCTGATGGGGGGGTTAGGACAGGTAATGGGCTATGGGAGGCTAGGACTGGAAATGGGCTGATGGGGTTAGGACTGGTAATGTGGTGTGGGCTGAATGGGGAGATAGGACTGGTAATAGACTATGGGGGGCTAGGACTGGAAATGGGCTGATGGGGGGGTTAGGCGTGGTAATTTGCTGTGGGCTGATGGGGGGTTAGGACTGGTAATGTGCTGTGGGCTGATGGGGGGTTTAGGACAGGTAATGTGCTATGGGGGGGCTAGGACTGGAAATGGGCTGATGGGGTTAGGACTGGTAATGTGCTGTGGGCTGATGGGGGGTTAGGACTGGTAATAGGCTATGGGGGGCTAGGACTGGAAATGGGCTGATGGGGGTAGGACTTGAGGTGGGCTGATGGGGTTAGGACTGGTAATGTGCTGTGGGCTGATGGGGGGTTAGGACTGGTAATGGGCTATGGGGGGGCTAGGACTGGAAATGGGCTGATGGGGGTTAGGACTTGAGGTGGGCTGAAGGGGTTTGGACTGGTAATGTGCTGTGGGCTGATGGGGGTTAGGACTGGTAATGGGTTGGGCGGTTGCTAGGACTGGAAATGGGCTGAGTGGAAGGGGAGGCTTGAACTGCAAATAGCTGATGGGAGGGGGCTTGGAACGGAAATGGGTTGAGTGGAAGGGGGCTTGAACTGCAAATAGTTGATGGGGAGGGGGCTTGGAATGGAAATGGGCTGTGAGGGGAGGGAGCTAGGACTGGAAATGGACTGAGTGGGGGGAGTGGGGGAGCTAGGATAGGAAATGGGCTGATGGAGTGGCTAGGATAGGTCTGAAAATGGGCTGTTGGGGGGAGCTAAGATTGGAAATGGGCTGTGGTGGTGGCTTGGATTGAAATGGACTCATGGAGGGGCTAGAACTGGAAGTAGGCTCATAGGGGGCTTGGATTGAAATGGGCTGAGTGGAGGGGAGCTAGGATTTGACATGGGCTGATGATGGGCTAGAAAAGGACTAGAAATGGGCTGATGGGGGGTTGGGATTGGAAATGAGCTGATGGAGGGACTCGGATAGGAATGGAAATGGACAGGGGAGCTAGGACTGGAAATGGGCTCATGGGGGGCTAGAACTGGAAATGGGCTGATGCGGGGACTAGAAGGGAACGGATGCTGGAACTAGAAGGGAGCTGATTTTGGAGGAGGATTAGAATGGGATGGGGCTAGGAGAGTGAAATGGAGAGGGGGAAAATATTTTGTGTGGGAGGAAAGAAACATCTACAATTGGCCAGGTATTGGAAGAGTATGTGGGGATTGAGGATGGAGGGGTAAAATTTGAGTGGATGAAATAGGAATGAGGAAAGAGCAAAAGGAGAAAGATTAGTATGTTAAAGCAGATGTAGAGAGAGAATGGAAAAAAAAACCTAGAAGAGAGAAGAAAGGACAAATGGACAGCAGATGATGGAGAGTTAGCAGAAGACACAAAGAAACCAGAAAAAGTGGCTGGAGCAATTGCAACTGAAAAAAAATGCACAAAAGGTAGAAAGATATCTCTTTATTTTCGAATTTATTAAGTGGAATATGTCAGCTCTGGGAAATGTGCATCATTGACGTCTGCGCTTTGTTTAGTAGAAGAGGAAATTAATTTATAGTTTTATTTCTACAGTGTTGTTGTACATTCCAAGTTTGGCTTTTGGGGTTCCCAGTTTAATTATTGTCTTCCTGTTTCTAAATTAAGAACATAAGAACATAAGACATGCCATACTGGGTCAGACCAAGGTCCATCAAGCCCAGTATCCTGTTTCCAACAGTGGCCAATCTAGGTTATACGTACCTAGCAATATCCCCAAAAGACAGGTTCCACAATGCTTGTACTGGGTCAAGCATTGATATCCTGGGTCCCTTTTTAGTAGTGGTTTATGGACCTTTCCTCCAGGAACTTGTCCAAACCTTTTTTAAACCCAGCTATACTAACAGCCCTTACTACATCCTCCGGTAACAGATTCCAGAGTTTGATTACACGTTGAGTGAAAAAATATTTTCTCTTATTTGTCTTAAATAGTTTACCCTGTAGCTTCATTACATGTCCCCTAGTCTTTCTATACTCTGATAGCGTAAACAATTGATCCACGTTTATCCGTTCCACTCCATTCATTAATTTATAGACCTCTATCATATCTCCCCTCAGTCGTCTCATCTCCAGGCTAAAGAGCCTTAACCTTCTTAGCCTCTCTTCATACGAGTAGCCTTCCATCCCCTTCACCAATTTGGTGGCTCTTCTCTGTACTTTTTCTAATAACGCTTTGTCCTTTTTAAGATACGGTGACCAGAATTGCACACAATATACAAGTTGCGGTCGTACCATGGAGCGATACAGAGGCATTATAATATCCTTTGTTTTGTTCTCCATCCCTTTCCTTATGATACCTAGCATTCTATTTGCTTTCTTGGCCGCCGCTGCACACTGGGCGGAGGGTTTTAACATGTTATCCACAATGACTCCTAAATCTTTTTCCTGGGTGGTGGTTTCTAATGTGGAGCCTTGCATTGTGTAACTATAGTGTGGGTTGTTCTTTCCTAGGTGCATAACTTTGCACTTGTCCACATTAAATTTCATCTGCCATTTGGATGCCCAGTCTTCCAATTTATCCAGATCCTCCTGCAGTTTTCCACAATCCTCTTGGGTTTTTACAACTTTAAACAGTTTTGTGTCATCTGCAAATTTGATAACCTCACTAGTTATTCCCTTTTCCAGGTCATTTATGAATATGTCAAAAAGCAGCGGACCCAGTACAGATCCCTGGGGTACTCCACTATTCACCTTTTTCCATTGGGAATATTGGCCATTTAGCCCTACCCTCTGCTTTCTATCTTTTAACCAGTTCCCGATCCACAATAGTACACTATCCCATGACTTTTTAGCTTCGCCAAAAGTCTCTGATGGGGGACTTTGTCAAAAGCTTTCTGAAAGTCCAGATACACTATATCAACCGATTCACCTTTGTCTACCTGTTTATGCACACCTTCAAAAAAACATATCAGATTAGTAAGACAAGATCTTCCTTGTCTAAAGCCATGTTGGCTGTCTCCCATTAGGCCATGACTATCTACATGCTGCGTAATTTTGTTCTTTATGATGGTTTCTACCATTTTCCCCTGGTACTGACGTCAGGCTCACCGGTCTGTAATTTCCTGGGTCACCCCTGGAACCCTTTTTAAAAATTGGTGTTACGTTGGCGACCCTCCAATCTTCAGGTATTACAGATGATTTTAATGAAAGTTCACAGATTACTAATAGCAGGTCTGCAATCTCATATTTCAGTTCTTTCAACACTCTGGGATGTATACCATCCGGTCCAGGTGATTTGCTACTATTCAGTTTATCAAATAGTTGTAATATATCTTCCCGGTGTAGCGATATTTCTCTCAATTCCTCTGCAGTATCACCTTTAAATACCACTTCAGTCTTGGGTAACATCCCTACATCTTCCTCAGTAAAGACCGAAGCAAAGAATTCATTCAGTCTCTCTGCTATAGCCTTGTTTCCTCTTACTTCCCCTTTTACCCCTCTATCATCTAATGGTCCAATTGACTCTCTCACAGGCCTTTTGCTACGAATGTACTTGAAAAAGTCTTTATTTCGTGTTTTTGCTTCCGTAGCAAGTTTCTTCTCAAATTCCCGTTTTGCCTGCCTTATCAATGCTTTGCATTTAACTTGCCAGTGCTTGTGCTGTTTCCAGTTTTCATCATTTGGCTCTTTTTTCCATTTCCTGAAGGTTGCTTTTTTGGCAGCAACAGCCTCTCTGACCTCACCTTTAAACCATGCTGGCAGTTTTTTGGACTTTCTTCCACTTTTCTTAATGCGTGGAATACAGCTGGTCTGGGCTTCGAGGAAAGTATTTTTAAATAACACCCAAGCTTGCTGTAAGTCTTTAACCTTTGGAACCGCTCCTTTTAGTTTTTTCCTAACTATATTCCTCATTCTATCATAGTCTCCCTTTTGAAAGTTAAAAGGTAGTACTGTGGATGCCTTTACTATCTGTCCTCCACTAATTAAATCAAACATGATCATACTATGATCACTATTGCCAAGTGGTCCCAACACCCTTATTTCTTGCACCAGATCTGGTGTTCCACTAAGGACTAGGTCCAGTATGGCTTCCCCTCTGGTCGGTTCATGAACCAGCTGCTCCAAGAAACAGTCATTTATTCCATCTAGAAACTTTATCTCTTTAGCTTGTCCTGCTGTGACACTGACCCAGTCGATACTGGGGTAATTGAAATCACCCATTATTACTACTCTGTTGTGACTTTTGTTAGCTTCCTTGATTTCTTTGAGCATTTCATCATCCATTTGTTCATTCTGGCCAGGTGGTCGATAGTATACTCCCACTGCCATCACCTTCCCCTTCATAAATGGAATTTCAATCCATAGAGATTCTACAGCAAATTTTGTTCCCTGCAAAACTTTAATCCTTTCTGACTCAATGCCCTCTCTAACATAGAGCGCAACCCCTCCACCAATTTGATCAGCTCTATCATTACGATATAGTTTGTATCCAGGTATCACAGTGTCCCGCTGGTTATCCTCCTTCCACCATGTCTCTGAGAGTGCAATCATATCTAACCTCTCATTTAGTGCTATATATTCTAACTCTCCCATCTTATTGTTTAGACTTCTAGCATTGGCATACAAGCATTTTAGAGACTGTATTTTATTCATATTAATCTGGCTATGGTAGGCAGGGGTAATTTGGAATCTTTATGCTCTGTCTGCTCCTTACTCAAGGGCATTTGGGCTACTATACTCCCTTTTGGAACCTCACTGCTTTTGGTAGTATCCTTCAAGGATACCTTCGTCCGAACCATGCACTCCTGGGTGACTGTCGGCTTTCCCCAATTTTCTAGTTTAAAAGCTTCTCTATCTCTTTTTTAAAGGTTAATGCCAGCAGTCTGGTCCCATCCTGATTAAGGTGAAGCCCATCCCTTCGGAAGAGCCCCACCTTTCCCCAGAATGTTCCCCTGTTCCTAACAAATCCAAAACCCTCATCCTTGCACCATTGTCTCATCCACGCATTAAGACTCTGGAGCTCTGCCTGTCTTTTGGGTCCTGCACGTGGAACAGGAAGCATTTCGGAGAACGCTATCCTGGAAGTTCTGGATTTCAACTTCCTACCTAAAAGCTTAAATTTAGCCTCCAGAACTTCCCTACCACATTTTCCTATGTCATTGGTACCAACATGTACCAAGACAGCAGACTCCTCCCCAGCACTATCTATGATCCTATCTAGGCGGTGCGTGAGGTCCACTACCTTCGCACCAGGCAGGCATGTTACCAGGCGATCCTCACGTCCACCAGCCACCCAGCTATCTACATTCCTAATGATTGAATCACCAACTATAACAGCTGTCCTGACCCTCCCCTCGTGGGGACGTGGCCCTGGAGAAACGTCCTCGGTGCGAGAGGGTTTTACATCACTTGGAGGACAGGTCCTAGTTACAGGATCACTTCCTGCCACACCAGGGTGATGCTCTCCTGTCACATGACATCTCTCCTCCATGGCAACAGGGATGCTGCCAGACTGGAGGTGGGACTTCAGGACTGTATCCCTGTAGGTCTCGTCCATGTACTTCTCTGCCTTTCTTACGTCTTCCAGGTCTGCTACTCTAGCCTCTAGAGAACGGACTCGTTCCCTGAGAGCAAAGAGTTCTTTGCACTTAGTGCATACGTAAGACCTCTCACCAACTGGGAGAAAATCATACATGTGACACTCAATGCAAAAGACCGGAGAACCCCCATCTCGTTGCTGGACTTCTGTCTGCATCTTAGTTTAAAGCTTGTGTTTAGGTCTTTTAAATTCTGCATATAATAAGGATTGGTGTAGATGCTTATACCAATAAAAGTGTATCTAATACCCCTAATACACCTTGTGTACCTGAAGCTTAAGTAATTAATCTCAGGTCCTCTGTGTATGACTGATTTGGATAACGAGCTGCACCTGAGAGCAGCCCCTTTCCTCAATGATGTGCAAGTACCTATAAAACTACAATTACCCCAAGGGTGGGTGGGTGCTGGGGAGGGAGATAAGTCCTATTAAAGAGGGCAGTTACAAGGTACCCTGTCCTGAACCCTCAGCAGGGGGGAGGGGGGTACCACACAAAGCCCAGTTAGTTGAGAGAGGCAAGGTAAGTTATAACTGAGAAGGCTGAACTAGCACACCACTAAGACAAACAATAAATAATTAAATAAACAGTTAGACAAACAATCAATAATTAATAAACAGCTAGAACTCACAGCAAGGTGTCACAGGAGGCAATATTCACTTCTTTAGCAGAGCACTGTAAAAAGCACTGCTCTTCTCTGATCAGAGAAAAGCAGACTAAAACAGACTATGCACACGTGGGGGAAACAGGAAGAAGGCTACACAATACCTCAGCAGGGGGGGGAGGGGGAGGATTCACTCAGGCAGGCTAGGACAGGAAAAAAAGTTAAACACAGAGCAGACTCTGGGGAGAGAGATTTAATGTAAAAAGGACAGTTAACCTGGCTACCACACAAAGCCCAGTTAGTTGAGAGAGGCAAGGTAAGTTATAACTGAGAAGGCTGAACTAGCACACCACTAAGACAAACAATAAATAATTAAATAAACAGTTAGACAAACAATCAATAATTAATAAACAGCTAGAACTCACAGCAAGGTGTCACAGGAGGCAATATCCACTTCTTTAGCAGAGCACTGTAAAAAGCACTGCTCTTCTCTGATCAGAGAAAAGCAGACTCCTTGTTTGGTGATGGTCTATGTTCTGCATGTGTAACTGAGCTAAGGTATTCTGTTTATGTAGTTGCTATTTGACATTGCCCTTGTTCTCTTTCACCAGTAGGTCATGTATTGTTATTCTCTGAAATGTTGCCTTTTGATAGTTAGGGTATGGTGCTTTGTGAGTCCTGGTAGTACTGCTATGATATGGTGGGTTTGCTATGGGTTCTAAATGGGCAGCGTTTGTAGTACTTCCTAATGTGTCTGGCGGTTGGCACTGGATTATAGTAACGTAGAAATCTTTTAGTCTTTCTTTATCCATACACTCATTAAGAGGCATGTTTACTAAAAGTTATTGTATGGTAACATTATGCAAATATTAATGCAAATGAGGCCCCTTATGCAAATGAGGCCCCACACCGAGTCTCCGCACATGGCCCCGCACCCCCCTTAGGCCACCCCTGGTCATTGCAGTATGTTCCTCTCCAACTCCTGTCTCTTGGAGTTTGTCTGTTCTTCCCTTTACCTGTGCCGGTGAGAATAACCACCCAGGATAACCTTGGGCTTCTTTTGAGAGTTGGGCCTGGGAAGAGGATGTATTAACTCTTCCCCTTGCTTTGTCCTTGCAGTGTGTTCCTCTCTAAGCCCTGCCTCTGGGTTTTTTTCTGCTCTGCTCTCCATCTCCACCAGTGAGTATACCTACCCAGCATTACCTTGGGCTTCTTTTGGGAGTTGAGGCCTAGACCTCTTCCCTTGTCTGTGTGAAATTTAGGGTCAGTGAGTATTGTGTTGTAGCCTGTCACAGATAAGTTACTCTCAGCTGTCCTATTGTATTTCAGTGACTACTGATGAAGATCTCTTCTGTGTGTCTTGGCAGAATACACTGCATACACAAGAGATAGCAGTGACTGCAGACCCCTTGGAAGATCTAGCATCCCAGGTTTTGACACGGCAGGAGCAGACACATGATGTGCTCCTTGGGGAACTATGCACTGTGCAGCAAGAGCTAGCTGTTATAAGACAAGAACTAGCCAGGCTAGCTGGCGTGAGACAAGGGCAAGCAGACGTAAGCCAGCATCTAGGCAGCATAAGTCGGCAGATGCAGGCTGTAGGGCAGGCGCTTCTGGCCCTGATTTCTTCACAAGTCTAGCAATAAGTATCTGTGCCTGGTAAGTGGATGCAAGGTTTTGGAGGCCTCACTGTAGTTTTTTATGCGCATTGCTTTCTTTAACAAGTCTCTTATTTTTCCTTCTCGCAGGTTGCACTTCACTCCTGGCAAGATACAGCAAGATGGGGGTTCTTTTTTTGTTTCGTTTTCAGCTTCAGCATGTTAAATACTTATGTATAGTTTTGTTAATGTATATACAGGGGGTATATTGTACTGTGTATATTGTATTATATTATACTGTGCATATTTTAAGTATATCTTGGTGGCCTTTGCCAGATTAAATATTTCTTGTTGGATCAGATGTTCTATTGTGATCCCACATACTATAATTATCCTCCACCCCCTTTCACAAAAATAGGCAGGACAAATTGGTCAATACAAAAAAATGACATTTATATGGGCCGAGGCAGGCCTGTATAAAATTCTTCAAACAAATACAAAGCTATTTATAGAACAATTTACATGGATGGGGGGGGGGGAGGGAGGAATGTAAAAAAATAAATTAATTAAAAATGCCAATCCAGGAGGAAGAGGATCAGCGAGTGGAGGGGGGGGGGCGGTAGATGATGGGCAATAAGATCAATATCCTCCATCACTTCTGCGACGAGGACGTTGAGCATATCGCCCATGGTTGCTAGCTGCCTCCTGACGTCCCATAGCATGCTGTGGACATCCCCTGCTGATTGCCCAGAGGGGGGTGCCATGGAATGCAGAACCCTTGCATCCCCTTCCTCCTGGATTGGGGGAGCATACCTGATCACACCCGGGCATGGAGATAGGATCGGGGTTGGTGGAGGGGAATCAGGAGAAGGTGATTCTGCAGGGGGGAGGAGTGGTTGTAGCAGGGCGTGGCTGGGGGAAGTTGTTCGGGCTGGGTGGGGAGGTTGTTCAGGATGAGGGGGAGGTTGCTCAGGCTGGGGGGGGGAGGTTGTTCGGGATGAGGGGGAGGTTGTATGGGTTGGGGGAGGTTGTTCCAGCTGGCAGTGGTGGTAGTGGTGTGGGTGTGGCTGGGGGGCATGTTGTCCGGGGGGAGTGGTGATGATGGTGGTGGCAGTGGTGTGGTTGGCGGGAGGGTCCAGGGTCATCTTCACTCTCCTGCCAAAAGAAAAGAGAAGCACATGTCATGTCATCCATACAAAGCAGTGTACACACCAAAAAATAGACCGAATACAACACCCCCAATTTCTGTTTACTTATGATGCCTACCTGAGAATATTTCCCACTCCCATCATATCTACAGCAGATACCATGGGTGCCTCCTCAGCTCTCTGGCCTTTTTCTTGAAGTCCTCAATCTGAAATACAAGAACTTTTCTTTGTTATAAAAAAATAAAAAAATGCAAGTATCATTTCTAATAAAGGTGCCTTCAGGTGCTCAAGACCAAAAGGAGTGCTAGGTAGAGGGCCATTTCTCTAACCACTAGGCTACTCCTCCACGCCCATATGTTCCCCCAAAATGAAACCCATACGCCTGAAAAACTAAAAATTGGCTAAGTGCCACACTCACCTCCTGGCAAAAAATGGACTCTTCATTGAAGGCATTGTGGAGCTTCTGCCATGCCCTCCATATGAGGTGGTAGTTGCGCTTGCGGTTGGGCCTTGGGAATAGCCATTTTTCATTGGCAATGATGAGAGCCATCAGACGCTCAATGTCTTCCCGGGGGAAGTTGGACTTCCACCTGGGATATGGTCCCTCTGCTCCTACTTCTGCAGCCATTTTTCTGCAGGTTCTGCATTGACGCAGGGATGCATGCATGTACGCACCTCTACCATGTGCGCATACCACTGTGCGTCCCTGCAGGCAAGCTTCTATCGATGTCTGGTTTGATGTCTCCTTTTGTTACCTTGCCAGGATGCTGGGATGGTAATCATAAAGGTGCCTAGACATTTAGAACAAATCACCAATGACTGCAGATCCACAATATATGAAAATAACTATAAGGCAATCAGACACTCACCCAATCCTAAATTATCATAAAGTTATACTAATAATTCACATAGATGTATCAAATTCTCACCAAAAATAATATCTGTATAAATTGTTATTTTTTATTTATCAATATTAATATTCAAATATATAATACAATAAAATACATATATACCAATCACATTTGGTAATCTGGCAATATTAAAAAAGTCAGCCTTCAACACCTGCCTTTCTGCCTCCTGCTCTGGGTACTGTATATGCTCCCCGATGCAGTTTTTTAAAACCTTCAATACCTGCTTGAAATGCCTTGAAAATGATGACAGGTCCATTCCACAGTCCAGCCCAACAACATTTTAGAACGATCCAGTGCCCAGAAAATGTAATGTAGCAAGTAACTTCACCAGTCCTGGTACAGCGTGCCCCCAAGTGGTCGCAGGATCAATATCATCTTTAATGTCCTCATACAAGGACAAGATGACTTGTCTGCATAAGTGGTAATTACGCATGACATGCCTGTCTGGGAGTCCATCCAGTACCACCATGTCTCTGAACAGGCACCGTCTGCAGGGCCTCATGATGTGGGATACACCATGTTCCTCCTCATGTACCTCCTAATGCTCTTCTCTTGGGTCTCCATTGTTCTTCCTTCTTTAGCTGGCTCTTGCAAGCAGCAGAAAGGCAAAGGGATAACCAGCAATCATCTCTCTGATCAAAACGTCCACCATCAAACACAACGAACTGTGCTGCTTTCAAAATACTCAGACGGGGACGCACAGATTTGTGTTGTTCTTGAGGACGCTCAGAAGTGTGTTCTTCTTAGGACGCTCAGTATTGTGTTCTCAAGTACGCATTCAATTTTAACTTCTACTCCTGACCAGGTGTAAAAATAATGATGCTTTTCTTCTTAATGCAGGATTGCATAATTTCTAACACACTTCATTGCATATGGCATAGATCTCATTACCACGCCACACTCATTTCCATTTTATTTCAATACATTTTAATATGTGCCACATTGTGCCCAAAGAAACCTTTTACGCCCTTCTACCATGTGCATCACTCTCTTTTCTGCATTCGACGTGCGTGTTGTGTGTGCATTGTGTGCGCATAAGTGTGCATACAAGCCTGCATTAACTTTATGCATTGGCCCGTAAGTTTGTACCTGAGGCAATAGAGGGCTAAGTGAACTGCCCAAGGTCACAAGGGGTAATAATGTGATTCAAACACTAACATCTCTGGTTTCCAAGGCCTCTGCTCTAACCTCTAGGTTACTTTCTTTCCCTCCTTCTCCACTCTATTTATCCTCAATTTCTTTTCTCCCTCTCTTCCCCTGTTTTTTCCTCTGGTTGCTCTTCTCAGGGCCAGCCCAAGGGTATCCAATGCCCAGGGTGTGCTTTTAATCATGCACCCCCTTACCTGGTTGGCTCAATATTCTACTTTCACATCACAGTCCAGTATCACCAGTCCCCTTGCCCTCCCAGGCATTCAGCATCTCTCTTTCATACCCACACCCCAAGTATTCTGCATCTCCACTCTCCTTCCCAAGCACCCCACCAAGATGACCAGCACCTCATTTTCCCTTGTCCACCCAAGTATACAGCATAATCCTTTCCTAGCCCTCCCCAAAGTGTCCAGCATCTCCCCTTTCCTTCAATAGCACCACAATAAGTGCCCAGCATGCACCATGCCCTTACTTCAGATGTCCAGCATCTCCCTTCCACCATAGCCCATCAACTAGTAGAGCTATAAATGCCTACATTTCCTTCCTGAACTCTTTTCACAAGCCAAAGCTATTTCCTTACCATGGTATGTTTTCACCCACCAGCACAGTCCCTGTGCATCTGCTTCCCTCTTACTTGGCAGTATAAGAGAACCATTGCCCTCAAACCACACTCTTCCTCCTCCCCAGTCACTACCCCATCCCTCGCAGCTTTGAAAAACAGGCAGTTTGAGTCACAGTGTGTAGCTGAAGCAGTGGCCATGGTCCATGGATACTCCCAGACAGTCTCTATTGCAGAGGCATCAATAAGCAAAATTACCGATGCTCCCCACTGGGTCACTCCTCCGATGCTCTCAGCTTCTCCAGTCTCAGTCTTTTCCAGGCCTTCACTGTTGAAAGGGCCAACACCATGCTTTACTGCTACCCCCAAATTCTACCACCCTGGGTGGACACCTAGTCCACTTAGTGACAGGACCAGCCCTGGCTCTTCCTGCTCCTTTTGTGCCACATGAAGGATAACGTATCTGCCTGTATTCGATGCCAATGTTGCACTACAACAGATCTTGCCACTATCTTCCACTGGTTGAGGATAGGATCTACACTGGCATTTGAGGCCAGTTTGCTCTGCCATGGGTCTTGCTCTCTGATGCAAAACAGCTATAGAGCTGGAGCGGTTCATGGGACTTCTGGCAATAAGGTGGAGGTGGAGCTTAAGTATTCAGTGTATGAGTGGAAGAACATGGATGGTCTTGCTGGGGAAGGATGCTTCATGTGAAGGAGGCTGAGAACTGTGATGGAAGTGTTCTAGCTGAGGGGCCAGAACCAGGTGATTTAACAAATACTGGGTAACTGAACTAAAAATTCATGCTTATGGAAGAATCAGCAGACAGATGAAAAGACTCTCAACAAGAGGCACTAATTCTAGGGAAAAATGGGCCCAATTTTCTCCCAGTTGGTGAGGAGTTTTACGTGTGCACTAGGTGCAAGGCGCTCTTTGCTCTCAGGGAAAGAGTCTGATTACTGGATGCTAGAATAGCAGACTTGGAGGACATAAGGAAGACAGAGAGATACATAGACAAGACCTACAGGGATACAGTCCTGAAGTCCCACCTCTAGTCTGGCAGCATCTCTGTTGCCATGGAAGAGAGAGGTCATATTACAGGAGAGAATCACCCTAGTGCGGTAGGAAGTGATCCTGTAGCTAGGACCTGTCCTCCAGGTGTTGTAAAACCCTCTCACACCAAGGAAGCTTCTCCAGGGCCATGTGCCCATGAGGGAAGGGTTAAGACAGCCATTACAGTTGGTGATTCAATCATTAGGCATGTAGATAGCTGGGTGGCTTGTGGACATGAGGATCGCCTGGTAACATGCCTGCCTAGTGCTTAGATAATGGACCTCACAAGCCACCTAGACAAGGTCTTAGATAGTGCTGGGGAGGAGTCTGCTGTCTTGGTACATGTTGGTACTAATGACATAGGAAAATGTGGTAGGGAGGTTCTGGAGGCTATATTTAGGCTTTTAGGTAGGAAGTTGAAATCCAGAACATCTAGGGTAGCGTTCTCCGAAATGCTTCCCGTTCCAGGCGCAGAACCCAAAAGACAGGTAGAGCTCCGGAGTCTCAATGCGTGGATAAGATGATGGTGCAAGGATGAGGGGTTTAGATTTGTTAGGAACTGGGCAACATTCTGGGGAAAGGAGGGGCTCTTCCGAAGGGATAGGCTTCACCTTAAGTGGGATGGAACCAGGCTGCTGGCATTAACCTTTAAAAATGAGATAGAGTAGCTTTTAAGCTACATAATAGGGGAGAACCGAAAGTCGCCCAAGAGCGCATGGTTCGGAACAATGTATCCTTGAAGGATACTACCAAAAGAATGAAGTTAGGGCATATCAGTAGAGAGGTTCTAATAAAGACAAAAGTAGCCCAAATGCCCTAGAGTACAAAGCAGACACAGCTTAAAGATTCCAAATTACCCCTGCCTACCAATAGATTAATATGAATAAAATACAGTCTCTAAAATGCTTGTATGCAAACGCTAGAAGTCTAAAAAATAAGAAGGGAGAGTTAGAATATATAGCACTAAATGAGAGGTTAGATATGATTGGTATCTCAGAGACCTGGTAGAAGGAGGACACCCAGTGGAACACTGTGATACCTGGGTACAAACTATATCGTAATGATAGAGCTGATCAAATTGGTGGAGGGGCTGCACTCTATGTTAGAGAGGGCATTGAGTCACAAAGGATTAAAGTTTTGCGGGAAACAACATTTGCTGTAGAATCTCTATGGATTGAAATTCCATGTCAAAAGGGAAGGTGATGGCAGTTGGGGTGTACTATCGACCACCTGACCAGAATGAACAAATGGATGATGAAATGCTCAAAGAAATCAGGGAAGCTAACAAAATTTACAGCATAGTAATAATAATGGGTGATTTCAATTACCCTGATATTGACTGGGTCAGTGTCACGGCAGGACATGCTAGGGAGATAAAGTTCCTAGATGAAATAAATGACTGCTTCTTGGAGCAGCTGGTTCATGAACCAACCAGAGAAGAAGCCATTTTGGACCTAGTCCTTAGTGGAACACCAGATTTGGTGCAAGATATAAGGGTGTTGGGGCCTCTTGGCAATAGTGATCATAGCATGATTGTGTTTGATTTAATTAATGGAGGAGGGATGGTAAGGAAATCCACAGTACTACCTTTCAACTTTCAAAAGGTAGACTATGATAAAATGAGGAAAACAGCTAAGAAAAAACTAAAAGGAGCAGTTGCAAAGGTTAAAGACTTACATCAAGTTTGGGTGTTGTTTAAAAATACTATCTTGGAAGCCCAGGCCAGTTGTATTCCATGCTTTAAGAAAAGTGGGCATCCAAAATACTGGTTTAAAGGTGATGTCAGAGAGTCTGTTGTTGCCAGAAAAGCATCTTTTAGGAAATGGAAAAAAAGAGCCAAATGATGAAAACTGGAAACAGCACAAGCACTGGCAAGTTAAATGCAAGGCATTGATAAGGCAGGCAAAGAGAGAATTTGAGAAGAAGTTTGCTGTGGAAGCAAAAATGTGTAATAAAGACTTTTTAAAGTACATTCATTGCAAAAAACCTGAGAGAGAATCAATTGGACCATTAGATGATAGAGTGGTAAAAGGGGCACTAAGAGGGGACAAGGCCATAGCGGAGAGACTGAATAAATTCTTTGCTTCGGTCTTTACTGAGGAAGATGTAGGGATGTTACCCATGACCGAAGTGGTATTTAAAGGTGATACTGTGGAAGAATTGAAGGAAATATCGATACACCGGAAAGATGTATTACAACTATTTGATAAACTGAAGAGTAGCAAATCACCTGGACTAGATGGTATACATCCAAGGGTGTTGAAAGAACTAAAATATGAGATTGCAGACCTGCTATTAGTAATCTGTGAACTATCATTAAAATAATCTGTAATACCCGAGGATTGGAGGATCACCAATTTTTTAAAAGGGTTCCAGGGGTGATCCGGGAAACTACAGACTGGTGAGCCTGACGTCAGTACCGGGAAAAATGCTAGAAACCATGATAAAGAACAAAATTGCTGAACATGTAGATAGTCATGGCTTAATGAGAGACAGCCAACATGGCTTTAGACAAGGAAGATCTTGTTTTATTAATCTGTTATGTTTTTTTGAAGGTGTGAATAAACAGGTAGACAAAGGTAAGTTGGTTGATATAGTGTATCTGGACTGTCAGAAAGCTTTTGACAAGGTCACTCATCAGAGACTTTTGGCAAAACTAAAGCGTCAACTAGCGGTGGGCTTTGGTCTGGAAAACCCAGAAGGTAGACTCAGAAAAAAAAAATTAGTATAACTCAGCAACTGGGTCCTGATTAATATGGGAAGACAGAGTGTCTCAAGGCTTTCACTGGGTGACTGAAAAAAATTACAGAAAGTTCATCCCACTCAATCTATAACTAAGGAAAGAGTTAAGAAGAATGTTTCCCTCTCCCATGGGTCTATCCCTTTGTGGCATATAATTGGCCTGCACTTGATTACTTGGATTAATTGGGATTGTTGCTTAACTGACTTCCATGTATTTTCCATTGATGCACTGTAGATGTCTGTTGTTGAGTACCCGGGCTTGCTCGCTTGCTAGGCCGACCTCATCAGTGTTGGCTGACACCGCTCCACAAAGAGCAGGCCTGTAGACTGAAGAGCCATTCCAAAGAGTCATTGCTGCGGTCCATAGTGTGGATTTAGAGTGAACCTGAATAGTTCCAGAAGGTAGAGATTTGATTAGCCATTCCCCTAAATGTTCTATGAATTAGCTTAATAATTTAGAGCTCCTGATTTTAAGTTTTAACTGAAAAGTAATTTTAAAACACTCCTGATGCAAAAAAAAAAATATATATATAGAAGTTTAGTTCTTTCTTACAACTCCCTGGCTTGTTATGTATCATCCATTTAGGTTTTGTGCCTTTTCTGCACTCCCTAGTGACACAAATAGACATATTTGATTCCACCAGCAATAGTACACATAGAGGTAAAACACAGATGAATGCTAAGAGGCCCTTTTATTAAACGGAGGTAATTGTTATCATCCCCCGCTAGCCGCTCTCAGTGTGATGATGCAGAATCAAGATGGAGAATGAGTGTGTTAGCCAGTGACAGCTAGCTTACAAGACTGCACTGTGTGTGTGTGTGTGTGTGTGTGTGTGTGTGTGTGTGTGTGTGTGTGTGTGTGTGTGTGTCACCTGTCACAACTGCCGATAGCACAGCTGCGTTTAATGCCACCTCTGGCATACTGCTAGCAGTCCCATAAGCTTCTGCCCCATCCACCTCTCACAGAAAAGCCTCTGTGGCCAGTACAGCTAATGTGTCAGTCTTCCTTTATGCCCGATTCCAGCACAGAGAGCCATGACACCCTCCCTCACACCCCGATCACAGCATCGATGAGCCACAACAGCAACTGCAGTACTGCAAGAGTACTGCTAGGGATCGGACCTACCATTTTGAACCTAGGTGACAATTGGGCACTAGACACCAAGGATTACAACTGGGTAAGAAGGGGAGGGTATAGGTGGGGGAGGATGAATTTTGATATTGAAGGAGGGGAGTCAGAGATAGGAGGCAAAGATTGTTGGTTTTGCAGATGGGAGGGTTGTTCTGATGAGGTTTTTTGCAGTTGGGTGGGAGGGAGGTGTCATGGCACCTTGGTGCTGTGATTAGGTGAAATGGAAGGGTGTCATGGCTCTTCAGGCAGGAGGAAGGATTGATATCAACTGCCCTTGCCACAGAAGCTTTTCTGTGAGGGGTTCTGGCAGCATTGGCTCCCGTGTTACAGGCACCCGTGCTTTCTTCCAATCCATGTAATGCGGGACCCATGTGGTAAGTGTCTGCCCTGTGCGGTAAATGCAGGGCCAATGCTGGATATACCCCATGGGTTCACTGCACAGACTTTGCACTTACCATTCCTTAACTTCTATAGCTAACATGAGGTACAGTTCAAACTCTTACTCCACTATAGCAAAAGAGCCCCTAATATTTTGCACTCTCAAAGAATATCTAATTAGCTGCACCTAAATTTACAATTTACAAACAGCTACAAATAGAAACTTTATTTATAACAGCATTACCCATATCACTCCCCCAGATGACAGAAATACAAGACAGCTTTGAAAAGCACTCCCGCCATAAAATAAACACAAGAAACAAAATCCCCATCAGCACCCTCCCATGAACATCTCCCTATCTCACACCATCTTCAATTCCTGAACAAAACCTACCCTCATAAGCACAGCAAAATGAATTTCTCTTAAGAGATATTTAGGACACCTTTAGTTCGCTTTCCAACTGGATGTGTGTTCAGATAAGAGGAGCTCAAACAAAAATATCCCTGTGACCCCCCCCCCCCCTTCTGCGTTATTCTCAAACCAGGAACTCTTACAGTACCAGTCCTTCACTTTGTGATCACAAAGAGTGTCTAGAAACATAAGACATCATTCTTGAATGATAACTTGGAGTCATATTATTCAAACAGTGAAAAATCAGCATCAGTAATTTATAGTGAATATGGTATTGTAGTGGTAAACAATGCAATTCAACTAAAGTCCATGTTACATGATCAGACCTCCAAAAGCCTTTAATCAACTTCAATACTGTATTGTGCACTAATTGCAGACAATAAATGTTCTTCTGCAGTACACTTAAAGGAAGTAAATTTCAATAAACCAGGTGGAGAAAAATCAATGCCTGAGTTACCATGGCCAAATTAAATTTGCAAAAGATATGAGTGCAACTGATGGATCTGTTGCAAAATCAAGAAGGAATACAGACTATCCTAGATTCTTGAGCCGTTATACATAACTGGGAATCTAACCAGTCCCCTAAATTATGACAGAAGCCCTCAATGGGCTCTGATATTTATTTTTATTTACTTATTATTTATTTAACAGGTTTTTTTATACTGCCATCAAATATTCAGTGGTTTACATAATAACACAAACTGAGAGATTTACATTATAACAGGGGCATTGAACTTGGATGATACGTAACTATTGTACTATGGAATATAAGGTTGGAGTGGAAATGTGGCATGATGTTAGTGTGTCGTGTGCTGGGTCCATAATGTTCTATGAAGAGGAATGTTTTAATGTCTTTCTGAAGTCTTGAAGGTCTTTAATGGATCTTATCTTTTCCGGGAGGAGGTTCCAAAGGGATGGTGTGTATACAGAGAATGCCCTGTTACATGTTGTTTGCTTGGATTTTGTTTTTGTGTTTGGGATGACCATTAAGTTTTTGTTGTTAGTTCTTTTTATTCTGTTTCCTAGGTCTGTATGTATCAGTGGTTGGAGGGTGTCTGAAGATATTCGGTGTATGATCTTGAAGACAGTGAGTAGAATTTTGAATAGCTGTAGTGTGGGTGTTATGTGGCTATGTCTTACATTTCCTGATATTACACATGCAGCTGTATTTTGGGCTGATATGTTACTCCAAGTATCCATCATCCATAATCACTTTGTTTTTTGGACATATTGTATAATTCAGTCTCACAGCCACTCACACAACAAAACCAATTTATCCTGAATGTTTTCAACTCAAACCTACCTGACTGTAATCTGTAGCCTGCACTGTTAAACAGAACTACCAAATGTATGTTAAATGCATAGGGGACCAAGGTAGATCCATCTGGAACCCCTGGAGTAAAGGACAACTTTCTGAAAATTCCCTTCTAGCTTTCACCACCCTAAAAAGTAGGTCTGAAACCATCACAAACATCTGTAGACACATCCAACAAAAGCAAAATCTCATAGAAATTCTTATCTAAAGCACATTGGATATCATCTGCTAAAGCCATCAATAGCATCTTCATGCAACTGAAATTCCTAAACCCTGCCTGGCAAGTATCCAGTGTTTGTTTATATCCACTTGAAGGCACATTTTACAAAGGACATCCAAGTGAAATTTGGGACGTCAAAGCCAGAAAGTCTAAAAAAAACCCAAAAAGCAAGCACGTGCAATTTCAGGCACGATCTTGCAAATGTGGCCATGACCTATATGGACGTATATGGAGACGTCTACATAGACATACTGTAGGGTTTATTAGTAGCAAAAATAATAATATATGGTGTAGGAGAGGCTTGCTACTTCCCTTTGCTCAGCGTCCTATGACACTATCTGAAAAATGAACAATGGAGGAGAGCCAAGTTTGTGTATAAATATGTATATATTAGCCTTTATTATGTATAAAAAAATAAAGGATATATGGATTATAAATTAGAGATATGAGGTAGCGAGTTCTAGTAACCCTATGATTACAGTTATGCAAAAGTCATAAATCACTGTTTAGCAATCAAGGTCACAGACTCACACTGCGCTTAGAAGTACAGAAAATAGCTGTCTATTTAGACCACCCACTAGGGAAGAAGTAAGACCAGCACCAGTACTTTAGCTTTGCCAGGAGGAAGCTTCACTCGGTCTGAGGCAGTCTCTGGAACAGCACAAAGTCCAAAGGAGGCAGCTGGGCTAGGTGATGCTGGCTACAGCAATCCAGGTGAGCCGCATGACAACACAGAGTCTTTGATTTGCGGGGGAGAGTATTATTCCATACCTATGTTAGTTTTTGGCCTTGCACGCACACAGTGTGTGTCTGTGTTTTCAGGAGGAGACATCAAGGCAGAAAGCACAAAATGGCCCTGAAGTACCTCTGTGCATAGTGTATAATTCCTTTTGGTGAGACCTTATCACACAGTATGATGAATGTTTGGCTGAGATACTGCAAGACGTCTTCAGTGAATCAGCTAGTAGTTGTTAGTGGTCATTCTTCAGACAAAGGACCATGGTGAGAGAAGATGATGGTATAAATAAATAAAATAAATGCTATGCAGTTTCATACATTGTTGCAAATGTGCAGGACCAGTAGAACAGTCTGTGGATGGAAACAGCTTAAGCAGTGAGTTCTCTTGTACATAGTCATGGAACATTAGTTTTGCTCTATATACATATAAAAATTGGCAGGCAATTGCTTGAGGTCAGCAGGTCTGAAGCTTGGAATAAAGTAGAGCTTCTCTGTGTTGTATCCATCTCTTACAGTATGACTCAGCTTTGGTTAAGGCTTTGGTGTCTGAGCAGGCGACATCAGAGTTCCAGTCCTACATTCCCCCCCTCTCCCTTTAAGATGGAATAGTTACAAAGAGCATATTATCAGTAGTAGATATTATCAGTAGCAGTCTACCCTTATAGGACCTCTTCTTCTCCCACATCACAGGCAGATTAGTCCACTTTGCCCACAGATGGTCCCTTATTATGTCAGAACCATGGACTCTAAACGTTGTAAGCATGGGATATGTAGGAGATAGTATCAATAACAGATAAATACACATGTATAAATACTCAATCTGTCAAGGGAAGAACTTCTACCCTCCTTTTTCCAGGATTCCATAGAACCATCTGGCAAACAACTACGTGATAAAACAAGAACCAGCCATGTTTGTATGAAAATTAGACTTTATTTCTGATAGCAAACATAGTGGAAATATCAGAATAAATTAGCTTTCTGAGGTAGTATGTTATTCAGCTTTATGTTACAATTACCGAGAAACCTAATCTGTGTTTTAGAAACCATTGTCACTGATTCACATGTACTCTGTCATACAGTAAATTATCTGTCTGTCTGTCTAGGCTAGCCCCAACCTCCAGGAAATTAAAGACCAGTACCTTAGCTCATGCCAAAATATCTGTGGCTATGGTCTGGGTCTCAGGAACAGAACGGAGTCAAGGCATAGCAGAGGTCCATCGTTAGCTGAAATGAACTGCGTGGTCACACACTGAACTGCTGATCTGTGGGAGAAATTCACTCTATCTCGAGGCTTTGGCCTTGAACACTATCTGATTTTCCAACCAGAGAGAAAAGGCAAGCAAATAGTCTATATCAGAAGTTTAACGTTCCTAGGTGTTCTGCCAGCCTCTGTATGTTTCAGAGTACTGCAGAGGTGTTTGCAGGGCTGAGTCTGTCTGTGCTGTCTTTTGAGTTCTTTCTCCGAGTTCTTTCTGCCCACTTCTTCTCTTCTAAGATTATTCTCTTATTTCTTTCTGAGTTCTTTCTCATTCTCCTTCTTCTCTGTCCTGGGTTCCGGGGTATAGCCGTATAATTCTTTGTCCTGAAGACCTGGTGGTTGGCTGGACTTGATCCCTGTATGTCACCATCAGCAAATCCAGTAACAGCTAATAGGTGGTCCTTCTGCAAACAAAGATCCATTGTGCTAAAGTTGCTGAAATGCCGGTTCATACATTGTTGCAAATGCTAGCACAATGAAGGTCTCAGCCATGTTCTTCTGAACGTAGTCAGCTTGAAAAATACTTCTAAACTGGCAGAATTACTTGATCTGCAAGTTTTAATACTGAGTTATAACAAAACAGGAATCAATCTTGTTTAATTTAGTCTTTGGTTCAGGCTTTGATTCAGAGCAGGCCTCATGTTGTAACAGGAAGCCATGCTAGTGGTTCAGGCATTAGCTTCTGAACAGATACCAGTCCTACAGATATCAGCTCAATTTCCAGGACCTGCCCCCTACCTTCCTTATAGGGGATTCCTCCATGGATCACCTGCACTCTAATCTACTTCAGTAAGAGATAGTTACTCTTACACTGCAGGGGGCCATAGAGGAAGTCCCACTCCCTCAACAAGGTCTGGGGTTTTACTCCCAATATTTCCTCATCCCCAAAAAGACAGGGGGTTCAGGCCTATCCTGGACCTCAAGAATCTCAACAAGTTCCTGGTATGGGAAAAATTCAAGATGGTCTTGCTAGGAACCTTACTTCCTTACCTTCAGGAAAAAGACTGGCTCTGGTCTCTAGATCTCAAAGATGCCTACACTCACATCCTTATACATCCCTCCCACAGAAATTACCCCTAGTTCTTCCAGGGACACCATTACCAGTACCGTGTTCTACCTTTTGGTCAGGCATCTGCACCAAGAGTGTTCACAAAGTGTCTGGCAGTTGTAGCAGTCTACCTCTGATTTTGAGCATCTTTGTTTTTCCTTATTTAGATGATTGGCTAATCAAGGGAAATTCCCCTCATGCAGTGACCATATCGCTCCGACGTACCATCTCGGTGCTTCAGCATCTGGGCTTTGTGGTCAGCTACCCAAAGTCCCATCTCACTCCAACTCAAACACTTCATTTCATTGGGGTGCTTCTGGATACTTTGCAGGCTCAAGCCTTCCTTCCAAGAGACTGGCTCCTGCGTATCTTTGATCTGGCAAATCACTGCCAAAGCCAGTCCCATATCAGTGCAAGATACATGCTCCGTCTCTTAGGGCATATGGCCTCCACAGTCCATGTCTTCCCAAATGCTTGACTTCACATGTGTCCAGCGCAGTGGACTCTTTCAGATTAGTGGACACAGTCAATGGATCATCTCATGGTCAAGATCACCATCATACCTCAGTTGGTGGACTCCTTCAAGTGGTGGTGCACCACTCAAAACCTTCTCGTCGGATTACCTTTTTGGATGTCTGCACCACAGTGTACCCTGATGACAGATGTTTCCAAACAGGGCTGGGGGGGGGGTCTCACATTGATGGCCTCACTATGTAGGGCCTATGGTCCCCCAGGGAAGCCACTAATACATCAATCTCTTGGAACTCAGGACAATTGCCAATGCCCTTCATGTGTTCCATCCTCAGCTGAATAGATAAACGGTACTCATTCAGACCGACAACCAATTTGCTAGGTATTACATCCACAAACAAGGGGGGACTGGATCTTGCTCCCTTTGCAGGGAGACAATATGCCTCTGGACCTTTGTGATATCTCATCAGATTCTTCTTCAAGCAGTTTACAAGACAAATTGAGCCGCATCCTTCGACCACATGATTGAACACTCCATTGCAAAACAGCACAGCACATATTTTGATTATGGGGAACTCCCATCATCGACCTCTTTGCTACTCCAATGAATAGCCAGCTTCCTTGATTGTGTTCCAGGATTCTGTCTCCACAGTGCAAGGTCTCAGATGTGTTTCTCTTTCATTGGGGACAGGGACTACTTTACACATTTCCACCCATTCCATTGATATCGAAGACCCTCTTCAAACTTCAAGTGGACAAGGGAATGATGATCCTCATCACTCATTTCTGGTCAGATCAACCATGGTTTCCCCTGCTCCTTCAACTAGCACAACACAAACCTCTCAGTCTGGGATGTGCATCCAATCTCCTATCGCAGGACAAGGGGACACTCCTTCACCCCAATCTGAGAGCACTATGGTTGATGACGTGGCTGCTGAAAGCCTAGTCTTATCTCATCTAGACCTTCCAAAGGAGGTAAAAGATATCCTCCTAGCATCTAGAAAGGACTCCATTCAATGTACTTACACTTTTAAATGTTGCCGGTTTTCCTTCTAGTGTTCCCAAATTGCTCTCAGTTTATTTACTTGCCCGGTGGAGTTTCTACTTCAATATCTTTGCCATCTCTGTAAAGCAGGACTAAAGACAAACTCCATTCAAGTCCACCTTAGTGCCATCTCGGCCTCTCACTGACTAATTTGGCGGTCAACCTATCTCTGTTCATCCTCTCATAGCACACTTCTTGAGAGGCCTTCTCTTAACAAGGCCACCAATCAGACTGCCTCCAGTTGCCTGGCACCTCAATGTTGTCTTAGCTCAACTGCTCAAGCCTCCCTTTGAGCCCCTCACCTTAGCTTCACTGAAGTTCCTCACTTTGAAGGTTACCTTCTTGATTGCTCTCATGTCAGCATGTCGTGTCAGTGAATTGCAAACTCTAGTGGATTATGCTCCTTACACATGCTTCCACATTGATAGTGTGGTACTCTGAACCCATCCCAGGTTCCTTCCAAAGGATTTTCTCTAAGCTCTACACTTGACTGAAAAGAATTGCAAGGAAGGAGAGAAGACAAGCACGCATGTGTAGAGGGATGCTCCCAAAAGCGATCTTATTGGATGCCGGGGAGTGTTCCCGCATGGGGCTCCATCGATGCTGACATCACCCATATGTGAAGACTGATTCCTGCTGTTCCCAGTGATCATCTGTTACAGGTAACTATGCTATACAATAAAACATGTCAGTGTAAATTCAAATTTAATACGTAAATGCATATGTGTGTTAGCAAAATAAAACACAAGCTATCATTGGTAAATAAAACCCAATAAAGAGTAATGAATAACTTGAAAGAAATTGGCATCACTAGTCAAGGAGGTGACAATCTATCAAATCCTGCAAACGCATGGTAGGTTTGTAGCATACAATGCGATGCAGAGTACAAATCTGTCTTTGCTGATATAAGGAAACCAGGAATTGGATTTCCAAAAGAAGGGTAAAGACAGGTACAATGACATGAAACATAAAAAGAGTCTGTAAAATGTCCATATCACATGAATCAAAGTTGTACTCAGTAATGTCAAGGTTCTTTTGGTCAATAGACATTTCCAGGGCCAGTTTCTCCAAATAGGTTAGTTTTGCGCATACCATGACAGTTGTGAACCTCACTTCTAAGCCAGGGCATGGGGAGTATGATTTCAGTCTCTCAAATTTACTGCTAAGACTCAGTGTAATACTTGCATTGTGCCAAAGAGATCCTCCTGCTGGAGTTCGTAGGAAGTAACATGTATTGGTAGTTTGTCAAGATGTGCTTGGGAATTCTTTTTTATCAAGCCGGTGGCACCCAGCATGGTGGGAATATTTCTGTATCTTTCTGCCACATTTTCTTGGTCACTGACTGTATTTCCTGGAATTTCAGGATCTTCTGTCTCTCCACAGGATTCACAGAGCAGTCGCTTGGAACTGACACCTCTATTATTAATGCTGTTCTGCTGTTTTTCTCTTTAACCACTAAATCTGGCTTCCTCACATCCAGCTTTTTATTGGTTGGAATGGGAGTATCTCAGGTTATCATAACCTCCTCATTCTCTGTAATTCTCTTAGGGTCATGATCGCCTCATTCTCTGTAATTCTCTTAGGGTCATGATCGCCTCATTCTCTGTAATTCTCTTAGGGTCATGATCTCAGTGCCTTTTGGGCATAGTGATGTGGCATGCTACTTTATTATCTCTTTCTGTACAGAAATATTTTTGCCATCAGAACTTTACAGCCAGCTATGAGGTGAGTCATTGTTTCCAGGTCTTTCTTACAGAATTGACATATTTCTGTATTACCAGTTTTTTCAATAATCGCTGTAAACCATCTTGTCCATAATCCACTGTCCTGGGCTGCAACAACAACCTCTCATCCTTCAGTTTCAGTTTACCCTCCTTAACCATTCATGTGTCCATTCTCGATCGGCAGAGGGTTCCTGAAGTAACACTCCATATTTCTTACTGTATCTTTGCATCTGCCACTCATCCTTCCTTGTTTATTGATCTAATTCCCTGAAGAGTTTTTTTCTCTTGTTTTGCAAATTCTGTTACTGCTTTCCCTATGCATGCTTGTGGATTTTCACTCATTCCTTCTAGTCATCGGAACGCTTGTCCAAGTTTGATGATGGAGTCAGATTCTGGACGTTTTCTCTCATATTTCAGCACTTTTTGCACATTTGGATCCAAGGATGCAGTTAAGTAGGCCTGGAGGCCTATGATAGCTCTGTATGTATAATCAATCTCTGAGTCCTAGACCTCCTTCAGCTCTAGGGATGTACAGTTTTGGCATACATTGTTTCTTGTAAATCATTTCATGGGCATGGAGGAGTTTTCATGTTCACGCATCCAGTTTTTCAAGATCTTTAAGTGGCCAGTCCACAACTCTAAAGCTATATGAAAGGTCAGGAATTGCCAGCTGATTGATGATTTATATCTTATTCTTTGATGTTAAAACACTTTTCAAGTAATGATTTTAATCTCCTATAGTATTCTTTACTTATCTTTTCTCTCAGTAATTTCTGCTTGAGTGTCATTCCTTCTTCTACTCCAAGATACTTATATACACCTTCCTGTTCAAGGTCCTTGATGTCACAACCTTCAGCCAGGGAGATATTTCTATTTTGCTCAATTGTCCTCGAAAAAAAAGTTGCCTTAGCACATTTATCAAGGTCAAAGGTCATCCTGATATCAACAGAAAAGCTTGTCACTACACAGAGTTGCTCCAACAATTGTTGGTCACTGGAACTATAGAGCTTCAGATTGTATACAAATAATAAATGAGATATTGTTTCTGGGTTGTTACCTTCTTTAGGATTCATGCTAAATCCATATCCCAAAGAGGTGATAAGAGTACTCATTGGATTAAGCACCACACAAAACAGAAGGGCAACAGGGAATCCCCCTGAAATATTCCTCGCTGGATCCTGATAGTAGGAATGATATACTGACCATCTTTATATTTCAAAAAGAGTGTGGTTTGCCACATTGCCATGGTGAACTTAATGTACTCTATCAAACCAGGATTTATTTTATACATTCCAAGGCAATGTATTATCCTTGAGTGTCAGATGCTGTCAAAAGCTTTCTTGTAATCAATCCATGCTATACTGAGATTTCTGCTTTTCTTAGCACTGGCCATGATGGCCTTCTTCAGCATTAACTGGTCTTTGATGCCATATGCCTCTCTCTTGTTGCCCTTTTGCTTTATTGCCATGATGTTATTGGACTCAATATGATCATATATTCTGTCTGCATCTATTGCAATGAACAGCTTAGAGATTGTAGGTAGACAAGTTATAGGTCTATAATTGTTGGGAGTATTACTTGGGTCTCCTTTTGGAAGAAGAAATGTTTTTCCTGTAGTAAGCCATTGTGTTAAGTCTGGCTGTATAAACAATTGATTTTTGCAATTCACCAGGTCTGGGTGGAATGATGTTAACTGTTTGAGACAAAATTTGGTTACTCCATCTGGGACAGGACTCTTCCAGTTTGAGGCTCACTTTGACCTGCTTGCTAGCTCTTTTGTTGTTACTGCAGGCCATTCCATAGGTTTAATGTTTGCTTTTTCTAAATGCTCCTGTATGCAGGGTAACCATTCTGCTTCTTGATTGTGCTTTATAGGGTCCTCGTATAATTTTCTCAAGAAGCTTTCAGTTTCAGCTTTGGTTGGTGGAACGTTTAGTATCTTAATGTTCTTTCCCAATTCCCTGTAAAATTGTTTTGGGTTCTCTCTAAATTACTTATTTTGATATCTTTTTTTTTCAGTTTTCTTCATATCTTCTCAGTTTTTGTGCTTATGCTGCTATTTTCAATTTATTGCTGGAACATATAAATTTCAGGTCTTCTTCTGTTAATGCAGCATGCTTCAGCTTAATGTCTTGGATCTTCCTTAATATCTTTGATGATCTTAATCCTTTTAGATACTCATAATTTCCACTGTTTGAGAATCCTTATAGTCCAGCAGATAATTCAAGGCTTCAGTGAAGTTAATCTCATGGCCTTGAAACACATCCAGCATCTAGATCACAGTAGAAACAGGATTTGAATCTAGATAAAATAGGGCTATTCCACCAATAGTAACAATGGGGTGCTAAGAACATAAATTAGGCAAACATTGTAGGGTAGAGGAACTCTAACATGATGTCATGTTATTCTTGGTAATCATAAGTTAACTCAGAGGAGTACAGACTAGTCAAACATTATTTACAACAGTAACCCCTGTTTCAGAAAAATCATCATACTTAGTCATGGCAGTTTTGCATTTCTCTTTCACAGTTATAGTAGAGAAACCACAAAATGCTTCAGTAGTGTCCTTCAGGAAAGGTTTACCTGGGCACAACCAATGAATGTCCTTGATACATTGGCACATGCCTAAATTAGGTACAATATATTGTTGTGGTTCATTATGGTGGTAGGCTAAATACTCAGGAGTGTCATAAGAACATAAGATATGCCATACTGGGTCAGACCAAGGTCCATCAAGCCCAGTATCCTGTTTCCAACAGTAGCCAATCTAGGTCATACGTACTGTGATGGGGCCCGTGGGTAGAGCCCTTTAACCCTATATAGGCGGTTGCCTAGGGTCTGTAAAACAAGTAATATGCTCTTGCTAGGTAAATAATAGAGTCTCTCAGAGCAAAAAGTGAATAAGAAAATAAGATGGGTTTTATTCCCCGTCCCGCTCAGACTATCAACAAGATCAAAAAAACTTCAGATACAAGCAAAGAACAAAAATAGTATCAGCAAACTTATATTCCTTTGTTTAAATTCACAAAGTTCTTTTTGTCATCCAATTAAACAGCAGGGCTGCACTTGTAACAAAGGCTACAGTCCATGGGAGAGGGGTCTGGAAGGCTGCTGCTATCTTCCCTTAACATACTCTCTCCAGCACTCCCCAAACTCCCTGTATCACACTCTTACTGTGTGGAGTACTCAGGCACGTCTCCTTGTGATAACTCACTATAGCTTCCAGTGAAGGTTCCTCTCTCTTCAGGTTTATACCTGTCTGGCATGCAGTAGCTTCTCTCTGGGTTTTCCTCCCAGAACAAAAGGTCTGAATCTCCTTGATTCCTGTATCTATGCTCAGGACCGCGCCCTTGGCACTTATATGTTTTAAACCTTTCTCTGTAAGCACATGGATGCCTCCTTTTATCTGTAGGGATTGTCTTGGCACTTGGCTCCCTGTATCTCTTCTCTCTAGCCTCCCAGGCTGGTTGTGCAGTAGTGAAGTTAGTATTAGCTTTGCAGCTATTTCTTAATGTGCACGTGTATTTGGAGTTCCCATCCCCCAACACTCTCTTTCTAAACTGACCTGTGCTTAGTGCTGGCACATACCGGTCTCCTGTGTGGTAGGACACTCCTGGCTTCTCTTGAAGACTAACTCAGGTGGCATGCCTTCTCCCAGTGCAGCTTGCCTCAAACCTCTTCTCCTGAGTGCTGGAGCTACCTTCACTTCCTGGTTCTCCGACAGAAAACTTTCCTCCCAGCACTCCTCTGGGGTTTCTGCTCAGCTGACTGTAGCCACACCTCTTGCTGCTCTCTCTCTGGCTTCTGCCCTCCTCCTGGGTTGTGTCCTGCCTCTCCCTCCACTGACTGGAACCCTGTCTTATGTAATCCCTAGCCCTGCACATGACGTGGGGATTTGCAATCAGGTGTTCCTGATGAGCTTTCTGTTTGGCACGTAGTAACAGTTTTCCCTGCTCAACTGTTTCAGTGTGCCTAGTGCCTCTTTTCAACGCTGAATCTAAGGTAAGCTCTTCTTTTACCTGCACTTCCATGGGCTGTGTATCCTCTGCTGCACCACAGTACCTAGCAGTTTCCCCAAAAGACACAGGTTCCACAATGCTTGTACTGGGTCAAGCATTGATATCCTGGGTCCTTTCTTAATAATGGTTTATGGACCTTTCCTCCAGGAACTTGTCCAAACCTTTTTTAAACCCAGTTACACTAACAACTTTTACTACATCCTCCGGTAACAAATTACAGAGTTTGATTACACGTTGAGTGAAAAAATATTTTCTTTTATTAGTCTTAAATAGTTTACCCTGTAGCTTCATTGCATGTCCCCTAGTCTTTCTATATTCTGATAATGTAAACAATCGATCTACGTTTACCCGTTCCACTCCGTTCATTAATTTATAGACTTCTATCATATCTCCCCTCATCCGTCTCTTTTCCAGGTTAAAGAGCCCTAACCGTTTTAGCCTTTCTTCATAGGAGTATCCTCCTATCCCCTTTACCATTTTGGTTGCTCTTCTCTGAACCTTTTCTAATAACGCTATATCCTTTTTAAGATACCGCGACCAGAATTGCACACAATATTCAAGGTGCGGTCTCACCATGGAACGATATAGAGACATTATAATATCTTTTGTTTTCCATTCCTTTCCTTATGATACCTAGCATTCTATTTGTTATCTTCGCCACCGCTGCATACTGGGCCGAGGGTTTTAACATATTATCCACAATGATGCCTACATGTTTTTCCTGGGTGGTGGTTCCTAATGTGGAACCTTGCATCGTGTAACCATAGTTTGGGTTGTTCTTCCCTAGGTGCATAACTTTGCACTTGTCCACATTAAATTTCTTCTGCCATTTTGATGCCCAGTCTTCCAATTTATCAAGATCCTCTTGCAATTTTCCACAATCCTCTTGGGTTTTAACAACTTTAAATAGTTTTGTGTCATCTGCAAATTTGAAGCCATTTTCTTTAACAATGCCTCACTCGTTATTCTACTTTCCAGGTCATTTATGAATATGTCAAAAAGCAGCGGACCCAGCACAGATCCCTGGGGTACACCACTATTCACCTTTCTCCATTGGGAAAATTGCCCATTTAGCCCAACCCTTTGCTTTCTATATTTTAACCAGTTCCTGATCCACAGTAGTACACTGCCTCCTATCCCATGACTCTTTAGTTTTCCCAAAAGTCTCTGATGAGGGATCTTGTCAAAGGCTTTCTGAAAGTCCAGATACACTATATCAGCCGATTCACCTTTGTCCACCTGTTTATTCACACCTTCAAAAAAACATAACAGATTAGTAAGACAAGATCTTCCTTGTCTAAAGCCATGTTGGCTGTCTCCCATTAGGCCATGACTATCTACATGCTGAGTAATTGCATTCTTTATGATGGTTTCTACCATTTTTCCCGGTACTGACGTGAGGCTCACCGGTCTGTAGTTTCTCGGATCACCCCTGGAACCCTTTTTAAAAATTGGTGTTACATTGGCGATCCTCCAATCTTCAGGTATTAGAGATGATTTTAATGATAGTTCACAGATTACTAATAGCAGGTCTGCAATCTCATATTTCAGTTCTTTCAACACCCTTGGATGTATACCATCCGGCCCAGGTGATTTGCTACTCTTCAGTTTATCTAATAGTTGTAATACAGCTTCCCGATGTATCAATATTTCCTTCAATTCTTCTGCACCTTTAAATACCACTTCAGTCATGGGTAACATACCTATATCTTCCTCAATAAAGACCGAAGCAAAAATTTATTCAGTCTCTCCGCTATCGCCTTGTCGCCTCTTAGGGCCCCTTTAACTCCTCTATCATCTAATGGACCAACTGACTCTCTCACAGGTTTTTTGCTGCAAATGTACTTGAAAAAATCTTTATTTTGCACTTTTGCTTCCGCAGCAAGCTTCTTCTCAAATTCTCCCTTTGCCTGCCTTATCAATGCCTTGCATTTGACTTGCCAGTGCTTGTGCTGTTTCCAGGTGTCGTCGTTTGGCTCTTTTTTCCATTTCCTGAAAGTTGCTTTTTTGGCAACAACAGCCTCTATGATCTCACCTTTAAACCATGCTGGCAGTTTTTTGGACTTCCTTCCACTTTTCTTAAAGCGTGGAATAAAGCTGGTTTGGGCTTCCAAGATAGTATTTTTCAACAACACCCATGCTTGATGCAAGTCTTTAACCTTTGCAACTGCTCCTTTTAGTTTTTTTTAACTATTTTCCTCATTTTATCATAGCCTCCCTTTCGAAAGTTAAAAGGTAGTACTGTGGATTTCCTTACTATCCCTCCTCCACTAATTAAATCAAAGGCGATCATGCTATGATCACTATTGCCAAGTGGCCCCAACATCCTTATCTCTTGCACTAGATCTGGTGTTTCACTAAGGACTAGGTCTAATATTGCTTCCCCTCTGGTCGGTTCATGAACCAGCTGCTCCAAGAAGCAGTCATTTATTTCATCTAGGAACTTTATCTCACTAACATGTCCTGCTGTAACACTGACCCAGTCGATACCAGGGTTATTGAAATCACCCATTATTATTACTGCACTGTAACCTTTGTTAGCTTCCTTGATTTCTTTGAGCATTTCATCATCCATTTGTTCATTCTGGCCAGGCGGTCGATAGTATACCCCCACTGCCATCGCCTTCCCCTTTTTACATGGAATTTCAATCGATAGAGATTCTACAGCAAATTTTGTTTCCTGCAAAACTTTAATCCTTTCTGACTCAATGCCCTCTCTAACCTAGAGCGCAACCCCTCCACCAATTTGATCAGCTCTATCATTACGATATAGTTTGTACCCAGGTATCACAGTGTCCCACTGGTTGTCCTCCTTCCACCATGTCTCTGATATTCCAATCCTATCTAACCTCTCATTTAGTGCTATATATTCTAACTCTCCCATCTTATTTTTTAGACTTCTAGCATTTGCATACAAGCATTTTAGAGACTGTATTTTATTCATCTTATTTTGGCTATTGGTAGACATGGGTAATTTGGGATGTTTAAGCTCTATCTGCTCCATACTCGAGGGTATTTGGGCTACTTTACTCTTTTTTGGAACCTCTCTGCTTTTGTAGTATCCTTCAAGGATACATTCTTCTGAACCATCCGCTCTTTGGCGACCGTTGGCTTTAACCCTATTATCTAGTTTAAAAGCTGCTCTATCTCCTTTTTAAAGGTTAATGCAGCAGCCTGGTTCCATCCCTGTTAAGGTGAAGCCCATCCCTTTGGAAGAGCTCCTCCTTTCCACAGAATGTTCCTCAGTTCCTAACAAATCCAAAACCGTCATCTCTGCACCATTGTCTCCGTAGCTCTGCCTGCCTTGTGGTAATTTTCTAAAAAGAATTATTTGTATTAAAGCTACTTAATCTGTGAACCCACTGTTTTTTGTTGGATCAGTTAGGGCCTAGTAGCAGCAATTAAAGTTTGAATTTAAAACACAGAGTAGAGCTTCATACCCAGCAGAGAGCTTGTAGTTTAAATTTAATAGTCACTCAGGGCCAAGTAACAGCAAAGTACTTTTAGTTTAAATTTAACACACAGAAGAGAGCTTTCTGGTTAAATTTAGTACCCAGCAGAGAGCTTGCAGTTTAAATTTCATAAGAAGTTAGAGCCTAGCAGCAGCTAAGAGCTATAATTTAAATCAAATCTGAATTTAGCTTACCTCAGCAGCACAAGACAGGGTACTGTGTAGCAGCCCTCTTTTAATAAGTGTTATTTCCCTCCCTCCCCACACCCACCCTCCCCTGGGATAATCATAGCTTTATAGGTACTTAAACATCTTAAAAGACAGGAGGTGCTTTCAGGTGAAGCTCATTACCCAAATCAGTCATACACTAAGGACCTGAGATTAATTAAGCTTCAGGTGAGCAAGGTATATTAAACATATTAGGTACAGTTTTATTGGTATAAATACCCATAGCAACCCCTAGTAAGTAAGAACTTAAAGATCTAGACACAAACTTAAAACTAGGATGCAGACTTAGTCCAGCAGCGGGATGGGGGCTTTCAGATTGATGACATTATCGACAAGCCACTGACAAGTGGCTGCCACTCCATCCAACCCAAAAGGCATATGATGGAACTGATATAGTCCTTTTGGAGTACTAAAAGTTGTTTTAGATTTAGAGGTGGGGGTAAGGGATATTTTCCAGTATTCCTTAGTCAGATCAAAAGTGGTCAGATACCTAGCAGTTCCCAACTGGTCCAACAGCTCATCAATTTGTAGCATAGGGTATGCATCAAACTCGGAAATGACATTGATCAAAGTCAAGATACAAAATTGGAGCATCCTATCTGCCTTCAAAACCAAAACTACGAGGCTCGAACATAGGCTTCATGACTTCTCTGTTACCCCCATCTCTTCCATTCCACCACTTGTCATATGACTTCTATTCTCTTGGCCTCAGGCAAACAATAAGGCCTCAACTTCACCACTTTCCCCCAGGTTGTCTGAATTTCATGTTCTACCAGAGGAAATGGAGATATCTCATGGAACTCTTTTAGTAGAACCCAGACTTTCTTCTTCTGGGTGGGGGTTAACCCCGGGTTAACATTTACTTGGCCCACTTTCTTTTTCTCAGCCAACTAAGGACCAAAAATACCTCTCCTTTTCTTCCTTGAGGGTAGCTACCAAGGGTTCCGTCTCCTTCCAGAGTTTCAATAAATTAATGTGGTATGTCTGTTCACATCCCCTTTTAATTTCTCACCACAAAATCTACAATGTTCAGACATTTTTCTACCACTAGGGGCCCCCTCCATCGTGTCCTAAACTTACGCAGAGAGGATGGGACCAGCACCAGGACTTTCTGCCCTACGTTCAACTCCCACTCTTTAGTTCCCTGGTCATGATATGCCTTTTGTCTTTCCTGGCTTTTCTTCAGGTTATCCTGTGCTACCTTAGTGGCTCTTCTAACCCGATCTTTCAACCCACTTAAGTAGAAGATTATATTAAGGGGTTGTTTTTCTGCCTTTCCCAACTGCTCTTGAAAAATATCCAGTAAGCCCCTTGGGGGGTCAGCCATAGCACAACTCAAGGGGCTCACCCCTAGCGAAGCCTGAACACTCTCCCTAGCAGCATACATTATTAAAGGGAGCAATTAATCCCAGTTACCTATATTTCCTTCCAACCCTCATTTGAGCAAATTTTGAGGGTTTGGTTAAACCTTTCCACTAGCTTGTTTTCCTGTGGGTAATAGGCTGTTGTCTTAATATGCTGAATCCCAAAGGTCTCCCATACCTTTTTCAGGGTACTGGACAAGAAGTTCATGCCCCTATCTGTAAGAACTTCCTGAGCAAATCATCCTAATAAGTTCCTGTGCAATGGTTCTGGCTAAAATGGACCTCAGGGCAAACACCCATGGAAACTAGGTTGCAAAGTCAATAAGAACATAAGAACATAAGATATGCCATAATGGGTCAGACCAAGGTCCATCAAGCCCAGTATTCTGTTTCCAACAGTGGCCAATCTAGGTCAAACGTACCTAACAGTTTCCCCAAGGGACACAGGTTCCACAATGCTTGTATTGGTTCAAGCATTGATATCCTGGGTCCCTTCTTAATAATGGTTTATGGACCTTTCCTCCAGGAACTTGTCCAAACCTTTTTTAAACCCAGCTACACTAACAGCCTTTACTACATCCTCCGGTAACAAATTCCAGAGTTTGATTACACGTTGAGTGAAAACATATTTTCTTTTATTAGTCTTAAATAGTTTACCCTGTAGCTTCATTGCATGTCCCCTAGTCTTTCTATATTCTGATAAGGTAAACAATTGATCTACGTTTACCCGTTCCACTCCGTTCATTAATTTATAGACTTCTATCATATCTCCCCTCAGCCGTCTCTTTTCCAGGTTAAAGAGCCCCAACCTTTTTAGCCTTTCTTCATAGGAGTATCCTTCCATCCCCTAGATGATCTAGACACAAAGATCTAGACACAAACTTAAAACTAAGATGCAGACAGCAGTCCAGCAGCGGGATGGGGGCTTTCCAGTCTTTTGCATTGAGTGTCACATGTATGATTTTCTCCCAGTTGGTGAGAGGTCTTACGTGTGCACTAGGTACAAGGAGCTCTTTGCTCTCAAGGATCAAGTCCGTTCTCTAGGGGCTAGAGTAGCAGACTTGGAAAACATAAGAAAGATAGAGAGGTACATAGACGAGACCTACAGGATTATAGTCCTGAAGTCCCAACTCCAGTATGGCAGCATCCCTGTTGACATGGAGGAGAGAGATCACGTGACAGGAGAGTATCACCCTGGTGTAGCAGGAAGTGATCCTGTAACTAGGACTTGTCCTCCAGGTGATGTAAAACCCTCTTGCACTGAGGAGGTTTCTCCAGGGCTATGTGCCCATGAGGGAAGGGTTAGGACAGCCGTTATAGTTGGTGATTCAATCATTAGGCATGTAGATATATGGATGGCTGGTGGACGTGAGGATCACCTGGTAACATGCCTGCCTGGTGCAAAGGTAGCAGACCTCACACGCCACTTAGATAAGGTCTTAGATAGTGCTGGGGAGGAGTCTGCTGTCTTGGTACATGTCAGTACCAATGACATAGGAAAATGTGGTAGGGAGGTTCTGGAGGCTAAATTTAGGCTTATAGGTAGGAAGTTGAAATCCAGAACTTCCAGGGTAGCATTCTCCGAAATGCTTCCCGTTCCACGCACAGAACCCACAAGGCAGGCAGAGCTACGGAGACAATGGTGCAGAGATGAAGGTTTTGGATTTGTTAGGAACTGAGGAACATTCTGTGGAAAGGAGGGGCTCTTCCAAAGGGATTGGCTTCACCTTAACCGGGATGGAACCAGGCTGATGCATTAACCTTTAAAAAGGAGATAGAGCAGCTTTTAAACTAGATAATAGGGTTAAAGCCAACAGTCGCCAAAGAGCGGATGGTTCAGAAGAATGTATCCTTGAAGGATACTACAAAAGCAGAGAGGTTCCAAAAAAGAGTAAAGTAGCCCAAATACCCTCGAGTATGGAGCAGATAGAGCTTAAACATCCCAAATTACCCATGTCTACCAATAGCCAAGTTAAGATGAATAAAATACAGTCTCTAAAATGCTTGTATGCAAATACTAGAAGTCTAAAAAATAAGATGGGAGAGTTAGAATATATAGCACTAAATGAGAGGTTAGATATGATTGGAATATCAGAGACATGGTGGAAGGAGGACAACCAGTGGGACACTGTGATACCTGGGTACAAACTATATCGTAATGATAGAGCTGATCACCTAAGATCAACCAAAGACTTCAAGGACTTCAGAAAACTTCTTAAAACAGCTCTATTTACAGAACACTTCAAGGACATCACCTGAACTGACTCCTATTTGCAGCACAACCAAGGCAATATAGATCATGACCCTAGCTCACCATTTTTACATGGCTCTATTCTTGTATATATGAATATTGCTCACTATGTATATAGCTCACCGGTAAATCTAGCACACTGCACCACACATCACTCTTCTTAAACCTCCCACTGCATGCTACAGACCACACAATAATATTGATTGATGTGCTAAACCGCTTTGATTTAATGATAAAGCGGTATACTAAATCTGTCTAAATATATAAAATAAATAAACGTGTTGAGGAGACATGAGGCTTATGCAGCTGCCTATATGAATGGTGTTGTCATTTTTATGGCAGATCGGGCTAGTCACATATCTAGGATGAGAGCAGTCTTGAAGGCAATTAGGAAGGTGAGACTCACCGTTAATCTGAAGAAGTGATCTTTCACTCAGACTGAAGTCAAGTATCTTGGATGGGTAATGGAGAAGTGCAACCAGTCCTAGATAAGGTGCAGAATGTGAAGGATTTTATTCTCCCAAAACTAATAAAGAACTATACAGTTTTCTGGTGTGGTGGACCATTACTACAGGTTTATTCCAGAGTTTGCCACCAAGGCCCATCCCTTGACAAAGATGCTCAAGAAAAAACACCCAGACCAGTTGAACTGGGCCTCTCAGGGTCTGGAATCCTTCCAGGAACTTCAGGAGGCCCCTTGCAGGGAACCGGTTTGAGAAGGGTTGATTTTAGCAAGGACTTTGTTCTGCAGACCAGGTCTTTGACTAGGGGGTTAGGGGCAGTGCTGTCCCAGGGGCATCAAAGGGAAGAACACCTAGTTCTATACCTTAGTAGGAAATATATGCTGCATGAAATGTGATACTCCATGGTGGAAAAAGAATGTTTGGCCATAAAGTGGGCCATGTAGGCCTTGAAGTACTATTCAACCAGGCAGCAATTTACCCTGATGACACATCATGCTCCCTTGAAATGGCTCAGGCAAATGAGGAATGTCAATACACATTTGACCAAATGGTATTTAGCCCTTCAAATGTATAGGTTCTGGGTGATGCATCAGGTAGGGAAGGAGCACATAAATGCAGATGTTCTGTCCCAGACAAATGAAAAGGAAGAAAGTCCTAGGCCCAGATGGGCTAGGAACCTAAGGGGGGGGGGGGGGATATGTAGCAGAGAGTCTAAAGGGGAGAAGGCCTTACCATCTCCAAGAATTCCCCAGAGCCAGGGCCACCCATGCAGGGAGGAGGAGGAAGAGCCCAGGGTCAGCCAAAGGGGAAGGATTGAGAATGGGGAAGTGGAAAGGGCTGATAGTCCTGGCAGGGCAAGATGGATATAAGGCAGCTTCCCCATTACCAAGGGGCTCCTCCAGCCTGGAGATAGCCCCCATGTGAGTTTAATACAATTCCTGAGAGGCCATAAACTATGAAGCTGGAACTAGCCCAACCCTGAGATTGTATTTTGGAGGACATGGACTGCCAGAAAGCTGGATCCTCAATCATGTGAGTTCCTTGAATTTCTTCCTGGTGATTTTGGGTTGGGCCAGAGGATGCCTAGGGGAGGAGTGGGAGGAAGGCTTCCCCAATCCTATGCCAGTCTATTGAGGAGTAAGGGTTTGCCCAAGTTTGCAATAGTAGTTTAAAACTGTGGAATGGACTGAACTATTGATGAACTAATGCAGATATTATGAACTGTTACTGGCTGAGGGAACAGCAACAAGAAGCCCTTTGTGCAGGACAGTTCTTACAAGCCTGTGTGGTATCTAGAGTGGCATGGCCAGCTAATTCCAGGAGGAAGAAAACCCGAGCTGGCTCACATTGAGACTGCCAGTTACTCCAGAGACTGTACCCATAGTAACTGAGTTTTCTTTTGTCTAAAAGACTGATTTACTTCTGATAGAGGTCTACTTTGATGGCAGAGCAAGGATGTACCCTAAATCCTCCAGCTGACATCAGCGTGGTTGCTCCATCTCAGCAGAGCACACAAGACCTTGAAGCCAGGGTTGTGCCAAGAAACCTCTCCCTCCCCTGAGGCATACGCTGGGCCCCAATGTGCGACACTACATCTTCAGTAGTTTTTTCTTTATAATGTTTTTTTCCATTTTGCCCAGCACTGGCATCAAGCTCACCAGTTTCTTGTTTCCCAGATTACCCCTGAAACCCTTTTAAAAAATTGTTATGTTGGCCACTCTTCTAATCTTCAGGTAATTATAATTATAATATAGACAATTGCAATCATAGTTTACATAGTACTAATAGTAGGTCTGCACCCTCAGATGTGTTTCATCCAGTCAAAATGATTTGCTACAATTTAGTTTAACAAATTGTTGTATTACATCTTCTAGGTTTATCCAGATTTGTTTCATTTCTTTTCATACATCCCCTTTAAATATCATTTCTGGCATGTGTAACTTCATTGCATCTTCTTAAGTAAAGACTGAAGCAAAGAAATCATTCAGTCTCTCCACTATTGTCTTGTCCTCCCTTAGTACCTCTTTTATTCCTCTGTCATCTAATGGTTCAACTGACTCACATTTTTTTGCTACAAGTGTAGCTGAAAATTTTTTTTCATTATTTTTGGTTCCACAGCAAGCTTCTTTTCAAATTCTCTCTACCTGTTTTATAGATGCCTTGCAAATAATTTGATGGTACTTATGTTTCCTGTTTTCATCATTTGGTTCTGTTTTCTATTCAATGAAACTTTTTTATTTGGCTATAAAAGCATCTCTGACCTCACATTTAAACCATGTCGGTAGTCATTTGGTCTTCTTTCCACCTTTCTTATAGTGTAGAATACGTTTGGTCTGGACTTCCGATTATATTTTTAAATAACACTCAGGTCTGATATAAACTCTTAACCTACACAGTTGCTCCTTTTAAGTTTTACTTACCCATTTTCTTTATCTTATCATAGTCTTCCCTTCAAAAGTTGAATGCTAGTGCAGTGGATTTCTTTGCTGTCCTCCCTCTATTTATTACATCAAATGGGATCATGCTATGTTCACTATTGCAAGTAGCCCCAACAACATTATCTCACATACCGTTACCTCTGTTCTACTAGGTCTAAGGTAATCGCTTATCCAGGGGGGCAAGCACTATGGGTTTCCCTTTAATTAGAAGTGTCACATATAGGACTGAAGGTAAATTGCTTGCTTTCCAGGAAAGATCTATCATAAAATAAAATATTAAATTATCCTGGAATATTCCTTTTCCAGAGAAGGAGAACAACAGTGGGAATAGAAAATTAAACTACATTTGAAATAAGGCCCTTGGACCAGTATGGTGTTACAATATGAGATTTATTTAGGTTCTGGTAATCAATTAAGTAATGTCAAAATGGAGAATGTTACATACAATTGCTTGTAAATAAACTATTTGTCCCAATTTGTGTATTCTGCTTCAAATTTCTTTTCCAAAACTTCAATACCCAGATTCTCCAGTTCAGAGTAAACATTCCCCCCCTGGTTTTTATATGGGTTCTACCATAAAGGTTAATCTCACTTCAGATTCAAAAATCATTAATCCATCAATGTTCTCAAGTACCTAAATTTGAGCTCAACTATGTTTTTCACGTGTAAAGGTAAGTATTCTACTTATCCACTCTAGCATCACATTCATTGGGACCCAGCATTCAGGAATTCTTCTGGTCATTGGAACCACTTCAGACTGCTTCTTCAACTGGCTTTGGACTGGAACCCAGGATAAGATGATGCCTCTCTTCATATTGAAGTTGCACAATTTATTTTTCCTAACCCTACCTTTAGCCTATGCTTTCCTTACACTCCTTCCCCAACTAAGGAAAAGAAATTGTGGGCATGTAGCAAGCTTGCTAAAAAAACCCTCTGTCTCTTCACTCTTATTCTCTTTATTCATCAATACCTACAGAGTGGCCAAAAAAAAGTGAGAACATCTCGTAAATTAAAAGCTTAAATAGTTTAGCTATTTACCTTTTTTAGCTATATAACGTCTTTATTTTGACAATTTCTGGTCGCCATCTTTTTTTTTATTATTTGTGAATCATTTACATCTGTCTTTTTGAATTTTTAAATAACTTGTATGCTACGAGATGTTCTCACTTTTTTTGGGCCTCCCTGTATATACACTCCTTTATTTACATACACCTCACCCTTACTCTTGTACTTATCTCTTTCTTCGGTCATTTGGTTCCCTCACACATTCATATAGCCTGACCTCAGCCACTCTCTCTCTCAACTCCCAACCTTTCACTCTTCCTGCACTCATTCCCTACTTCCAACCTATCACTGTCTCCCCTGATACTGGACCAACAGTATCAGTTTAATAGACACTTAGCTGCACAATATAATATACCTTGGTTACAATTGATTAGCACACTATTTTCACCTACAAGGCATAGACAGATTTTCAATTTTACCCCCCGAAGAAGGCACTAGCAGCCGAAACACCACTGGTGTTGAGGTTTCATTAAAAAGTCTATTCCGAACTTAATTTCCTTGCTCCTGTTGGTCCTGTCTGGTTGGGCGAGGATACATGTTTCTTTTGGACTCCTCCTGTGACACTGGGACAGTAAATTACTAAAACTGTCTTTGGTCAGATTCTTTTTAACATCTTTGTTAGTGATATAGCGGAAGGGCTGTCGGGTAAGGTTTGCCTCTTTGCGGATGATACCAAAATATGCAATAGAGTAGACACCCAGGAAGGTGTAGATAACATGAGGAGGGATCTAGCTAAGCTTGAAGAATGGTCTAGAATTTGGCAGCTGAGATTTAATGTTAAAAAATGTAAGGTCATGCATTTGGGCTGCAGCAATCTAAGGGAGCAATACAGTATAGGAGGTGAAGTACTTTTGTCCACTAAAGAAGAGCGGGACCTAGGCGTGGTTGTGTCTGATGATCTTAAAGTAGCTAAACAGGTAGAAAAGGTGATGGCAAAAGCTAGAAGGATGCTTGGGTGCATACGGAGAGGAATGGCTAGCAGAAAAAAGGAGGTGATAATGCCTCTGTATAAGTCTATGGTGTGACCTCATTTGGAGTATGGTGTGCAATTCTGGAGACCGCAGTGCAGTCGGTGCAGAGGGTTGCTACTAAAATGATTAATGGGCTTCATTATAAAGCATATGAGGACAGACTTAAGGATCTTAATATGTACACCTTAGAGGAAAGGCGGGATAGAGGTGATATGATTGAAATGTTTAAATACCTCCATGGCATAAATGTTCAGGGAGAGAGCCTCTTTCAATTGAAAGCAAGTTCTGCTACGAGGGGACATGGGATGAGGGTGAAGGGAGATAGATTCAGGACTGATATGCGGAAATATTTCTTTACAGAAAGAGTAGTGGATCCATGGAATAGTCTCCCAGTGGAGGTGGTAGAGATGAGGACAGTAACTGAATTCAAAAAAGCATGGGACCAACACAGAGGATCTCTAAAGGTAAAAAGTGGACTGTTGTAGTTGTTGTTATGGAAGGACAGACTAGATTGGCCATGTGGTCTTTTTCTGTCATCATGTTTCTATGTTTCTATGTTTAATACTCACACCTGAGGAAAATCCCTCCTTAGGTTATTCTACTGTAAATATTCCCTCAGGTTCTAAGACTGAACCAGGTTTTTTGGTTCCAGACTGAACTGTTACTCCTTTTTCCCTTTTGGTTTCAAAAGGGAAAAGAAAAGTAAATTAATTAATAGATAACTCTCTCTGCTTTACCTCCCAAACTGTGAAATTAGATTTCCTTCAAAATGTCTCACTTTTCCATCAACTGATGGTCAGAAACTGCTTTTGTCACATTTCTTGCCTAATTCTATGGGGGGAAAATCCCTCTAGAACCCTTATCTTGCTCTCACATCTCAGTCATCTCCTTTCAAACTCAAACTCCGCAATCCATTAAAAAAAACAAATCACTCTCAGAGGTCTCCTTTCTCAGATATGCCAACACACATCTGCACTCTTAATGATTTAACCACTAACTGCCTGAAAAAAATCAAAGGTACTCCCATTCTAAATGCCCAGGGAGGTGTTCTTAAACTCACTGATCTCATGGTGAAGTCCCATTCTAATCTAAATAAAACCCTAAATTCCCCTTAAAGCTAAGAAATGTCTTTATAGTAGAACTAGAGGAGTATTATAGCATTTTTCATAACTGTCACTTCATCCCACCAGAAAATCCCTTCACAGAATGTGTCACACTGTGCTCTCTGTTACAGCTGAGCCCTTTTGATACAGTACATTGTGTCGACTGAGATCCCTCCCTCCTTAAACTCATCTGGGTACTTTTCCATACATTAAACTCATATTTTTATATTTTAAACACAGCTTTATAAGCAATTTTATTCAGGAATACACTGGCATAGGTATTCGATCACTTTTGACACTTAATGAGTTTTAGTGTCACTTTTAAACATGTTAAAATCACAACTATAACAAAATCAAACAATCAAGCTCAAAAAGAGCACCATCACTACTGGCATCCACACTATGGAACTCCCTACCAACGAGCCTGAGAGCTTTAGATGACCTCACAGACTTCCGCCAGGACCTCAAAACATGGCTATTTATAGAAACATATGAGCATTCAGGCAACATCCCCTACCCAAACAGTAACATTACTACCTCTGCCAACTAAACACACACCCATCCTATCCACTGTCATGAGGTAGAGTCATCAGAGCCTATGGAAATAGGTAGAACAGATGAAAACAGATCTGAAAATGACAGCTCAGATCAGCACATGGAGCAGAGTTGCTATAGGCAACCAAAACAAACACTATCACATGGTGGGAGAACACGCCCGAGCAGCAAGCAGGTTCCTGATTCATTAGGAAATGAAGGGCAGCTGAGAAGGGGTGGAGCCCAACCAAGCACAGGGACACGCGTAGTTAAAATATGCTCACCTGAGGTTAGTGGGGAGAGGAGAAGAAGAGGCAGGGTGAGGAGCAGAACAAGTTCCAGTTCTAGAAGCAGAGACACAGGAGTGAGAGAGAGTTCAAAAGCCAGCAGAACTGAAAGATATACGGGAAGAAACACAGCAGCCTGTTGCAGAGAGCAGGGCCCAGCTAAGGACGTGCCCGGTGAAACTTACCAGAAAGCTAGGAGAAGCTACGGTACAGAAGCCAGGCTCAGGAAAGCTGAGGAGTTTTATCTTCCTAAAACCAGGTTCCGCACAAGAGGGAAAGTCTGTCCTGGGGAAAGTTTTATGCTTAAGGAAAAGCCAAGACAGAAAGGCAGAGAAACGTCTCCATCTCAGCAGTGCTCTGATAACTCACTCACATGCAGGAGCTCAGAGAAAAGGCAGTTGGGAGGTAGGCCAATTCCTTCTAATAGAAGAGCCTTTGAATATAGTGATTTGCCCTGTACATATAAGGAGTTGTGTGAGTCACAAAGGGAGCTCTCAAGAGAGGGTGGTAATTATTCACTGCACTCTCTTAACCAGGAAGAGGGGAGGTGTAATTACCGAGAACAGAGTTTGCCTAAAGATAACATTTTCTATAACCCTGAAGAATGTTATTCAGAGGAGGAACCAGAGGAAATGCAATGCAATGATTATGAAGAAGCAATATCAGATACATGCATGGACTGTACTTTAATTATGTCAGATGACATTACTTCTTTCTGTTGAAGAAGCTGTTAAAGTATAAGCAAACTGCAGGGAGGAAAACTTACCTGTTTTGAATGGACTGTTTGTGTTACTTTTGAGTTCAGCTGAAGATAAGCATATTTTGGTTCCAGTTTGTTCCTTTTGATTTTTGTACCAGAAGCATGGTGTTTTGCCTTTTGTTCCCATTCCTTTAAAAATCCACCCGGAAGGGGAATTAAAAGTCCTGTTTGAAAGCCTTACTATTCATCCACGACTCACCTTCTTTATTCAGCAATTGGGACTACAACTCCCAGAGGGCATTGTAATCATCCACTTTTACTAGTATTGAAGTAGCCCCGGTGAATTACCCAGGCTCCAGCCCCTAGGGACCCTCACCGGGTGACATATGGCGTAGTTGTTGTGGATTTTATTTTGGCCTGGGCAACAAAGGACAATATTAAAGGGAACACTATTCACGATTGGAGAAGAATTGCTGCATCCAGGAGAACCATCAGAGAGTTCGCTGGCAGATTCGGCCAGGTGGAATGGACAACAGCAACCTTTCTCACAGAGCTTGAAGCTACGCGAAGGATAAGGTAAAGTTACCTGGGTCATTAGTGTAGCAGGACAAAGGGTGAGAAAGGGGGTGCAACTGTGCACAAGATAGACGGGTTAAAAAGGAGCATAAGAGCCGCACTTGGCGGGCCTTCTCTTTTCTTTTCTCCCCAGGGAAGCAGACACAGAAGAAGATGGATCCCCAGAACGTTATGCATTGGATGCAAGCCCAGTGGGACAAACAGATGGAGATAACACGCCACATCCAAGAGCAAAACACCATCGCGATAAGGGAGCAGCAGAGACCCCTTATCGAAACTATAGAGGCACTACTCAAGAAGCCACAAGAGGCAGGAGTCGCCATGCCCTCTATGCTACAGGGGGTAGGACTTGGTACCTGTAATGCTTTCAGTTTGGGACAGTTAAACCCATCTGACAATTTAGATGATTTTATAGACACTTTCGAGAGAATTGCCGAGGCATTAAAGTGGCCAACGGAGCAATGGGTCACCCGATTTGCTATGTCACTAACGGGTGAGGCACTATCTGCATACAAGGCAATGCCTGCAATTCTTGCCTCAGACTATAGAGAGGTTAGAAAGGCGATGAAGGACAGATTGGGCTTAACCCCTCTGCATTACAAAAGGATGTTTCGTGAGGCTAAGATTAGGCCTAGGGAGACGCCAAAAGCCTTGTACCAAAGGCTTAAGAGCATTGCATAGAAGTGGCTAACTCCCGAACGCAGAACCATAGAGTCAATAATTGACACTGTGATTTTAGAGCAATTTATGCAGGCTGTGCCAGCCGAGGTAAAAACTTTTCTTACATTGCAAGACTGCCAGACCACAGAGGAGGCAGCCAACCTAGCAGAAAGATATTTTGAGGCTGAGAAGGCTGGCCCCTCAGGGGTAGCTGTCTTAAGGGCAGCGGGTATGGAAAATTTTAGCAAGAGAGGAAAGTATGAAAAATGTAAAATGCCTGATGTGTATGATAAGAATGTTGATGATGTTGCCAATGTTTTATCTATGTATAAGGGCAAGTGTTTCAACTGTGGAAAAACAGGACATTTTCAGAGGAACTGCCGTGAGAGAACAGTCCTCGTGGCTGGAACAGACAAGTTGGTCCAGGAAGGCTTCCTCCTCAGAGTGCAGGTAGAGGGCGTGGAAGCACTGGCACTACTTGACTCGGGGGCTGACCAGAGCATGGTTTCTTGCAAGCTCTGGGAAGCCATTGAGGGGTGCCATCAGTCAGCCCCAAGTCAAGCAGAAGGCCAGGTGCGAATAAGGTGCGTGCACAGCGCATCTTCACATTACCCCCTACACAGGCTATCTATAGAAGGGCTGGGCACGGTGAAAGATGTACGTGTAGCCGTAGTCCCATACCTGCCAAAAGACATTATCCTAGGTAGGGACTGGCCTCCCTTTTGGAAAGGATGGGTACAAGATTTGTGTGCCAAGACAAGCCTAGTTTCCACCCGGTCACAAGCCGGGACCTCAAGGGTTGGAGAGACGTCAGCGCAGAATGTAGATAAGCTTGGGGTTGAGGAAGAGTCCCAGGAGAAAGAATCAGCTGGGGAAGAGATAGACGGGGAAGGGGTAACACACTTCCCATGCATGATGATTTAATTCACACCCCAAAAAAGGAAGGGAAAAAGGCCAAAGCTAAGAAAAGACACGAGAGACGTTGTAGGTCCCGAGGCAGGGCCAAGTTACAGGCTGGTGAGGGATTGCCCTGGGTGCCCGCGGAACTCGTCCAGAAGTTTCCGTCCTTCCCGATGGAACAGAGGGCAGATCAAGCTCTTAAGAGAGCGTTTGAATGGGCACAGGAAGACAGATTAGTACTTCCCAGGTTTTTCCTGGAGAAAGACATTCTATATAGAGAGAGCCTAGACCCCCATAACGATGCTGTAAGGAAACAGTTGGTAGTGCCAACCACTTTTAAAGCCATAGTGTTACGTTTGGCACATGACCATCCTATAGGGAGCCATAAAGGAATTCAAGGCACACTGGACCAGATACTGGCCAGGTTCTACTGGCCAGGGGTCTTCAAGGAGGTGAAGAAATACTGTGAATCCTGTCCCATGTGTCAGAGGGTGACTACTGTAAAACCGAAGGCCGTACCCATGGTAATTACACCCACCATATCGGTACCCATTAGCCGTATGGGAGTTGATATTGTAGGCCCTCTGATAAAAACACCAAGGGGTTTCCAGTATATCCTGGTAATAGTGGATCAAGCCACATGGTTCCCTTGGGCTATCCGATTAAGGAGCACTTCGGCAAGGATAATAGCCCTAGAACTAGCAAAATTATTTTGCGAAGTAGGTTTCCCTAGGGAGGTGCTCACAGACCAAGGAAGTAATTTTATCTCGAAGCACTTGGCCATGGTCTGGGAGGCATTTGGTATAAGGCACATACGGACTGCCGCATACCATCCGCAGTCCAATGGACTTGTAGAACGAATGAATCAATCCATCAAGCAAATGCTGAGGAGGGGATTAAAGAAGGGAGAGATGTCAGAATGGGACACTCTACTCTCGTTTGTACTCTATGCGTTAGAGAATGCATACAAGCCTCTTTAGGAGCATCCCCATTTGAACTTCTATTTGGCCGAGCCCCAAGGGGAATATTAGACATTCTGCATGAACAGTGGGTAGAGCTGGACATACAGGAGGTTGGGGTACCTCAATTTTTAAAGGATTTGAGGGAGCGCTTGAAGAGGGCATCCAAGACCTCACTAGAAAATTTATCAAAAAGTAAACAACGGCAGAAACACTACTATGACAAGAGCACAAGGCCTAGGCAGTTGGCTATAGGGGACAGGGTGATTGTCCAAGTTGCAGACCCGGGACCTAAGTTCGAATCCCATTGGAAAGGGCCCTGCACAGTGACAGAGAAGGTTGGGTCAGTATCATATCGGGTGGAAAATGACAAAGGGCGCCAACAGGTGTACCACCTGAATGTCCTCAAGCCCTGAAAAGATAGGTCTGCCACTGCCAGTTTGGTCAGCATAGAGTATCCCCGCAGCACTTATAGGAAGATTACGTGCTGTCTGAAAGATTCAGCAGCCCGTAATATTTTAAGGGGGGGGGGGATCTCTCATGAGGTAGAGTCATCAGAGCCTATGGAAATAGGTAGAACAGATGAAAACAGATCTGAAAATGACAGCTCAGATCAGCACATGGAGCAGAGTTGCTATAGGCAACCAAAACAAACACTATCACATGGTGGGAGAACACGCCCGAGCAGCAAGCAGGTTCCTGATTCATTAGGAAATGAAGGGCAGCTGAGAAGGGGTGGAGCCCACCCAAGCACAGGGACACGCGTAGTTAAAACATGCTCACCTGAGGTTAGTGGGGAGAGGAGAAGAAGAGGCAGGGCGAGGAGCAGAACAAGTTCCAGTTCTAGAAGCAGAGACACAGGAGTGAGAGAGAGTTCAGAAGCCAGCAGAACTGAAAGATATACGGGAAGAAACACAGCAGCCTGTTGCATAGAGCAGTACCCAGCTAAGGACGTGCCCGGTGAAACTTACCAGAAAGCTAGGAGAAGCTACGGTACAGAAGCCAGGCTCAGGAAAGCTGAGGAGTTTTATCTTCCTAAAACCAGGTTCCACACAAGAGGGAAAGTCTGTCCTGGGGAAAGTTTTACGCTTAAGGAAAAGCCAAGACAGAAAGGCAGAGAAACGTCTCCATCTCAGCAGTGCTCTGATAACTCACTCACACGCAGGAGCTCAGAGAAAAGGCAGTTTGGAGGTAGGCCAATTCCTTCTAATAGAAGAGCCTTTGAATATAGTGATTTGCCCTGTACGTATAAGGAGTTGTGTGACTCACAAAGGGAGCTCTCAAGAGAGGGTAGTAATTATTCACTGCACTCTCTTAACCAGGAGGTGTAATTACTGAGAACAGAGTTTGCCTAAAGATAACGTTTTCTATAACCCTGAAGAATGTTATTCAGAGGAGGAACCAGAGGAAATGCAATGTAATGATTATGAAGAAGCAATATCAGATACATGCATGGACTGTACTTTAATTATGTCAGATGACATTACTTCTTTCTGTTGAAGAAGCTGTTAAAGTATAAGCAAACTGCAGGGAGGAAAACTTACCTGTTTTGAATGGACTGTTTGTGTTACTTTTGAGTTCAGCTGAAGATAAGCATATTTTGGTTCCAGTTTGTTCCTTTTGATTTTTGTACCAGAAGCATGGTGTTTTGCCTTTTGTTCCCATTCCTTTAAAAATCCACCTGGAATGGGAATTAAAAGTCCTGTTTGAAAGCCTTACTATTCATCCACGACTCACCTTCTTTATTCAGCAATTGGGACTACAACTCCCAGAGGGCATTGTAATCATCCACTTTTGCTAGTATTGAAGTAGCCCCAGTGAATTACCCAGGCTCCAGCCCCTGGGGATCCTCACCGGGTGACACCACACACACAAATATATCATACCACGTTACTAAATACCATTATGTTAAATGTTACCTGAATTGTACTGTCTAAATACTGTTAAATGTTACCTCATTTATACTGCCTAAATACTGTTAAGTAACTGTACTGTCTAAATGTTTACATGTACCCTAATGTGAAATGTATCCCTCCAATTGTGATGTGACGTGACCACCTTGATTGAAGGAAAAGGTGGCATATAAATCTGTCTAAATAAATAAATAAACTATTCAACCTACTAAAACCCCACAAAAATGACTTTGCTGGGTGCCCTACCCCTCAGGGACACCTTCTAAACCTCCTAGAACTTTTAATATTTCAAGATACTTTTAAACTTGGGATTAGACCCTACCCCCTTTCTACAAATGCTGAAAATTTAGATAACTATAGCATTTGAAAATGACTTCTAAGGGTTTCCTGAGCCCCTCCCTTTTCTCTTTACCCCTCAAACATTTAAAAAATGTAATCTTTAAATTCAGCCCTTTTTGGCAATTTAGGAAGGCTTAGGGCTCTTTAAGGCCAGCTCCTCCCATATCACGAGGCCACACTAGGCCTACGATAAGCCTGTAGCCTTCCCAAAGCTCTAGCATAGGCCTCCTGGAACCTTTAGTGCCCTAATTCATTTTCAGGCTATGTGGGCTCACATCTAATACTTGGGGCTGCTCAACCTCCTCCAATGCCCCAAATCCTTATTTCTGGGCCTTTCTGACCACACATACCCTTTCTGGGACCCCCTCTTTGGCCCGATATCTTTTCTGGGGTCATTTAGCCCTAAATTCCTGGTCCTGGAAATTTCCCTGATGGCCTGCATGTCTCCGATCCCAGTCTCCAGCAACCCAACTAATGTTTGGGCCCTCCCCACCTGCATCAATGACAATCGCAGCACTTGGCTGACTTTCAGCTAGCATCCAGAGATCAGACTCATTCCCTGAGAACAAAGAGCTCTTTTCACCTTTTGTACACATAAAATCTCTCATCAACTGTGAGATAATCATAAATGTGACAGTCAGTGCAAAAGACTGAATAACCCCATGTCATTGCTGGAATGCTGTCTGCATCTTAGTTTTAATGATTTGTTTAGCTATTTAAAGTTGTGTTAGGATCCATAAACCATAAGGAATTATTTTTCTATAATAATCCAGGAGTGCAGCATAATGTAGGTTCATCCAAATCTGACTTTTCCTTAGGCATGATAGTTCAACTCTTGTTGTTTTGTATCTGAACGTCATCACTGGAAAAGAGTGATGGGTCCTTAATCAATCTAATATAACCAACACACATAAGACCACACACAGACACACACACACACACACACATATACACCATACACCACATCACACCGCACAACCACAATACAGCATAGCACACACAGAACCACAGATACAACACTGACACAACACAACACAGAGCACCAACAAAACATCCACTCAACGCACATAGAACTAACAAAAGACAGCATTGTACAACACATAGCACCATATACATAGAACTACACAACACACAATACCAACATACAAGATACAATACACATAACACCCTGACATACACACAAGCATTCAGATACACACACACACACACACACACACACACACACATGCTCAAGACCCTGAAACACATGCACCACATGCAACACCCACACCCACAAACACCCCCAGTGCACATAACCACAGCGCATAGAGTCCAATATATACACACACATCCCCTGACACACACATCTCAACACATACAGATATATACTCCAACACACACACACCGCTGACACACGTATATGTACACTATGATCACATTCACATACCCTGACACACACAAATTCTTGACATATGCAAACCTCAGACACGCTCAACCCTCTGACACAAATACACTCACCCCCTGACATACAAAAAACATTAAAACATTAAAACACATACATGCATCCCTGACACACATAAATACATACCTCCAACACATAACCCTCTCACACACACACACTCACAGACTCACAAGACAAATATGTCTTCCCACCCTCTGCCATTTCACCCTCAGATTTCCATAGAGAGACATCTCAACTTTCCTCATGGAAATAAATATAAATATCATACCATTGTGATACCCTGCTAAGACATACTTTCTCATGACTGTTTCATCCAAGTCTCACATATGTCTGAGTTTGTGAATAAAGGAAAAGGGATACACAACATTCTGTCACCATGTCAGTGTATGCTTTCACCTTGTTTAACATAGCTTCAGCGGATTTTGTTGGGTAACAATTTATTTATTTATATTCTCTTATATACCGTGCTATTCTGCATCAGTGCGGTTTACATTGAACAAACTGAAATTACATTGAACAGGGTATTATAACTTGGAGATAACTATTTTTTACAGGGAACATGGGCTATGGAGGGTTAAGTGGCTTGCCCAAGACCACAAGGAGCACCTGTGGGACTAGAAACCCCAGTCCTTCTGGCCCAAGGTTGCTGTTCTCTAGTGGGATTTGAACCACCGACCTTCCGGCCTGAAGTACCTTGCCCCAACCACTAGGCTACTCCTCCACTCCAATATCAATACAACAATATCAAGCTCAGTGGTCTATCATTTCTCAGATCATCTCTGGAGCCCTTTTCAAAAATTTGTGTTAACATTACCCCTTGTGCCAGGTCCTGAATACCAGTAAAGACCTTCTGCTATAGATCATTACCTACCCCATAGTGACAAAGGGAGAGGAGTGATTTCAATATCATTCTTGATTAACCAAGTTCAAATGGCATTGTTAGAGTGGCATCCATAGCAGCTGTTATTGTATCGATCCGTCTCATTGTTGACCTTCCTCTTTTGTGTTGACCTTCAAACTTGCCAAGCATGATGTCTTTCTCTAATGATCTCTCTCTTTGCATGATGTGTCCAAAATATGAAAAACAAAGTCTTGTCATCTGAGCTTCTTGGTTTAATCTCCTCTACTATGGACTGGTTTGTTCTACAGGAAGTCCATGGAACACACAGTATTTGTCACCAACACCATAATTCAAAGGCATCAATTTTCTTCCTGTCTATCTTTTTCACTGTCCAATGTTTGCATCCATAAGATGTTTTTGAAAATGCTGTGGCTTGGACAACTAAAATCTTTGTATGGAGAAAGACATCTTTGATCTTGAGAATCTGTCTAGGTCCTTCATAGCCATTCTGCCAACAACAATGTGTAGTCAGATTTCTTGACTGCTTGCCCTTTTATTTATTGATTCAAGCAAGTTATAGCTGTCCACTATTTCAATTTCTTCTCCATCAGTGATGAATGCATTGATTTTTCCAGTTGTCAGGATCTTGTTCCTTGATTCTGAGAAGCAAATGTTTCAGATTTTCTTCACTTTCAGTCAGTATTGTGGTGTCATCAGTATAGTGAAGGTTGTTTACGAGTCTTCCACCAATCTTCACACCTCGGTTGTCTTCATACAGTCCTGTTTCTCTGATGATTTGTTCTGCATATAAATTAAACAGATAAGGAGAAAGTATGAGGCCTTGTCGTACACCTTTGCTGATTTTAAACAATTCTGTTTCTCCTTGTTCTGATCAAACTGTTGCTTCTTGATCAACGGAAAGGTTGTGCAAGAGATCTATCAGGTGTTCTGGTATACCCATGCTTCTTAATGTGGTCCAAGGTCATATTTTGCTACATTCATGAGTGGCTTACTCTTTTTCATTTTTAGCTTGAGTTAGCATACTAGTGGTTGGTGATCTGTACAACAGTTGACTCCAGGTTTTGTCTTTGTTGATGTTATTGAGCTTTTCCCACATTGACTGCCACAGATGTAATCAATTTGATTTTTGAACAATCCACTGCTGAAGTCCATGAGGCCGATTCTATAACATTCACGTCCAGGCCGTGGGCATGTCCAAATCAGAGATGGGGATGTTTTAAACCCGATTCTAGTATGGACGCACCCCCATATCCGGAATTGGAGACATAGATCACCCTCGCGATATGCTGAAAAGATGAACATCTATGATGCCGCCCACCTCCACCTCCCCTATTAAAATGTGCATCTCCTAAGCGGCTCCTCTCATTAAAAGTGCTGTGTTCATGTAATAACATATGACTACTGATCATACCTAAATGTGGCTGCCAAGAAGACTAAAGATACTAGTTGGCTGGATGCCAAGAACACTGCAAAATAAGCTCATTGCAGTCATTGATATAACAGTAAGTCTAATGTGATATGTTTGTCCTGACATAGCTGCCATCAGAGCATATTATGGATGAGTAGAAATAAGCAAAGGGTCTCTATAGCAAAATGTGAAAACATATCCCTGTCAAGAATAAGGGATCAGTAAAGCAAAACACCAAAAATGGGGCAAAACATCAACTTTCCCTAGAGTAAAGTGATTCCTTCTTTTATGCATAAGCTACATATCTCATAGTTGATGCCTAAAAGAAGGGAGCACATTACTCTAGGGAAAGTCAATATTTTTACCCCATTTTTGGCATTTTGTTTTACTGGTCCCTTATTTCTGACAGGGATATGTATTCACATTTTACTATAGAGAACCTTTGTTGAGTTTTCTGATCCCATCACACTGGCACCTGGTGACACAGAGGTCATCCCTACGGTCCAGGTACTGGCCAGGCATTTATGTCATCCCATAAGTGTGGCAGAGCCCACAGATCCTCCCATGCAGCCCTCACACTACACACAAACACTCTCACTTGCTCTCACATTAAAGATACTTTGCCAAAATGATCATCTGCACCTACAGTATAAACAACAGCTGGTATATCATAATAACATTGCGTCCCAGGACTGCAAATCTGATCTGTTTTTCTCACTGAAACAAGAATTGTTTCCATGCTCAGTCACATACTAGCCCTAAATTAACAGTCTTATTTTCCAGAACATAGGACATGCATAGAACCCTAGAATAGCTGCATTGGCTCAAACAACAAATGTCAGCATAGCCAGAATAAACTCACTTGCTTCTCTCAATGTTTCTGTAGGGGTGTTTAATATTGTTTCAATACCTTACAACCTTCATGCCTTTATTCCATGTTTTTGCAGGAATACACTGAAGACATACATGAATGCAAAAAGGGACTGCTACATCTGAAGAGAGATCTGCAATTGTAAATATTTAATTCATGGAATTTTTCAAAATCTTGGTGAAAAAGGAATTCTTTAGATTAAAGCTGATTAATCTGTGAATCCAGTGTATTTGTTAAATGAGTCAGGGCCTAGAATCAGCAAAGAACTTTTAGTTAAATTAAAAACTTTACAGCTAGCTTTCAGTTTAAGTTTAAAACCCAGCAGAGAGCTTTTCTGGTTAAATTTAGAACCCAGCAAAAAGCTTCTAGTTTAAATTTAATACTCAGTTAGGGCCTAGTAGCAGCAAAGAGCTTTCAGTTTAAATTTAAAACACAGCAGAGAACTTTCTGGTTAAAATTAAAACCCAAGACTCCCTCAATCCAAGCAAGGGCTGTGTGAATCACCCAGGAAATTGGTCACAGATTACCTAAGAAGCACAGGACAGGGTACTTCCCGACACCCACCCACCCCTGGGATAATTGTAGCTTTATAAGTGCTTAAATCTCTTAAAGGGAAGAAGGTGCCATATTCACTCGCAAGGGCAGCTGTTTATCCTCATCAGGCATACATTAAGGACCTGAGATTAAATTAAGCTTCAGGTGAACAAAATACATTAAACATATTAGATACAGTTTTATTAGTATAAGTATCCCTAGCAACCCATAGTAAGTAAAGAACTTAAATACCTAAATATTCGGAACCATTTCAACAAAGTCAAGGAGTGCCTCAAGGATCATCCCTATCATCCTTGATGTTTAATATATACATCCAACCCATCTGCAAAATCATTAGATCCTTCAATGTTAGTTGCATGTTATATGCTGACGATGTTCTTTTATATATGCCAATATCATTAGATAAACTAGACCTCGCCCCTCTAACTAATTGCTTCAACACTGCGTTAAGGTAAATGATGCCGAACTACAAGTTAAACCTGCTATACGTTACCTCGGAGTGACGCTAGACCAAAATCTCGACATGAAGAAACATGTAGCTAATACCATAAGGGCGATCTACTTTAAAATCAGATACCTCAGACACCTATGCCCGTTACTCGAACCAGATGATTTCCGCACCATTTACCAAGCCCTGATTATTCCCCATTTCGATTATTCAAACTCCATTATACAAGGGCTCCCCCGGTCCACCCTGAATCCCCTTCAACTTGCTATGAACAGTGCAGCGCGAGTACTCTTTGGCACATCCAGGAGAGACCATGTGACACCACTCCTGAAGCAGTTACACTGGCTCCCCATTCAAACCAGGATTTGTTTTAAGACCTTGCTGATGACTTTCAAAGCTGGCAATGAGCTCTCCTCCTCCTCTCTATCTGTCCTCATCCAACCACTTGCACCTAACAGACCAAGAAGATCTGCAGAGTCCAACATGCTAGTAATTCCAAAAGAAGCAACTAAATGCACCAAAACAACAGCTAACAGAGCCTTCCAACTCTGTGCCCCAAGTCTATGGAATACCTTACCAGCACATATCAGAGCAATCCCCAACTTGAGCCAATTTAGAAAGACCCTTAAACATTTCCTCTTCACCAAATATCTCACTGACATCTCTGATCCTCAGTCCCACTCGAATAACGAGCACCTCAACAATAATAGTAGTCAACTAGGCAAGCCCTCGCAACAAGCGTCCCCTACAATGTAAACACCAAACATTATCGTTTCTCAGTACACCTCATATGTATATAGTGTACCCTTTTTCCAAGTTGCATTTCCTGTTTAATGTAATGACCAGACATATTTAAGTTGTCGGATGTTTCTGTTCCATGTGAACCACGCTGATTGCAAATAGTGTGGTATATAAGAAATATAAATAAATAAATAAAATAAATAAATACAACCTTAAAATTAAGATGCAGATAGCAGTCCAGCATCAAAATGGGTGTTTTCCAGTCTTTTGCACTGGAGTGTCACATGTATGATTTTCTCACAGTTGGTGAGGGGTCTTATGTGTGCACTATGTAAGGAGCTCTTTGCTCTCAGGGAATGAGTCTGATCTCTGAAGGCTAGAGTAGCAGACTTGGAGGACATAAGGAAGGCAGAGAGGTACATAGACAAGACTTACGGGGATATAGTACTTAGGTCCCACCTCCAATCTGGCAGCACCCCTGTTGCCATGGAGCAGAGAGGTCACATGACAGGAAAGCATCACCCTGGTGTGGCAGGAAGTGATCCTGTAGCTAGGACCTGTCCTCCAGGTGATATAAAACCCTCTCGCACCAAAGAGGTTTCTCCACAGCCATGTGCCCACTAGGGAAGGGTTAGGATAGCCATTATAGTTGCTGATTCTGTAATTAGACATATAGATAGCTGGGTAGTGTCACAAGGTAAACCCAGGGAACCCAGAGGAAATGGAGATTAACGGAGAAAATCAGGCAGAACCTGATGAGGTAAACAAAAACATGTCAAATAGTTACTATGAGCAACCACAGCACACGTGGAAAAAGGGTAAAAAGACACACCCAGCCAGCATGAGAATGGAGGTTGATTTACCTGATAGGGATCAGCTGAGAAGGGGTGGAACCCGGGGACAGATACATAAGGCACACTCACAAGCAGTGAGGGAGAGTGAGCACGGACAGAGGTGGAAGCAACAACCTCAGTCGTGGGAACGGAGGGAAAGAGAAAGAAACACTATAAGCCAATCTCATCTCCAGGACCAAAGTTGGTGGAAGGAAGGAAATGAGAGAGAGTGTCAGCAACATATACCAGAGGACAGCTTGAATGAGTCTCAGGACTATGTGAGTACGTGTGGAGATCAGCTGTTGAACACAGAGTGTGTGTGTGAAAGCCAGAAGAGAAGAGGGAGGAATCCTGTTGCAGGAAGCAAGGCATTCAAAGTGGAACAGGACTGTTTTACACCCGAATGGGCTAAGTCCAGGATTAATAGAAGAAGCCAGCCTAGAGCAGAGATAAAGGGAAAAGGAAACAACTTCTTTCCTTGTACGGGCAGTTACAAGAGAAAGGAAGGTCTCTTACCTTATAATTCTGCTAGCAACTTTAAATGCTCAGACTTCTCTCGAGTGCCGTTGTCAGCACTGAAAACTCCCACAGCTGTATCAGAGGAATTAGCCTTTAACCCATTCAAGGCAGGACACAAGCTGTTTGACTCTAATACCAGTGTTTATGGGCAGTTACCTCATAGCTTTACACAGGAGGAGTGCTCTTACAAGCCATTATCCAGAGTATACGGTAATACCCAGCAGTGTTTTAGCCTAAAGCCAGGAAGCAGTCACGTAGCTGACGTGATTAACCAGAGTGAGCTCGGCAGGACAGCTGCTACAGAAAACGTAGGTACAAATGTTTATCCTTTAATGCCACATGATATTTCTAATGTACCAGATAACACTGAACCCATGGAATGCTCGTTAGTGACAACCGAAGAGGAAGAGTTTTCACTGAGATAAGAAAATACATGTACAAGGAAGGTTTAAACAGCAACACAGTAACTGGCAGAAGTTGCTTGGTTTAAAGTGAATCCTGATTGATTTATATCAGCAAAAGAAAAGGATTAAGTGCTCATGAAGAGAACTGTTTTTTCTTTTGTTAAAAAAAAAAAAAGTTAAAGCTGAGGAAAGCACTTTTTGTTCAATGTTTGCTTCTGTTATTTGCCAGAGTGGCTTTTGATTATTTTGTTCTTCAAGAAAAAGAATACCTCATTGGACGGGGAATAAAGCCCTTGATTTAAAGTGTGAACTGTGTGTTTGAGTGATTACAAGAAGACGGTACAACTACCACCCACAGAGGGCCAGGCAGGGCTATCTATAGCATATAGAAAGCCAAGAAAAGGTATTAAGCCATAATACCAGTCTCCACCGGAGGGGCCCGATGAGGGTGTGACAGTAGCTAGTGGACAGGTGGATCACCTGGTTACATGCCTTAGATAGTGATGGGGAGGAGTCTGCTGTCTTGATACATGTCGGAACCAATGACATAGGAAAGTGTGGTAGGGAGGTTCTGGAGGCTAAATTTAGGTTTTTAGGTAGGAAGTTGAAATCCAGACCTTCCAGGGTAGCATTTTCCAAAATGCTTCCTGTTCCACACACAGGACCGAAAAGTCAGGCAGAGCTCTGGAGTCTCAAAGAGTGGATGAGACAATGGTGCAAGGATGAGGGGTTTGCATTTTTTTAGGAACTGGGGACAATACTGGGGAAAGGAGGGGCTCTTCCGAAGGGATGGGCTCCACCTTAACCAGATTGGAACCAGGCTGCTGGCATTAACCTTTAAAAAGGATATAGAGCAGTTTTTAAATTAGATAATAGGGGAAAGCCAACAGTTGCCCAAGAGCGCATGGTTCAGAACAATGTATCCTTGAAGGATACTAGCAAAAGATTTAAGTTAGGGCATATCAATAGAGAGGTTCCAATAAAGAGAAAACTACATAAGAACATAAGATATGCCATACTGGGGCAGACCAAGGTCCATCAAGCCAAGTATCCTGTTTCCAACAGTGGCCAATCTAGGTCATAAGTAGCTAATAGTTTCCCCAAAAGACACAGGTTCCATAATGCTTGTATTGGGTCAAGCAGTGATATCCTGCATCCCTTTTAATAATGGTTTATGGACCATTCCTCCAGGAACTTGTCCAAACCTTTTTTAAACCCAGCTATACTAACAGCTTTTACTACATCCTCCGGTAACAAATTCCAGAGTTTGATTACACGTTGAGTAAAAAAATATTTTCTTTTATTACTTAAATAGGTTACCCTGTAGCTTCATGGCATGTCCCCTAGTCTTTCTATATTCTGATGATGTAAACAATCATTCTATGTTTACCCGTTCCACTCCACTCATTAATTTATAGACCTCTATCATATCTCCCTTCAGCCATCTCTTTTCCAGGTTGAAGAGCCCTAATCTTTTTAGCCTCTCTTCATAGGGGTATCCTTCAGTCCCCTTTACCATTTTGGTGGCTCTCTCTTCTTAATTATAAATGCAATACCATTTCTTCTTTGTCTTTCATTTGCAAAACGAGTGGAGGAGTAGCCTAATGGTTAGAGTAACTGCATAGTACCCAGACAATCAAGGGTTTAATTCCCACTGGCACTCCTTGTGACCCTGGGCAAGTCACTTTACTCTCCATTGCCTCAGAAGAAAATGCCTGGTAATCTACTTCCAGTGATACAATGCCAAGAAAACCCAGAAGCTGCTGGGTCACCAGGAGTCAGGACTGACTTAAGGGCTCAAAAAAACCAATACTGTGTGATCGTCAGATACAAAGTACCCAATGCCAAACCATTTCAGTTCACTGACATCCAACAGATCAAGTTATACATGTTCCATTTCATTTCATTTTTGACCACCTCCAACTTTTCTTGGTTCAAGCTTAATAGTGTTAATGAATGGGGCACAGTTATTCATTTTTCTCTTGCTATATTGTCACCGGAGAAGAAAGACAGAGTCATCAACTTTGTGAGACTCACTTGCAGAAACTGATTTCAAATTTGCACTTGTGTTTTTGAGTACTCAGAATTTTATAGAGGTTTGTCTGTCTAGGTCCTGGCATCGCACATCACCGATATTGGTCTGTATGTCGGAGATTGATAAAATATTCCTTGGAAGTGGTAGGATGGAGGTGCAGGATTTTGATTCAGGGCCAGCCTTAGCAGATGCGTGGTCTAATTTGGCCTTAGGTTTACTTAAAACTAGGTATCAGGAATATTGCATTGTATTAAAAGGAAAATAAATAAATCTATATTTATTAGCTTATATTTTGACATAACATGTGTTAGTACAAAAATAAGGGGACACATCCAAGAGGGGATGCATGTTCTGTGCACTATAGTACTGTACATGTGGGTGGGTGTTCATCAACTCCACAAATTAATGTGCCATGAAGATGAGTACAGACGCAAACAGTTCTTGTGAGAAGCAATGATCAAAAAGTGATCTTATATCTACACTGTTCTTGTTGGCAGATAGTTGAACAATGGATTTCTGATTTTGGTTACATAGTTATACATTTTGCTCTCTGCCCACCTCCTCTACTCCCAACTTCTTTTGTAGGGCATTCCTTATTCTTAAAAGCTGGAGATGGCAACCCTTGTGGTGCCCCCCCCCCCCCCCCCCCGTGGACCCGGGGTCCCATCTGCTCAAGTAGATTCAATTGGCCTAACGCTGCCCTGTTACTATTTATCTCACCTTATAGGAACATTTCACATAAGTAACGGTGTCTTTGTATATGATAGTACTCTTTTTTTTTATGTTTATTATTGTAAATCACCTTGAATAGAACTATAAGTAAATAAAATACACAAAAAGGCACATTTTCAATGCTAGTACATGGAGATCACTATTGAAATATCTAGGCTGGGATGTACACAAGTCCAACATTTTTTTAGAAAAGGTTTTGCTAAACATGGATATACATCCACATACAGTAGGAGGAGCCATTTTACAAACCTACACATGGGAAAAATTAACATAGGAAACTTGTAAACTTAGATGTTTAAGTTTGTATTTTTGCAACTTGAACATTTAAATTGATATTTTGCAAACCTATATGTTTGCATGCCACCAATTAACTTGAGGAGGTGAAGCTGCTTCCTCTACTTCTAGAGATTTTGGAGAATGCTTGGGTTTAAGGACTCTGTGCTATCCTGGTTCTCTTCTTATCTCTCCCAATTTTCTTTCAGTGTTTGTTCTGGTGGATCCTCCTCTACTGCTATCCCACCCTCAATTGGTGTACCACAAGGGTCTGGCTTGGGCCCACTCCTTTGCTCTCTCTATACCCAGTCCCTTGGTGCACTCATCTTTATCCCATGTCTTTCAGTACCACTTTTATGCAATACAAACAATCAAAATACTGCAAAAGCATATAGCAGTCAAAAAAGAAGTTAAATACCTAGGAGTCATTACAGACCAAAACCTGACCATGCAATCACACATAGCAAAAACAACCCCAAATGCCTACTATAAGATGAAGATAATAGGAAGACTAAAAGCAATTCTAGACCATGATACTTCCGAACCATCTGCCAAGCAATTATCACCCCAACTCTCGACTATTGCAATTCACTGTACCAAGGACTCCCAAAGCATACCATCTTACCACTTCAAATAGTACAAAACACTGCAGCTTGCTTAATCAAAGGAACAGACAGAAATGGCCACATCACACCAATACTTAATCAACTACATTGGCTCCCAATCCATTCCTGTATCAGATACAAATCAGCATTAATCATATTCAAGATCATTCACCAACTATCGGCATACATCTTACAAGACATTATAACGAGAGACGCAAATACCCGCCCCAGAAGAAATAACAAAAAGAATATGATTATCACACACCTTGGACACCAAAAGACCACACAAACCACATCTGGAAGAGCACTATCACTCTATGCTCCATCACTTTGGAACTCTCTCCCAGATGACCTGCAGGCAACTTCAGACATAAAGGACTTTAGAAAAAAGCTAAAAACTCATCTCTACACAATTCACTTTGGACAAATAACCTAATCACCCAAACAACAACATGTTCCAAGTCACCGATTGTTGACTCATAACAATGGACTAGTAAATATGATGCAATAATGTATATAGTTTGGTCATACTCTCATGACCCTGTACATAGTTTCTCACGCTATCTTCTCCCCTACTCAAAGTTCAATTGTTCCTTGTATAATGTTGGATAAAGTTGTTGGATAAAGTTGATCACTGTTCATCCGTTCTATGTATAATGTTCAAGTTGTAATGTAAACCATTCTGAGTGAAGGACAAAGCGGTATAGAAAAATGTTTAAATAAATAAAATAAATAAATAAATGCTGATTACTCTCAGATCTCTCTCTCTCTATACCTGAAATATCTCTGGCAATGCAGGCCCGAATCTCTGCCTGCCTATCTGACATCACTGATGTCTCACCGCTTTTTGCAATTGAACATGGCCAAAACCAAGCTTCTTATTTTTCCCCCTAAAACCACATCCCGCCTTCCTCTTTTCTCAATCTCTGTGGATAATGCTCTTCTACTCCCTGTTTCCTTAACATGCAACCTTGGGATCATCTTTGACTCCTCCCTCTCCTTCTCCACACACATCCAACTGATAGGTAAAACCAGTTGCTTTTTTCTCTGCAACATCAGCAAAGTTTGCCCCTTCCTTTCTGAACACACTACTAGGACTCTTATCCACTCTTTAGTCGCCTTCCTTCATGACTATTACAACCTCCTCATTGCTGGTCTTCCACTGGATCATCTTTCTCACCCTTCAATCTGTTCAAAACTGAGCTGCATGGCTAATCTTCCACCTGTCCCAATATGCTCATATAACCCCTCTTCTCAAGTCACTTCATTGGATCCCCATCTGTTTCCGTATCCAGATCAAACTTCTACTGACCTATGAATGCACTCATTCTGTTGCTCCCCACTACCTTTCCTCTCTCACCTCTCCCTACACCCCTCATCATGAACTCCGCTCTTCTGGTGGATTGCTTCTGCCTTTTCTTCCACTGCCAACTCCAGACTGGGATCCTTTCACCTTGCTGCTCCTTAGCCTGGAACAAACTACTGTACCTGAGTCTGTAGGTCAGGCCTCATCCCTCGCCTTTTTCAAATTCCTACTGAAAGCTCACCACTTTCAGGCTGCTTTTAGATCCTGATCCATTTAATCTCCTATGTGTCTCCTTACCTTCCCTAGTTGTTTACTTCTCCTTAGCTATTATATTGTATGCCTTGACTAGATTGTAAGCTCTGATGGGCAGGGACCATCTTTACATATACAGGGTGGCCCAAAAAAAGTGAGAACATCTCGTAAAATAAAAGCTTAAATAGTATACTTATTTACCTTTTTTTTAGCTATATAACGTCTTTATTTTGACAATTTCTGGTCGCCATCTTTTTTTTTTTAAATTTGTCAATCATTTACATCTGTCTTTTTGATTTTTTAAATAATTTATATGCTACAAGATGTTCTCACTTTTTTGGGCCACCCTGTATATCTGTACAGCGCTGCATGTGCTTTCTAACACTACATAAAAGATCAGAAGTCGTAGTAAACTAGATTTATTTTTCCTTTTTACATTATTATGGTGGAATCTGTTCTTACATTTACCTGCAACATTTTCAAGTCTTGTTAAATTGAAATATTAAATACATATTAAAATAATGTTCTATTAAAACAAATGTGTGAAACAAACAGAAAAAAAGTCTAGATTAAGAAAAATGTGCAAATGAACAGAAAACGAACTGAAAATGCTTGTAATGTGCACATCCTTAGCTGGCCCTGTGCATTTTCTGGCTGGAAAATGTGCAACAATAATTATAGTAAAGATGAAAAGTAAATGAAAAAAATCAAAGGAGGATTCTTATTGAAGTACACAGAGAAAACTAAATTAATATGTGATTGCAGGTCATCCTGGAACAAGTGCTTTTTTTCTGGCGTTCATGATTAAGAATACAGACTTACAGAAAAGAAACATTGTTCTCAGGACTTAAGTAGTGTGAAAAGCAGTGGCAGAAAGGATATTGATCCGATTGCTTAAATTCAGTGTGCGATCTCTATAGAAAAAGAGAGTAGTAATTGAAGAAAGAGATGTTTTGAAATAATTAAGTGCTATATAAGATACAAATAAAGTTGCTTTTAGTAAGTAAAAGAGCAGGTAAGAAGAGAAAACAATTTGCTACCGTGTTAAATTTAGCATGTTATTGAACTATTGATTTTTAAACTGTTATTTCACAAAAATCATTTTGTGCCAGTTGGAGAAAAAAAACAACAAATAAAATTTGTTAATTTTGATACATTGATTTGTTTGCTGGAATTAATGTTGATTATAATCCAGGCCTGATCTCTCTAGAATTTAAGTAAATTTCATTTTGTTTCACCTTCTTCTTCCTAACTCTAGATGAACCATTTGCTTATTCAGACATTAGGTTAAAAAAATGTTTGGTTTGTGTCCCTAATTTCTGGGCATATTTTTATGTTTGTTTCTCATATTTGTTGTTTAGGTGCACATTGTATGCATGCAAAAAATTTCACTGTACAAATCAGTTATATGCACATTAGTTTGTAGATAAGTATTTATACAAGCAATTTGCACACTTTAAATTTTTAGGGGCCCAAATGAACCAAATGCACATTCCTATTATAAATTGTAAGAAACGGGATTGTGGGAGGCGTGAAACCTTCCCCGCTTATGCAAACGCTCTTCTGAACACAAGGGATATGTAACATTGTTCAACAATATCAAAACTTTTAAGCACAAAAAACAGGCAATTTGCTGCTCCTAGGTGGGTTTAGACATACTTCATACTTGACTTTTCCATTTCCATTGCATTAGTGACCAGTGACCACTCTGCTGTTTTTTCAACCTTTGAAAGTTTATCTTATAAAGTGAAAAGTTCTTAAGTTGTCTTCTCTCTTCAAGCTCTCTATTCCAGTGGTATTCCAAGCCTCTTGAGCAACCGGAACACATGCTTTCCCCTCCCCCCCCCTTGCAATGATGTCTAGACCCTCCCATGGCACCCACACAGCGGAGCCATGCACAGTAAACATACATCAATATCTTTGTTGACTTGCTGCGCTGCCTCCACTGCAGGCCTTGTAGCTGTTCCTTCCCAGGCACGTGGGCCTGGCATTTCAGCAACCCCTCCTGGCCAGCATCCAAGATGAACTGCACCCACTGTCCTGCCCTTGGTACGCCACTGCTGTTTCCTGATCTCTTTCTCCAGCATCCATGCTTTATCTCTTTTGTGGTAGGATGCTTCTGCTGTCCTAGTTCCAGGGCTGGCGATACCATTAGAAGCACTAAGCAATTGCCTAATGCACCAGTGATCCGAAGGTGGCCCATTGCTGTCACTTTCTAGCACCGAAACTACTGCTTCTGCAGTGCTGTTTGTGCCTACACCCTCTCTGATGCTTGATACCAACTTTCTGTTTGCATGGGAGCAGAAGCAGCTAGTTTCTGTAGCACACCGCTGGTAACATCTTTATCTTCAGCATCTCAATCAGTTTCTAACCCATTTGGTCATTCTAGAGTCCATCCCTAGGACACTTAGTTTGTTTATAAGTCTCCAGTGTGAAACTGTATGACAAGCTTTGCTGAAATCTCGTATATCACATCTTGCACTCTGCCTCAATCCAGCTTTCTGGTCATTCAGTTCAAGATCTGTCTCTTTTGTTCCTATTTGTGTGTGTTTTCAGAAGTCACACTCCCAGCCCTTCATCTGTGAACATAGAACAAAAATATTTATTAAACAATTCAGCTTTATCCTCATTGGCCTTTACATATCCTTCTCCCTTCGTCCTTGAGTCTGACAATACAACTTTTGCACTTCTTGTCACTAACATATCTAAAAAATGTCTTGTCCTCCAATTTTACTGCATTCACTGTGTTTAATTCCAGTTGAATCTTTGCTTTCCTGATTACAAATGAAATTAATTCATTTTCAATGCATCAAGCAACAGTTTATTGCAATAACATTTAAAAATACCACAAAAACAGTTATTTATCTTCATTCAGGATTAACAAATACCTGTCAGATCTCATCTTCCTTTTTGTTAAACCTTCATTTCATCTTTGTGGTTTTATCCAGGAATAAACTGAAGTTTGCATTAAGGCAAAAGAAAAATACCCTTGATGAAGCCACAGAGGTGAAACAAAGGCCTCCATCAGGTACTTTTTCTGTTTTAAGAAAAAAAATGCAATGAAAATGAGTTCTTTTATTTTTTATTATTTTTTTAATAGAAACTCCCCCCACCCCAAAAAAAAAAAAAATAACCAAAATAGGAAATAATGAAGATAGTTTTTGGGAGAATTTTTGAGGAAGTTTTGTAAGACCAGTGACTGCGATTATCCACTCAATATTTTATCCTGCATTCAGATAATAAAAGAGAATGCAGAGGTCTTTCTTCCTTATTTAAGGCATATATGGAATTCTCACTGCTAAAGCCTTGGCTTTGTTCCCTTATTTATATCATCAGGATGCATGCAATGACACTTAGCGGGTATGCAATAAAGTTACAAAGTAGTACATTTAAGACTAATATGAGAAAACATTTTATCACTGTGCATAATTAAGCTCTGGAATTTGTTGCTGGGGGGATGCAGTAAAAGCTGTTTGTGTTTCTGGGTTTAAAAAAAAAAGGTTTAGACAACTTCCTGGAGGTAAAATCCATAAACCATTATTAAACTGAACTGGGGAACTCCTGGGATAAGCAGCATGGAATCGGTCTACCTTTTGGGAACCTGTCAGGTGCTTGTGACCTGGATTGGCCACAGTTGGAAACAGGATACTGGGCTTGATGGACCATTGATCTGACCCAATATGGTAAAGCTGGTTAGTGCCGCTGAATATCCCCGAGTGATGCCGATAATGCCCCGATGCTAACCGCTTAGCATCAGGGTATGTCGGGGGTGTTCTGGGGTGGTACCCAGGGATAACCACACAGCAGCAATATTCAGCTGCTGCCTGGTTATTCCTCAATGGTGAAAGTTAGGCACAGCAAAAGCTATCCTAACTTTCGCTGTTGGAGCTAACCGGGCTGAATATCAGCTCTGCATGGTTAGCTTCTCTGCCATGTGCGGCTGCATGGTGACCTTGGATATTCAATGCTAGTAGCTGGATATGGCCCTGGATTGAATATCCAGGGTTAAAGTTTGGCAGTGACAGCTATGTGTCTTAGAGGCAAATAGCCATCACAAATGAATATCGGGCCCTCTGTGATTACGGGAGACACTTGGTGAAGATCTGAAGAACACACACAAGGTTGAAAGACAGTAACATAGTTCTGGCAGTGGTATTTACTTATGATGAATTGCAGATGCTTCCTGTGACTGGTTTGTATCTAGAGGTAGGTCTAGGCATCCTTTAAAGTCCAGAGAACATAGCCAATCCTTCAGGTAGAGAACAAGAATACAGAGGGAAACTATTCTGAACCTTTCTTGTACAAGGAATTTGTTCAGATACCTTAGGTCTAGGATAGGACAGAATCTTCTTGTCTTCTTTGTGATCAGGAAGTATTTGGAGTAAAATTCCTGTTCTTCCTGCCTTGGTGGTACAGGGGAAACAGCAATTGCCTGAATAAGTTCAGAAAGCTCTTGTGGAAGTTTGAATAGGTTCAATCAATATCCAAAACGGACAGACAATATTTAGAATACAACAGTTGGAACTGATTATAAGCCAGCAGTCCACATATACCAGAACCTCCATCCGACCTATAGGGTATCTGGAACCATTACTAGAGTCTTGGCTATATTCTTGAGGATCCAGTGAAAACCCTACCTCAAGTTTTAACTGGGGAGACAGCTTGGACTTCTGGCCCCTCTGTTGCTAGGGGCAAGAGTAAAGGCCCTGTTTGGTTTGGGTTGAATGGGAGGCTGGAGAAAAGCTATGCCTATAAGAACAATAAGTGCTTCTTTGGCTTCTGAACAAGAACCTCCTAGAAGAAGAGGAAGCCAGGTCATAAGTGGGCTTGAAAAGGGTCTTAAGTGTGTCACTCTGCTATTTGATAAGAAACACAGCCTCCCACACTCTCTCTGAAGAGATTCTCTGCACTGAATAGCATGTCAATAAGCTTCTCCTGCACATCGTTTTGGAGGTCTGAGGCCTAAAGACATGAATCTCTGGTATCAGTACCCAAAGAGGAGGCTCTCAATCCCTTATGGAAAGCATCATAAATAGCTCAGACTATGTGCTTTCTACACTCCTTCCGTTTGCTCACTAGAGAATGGAGTTGCTTAGCTTCCTTTGGAGGAAGAGTGTCAGCAAACCCCTGCAGACTGTGCATATTGTTCCACAAATGCATGCCCATTAAGAGCTAATAGAACATTATGGCCGTGATTCTATAAGGCAGATAGAAGGGCTGCACATCCCGCCGGGATATGTAGCCCCATTATCCATCTTTGTGGAGAGATCATTCGGACCACTGGAACTGAAGTGTGCCCGTAGCTTTCTGCTTTGTTAAAGGCCAGAGACTTATAAGCCTCCACTCATACATAAAAATAGACATTAAAAAATATATATAAAAGCATGTACCACTCTTACAAAATGTGCAAGCACTTATAAGAAAGTGTAACAGAACAGTATATACTAAAACAAACAAACAAAAAACATATCCAGTTAAGCAACGGAAAAAATACAAACATAAGAACATAAGATATGCCATACTGGGTCAGACCAAGGTCCATCAAGCCCAGTATCCTGTTTCCAACAGTGGCCAATCTAGGTCATATGTACCTAGAAGTTTCCCCAAAAGACACAGGTTCCACAATGCTTGTATTGGGTTTATGGACCTTTCCTCCAGAAACTTGTCCAAACCATTTTTAAACCCAGCTTCACTAACAGCCTTTACTACATCCTGTTCGGAATGACCCCCATACTGTACACAGAAACAGCAGTCCAAACACAATCACCAACAACGGTACAATTTATTACAAACATACACATAAAGATCTGTGTCCATACTAATACTGAAGAAAGGTGATCCGACTGACCATTGAAATTATTGCACAAGCGCTCTTTGCCTTGGTCTGGCTAGGCCCCCTCCTTAGATTTTTCCTTGGATCCCAGTGGGTGGAACCTTTCTTTTCTTTACTTTTTTTTTTTTTACTCAAAATTGACAACTGAATATTAAAGAAAATGGGTTTATTTTTTGGCAGAGAAAGTAATCTTGTTACTATTTCACGGTTACATCTCAGTATAACTCCCTCTGTGTATTGTACATTATAGATTAAAAAAAAGACAAAACAAACCAACATTTTCTATAACTCTGAAGTTTTCAGTAAAAAGTTATTCATCTCAAGGGTATCAGTAGCATTCTTCTTTTAGTTACCCTTGCTTTTTGGTATAGCCATTCGGCCAAGGTTAAAGTTGAATATTTACCACATCAATGCAGAATGCCCTCTCCAAGTGTGAGAGCAAAATTCTACTCAAGATCATTCAGTGCAGATTACAACCATATCTGGAATGAGAAATGACTGAAATGCAAGCAGAGTTCAGAAAAAGGTGAAGAATGGGAGACATTATCAGAGATGTGCGATAGATCCTTGAAAAGATAAAATAATACTAAAAGGATATCTGTTTTATTGACCACAGCAAGACCTTTAATTATATAAATCAGAAGAAACTTTGAGTCATAATAAGAAAACCTGATAGTTCTCTTTAGGGCCTGTACAAGGATTGGAGATGCCTTAGCAAGAAAGGCACAGATTTAGCTGACATTATAGACAAAGAAATGACAGATTTTAACTACCTATTGGATGTGTGTGGAGAAAGAGACAGAAGAGTTAAAGATGAACTTAAAGTTTTGATCTGAGGAGACATGGAGGATGACAGTGGTATCCACAGAAATAGAGAAAATAGGAAGGGAGGAAGTGGATTTAGAAGGAAAAGAAGCGCTGTCTTGGCTATGTTCAGTTTCAGATGGCAGCAAGACATTCGGGCAGCAATGGCAGAAAAGCAGGTTGAGGTTTAGTCCAGGATTGCTATAATTGATTTCTTGTGTAGAGAGGTAAATCTGAGAGTCATAAGCATAAAGATGGTACTGAAAACCGTGAGATGAGATCAAGGCACCAAAGGAATGAGTACGGAGTGAGAAGAGGTCCCAAGACAGAGCCTAAGGTATGCAGACTGAAAGTGGGATAACAGTGGAGGAAAATCCATCAGTTCATACACTGATAGTATGATGGAAGAGATAAGAAATCCGAAACAGAACAGAGCTCTAAAATCCAAACGAGGATAGGGTATGAAGGAGAAGGTGGTGTCATAAGCAGTAGATAATTCATGAAGGACGAGGATTGAATAAAGACCCTTGGATTTGGCCAGAAACAAATTACTGGAGACTTTGGTAACATCTGTAGAATGTAGAAGACAAAAGACAGATTAGTGGATTCAGAATGGCTAGAGAGGAGAGAATGTCAAGGCGTGACAGCGAACCACACATTCAAGTAGTTCATATAAGAAATGGAGGAAGGAAATGAGCTGATAACTAGAAGGACAGGTAGGGTCCAATGAAAGTTTCTTGCACATGTAAATATGACCACCTGCACATGTAAATCACATCCTTGTGTAAAAAAGGCTATTTTAGAAAGGGCCCATTTTACCTTGTTACACGTTTTGATTTTCATATCATATCTATATTGGATGGGGATGTGTCAGTGCTTTGTCAGGGAAGTGGCTTAGGTGGCACCAAAATCTACACATGCATTCCCAATTTCATATAGGGAATGCATGCATAAGATTAAAATTGCCCATCTCCAGCATGAACAGGAAATAAAAAGTGCTTCTTTTGCCCTTCCCTTTACAGGGAGGATTGTGGGGGATAGCCCCCTTCATTCCCAATGTTTCTTGCATCTCTTAATTGTAATGCGGGGATGATAGAGGCCTCTGTAGTAATTAGCAGAATCTGTATGTCTAGGTTTATAAAAAGGCAAAGATACAGGCATAGTGCCGGCACTTACATGTATAAGTTGCCAAGTTTCCAACGTTGATTTTCCCATGTATAGCTTTGTAATATGGTTCCTACTACTGCATGTGGATACCCATTTCTGTGCATTTCTGTGCTTCTTTCTTTGATATAAAATGTCCACAGTGAGGGGCAGAGATATGTTGATTTTACATCAGGCTTACATGTACCTACCCTCTTCTTTAAAATTGACATAGATTTGTAGACATTTTTGTCTGGATCTTCTGTTCCTGCCTACCTGGCCAGGGACAACAACCACTGGAATCCTTGTTCAGTTTTATGTCTCCGGACCTATGGCAAGTGAGAAGAAATGAAAACACAACACATGCAGAATTATATCTCAACAATAAAAAGTTCTACTAAAGTTTTAAGAAGAAAATCACAGAGCTGCAGTCAAGTGCAATCACCTGCAACTCCCTTAATTTGCTTGGTCGCAGCACCTACTTTTATTTAGGAAAAACTGCCACATTGTACACTTTTGTCTTATCAGTCTGCATCATGCTTTTTGTCTTAATCTTTAACAAATCTACACATTACAAGCCAAACTATACATAAACATGTTGGTTATGTCTTAGTTATGACAAGCCTCCTGTGAGAATAGGCTTTGTTTAGTTGTTCTTTACAGGATATAACCTCAACAATATACTTCACAAGCCAAGTTGTTCACAAACATAAGCAGAGAGCTTTTCAAAAATATAAGCTTACTATCTAGTTTCCACTTGCAAAACACAACCTTGACAACCTTGATAACCTCACAGTTATTCCTACATATCCTGTCATATCCTGCCAGCACATTTCCTACATATCCTGTCAGCACTTTTACAAGCTGCTTCCACTATTCACACTTTCTCCATTAGACCCCAGTACCCCTGTAAGTCCATTTTCATAATTTTCACTTGGACATCACTGCAACCACATAAATGGCTTTTCTGTAATGTGCCTTAAAATGGCAGAAGAGGTGAAGAAAGTAAGGCATGGATGATATGGTATTAGGCTTTGAAGTCATTTGAATGAAGAGAGAAGATTGTGAAGTGCTAACATAAAGAAGATAAAATTATGTTAAGCAATGGGAATAGATGAGGAAGGGAAATCACAGAAGATATGATTTGGTTCGGCAGGAGAAGAAGCCCCAGTGAGTCAGGAAATAATAACGTTAATGGGCCTGAGGAAGGCTTTATAAGAAATTTAGACCATGCAGTAGGGGGTTGGGGGAAGGGTGGGAATGAAGGAAGATATCAAGTTTAATCATAGACAGTGTCAAGGGCTAATAAGAGGAGAGATGTTGACACAGAAAGATAAACAGAAAACCAGAATGAAAGCAAAAAATGGAAAGTAAGACAGCAACCTAGAATATAGAAAAAACCCTGAGCAAATTACAAAATAAATACAAATAAATAAATACCAAGAAAAACACAAACAAAATAAACACAAATAACACATATACTCACAAATATCTTGTCTCTAGTTGCTTTTACAGTGCATCTGCTAGGAGTGCCAGCATGTGCTCTCTCAGGTAATTAAACAACCAATTGTAAAATAGACCCCTCCTCCACAAGCTGTCTGGAATGGTGGGGCTAGAGCAGAAGATCCCTGCTGTTCTGAACTCTGAAAATAAGTGGTGGGAATGTGTTCCAGGCTGTTCCTTGAGAAATTAAGCTCTGGCCCCTTAGAATTTGTGCAGCTGTGATGACCAATAGTTTACTTGACTACAACTGCTCTTTGCCATCCCCCCCCCCCCCAAATCTGTCATACATATATATATACATACACACACACACACACATATATATAAGCTCTGGCCATATATATATATATATGATGACAGTTTCGGGAGGTGAGCGGCAAAGAGCAGCTGTAGTCAAGCAAACAACTGGTCCTCTCACAGCTGCACAAATTCTAAGACCAGGCAGTTTTTAAATAAACCATTAAGCTGGGTAAATGGTGCTTGGAAATTTCCTTCCTTATGTATATTTATATAAAGAAAATGTAATATTTGAAAGTGTGATGTCTAGTTATTTATTTTTACAGGTTTGTTCTGGCAGGGTGGTATTGGTATGATTGTGATTGTTACATTTTATTGTGAAAATATCAAGGCAGGAGACTAGGGACCTGAAAGTTACTTGGAGCAGGGGAGCAGCTTACCTAAAGCAATGCTTTTCAGACTTTTATCCCATATGACCCCCATTCTGACAACTGAAAATTCACGTGACCCCAAATGATGATGAAATCAAACTAACAGGTCTCCAGCCTCCTTCCTCTCCCTCCAAACATCTAAAGCAGAAAGCAATGGCAACAGCAGCAATCAGCAGTGTCCTTTGTGTCAGTGTACAGTGTGTATATACAGAGCCCAGTACTCAGCATGGCTTTCAGTCTAATAGGAAGTTTACCCAGGAGGGGACAAGGGGCTATGAAAGTTCACTGGATTATAGGCCAAATGCTGACCAGTGACTGCCACTACTTGGCATAGATCACAGTGAAAGTCCAGAGAGAAGAGGAAAGGGCCCCTTTCACTGATGATGTGACCTTATTTGTGGTCCTGACCCAAAGTTTGGGAACCATGGACCCAAAGCATCTAATACACTGTTCAGCAATTATTGGTCAGATAGATTTAGGGACTGTTAAATGGAATAGATTCCCCCTGCTAGATTTACTGGGCACTTCTAACAGCTCCAGATTTGCCACTTTCAGTGAGAGAATGCTGGACTAAAAAGAATATTGGTCTGCTGTCATGACCCGTTTTTTTCTTATGGACCATAGCACATGATAAACATAAGTAAAAAGTGATAAGAAAAAAAGTAGCATCCAGACATTATGCATGTGGAAGGTAATGAAAAAAAATATTGCAAATATATGACATTCTCTTCAGTTTGAGGTGTACCAGAAATATCTGCTATTACTCTTTCTTTCTGGAAGAATGCAAACATTTCTATAGTTTTATTCTCCATAAAAGTACTCTTCCATGAAGAATTTATGAGGCAGCATTAAGAAAGCAACCACAACAATGCAAAATAAATTATTTATGGGAATATTTCTCATACATTGAATGTCCACTTAAAAACAGAGAAGGGGAAATACACGCCTATGAAATTTCTCTGCTGCAGCATATGACTTCGTAAATAATACATTAGAAGATTTTACATTCCTAAACAGCTGATACTGGAATCTGGCTGCTTTCATATACTTCAGATTTTCATGACTGATGGATGTTTACTATTTTGCTTGTGTAAAGAAAAAATGTTAAGCTAACAGAATGCTCATCTGCAAATGCTGCTTCCTCATTTCTTTCATCTAGGATATACCCATTGCTATAGTTAGTAGTCTCTCTGACATCTCTGATAGTCAGTAATAGTATATTCTACAGTACACTAAATTAGGAACATATCTTCCTCTATAATACCCATACTTGAGATTGTAGAAGATGTTTGCACTGAAGTTGCTAGGTGTATAGTCAGGTTCATGCCAAGACCTTCATCCCTAAGTGGTATGCTTTATATTTGAGCATTAAAAATAAAGGAGCATGTTAACTAAAGTGTGTTAAGCACTTAGCATGGGCTTTACTGCATGTTAACCATTAGCATAGGCCCACCCTAATTTTTACAGTGCCCTAAAAACAGTACCATGGTAAAAACAATGCTAAGTGCCTAGTATGGGGTGAGGCAGGACTGGAGTGGGAATTGGATGCTGTTTTAGCAATGACAGCTGTCACGCGGGACTGTACTTCATTGTACCTGTCCTGACTGCCAATAGCACGGCTGCACTTAAAGCAACCTCAAGAGATGGCAATAAGGACAGTCATGCTACTAGGAGCCTGGTAGCATAGTAGTTGTCCATTGCCAGTGGAAAAATAACCTCTGTGGTGACTGCAATTACTGAACTTAGGGTTAGATATAACTGGCATCAGAGACCTGGTAGAAGGAAGATAACCAATGGGATACTGTAATACCAGGCTACAAACTATATCACAATTACAGGATAGATCACATTGGTAGAGAGGTGGCACTATATGATAAAGAGGGCATTGAGTCAGACAGGATAAAGGTTTTGCAGGAAAAAAAAATACACTGTAGAATCTCTATGGATTGAAATTCCATGCAAAAGGGGAAAGAAAAGGCAGTAGTGGTGTACTACTGTCTGCCTGGCCAGAATGACCAGATAGATGATGAAATGCTAACAGAAATTAGGTGAGCTAGCAAAGTTTACAGCACAGTAATAATGGGAGATTTCAATTACCCCAGTATTGACTGAATCAATGTCACATCAGGACATGCTAGGGAGATAAAGTTTCTAGATGACATAAATTACTTTATGGTTCAGGAACCAACATGAGGGGAAGCTATTTTAAACCTAGTCCTTAGTGGAACACAGGATCTAGTGTAATAGGTAATGGTGTTGGGGCTGTTTGGCAACAGAGATTATAACATGATCACATTTGATTTAATAAACAGAGGGAGGAGTGTAAGGAAATTCACTGCACTAGCACTTACAAGGACAATAGTGAAGGAAAAAATGAAAGGAGAAATTTCAAAAGTTCAGACTTTACTTCAGGCCTGAGTGTTATTTAAAAATACTAACTTGGAAGCCCAGACAAGATGTGGAAGGAAGGACAATCACCTTCTAGCATGACTTAAAGGTGAGGTTAAAGAGGCTGTTATAACTAAAAGAGAATCTTTCAGAAAATGGAAAAAAGAACCAAATGATGAAAACAGGAAACAGCATAAGTACTGGCACGTTAAATGCAAGGCAGTGAAAAGACAAGTAAAGAGTGAATTTAAAAGGAAGCTTGCCATGGAAGCAAAAGCGCATAATAAAAACATTTTCAAGGGCAGTTGTGAGAGAGTCTGTTAGACCATTAGATGACAGAGGTATAAAAAGTGCACTAAGAAAGGGCGAGGTATAGGTGAGAGACTGAATGCATTCTTTGCCTCAGTCTCTACTGAAGAAGATGTAGGAAATTTTACCATTTCATAAATGATATATATTTTTTAATTTTTCATTTGTAAAGATTTCAAATATATGTATCACACCAGTGGCATATAGGAAATACATGTAATAAACCAACAACTGGAAAATAATTACAGTAAGGAAAATCTCAAAAGTTTGATAGTCCACCAATATTAAGGGGGCAGATTTAGGGGGAAAAAAAGCTAAACAAAGAGGAAATATTTTAACACAGAGGCTGTGGAATTGAATTAAACAGGAATGGCTGATTTTCACATAGCAGTGACACTACCTAATGTAACATACTTCCTCTCTAGCTACAAGAAACTCAATTAAATGACTGGGTTCAAAAATATATAAATTTTTCCCTCTAAAGATACTACACACTTACAAGGAAATTTCAATGCAAAATCAATTCCAAGAGAAGGGGCTCTCGGTTGAAGAGTCAAAAAGGCCCAATGACGGGTTTCTGTACTACGTGAAAAATGAGGAAAAAGCCACACATTTGAGCCCAGAAAAGCACAATTGAAAGGACAGAAAAATAAATGCAAAACAGAGTCTCAATCCGATTCAAACATAAAGGTGGCAACAAGAGTAGTCCTCTCCATTACTACCTCCAAGGATGACTACAGGACGTAGATTAGATTCATACAACCCACATCATGCCTACCCATAGCAGGGTGCTTACTTCTTCCAGGCAGTGAGATATAATAGGCTCAGAAAATGGAAGGTAGATTATTTGAGGGAAATTCAAGGACCTCTCTCAGATTCTTCCCAACCATATCAGCTGGAGTGACTAAAGAACAGCTAAAAAGTTCAAAAAGTGCAAATTGTTCTTTCTTGACTGAATTTCCAAAACGTCAGTCTTCTGATTCAATATTTCTTTCTTTTATCTCACCATCAGGCTTTACTACAGCCTCCAACTTCACTTTCACTTAAGTTAAGCACTGATTCCGGACAGGAAACACCATAGAATGAAGTTCTAAATCAGATTTGCAGTTAATTGAACCTGCTAAAGAGGACTCCAATACCTTCAGAGCATCCCAGAGATTGTCCAAAGTGACCTCATCAGGCTTTTTCTCCCACCCAGTAATGTCTGGGCATTACCCCCATGTTCCTCTGACTCCACAATTCGGGAGAACCCAAAGAAGCAGTGCCAAGATTCAATTGGGAGGAGCTCATTGGGGGCTGTTCCTCTTGCCTTTATCCTACAGTCTGCTCATCGGTAGCTTGCAAAGATGCAATAGAACTCCTGAGGGTAATACTTCCAGGACAAGGGTGGTTCGGGGCTAAACAAAACCCCATTGGCATTTTGGTCAGTGCAAAGAAACACTGTTCTGGAAAAGCTCCTGCCGTACTCAAATTGGTGAGCCACATACAGCTCTGCAAAGCCTTCTATCCCTTAATGAGATCACTACCAGCATCAGGACCTCACTTGGCTTTCTCCTTCCTCTTACCAGGCATTGCACTGGTAAGAGAACTCCAGAGAGAAATGCCACAATGTAGTGTGGAAAACTCACTCAAACACCACCTGCCCAAAATGACATTTAATGGTGATATATCAGAGGAATTGAAACAAATCTTGATAAATCAGGAAGATGTAATACAGCTTTTTAATAAGCTAAAGAGTAGCAAACCACCTGGACTGGATGGCAAACATACTGAGAGAACTGAAATATGATATTGCAAATGTACTTTCAATAATCTGTGAACTATTATTAAAATCATCTGTAGTATCTGAAGAGTAGAGAATGGCCACTGAAATACCAATGTTTAAAAAGATTTCCAGGGGTGATCCAGGAAACTACAGACCAATGAGCCTGATGTCAGTACTATGCATAATGGGAAACCATTATAAAGAATAAGATTAATGAACATGGAGATAGTAATGGTTTAATGGCAGAAAACCAACATGAATTAAGGCAAGGAAAGTCTCATCTCACTAATCTGCTATATTTATTTGAAGGTGTGACTAAACAGGTAAAGGTGAGCCATAGTGTATCTGGATTTTCAGAAAGCCTTTGACAAGGTCTCTCATAAAAGACTCTTGGGGAAATTAAAATGTCTTTGTATAGGAAGCAGTGTACTATTGTGAATGAGGAACTGGTTAAAAGAAAACAGAGTAGAGCTAAATGGCCAATTTTCTCAAAGGAGAAAGGTGCATAGTGGAGTGTCCCAGGGATCTGTGCCGGGAGCATTGCTTTTTAACATTTGGAAGAGCTGGCATCCAATTTCCAGATGAAATATAATGTCAACAACTGCAAAGTTATGCACTTAGAGAAGAACCACCGTTACACGATACAAGGTTTTCACATTAGGAATCACCACCCTGTAAAAGGATCTGGGCATCATTATCGATAATACATTGAACCCCTCTCTCCAGTGTGCAGCCACAGCCAAAAAAGCAAATAGAATGCTAGGAATCATAAAGAAAGTAATGGAGAATAATGCCAACAATATTATAATGTCTCTGTATTGCTCTATGATGGGACCGCATCTTGAATATTGTGTGCAATTTTAATCAGTATATCTTAAAAAAAGCAGAATTATAAAAAGTACAGAGAAGAACAACCAAAATGGTAAAGGGGATGGAAGGATATCCCTTCGAGGAAAGGCTTAAAGAGTTAGGGCTCTTCAGCTTGGAAAAGAGATGATAGAGGTCTATAAAATAATGAAGAGTGAAATGGCTAAACATAGGTAAGCTTTTTACTCCTTCAAAAAGTAGAACGATTAGGGGACATGCAGTGAAGCTGCAGTACAATGTAACACATTTAAGACTAATCAAAGAAAATATTTTTTCACTCATTGCTTAATCAAACTTTAGAATTTGTTATCAGAGGATGTAGTAAAATCTGTTAGTGTAGCTGTGATTAAAAGGGGTTTGGATTAGTTCCTGGAGGAAAAGTCATAAACCATTATTAAAAAGGACCAGGGAAATCAAGTGCTCACCCCTGGGAAAAGCAGCATTGAATCTGTATACCTTTTGGGAACCTGACAGGTACTTGTGACCTGAATTGGTAACTGATGGAAATAAGATACTGGACTTGATGGACCCTTGGTCTGTCCCAATATGACATATCTTACATTCTTATGTAATCCATTCTTCCATCTGATCTCCCTTACTAGCCCCCCTCCTAGTCCAATCCCACCAATGTCATTTCTTTCCTCTTAGCATCCTCCCTCCTTATAGGTTCTACCAAGAAAAAGGCTTCATCTAAAACTAAGACCCTCAATAGGAATCATTCCACAGTAACTGTCCTCAAAATACATTCTCCCTACCTCCTGCCACTCCCAGGACTTACTCAAGGGTCTCCATGTTATTTTAGTGGCCTGGGGTAGGAGTGGTTCCCTTCCATTTCTGTCTCAGTTGCTGTTGGGGTTCAAAATAGTATATATGATGCTTAGTGGTAGTCTCAGAATAATACAACTATAGTTTATCATCCCATATAAAGAATGATTGTGAAGGGTAACTGCTTCTGTCTCAGCAGCTAGACTACCATGCAGACCCCCTGGGAGAATCCTGAGAGGTCAGGGAGGAGGGAGAGGGCCAGGTATGAACTTTGAGGGGTTATACTCAAGGGGTTACTCTAGAGCAGGGATGGCCAACTCCAGTCCTGGTGCACCACAATCCAGCCTGGTTTTCAGGATGTCTCTAATAAATATTCATGAGGTATATCTGCATCCACTGCCTCCCATTCTGTCCCACTCATTGTATATTCTTTGCCTCATGGAGACATTATCGACTTTATTATTTAACATTTTCCTCAACCCATTAATTACTCAAATACAGGGATTAGGCATTTCCTGATACGTTTATACAGATGGCATTTTATTGTTATACTCTACTGATGATTTAGTAATAGATTTGGCCCCTCTAAACAACTGTTTAATAACAATATCCTCCTGTTTTTTGAACACTCTCAAACTGAACCCTACTAGGTTGACAGCCATCTGGTTTACTGGTTCAGATTTTCAACCTACACTTGCCCCTGTGATAGATGGTCAAGCCTTTAGTATTATATATCTCACTATGATATCTTGGAGTTGTGTTAGATTCGGCCCTTACTTTCTCCCCTCAACTGGCCCAGGTAACTAAGTTGGCTTTCCTGGCCTTACTGTGTTTTTGTAGCATTCATTTATTTTTGGATTACCTGGCCCAGATAACTGTGCTTTTACACACTGTGATACAGAGAATTGACTATTGCAATATTGTTTATCTAGGTCATCCACAGGTCCATCTCCGTCACCTCCAGACCATCAAAAATTCTGTTCTTTGCATACTAGCTCATGCACTCAAATTTGATATTACACCACTATTCATAAAATATCATTGGCTACCTATAAATTCTCGGATCATTTTCAAGCTTCTTACCCTGACACACAAAATATTCATGACACAGTTCCGGATTGCTTGTCTGCTATTGTCTCCTTATATGCCCCAGCAAGATTTCTTTGCTCGCTCCATGATCTTCATTTACTCCTCCCCTCCTCATGGGAAATAAAGTATGAATCTAACAAAAAAATTAGCTTTTTCTGCTGTGGCTCCAGCACATTGGAATGGCTTGCTGGGTCAACTCCGCACAGAATTAAAATTGAAGTGCTTCAAAAAATCTCTGAAAACCTTCCTTTTTATGACTGCTTTCAACTTACGATGGCACCCTTTGGGCATGGTAAGGACAGCCCTATAGTCTAAGGGAATTGTGTGTATTTATTTTTATGTCTTATTCCATTTGCCTATCTTTCTATGCTGTTCCTATGTCTCCTATACTGTCCTGTCTACACTATGGAGTTCCTTTCAGTTCTTTTCTTTTTACTTATTGTACACTGCATAGACTGCTATGCAATGTTGCGGTATATCAAATAAAATATAACCATAACCATAATTATAATCATTGTATGCAAATATATTCATGAATATTCATTAGGGGCATCCTGAAAACCAGGCGGGATTGTGGTGCACCAGGACTGGAGATGAGCACCCCTGCTCTAGGGCAATTCTGTTGGAGGGTCTTAGTCCTAGAGGGGCTTTACTCTTATGGGATCAGATCAGTGGGGAGATGCAGTACAGGAGGTGGTCTTGATGGTTAGGACAAGGTACTTCAGGCCGGAGGGCCAGGGGTTCAAGTCCCACCTGGGGATAGCAATCTCAGGCCGGAGGGACTGGGATTTCTAGTCCTATAGGCACTCCTTGTGGTCTTGGGCAAGCCACTTAACCCTCCATTGCCCATGTTCCCTGTAAGTATTAGCATAAGTGCCTCATATCTCCTCGTGTTAAATGTTTCCCCCAACTGACCGCTTTGACCCGGTGAAAAGCGGGATATAAATAAATAAAGATGGTGGGGACGTCCCATATATGGGGGGGATAGGAGTTTTTGCAGGGGGGGGGGAGGCATCAGATCTTGGGTGATGAATTGGGGAATTAGGTCAGGAAGGAATGCTCGGGGGGGGGGGGTAAGGATTGCATCACTGCAACTGCTTATTTTTTTTTTTTAGAACCAGATCCCACGTTCCAGGCTGCAGCAAGCACCACAGGTACACCGACGCTGGGCCCAACCCTGACAGTTAATGCACAGGATTTATACTTATTACACACAATAATATATGGCAAGTGCAAAAACTTGCTGCAGCTTAGTAAAAGGGCCACAAATAAAGTTGCAAATCAGAATACTATTGTAGTTATGCTACAGACTTAAGACTTACAATCTTTCTTATAATTTTTGTTTATCTTAGGGGCATGGTTACTAACGTGGCTAAAATTTGATCTTATAGGGGGTTATTTTAAAAGCCCTATTAGTGTTTAGGACATCCAAAAATGGGCATTGAGATGCCCCAAGCACAGACATTCTCTCTAGAGCCATTTTAGAAGCCTACTGTAAGGACATGCCCAGCTTGAAGACTTCTGGATCTGAATGAGGGCATAGAGGTGGTGTGGCATTCGTGGGAACCTGGAGGCATGGCTAGGGCATTGCTAGGGACTAGGACGTCCTCGCCTGATCACAGAAACATCATGGACATCCAGCATCACATGTCTACCTTTAGAACTGCCCCAGCTGCCCCACTGCAAGTCCCGCCTTCAGCCCCCTGTGCCCCATTTGCAGCCTCACCGTCGTGCCCTCTCGTACTTGGCCACTATGCTGCTGCTGCTGCACATGTATCACTACTATCATTTTTCTTGTTTTCCTTGCCTTTGCTGTACATTGCTGACTGAAATGGTTTCTCTCTCCTGCAAATGTGCCTCTAGCGCAAAGTTTTCACTGGTGCTAATTTTCAGACCTTCATTTCATGGCATTAGTGTGCATGGAGCCTCTCCCCACCCACTCTCTGCCCATTGACCCCTTCTCTCCACCCCTGGGGAGCCTTACTCCGCCCTCTGGGGAGCCTTACTCCACCCTCTGCACACCTTAATGCCGCCGCAGACATTATCGTGTGATGCGTGATGTTCTCGCACGGTAATGCACCATTATCACGCGATAATGTCATGTATCGCACGATAACGTCGCAGCTGCAATGTTAGTGCCGTTTAATAAACATACCCCTTAGGGACTAAGGGACATACCATGAAGTTACAAAGTAGAATATTAAGAACAAATAGAGTAGGATTTTATTTTTTAAATGCATAGTTAGGCTTTGTAAGTCATTGCTGGAAAATGTGGTAAAAGCAGTTCGCATAGCTGGGTTTACAAAATGTTTGGAAAAGTTACCAGAGGATGTAGTAAGAGCTGTTAGTGTAACTGGGTTTAAAAAAAAGGTTTGGACAAGTTCCTGGAGGAATGGTCCATAAACCATTATTAAAAAGGGACCCAGGATATCAATGCTTGACCCAATACAAGCATTGTGGAACCTGTGTCTTTTGGGGATACTGCTAGGTACGCATGACCTAGATTGGCCACTGTTGGAAACAGGATACTGGGCTTGATGGACCTTGGTCTGACCCAGTATGGCATATCTTATGTTCTTATGTTCTTAACTACTCTGAGACATGCATAGCACAATGAACAAGCAATCTGAAAAACATCCTGAGTGTGTAGAGAAAGAAGTACTCTATCATCCCCAATCATCAGCATAATTTCAACGATGGCAGCAGCAAGATTTGAAGCCTGGCCACTACTCTACCCATTGTGCTATAATAGACATCTGGCTTCTGAAAAACAGTTCTGGGGAAGTCTATCAGGCATGTTGAGATTTGGGAAATGATGCCTGTACCTGGATGTGCCTGTATTTTTTTCCAGATGTTCTGGCTTAGATGTCCCAGATTGCACATGGACGGATCTTCTAAAATTCCTCTCATAATGCATTCTGCATAAAAAGCAGTACTTAATTTCTAGATAAAAAGGAACTGTCATTCAAGAGGAGGGGCAGGCAAGCCAGAAACAGAACCAACTGTAAAACAGAGACTGCGTTAAAGAGTTAGAGTGACCTTTCTCCGCTCTGCTCCATTCTCACCGCCACCCCTCCTCTTCCCTGCAGACTGCCCAGAAGGTAGAGGCTAGAGCAGAACGTGCCTGCAGCTCTGAAGTCTGAAAAGTGGCAGGACTTCGATCCAGACCATTCCCCAAGAAATCAAACCCTGATAAAAACTAATGTGTGATAAGTACAAAAGTCATGCACTCGTTCTTAGGGTGTGACCAGTGTGTTCCTGGCAGTTACCACATAGAAATGTATTGTAACATGCGGCAGCAACATTCACAATTAACACAGCTGTACTTAATGCACCCATGATAACGTGCCTCTGTCCTAACTGCAATGTATCCTTCATGCCCATTCCCTACCCCATCGTGTAACAGCCATCACAACCTTGCGCTGACAGATACTGCACTCAAAAATGCATGTAAGCCACTTAGGGGCATGTTTACTAAACATTCCTAACGTGCGGGGCCGCGGTAGTGTGCGTGTGTCATATAAGGAGTGGGCGGTTCAGGCAGAAAGAAGAAAAAAACCCGACCGTACGTGTGCGCGTCGCGCTAATTTGCGGGGCCCACATTAGCGCGTGGGAAGGCTAAGTGGGGCGCTGCTGAGCACATGTCAGAGCAGAGCTGTAGCACAATGGTGAACACACTAACCAATGGTGCAGGGGCCACAGGTTCAATCCCCCATTGTGCGCAACAAAAAGGCCAGCTGAGGCAACACCTTGAATGTGTAAAAGTTGTTCAGGAGGCAAAGTACTTTTGGACGGCATAAGGCGGCACACTGTTCGTTTTGTACGGCATAAGGCGGCGCACTGTACTATCTGGGCGGTACAAGGCGGCGCACTGTTCTTTTTGGGCGGCACAAGGCAGCGCACTAATTGTGGGCAGCAGGAGGTGGCGCGCTGATGGGCATAAGGCGGCACTCTGATGCCAAAGCAAAGGAACACAGCCACAGCAGAATGGTTAAGACACTGACCAATGGTGCAGGGACCAGGGGTTCAATCCCTCACAATGCCCAGTGAAAAAGGCTAGCTGAGGCAGTATGTTATATGTTGTGGAGTGCTGTAGGAGGCTTTTTAATTTTATTTTGTGATAACTACTAGCAAACGCATTCTCACAGCATATTAATATATAGCGGCCCATAAGGCACATGTTACAGTGCACCGTCCGCCAAGGCACCCTAGAATGTCCCCTATAGGGCAGCATGTATGTTGCGACACAGGATAATGTATAGTGCACCCTATATGGCTGGCAACCGTAACGTGCCCTATAGGGCGCCCCATAAAGCACCCTCAGAGGCACCTTATGGGTACAGTACGCTGAGGGTGGTATTGCTGGCAGCAACATATGTACAGTAAATTAAAATAAATCTGTGGACACCCCTATCACATAACCCCACTGTGGGTTTGAACCTATGACATCTGGCTGCATAGGCAGTGACGCAACCATTGGGCTACAGCTCTATAGCTGTAAGCAGCCCCTGGCTGGCTGCAGATAGCCTGTACGTCACCTCACTGACAGTCTGCTGTTGTGAACCACCCATACCCATGATGCACTGCACATGCAAATCAGCTGTCCACGATTGAACACAGGATGGGAAATGCACCCCTAAAGCTCCCCGGCCTGGTAGGGGGAAGTGTCCGTGTGCACCCACACAGCACCTCGGCCTGGTAGGGTGTCCTGAGTGGGTGGACAAACGGCAAAGAGTAGCTAAACACCATCACATTGTGCGGTTACTGTGCTCACCCTGAGTGTGAGATGTTGTGCCCAGGACCAGGTCCACAACACCAGCCATGTCAGAGCTCCAAAGCAGCAATAACCTGTGGAATAGGTAGGTGCTGCATAAACATTTTGGAGATCTCTGTCTGGCTCAGTTAGTGGGGACCCCCACCCCATGGACCCCCAGGTGGATAAAACAGGGCTTCCCCTCAACAGATCCCCACCCCAATGGCAGTAGAGTGGACCATCACCCCCAGTCCTGCTAGGGAACAGACACCCTACAGGGCAGTCCAAGCAGCTCCACACACATCCATAACACAATATCAGACAGACATTAGGCCTGGATATTCAAAGATGCACCCCACCACTATCTGATATTCACCTGCAGCAAGCCATCAGCCACTGCACCCTGCAAGGCACTCCATCACAACACATATCAGCTGTGAACAGTCTGCTGGCTGGTCCTGATGGACATGCATGCACCCACAACTGGGGTGGCAGCACACACAGACAGATAAGTCCATGAAGAGGCCCCCACAAGACACCCATACATATCACATGGGAGAATCACAATATAGCACTATGGGGGTGCCTAGCCATGCTGCCGTCACTGCGCACTCAGGGTGAGAGTGATCCCCCAGCAGCACATACAGAGGTCACCCTGTCTGTGTAGGTGGTGGCCGAGCACTACCATGCCCCTGCCAGTGCCCTATGCCCTGTGCAGCTGCATCCTGGTCAGTCCACTCTGTCTGAGATATACCCATGTTCCCTTGCTACTCATTATGCACATTGGCAGGCCAATACTGGCAACAGTGTTGGCAGTGTGGGCTGTGGAAGGGGCATGCAGCCAACACCCACTGTATAGACAGACACACAATTCCACACCTATGCCATCATGGTGCTACTATTGAGGAGGTAATTAGCCTTGCCCACCAAACCGCTGCTGGGCACGGCAAGGCATGGATATGCTACGCAGTACTGCTGGGGGTCACTCCCCAGGGTGGTAAACACCGTCAGAGGCAAGGGCTGGAGCATGCACCGCAAACACCAAACAGATTGTTCGGATGGGGTCAACTAGCAGTATGTGCATAACGTATGGATATCTATCTGCCAGTACTCCTAGCAAGCGTCTCAGAGCTGTGTACCGTATACCTCAGGTGTAGGGTTACATTGCTAGGGTATGCAGGTGCTAGTATTGGGAGATGCACGCAGGGTCCAATGTTCTGCCTCTCCAGGAGACATTGGCCAATGGGGCCTGTGGGTGTGGGTGCCCCTGTTGGCTGCTGCTTTACGGCAGAGATTCCCAACTCCAGTCCAGGTTTGCATCACACTGATCGGGTTTACCTGCTGTTCCTCATGAATATGCATGAGCTACATCTACATGCCATGGGGGTGGTGCATAGATATACAGCACAGGCATTTGTATGAGTGGCAGCATGGACCCTGACTGGTGTGTGGCCCACCAGGACTGCATTTGGGAGATTCTGCTCTAGGTACTGCCCCTGTACATGGTGTCTGTGCTCAGTGGGGTAAAAGATAGACGTAGTACCATTGCATATGTCCTCGCCACGAAAGGTTTGTCCTTACTATCACTGTGTAGCTGTGGGGAAAATATGTGGGAAGGATTGGTGGTAGCCCCAGCTGGGCTTTGAGCCTGTGACCTTCTGTTCTTGTATGCACTGTCTGTGTGCACTGCACCACCTTGTAGCCGCAGATTGACTGAATTCCCTGGAACGTCCATGCCTGTGGATCCGGCAGGGACTGTGTGTTGCAGTGGACTGTGCCAGCCTGCACATGACTTGGCCTCTGTCCTCTGTGGCTAGCTGCCACTGCCCCCTGCACCACATGTATTTGTGTGCCAACATGCTGGCATGAGCTTCTCTCAGAAAAAGCAGATGACCTGATTGCAATGTGGCAGTACGGGACTGCATTTGGGGGACTTGGCTGTAGGTATGCCCATTGTTGTGGTGTGTGTGCGGTGTTGGTTAACATATGGGTGTTTCCCCCATGCTTACGTTCCCTGCAATACAGGGGTGTCTGCTCTATCTTTGTTTAGTGGTGGGTAAAATATATGGACTGGGCTGGCAATTGCCCCAGCTGGGATTTGAGCCTCTGGCCTTCTAGTCCTAGAGGTCATGGCTTTGTCCTCTGCACCACAGAGACAGTGCAGCCCCTGGAGGTAGTAAACCTGGCAGGATGGAGTCACAAACCCTGCTGTATGCATTTTTACTGTGGGCTCCTTCACCCTGTGTGGTGACAAACGTGCAAATAAAACCCGGGAATGACCACGGAACAAAGGGGGAAAACATATACCCAAGCTGGGCAACAGTGATATTAATGGGCAACCCAAGCTGGGCAACAGTAATATTAATGGGCAACCCTAGATAACACTCCCAGGACAGCTCCAGAAAAAGGGAAATGTTTTTTGGACGAGTCTCCGCTCCGTACACCTTTCCATAAATCATTTCTTTTTTTTGGAGCTTTCCTGGGTGTGTTATCTAGTTTTGCCCATCACTATAACTGTTCCCCAACTGAATTACTATTTTTCATATTTTTGTGGTGGTCATTTTCTATTTATAATTGCACTTTTGTGCTGTGCACATGTATCACACTGCTCACGTTTTCCAGGTTTCCCCGGTTTTGCTGTACATTGCTGACGGAAATGGTTTCTCTTCCCTTTAAATGCATTCTAACGCGAGTGATTCACTCGCGCTATTTTTTTCTGGAAATTCAGCCCCGATAATGTGCGGGGCGCCTCTCCCCTCCCCTTCCCCGCCCAGTAACCCCGTCTCTCTCCGCCCCTCCGGGGCCTTCCTTCGCCCTCCGTTAGCCTTTCCACGCCTCTATCGGACATTTGCGGGCACGTACTTGTGCGGCACCCGTTACTGTGACGCGCAAGTGTGCGGGGCTTCATCACACGTTTGCGGGGCGTTTAAGCGCTCTTAAGTACCGCTTTTAGTGCGCTATTTTGCGCCGCGCTAATTAGCGGTTTTTAGTAAACATGCCCCTTAGTGTACTTTAGTAAAACGGCCCCTTTGTTATTTAAGCAATATTTTTTGTTTTAAGGGTGAACAAAAAAAAATTGAAAATATAGACCTAAGATTTCCAGACAAAAAAAGATATATTCACCCACTTGCACAAGTCTATAATATTTATATTCTGTATTTGAAAAAGCTAAGAGTTAGTCCTATACATTTCATTTCTTAGATATTTTACCTGCTCTTAAAATAAGCACATAGCAGGATTTAAAAACACACACACATACACAAAAATATACAATGGTAAAAATATATTGTTGCTGTTGTTAAGTGCCGTCGAGTCAGTGTCGACTCATGGCAAACCTCTGGATAGTTGTCCTAAATTGTGTTTGGTCTTCAGTCCGGCGGCTCATTGTTGACAGACTGGTACACGTAGCTGCTGATATTGTAGTGATCCATCTTATTGCTGGCCTTCCTCTTTTGCATTGACCTTATATCTTGCCAAGCATGATGTCTTTCTCTAATGATCTCTCTCTTGCATGATGTGTCCAAAGTATGAAAGTCGAAGTCTTGTCATCTGAGCTTCTAAAGAAAGCTTAGGTTTGATCTCCTTTAGTACTGACTGGGGGTTTTTTTGTGTGCATAAATTTTTTATTGAAAGTCAAAGCAATCCAACAGCAAAACAGAGTACCAATATTCAGGAACAGAACACTTAATACAGTTGTCCGAACATATATTCATTCTAGTTATTTAGATTCTCAAGCGAACTGAGGTACTGCTATAACAGGAAACAGCAGATCCCCTACCACAATAGACTATAAGACAATAATATTTACAAGGGCAAATGATAGCTTACAATGTATCAGAATGAATAACCAATAAGTGGGAAATAGAACATTAAGGAACAAAAATATACAGTATGTGGAGGGGAATAAATTGGCCCACAGAACGCTTAGACAAACCCAAACAATGACTTCCATTAGGTCGGCCCTCCCTTCCCTTGCTCCCTCCCCCCCATCCACCCACCCTCCTCATCATCCTCCCACCCCCCATCCCCCTCCAACATAAGTATTAATAAGATTAATCAAATGAAATTACTCAAATGAGGAGTGGGATTAGGAAATTCAAGGTATCTCAGTAAGGCACTAGGGACAGAAAAATGTGGTGGACTTCTCGGGACGCAGATTACCTGGAGGAGCAGTCAATATCTGGGGAATGAGGAACAGCGCTGATCAAAACCTTGCCCAACCCATTGCCAAGCAACGATTCGAGTGGTAAGAGGAGACTCCATAGTGGCGAGAGCTTACTTGTTTTACCACGTAACTCTGCAGTCATTTTGTCCATACGATAAAGGTCCCAGACCTTCACCATCCATTCAGCATGCGTGGGAACCTTACTTCTTTTCCAGTACTGGCTAACCACCGAATGAGCAGCCAGGAGAATGCTTTGGGTCACTTTCATTTGATCTATGGTCAAAAGATCGTCATGCAAGTAGCATAGTATGCAATACTCCGCATCAAAGGCAAAAGAGACCATTAGAGATTGAGTTACTTTAGTATAAATCTGCTTCCAGTACAATTGAATCTTTGGACACTCCCACCACATGTGAAAGAAGGTCCCCACTTGCCCACATGATCTCCAGCATAGAGGATCAGCAGCGCGTTTCCATCGGTAAAGGGAAATCGGAGCGACCGACATTCGGAATGCAATTCTCAACTGGGTGTTAACTAGGGACAACAAAATGGAGCAAGAATGTGCATAATGAAAGACATCAGTCCAAAATTCATCTGATTTAGGTTGGATATCTTCTTTCCACCAAACACAAGCTTTTGGGATAGAGGCAGCTAGTGCTATCTCCCCTGACTGAGCTATATAAGCGTGCTAATAATGCCTTACTGGTCCTAGGCTCAAATAGGAATTTTTCCCATACCGCCAGAGTCCTTCTAGCTGCCTCTAACAGGGGTTTTGAAAGGAAGCAATGTTAGAGTTGAGCATATTGAAATGAGGAGACCTGGACTTGAAGCAGCGATTCTAAACCCGACAATGACATAAGGCTAGAGTGGTCTAACAGTAAGGCCAGATGTAAGGCATCCAATTTTTGTCGAAGGCAAGATGCAAAGTTTCTAACGAAGGAGAATATTCCTAAGGATGTATATGGGGACCAGAAAGAGGGAAGAGCAGTTTGTCTGCAGATCTTACGCCAAGCTGTCCATACAGGGCCCAAGAAAACGTGGGACCATATAGCATTTACCAATAATTTATCAGTGGCAAACGGGATGGCCTGCAAAGGAATGGGGGAGACCTAAAAGACTTCCATATCAACCCATGCAGAAGAAGCCTTTAATTGTCATAGGGGGAGGGTTCGTAAACACGAACTAAGATAATAAAGCTCAAAATTGGGGAGACCGATTCCCCCTGAGGATTTGATACGAGTCATTGTTTGCCAACTTAAACACGGTCTATGACCTTGCCAAACAAAATGCAGGAGAATCCAATGCAATTGGAGAAAGAAAGAGTGAGGCAGTTGAATAGGAAGTTGTTGAAATAAAAAGAGAATTTTCGGAAGAAGGAGCATTTTAATTGTGTTCACTCTTCCTAGTCAAGACACTGAGAGGGATTGCCAAGCTATAACCTCATTCGAGATAGTATTTAGCAAGGGAGCATAATTCTTCTCATAAAGGTCTTCTATTCATTGTGTAATCTGAATTCCTAGATATTTGAAGTGAGAAACCATTGGGAAAACAGTATCTCCTATCTGCGAACATTCCCCTTGAGCATTCAAACAGGACATCAAAACGGATTTCTGGAAGTTAATGGTATATCCTGAAATGCGAGAAAAATTCATCAGTAGCGAGATCAGATGTGGCATGTTGAGGGCCGGATCCCGTAGAAAAATTAATGTATCATCTGCATATAATGATACTATATGATGAAAATTGGCCAGGGAAAGCCCCATTTTTGTGGCAAACGAGCAAAGTTGAATAGCTAGAGATTCGAGTGCCAGCGCAAAGAGCAGAGGAGAAAGTGGGCAGCCTTGCCTGGTACCACCACGCTCTAGGGAAAAGGAGTGGACAAGAAGCCATTCACTTGAACTATACTGGTAGGTACCTTGTATAGGGCAGAAATCCAAGAGCGGAATGAGGAGCCAAACCCGAAGTGCTGCAATACATCCATAAGGTACCGCCATTCCACCTTATCAAAGGCTTTTTCCGTGTCTAAAGACAGAATGGCACAATTGCCCTTTAAATGCAAAACATCCATCATAATATTCAGCAGACGTCAAACATTCTCAAACCCTTGATGGCCCCTAATAAAACCGGTTTGATCTGGATGAACTACTTCTTGCACTTCCAAGTTTAGACGAGAGGCTAGAATTTTTGTAAAAATTTTATAATCCACATTGAGCAGGGAGATCGGTCTATAACTGCTACCCTGCAGTAGGTCTTTCCCTTCTTTGGGGATAACGGTAATTAGAGCCTGTTGCATAGAGTCAGGGAGCTGTTGGTGATGAAGGATGGAATTAAATACTCTAGTTAAAATTGTCGCTACCAAGTCGGAGAGTGCTTTGTAGACTTCTGCCGGAAGCATGTCAGGGCCAGAGACTTTGGCAGCCTTCTATTGCTTAATTGCTAGGCGCACTTCCTCAATACTTATTTCCTTATCTAATGCTTTCCGTGCTTCATCCGATATTTGCGGCAGATGCAAGTCTGCTAGAAAGCGCTGTATATCTGTAGGAGGTGCAGAAAGCTGAGAGGAGTACAGCTCTTTGTAAAAGCAAGCAAAATATTGGGCAATGTCTACCAATTTTTGGAGCCTGCGGTTCTGTTCGTCCAAAACCGCGGTAACCCAACGCATTGCCCTCTGTTTTTTCAGCTGCCATAGATGGAGTCTGCTTGCCTTATTGCCGTGCTTGAAGAAATGTTGGTGAGTTCTTCGCAGGCTGGATGTAATCTCCTCTGTCTCCAGGGCTGCTAACTTACCCCTTAGAAAAATAAGTTGCCGCCATATCCTCGGCAATGACCAATGTTTATGCTGCTGTTCAAGGGTAGCTATTCAGGCTCATAGGTCATTCTGGGCAAATGTAGACCGACGTTTGTATGCAGCAGATAGCGAAATGATCTGTCCTCTAAGAACTGCTTTCCCTTCCTCCCATAATAGGAAGTGTGGGGTCTCCGCTCCATCATTAAGAGGGAGAGATAATCCTTCCAACCCTCTTGTATCTGCATCACAAAATCTACATTTTTTAATAAATGCCTAGGAAAAGCCCATGTTCGCGGGGGTCTCCATAACTCCAAGCTCACACTGTAGGGAGACAACACAGTGATCTGAAGCTCCTCTCGTGCTGATCCAAAGCTGAGCTATTTGAGAAGTTAGCTGCTTGGATACTAGCCACATATCTATGCGAGAATGGGTATGATGCACAGAGGAGAAGAAAGTATAGTCTCTCTCCCCCAAGTGCTGAGACCGTCACACATCCTCTAGAGCAAAAGTTGAAAGTAGTGTGGAAAGAGATTTAGAGGGTCCGGGCGGTACTTTACAACCTGAAGATCTGTTGAGGTCTGCAAAGACACAATTAAAGTCACCTCCCATTATTATATCCCCTGTCACTTGGTTTGCCAAGATTTCCATTAGATTTGTTAACGAAGGGACAATCTCAGTAGGAGGGAGGTATACATTTATAAAAGAAACTGCAGTCCCAAGAAGTGTGCCTGACAATATTAGAAAGTGTCCTTTCGGATCCTGTATCTGTTTTTCAAGTTGGAAGGGACATTTCTGTGAGAACATGATTGCTACTCCCCTTTTATGGGTAGAGAACCCCGCTGAGTAGATTATCGGAAATCTCCGCAAGTTTAAGCAGACGTGCGCCCCAGGAGCCAGGCGAGTCTCTTGTAGGAAAACTATGTCTGCATGTTCTCTACAGATATGCTCAACTACTCTTCTACTCTTAACAGGATTGTGCCGGCCCCTTACATTCCATGAGATTAATTTAAGCATTTGCTAGGTGGGGAATTTGAAAAGTAGCAAACGCCATCATAGGGAAACAAAAGACAAGTGGCCATATCAGATTCCTTATGTCCCTGAGTGTTAGGTGGGAATTTCCTATGTGCATCTCCTCATCAGCTTGCGCTCTCCAGCAATACTGAACTCTCATTCTGCTCCCTCTGGTCCATCCCGAAATTACAATCCCCCCCTTCGCCCTTTTGCTCTTCCCCTCAGATCCCCCTCCCCCTTATTTACCCACCCCACTCCCCCTCCCCCTCCCCTCCCCCCTACATCCCCCCCCACACATCTGTGTCTGTCTTACTATCTGATTCATCGTTTGCAATCCTGAGATCACCGAGTTGCTTCCGGTCAGGAGAGCAGCTGCTAAGAGTGGATGTTCTACCACCGCTAGGCAGGCGCTAGGTGAAGGATCTAATCCCACTAGCGCTCCAATAATCTCACTCCTATAAACAAATATGAACAATCTAACCTGCTATATATATCAACAATTCCCCCAATTGCATGCTGTACTACTACTTATCTGACATTCGATTTGGGGTCTATATATTAGACGATACAGAGAAACAATCATAAAAGTGTCCCAATCTAACACCTTCAAGGCATTGTGGTTCTTCAATGATGGGCAAGACACTGCCAAACTTGCAGCACCCCAGTCAAGGCCACCTAAAAGGAAAACAGACATTTTACCAAAACAATAGTGCGACTGAAGCCTCTCATTCAAGTCGGTGCTGAGGTGTCCATCCCTTGTCCAGCTGGGCCGTCTGGATCCGCTTCCAAAGAGCATCTTGAGCGCAGGACCTTTTGACGTTTAGGAGTTGAGACCTCCCAGTCTCCATTAGGACTTCACTGTGGAAAGGGGTGATCCCCGTATTGGAGGGAGTCCAGAAAATGTAAGCCTTCAGACAAGTCCGAGATCCAATGTTTGACACCATTCAATTTGAAGATCAGTGAGAAGGGGAAGCCCCAGCGGTATTCAACCGACCGTTTCTGAAGCACCTGAGGGGGCGGAAACTCTTATGGTGTTCCAGGGTCGGTTGCGCTATGTCCTCGAAGATATGGGTGTCTTGTCCTTTGTAAAGAAAATATCTCTTACCCTGCAAACTCTGAAGTAGAGCAACCTTGTCCTTAAAGAAGGAGAAGCAAGCTATGCACATTAGAGTCTTTCTTAGGCCCCAGACTTTGATGGGCGCATTCCAATTTGACTGGTTGCCTGGAATTGCTTACACAAAGGGCGAATATCTCTTGCATTATAGCTGCAGTATTTTCTCGGTCTCCAGGAGTTTCAGGCACTCCCAAATGTGGATGTTGCTTCTTCTCTGCCTATTCTCTAGGTCCTCTTGACGGTCTAGCATGTCTTTGGTTAATTGATCTAGATTTCTTATTTTGGTATGAAGGGCTGCTAAAGAGTCAATTTGTTCCCCTATGTGAGTTTCTGCTTGGGTTACTCGATCATCCAGAGTTTTCAAGTCTGATCGCATATCTGCCACTGCTTTGGTGAGGTCTGTTCGGAAAAGCTTAAGTTCCTGTAATATCTCAGCCAGATCTTGTTTCGTTGCAAGCGTTGAGACCACTGCTTCATCCATTAGCTGAGTCCTCGGACAGAGCTCCGCTTCTGCTGAAAGGTCAGGCTGAGAGTCCATATTTCTGGAGTATTTGGATAGCGCAGAAGCATAGGATTTAACCTTAGCCATTCTTATAGGTAGTACGGGTTGCTGGATGCAGGATATGGTTGAGGGGCCTCAATGCACTTAGAGGCTACAGGGGGGAGCTCGATGCTGATGGAACAGTGCACTGAGGTGGGACAACAGCTTTGGCGGAGATTCCCCAATTCTTCAGTTCTGGGACTAAAAAGTGAGGATCTGAAACAAGAGAAAAATTTCAGCACTGCAATATGCTATCTAGCCACACGGTGAAGCTCCAGGCTAAGCAATACTAGATGAGTAGTACAAAAAATGAGATGCCGCTGTAGTATTCTGTGAGCCAACACACTTCTAGCTGAGATAGTAATCCTCAGCTTGCAGATTTAAAGGAATTGAGATACCTTGAGGAAGATCAGAAGAAGCAGGCATGTCTCCAGCCTACCGGGGTCCTTCACAATCCAGCTCTGCATTCCAAGAGAAGGCAGCCATTTTGAATATTAAATTTATGCATTCCAGCCAAGCTCTTCAGAGGCCGGCAGCCATCTTGACTGCATATCCCTGCGGTTTAGATATGCGAGCCGGTCTGTTTCCCGCCGAAACTGCGCTCCCTCTTCAGCGTTCCAAGAAGCCTCAACAAAATGGAGCCAGAATCGTGACCTCAAACCCTCCACAACTGACCTTGATCCAGCCGGAGAGACAGCAGCAGGCCCAGAATCAGCTCTTCCAGTCAGGTAAAGGGCGACGCTAGCATCGGCAGCCGAATTCGCAACAATTTGAGTGAAAACCCCGTCACTTTTCCCCCAATATACAGGGTCCGGGCACTTGTACTCACCCCACCAAATAGTGGGTCTAGGGGTTAAAAGGCAGCACATTTAGGCAGAAACCCAAATTGGAGCAGACATGAAGGAAATCGGAGCAGGATGATCAGGGCTATAACTAAGGAGATGCCACAGGATCATAGGCTGCGCTGTCAATGCAGAGGGGCTCCATTACCCTCCTGATCAGTCAGCAGAGCATGGGAACTGTGAAGGGGGTTTTCCAGCCATCAACGCAGTCCGATTTCGCTATAAATCCAGCCTTCGAGGTACTAGCGATAATTCAGGTACTCAAGTCATTCTGTGGAGATTCTATCAAAAAATACCTTCAGGATGCTGATGTTAAGGGAGATGAAGCTTAGGAGCTGATTCAATTCTTGGCCATCTTGTTGTGCTCATGAGCAGCCCCCCCCCCCCCCGTACTGACTGGTTTGTTCTTCAGGCAATCCATGGTATACGCAGTATTCGCTGCCAGCACCATAATTCAAAAGCATCAATTTTCTTCCTGTCTATCTTTTTCACTGTCCAGCTTTCACATCCATATAATATTATTGAAAATACTATGGCTTGAATGAGTTGAATCTTTGTATGGAGAGAGACATCTCTGCTCTTGAGAATCTTGTCTAGGTCTTTCATAGCCATTCTGCCAAGAGCAATGCATCGTCGGATTTCTTGACTGCTTGTTGCTTCTTTATTGATAGTTGATCCAAACAGGTTAAAGTTGTCCACAATTTCAATTTCTTCTTCTTCAATGATGAACTTATTGATTTTGCCAGTTGTCATAATCTTTGCCTTCTGTACATTAAGGTGCAGGCCCATTTTAAGACTATGTTCCTTGATTGTGAGAAGCAAATGTTTCAGATCATCTTCACTTTCAGCCAGTAATGTGGTATCATCAGCATAGCGAAGGCTGTTGATGAGTCTTTCACCAGTCTTCACACCTCTGCTGTCTTCATACAATCCTGCTTCTCTGATGATTTGTTCTGCATATAAATTAATCAGGTAGGGGGAAAGTATGCAGCCTTGTCATACACCTTTGCTTATTTCAAACCATTCTGTTTTTTCTTGTTCCATTCAAACTGTTGTTTCTTGATCAATGTACAGATTGTGCAAGAGAACGATCAGGTGTTCCTGTATACCCATGCTTCTTAATGTAGCCCAGAGTTTCTCATGGTTTACACAGTCAAAAGCCTTGCTGTAGTTCATAAAACACAAATAGATATCATTTTGGTATTTTTTAGTCTTTTCAAGGATCCATCTCACATCCATGATGATGTCTCTCATTTCTCGCCCTTTCCTGAACCCTACTTGCACTTCAGGTAGTTCCAGGTTGTAGTCTCTGTTGAATAATCTTCAGTAGAATCTTGTGGGATCAGGGGGATTGTGCAATAATTTCCACAGTCAGTTGGATCACCTTTCTTTTAGTATTAATATACTTTTCCAGTCTGTTGGCCATGATGCTGTCTTCCAAATTTCTTGTCAGAGACTTGTAAGTACGGTAACAGCTGCATAAGATTGCTGTAATACTTCTATGGGAATGCTATCAATGCCTGGTGCTTTTTTCTTTGATAAGGCCTTTGATGCTTCGACTTCTTCTTTCATCACCAATGGTTCTTGATCATAAGGTACAGGTTGAAACGGCTGTTGGTTCACTTAAGTTTTATCAAATAAAAACTCTGTATATTCTTTCCACCTTTTCTTGATCTTCTCAGCATCATTCAACATAGAACCTTGAGCAACTTGTAGCATTCCAATTTGAGGCTGGAATTTTTTCTTTAATTCTTGTAGCTCTATGAAACCGATCTTGTTCTTCCTCTAACAGTTTCTGCTTCTATTTCCTTGCATGTGTTATTGTAGTACTTTTCCTTGTCCTGTCTTGCTGCACATTGGAAATCTCTTTGAGTTCTGCAATACTTTCTTCTCTGGCTTTAGCTTCTCTGCATTTCTAGGCAATTTTCAGAGTTTCTTTTATCATCCATTTTGGCCGTTTTTGCTTTTTCACCTTTTGTTTCTTCCAACACAACCTTCTTGATGTCATTCCATAATTCTTCTGGAGCTCTGCCATTTGTATCTAAAGCAGCAAATCAATTTTGCAGACAGTTTTTAAATTCCAGTTGTATATTGTCAAGGGCATGCTTTGCTGCAGTCATGAGTGACTTGCTATTTTTCAACTTTAGCATGAGTTTGCATACTAGTACTTGGTGATCTGTACCACATTTAGCTCCAGGTTTTGTTGCTGTTATAGAGCTTTTCCATTGTTGACTTTCACAGATGTAGTCAATTTGAATTTTGTGAAGTCCATGTGTACAGTTGCCACTTGTGTTGTTGGAAGAAGGTGTTTGAGATGAATAGATCGTTGGTCTTGCAGAATTCTATCAGTCTTTCTCCAGCTTCATTTCTTTTGCCAAGACCATATTTTCCAACCACTTTGCTTTCTTTTTTTGTTGCCAACTTTTGTGTTCCAGTCACCCATGATTATCAGGATATCCTGTTTGCATATTCTGTCAATTTCAGCTTGTACTTGTTCATAGAACTCATCAATTTCATCCTCTTCTGCAGCTGTTGTTGGGGCACATACTTGAATTATAGTTGTGTTGATAGGTATTCTTTGTAGACAAATAGAGATTAAGCATTCACTGACTGCATTGTATTTCATTACAATTCTTGCAAGTTTCTTCTTTATTATAAATGCAACACCATTTCTTCTTTGTCTTTCATTTCCAGCATAGTAGACCATGTAATCATCTGATGCAAAGTGCCCGATGCCAGCCCATTTCAGTTCGCTGACACCCAACAGATCAAGTTGTACACGTTTCACTTCATTCTTGACCACCTCCAACTTCCCTTGGTTCATGCTTCGTACATTCCATGTCCCAATATGTAAGACATCTATACAGCTTCTGACTCTTTTTATGCTCAGCTACATCAACAGTCAGATGTCCCGAGGGCTTTGATCCAACCACATCATAAATGCTGGTTTTACTCTGAAAAGTCTTCAGAAACTCCCCAGTAACTAGTTGAGTGCCTTCCGATCTGGGGGTTTCATCTTCCAGCCCTATAGTGCAATTTTATTTGTTGTGACTATCCATTGGGTTTTCATGGCAAGATACAGAAGTAGATTGCTAGGCCTTTCCTCCACGCCGTTTAAGTTTAGTGTTGTTGCCGTTGTCACTCAGAAATGTGATCCTCCTCCGCCAACACTGTCCCATTCTGCTGCTGCCCAGATGAGTGGTTTGTCTTGGTCTGCCACTTCAGCTGAGACCTGTACAGTAGTTATGCTATCGATAGCTTAGCTCTCAGCATCACTGATGCACACAAACTCTCACAGCATGACAGGCTGCAAACCAAGTGAGGGGGTAAAAATATAAATATATGAATATGTTAATACATCACAGAGAACCAGAATAAAACCTCTTTACCTAATATTTCAGACATACTTTGATTTTCCAGTATATAGCATATTATTTGCTTTATTATAATGGAAATGAGCCGTATTATTTCTTTTTGGACTCATAGCCAGAAACCGAAGAAAATGGAAAAATTATAATCTTTTTAAACAAACTAATAGGTCAATTTTCAAAATGCCATTTATCTAAGTGTTTTGCCCAACGTCCAGTCTGACTAAAAATATGCACATTGAAGGTAAATTTGCCTAGGATAAAAGGGGGAGCTGATCCCAGTTTTAAGCCTTGTTTATAAAGGCACATACTAGATGCCTATTTGTCTATAAAATACTAGCACAAGTGGCAGGGATTGTGACTTAAAAGCAAACAGACATTTATATCTGTTCCAGGACAAGCAAATATGCAAATTAAGGTATTTTAGGATCAATGTGCCTACTTACAAACTCTGCTGCTATTCTATCCAGACTGTCTCCTGCTAGTTTACAAGCAAAGTACTGTACGTGTGTTCATGTCAACACACATACTTCTCTGCCAATTAGCATTTTATAACAGGATTTTAATGCATGTAAACTACCACATATGAACAACATTGACTTTATAAAACTAGCCCCATTGTGCGGAGGCCTTCTAAGGAGTAGATTCAAGATTAGATCAGGGAGGTGGCCATGCCTGCAGAGTGGCATTTTCACAACTATGGGGAATGTTTACGAAAGGTTTCGCCAGTAGTGCATCATTGAGATGCAATATCAATACAGGAGCCTTCAGTAAAGTTTGTGGGCACAGGCGTGTCTCCCCCATGCTAATAGCTCATTGTGTGACACTGCTCTAAAAGGCATGTGGGAACACTTAATGCCACCCATTGAGGTGGCATTAGGTACACCTGTGCTAAGCGAAACAGGTGCTGTTAGCTGTAACTATAACATGCCATCACTACCCTCCCTGTCTCTACTCACTAACATGCCAACCAGTTAGCACGGGGTCACTAGCGCACCACATTGTGCTAAATGTCAGCACAATCCATGCTACCCAGTAAACAGCTTTATCTTTATTTCATTTTTCATATACCACCTTTAGCAGTTTGCAAGTTAAAACAATTACTTGGGAACTAAAGAAAAGAAGCAACATAAAGTAAAGAGGAAAGTGTTGAGAGAAAAGGGACTAGGGGTTTGGCCTACTGATCCTAGCTCAGGAAGAAGTGGGTCTTCAGGTTAACTCAGAAGGACTTATAAGAAGGTTCAGTAAGAAGATGGGGCTGAAGAGACTTCCATAGGGCTGGTGCCATGATGAAAGAAGCAGTTGCCCATGCTCCCCCTCTGTCCTCTAGAGGACAGAGGGGGAGCACAGTGCATTATTGAGCATGGAAAATACTCGTATACCCACAAAGAAAACAGGCGCAAATTTCTGTGGGTACTTTGGCACGATCAGTTTTCAAAAGAAAGTAGGAATGAACTCTCCTTGTGAAATCTGGTGTAATGTCAATGTATAAAAGTGCCTGTGTCCTTCACAACTTTACAGGCTTATATAAAAAATTCTCCCAAAGACATATTTGAGTACTTTTAATTACAAATAAAACCACAGTAAAACATATTTGCGTATGTTGGTATTGAATCATGCATGCGAACTACATACTTAATTTACTAAAACTTTGATATTCCAAGAGCCTGGTATGATAAACAGTTAAATTAAGCCGATTATCTTTAGACAACCATTCAGCTAAACCTAATCAGCTTGCTTTTCAGCTTAACATTTGTCTAAATCTAGCTGGTCAAAAATCGATTTAATAGATATGAAGGCCAATTTGGTATAGGTCATCTCTGTAGGAAATCTGACATCCAAATTAGTACATGCACTATTTCCAGATTAAAATACTTATGTGTGTAGGAACTAGATATCTAGTTTACATCATATACATCAGAAACATTAATTTTACAAAGAAACATTTTAAACTACAGAGTGATTTCACTCAAGGTTATACATGTGGGCAAATTCAACAAAATTGGACATACAAAGGAGATATCTATGTACTGTTGTTGCAAAACCATAAATACATACATATTTTTCAGGACAGCCAAACTGCACCTAGAACATACCCTTTGAAAAATAGGGGCAGGTTGCTGAAGCACAAACAATTTTTACACGTACCGCATGCTAAGCACAAAACCTAATGCACAGTTAAGTGCAAAACCTGTGTGGAGTCTGCTGGGGGCATGCACAGCATCTGCCCTGTAGTTATGTCCATCCTCGCTATTCATGCCGGTTGCACGGGAAGTTAGACAGTGCGGGGAAGGGGTGGTTTGGGGGTAGAGTCTTGGCGCGTGGTCACCAGCCCTAGACGAACAGGACCGATTCTAATGTCGGCCCTGTAGGTCCAGAACTGGCGATTTGTGCAGGGAAGTTATTCCATCTCCGAGGTGGAATAACTTCCCTGGACTTTTTTTTTTTGGCACCGGGAACAGATGGGGCAGGGGGGAGGCCCAAGGACCTTCCCCGCAGCCTGACCCTGGGCTTAGAAGGCCAGATCGGTGGTCAGGCTGCGGGAAAATAACCTTTGTAGTCCGGTGGCCGGGATCGCGGCGGTGCAATGGCAACCAGACACCATGGCGCCCCAGTTCCATTGTAGAGCCCTGACTGAGTTAGCCAGGATCAGGCCGGTACGTGCAGACTGGGCTGAATCACAGTAAATGCATCAACAGACAATGCAGTAAGTGCAGCCATGTTATTTGGATGCAGTTACCACAGCCCACTGCATCCAGATAGCATCCTCTCGTCCCGCTCCTTTTCGGTTCATGTTGACTCCTCCTCCTCACCTCCCACCCCCCTCTCCTGTGGGGTCCCTCTCGGGGCTCAGCGTTGTTCCCACTTCTTTTTAACCTCTTCCTTGCCCCCCTCAATCTGGTCATTCAACAATCCAGTGTCTCGGCATATTATTACACTGATAACATCATCCTTCTCTTCCATACCCGTCTTCTGTCTCCCAACCTTTCCTCCCTCAATTCCTGCCTTTCTAGTATTTCTTCATGGTTGTCTGTGAATTATCTCCACTTGAACCCCTCCAAGTCATCAGCCATGTGGCTCACTTTCGGTTTCCCTACCACTGACCTTTCACCCTCTTTGGGACTCACATCTCGCTCACTTCAACCCTACGGTATCTGGGGGCCACTCTTGACCCCGCTCTTTCTTTTCACCAAAATGTCTCCTCTCTTGTCTGACATTCCTTTTGTACCCTCCATCAGCTGCACGCAGTCCACTCCCCACAGCCTCTCCCTTCACGCCTCACACTTACGGTGTCACTTCTCCTATCCTGCCTTGACTACGGCAATGTTGTCCTGGCGGGTATCCTGCAATATCAGCTCCATCGCCTTCAACTCATCCAAAATACTGCTGCTCACCTCCTCACACATGCCTTCAATAGGGACTGCATTACCCCTCTCCTTATTCAATTCCACTGCCTCCCTATAAAGTACTGTTATCAATATAAGATTCTCACCATTGTTCATAAAACCATCTATATAGGTAGCCCTTAGTATCTCGCCGACCTTATCCACATACATCTTCCCTCCTGTGCCTTTTGGGCAATACATAACAACCATTTGGCCTTTTCTTCCCCCACTTAGGCCCGCCTTGAGCACACCCATCACTCTGCTTTCTTTTTCTTTGGTCCTGCCCTGTGGAACTCCCTCCCTCCCTCACTTTGCACAGAGAACCCATACCCAAGGTTTAAGGTCCTACTTAAGACTCACCTCTTTTCCCAGGCATTTGACCGACCCTCTGCCTCCCCTTCCTAACTCTTGATATCTCTTTGTCTATCTTATGCTTTGTGTGTGTTCTCTCCTTCCTTTTCAGTCATAAATTTTGGTGTTCCTTTTCCTTTTTTCTGATTGCAGCCATTTGTCTATTTTTGTAAACCGCCCTGATGCTATTGGCCTGGATGGTCAATCAAGTAAAATAATAAAGATTAAAAACCTTGATACCTCCCATTTTACCACCAATCTACCTTATGCCCTCCTCCTACACTTCAGTGAGGCTCTGGACCCACCTACCACTTTTGATGCCCTGCACTTACCTGTGTGTCCCTGGTGAGAATGATCCCTAGGATACACCTGCCCCATCAATGCCCGAGGTGAAAAATGGCAGCTCTGATCCCTGGTGGTAGTCTCATGGTACTACCACTAGGAGTCAGACTACCAAATAAGTATTTTGTAGTATTTTGAGCCCTAGTGACTCAACTATCTCTTTCTTTGCACACATCCAACAGATAGCTAAAACCTGTCACTTCTTTCTCTATAACATTGGCAAAATTTGTCCCTTCCTTTCTATACACACTACTAAGACACTTATCCACTCTTTAGTCTCCTCTCGTCTAGACTATTGCAACCTCTTACTTGCTGGTCTCCCTCTAAATCATCTCTCTCCCCTTTAATCTGTTCAAAACTCAGCGGCACAGCTAATCTTCTGCCAGCCTCGATATGCTCATATAACTCCTCAAGTTGCTTCACTGGCTTCCTATTTGTTTCTTTATTCAGTTCAAACTTCTCCTGCTGGCCTCGAAGTGCACTCATTTTGCTTCTCCCCACTACCTTTTCCTCTCTTATCTCTTCCTACACCCCTCCTCAGGAACTCCACTCTTCTGGCATATCCATCTGTGCCCTTCTCTGTACTGCCAACTAGTGATCCTAAAAGTTAGGTATGTCTTTAGTCCAGTTTTGAAATGTTTGTATAATGATTTCAGGTAGAGATGAGTAGGTAAACTGCTCCAGAAGGTAGGGGTAGCAAAGAAGAAGGAAGACTGCCTTGTGGATTCATGTTTGATCTTGGACCAAAACATAAACATACAATCCCACATCAAGAAGACCACCAGAGCTATTTACCACAAAATAAAGACTGCAAAATCTCCAGCCACTACTCAATCCTAGTGATTTTAGGAAAGTATGTCAGGCATTAATAACACCACACTTAGACTAATGTAACAATCTATCAAGGAATCCCAAAGCACGTATTACACACTGTGGAAATGGTCCAAAATACAGCTGCACGCATGATAATAGGTACACAGCGACAAGCATATCACACCAACATTAAAACAATTGTACTGGCTTCCTATAATACTCAGAATAAAATACAAAGTTATACTTAACATCTTCAAGATTCTTCACAACATCTCGGTAGCAAATCCATAAACTCTTATATAAAAGAACAAGAAGAAAAAGCTCCCAGAACCTCCTCACCATTCCAAACCTAAAAGTGAGCAGCCGGCAATGTACATGCAAATGGATATTTTCATGTTTGCCCCGTCAATCTGGAATTCACACTCAGAAAAGATAAGATCCTTAGATCTAATAATTTAATTCCTCAAGACGCTAAAAACACACCTATTCCTAGAATACTTTGGAGACAACGCCTAGCACAACTCATTAAGAAACATTAGGCAAACATTGTACTTCAGTAGATGCATATCCCAACTAGCTCATCTCTCAAGCATCTGCCTACCCCTACCCTCTGCATTCTCTTCCTACTAATCTCAATGTCACTACCCCTAGTCACGCCTCCCCTTCACATTCTCTTCCCATTAATGCTAATGCCACTAGCTATTCAGTCCTTTAACACTCCAAGTTAACCTTCTCATTCAATGATTCAAACTCACGTTATTGTAATGCTTTCAACATAATTGAATATAAATAGCTAATTGGTTGTTTAACACCCTAAGTTATCTTGTTCACTGTAATGTTCTACAAATTCTTTGACTTCCAGATAAAGCAGTATAAAAAAAGCTGTGTAAATAGAATAGAAAGTGGGACAATGTGAAGATGGATGCCATGGATTGAGGGTAGAGAGTGAGCTGGGGAGTGTAGTGTAATAAGAGATGGCAAGCATTTGTGGGTTTCATTGTGGAGAGCCTTACAAGCAAGGATTATGATCTTAGTGTATTTGAGCTGATTGGTGCCAATGATGATTTATCAATAAGGGGGTGATGTGATCGTATTTCTAAGCATGGGACAGGAATCAAACATTGGTGTTTTGAATTGACTGAAGGCATTTTATTTCATTTCTAGGGAGAATAGAATAGACAGCATGACAGTAGTCAAGGTGTGATATTACCAAATTGAAGATGTGACTGGTTTGACCAGAAGTTTTGAGAAAGGGGAGGATGGCACAGAAGGGTTGCAGTGCATTGAAAGATGCTTTGACTATGGTATTGATTTGGTGAAGGAAGGTGAATTGAGTCTAAGATGGCCCCTATATATTTGAAGAAGGACGTGAGGGCTATCAGAGAGCAATAAAAGGAGAAACAAAGACCTCAGTAAGCCTCAAGGCTGTGACCTTTTTAGGTCTTTTTTTCAGGCAGTTACAGTATTGTGAGCCAATCCACAACCTTAGTGAGGCAGGAATTAATGGGAGATAAATCCTCAGCATAAAAGTAGGAGTTGGTTCCAGTATTTTATATAAGGGTCGATAATGGACAAAGAAAGATGTTAAAAATTAGGGAATCAAGGACAAAGACCTGTGGCACAGAAGTGGAAGAATGGTAGAAGATGTGATGCGTATGTCAACCTGGAAGGAACAGATAATTAAAAAGGACATGAACTGGGAGAATACATACGTATGGAGGCCAACACTGTAAAGACAGGAAAGGAGAATATCGTGACTAACCAAGTCAAAGGTGCAGGAAAGTTCTGCAGTATAACAAACTGTGAATTTCACTGAGAAATGATGTAATAATGGTCTCAGTATTTTGATCTGGGGGGAATACTACTACTAATACCACTAATAATTTGTATAGCGTTGCAAGGCAAACTCAGCCTATACGTACTGCGACGCCTCCAGCTGGGCCCAAGGGCTTACAATCTGGAAACGGCCTTATATGTCCTCCTTGAATAAAGTTCCCTTTGAAGTCACCAGGGTATTCTGGGACTTGTAGTGCTTTTTACTCTTGAAGGACAAAAATGTAGTTGAGTCGGTGGTTGTAAGGCAGCAAGAAAATTTATTGTGGGGATTTCCAGGGCATTCAAAGTTCAGTACACAACAAAGGCAGAAGGATACATCTCCAACATAAAGATGAAATCAGGATTAAATCAGAATAATGAGAATGACGTAACAAAACCTTTTCCAGTGTTCAGCTGTTCTGCTTCTCATACACACTCACACCAGGGACTGCCCCATGTGGTCAATTAACAGCAACACAAGCAAACTTATAACAGCTGTGTTTTTTCTTTTGAAAGCAAACACTTCTTCACAGCACTGCTTCTTAACTTCAGCAAGTGATAAAATTCAGTGAAACACAGACTTAGCTTTCTTCAGCTCAAAGCAGGAACTGCCCCTTATTTCCTATGGGGTTTCACAGATTCTCAGTTCCTATTAAACACTGCAGAATATTCTCTTAAAGATAAAGAACCGTCCATTGGAATGGGAATACATTCACAATTAGGCAAACACAAATCTACTTGCATTCCTTCAATAGCATCAGGGCAAACAGTATCTCTCTCAGGATTATAAGCCTTCTCAAGCTTTCTCTCTTTCAAGAACTCCTGAAATTGGTTCCACAGCAATTCAGCCTGTGCAGGCACCTTCACATTAGGGGAGTGAACCTTTTCCTCAGAAAACAGCTTTCTTAATGCATCTAGCTTTGGAGTTTCAAAGGCTGTGCTTTTATCAGGGCTATGGCTTTTATCATATGAAAAGCTCTCTACCCACTTCTTAACAGTAGAAGGTGAGGACTCAGCTTCCTGCCCTTTAAAACTGGCAAATTGTCTCTCTGCTGAATTATCAGTAATGGAACTGTTGGCTTTACCTTGGGGATGTTTCCTCAGACAAACGCTGCTTTCTTTCCTCCTGGGTTCCTCCAGGCTTTGAAATGCAGCCTCCTTATGTCCTTCTCCAGTCCCTCTGAGGTAGTTGCTTTCTTGGGAGATTTCCTCTGGCTTTCTCCTCCAACTAAGCACAGCTTCAGCTTCTTTCTCTCCTCTCTCACCTTTCCAACTCCAACAGCTGTTCCTGTTCCTTTTTCCACATCCACCTCTCCTCCATTCGCCTGTGCCTCTGCCTTCTGTTGCTGTCTCTGTATCTGACCTTGAATCAGTGCTTCTTCCCTTGACTGTTCCTGTGTCCTTCCGTTTCTTGTCTATCTTGCTTTGCTCTGCTCATGGTTTTAAACACTGCTGCCTGCTGGGCATTCCCTGTTCCCTGCACCTGTGTGACCAATCAGCAGGGAAGCCTGTCTCCACCCCTGAGCTAGGGTGTGGCCTGACTTTTGCAGGGAGCTGACTTTTCCTTTGATATGGCTTGTAATTCCCCTGCACGTGTGCACTGCCATTCACTTCAAAGGGGAATTCAGGATTTTCATCAAGTTCCATATCTTCCAGAGAGCTTTCATCACTACAGTACATATAGATGTAAGACACAATTTCTGCTCATCAAAGCTTACAATCTAATCAAGACAAAATGCATTGAGCCTGATCCCAGAAAGGGCACATCCGGGCTGTTTGGACACCCCTGAGCAGGATGGACCCATTAGGACCCGATTCTGCACCGTGGAAGCCAGACGTTCCAGTGGGTGCAGGATTGGGCCCTGAGACGGCCCGATGTGCCCATGCATCCCTGTGAGGACATCTTCCCTGCATGCCATTCAGGCTGCTGCAGCGCCAACCCCTGTTTCCCTGCCACCCGACCCTTAGCAGGGCAGCCGTGGCCCAGATCAGGCAGCGGGGACCTACCGACACCTGCTCCCAGCTTTGAGGAGGGTTTCCGGGCATGATTGGTGACTTTTCAGCTACTTATTTCACTTCTGTGGTGGAATAAGCAGCATGTCTGACCCCCACATGCAAGATGTTCAGGGCCGTGACTGGAATCGGTCCTGTACCTCCTGCCACCACAGTCTGCCCCTGCTATGCCCACATTCCACCCCTCCCTCCCCACACTGGCTTACCCTACACTGCTGCTCTGGGTCTTCAGGGGGATTGTGTTGCGGAATATGGCTAGGATGACTATCTGCCTCACAGAATTGGGCCCATAGTTAAATTGGGAACTACAGCATGGTAAGTAGTGGACAAGAGAGTGAGGAGCATCAGGATCCAAAAGCATCTTCAAAGAGGTGAGTTTTTAGCCTGGATATGAACAGGGCTAGAGAAGGGGCCCAATTCAGGAAGTTTTTTCCAGTCATATGGAGCAGCGAGATGGAATGAACAAAGTCTGGAGTTGACAGTGGCACAGAAGGGCACAGATTAAAGGGATCTGCCAGAGGAGCGGAGCTCCCTAAGTGTATGTCGAGTGAGATAAGAGAGAAAAGGTAGTGAGGAGTCACAGAATGAATACAGTTGTAGGTCAGTAGGAGAAGTTTGAACTGGATGTGGAAACTGATAGGGAGCCGATGAAGTGACTTGAGAAGAGGCGTTATATGCGCATAGTGACACTGGTAAAAGAGGGAGACCAGTGAGGAACAGGTTTCAATAGTCAAGGTGGGAAGTGGCTATTGAATGGATAAGGATCTTAGTAGTGTGAGAAGAAAGGAAGGGACACATTTTGCTGATGTTATAGAGAAAGAAGTGGCAAGTTTTAGTCATCTTTTGGATGTGCCCAGAGGGAGAGTAGAGTCAAAGATGACCCCAAGGTTGCAAGCTAGGAAATGGGGAGGAGTGTAGTGTCATTCACAGAAATAGAGAAGGGAGGAAGGGGGGGGAGGTGGGTTTAGGAGTAAAGATAAGGAGATCAGTTTTGGCCATGTTCAATTTCAGACGGCAGTGAGACATCCAGGCAGCAGTGTTGGATAAGCAACCAGAGATCCGGGATTGTATTTCTGGAGTGATTTCAGGTGCAGAGATGTAGATCTAAGAGTCATCAGCATAACAATGGTACTGAAAACCACGGGGGTGGGGGGTTGGAATAAGTGCACCAAGGGACTGAGTGTAGAGAGAGAAAAGTTGAGATCCCAAAACAGAGCCCTGAGCTACACCAACTGAAAGTGGGAGGGCAGTAGAGGAGGAGGATCCACCAGAACATATGCCAAATCTGATGCTATAAAGAATGACAGTATTTGAATGCTGCAAGGAATAACGGTTAATTCGCCTTTCACCATTGCCTCTCAGCCCTCCTGGTTTGACGTTTTAGCAAATGGAGGCCAGGGTGAAATCAAGGATGACTGTACTTGAGATGCTGATAGCAAGATTTTTCAGGGACAAGCGTGTTATTGTGGCAGAGATCAGCTCATATGACTAAAGGGAGATTGTGAAACTCAGTAGAAAAGAGGATATCAGCCAAAGGAAAAAGTATAAGAGCGGTCGGTATGATTTTGTGCCAGCTAAGGATAGCACCGCTGTTGCCATGTAAGGAAGGAGAGTTCAAAGAAAATTAGAAAATGATCACTCCAAGGCAGGGCAGTATAGTTTTAGTTGGTAGAGTGTAGAGGAGAGTCCTGAGGGCCAGAATGAGATCAAGCGTATGTTGCCCAGTATGAGTGGGGAAAGAGATATGTTGTAGACCATGGTCCACCTTTGTGCACTGTAAAAAATGTTTGAAAGTTGACCAGCAACAGGGATTTTTCTCTGTTGCCCGCTCTCTCTGTGATAACAAGAAGGATAAAGGCAAAGCAAGTACATCCTCTTCCCTATTTTTGAATCCTCGGCTGGTAGGGATATAAATTCATTTACAAATGAAATGGAAAATACAAGAAATCAGGCTGTTTACTTTTGGTTTGTTTGCACAAGAAAAGGAGAATAAAATAAAAAAAGATTGTATTTTATTGTTTTTACCATTAAAATCTATCCCGATCTCACAGTACACTCCAATATTTCCAGGACTGTCATTGTTTCCATCATCATACAATTGTGGCCACCAGAGGGATTACTATTCTAATCTCATCACCACTTCCTCTTCACAGTCATGCCAGTTTTTCTCCATCCTCTCCTCTCTATCAGCATCTCCATCACAACTCTGCAATGTTGATGATTCTCCTACTGTCTCTCAGTTAGCCACTTTCTTTTCCACCAAGATCTCTAGTTTACTACAGATTTTTTCCCCAGCCTCTCCCTTTTGAGCACTTTCAACCCCAATTCCCTCGCCTCCCTGTCCAAGGCCCTTGCCACTTCTAGAAAGACTGCTTGTAATCTGGACTCCTTACCATCATCTTGGCTCTCTGATAACTCCCTGGTGCTCAAACCAATTATCCTCTCTTTACTTAACAATAGCCTTATTACTGGTGTCTTCCCCATGCTTGGAAAGAAGCCTATATTTGCCCCATCTTAAAAAGCCTTCCTTAGACAAGTTTGTCCTGACAAATTACCGTTCAGACTCATACCTATCATTCCTCTCTAAATTGCTTGAGAAGCTCGTCTCTCAACAGCTAGCCACCCAACTTGAACTCTCTAATGTTTTGCACCCCTGTCAGTCTGGATTTCGTACTGGTCATTCTACTGATACAATTCTTCTCTCTCTTCTTAATAAAGTTCACTGTTCATTGGACTTTTGGGATGTCACAATTGCTGTTTCACTTGACTTATCTTTAGCCTTCGACTTCATCAATCACAATCTTCTCCTCTCTGGGTTGTACGAACTTGGGTGTTGTGGGACAGTTCTTCAATGGTTCACATCTTTTCTCTCAGCACTCCTTTCGCGTTATCAAGGGCATGTCTGTCTCCTCCACTCATCTTCTTTCATGTGGTGTTCCTCAGGGCTCCATCCTATCATCTGTTCTTTTCAACATTTTTCTCTTGCCTTTAGCTCTTATGATCCAGCAGCTTGGCATTTCAATATACTTTTATGCAGATGACATTCTTCTTTTATTTCATACGGACCCATCTTGCCAGATCTTTCCCCCTTGAATACTTATCTCACTCATATCATAGCTTGATTATCTACCAATCATCTTCTACTTAACTCTTCAAAAACTACCACCACTGGTTCACTGGTCCTATTACCCCTTCTTCTGTTTCCCTTTTCTTGATGGGTCCCCTATTCAATTCATATTGTCTTTCTACTACCTTGGGGTCACACTGGATTCTTTACTATCTTTCCATGATCACATCACTCAAATCATCCAATGCTCATTTATCTTTCTTCATCGTATCAGAGCAGTCTGCTCCCTTCTGACCACTCCTGCCTTAACCACTGTTGTTGTCTCTCTCATTCTATCTAGACTTGACCATTTTAACGCTACACTTCTACACTTGCTGGCCTTCCTCAATACTCTTTAAAATGCCTTCAATTTATTCAGCACACTGTAGTCAGATTAATTTTTCATGCATCCAAATTTGATCATGTAACCCCCCCCCCCCAACTTAACAACCACAACAACCCCCCTCCACATCCATTTACATTGGCTTCATGTACCATCCCATATTCATTACAAGATTCTCATCCACAAAATACTTCACACTGGTTCCCCAGAGTACTTAGCATCCTCCCTTATTCCTCTTGCCCAACAAATCCCACTACTGCTGTCATTTTGATCATGCAGAATACTGTGTATGGTGACATGCCATCTTCTCTATACCCTCTAGATGTTTTATAGCCAAAAGAAACCTTTTCCCAATGCTTATTCATACCTAGAACAGGTATTTATTTATTTATTTTATTTAACAATCATTTATATACCGCATCTTCCATGGATCAGGTGCGGTTCACAATAAACAACGATTAACAAAGCAGAGTTTGTTTTACATATAACATCATATAACCAAAAACCATAAAGTAGATAAACAACAATGTTAGGGTTGAACAGCACGGAACAGTGAACAGTGCAAACTATATACATTATTTACAGATACAGATAACCGTAGTAGTCTACATATAACCGTAGACTACTACTACTGCTAGTCATCATTTATATAGCGCTAAAAGGCATACACAACACTGTACAGACACATACAAAAGATGGTCTCTGCTCATCAGAGCTTACAATCTAATCAAGACAGACAGTGCAACAAAAAAAAAAAGAGAACTAGGGAACAGAGGGAAGGGAAAGACAGGTTAACAAATGATAAAGATCCAAAAGTAGTCTAAAAGAGGTGAGCCTTCAGCATGGATTTGAAAAGGGGAAGAGATGAAGCCTGATGTAAAGATACAGGTAGTTTGAGGCATAAGGAGCGGCAAGCAGAAAGGATTGAAGTCTGGAATTAGCTGTGGAAAAGAAGGGCATAGAGAGAAGCAAGCCAGAGTAAAAGTGGCCTTCACGAGGAGGGGTGTAGGGAGAGAGGAGAGAGGAAAGACAGTGAGGAGGAAAAATAGAATTTATAGGTCAGAAGGAGAAGTTTGTATTGGATACAGAAATGAAAGAGAGGCCATTAGGGCTGCCAGAAGATTAGCCACACAGCAGAGTATTGAACAGACTGAAGGGGAGAAAGATGACTCAGAGGGAGACCAGCAAGGAGGAGATTGCAATAGTTGAGGCTAGAAATGACTAAAGAGTCCACCATGTCCCCCATTCAGATTTGGAGGTCCTCATGCCGGGGACGTCCACAGACCCAGCTTCTGAAATGCCTCTGAAGACATCTCCAAGGTTCGGGTGTCTCTATTCCAGTTTTTAAATGTGTAAAGCATGAATAGGGTTTCTAAAATAACACCCTTAATTTATATGCACAAAAAAGTCCTAGCAAAAGCACACATTTAAAACAAATGTGTGGGGAAAAAAAACAAAACCACAAAAATTGGGAAAAATCATTTTAAAAGGAACAAACTGAACTAGTTCCTAGCCATGAATATCCCTACTACTTACCACATGATATAGATGTTAATAGAGCAGCAGGCACATCTAGATGAGCTGTCTGTGGAGGTTGATATAGGTTTGGATTGATTGTGGTGTCAGGATTTGTTATAGAAAATGCATGCAGTACATATCCTGATGTCCTTCAAGGATGCCATGGAGGCTGGGTGAAGAGGCGCCCCCAAAGACTAAAGTTCTGGCTAGCCAGCTGGGTAAAGAGGCTCCCTAAAGACTCTAAAGTCCCAGCTAGCAAGTTGGGAAAGATGCTATGCCCCCCAACCCCCCTTAAGTCCTCAAAGATCTTACCTGATGATTTCCTGGTGGTCTAGGATCCACGGGGGCAGGAGTGGTTCACCTATGTGCTTGTCCCATTCTCTGGTGCTATTCCATCCCACTGGCTGGCCGTGGCCTTCTTCACAATTAATATCCATCATGGTCACTATCATTAATGCTAGTCTATCTTCTGGCCACTTCCCTTCTTTATGGAAATCTGCCATGGTCTACCCTCTTTTGAAGCAACCCTCCCTTGACCCCTCCATACCTTCCCATTGGCGCCCTGTGTCAAACCTCCCTTTTTTGGCCAAGTTACTGGAACGTTTTGCCTTTTCACAACTAAATTCACATGTAGAAGCCACTAATGTCCTTCACCCCTGGCAAGCAGGATTTCGGCCAGGGCATAGCACAGAAACCGTCCTTCTGAATGAAATCCACATCGCCCATGATCGTGGAGACATCACCCTTATCGTTTTGCTCGACCTGTCCGCAGCATTTGACCTAATTGACCACCAGACTCTTCTTTCTTGCCTTTCTGACTCTGGATTGTGCGGCTCTGTTTGGCAGTGGTTCCGCTCTTTTCTTACAATGCTATGTGTGCCTTTGAGTTAGTCCTGACTCCTGGCGACCCAGAAGCTCCTGGGTTTTCTTGGCAGTGTCACCAGAAGTAGATTGCCAGGCCTTTCTTTCGAGGCAATGGAGGGTTAAGTGGCTTGCCCAAGGCCACAAGGTGTGCTACAGCCCACTCCTTTACTGTCCACTTTAACAATCAGTCTTCCTCCACTCTCCTTCTTGCCTCTGGTGTGCCCCAGGGTTCTGTCCTCTCTCCCCTGTTATTTAACATTTTCCTCTCTCCCCTACCTCTTCTGATCCAACAGTACCCAGTCTCATCTTCTATTTATGCCGACGACATTATTCTCCTGTTTCATACTTCACCAGTACAGTTGGACATCTCCCAGCTCAACCAATGTCTTTCTCACATCGCCAACTGGCTCTCTTTGAATTTTCTTCACCTGAACCCCTCCAAATCCACAGCAATGTGGGTCTCCATGAGTGGCTCTTGCCCAACTGTTGCTGCCCAGATTGACTGTACTCCAATTCCTCTCGTCACCTCCTTCCGATACTTGGAGGTAATCTTAGACTCATCTCTCTCCTTCCATAGTAACATATCCACCCTTACTCGCCATTCTTTTGCAGTTCTGCGCCAAATCAGGGCTGTCCGCTCCCTTCTCCCCACTAGCTTCCTAATCACTTTGGTTTTGGCCCTGGTCACCAGCAGACTTGATTACTGTAATGTTTTTTTAGCCAATTTACCAGCCTACCAGCTTCAGCGCCTACTGCTCATACAAAACACAGCAGCCCGTCTTATTACATTCGCTCACTGATTTGATCATGTCACTCCCATTCTTTGTCAACTTCATTGGTTGCCTCTCTGTTTCCGGTTCCAGTATAAATTCCTCATTTTGACACATAGAGCCATCTACACATCCACTCCTCTTTATCTATCTAACCTCATTTCTCTTCACACTCTGTACCGCCAGCTTCATTCTCTGCATGCCAATCGCTTGTCCTTACCCTCTCCGTCTCAGGCACATTTAGAACAAACCCATCACTCTGCCTTCTTTTTTCTCGGCCCCACACTCTGGAATGCCTTGCCACCCTCCCTCTGTCTGGAATCCTCATATCCTAAGTTTAAAGAGTTACTGAAAACTCATTTATTCCAACAAGCCTTTGACCTCCCTCCTAACGTCCCTCCCTGAGTATTTGTCAGTTTGTGTCTGGTGTAGTTATTGTGTTTCTTGCACTGTCCTTTCCCTCTTTTCTATTTTACCATGGCGTTCCTTTCCCATAGTTTAGTAGCGTGGACCTTTTTTATTTATTGTAAACCGCTTTAATGTTCCAGCCAAAGTGGTATATAAAATGGAGAAATAAAGATAAAGATTCATAATGGCACTGATCTTGCAGTGCTGCCCCATAGCGATGAGACTTTGTCTTCGTATTGCTAGGGGGCAGCATGGCTGGTTAGTTGGACATTTAGGGCCTGATAGTCTTCTAGACAGGCTATGTGCTGCTACAGTGCATATCCCTGCCCACTGACCCTTAACCCTGGATAGTCAATGCCAGGGTCATATGCGACCCCTGCATTGAATATCCGGGGATCACCACACAAGCTGGAAGCCACATTAGGTAACCTGGCAGTAACGATATTGTATGCTGCCCAGTTAGCTCCTGCACCAAAAGATAGGTGAGCGTTTTCCTCACCTATCTTTTCGATGCAGATTGCTAACCGGGTAGCATGCAATATCGCTGCTGCCAGGTTACCTAATGTGGCTTCCAGCTTGTGTGGTGATCCCCGGTGATCACTTATTGCAGCCTCCACTTTGCCCCGGAACACCCCCAATATGTCCTGATGCTAACTGGATAGCATCAGGAACGTAGGGGAATTTGAAGGGGAGACTCGATGGCACTAACCATGTAAGTGCTGTTGAATATCCCAATTTAAGGCATTTACATGGTTTACTGGGCTGTAAACTGTGTATATGCCTTTCGAATATGAAGCCCTTAGAGTCTTTGGAGGTGGGACTTCCTTATTCAATTGGCTAGCTGGATTATTACTGGTGGGGGGAAGAGATGAAATACTAGCCTAACTAGCTAGCCACGGACTTGCTTGTGGACGGGGGTACTGATTACCCCCCCCCCCCCCCGGACATACTCTCAACAGGATCTGAGAGTTGTCTGGGGAGGTAGGTGCTGAAGGGGGGAGGCCATCATGGTGACTGGTGTCAGTGCTGTGGGTCAGCAGATGGTCTACAGAAAATGCCACTCTAGAGGTTGCATTATCTGCAGCTGCAGTCGTGCCAATTTGAGCAGCCATTGCACAGCAATTCTTTACACGGTGGTTGCCTAACATTGACAAGCCCTCTCCCTGCTCTAATCCCGCCTACCCCTGACTCCACCACACAACATGCGATATCTTCACCGCAGCAGTAACTCTCCTGCTTTACTGCCATGATGACAACTAACGCACCTTAGTAAACAAGCCCCGTAGTGTAAACTCCCCCGAGAAGTGATCCCTTACCAATAATAAATTCAATGATGGCTGTATGAAGCAGGTATAGACAGAATCCACATCAGCTGGAATGCTTCACAAAACTTTCACAAAAGGAATTATTAACATTACTACTTGAAATGTATTAAAGCAATGTTGAAAATTAACAGTGATTAAAGGAATGTGTTTTCTTTATTACTTTTTTTCTGATTGAACCTGATGATAGTAATGACTTTTTCAATAAAGCACAAGGGTTACAACTTCAATAAGAGTTTCACATGTTTTAACAAATCTACTTTTGATTTTAACACAACAGTGCTTTTCTTTTCCAGCTTTTCAGCTGCAACATTTCTAGCTAAGAGCAGTCAAACTGTATTAGATAAGAAACATTAATCATCAGTGGAGGAGTGGCCCAGTGGTTGGGGCAAGGTACTTCAGGCCAGAAGGTCAGGGGTTCAAATCCCACTAGAGGACAGCAACTTTGGGCCAGAAGGACTGGGGTTTCTAGTCCCACAGGTGCTCCTTGTGGTCTTGGGCAAGCCACTTAACCCTCCATAGCCCATATTCCCTGTAAAATAGTTATTTCCAAGTTATAATGCCCTGTTCAATGTAATTTCAGTTTGTTCAATATAAACCACACTGATGCAGAATAGCACAGTATATTAAGAGAATATAAATAAATTAGTTCATCTTCAGTCTTAATGTGCTTTGTTATATCATGTGTTCTGTTTACAAGAGTATTGATACTTTGAATTCTCTTTTTCTGACAGAGCTGGCAAAATCTGCTACCTTAAGGAATTGGGTAAATACACTCTGTGTAATTTTGTACATGTGTGTCCAAATTTGTACTTTCTATATGTAAGTAGGGTTGCCAACTGGCCGGTTTTCAGCCGGCCTGCCGGTTTTTCTATGGCCAGGCCGGCTGCCGGCGCAGAGGCAAAACCGGCCCTTGAAAAGCCGTTTTTTTTGCTCTGGCCGCAAGATCGGGAGAGGCCAGAGCAAAAAAAACGGCTTTTCTCCCAACCCGGAGGGCTTCAGAGGGAGCCGGGGAAGCCCGCGCGAGGTCCCGGCTCCCTCCGTACAGCCGCCAGCGTGAAGAGCCTTTTCCTTCACGCTGGCGGCTGTTCCTATGAAGCCGCGATTGGTGGGAAAGGTTAAAGGCAATACCCTTTAACCTTTCCCAGCATTCGCGGCTTCACAGGAACAGCCGCCAGCGTGAAGGAAAAGGCTCTTCACGCTGGCGGCTGTACAGAGGGAGCCAGGGCCTCGCACGGGCTTCCCCGGCTCCCTCTAAAGCCTCAGACAGCCGCGGTTTTGGGGGGGAGGCCAAGGACTGCCTGGGCTGTGATGGGGGGAGGGGACCTGGACGGGAAAAGGGCTAGGAGGGGGGACGTTGACTGGACATGGTTGGGGCTTGGGGGGGGGGGACCTGGACCGGAAAAGGGCTATGGGGGGTGGGGGGTGGGGGTGGGACTTGGACTGGAAAGAAATGGGCTGTAATGGGGGGGGGGACCTGGACCGTAAAAGGGCTATGGGGGGGAGGGGACATGGACTGGAAATGGGTTTTGATGGGGAGGGGGACCTGGACTGGAAAAGGGCTGGAGGGGGGACATGGACTGGAAATGGGCTATGGTGGAGGGAGGGGGAACTTGGACTGGAAATAGGCTGTGATTAGGGGGACTTAGACTGGAAATGGGTTGTGAAGGGGGCGGGACCTGGACTGGAAAAGGGATATGGGGGGGGCATTGGACTGGAAAGAAATGGACTGTGATGGGGAGGGGGACCTGGACTGTAAAAGGGCTATGTGGGGGGGGGGGGGCATGGACTGGAAAAGGGTTTTGATGGGGAGGGGGACCTGGACTGGAAAAGGGCTATGGGGGGGGGACATGGACTGGAAATGGGTTGTGATGGGGAGGGGGACCTGGACTGGAAAAGGGCTATGGGGGGGGGACTTGGACTGGAAATGGGCTATGGTGGAGGGAGGGGGAACTTGGACTGGAAATAGGCTGTGATTAGGGGGGCTAGGACTGCAAATGGACTGTGATGGTGGGGGGGGGGGCTAGGACTGCAAATGGGCTGTGATGGTGCGGGGGGACTCAGACTGCAAATGGGATGTGATGGGGGACTTGGACTGGAAATGGGCTGTGATGGGGGGGCTAGGACTGGAAATGGTCTGTGATGTGAGGGCTAGCACTGGAAATGGGCTGATGAAGAGCTGGAATAGGACTGGAAATGGGCTGATGTGGGGCATGGGAGAATGGGATTAGAAGGGAGTGGATGCTGGGTGGGTCTAGAACTATAAGGGAACTGATTTTGGGGGAGGACTAGAATAGATGGGGAATGAGAATGGAGAGGGGAAAAATATTTTGTGTGGAAGAAAAGTCTATGATGGGCTGGGTATTGGGAGAGTAAGAGGGGCTTGAGAATGGAAGGGTGAAATTTAAACGGATGATAAAGGAATAAGGAAAGAATTGGGGGAAAGAGCAAAAGGGAAACAATCAGTATGTTAAAGCAGAAATAGAGAGAGAATGGAAAACATCTAAAAGAGAAGAAAGGACAAATGGATAGCTCGCAGAAGACACGAAGAAACCAGAAGAAAGTGACTGGAGCAATTGCAACTGAAAAATAAAACGCCCAAACAGAAGGTAGAAAAATACTTTTTATTTTGAATTTATTAGCTGGAATATGTCTGGTCTGGGAAGTGTGTATTGATAACATCTTTGCGTTTTTGTTTAGTGCAAGAGGAAATTACTTTATAGTTTTATTTCTCCAGTGTTGTACATTTCATTTTTGGATTTTGGGGTTCCCAGTTTAATTATTATCTGACCAAGGAAGTTAGCCTACACGTATCCTCGGTAATTTTTGTGGGTGGGGCTGGGGGGGCGGGGCAGGGGTGGGACTAGGGGCGGAGAATGGGTGGAGCATGGCGAGCCACAGGTGTCGGGTTTTTCTCGGTGAAAAAGTTGGTAACCCTATATGTAAGCCTCTAAAGTCCTTTTAAAGAACTGTCCAAAATCCTGGGGAAAATAGTCTCTCTGTCTTCTCAAAGTGCTTTTTTTTTAAAATAAGGTAGATATTGTTGAAGCAATGTATTTCAGAAATCCCCAGAGCTGCTTGAAACGCAGCGCAAATATCACTCTTAAAAAACATGACTCATACTGCTGTGTGTAAAAAAGGACTCAGAACCATGACTTAAGACTCTTCAGTTTATTTAAGGCTTCATATAGTAGTACAGTCATAGATCCAAAAAAAGCCTTTTTTAAGGAAATTGTGTACTTTCAGAGAATGAACTGAAACATAATCATTTCAGAACTAAGGGCTCAACTTCTGAGGAAGCAGCAGAGAAACAGAGGCCTGTGTTGATTTACAGGAGCTCAGTTTTCTGTGAGATCTTACAACAGATCAGTACGTTATTTATAATGTATAATATGAGCCCATTCTATCAGGGCCGTACTAAGCCATAAATGCGCCCTGTGCAACCTGCAAACCTGGTAACACCCCCCCCCCCACCACTTCACACTTTTGTCATCTGCCCCATCCCTCAATGCCCAGCATCACCTCATCTTACCCCACGCCTCTTCATCTCTAACCGACTTTCCCCAGCACCTCCTTTCCGGCCTGCTCTTGTCACGCTGCCGCTTTACCTGTTCCCTTGGCAGTGGTGGTAGCAACAGAGCAGACCTCCAATTAAAAAACAAACATGTGGGTCTTTCTGATTCCGTGCTTGCAGGCTGGTCTGATCACTCCCTTTTATGATATGAGCATACGTCAAAGGAGGGAGGGAGGGATCAGATCAGCCCTACAAGGTGTAGAGTTGGAAAGACCCGCATGTTTTTTTTTTAAATTGGAAGTCTGCTCCACTGCCAGCGCTGCTGCTGCCAAGTAAAAAAGAAAAGCAGTGTCAGGACAAGGGCAAGCAGCATGACGGGGAGCCGAGGCCAGCAGTTAGTCCTAAATGTGCCCCTATTTTTTTTGCGCGCTATGCAGCTGCATTGCTCGCACAGGGCTGGGTACAGTGCTGCATTCTAGTAAGGAATATACATCACATACAGGGCCGGATTTACCTTGAGTGAGGCCCTACGCCAACAAAAATTGTGGGCCCCCAGCAGGGGCGGCCCAAGGGGGGTGCGGGGCCTCATTTGCATAAGGGGCCTCATTTGCATAAATATTTGCATAATGTTACCATATACTAACTTTTAGTAAACGTGCCTCTTAATGAGTGTATGGATAAAGAAAGACTAAAAGATTTCTACATTACTATAATCCAGTGCCAACTGCCAGACACATTAGGAACTACTACAAACACTGCCCATTTAGAACCCATAGTAAACCCGCCGTATCCTAACAGCACTACCAGGACTCACAAAGCACCATACCCTACCAATCAAAAGGCAACACTGCAAATATTAAACCAAAACATTTCAGAGAACAACAATACATGACCTACTGGGGAAAGAGAACAAGTGGCAATGTCAAATAGGAATTATATAAACAGAACACCTCAGCTCAGTTACACATGCAGAACATAGACCATCAAACAAGTAATCACAATTTAGAAACAGGAAGACAATAATTAAACTGGGAATCCCAAAAGCCAAACTTGGAAAGTACAACACTGTAGAAATAAAACTATACATTAATTTGCTCTTGTACTAAACAAAGCACAGACGTTAATGATGCACATTTACCAGAGCTGACATATTCCAATTAATAAATTCAAAATAAAGAGATATTTTTCTACCTTTTGTGCATTTTTTTCAGCTGCAATTGCTCCAGCCACTTTCTTCTGGTTTCTTTGTGTCTTCTGCTAACTCTCCATCGTCTGCTGTCCATTTGTCCTTTCTTCTCTCTGCTAGATTTTTTTCCATTCTCTCTCTACATCTGCTTTAACATACTAATCTTTCTCCTTTTGCTCTTTCCTCATTCCTATTTCATCCACTCAAATTTTACCCCTCCATCCTCAATCCCCACTTACTCTCCCAATACCCGGCCAATTGTAGATTTTTTATCCCTCCCACACAAAATATTTTTCCCTTCTCCATTTTACTCTTCCAGCCCCATCCCATTCTAATCCTCCCCCAACATCAGCTCCCTTCTAGTTCCAGCCTCACCCAGCATCTATTCCCTTCCAGTCCCTGCATCAGCCCATTTCCAGTCCTAGCCACCCATCAGCCCATTTCCAGTCCTAGCAACCCCCCAACCCAATACCAGTCCTAGCCCCCCCATCAACCCACTTACAGTCCTAACCCCCCATCAGCCCACTTCCAGTCCTAACCCCATCAACCCATTTCCAGTCAGCCCCCCATAGCCCATTGCCAGTCCTAACCCCCCCATCAGCCCACAGCCCATTACCAGTCCTAACCCCATCAGCCCACCTCCAGTTTTAACCCCCCCCAGCCCATTTCCAGTCCTAGCCCCCCATAGCCCATTACCAGACAGCCCCCATCAGCCCACAGCCCATTACCAGTCTTAACCCCCCCAAAGCCCATTACCAGTATTAACCCCCCCCAAAGCCCATTAACAGTTCTAACCCCCCCCAACAGCCCATTACCAGTCCTAACCCCATCAGCCCACCTCCAGTCTTAACCCCCCCAGCCCCTTTCCAGTCCTAGACCCCCATAGCCCATTACCAGACAGCCCCCATCAGCCCACAGCCCATTACCAGTCTTAACCCCCCCCAAAGCCCATTGTCAGTTCTAAGCCCCCCCCAACAGCCCACAGTCCATTACCAGTCCTAACCCCATTAACCCACCTCTAGCCTTAACCCTCCCAGCCCATTTCCAGTCCCAGCCCCAGCCCCAGCCCCCCCAATAGCCCATTACCAGTCCTACCCCCCCACCCCCGTCGGCCTAAAGTAAAATTTAATTTAAAAAAAAAAACCTGCTGGCTGCTGCCGCGGGGCCCCCTCTGCTGCCGCGGCAGCACGGACTGACCCGTGGGGGCCCCCTCTGCAAGCTGACTCCGTCGGTCCGTCGATCCCTCTCTCCCTCCGTGCACGCTGTGAGAGGCGCGAAGGTAGAGTGTCTCCCTCGCGTCTCTGTTAAGCCCGCAGGGGCTGATGGGAAATTTCCCATCAGCCCCTGCGGGCTTAACAGAGACGCGAGGAGACACTTTCGCGTCTCTCACAGCCTGCACCCTGCACGGAGGGAGGGAGGAAGGAACCGACGGAGTCAGCTTGTAGAGGGGGCCCCCGCGGGTCAGTCGGTGCTGCCGCGGCAGCAGAGGGGGCCCCGCGGCGGCAGCCAGCAGGTTTTTTTTTTTTATTTTATTTAAAAAAAAATTAACTTTTTCTTTTTTTGTGGGCCCCTGCCAGCTGTGGGCCCTACGCCATGGCGTACATGGCATATAGGTAAATCCGGCCCTGATCACATACATCATATAAAGCAAGGTCATTTATGGAACTGAGTGACTATCCATGAAAATGCTCTAATTCATTTATTGACAAGTATTCATTGAACTGAGTGATTGGTTATGAGAATGTTTCACTTCATCCTTTGAAAGCGTCACCATTGTGAAATCAGATACATGTGGTTCTTCTTGTTCTTGCTCCAGAAATGCCTTTGCCATGCCTCCATGCAACATGGACATGATCACACTGGACACATGTAAATACAGATCTTTTGTAAATAGCACTTGGGATATAGATGTGATTTGCCCACGCAAATGGACGGTTTCAGACGGAAAATCATAAACAGAGCTTGCAAAATGACCCTTTATCTTTTAACCACTAACGCTTGATTTTCATTCTCTCAGTTCCCTCTCCTTTTCTCAGTTGGCTTCTCATTTTCTTCATTGCACCCTTCCGCCTTCAGGTGTTGAAAATGGCTGGAGTCTAGCCCGTGGCAAAAAATATGAGAAGGGACCCTAATGTCAGATAGCAAGCTGTGCCTTTTTCAGTCTCAGACAGATCTAAGATCCTTTGTAGCTCAAGGTTGCCAACTGATCGGTTTTAGGCTAGCTTGGTTGGTTTATAAGCTGCAGGCCATTGACCAGCAGAACAGGAAAACCAGTAAATGAAGGGCCAGTTTTCTGTCAATTGCTGGCCTCAGCTCCCCCTGCACTGCCTGCCCTTGCCCCATCGTCGTTTTTCCTGTTCCAGTTCCCTCCCTCCTATGACATATGCTCGTGTCAGAGGGGGCAGGATTAGACCATTCTTCCAAGCGTGGAGTCACAAGACCTATATTTTTTTTATTGGAGGTCTGCTGCCACTGCTGCCACCATCGAAACAGGAAAAGTGGCCATAGAGCAAGGGCAGGCTGGTCAGACAGCATGGGGAAGAAGACGGCTGGGCATGAGATTGGATGAGAAGGGGATATGCTGGACATGGGGGTATAGGGTCAGAAGGGGGTGCTAGGCATATTGGGATAGGGTAGAAGTGGTATTCTGGGCATGGAGGGATAGGGGCAGAAGGGGTATGCTGGAAATGGGGGTAGAGATACAGAGGAGAGGCTGGAAATGAGGATGGATAGGGACAGAGGGTGCATGCTAGACATGGGGATAGAGATCCACATGGAGGGATAAATACAGAAGGAGGATGCTGGACATGAGGGGAAGAAGAAAAGACAAAAAGGGGAGATGTTGGACATAGGGGATAGAGACATAGAGAAGATGGTGGACATGGAGGAAGGGATAGGAAATTACTGGATGGATGGAGGGAGGGAAGCAGGATGGAGAGCGGGGTTGATATTGGACATGAGGGAGAGAGTTAGTGAAAGTCTAGGAAATAAGAGGCTGGTAAAGGAGAGAAAACTGGGAAGGGTTGGGGTGAGGGAAAGAGATGGAAAGTTATAAGATAGATACAGTAAAAAGGGTGAAATTTAGGATAGGTTGTTAAGAAGAAGAAGGAGGAGTGAAATCTGGATAGAGAAGCAGAAAAATAAATGGAAGAAAAAGATCACTGTTAAAACTGATCAAAGGGAGGAAGTGTGGCAAATGGAGAGGAGACCATGAAAAGAGAGGTAAGAAAAGACAGAGGAAAATAAAAACCAGAGTCTGGGACCAACACCATTTGTAAAATAAAATGACTGGACAACAAAGGTAAGAAAAAAAATGTATTTTCAATTTTGTAACTGGAAAATGTCGGTATTTGGAAAGTACGTCTGTCAGGCATCAGAAATGGTGTCACACATGGCTGGGGCCTAGCCAAAAGTAAAAATCTGAGAAGGGATCCTAAAGCCTACTATCAAGCAGTGGCTTTTTCAGTCTTAGGGATATGCTTACTAAACAGCGGTAGCGGCTTCCGTGCAATATCAGAATTCTATGGGGCTGCAACTCCGATATCGCATGGAAGCCGCTACCGCTGTTTAGTAAACATACCCCTTAGACAGATCTAAGGCCCACTCTGGCTTGGGGGCCCAGGGCAATTACCCTGGTTGCTTCCCTCTAAATGCCAATCCTAACATCTGCCGTCTTTTGTTTTATTCAATATAAGGGGAAATTATTGTCTTTCTATTTCTTTGGCTTTCTGAGGTTTTAGTTTCATTGTTGTCTACATATTTCTATTTTCACTTTGTGCTCACTTATTGATGAAGGCCTATCTGTGGGTGAGTGTAGGTGTGACCAAGACTGGGTATTCTGTTAGTATGGAATTTCTGTTTAAGAATGTGGCTTGTTCAGCTTTCCTTATAGGTTTATGGATGTGTTAGGGCCCACTGCAATATTTATGGTGCTGCCTTTTTCTAGATAGGGTCATTGGTAAGTTTTGGAAGTTAGTATTGGCATGGTAGATTTGCTCTTAGTCTTGAATGAATTTTTTGTATTAAATCCAAGGCCGGCCTAAACATATGGCAACCTAGACCAGGGCCAGTGCTAGGGTCTCTGGTGCCCTCATGCAACCTATGGATCGGCGTCCCCTCCTTCATTACTATTAATGGTAGGTTGCACTCCCCCTTTCCCAAAACTTTTTTGTGAACTCCTTATAATCAAATGTTCTAACAAGAAAATTGTAGTGAAGAAGTGAATGCATAGCTGGAATAAAAAGAAGTACTGAGGAATAAATATTTAAATATTGTATAAACAGGTTGTGATAGCAAAGGGTCAATGTAATCGAAGCAAACACATTCAATGTGTTATTTATTTAACCAATAAAAGCTCTACAAAGGTTACAACCACTTAGCTTTTCCAGCCTCTTCTCCCACCTGTTATTGTTGCTACATATACTACTGCCACTCTCTCTCTGCATGCATGACTGTGGAGCTCTTTTGAAAATCTGACAAATGAGGAGACGTTGATAAAAGGAGTTAGTGTAGCTGGTCTTAAAACAGTCAATAGACTTTTATTGACAGACCTGGGGAAAGCCATTGCTATCCCTGGGTGTAAGCAGCATGGAAACCGCAGTACTATTACTATTACTACTGAGCATTTGTATAGCGCTACAAGACATATGCAGCGCTGCACAGACATGTAAGAGCTTACAATCTAGTCAAGACAAGACAAGACAATAGGTATAGATAGGAATATATCTAGGGGGAATGGTAAGGAAAGAGAAAAGAGAACATGTGAGTCAAGATCCGAAAGCGGCAGCGAAGAGGTGAGTTTTCAGCCTGGATTTGGAAAGGACCAGAGAAGGTGCCCGGCGTTCAGACTCAGGTAGTTTATTCCAGACATAAGGGCAGCAAGGTGAAATGAGCAAAGTCTGGAGTTAGCAATAGAAGAGAAGGGCACAGATAGAAGCAATTTGCCAGAAGAGCAAAGTTTCCGGGGAGGGGTGTAGGGAGGCATAAGAGAGGAAAGGTAGTGATGAGCTGCAGAGTGAATGCACTTATAGGTCAGCAGGAGAAGTTTGAACTAGATGTGGAAATATATAGGGAGCCAATTAAGTGACTTGAGGAGTAATATGAGCACAACAAGGCTGGCAGATGATTAGCCATCCAGCAAAGTTTTGAACAGATTGAAGGGGAGAGAGATGATTCTCAGCGGGAGACCAGCAAGGAGTAGATTGCAATAGTCAAGACGGGAGGTGATCAAAGAGTGTATAAGTGTCTTAGTAGTGTGTTCAGAAAGGAATGGGCAGATTTTGTTGATATTATAGAGAAAAAAATGGTAGGTGTAAGTGTGGATTATTCCTTTCCCAGCACTATATACCACTTATCCTCAGGACGTCCACTAATCCCCTGAGCCGAGGAATCACCTTACCTTCTCTGTCTGGAATTCCAGGAGAACAAACACACACACACACACACACACACACACACACACACACACACACACACACACACACGCATATAAGTAGTATGTACGTTTATTCCACAGGTTAGAGGGGCTGTCTGTCTTTTATACATTAACAGAAACATATACATACGTCATCAACTCATCTCCTGAGGCCTACCACAGCTTATTAGTAACTTCACAGATGTTAGTCGTCTCCGTGTAGAACAATCAATTTGTCTTAGCACAGCACATTCCTTTCTATATATAGATATGTACAGGATTCCCATTTTCCCCCTGCGGGCCTCTTAGTCCTGCTGCACACACACACTTTAAGCCTTATTTTCCCCTATCAATCCCCCCTTTGGGCCTGCATAGGCCCACTATAAGAACAGCCAAACAGTCTTCTGAAGGACAGTTAAGCAGATATTATTAACTGGAGGTCGGTGGTGGTGTGCTCAGGTACATCAGCCACCGTGGAAACAGGTGCATAAGAGTACATAAAAGTGGTGGAGCTCTGCAGGGTCTTCCGATAACAGCCAAGGACAAATGAGAATATACAACAAAAAAGAACAAGGATTATAAAACCGCTCAATAGGGCAATAATCAGCCCTTTGAGACCACCCCCCAACCCGCCAAACCATTTTACAACATCACCCCATATGTTACCGAAATCAATACCGCCCTTGAAATCGGCCATATTCAAATCAGATAAGGTCTTAATCTTTTTCATGGCATCTAAGACAAAAATCGTGTGGTTCGCTATAACAGTACAAGAATTAGTTTCATTTAAAAAGGTACAAGCCTGCCCTCAGCTGCTAGTAAGAGATCTAAAGCTCTACGATTTTGTAAAGTCATTTGAGTATTCTGTTCCAAAGATTCTGCAAGCTTAGAAATGGATTATGTTACTGACCTCTTTTGTATAAGTAACAAGCACTATAATCTTCGAATTGCCATACCTAATTCAGCGGTGATAGCGGGGGTCTGGAAAACTGGGATCCAGGAAGTATAGCTAAGGGCATCCAAGCGAACTTTGGTCAAAGGATAAGTAGTATTAATATATTGATACGAAGCTTGAATAGCCTTATCTTCAGGATTATCAGGTGACCAATGATTTGCATTCCTTTTCTTTCTTTTATCATGGGTCACATTCAATGGTATTAGAGCCAAATGAGTTATTTTAACTAACGCACAAGGTAGCAAAGACGCATTAATTTGTTGATAAATCATCTCCCTACACAACCAATAATGACCCATCACAGTGAAGAGGTCTGTGCCAGTGGTCCATATGCGACTCATATTATGCCCATCAAACCACTTCACAAAAGAACTTCCCACAGTGGATGAGATGAGATTCTTTCTTTAGCTGGACATTGGTAGATAGCATGAAGTGTATGGGGATTCATTTTGGGACCCCTGTGCCACTACAGCTGAACCATCGTGGTAAATGGGACCAACTCCCACATACCAGCGGAAGTCAGATCCGTTAAACATAACCGGGCTCTTTGTAATATTTCTCCAATCATTTTTCATATTGGAGGGGTCCATATTACCGGATTGATTATACCAATTTATCATGACTGAATTATGATCATACAACCTTATGTAGCAATATTTGTAAATAGTTTACAAGCTTATGTAGCAAGTTTTTGTAAATAGTTTACCCCTGTTATCTAAGTTACTTGCCCTGTTATCTGTAAACTCATACATGTTAACTGTACTGAGCGTTTCTGTTCCATGTAAACCGCGCTGATGCTGAATAGTGCGGTATATAAGAGAATGTAAATAAATAAATAAATAAATAAATAAATGACTGAATTATTAATAAAATGAAAAGACCCATTAAACACATTATACGACAGGTTACACCTGTGTGAAAAAGCAATGGATGCATTTGTTATCAAACATAGATCAAATATCATATTTGGGTCAGCATATACATGTAAAGGATCATGTATCATATTCATCATATACCACGTCTGGGAACAATTGAAAGATTCATAACAACTGGCAGAAAAATTATTATCTACACAAGCAAGTTGTCCTGCATATTCATTTAAAGTAACCTTTGAAACGTGTACCGGAGCATATGCTACACCCTTTGGTAAAGGAGTACAGATAATGCAATCAGTTAAGTTCATCAGACTAACAATCTCCAAAACAGAGGATTTCCACAAATTCAGAGAGAGGAGTTCTTGCTTAGTCCGGCGAGAACTATTGAGAGATACCTGAATCCAAGTTGCATTGTGCTCTGTCCGCTGTGCCTGCGTCCAAGGTCCTTCGTTTGTAAAATAGTATGTAGTCAGCACAATGACAACCGAGATCAATAATAAACAAGAAAGGGCCAGCCAGGCAGACTTCATGGCTGGGGCGAGTCAGGCGTCTTCCAGGAATCCTCCGGTGCACTCTTGACACGTGAGGTGTGTACCAAGGTCGGATGCTTATCAGAGCACGGCTGTGCGAGTAACTGCAATAATCTCCTCCGGATCTCCAAACGGCGGGTCCCATTGGCCCTTCTTATGAAACAGCTTAACCAGCACATGGTCTCTCGGGCGGAATGGGTGCGTCGGTTCTGTAGAAGGAAAAGGGAAAGCATTGTACACTGGTTCAGACACCATGCACAAATATTTAGCTAGCTGTGTAGCATATTCTTCCTGTGCTAGCAACAAGTCATCCGCCATTATCACCGTTCCCTTGGGCCATTTCCAGAGTAAGGGGAAGGGTCGTCCCATGAAAATTTCAAAAGGAGAGAATCCAGATGCCCCGGGGGGTAGCCTAATCTCTGCCAATACAGCCGGTAAATATACTGGCCACCTTCCTGGGGCATGTTGTGTAGCCTTTTAAAATTTTTCTTTAATTGTTCAATTCATTCGTTCTACTATCCCTTATGACTGTGGGTGATATGGAACATGAAATTTCCAATCAATGGCAAACATCTGAGTAATCTGTTGTAACACCTTAGAGGTGAACACTGGTCCCTGATCAGAATCTATAGAAAGGGGACACCCAAAGCGGGGAATAACTTCCTTACAGAGAATTTTTGCTACTGTTCTAGCATCTTCCTTGGTCGTGGGAAAAGCCTCTGGCCACTTTGAAAACCTATCTACAATGACCAACAAATACTTATAGCCCCCTATTGATCGTGGCATACATGTGAAATCTACTTGTAGGGCCTGAAACGGGCCTTGGGTTAAGGGTAAATGTTGCAATTGTCCTATTGCTTTTTCCTGCTGAACATTATTCCTAGCATATACTAAGCATTGACTCAGTTGTGATTCTACTAAATGAGGCAAATCTCTTCAAACAAATATTTCTTGTAACTCCTTAAGAACCGTCTTCCTGTTTTTATGCCATACCCCATGTACTTGACCAATTAAGAGAGGGGCTGCCGCTTTCGGTAGCCCTCTTCGCGCCCCCCCCCCTTTTTTCTGCCAAATCTGTGCTGAATTTAAACTCATATTATGTTGTTCCCAGTACATAATATCCTCGGGATCTGCAGCAGCCTGCAAGTGGTGCAGGGGAAAAGAATGCTCAAGAGGGGAAACATAATATTCAGACAATGGAGGATCAGACAAATAATAAGAAACTGTTGGCATGCCCTGAGAGATATTATTACTACATAAGAGTTCAATTTGGGCTTGTGCACACTGTTTGGCTGCAAGATCAGCTAAAGCATTGCCTTGAGAGGCAATAGAAGTATCATATCTGTGAGCGGCACATTTAATAACGGCAACTTCTTTGGGTTTACATAAGGCGGCCAGCAGTTCATTAACCAGTTGTGCATGAGAAATTGGTTTACCGTCTGCAGTCTTCCAACCCCTACGCCCCCATAAGAGGCCAAAATCATGCACCACCCCAAAGGCATACCTGGCATCTGTATAAATGTTAACACGTTTATCAGCAAATAATTCACAGGCTCTAGTAAGCGCTACCAACTCTGCCGCTTGTGCAGAGCCATAAGGTAGTAACTGGGCTTCATGCAGAATATTTGGAAGTTCTACAATGGCATAAGAGGCAATGTAGGCATGGTCTGCAGGACGGACACAGCTCCCGTCCACAAATATATGTGGAGCGTCCGGGAGTGGGGAGGAGGACAAATCGGGACGTACTGACGTCTCAAAGTTAATCAACTTTAAGCAATCATGTTCTTCTTGGGGAAACTCGGAATCATCTACTGGGTGCACTAAGGCCTGTAAGGCCAGCATCGGGGTAAAGGCAGTGGATTGCTGTTTAACCGACAACCCTTCAGTAGTTGTTAGAATTACCTCATACCCACTAAGGTGCTGGGCTGTCATGTGTTACGTAGTGAGGTTCTTTAACACATTCAAAACAGAATGGGTAGAAAACATGGTAGTCTCATGTGAAAGAGTAATCGGGATAGTCATCTGTATGGCAATAGCCGAAGCTGCCAGGGCTCGCAAACATACAGGCATACCCTGTACCTGGAGGGGCAATTTTTTTGATAAATATGAAACGGGGTGCATTCCCCCCCCCTCCCCCCGTGGTCTTGAGCTAAAATAGCTGCCATAGTTCCTCCTCTTCCCTTACATATAAGTAAAACATTTTCCCATAGTTGGGTAGTCCAAGTGCAGGAGCCGAGATAAGCAGCTTTTTCAAAGTGGCAAATGCAGAAAGCATTTCTTCGGTCCATTCAATAGATGCAGAGCCTGGTAACTGCAAAGTAGCCCTTCACAATATAGAATCCCAATAAGCACAGTCCGGGATCCAAGCGTGACAGAAGGATACTAATCCAAGGAAAGCCAGCATTTGTGTCACTGTTGTTGGAGGAGATAATTTTATAATTGCCTGTACTCGGGCGGGAGAGAGCACCCAATTTCCGGGGGACAGCACAAACCCCAAGTAGGTAACACGCTCACAACACCACTGGAGCTTTTTTAAAATACATTACCATAAAAGGGACATTAAAAGGTGTAAAAGGGGTGGAGCAAACCACTCTTCCCAATCTATAAAAAACAAATTAGAGGTGTAAATGTATAAACTATGTGTAACACAAAGGCACTTCTTAAAAAACACAAGCAAAGAAGAAAAAGAAATACAAAGAACCACACAAGGACTATGAATAAGAATAAATGAAGTGACATAAAATAAATGCTCTGTATCATGTGCACACAACATTGTTGCTGAAATCACAAATTGATAAAAAATGACGGACAGACTGTATATAATAAAACAGAATAACTAAACATGTCATAATAAAAAACAGTCAGTGTCAAGGTACATAAGGGCAAAACTAAAAGTATGAGAGACTATGAAATGAAATAGCTGCGTCCATAATCTACAGGGGAAAGATTATTAAAAGGTCCCTTTCTGGTAATGTATTTTAAATTCGTATGTAAGTTTTATTATGATCATTTTTCTATGTTTTATTTTTATTTTTTCTGGTTATGTTATTTTTGTTACTTATAATGTATTTCATGTACATTATATAGTTTTCATATTGTTTAATTTATTTATTTATTATTTTTTTATATAGATTGTGAAGAGTGGTTTGTTCCACCTCTTTTCATGTTTCTTATTGGCTCCTCTGGTAATGTATTTCATATACTTTATGTATTAATAAATTTTTATGTATAATATTTTATGTATTAAAATTTGTATGTATTAATATATTTTTTATATATTTTTATGGTTTTATGCTTAATATGTTGTTTATGTCTATTTTAGACCCCTGAGGAAGACTTCTGGCCGAAACTTTTTAGTTGGGTCTCCAATAAAGGTTTTTTGTTAATCAACATTTTTTGGTGTGGGCTGTGGTCTTTGTCCTCCACTCCCCCTGTGTCCTTCTAGGCGACACAACAGGTCCCGCCCCAGGAGACTCACTGGACAGGAGGGAATAATCATAAATGAATGTGTAAACAGAACAGTATTGTTACCAAGAGCGGAGACAGACAATGGGGGTGTAATCCACGTGGGGGTAGAGGTTTGTCAGACGGCTGCCTGGGTGAGAATGTTCACAGTCTTGGCAAGTGCATATATCAATATGATTTGCAAGGGATTGTGGGAAATGCAGTCCATTCACACCAGACACAGCTGCTCACAATAATTAGTTGTGCTTGAGTGTAAAGCCAATAAAATATTTATTTATGGGGTTATTTCTCCCAACACAGATATGCTTGGTAGCACATAAAACAGGATACTTGCTTTCAGTGTTAAACTTAGAAAAACAAAATCAGGAAAACAACAGTTGAACTTGTCAGGCAATCAAAGCAAAAGAATAAAGACCTGGTTGGTAACAAATTGGTCTTTTCTGTAGGCTTTAGCTAATATTTTCTTAGCAGTGTTTCAAACAACAAGCAAAACCCACAAAGAAGGGAAAAACTGTTCTTTTCAGGTTAACTTCTTATATCTTTACACCTAGACTCAGAAGTGATTCCCTCAGAGCTCACAAGCAATTAGGTAAGGCTCAATTGCTAGCAGTTATCCAGCTGAAACCCCCTTAGCTGGCTTGCTTTCTACTGTGTGGCCCAAAATCCTACTCAGCTTTCCTGAGTAGATTAAAGAACAAGTTTGTATTTCTTTGTGATGGTTGCTGTACTTTGTAACAGAAAATTACCAAAGGAGTTTAGACAGAGAGCAATCCATATATTCACAGCCTGTACCTAAGACTGCTCCTTCCCCTTCTTCAACAATCATGGGTTCAATATCAGGGATTGGCACAGAGGAATTTCTCAATGGAGCACTTTCAGGAGAATACTTGTTTCCCTGCTGTCTTTCAAGGTTCTAGCTAGGGCATAGATCAGTGTTCATACCTGAGCTTCCATTGCTGTTAGAGTTCCTTTCTAAATAGCCTGGCCAGTATGTAGTCCAGTTCTTATGTCCAGCCTTCCAATCCAGATCCCTGGACACTGGATCTCTCTTCACATACCTTCTGGCACGGGTCTTAGGGTCCCTTCCACGTGCAGCCGTCTCCCTCACAGGTACCGTCTGGAGATTCCTAGCTCTGCAGCACCATTCCTCTGGCTTCCCCAGTCCAATGGTGTATGCTGGCCTTTTGAATGTCTCCCAGTATACATACTGCTCTGGACTCCTCTAGACCTCCCAAATGCTTTTCTCTTCTTTCTTCCAAAGGGTTTCTTGCCCTCTCTGTCCGTCCGGTCTGGCTTCTGCTTCTGATGATCCTCCAGATGATGAAGCTGTCCAAGATCATGAAGATGATTCTCTGTAGAATAAACTCTACCTTTATTCTGCTTGGATGAGTGCTCCACCCTAACACAGCGCAGCTGTGCTGAATCAGGCCCTGCCCTTTGAGATGCGTGCTTAGGGATTACCTCATAGCCCTCCTGATTGAACACATGTTTCCCCACTTCAGCTCCTCTAATGGCTGTTGGAAACCTGGTGCATTCTGGGACTGGTAGTCTTTTATGGAAAAATTATGTTTTCTTATTTCTACCAGAACTGACAGATTGCTTGTTCAGAGTCACTTCACCTTTACTATAGCTCCTTCCTGAGCTATGATAAGCTTCCTTATCACAGGTTCCATTTATCCCAACTGAGGCAGGACCTGGCGTTAATGGTTCCCTACAAACAGAGGCATGCAACGTAGAGCAAGTTGCTCCCATATTGATTACAAAGGAGACTTGCTGGCCATTAATGCACAATGTACAACAAGGGGGCTCCTTCCATCCAACCGTTAACTGAACCCAGATCAGAACCGTTGCCTCAGGGCAGCCCTATGGGCGTTGCGGGGGCTGTTGCCATGTAATAGGGATAACAGGGGATGCGGGACTACTAGATGGAGGAGGGAGTGGTGCTGATGGCGTCGCGGGAGGGGGCAAGGCCCACCCCCCTAAGTCGGCACGGGGACGCTACCTGCCGCGTAGGGGCACTCATTTTTCCAATGTCCTTGTTGCTTGCAATGAAAACAAATCTGATTCCTAGATATTCCCTGCCCTACTCCTTTTCCACCACCCCACCCACCTCGAAACTGGCTCCGCTGTCCCCTCCACCCTCGAGATTGCAAGCATGAGAAATTTTACCTTTCTTAACATCCATATCTGCAAAGCATCCTGCCGCTTCCTTCGTTAGTATTACCTTCTCCAATTCTGCCGGAGTCATGCTAAACCAAGCATCTATTATTCGCTTACATGCTACGGTCACTTTGGGTCGCATAGCCCCAAACAGCGTCTGAATATACATCGAAGCCATCAGGCCTTCCTGTGATAAACCTGCCTCCTCCTTCCAACACTTATGAAACCTTCGCACAAACTGTGAAACTCCTTCCCCTGGTTCCTGCACGCATGCAATAGACGCAGCAAGATTCTGTTTCACCCCAAATAAATGCTCAAACTCTCCTAACACTTCGTCCCACATCTTTTTTATCACCTCGGGATATCGGAGGGGGTAATTAGAATCATCCGGCATCTCATAAGGGTTCGCCAGTGACTTAACTCTAGAAAAATCAAATGGGGTTTCTTCATCATACCCCAGGACACCCTCAATAATGAGGCAGTAGTTCTGCACCGTACACTGAAAACCGCGAGTCATACGTTGCAAGTGGTGCACAGTGGCAGCTGGCATTTTCATAGGGTTCAGGGCATGCTGTAAAATAGAAGAAAGGATGGTGGGATCCAGGGGCTTAACAACAAGCTGGTTACCAATAGTTAAAAAAGGGTACTGGGTGTATATATGTCCCTTAGAGGTAGGGTCTCCTGTCACTCTATCACTGTTAGAAGTTCTCACGTCATTTGAATCCAGCTTATGAAAGGGGTTATGAGGGCTAAGCCCATCTCTATGAGCCCTAGCTCTACTCTGTTCCTGTCCCCCCCCCCCCGATCTTCGGATGAAGGCATCGGAAGAGGGGAATTAGGGGGGTAATAAGGGACTCCAGTGGGGCAAAAGGGACGAAGGGGAAGGGGAAGCGGCAGTGGACCCTCTGGCCCCCGATCGCATCCCAAAACTCCCAGTAGAGACCTCCGGAGATGTCTTACACAATTGGCGATACATGTTTTCCCTGGGCATGTCCCGACCAGCAGGGGTGGGCCCAGATTCAGTCAAGAATTGGCTTGAGTGGGAAGGTAGGGCAGGAGAAGGTAGCCAGGCAGTGGAGGCGAACTGGCAGGATCCTCCACCTTGGCATGCACAGCCTCATAAGTGCTACATATCTGACAAAACATTTTATCTATAGGTAATTCCTGGTGGGTGGGGGCACGCTCCGCCATTACTACCGGGGGGTGCGCAGTAGAAGCAGCCGCCGCCAGAACAATGTCCTCTAATGAATCAGAGCCTCTGGCTGGCTGGCTATACAACGGCGGCCGATCCAACCAGGGAGGGGAAAATGGGCTGATACGGCGGAGGGGCCATGGGCACCCGGGAGGAGGACACCTGGGGTTGGGGTGATTTTGGAGGCAGTTCCTGGGGCGAGTCAAGCACCGGTAGGTGCTGACCATTATAATAAGGAGCCAGTTGTATCCATGCAGTACCACATTCCTTCATATAAGATTTTGGCCATTTCGGGTCTCTGGAATAAAAGGGAAAAGCTTTCTTATCCCCCAAACACAATCCCCGAATCATATCTAAATGTCAGGCAGAGAAGCTACCCTCCCTGGGAAAAGGATTTGAGCTACGTAAACCTTCTGTCCACCCTGCCATATTATCCACCCATGGATTAGTATAATAACCCCCTGCCACTCTGTCTACGTATTCCTTCGGCATCTCCCCATCTACCAGGGGTGCGCCGGGAGGGACCGGGGTATGGTGAGAATAGGATGCCTTCTTAGCTGCAGTTTTAAACCTTATCACAACATTTGGCTGCACACGCACTCCCACGGATTTTGCAGTGGTCCCCTTACCTTGGGACCCCCCCATCCTCTAATTAATATCCAACAATCGACGGCTTGGCCACTTGCTTTCTGCCAACAACCGTCACTAGCGTTATCGCTTCAGGCTGAGGCAGGGGCGTCTTGCCAAGCTCACACAATCACACAAGCTACAGAGAAGGAAAAGGGTATTACCACAGGCCCAGCAGGACATCCCTGTTATGCATAGCACTACCAAAGCGCATTCCCGAGACGAGCTACCAAAGCTACGTCAATTTAGGAAGTCGGGAAATCCCAGTGCAGCTACCAAAGCTACGTCAATTTAGGAAGTCGGAAAATCACAGTGCAACGGGGAAATCCTCACTTCTGACACCAAATTGTAAGTGTGGGTTATTCCTTTCCCAGCACTATATACCACTTACCCATGGGACGTCCGCTAATCCCCTGGGCCGAGGAATCACCTTACCTTCTCTGTCTGGAATTCCAGGGGAACAAACACACACACACTCGCATATAAGTAGTATGTAAGTTGTCTGTCTTTTATACATTAACAGAAACATATACATATGTCATCAACTCATCCCCTGAGGCCCACCACAGCTTATCAGTAACTTCACAGATGTTAGTCGTCTCCGTGTAGAACAATCAATTTGTCTTAGCACAGCACATTCCTTTCCATATATAGATATGTACAGGATTCCCATTTTCCCCCTGCGGGCTTCTTAGTCCTGCTGCACATACACACTTTAAGCCTTATTTTCCCCTATCAGTAGGTCTTAGTTATCAGTTGGATGTGAGCCGAGAAAACAGGGCAGAGTAGAGAGTTATCCATAGAGACTGAAAAAGGAGGAAGGAGAAAGGAGGGTTTAGCAGTCAAAATAAGAAGCTCAGTTTTGGCCATGTTCAATTTCAAGCTGTAGTGAGACATCCAAGCAGCAATGTCAGAAAGGCAGGCAGAGATCCGGGTCTGGATTGCCAGAGAGATTTCAGTTGTAGAAAGGTAGATCTGAGAGTCATCAGCATAAAGATGGTACTGAAAACCATGGTGCTGAAGCATCCAAAGCCTGCACTGTTGCCCTCTATGCAATTATTTTTTTTTTTTAGGAGTAGGGCAAGGTGTTTGCATAGCTAGCTACAGGTAGCAGGTTTTTCTCTTTCAAAAAGGTGGCAACCTTACTGGTACCTCTCCAGCCGGTCCAAAAGCTCTAAGCCAAAATCTTGCCAGAGTTCTTAGTCATTCATAAAATGGCAGAACTTTGCAGGCCACTCAAACTAATTATTAGCACCTTATTCACACCCTCAAATCACTCATAATACCCAATTTTTAGCACTGTTTCTCAGAATTTCCATGGCAGGCTCTCAGCACTCAGAAGCATGTCTGTTCTCTTTGTTAGTCTCTGGTGATCTCTGCTGTAAACGGCTATGTTGCTAGTAGAAAAACATTACTGTCCCTCTCCCATCTGGTAATCACCATAGTATTGCTGTGATACTACTATGGGGTGTCATAGTTTAGTTCCCTTTTTGCATGGATACCGTAACATTCAAAACTGCTTGGCTTGGAATTCTGATGCCTTTAAATATTTTCCTAATGGCAAGTGTTATTCAGTTCAATAAAATTTGTCTTATTGTAACCAGTTTAAAAAATAAAATAGCATAAGTTTATTTACCTGGGATGCTGGTGGTTCCAAGGAGCTTGCCTTGCCTGGTTTGTTGTGCTGAGATACTCTGCAGCAAGTGTAAAAAGTAAGAAAATGGCATCAGTTAAAAAAAATTAAAAAAGAGTTAGAGAAGTGTTAACTGGAGAACAGTCTATAAAAAAATAAGGGAGTTGGGGTTTTGGTGCTGCTGTGTGTCAATAGTGCAGGTTTCTGTAAAATAATTAAATAAATGTAAGGGGCATTGGGCTGAAGGAAGCATAACTATTTTGATAAGTAAATAAAGACCTGTTTACCTTTGAAGTTAAGATGGGGCTGATCAGGGCTGCCCGCAGCTTCTGTGTTTGTTTAGCTTCTCAGGGATTTGATATCAGCTGGGGAATATCAGTCCTGGAAAGAGAGAGAGACAAGCTGGGAACTTTCTTGTAGCTGCATTCTTGTAGAGTCCCTGACTTGGGCCTGCCAGGGGAGGAGGAGCTGGAATTAAAGTTGACATGTCCTTTTTACTGCATGGGAACAGAGAGAAGGAGGGTGGGGTGACTTCCCAGGGCTCTGGAGCCTCGTTTTTGGAAACAAATGTTACAGTGGGTGTCGGGAGGTTAATAGGAGTCAGATTAAATAGCACAATAAAAAAAATTGATTTTAAGTTTATATAGGAAGGGTTTAAAGGCTGTTTGAGTGCTGATCCTGCTCAGTAGGGGTTATAACATGAGCTTACAGGTGCTGAGGCAGTGCAAGGCTCTATTAAGGTTTGTTTATTCCCAGTTTCTTGGGGAAACAGACTGTTCCCCATTATCCTTCCTCCCTCTTTTCCCTTTCCCTCCACAACCCCTCCCCCACCCCTTCCCCCCAACCTTTTTGCCTTGTATTTTACACCCGAGCACCTTCTGTATATCCTTCTTCCTCCACTCCTCATACCAGTGCCACGTTTCCTTATAGGCACTTTTGTTATGTTGCCTGTAGGCTGCTACTGCACAGAAGCTCCATACCTGCTCCAGTTTATGCACTACCGCTCCTAAGGGTGGGATGTCTTTTTTTCTTCCACCACCTTAAAAGGGTCAAATGTGTTGTCACCACACAGTATCTAAGAAATATGTCCAATGCTCTATTTTCTCCCCCTTCTACTTCATTCAGAGCCACCATAGCTGGCTCTAATGTAATCTGTATCTTGGTGATATCCTTGTACAACCCTTCAACTGCTTTCCATAAACTTTATACCTTAGGGCAACTCTATATCAGGTGCAACAGGTCCCCCCGCCCCTCCTTCCCACCGCAACCTTTCTAGCACTCACTGGACCCGTCTTTATAGATGGCATGCAACTTAACTGGAGTCCAAAACATGCACAAACGTATCTTTAAAATATTTTCTAAAAAAGGAGTTCCTGTGGCCAGCTTGTATGCATGCTCATAAATTGTCTTCCATCTCCCTTTGTCCCATGGACCTGGTATCTCCTCCTCCCATCTCCATCTTTCAGGAAAACCTTTGAGAGGTTGGTTCAGTCTCAGACATTTGGGATTACATTTCCCTTTAAGGAAAAAGGATTCAGAAATTTTTACCACTGCTTTACAAACAGATTATATCTTTAAAAAGCTCTGCTAACAGATTTAACAGACAGAAGAAACCAGTTTAAGATTGGCACCTTTATAACTAATGAAGAATAGAGAGTAATGGTGGCTAAAAGGAAAAGGAATGGATGTAATCTTTGCCTGAAAAAAAGGAATTTTCTTTCTGCCACTGGTATTTGTGAACTGCAGACGTGCAGCACTGTTGAGAACTGTTAGTTTGACTTACTCTGTTCAAGAAAAACATATATTTTCTCAGTCAGAATTATTACTTTAAAGGATTAAAGAAGAATATTTCCTCTTCTTTAAAGAGGTTGGAATTTCAGCTGAACTTACTGGCTGAGAAAATCAGAGTGACAGCTGTGGTGTTTTGTTTTTAAAGAATAACAACTAAGCGACAAAGAAGCTAAAGAAAATAATCTCATTTTAAATCTGAATCCGGTTCTTAATTATTTAGTTTGGCTTTTGGGGATAATGTTAGTGTATGAATGAGGTGTGAATGCAGAGGATGGGTTAGTTAGGGAATATTAATTATCTTTCTATTTCTTTCGTTAGGGACCAAATGTGTTTAAAAGTCCCGCTGTCGCTGACAGATCAGAAAGTTACCCGCAGAGAAGGTAGACTATCTTGAGTTTTTAAAACTATAGGTAATAGGTACAAGACCGGACCAGATCCAGTATTTCCTGAAAAGGACCAGTGGCAGAGGACTGGTATCAGTAACTAGGACTCAAACCAGAACTGGGACTCACAGGCCTCTTTGCAGTAGAGCTCAAGGGAAAAGTAGCTACCAACACAGACACATCTAGAAAACATTTTTTTATTTGTTTTGAGGCACACTCATATTTTTATTTGTATTTATTTTTATAACCGGGTAAGGCGGACCGGTCTGCCAGCTCCACCTGGCAGCCCCCCTTCCCCCCCACACACCCAAAATACTCCACCACCAATAAATATACAAGACCTATTTGGGAATTCAACTGGTCGCAGCTTTATTGACCCATTAACAACATTTAACAATAACCATCAACAATTTCAAAAATTTAGTTGCCCCCCCACCTCCAGCAGAGCGAATTCTCACCAGCCATGTGGGTAGCAAAGTGAGGCCGCTTCTGCCGTGTCCAGGCCCCGGCAAATTGCCTAGCCTCCCTCTTCCGACTTCGCCATATTATTAGCAAAAGCCTGAGGGACTGTCCGGGTCGGGGGTACCCCGCCCTACTGCTTAGCTCCGGCTCCGGACCCTGGAAACCTCCGGGATCCCGCCAACCCCCCCCCCCCCCAGCTGCGACACCCCTTAATATGCCCTGACTGACAATCAGAGCCCCAACAACGGGAGGGTGGGAGGGACGTCTGACCCCTCCGGCCGCCACACGGGAAAGACCGGAGGAGCCACGCGGCCCCCACCACATCCCTCACGCGACCAGCCACGCTAGCCTCTCATTGGCTTCCGCACCTTTCAGTGCCCCCGGGAGCCAATGAGAGCCCCGCGGTCTGCTAGCCCGCCCCGCGATCCCCGCCGAAGCCGACGCAGCACGCGACCGCCGCCCCCCCCCGGTTAACGCCGGCCACGCGCATGACGGGGGGGGGGCGCGTGGCCTCGCTATAACCGGGTAAGGTGGACCGGTCTGACAGCTCCACCTGGCAGCCCCCCTTCCCCCCCACACACCCAAAATACTCCACCACCAATAAATATACAAGATCTATTTGGGAATTCAACTGGTCACAGCTTTATTGACCCATTAACAACATTTAACAATAACCATCAACAATTTCAAACATTTAGTTGCCCCCCCACCTCCAGCAGAGCGAATTCTCACCAGCCATGTGGGTAGCAAAGTGAGGCCGCTTCTGCCGTGTCCAGGCCCCGGCAAATTGCCTAGCCTCCCTCTTCCGACTTCGCCATATTATTAGCAAAAGCCTGAGGGACTGTCCGGGTTGGGGGTACCCCACCCCCGCCCTACTGCTTAGCTCCGGCTCCAGACCCCGTAAACCTCCGGGATCCCGCCACCGGCTCAGGCCCAACCTGACCTGAGCCGCCCCCCCCCTGGCCAAGCTGCGACCAGTTACCCTGTGTCTGAGCATATCCTCCAAGGCCTCCTGCCAATCATTAAGGAGCAAATCCATCCCCACCGGAGACAGATGTACCCCATCCTCCCTATATAAACCAGCACATTCCACATCGACCCAGGAATGTAATATTTGACACCCCCCCCCCCCGCTCCCCCACCCATCTGCCGATTTGACGATTAATCTTCGTCAACCCTTGTGACCATCGCCGCTGAGCTTTGCAAGCTGGCCCTGGAATAATATCTGACCACAGCAGAAATACCCCCTTGAACAGTAACAGTATCGCTCCCAAGTCCTTAATGACAGTGCGAATCAACTGTCGACAGGTCCATGATGCTAGGTCGTTGCCACCGAGATGAATTAACAAGGCATCCGGCGTCCCTCTCAGCCGAGCGTGGTGCCGCAGCAAAGGCAACAGCTGCATCCATCACAGTCCCCGCTCGCCCAGCCATGAGACGGTCACCCCGCATTCCTCCAATCCCAAATTCCGCCCAACCGGGCGCAGGGCTGCTCGACGACTGGCCCAATACACAAACGAGTGGCCAAGCACCCAGCATTGACAAGCTTCTGGCAAAACTTCTGTAAAACAAAAAGATCCATAGTTAGCCAACACCCCCCGCCCTCACAAGCGCACATATCTGCGACATGCCCCAGACTTCCATCTACGTATGCGCCGAATAGCATCCTCGGGCAACCCTAAAGCAGCAGCACTCGTCGCCGCCCCAATCCGAAGAGTGTGGCGCGAACAGCCCAGCATCCTCCCCCAACCACCGCAACGTAAGCCTCAGTACCGCCGTAAACTGGAACCGCGTAAGAACTCTGCTATCCGCATGAATGAATAAATTTCCCCCCCCCCCCCGAGGCCGCAGCTGAAAATATGCCTTCAGCAGCTCAACCGGGCAAACGGCTGCCCCTGCAATAGCTCGCAACTGAACCCACATGCCGCGCCCTAGCTGGTCTGTCTTGGAACGCGCTAAAAAAAGCCCAACCCCGCGCGGCTCCCACTTCACATGGTGCACTTGTAGGCCACCTACTCCGGTTGCCCCCCGCGAGTCCGCAATCAACTCCCCCACGCGGAACGCCCCAAAGAAGGCCAAGGAAAAGACAGCCCGAAAAAGAACGCCCTCAAACGCAGATGAAGCCACCTGCGGCACGGCCGAGCACAAACGATGTAGCAACTCATAAGTAATGGGCCGACGGCCATCCCTCGGAGCCGGGCAGACCCGCTCCCATCCCTGTAGGAGTCTACGCGTGAGGAAACCCACACCGACCGCCCCCCAACCCACCGCCTTGGAAAAGAAGGCAAACCCCGCCAAATTCCTACTCACCGTGGCACGAGAGAAACCAGCAGCCTTCGCTGATGACACATACAAACCCGTAAGCTGATCCGTTGGTGGACCCCCACGCCATCCGTGCTCCTCAAGGAACTCCACCACGTCATCGCAGCCCCGCCTGTAAGCCCTCCACGTAGACGCCGACACCGACACCTGCAACAGTTCGGTCATCTCTGGAGGCCAATCTGCCATAACTGCTCGGGGACAGACCGCCCCTCCTCTTCTGCCTCTGGTGCCAATGTACGTAACAGCTCCCACTTGAAACGGGAAAGAGCATCGGCAACTTGGTTAGCACTCACAGGAATATGCCGCGCCCGTATCACAGTATTCAATCTCAGACAAGCTAACACAACCTGTCTCATCAAGTCGGCGACCAGCTGGCAGCGCGGCGAGTAATGATTTACGACCGACACCACTACCTCGTTGTCACACCACCAAACAATCCGCCGATTACGAACCTTGTCTGGCCACAACTCCAAAACGACAAGGATAGGGAATAACTCTAAAAAAGTTATGTTAGCCGTGAGACCCATCGAAGTCCATGCACTGGGCCATGCTGCAGCGCACCAGGAGCCCCCAAAATAAACCCCCAGGCCTAGCCCACCAGCTGCATCTGTAAACAATTGCAACTCCGGAGTGGCAATCTCCCTGTCCCTTAGCACCGTAATGCCATTGAAATCCCTAAGGAATTCGTCCCAAATCGCCAGGTCATCCCGAATGCTACGCGACACACGCAGCCGGTGATGTGGCTTGCGGACTCCCGCAGTAGCCGCTGCCAGGCGTCTCATGAAGACCCGACCCATCGGAATCACCCTACAGGCGAAGTTTAAAGACCCGATCAATGACTGCATTTCTCGTAACGTCAGCCTCGCAGAACACAAAGCATTCGCGACCAAGACCCTTAGTTTTCTTAATTTGATCATCGGCAGGTGCGCTACCATCTCTACGGAATCCAACTCGATTCCCAAAAAGGTGAGCCGCGTCGTTGGGCCCTCAGTCTTCTCAGTCGCCAACGGAACTCCCCACTCTCACGCCAAACAGACGAAACCATCGAGCAGAACCTGACACTGCTCGGTCCGGGCCGCCCCTACGATCAGAAAGTCATCCAGATAGTGGACCAGCTGATCCAAACCCACCCTGTCCACCAGTGCCCAGTGCAAAAAGGTGCTGAACCGCTCGAAGTGCGCACAGGAAATCGAACACCCCATAGGCATACACCTATCAAAGTAATAACTGCCTTCGAAACAAAATCCTAACAACGGAAAAGCCGACGGTTGTACCGGCAACAATCGGAAAGCCGCTTCAATATCCGCCTTTGCCATCAAACAGGCCTGCCCGCAGCTTCGGACGAGATCAACAGCTGCATCAAACGATGCATACCGTACCTCACAAAGTGCTCTGGGAATTATGTCGCTTACCGAAGCCCCGCTGGGATACGAGAGGTTGTGAATGAGCCGAAACTTGCCGGGCTCCTTTTTCGGTATTACCCCCAGCGGGGGCACCATCAAATCTGCAAAAGGTGGCTGGTCGAAAGGACCCGCTACCCTCCCCAAAGAAATCTCCTCCGCTAACTTATCCCGCACCACACTGGCAAAGCGCCTCACTGAAGGAGCATTCCGTACTGCGCTCACCACCACCCGTCCACACGTCGGAATCTGAAACCCTTCACGAAACCCCCCCTCCAATATAACCCTATCTTTTTTCTTGGGATAACGCCTCAAAACTTCCAGAAACACGTCGAGCTTAACTGGAGTCGGGGCCAAACTCCTCCAATTCTCACTGCTTTGGGGGGGGCAAGCCTGCTCCGCCCGGCCCTCTTTTAACAAATTTAAGGGAGGAGTGTCCCCCATTACAGACTGAACACGCGTGCCGGAATTTGCAGTCTGTAAACGGGCAGGAGGACTTGTTAAAACGCCAACATAAATCCCCGATGTCCCCCCCCCCCCGCCCGCTTTCTGCCCAGTCGCAGACTCGCCGGCCCGAAAGGGCCGCTGTGCCCGGCAGCTGCCACTAACCCGCCCCGTACCCCCTGCGCCGGCCCTCCGGCGGATCTGACCGACATCTGCATCAGCCATAAATTGATGTCCTGCGTAACCCACAACAGCGACCGATTCTCCTCCATCTTGTCCCGAAATTTTTCGTCATAGTTGAGCTAAGCCCAACCATCGTGCGACTGAGAGGCCTCCAATATGGAGTCCGCATACGTTAATAACATCCCGTATTGTTCAGGATGCACCCGCCCCCAAACGCTGGCTAGCCTCAAGAAAGCACGCGTCCAATTCGTCACATTATGCGCAACGTGGCGTACCCTCCCTGCCTTTTCATCTGCTTTCCTTTTCCTCCTAATGTCCCCGGAATGCTTACGACCTTCCAGCAATCTAAAAATGTCCATGTAACGGCGCTCCTGAATCCTCCGCCTCAATTTCTGCGGGACGCTTTCCCAAAGCTCAAAGAACGTGGCCACAATTGGCACCGACCCCAACGCACGATCTCCCTCTCCCTTGCTCTCCCCGGAGACTGATGACGGTGTTGAAGATCCCGACGAGGTGGTCAACCCCGAGCCTGCCGCCGGCGCCGGCGACATGAAGGCCGCCGTTTTTCTTAGACGCTCCCCTCCCCAGACCGCCACTCGCTGCCGACACCGCAGTGACCTGACCAATAGCCTCACCTGCCATACCCGCTGCCTCCGTAGACGCTGCAGCTGATCCCTGTCGCTCCGATGTGGCATTCGTCGAGTTCGGCAATACCTCGTGGATTTCAGCAGGACGCGTCATCTCTTCCCGTCTCTGCGACATGCCCGGCCAAGTTGCTCCTGAGCATTGCCATCCGAGGGGTACCTGTGGAGAGAAGAAAGGAAAAGGTGCCAAAGCACCCGCCCCGGCGCATGGCTGCTGCCATGCCCCTACCCAGTCCGTCCTCGAAGACCCTTGCCCTCCATGCTGCCATTGCTCCCAAGTGGGAGCGAAGCCCCCTCCAAAAAACCCCGACCCCCCCCATGTAGCCCTGCCAAGCCCCCCAATTACTCACTCCCGCCCCTCCCCCAGGCTGAACATCACCCCTTAAGGGATGCTCCCCCACCCCCAACCGTGACGTGGGCCTGCCCTTGCCCTGTGACCTCATTGTCCTGCCCGGCTGGAGCTAAGGCCGGAATAGGCAGCACTATAGGCCCCCCCTCTGTGGCCATGCCCATTGTGGAAGACTCCCCCGCATCGGCTACCCCCCCCTTGGAGGCAGGGGACCCTCTCTTGGCCCATCGACCCCCCTGTGACTCCCACGCTGACCAGCTGAAGATCCCAACAAACCTTTGCGCCGAGATGCGCTGGGTACATGGTCACCGTGCTGAACAGCACCGCGCCCCCTTGCCGGCCCGCCCTCCTGGCCTCGGGTAGAAGCCTGCCTCCCCCCCTTTCCACCACGCGCTGCCCCGCGCCCTTGAGGAGCCCCCCGTCCTCCCACCCTCCTGGACCCCATTCTGGTCCGCCTTCCCATGCCCCCAACAAACACTGCCGTTTAGTAAAGCAGTGTTAAAAGTAAATGGTGTGTTTTTTTTTTTTTAAATATAATCAGGTAAGTATCTAGTTGTGCTTACCCTTCCCCGCGGTAGAAGGACTGGGTCCACCCAATTCCCGGCCTGAACCACTGCTGGGCACCTTTTGCTGCCACGTGGCCAGGCCTCACCGCACGACAAAGACGAATGTCTGACCCCTCCGGCCGCCACAAGGGAAAGGCCAGAGGAGCCACGCGGACCCCACCACATCCCTCACTCGACCAGCCATGCTAGCCTCTCATTGGCTCCCGCACCTTTCAGTGCCCCCGGGAGCCAATGAGAGCCCCGCGGCCTGCTAGCCCGCCTCCGCGATCCCCGCCGAAGCTGACGCAGCACGCGACCGCTGCCCCCCGGTTAACGCCGGCCGCGCGCATGCCGGGGGGAGGGCGCGCAGCCTCGCTATTATTGAAAGTATAAGGTGGACTTTCACAGCTTGCTGAGATTTCATATTCTGATCTTTGGTGGAAAGTTCCCTGTAAGAGAAAAGAAATACAAAAATCAATGTGGAAAAGTTAGAAGAAAAGAACGTTTCATAAGAGAAAAGAAGCATTGTTAGCATTATTGTGGTTTAGTGTGAATTGTGAGTAAAACTGTTGAAAGTGTGTTCTTGAGAAAGATATTTGAAAAGTTATACTTACCTGTATTTGAGGAACCTATAAAAGGGAATAGAAAGCAAGTTGTTGTAAAGAGTGGAAAGTACTTTGTAATATTTTTACTATTTTGTGCAATAACGTCCCATGCACTTCATTTATAGTAATAACTTATTTTCATTGGCCATTTTTAACTAAACATATTTAAATTAACAAACATTTTGTGCAATAAATAGATTAAATATATAAATTTAAGGGGTATGTGTATACCATGAAAAACTCTGGGCCACATTAAGAAGCATGGGTATACCAGAACACCTGATCGTTCTCTTGCACAATCTGTACATTGATCAAGAAACAACAGTTCAAACGGAACAAAATGGTTTAAAATAAGCAAAGGTGTAAAACAAGGCTGCATACTTTCCCCCTACCTGTTTTATTTATATGCAGAACAAATCATCAGATAAGCAGGATTGTATGAAGACAACAAAGGTGTGAAGATTGGTGGAAGACTCATCCACAACCTTCGCTATGCTGATTATCTTCACTTTCATCCAGAATGTGATATCATCTAAAACATTTGCTTCTCACGATCAAAGAACAGTCTCAAAATGGGCCTGCACCTTAATGTAAAGAAGACAAAGATCATGACAACTGGCAAAATCAACAAGTTCATCATTGAAGGAGAAGAAATTGAAATCATGAACAACTTTAACCTACTTGAATCAACTATCAATAAAGAAGCAACAAGCAGTCAAGAAATCCGATGACACATTGCTCTTGGCAGAATGGCTATGAAAGACCTAGACAAGATTCTCATGAGCAAGATGTCTTTCTTCATACAAAGATTCAACTTGTTCAAGCCATGGTATTTTCAATAACATCATATGGATGTGAAAGCTGGACAGTGAAAAAGATAGACAGGAAGAAAATTGATGCCTTTGAATTATGGTGCTGGCAGCGAATACTGCATATACCATGGACTGCCCAAAGAACAAACCAGTCAGTACTAGAGGAGATCAAACCTAAGCTTTCTTTAGAAGCTAAGATGAGAAGACTTTGACTGTCATACTTTGGACACATCATGAGAAGAGAGAGATCATTAGAGAAAGACATCATGCTTGGCAAGATAGAAGGTCAATGCAAAAGAGGAAGGCCAGCAATGAGATGGATCGATACAATAACAGCAGCTACTGGTACCAGTCTGTCAACAATGAGCCGCCTGACTGAAGACCGAACACAATTTAGGATAGCTATCCAGAGGGTCGCCATGAGTCGACAACAACAACATGTCTACTAAGCCAAGCTGTTAACCCGGCATATCTGTGACTAGTTGTAGATAGGGACCTGGTTGCAGATAGCCCGGGTTAATTGTTAGCCCGGTTTAGTAGGCATATCCCTAAATGTCTGACAAGAATTTATTTCGAGAAAATTCAAAATTTACCTGTTTAACATCTACAACTGTGACACCTTGGAGGTTTGCAAGATCCTTTTTAGTTTATTTTATTTCCCCTAGCTTTGGTCCCAAAAGGAGAAGTGGGGGGATGCAGTTTGTTTTCTCTGATAGTCCTCTGTGAAATGAAAGTCTGAGGTAACATCATTTAACCCTGGTCACGACTACATTAATACAGGCCCAAAGTGAGGTTAAGTAAGGTTTGCACTTCCCAAAAGGCTACATTATGCATATGATTTAATTCACCCATACAGTAAGAAATCACCAAAAATGCATCCCCTACATCATCTCTGGGCACTCAGTGGCCCCAAGCACTTTCCTGTCATCAAGCAGCACTGTTGCAATTTTCACACTTTTAAACCCTCTTTTCTGTATTCCAGTTGTTTTCTCTCCTCTTTGATCATTGCTGCTGTCTCAAACTCATTCTCCCTCTTAGCAAACTGTCACTCTAAATGCTTTTATAATGCTAGCATCTTTCTTTAAAAAGAGCTAGCAGCATTATAAAAGCACTTAGAGACGGGTTATATGTGAATATGGTAAAAACATGATGTTGTATTATGATTGTTGTTCCATGTGTCGTAGTTTGCCTACAGTTTCTTGGCTTATTGTGTTTTGCTCTATGGCATATCTGTTACCTTAATAAACATTAGTTGAACATTAAAAAAGAGCTCCTGTCCCTTTAAAGTTTTGATTGTCTAGCTCCCAGTAATTATTCATCCATTTCACAGGAGCTCTTTCTATGCCTTCTCCTCTTTTCCTTCCTCTCTGAAGAATACTTGGCTCTTTCACTATTTGTATTTTTTATTTTTTAATATGGACACATCCCTTTAAAACTGACATCTATTGCTGGTTTCCTTATCATTGTTGCCTAGTGCTGCTGTCAACATGGCCCTGACTGTACTGCTCTAACTGTGATTGCAATAGTCAACTCACTCTGGGCCCCCTCCTCCTGCTGCAGCCCGCTGCAGCTCTTCAACTTAATGACACAACAGTTGCTTGCAGGTTGCATAGCATCAGGCCATAGTCAGGCCTGGCTTTGCTGTAGTGCTTCAGCTATAATCATGGCTTCACTGGACCACGACTCCTCTGTCTGTCACGGCCTTAATGCTGCTCATACCCTGGCTCCCAGCTGTGCTGGTTCAAGCTGAAACCCCAGCTTTCTTGATTTTTTTTTTTTTTTTTAGTTATTCATGCAACCAGTGTGCTGCAAGAAGGCCAGGTTTCCTCCCACAACCTCCTCAAATTGTGTCCTCAGCACTCTTTGAAATTCATGCCCTTCATGGTCTCTGGAAAAAAAAATGTACTTGCCAAAAACACTATCAACAGAACTTTACTGTATGGCCTTCTGCACCAATTACAGGACTTCGGGACCAGAGACAAGCTTAACAACTGCAATACTAAGAACATCAGAATTGCAATGTTAGGTCAGGCCAAAGATTCATCAAACCCAGTGTCCTGTTTCTAATAGTGGTGAATCCAGGTCACAAGCATCTGACATATCCCAAAGGTAGCCAGTTCCATGCTACTTATCTCCAGGAATAAATAGTGGTTTTCTCTTGTATTACCTTAATAACCTTTAAGGACTTTTCATCCAGGAATTTGTCCAAACCTTTTTTTAAACCCAGCTACACTATGGGGTATGTTTACTAAACCGTCTTAACATGCGCTCTGCGACGTTATCGCACAATAAGGTACCTTATCGGCCGATGAAGGCGCCTTACTGGGCGATAAGGTACCTTAGTGGCGCAAACGAGCGCTGAAGGCGGAGAAAGGCTCCCGGAGGGCGGAGGAAGGCTCCCCAGGGGCGGAGAGAAGGGGTCAGTGGGTGGAGAGTGGGAGGGGAGAGGCTCCCCGCACACTAACGCTGTGAAATCTGAGGCTCAAAACTAACGCCAGTGAAATCCTGGCGTTAGAGCTGATTTAAAGGGAAAAGAAACCATCTCCGTCAGCAATGTACAGCAAAACCAGGGAAACCTACAAAAAGTGATAAGTGTGATACATGTGCACGGAACAAAAGGGCAAATAAACTTTGAAAATGTACTGAAGAAAATGTAAAAATAAAATAACCAAGCTGGCCAATAGTGATATCAATTGGAAACATCAAAAAACACTCCCAAGAAAGCTCCAAAAAAAGATATGAATTTTGGAAGGGTGTATGCTCCGTCCCCATACAAGGTGAATGAGCCCACAGTGTAATTGCGCTGATCAGGGTTTCCCTCTCCATTGGACAGGTTTCTGTTACATACTTCTCATTCTGAAAAACAAAATTTGGATATTGTCCCAGATGGTCTTGCGTATTAGGAAAATGATTAAAAGTGTTGTTTGCAAGGTCAGCCATCATTAGCTCAAATTTGCTCTTGTAGGATGAAAAAACTGTACTCATCATCTTGCCAATGCATTTCTTTTTACCTTGTAGTTCAAGGTTCATATCACTTAGTTTGCCTGTAAAGTCAGCGAGAAATGCCAGATCACATAACCACTCCTCATCTTCCAACTCTGCTTAGTCATCTCCCCCCTCCTTCAAAAAACTTCTTATTTCAGTCAGCAAATCACAAAATCTTTGCAGAAATGTGTGCCTACTTAGCTACCTTACAGCTGTGTGCAAAATGATTTCCGCTGCCCCTTCATCAAGAGTAAGATTTAAAATCCGTCTTTGAAGTGATCTTCCAGGAACTGAATTTACAATTTTGAAAGTGATGTCCATGACAATCTTTGTATTGAGTCTCTTGCTTGCCAAAACTTGCTGGTGAATGATGCAGTGGTAAAAAGGAAATCTGGGAAGTCGTCATGCTGTCTACAGAGGGCTATGAAACCATTAACCTCACCTGTCATTGCTCTTGCTCCATCAGTAGTGATGGAAACAAGTCTATGCAATGGAAGATTACACTTTGTCACAAAATAATGGAAAGAACTGAATATTTCCTGACCAGTAGTTCTCCCTTTTAAAGAAACCATTCCAAGTAGTTCTTCTTTAACACTGAAGTCTTCAAAAACCATCCAGATAAAGACTAGTAACTGGGCTATGTCTCTTATGTATGTAGATTCATCCAGTTGGAGTGAGAAAGCAACACAATTTGAAACATCCTCCAGCAATTGTTCAGTTGTGTCTCCACACATCTTTGCTATTCGCTGCACGACGGTGTTTCTTGACAATTGTACATCTTGAATAGCAGCTATGATCTCTTTCTTATATTTAAATCCTTCAAAAAGATTGTCAGTTGCTTCAAGAAAACAGTCTTTTACAAATTTCCCTTCAGTGAAAGGTTTGCATTTCTTTTCAATCAGGTTGCTATGGTTGCATTGACCGAATGTGACCTTGGCTTCGCCATCAACTGTTGCTGAGTAGCCAATTTTGATTTAAGTTCTTTGAGCTTCAGTTTATGAATTTCACTTTTGGGTGGAAAATCAGCATCAAACTTATTGCTATGCAGAGCCTTATAATGACGTTCCAGATTACCCTTTTTGGGCAAGGATACTGGGGCGTTACAAATTAGACAACAACACTTGTCTTTCACCATGATGAAGAAGTAGTCCATTTCCCATTCATCATGAAAGTGGTAGGTTTTGCTCTTCTTTGGCACACTCATCTTCGTTATACTGGGGTGGCTGTATGTAAGAAGGCCAAATCTGCTAAGTTAGTATAAACACTGGCTGAATCTGGTCCTAAACTTTCACTGTCACAAAGTATTAAAGATCAACAGGAACTGAAGACCTCTGGATGATGTGAAATACAAGGACTGGAGATGCCAAAACCACACATGCAGTTCTAAAAGTAAAAATAAGAATTCATCATACTGGCACCAATAATCAAATACCACCAAACAATCATCAAAAAAACTCAAACACCTGTCCAGCAAACCAGATAAAATCAAATACCGCCAAACAAGTTCAAATACCACCACACACGATTTAATAAATTCTGCACACAGTGTAGAGTCAATGCAAAGGCAAAGTGAAATAAAATTACAGTGTAGAATCAACACAAAGGCTAGGCAAAATAAAATTGCAGTGTAGAATCAACACAAAGGCTAGGCAAAATAAAATTGCAGAGGCAAGCAAATGTCACAGTGGTTTGAAACAATTCGAAGGCAAGGCATAGGCAAGTTAGAACAACATTGGAAAAGCCCGCCAAAATCACCAAATTCTTGACACTTTGTTGTGTCTGCCCGAAAACGTTTAATGAAAGTGAACTATAAATCGACCAATGACCAGCACATGACACAACTGATACGGTAAGTGTATTCAGGTAAAGCCCGGGCGAATGGATATCGCACGGTATATAACACACTTCTAAGGGGTGTTGGGGCGGGGGCAGGAACGGTGATTCTGAGAGGCAGGAGACCAGGTATAAATCTGGGCCTGTGGCGTCTCATCGCGGGGCACGGGCAGCGGCCCCCTGGGATACCCACAAACTATTGGCACAAAAACAAGCGTCCCCAATACACCCACAGGCAAGATTCCCACAGGCAGGGAAAAAAGACAGGCAAAGGATCAGCAGTGGTGGCAAGTCCTCAGCAGATGACCTGCAGGCACAAGCTCTCTCCTAGCGACAGGGCGAGCTGCTGGAGAGATGGAGCCAAGTGGGGCTGGCGATCTACCTCTTAACCCTCTGCGATCTACAGGTAGATCACGATCTACCTGTTGGACATGCCTGCCCTAGAGGATAGGAGGGATAGGGGAGATATGATGCAGACTTTTAAATACTTAAAGGGTATCACAAAACAAACAAACCTTTTTCAAAGAAGGGAAATCTGTAAACTAGAGGGCAAACGATGAAGCTGCAAGACAGTAAACTTAAAAGCAACATCAGGAAATATTTTTTCACTAAAAAGGTGGTGGCTGCATGGAACGCTCTCACGATAGAAGTGTGGGGGCAAATACAGTTACAGAATGCAAAATGGCATGGGACAGACACAGTGGATCCCTTTACAGCAAGCGTATGAAATCAAATCAAAGCAAACCTAAATATCTTTTAAGAGAGTCAGGCTGACCTGCACGGAGCAACATGCACAACCCTAGATACAGGAATAGAGGGGGGGTGACCTGCATGGAGCTGCAGTTACAACCAATCTAGCCACCTTATTGGGCAGACTAGATGGACCATACTGGTCTTTATCTGGTGTCATATACAATGTTATTGTGTTACTATGTCATGGTTTAATGAGAGAAAGCCAACATGGATTTAGCCAAGGAAAGTCTTGTTTTACTGATTTGTTATATTTTTTTGAAGGTATGAATAAACAGGTAGGCAAAGGTGAGACAGTCGATATAGTGTATCTGGATTTTCAGAAAGCCTTTGACAAGGTTCCTCAAGAGAGACTCTTGGCAAAATTAAAAAGTCATGGCGTACTATTGTAGATCAGGAACTGGTTAAAAGATAAAAAGCAGAGAGTAGGGCTAATGGCAGATGCAATTTTATGATGTTTTTGCTCTGACGTGGATTCTATGAGGAATTTCAAAGCTAAATTGGCAAGCAGACCCAGGCTGCCTTGAGCCTGCTGCTGGATTACCTCTTTTCAGAGGTCCTATAGACATTTTTCTCATTCCTTGCAAGCAGTTCTCTATTGCTGCTGAGAACCCAGGTTGCCAGAGCCTAGCCAATGTATCTGAAGTTGGTGTGCCAGCAGGAGCACGGGGGGTTGGCTCCAGGAAGTGATGGGAATAACTTGGACACTCCGTCGGGACAGCGAGCAGGCAACATCAGTTTAGAGAGAGTGGGAATCCGTGAAGTTAGACGGCCAGCAGCTTGACAGGCAATAATGGTTAACATTCTCTTACTTTTGACGGAGGGAGCTACAGGAGGTGCATTTGAATTTTGGCTTCAGATAACCCTGGAATCAATATGGTCAGCAATCAAGCAGTCGGGTGAAACTCTTCTACCCCTGTTACATTCTTTGAACTTGCAGGTTCAGACCATGCAGGCAGAATGCGTGAACAACTCTGAAGAAATTTCCAATTTGCAGGTATCTGTGGCTAATCTAGCTATTTGTAGAGAGCAGAACTGTGTGGAAGCTCTGGTAAAAGATTTGACTTATTTGAAAGCAAGACTTGAACATTTAGAGAACTTATCCAGAAAGGGTAACCTGAGATTAATCAATTTTCCCAAGTCTCAGTTTATTTCCTCTAAAGAAATGTTTGTGTTATATAGCTGATGTTAGGGGATTCCCCAGAAACCCAGCCACCTGTTCAAAAATGTACTATCTATCTCTTGGGAAAAAAGAACCTACTGGTACCGAAGAGTCAGCTTCACAACAAGCTGACTTAGTTAATGTTTCAGCAATTTTGGAGAGTTTGGCTTCTGACTCTTATGTCTCAGCTACTTGTTTAATACAATTTGCATTATCATCTAATCGTGATTGGTTTTTGAGGATGTTTTTCTGCAAAAGAAACGTGTGGTTTAAGGGATTTCTGGTTCGGGTCTTTCTTGACCTCACTCGTGATATCTAACACTGCAGAAGAGAATTTCTCCTTCTTCGGCCTACGGTTTCCTAGCTTGGCGCTTTATTATTCCTTAAATACCCCTGCAAATATTTAGTTAAATATCAGTCTGTTTCCTCTGGTTTTTTATACTCTTCTCAGTTGTCTTTTCTGAAAGCCCATCCGGTGCCAGCTGCCACGTCAGTGGATCCCTCGCCATCATAAGTATTGATGGATGATTGTAGCTCTGCCTTAATTTCTTTGATGGTATCATATCTGTTGTATTTACTAATGTAATCTTCCTCTGTACTGTGGGCTGGAGAAGGGACTGGATGATGATTTTCCTTATGGCACTATAGTGCTTTATGTTTCCTTTATTATGTTTCTACCAGTTACCCTTATTTCTTTGCAAGTTCTCTTATGGCTTGTATTATTGCAAAATTCATAATTTTTTTTTTAATTTAATGGGGACAAGTACAAAGTTAAGAACAACCCAAACTGTGATTACATGATACAAGGTTCCACATTAGGACCCACTACCCATGAAAAGGATTTGTTGTAGGCACTATCATGGATAACACATTGAAACCCTCTGACCAGTGTACAGCAGCAGCCAAGAAAGCAAATAGAATGCTAGGAATCATAAGGAAAGGAATGGAGAATAAAACAAAGGATATTATAATACCTCTGTATCGTTCCATGGTACAACCACACCTTGAATATTGTGTGCAATTCTGGTTGCCATATCTTAAAAAGGATATAGTGTTACTAGAAAAGGTACAGAGAATAGCCACCAAAATAGTAAAGGGGATGGAAGGATACCCTTAAGAGGAGAGGCTTTAAAGGTTAGGGCTCTTCAACTTGGAAAAGAGATGGCTGAGGGGAAGGAAGCCTCGGGAGAGTGTGTGAATTGCTGTGGCTTACCATCTCTACCAGCAGTGCACTCCCACAGAGTTTGGCTGTGTGCAAGCTCCTCTGCTCGTATCAGCATCGGAGGATAAAAAGCTTGCTTGAGCCATGAAATGCAGCATGATCACATGACCTGCCCCTTTGGAGCCACTTCAGAACATGAAGGAATATCAGAAGGAACCTTGTCTTTATGGGTAAGTAGAAGGAAAAAAGTAAGCTACCGGGGACCAGTGGAGGAGAAGGACTGGTTAGAGGACCCAAGGATTTGCATATGCAGCCTGTTGTCCATCAAATTTCTTCAGCTCTGAGTACTGTGACTGATATTGACATTTTTTTAACCTCCGAATGTCCTACTCCCCCACATCCCTTTCTTATGGCGTGACTGCCCTGGATATCGGTGGATGTTCCTAGGAAGCCACTCCTTTATTTGATGCTACTGATCACTCTTTATCAATACGCAAACTTTCCTCTGACAGCAACAGTATTTAGTATCCTAAAGCTGTTTCTTTTTCCTTACAACCATTGCAAGGTACTGTTTTGGCTTCTAGCTCTATTTCCGATATCTCTTTAAAGGATGTTTGGGATGCATTGATGAGAGTTGAATCAATTCTCAAGGGGACAATGGATCAGCTTTGTAAGTTCTCTGAGGAGTCTGTGGACAAATTTAAGCAGTAAGGCTCAAAATTTGCCTTTTTAGTCTCTTGGGTAGTTAAGCTTGAGGGTTCTCAGTCTACGCTGCAGTCTCTGGATGGGGTAGTGGTCAAAAATAGTTTGGTTATGCATAGTAAACTTGAAATGCCTGAAAATCAGTGGAGAGCACTGAATTTTCCGGTTATGTGACTACTATCGCCCTTGGAATTGTTTAAAACATATTTGAAGAAAAATTTTACTGTATAACAAAGTGGATGCTTTAGTTATTTCTAAATTGTATTATGTAGCCAAGGGGACAAGGGTTGAAGTAGCCGAAGGAGAGGGCAACGATTTGATTGCTTCCCCGACAGTTTGGACTTGACCAGATTCCTTGAGATTTCTGAAGATAATGTTTTGGAGAGAGCAACTTTGTTGGTCACTTTTGGTTCAGTCTGATAGATTTTCTGTTTTGAAGTCTTATTTTGCTATCAAGACTCTTCCTTTCTGTGGCCAACACATTTGTATTTTTCTTGACATGGCCAGGCCCATATAATTACGTAGGATGTCCTTTTTACAGTTGAGGTTTAAGGTCTTGGCTTTGGGTGTGACCTTTTACCTTTGCTTCCCTTATAAGTGTATTGCTTCTTATGCTGGTAACTAAATTCTCTCATTTGAAAAAGTTTCTTTTGGACAAAACTGGAAGTTAATATTTGGGTCATAAGAACATAAGAAATGCCTTACTGGGTCAGACAAAGCCATCAAGCCCAGAATCCTGTTTCCAACAGTGGCCAATCTAGGTCACAAGTACCTGAAAGGTTCCCAAAGAGGCACACATGTTCCACAGTCCCGGGTCAAGCAGTAGACTTCCTGGGTCTTCTTAAAAATGGTTTATGGACCATTCCTCCAGGAACTTGTCCAAACCTTTTTTAAACCCAGCTGCACTAACAGCTTTTACTACATCCTACAGTAACAAATTTCAAAGTTTGATTACGCAGTGAGTAAAAAAATATATATTTTCTCCTATTAGACTTCTTTAGGGATTAGTGCTATGCTTCTGTATTGAAGAAGTGTTACATGTAGTGATTGTTAATGCTAAATGCTGGGGTTAGAATTGCTGAGTATTATGTATGATATATTCTCAGTATGTGTGAAGGTATATGTGGTGAGTTTTTCAAGATCGTTGATGTTACGGTGCCAGTCCATCGCATGGATTGAATAGCCTGGATACTTGTGGCCCAAAGCTACTGAGATCCTTTTCTCCCTTCCTAATGGAATTCCTAAATCTATCCCTTATTTTTGTACAAAAAGGATGAAGTTTATGGTTTAAGTGAACTCTAGCAATAGTCTTGAAGAAGGCCAAAAAACTGCCAGCATTGTTTAAAGGTGAGGTCAGAGAGGCTGCTGTAGCCAAAAAAAAACATCTTTCAGGAAATGAAAAAAGGAGCCAGATGATGAAACTGGAAACAACATAAGCACTGGCAAGTTAGGTACAAGGCATTGATAAGGCAGGCAAAGAGAGAATTTGAGAAGAAGCTTGCTGTGGAAGCAAAAATGCACAATAAAGACTTTTTAAAGTACATTTGTAGCAAAAAACCTGTGAGAAAGTCAGTTGGACTAATAGATGATAGAGGGGTAAAAGGGGCATTAAGAGGGGACAAGGCCATAGCGGAGAGACTGAATGAATTCTTTGCTTCAGTCTTTACTGAGGAAGATGTAGGGCTGTTGCCCATGACTGAAATGGTATTTAAAGGTGATGCCGCAGAAGAAATGGAAGAAATATCAATACACCGGGAAGATGTATTACAACTATTTGATAAATTGAAGAGTAGAAAATCACTTGGACCGGATGGTATACATCCAAGGGTGTTGAAAGAACTGAAATATGAGATTGCAGACCTAGTATTAGTAATCTATGAACTATCATTAAAATCATCTGTAATACCTGAAGATTGGAGGCTGGCCAATGTAACGCCAATTATTAAAAAGGGTTCCAGGTGTATTTGTTAAGTTGTCTTTGTGACCTTCTTTACATTGGACGTACCACTCGCCCTGTTAAGATTCATTTGGTGGAACACTCATCCCGAATCAAGACATCCACAATGTCTGCCCCATTGGTGGAACACTGTATTTCTTGGGGTCATACTTTTTTAGATTTTAAATAGAGGGTGATTGTCATGGTCCCTTTTGAACCGCTGGGAGGGAACTGTGTAGTGGTTGAAGCAACGGCGGATCTTTCAATTACAAACTGTGGTCCTGGGCGGTCTAAATTTGGAGCAGGAGTGGTGGAGTTTGTTTTGATATCATCTCCACTGTTCATATCTCCACCTTAATGCCTTATCTGTGCGTTGCGGAATTCCCTCCTCCTTTTTCGATGACATCGTTTGATCAGCCAATTGTTCCTCTGCAAGCACCGCATATGAGTCATGTGATTTTCGGCGTCTTTCTTAGATGCCTCTGGATCCTACTTCTATAGCGGTTTACACTTGAAGCAGGGCCTGCTCGGCCCGAAACACGCGTGTTGTGTACGGTTTTCCTGCCAGTGATTGAAGGATTTTTGGACACGATAAGCTAAGTTTAGCTAAGTTACGTTTTTTTTTCTGCACCAAATGCATGCACCGATTAAAAAGGGTCTCACAGACATTGGGGCTGAGTGTCTGCTTACTCTTCTCTGGTCTGTGGGACCCGGCAAATCTTTCTAAATTAAATTATATTTGTGTAATTGAATTTTACACTCTTTGCTTGTCATTCAGACAGTCTTTTGCTTTGCATTGTCTTTGTAAACCACAGCAGTATCTCATATATGACACTAGGAGATGATGGCTCATGCTATTAACACCATTTATTTCATTATGTTCCTTTTTCATCTTCTTATTTTAATTGCAGGTTTGTGTAATCCCCTAGACATTGTGGACTAATTCAACTTAATAACTTGTTGATTACACAAATGCCAAGGAAACATAACAAAAGTAATGTTGAAGTTCCAGTAACAAGATGTGTTTTAATTATTTCAAAGCAAATAAATATTAAGAAAAAATAGAAATAAGTGTTCCATGAGTAATTTGAATATGATCTTCTGATCTCTTTACTTTCCTATGGAAAGCGCTCCTAGGGTAATCATAACATCTCTTCCCTGTAAACACTTCAATTACATTCATACGATTAGGAGAACTAAATTCCCACCCCATTTAACGTTGCATCCTCAAAAAGGACTCAAACTGTCAAGTTCTTATGATAGCTACTCCAGGTAGCACAAGGCTTAGCTTGGATTGTTCTCCTTTCATGAAGCAGTTATAGAATAACCATGAGCAATAACAGAATTCCACCCAGCACTCATATTATCAACATGATCAGAAATATGAATTTAAACTTGCTTCTCCGGGTTCAGCTTAAACAATGGTAACCAATATATAACCTCAATTATAATGAAATCAATCAATCTAAAATAAACTCATTTAACATATAGTATATATACCCTAGCCTTTGTACAGGTCATTAACGACAATCAAAATCCACCCTTTCTATATCTAAAGCAACTAAGATAGTCATATCTCCATCGAAAGCATCCTACAACACAATACCCATAGTAGACACAATATATAGAGGGCGGCCCAAAAAAAGTGAGAACATCTCGTAAATTAAAAGCTTAGTTTACTTATTTACCTTTTTTAGCTATATAACATCTTTAGTTTGACAATTTCCGGTTGCCATCTTTTTTTTTTATTTGTCAATCGTTTACATCTGTCTTTTTGAATTTTTAAATAACTTATATGTTACGAGATGTTCTCACTTTTTTTGGGCCATCCTGTATACTACTATTCAAATACCACCAATAAATACTTTAAATCAACAAAGCAGTTAGAAATAATAACATACCAGCCATGCCAAGTCACCATTAAAGCCACACAAAGGGTCCTACAGACTTGACACTGTGTAGGGTGATGTTGGCCCTTACTGATGATGTCCCCAGGCAAGAGAACAGGGTTAGAAGTGACTGCTACAGAGCTCCAGCGAGACCTAAGCAATGAGGACCATTGCTGGACTTGTATGCAAGTAGGGAAATGCAGGCTCAGCTTAGCAATTGCAAGAAGTGATCGAGAGAGTGGCAAAAGAAAATATCAGCATCTCTCTGACATACTCCAGCAAGAGGGTTTTCCATTGTACTCTAATAGTTATCCTTCATTTTTTTTTCATTTTTTGGTGGATTATTACCTTGAAAATGGGATGCATTCCTTGAAATATTGAGAACTTTGCTGGGTTATCGTGTGAGAAGTTGTGTTAGAAAATACTATTCATTATTTGAATGTTTTATTTTTTTGTCTGTGCACAGGTTGAGTAATTTATTTTAAATAGCCAAAGTTTGGACACCCCATTGTTCACAATAAGATAGAAAGACCAGTGATATTGCAAACTATTTTTGACACTGAGTTTGATTCTGTGGACATGATGTCCCATTTGCCTGTTCACAAGATCCATTAGCTATGAAACTAATTGCATTCACTTTGATGAAAAAGAAAGTTCATTTGTACCAGGTGAAATTGTTCTCCTGTATGCAACAATAAATTGAAAGCAAGTGCTAAAACTGATGGAAAGATGCTAATGAGAAGTGTTTTTTTTTTAATCGTAAATAACATGGGAAGAGAAACGAAAGTCAGAATGTCAAGTTGTAAATAGCTATTAATAATTGTTATGATTACTTAGACAATGTTTTTCTTTTTCTGTGTTATCAACCATGAGAGGTGTTACAAACAAAATCAGTATTGGCAATTAACAGCCATGGCATCATTTCATCACACACTGGAATAAGCAATTACTATATTGCACTTATAATTAGGAATCCAACATTTTGGCAGATTTGGTAATAAGGAGGGCAATAACTTAATTCTGTAGGGAGCTCATAGGCACTTGAATACTTTGTTTCTCTTTTAAAAAGAGGTGCATAAATACCCCCACATTTTACACCTGCACTGTAACTAATCCAAGTACAAACCCAGTCCAAAACGTGGATAACAGAGGAAGAGTACTTTTATTGAACACCTTTAGCCAATGGCCCAAAATAACAACCCCTTATTGGCTAAAGTACTCTTCCTCTGCTATCCACGTTTTGGACTGGGTTTGTTAGTTGCACGTGGATTCGTGCTTTCATGTTGGACTAATCCAAGTACATACTGGAAAGTACTGTATGTATAGTGATATGAAAACATAGTTATGCCAAACCAACATTCACTATTGAATGTAGGAATATAAAGACAACACAAAATGTATGAATCCTTACTTAAACCCATTACATATTTTATCAAATGCAGAGAGCTTGGATATTGAGTAGAAAATGAAAGATCAATATTCAGCTACACAATCAACATATAATTTGAAACCATCTAACTTAGATGCTTTCAAATTAGACATATATTTAGCTGAACTACCCATTTAGGAGGGCTGCTAAGTATAACCATAAATTGCAATGCCAAAATTCTACATCTCAAGTTTATACCTTTTTTTATATTGTGCAGCCCACTGAGATATTTATTTAGATGTTTAGAGGCTGAATATTGCTGTTTGGACATATAAATTATGGGGCCAACTTTGAAAGGGATTTATGCATTCCATGCTATTTAGCCAACACCTAACTCCCTTTTCTGTAGAATTTCAACAATTATACAGGTAGTATTGGGCCATTTAAATCACTAAGGAGCATGTTTACTAAAATGTTACAGTAGTGCGGGACTAAAGCATAGTTCACATTTCTGCCACAGCAGGGATGGAGCTGCTGCAGTAAATGCAGAGGGTATGGCAGTGGAAGGGAAGTCGTGTTGCACTAGATGCATCAGTCATACTGCTATGGAAACTGTGCATCAGGTGAACATGTGCTTTGAAGGCACGTGCTACCTGCCTCCTGCACTTGCATGCTAACACCAGTGTGACTCCCCTAGACACTGGGGCCACAGCACTGTGCTGTGTGTGTGGGGGGGGAGGGGGTTTGAAAACACTCTGCAGAAGATGAGAGAGAGAACATGCAGGTAGCTGCAACGTGCCATGGAACCAGAGGGGAAGAACAGCAGATATACTGTATATGGGACCCCAGGGAATAGCTTCAGTTCAAGAGTATACCAACTCTAATGGAATCCATGCCATAGAACGTCTGAGAGAAGAACAAGAACAATGTAATGGATGTCCACAGCCCACCACACCCCAGAAGAGAGAACAGACCAAAAATACATGGCCCTCAACCCTTCCAGTAAAGCACTGCACAAGTGGCCAGTGAAGGACAGAGAAGGCAAGCTGTGTGTGTGTGGGTGGGTAGGGGTGGGCGAGTATGGGGTTTGGTCCCTTCCCTGCCACTCCCCCTCATGCACCTGGCTAGTGAAGAGTGAGGAGTCTCCAAGTGATAAAGGGGGACAACAATGGCCCAGTATGCCGATCTGCTGTTCTACCATAGAGACCACACAGATATGGGGTGCCTAAGGCAGGCATTCTCTGCCATCCAACCCTCTCACCAAATGAGGTTGAGGTTTTCAGACACAGCCCATAGATCACCCCAAAAAACAACTGGTGTTCCAGCAGATAGACATCCATCGCTGTGGCCAAATCACTGCTAGTTGGTGGGAGGTTATCCACAGAAGCCACTCATGCTCCTAACATAGTTAGAGCTTTGGGAGCACACCAGAGTACACCCTACTAACACCATGAAGACAGGCAACCCCAATTGGTTCCATATCAAGCATACCTGTGTTCAGGAAACAGAATCTCAAGTCCTAGAAAGCATGCAAATGCTCCACAGCTGGGAAGAATACCTTGTCCCCTGAGCTACATGCCTTGTGGGTGGGGAGGGGGCACTGATCAGGGAACTCCAACTGAGCTAGAGCACATTTAGTGGTTCAAATGTAAGCATGTGCTATGAGCCAGTGGGCCACAGGCATGTCTTTCTATGGTCAGGGTGAGGGGTCATGAGACCCCCCCCCCCCAGAAACAGAGCCAATGGCACTGGCATAGTTTCCCCGATGCATGTATGTCCTAATACATGAATCCCAAGTCAGGGGAGGTGGTGGTCAGACAGCCGAATGATGTGCCATTCATATGATTTGCAAGTAGTTGCAACACCTCATTTAAATGCCCCACCCTGAACTGTGTTCAAACACTGACTAGTTATGTATTTAACTAGTTTTTTATACTGCTTTATCATTTCAGTCATAGCAGTTTACATTATAACTTAAACTTGATAATGTATATTAAACAGGGCCCATCAAATATTGTTTCACTGAGCATATATTCTTTCTCCCAACTCCACACCAGTGCTAGCTGTCCACCCATATGTGATTGTCCCAAACAAGCTCCCCCCGCCCCCCCCCCCCAACTACAGCAATGATCATGTGAAGGGGACAGCCTGCCCACCCACATTCAAACCCCAGGATGGGAGGAACAATGTACCCTATCCCCCACTGCAGTTGCTGCTGCTGTTGCAGGGGCTCTCCCCCTTCTATCTGTTTGCCAGTCAAACTTTTGCAATCATCTGCCCTGCGGTAGATGATCTATATATCAAACATCTACCATATATCTTAACTCACTAAACAATCACAAAATATACATAAAGTTAGGTCATTATTATAAACAGCTCCAGAGCATGAAAGTTGGGTACTAGATAATCGTTTTTTTTGTTTGGGATCTTTGTTTTGAAGGGCTACATGCCACTCATAAGAACATAAGATATGCCAACCTAGGTCAGACCAAGGTCCATAAAGCCCAGTATCCTGTTTCCAACAGTGGCCAATCTAGGTCATACGTACCTAGCAGTTTCCCCAAAAGACACAGGTTCCGCAAATGCTTATACTGGGTCAAGCATTGATATCCTGGGTCCCTTCTTAATAATGGTTTATGGGCCTTTCCTCCAGGAACTTGTCCAAACCTTTTTTAAATCCAGCTACATTAACAGCCTTTACTACATCCTGGGAGTGGTGCCAAAGGACTGGAGAGAGGCTCATGTGGTGCCTTTACACAAAAGCGGAAGTAAGGATGTGGTTGAAAACTACAGGCCGGTTAGTTTAACTTCGGTGGTGAGTAAATTATTGGAAACGCTGCTGAAAGAGAAAATAGTGAGGCTTCTGGAGTCCAGCTGATTACAGGATCCGAGGCAGCATGGATTCACCAGAGGCAGGTCTTGTCAGACAAATCTGATTGATTTCTTTGACTGGATGACCAGGAAGTTGGACCGAGCGAGAGCTCTAGATGTGGTGTATTTAGATTTCAGTAAAGCCTTTGACACTGTTCCTCACAGGCGACTTATAAACAAACTGAGCACCCTAGGGATGGACCCTAAAGTTACTGCTTGGGTTAGAAATTGATGGGTGGGAGGCGACAAAGAGTACAAGTAAATGGAGCTCACTCTGAGGAGAAGGATGTTACCAGTGGTGTGCCCCAGGGATCTGTCCTTGGTCCGATTCTTTTTAACATCTTTGTTAGTGATAGAGCGGAAGGGCTGTCGGGTAAGGTTTGCCTCTTTGCAGATGATACCAAAATCTGCAATAGAGTAGACACCCAGGAAGGTGTAGATAACATGAGGAGGGATCTAGCTAAGCTTGAAGAATGGTCTAGAATTTGGCAGCTCGGATTTAATGTTAAAAAATGTAAGGTCATGCATTTGGGCTGCAGCAATCCAAGGGAGCAATACAGTATAGGAGGTGAAGTACTTTTGTCCACTAAAGAAGAGCGGAACCTGGGCGTTGTTGTGTCTGATGATCTTAAAGTAGCTAAACAGGTAGAAAAGGCGACAGCAAAAGCTAGAAGGATGCTTGGGTGCATACGGAGAGGAATGGCTAGCAGAAAAAAGGAGGTGATAATGCCTCTGTATAAGTCTTTGGTGCGACCTCATTTGGAGTATAGTGTGCAATTCTGGAGACCGCACCTTCAAAAGGATGTGAACAGGATAGAGTCGGTGCAGAGGGTGGCTACTAAAATGATTAGTTGGCTTCATTATAAAGCATATGAGGACAGACTTAAGGATCTTAATATGGACACCTTAGAGGAAAGGCGGGATAGAGGTGATATGATTGAGATGTTTAAATACCTCTGTGGCATAAATGTTCAGGGAGAGAGCCTCTTTCAATTGAAAGCAAGTTCTGCTATGAGGGGACATGGGATGAGGGTGAAGGGAGATAGATTCAGGAGTGATATGCGGAAATATTTCTTTACGGAAAGAGTAGTGGATCCATGGAATAGTCTCCCAGTGGAGGTGGTAGAGATGAGGACAGTAACTGAATTCAAAAAAGCATGGGACCAACACAGAGGATCTCTAAAGGTAAAAAGTGGACTGTTGTAGTTGTTGATATGGAAGGACAGACTAGATAGGCCATATGGTCTTTTTCTGTCATCATGTTTCTATGTTTCTATGTTTCTATCCTCCAGTAACAAATTCCAGAGTTTGATTACAAGTTGAGTGAAAAAATATTTTCTTTTATTAGTCTTAAATAGTTTACTCTGTAGCTTCATTGTATGTCCCCTAGTCTTTCTATATTCTGATAACGTAAACAATCAATCTACGTTTACCTGTTCCACTCCGTTCATTAATTTATAGACTTCTATCATATCTCCCCTCAGCCGTCTCTTTTCCAGGTTAAAGAGCCCTAACCTTTTTAGCCTTTCTTCATAGGAGTATCCTTCCATCCCCTTTACCATTTTGGTGGCTCTTCTCTGAACCTTTTCTAATAACGCTATATCCTTTTTAAGATACGGCGACCAGAATTGCACACAATATTCAAGGTGCGGTCTCACCATGGAACAGTATAGAGGCATTATAATATCTTTTGTTTTATTTTCCATTCCTTTCCTTATGATACCTAGCATTCTATTTGCTCTCTTGGCCGCCGCTGCACACTGGGCCGAGGGTTTTAACATGTTATCCACAATGACGCCTAAATCTTTTTCCTGGGTGGTAGTTCCTAATGTGGAACCTTGCATTGTGTAACCATAGTTTGGGTTGTTCTTCCCTAGGTGCATAACTTTGCACTTGCCCACATTAAATTTCATCTGCCATTTTGATGCCCAGTCTTCCAATTTATCAAGATCCTCTTGCAATTTTCCACAATCCTCTTGGGTTTTAACAACTTTAAATAGTTTTGTGTCATCTGCAGATCTGATAACCTCACTCGTTATTCCACTTTCCAGGTCATTTATGAATATGTCAAAAAGCAGCGGACCCAGCACAGATCCCTGGGGTACACCACTATTCACCTTTCTCCATTGGGAAAATTGGCCATTTAGCCCAACCCTCTGCTTTCTATCTTTTAACCAGTTCCTGATCCACAATAGTACACTGCCTCCTATCCCATGACTCTTTAGTTTTGCCAAAAGTCTCTGATAAGGGACCTTGTCAAAGGCTTTCTGAAAGTCTAGATACACTATATCAACCGACTCACCTTTGTCCACCTGTTTATTCACACCTTCAAAAAAACATAACAGATTAGTAAGACAAGATCTTCCTTGTCTAAAGCCATGCTGGCTGTCTCCCATTAGGCCATGACAATCTACATGCTGAGTAATTTTATTCTTTATGATGGTTTCTACCATTTTTCCTGGTACTGATGTGAGGCTCACCGGTCTGTAGTTTCCCGGATCACCCCTGGAACCCTTTTTAAAAATTGGTGTTACATTGGTGATCCTCCAATCTTCAGGTATTAGAGATGATTTTAATGATAGTTTACAGATTACTAATAGCAGGTCTGCAATCTCATATTTCAGTTCTTTCAACACCCCTGGATGTATACCATCCAGCCCAGGTGATTTGCTGCTCTTCAGTTTATCTAATAGTTGTAAGACATCTTCCCGATGTATCTATATTTACTTCAATTCTTCCGCACCTTTAAATACCACTTCAGTCATGGGTAACATCCCTACATCTTCCTCAGTAAAGACCGAAGAAAAGAATTCATTCAGTCTCTCCGCTATCGCCTTGTCGCCTCTTAGTGCCCCTTTAACTCCTCTATCATCTAATAGACCAACTGACTCTCTCACAGGTTTTTTGCTACGAATGTACTTGAAAAAAATCTTTATTTCGCGTTTTTGCTTCCGCAGCAAGCTTCTTCTCAAATTCTCCCTTTGCCTGCTTTATCAATGCCTTGCATATGACCTGCCAGTGCTTGTGCTGTTTCCAGGTTTTGTCGTTTGGCTCTTTTTTCCATTTCCTGAAAGATGCTTTTTTGGCAACTACAGCCTCTGTGACCTCACCTTTATACCATGCTGGCAGTTTTTTGGACTTCCTTCCACTTTTCTTAAAGCATGGAATACAGCTGGTCTGGGCTTCCAAGATAATATTTTTCAACAACACCCAAGCTTGATGTAAGTCTTTAACCTTTGCAACTGCTCCTTTTAGTTTTTTCTTAACTATATTTCTCATTTTATCATAGTCTCCCTTTCAAAAGTTAAAAGGTAGTACTGTGGATTTCCTTACTATCCCTCCTCCACTAATTAAATCAAAGGCGATCATGCTATGATCACTATTGCCAAGTGGACCCAACACCCTTATCTCTTGCACTAGATCTGGTGTTCCACTAAGAACTAGGTCTAAAATGGCTTCCCCTCTGGTCAGTTCATGAACCAGCTGCTCCAAGAAGCAGTCATTTATTTTATCTGGGAACTTTATCTCCCTAGCATGTCCTGCCGTGACACTGACCCAGTCGATACTGGGGTAATTGAAATCACCCATTATTATTACCGCGCTGTAACTTTTGTTAGCTTCCTTGATTTCTTTGAGCATTTCATCATCCATTTGTTCATTCTGGCCAGGCGGTCGATAGTACACCCCCACTGCCATTGTCTTCCCCTTTTTACATGGAATTTCAATCCATAGAGATTCTACAGCAAATTTTGTTTCCTGCAATATTTTAATCCTTTCTGACTCAATGCCCTCTCTAACATAGAGCGCAACCCCTCCACCAATTTGATCAGCTCTATCATTACGATATAGTTTGTAACCAGGTATCACAGTGTCCCACTGGTTGTCCTCCTTCCACCATGTCTCTGATATTCCAATCATATCTAACCTTTCATTTAGTGCTATATATTCTAACTCTCCCATCTTATTTTTTAGACTTCTAGCATTTGCATACAAGCATTTTAGAGACTGTATTTTATTCATATTAATTTGGCTATTGGTAGACATGGGTAATTTGGGATCTTTAATCTCTGTCTGCTCCATACTCGAGGGCATTTGGGCTACTTTACTCTTTTTTGGAACCTCTCTGCTTTTGGTAGTATCCTTCAAGGATACATTCTTCCGAACCATCCGCTCTTGGGCGACTGTCAGCTTTCCCCTATTATCTAATTTAAAAGCTGCTCTATCTCCTTTTTAAAGGTTAATGCCAGCAGCCTGGTTCCATCCTGGTTAAGGTGAAGCCCATCCCTTCGTAAGAGCCCCTCCTTTCCCCAGAATGTTCCCCAGTTCCTAACAGATCCTAACCCCTCATCTCTGCACCATTGTCTCATCCGCGAATTGAGACTCTGGAGCTCTGCCTGCCTTTTGGGCCCTGCACGTGGAACGGGAAGCATTTTGGAGAACGCTATCCTGGAAGTTCTGGATTTCAACTTCCTACCTAAAAGCCTAAATTTAGCCTCCAGAACCTCCCTACCACATTTTCCTATGTCATTGGTACCGACATGTACCAAGACAGCAGACTCCTCCCCAGCACTATCTAAGACCTTATCTAGGTGGCGCGTGAGGTCCGCTACCTTCGCACCAGGCAGGCATGTTACCAGGCGATCCTCACGTCCACCAGCCACACAGCTATCTACATGCCTAATGATCAAATCACCAACTATAACGGCTGTCCTAACCCTTCCCTTATGGACACATGGCCCTGGAGAAATCTCCTCGGTGCAAGAGGGTTTTACATCACCTGTAGGACAGGTCCTAGTTACAGGATCACTTCCTGCCACACCACGAGTAACAAAGTTTCCTATTTACTTTTTTAAACATTGACACAATTCAAAGCGCCAAAGAATGTGCAAACATCACCAAGGGAAACACAAACATGTAAAAGAAGCAAAACTTAGCTTTCAGATGCAAAAATCCATGGCTCAAAGGTTTTTGAAAAATAGTCGTAGATCCAATTACACCAGGCTTTTCAAAGTCAGGGCTATATTCAATGGATATCACGGTATAAGTCCAACTGTGGCATGTGCACAGGTAAACCAGCTCTTAAATGACAACAAAGATGACATCACTGCCAATGGGAATACTACAATCAAGCCCACTAATTATCAGATGATACTTGAATGATAATCAAATGATAAAATCAAATGAGGTGGTAATCAAATGACAATCAAATGAGGCTCCACCAGTCAGTTTCCAAATTGAGGCCAGCAGGCTGTACTGTCTTTAAAGTGTATATTGCCCACGTGGATCAGGGGGGATAAAATCAATAGCTCGTCATGTAAGCTGTTTGAAACTATGTTGCTTAACATCATTCACATCTGAAGATTAGCGTTCTCATCTTGCCTATCATGCTGGTACATAGATCGTCTGAGGTGAGGTGTCAAACTTCATATCAGATTATCCTTTTTGATCACTGCTGTATCTTTACACCGGCTGGAAGCTGACATAAGCATCAAGCATTTAAAGAGGAGTGAAAAATTGCACTAAGTTGTGGCTCAGTTTTTTAAATCGAGAACAATTAAAAATTAATTATTTTGCACGTGATGAGCATGCCCGCTGTACTATGCTTTAGTGCATTGGTTTTGCTTGCGATTTTCCTATGCTAGCTTGCTTTCTGCATTGGGGAGCAAGACTGGCATGAGAAAATATCTAGCCAAATGCTGTGTCAGAGTACAACTTTTTGCACTGAATATTGGATTTGCACATCTCTCACCGCTAAATCAGAGATGTCTTGAAACATGGACAATGTCAGATTATACCATCATAGTAGGGAACAACACGTTGCTTCTGATGTAGAATGCCAAGGTCATTGTCCTGCCAAGTGAAAGCAGTTTGGAGCCACTGAGATATATTTCTCCTGAATTATGATAATTGATTTTAATTGTAAATTAATGTAATCCAATGTAAATGAATTAAAATGTAATATAAATAAAAAATAAAGTTTATTTATTTATTTATTTATTTATTTATTACAGGCTCTTATATACCGCTCTATTCAGCATCAGCGTGGTTCACAATATAACAACAGACCAGAACAACAAACTGTTTGGTTTTACAGAGAACAAGGTCAGAGAACTTGGATAAAACATGGGACGTCATTACTGCAACTATTTACATGAGTATTTACAAGTATACACAACAGGATTTGTTATTAGTTATAGGGTAAGGATCGAGATTGGTTTATCTGGGGAAGAGAGGAAGTTGGTGGCCTCCCATGGTTAGGATAGTGGCTGTGAGGGCTGATGAATTGGCAGTGCGCGGGTTAAAAAAAAACAGTTGAATCAGGGGATAGGGGAAGGCTGCGCTGATCGAGAAATTGAAGGGGAGGTCACTCTTAAGAGCAGTTATGCTGGAGGCAGCATATCTTTCAGAATAAAAAAATCCTTTTCCACAGTTTCAGGGACCGATGGGGGGGGAGGGTGTTTCTTGGTGCCACAGGTTGGCACGGGTTGTAAGGAGATGAATACAAGTAGGATTGGGTGGGTCTGTGTTGATTGGGGCTGTTCCCAATCCTGGTCTGGAAGAGCCATAGGTCAGGGGGTAGTCATGATCAGCATGGTTGACCTCCAAAAAGGGGGGGGGGGGATCTGGTGATTGCTGAACATGAAAGGGGAGTGCCCCAATGTGTGGCAGGGTACTGCTGGAGGTCTCAAGCCTGTACAAATGTGCATCAGGGAAACTTGATTGCTAGAAATGACTGTGTTAGGAGGTGGAACTGGCCTTAAAGGGTCCAGAGCTCCTTTAAATATTTGAAAATGGCACACATTTTAAAATGTTAAGATTATAAGTTTAAAGGGTTCAAAGGGTCTGAGTAGAGTTTGGGAAGCCCTAAACATGAATTTTAAAAATTGTAAATGTTTGTTTCCACTGTGATTAGCAGTGTTAGCACAGAATGTGTTAAGGGATGTGGCCTAAGTAAAGAAACAGCTGAAAATAAAACAGTTAATTTTAAAGTTTTTGAAGGCACTGGGAGTAAGAAACAGGGCTAGAAAGACCTAAAAAGTGATTTTTAGAATTTAGAAATGCTTGTTTTAGCCGTGATTAGCTACAGTAATGAAGGGGTGAACCTTGGAGGTGTGACCTGAAATTAAAAACTTAAATTTTAACATTTTAAAAATTATAAATCGTCAATGTATATGACAGTCATTGATTTGATTAAACTGGTTTTTGTAAACTTTCAAGCCTGTTTAAAGCTGTGTTTTACATTATTTTTAAAAGTAGAACGTGTTTTTAAAGTTATAAAAATGTTTTTAAAAGTTATGCTGAAGTTTTGAACATACAAAATTGTGATAACATCTCTTAAAAATGTTATATTAAAGTGAAAAAACAACTTTATATATGATCAAGTACCTGAATGTTGAGGGGAGAGGGGAGTAATCCAGAAAAGAAACAGTTCAGCAATGAGACACAGCTGAGAGGAACTGCAGCATGACACAGTTACAGGACAAGCCTTCTTTAAGACTTAAAGAAACAGTATGTAATATCTTCAAATGACAGCTACAGGAAAGTTATATAGGAACATTTTTTTGAAGGAGGGAAATTAAATTATTATTAAGAGAGACCTGGGATTATATGCTGACATCAGCAGTGGCAAGGATGCCGATGGAATGTAAGTTAGAATGTAAGTGATGAGGGGAACTGGGTGGCAGTTGGAGCTTGGATGCAAATTTGTGTGGCTGCTCGTTGGTGTAGCTGGTAAGTTTGAATGATTTTCTCAAAGTTTTGGATGTTTGAATGACACTGAAAGTATTTGGGAAGGAGTGTGAAGGAGGAGTGATTTTAAGATTGTTTCCTGCGTTTTGTTCTCAGTTGAGCTGAGAGTTCAGTTTAAAGAGCGAGTGAAGAAGCAAAAGAGAAGAGGGAGAATTGAAAGTAGAAGTTTCAGAAAATTCAGAGATTAGAGAATGAAAGATGTAAAGTTTTGTTTTGTTTTGTTTTTTACCAAGTTTAGGCACTTGGGGAAATAGGAGTTAGAGACTTAAAGCTAGTCTGTGCTAATACGAGTATATGGTAGGAATACTGAAGGGTAAGAACTATGGTTTCTAAAATTGTAGAAAGGCTAAAAAATTATATTTTCTGAGTAGTTAGAGCGGAGTTACAGAAATATATACCAGGGGATTGAGAAAGAGAGAGAGAGAAGTAAATGAAAAGTGGCTTTCATTCAGAGAAGTGACTGATATTGCATTTTATTGATGAGTAACCCATTTGGAATATTATTGATCCCCAAGACTTCAGAACAGTGGCCCAAGCACTCATCATGCCACATTTTGACTACTGCAACGCCATCCTACAAGGTTTACCTAAAAAAACCCTAAACATATTACAAATGGCACAAAATGTAGCTGCCAGGGTCATAATGAAGAAAAATCTAAGTGACCACATCACACCAGTACTAATTCAATTACACTGGCTACCCATAACAGCTCGCACAAAATACAAAATACTAACAACCACCTTCAAACTCATCCACAACTTAGCACCTTCCTTCCTCAACAACCTAGTAAGATTGCAACCTCCTACCCGAAACAGAAGAACCCACAATTCCAACATCCTTCACACTCCAACAGATATAAGATCTGCCAAAGCTAACACCAGCCACAGGGCTTTCTCATATGCGGCGCCAACACTGTGGAACCAACTCCCACCAGAACTACGAGCTAGCAATGACCTTCTAGACTTCAGAAAGAAACTCAAAACGCACATTTTCCAATCACATTTCAAACTGAACTAAACCCACAGATGGAGCAGCCCCTGACCACTGTGTCCAAGAAGATTATCCTGTATATATGTATTTATGTATATATGTAAATGAACTCCCCCATAGCTAAGAAGTGTTAACTCTGTATGATGTGCTTTTCTGACAATCTGTATGTAAACAAAATTTGTACCTGCCTTGATTCGGCAGTTTCACAATAGTAATCCTACCCGCTTCTGATCGCTGGAAGGAGCGGGCTACAAATGCTTGCTAAATAAAAAAATAAAATAAATAAAAAAATAAGTATGAGAGTAAGCTGTAAGCAGGAGAGTGAGTGTGTGAATTGTGAGGGTGAGAATTGAAGAGGTTTAAGTTTTTACTGAAAGCTTGCCAATATATAGGTTTTTTTTCAATGTATAATTGTTTTTTCCCTAGAATAGAGAGGCAAGACAGATTTTTTCACCTTACAGCTTAGAGTTAGGTCTAGTGTAGGAAACATCAGCAGTGCTGAAGACCTGCAGCTCCAGAAGAAGACTGATGATGTATGCAGACCAGAGGAAACAGAGTCAGAAAAACATCGGGTACCAACGCTGGAAGAATTTCTGAGCTCAAATTTTCTTTCAGAGTCTGGTAAAGACAGTTGTGACTGACAGAGAGGAAAATCTTTATTAGGAAAAGATTGACTGTGTATCCACTTCATTGGCGGGAACATTGTTTTCTTAAGATTTTTTTTTCTAATTGTAACAATTTTATTCACAATTTGCAACAAATGAAATACTTACCTGATTTTAAGATATTCAGTTAAGAATAACATTTCTTTTCTTCCTCCTAAACTTCTCTAAAGCCTAATATCCTTTAGTTGCATTTATTATATTGCCTGTTATTCTATTATCTCTTAAGGAGGGGTATTCCAGCAGGATTTAGATTTAATTCTCCTGCCATGTTCTGAGCAGACCTATAATTTTAAAAACCACCTCGGCCAACTGTATCACAACTAATACAAGGGAAATAATAATTACACCATCTCCAGAAACATTCTATATCAACAAAATGGAATTAAAAACATGGGAGGGGGGTTATTCAATATTGGGGGTTAGCACTGAAAACTAACCCGTATATTCCATGCCGGGGCCATATCCAGCCACCTGCACTGAATATCCAGGTCACTGCAGACCCCAAAAGATAACCGGACAGCAGCTATATTAAGCTGCTGTCCAATTAGCCTCTATGGGCAAAGTCAGGCCAGTCTTTGTCGCACCTTAATTTACCTGTGGATCGCTAACCAAACAGTGGCTTAATACCGCCATTGCCCGGTTAGCGACAGGTGCCACCTCTGCTCCACCCTTGAACACCCCAATTCTAACTACATAGAATCGGTTCATGCAGCAGTAGCACCTGTGGAAATCCAGCAGCACTGACCATGTTAGTGCTGCTGAATATTCCTCTTAGTGGCATTCACACGGCTTACAGATCTGCAAACTATGTAAATGCCTTTGAATCTGCCTAGCCTGTTTTGTTATTTTGTATTTTCCCTGTGCAATGTTGTGCCTATGAGTCAGTGATGGTCCTAGCGGCCCAAAAGCTTCTGGATTTTCTTGACAGTGTGACTGGAATTAGATTGTCAGATATTTCTTCCAAGGCAATGGAGGGTTAAGTGACTCGCCCAAGGCCACAAGGAGTGCTAGTGGGAATCAAACCCTGGTCTTTTGGTTACTAAATCTGTGCTCTAACCACTAGGCTTCTCCTCCCCTGTATTACAATATGTTTTATTTAGAATGTTCTTATTGCAAACCACTTAAAGGTTTATACCAGGTAGCGATATGTGAATGTTTTTAACTAACTAACTAACTGGATAGATGATTGGAATTAAAGAAACATATGGACTTTGTCAGACGGCTGCCTAGGGTGAGAACTTACACAATCTTGACGATGCATATATTCATATGATTCTTGCAAGGTATTGTGGGTATTGTAGTTCATTCACTCCCAAACACAGCTGATGACAATAATTTGAGTTGTGAAACCAAGTGGTAAGGTCAATAAAATACTTCTTTTATTGATGGGGTTTAATTCACCCAGCACATGTATGCTTGATAGCCATATAAATGAGGTTACTTGCTTGCAGTGTTTAAATGGATAACAAAAAGTCACAAAGTAAACCAGAAAACAACCTTCAGCTTGTCAGGCAATTAGCTAAGGATACTGTTAGTTTTATGTAAACCGCGCTGATCGCAAATAGTGCGGTATATAAGAAATGTAAATAAATAAATAAATAAATAAATAAATAAAATAAATAATTACCAAATACAAAGGCATAAAGAAAAGAATAAACTTTGCTGGTTAGGTTAACTTCTGCTTATTTTCCACGCAGATCTCAGCAGTGATTCTCCCTTGCTCACACACACAATCAGGTGCAGCTTTAATTACTATAAATTGACCAGATGTAAGCCTTTAGCTGGCTGGCTGCTACTGTGTGAACCCAAATCCTGCTTTAAGAGCTGTTTGCAGTGGAAATAAAGAACAAAGTTAGGTTTCTTTGTGATGGCTGATGTGTTTGCTCACAGAAAGCTAGCAATAGCATTTAGATAGAGAACAGTCCATGTAAACTGTACTTTCATCTGCTGTATCTCCCCCTTCATCAATCAGCATAGGGTCACTATCATACATTGGCACAGACGAGTCTTTCATTAAGGCACTATCATGAGAATGCTTATTCCCTTGCTGCCATTCTCTATTATAGATAGGGTCTGGATCAGTGTTCATACCTGAGCCTCTCCTGCCATCATAATTCCTCTCTGTATAGCCGGGCCAGTATGTAATCCAATTCTGATGTCCAGCCTTCCAATCTTGATCCCTGGACACTGGATCTCCTCTCACATACCTTCTGGCCTTGGTCTGAAAGTCCCTTCCACATGCAGTCTTCTCTCTTCTAGGTAGCCACTGGTGATTCCTATCTCTGCCACTCCATTCCTCTGGCTGAATCCAGTCCAATGGACTCTGCTGGCATTTGGAATACCTCCCAGTATGGGTACTGCCTTGGACTCTCCCAGACCATCCAATGGGCTTTCTTCTCTTCCTTCCAGAGAGTTTCCTTCTTTCTCTATCCGCTTGGCTTGGCTTCTGTTTCTCCAGGTGATACTGGTGCTTGAGCTTGTAGCCGTTGCTGCATCTGTGTCCGAAGCTCTTTCTGTAGCTTTTGCTGAAACTGTTCTTGAAGCTGTTATCTGAAGAATAAACTCTATTCTTATTCTTTCCTAATGTGTGCTCCTCCCTAACACAGCGCACCTGTGTTGAATCAGGCCCTGCCCTTTGAGATGAGTGCTTAGGGATTACCTCATAGCTCTCTTGATTGCACACACATTTTCTCACTTCAGCCCCTCTCATAGCTGCTGGAAACCTGGTGCATTCTGGGACTGGTAGTCTTTTATGTGAAAACTCTGTTTTCTAACTTCTACCAGAACTGACAGGTTGCTTGTTCAGAGTCACATCATCTTTTCTATAGCTCCTACCTGAGCTATGATAAGCTTCCTTATCACAACTTACATGGATCAAATGGTGGGTTTTTGGAACTTCTGATATAAGACATAGTGCCTGTGCTGATGATCTTTTTTATTAAGTAGTTGATATCAATATTGAGATTTAGAGACTAAAAATTGTATATTTGATAAGGAGAGTTGTGGTCTCCACTGGGGATGACAGAGCGCTATCTCCTGTACACTCTCCAACTACCTTTTTGGGTGAACAAGTATTTTCAGGCAGCAGGCATAGACTAGGAAAGGACTGAAGATGTGCAGCCATTGCAGCAGTCGGGCATGCATGACTAAGGTCTCTGAAATGCCTCAGATATGCCCCCACCACACCCCTATACAGGATAGATGTCCCCTCTCAAGGACTTCTTTGGAGATGTCTCGATAATTTGGACATCCGATATCCATTTTTAGTCAACCATATCACAATTGTTGTTGTTGTTGTTAAGTGCCATTGAGACGGTGTTGATTCCTGGCGATCCTCTGGATAGTTGACCTAACTTTGTTCAGTCTTCAGCCAAGCAGCTCATTGTTGCTAGAGTGGTATCCATAGCTGCTGTTATTGTATTGATCCATCTCATTGCCAGCCTTCCTTTTTTAAGGAGATCTTCTGTGACTTTCTCCAATCACAGGTCTGCAAAAATTTTTTTTACGACAGCTGTTTTGGTTATTCCACATAATCTTTATGTTTTTTGGTGCGCTGAATCCGGAAATGACCTCCATTTTGTCATAGGACATCACGTTTCCTGACAATTTAGGTAACTATGTTAAATAAGGCAATACCTCAAAATAAATGGAAATAGACTTATAAAATTAAAGTTTTATTACAATATTTTCATGAAAATCCTTTTTTGAACTGAAATGAGCTCACCTACATACACTAAACTCGATTATTCTTCCTTGTGAGGCTCCTCTTGGTGCATTTATGCTTGTGAGTAGCATCTGGAATGTCTCTCTGAAGCATCCAACAGTAGTCTGCCATCATTGTAATGCTCCATTTTCCCTGGTATCTCCTTTCCATCTCTTTAATGTCTTGGTGAAATCATTCACCTTGTTCCTCACTCACAGCTCCCAAATTTTCAGGAAAGTAGTCAAGGTGGGACTGGAGGAAATGCACTTTCAAACTCATCAGGCAACCTAAAGTTTAAAATGCTTTCAGCATTCGTCCGATGATCTTTTTGTAGTGAGGATCTTTGTTATTGTCTAAAAATTTCTGTACGATTTCTTTAAATGCAATCCACCTTCTTTTTGAGGATCCGTCATGGTATTGACAAACTCTTGATCAACTATAAGCCTTCTAATGTCTGGTCTGACGAACACACCTTCCTTCAATTTTGCCTCCGATAGGCCTGGAAACTTGGTGACCAAGTATTTGAAGCATTCTCCATCTCTTCGAAGTGATTTTACGAATTGCTTCATCAATCCCAATTTTATGTGGAGAGGTGGTAGAAGAACTTTATGGGAAGGTACCAAAGTTTCTCGGAGGACATTTTTTTCACCGACCGTTAGCACCCTCGGCTGCCAACTCTTCTTGGTCCAGTGATTTTGTCAGTCTCGACTGTCCCATAGACACAGAAAACAAGGATATTTGGTATACCCCACTTGTTGCCCGAGCAGCATGCACAAGACCTTCAAGTCCCCACACACTTGCCAACCATGGTCTTCATATTTAAGTTTACAAAGAACCAATTCAAAGTTCTCATAGGTTTCCTTCAAGTGTACAGATTGACTTACAGGTATGGAAGCATAAAAACCGTTGTGGAGTAAAACTGCTTTGAGACTTCTTTTTGAAGAATCTATAAAAAGACGCCATTGCTCTGAATCATATTGGATTTTAAATTGAACCATCAGACCTTTGACATCGATGCAATAAACCAACTTGTCTTCCTGGGCGAAGTAAGGAACCAACATGGTTCACGATGTCTGAACCATGAAGATGACACTCCTGGCAACAATAAATTCCTGCTTTTCAGCCTTGATCCGAGTAACTCAGCGGCATCTTTGGGAAGATTCAAGTTTCTTACCAAATCATTCATCTCCTCCTGAGAAAACAATTTTGGTCTTGTATCATCTTCAAAGTCAGAACTTGATTTGTCATCTGGTTCAGGTATGACTTCACCTTCATCGGAGCTAGGTATCTCTTTCAAGGTAGCAGGGGGCTTGGGTACTGGTATATCTGTGCCATGGGGGATGGGACAAATTGCCGAGTGAAGACTGAGGTATGAAATGGAACGGTTCCATTTGGAATTAAACCCTTTCACATCGTATGATCAAAAGTAACAGTCGTCACTATGGTTCTTTTGCTCTCGCCATACCATAGGAATCCCATAATGGAAAGATTTTTAGTGCTATATTTTTTTTTACATAACTCAGACAACCCCTTTAAGGGTTTTTTTGGCATTTAATATCTTAAATGCACTTATGTGAATTAATTAATAGTAATTTGAATTAATTAATAGTAATTTGAAAAAAATTGATAAATTTGAAGACAATTTTGCATGTTGTGGCAAATAATGACGTCTAGGAGTTTTTTCAATATTTTATTTGTTTTCAGCACACCAAAATACATGGAAATTAGATGAAAATAATCAAACAGCTTTTTAGTTGCAGACCTGTGTAATCTCTCTCTCTGCATGATGTGTCCAAAGTATGAAAGTTGAAGTCTTGTCATCTGAGCTTCTAAGGAAAGCTTAGGTTTGATCTCTTTTAGTACTGACTGGTTTGTTCTTCAGGCAGTCCATGATATGCACAATACTCATTGCCAGGACCATAATTCAAAGGCATCCATTTTCTTCCTGTCTATCTTTTTCACTGTCCAACTTTCACATTCATATGACATTATTGAAAATACCATGGCCTGAACAAGTCAACTCTTTGTATGGGAGAGAGACTTCTCTGCTCTTGAGAATCTTATCTAGGTCCTTCATAGTGTCACGGGGTAGAGCAGGAATTACCTATGGAAACAGAAAGGGCAGGGCTAGGTAGATCTGATGCTGACAGATCCAAGCACATGCTGCAGGGTTGCTATAAGCAACCATGGAAAACAAAGGTAACCAGAGGTAGAACGTGCTCCTGCAAAGGATTACCTCATCCTCAATCAGTTAATGAAAGGCAGCTGAGAGCAGGGCAAGGTCAACAGAATGCAGGTAGTGACGCAGTTAAAATGCATACAGAGTCACTTACCGGCAGAACTAAGCAGGATTTCTCAGAGAGCAGAACTAAGCAGGATTTCTCAGAGAGCAGAACTAAGCAAGATTTCTCAGAGAGAGGAGCTAACTGGGATTTCTCAGAGAAGAGAGACATTAAGGATACTACAACAGCTGGGGCAGAAAAGGAGAATACTTCTCACTGGAGTTTGAATAAAGTTCCTAAGGAAAGAATATCCAAGGGCAATTGCAGGTTGCTAGGAAGCACGGAGCAAGAGGCCAGTGAAAAGAATCACAGAGGAATTCAATCCAGCAGGAAAGAGAAACCCTTGAGAGACGGTCCTTCGGCTAACAGGTACCCAGAAAACAGTAAGGGGTTTAGAAGGGACACTTACCTGTTTAAGAACCAGCCAGTGGCTAGAGGCAGTAAGAAGCCTGCTTTTAGAAGTATCAACGCTGACTTTCCATGCTGTAAAAGCTCGAGAGAAATCCTCCCTGAGGACTGGCTGAAAGCCTGTAATAGAGAGGGCCTTAGAAGCATAAGTTTCCCCTATACACAACTAGGAAGGTTGGGTCCCCTAGGGGCAGACTGTGAGAAATACGGTAACTTCCCATCCTACCTTGGTGAAGGGGGGAAGGGAAGTCTTGCAGAAGACGGAAGCTTGCACAGCCAAGAAAGGAGACACAGCTGTTCAGAGAGTAGCAACCAGGGAAGCTACGAGGCAATGGACTTTGAATTAGCTGAAGATAATACAGAGGTATCTCATATGGAATGTGCTTTGACCCTGGCTAATGATGTGTCTTCCTTATGCTAAGCTGTGCTAAGAAGATAACCTTTTAAAGAAAAAGGATTTCTGAAAACTACCTGTATAAATTTAGTAGCTGTTATATTTTGAGTTAAGCTGAAATGAAGCGCTTTTGGTTCCAGTAGTATTTTTATTTGTACCAGAAAACATGGTCTGTTTCTGTTAATTTCTCACGTGCAAGAATCCACCCGGAAAGGGATAATAAAAATACCTCTTACTAAAAAAAGCCTAGCTGCTCGTCACAACTACAACCTTTAGAACGGCTAGTGGGAGATAATTCCCAGGGGGCCTTAAAAGAGCCCCAGCTACATTAAAGAAGAGGCCCCACTGAAAGTCCCCTAGGCTGCCTCCTAGCGGGGTAAGTAGGTGGGTGACAAATGGCGCAGTCTTGAGGATTTTTGCCTGAGGATTATTAAAGAAGCACTGCAAAAACTACTAGGCTGCCGGAAGCACTGTATCCAGACTGTGGAGCACCACAAGAGAAGATTCTCCGTGCCAGACGCTGCGAAGACCAGCTGACTTTCTCACAGGCTGAACCCTGCCAGGAGCCTCAGGTAAAGGGTACCTGGGCATAACCGGGGCAGGACAAAAAGTGAGAAAGAGGGTGCTGGTAGGCGGTGGAAAGTTTGGCAGAGGGGAGAAAGAAAAGGGTTGTGGTATCGCCCTTGTTTTTTTTTTTCTCTTCTTTTCTCCACAGGGACGTCTGTAGCAGGAATGGATCCACAAGACGTCGCGGCATGGATGCAGAAGCAGTGGGACAAGCAGATGGACTTGATCCGGTATCTGCAAGACCAAACTACTGCCAATATGAGGGAGCAACAGAAACCTCTAATGGACACCTTGGAGGCATTACTGAAAAGGCCAGTGGAAGCCAGAGCGGACATCTCCATGTTTCAAGGAATAGGACTGAACCATCAAGGTGCCCTGTCGTTAGGACAGTTAGAACCACATGATGATGTAGATGACTACATTGACGCCTTTGAGCGGATAGCCGCAGTGTTAAAATGGCCGGAAGAGCAATGGGCAACCAGGTTTGCCATATCTTTATCTGGTGAAGCTCTTTCTGCATATAAAGCCATGCCAGCCACCCTGGCGACTGAGTATGCAGAAATAAAAAAGGCTGTTAAAGATAGGTTAGGGCTGACTCCCATTTACTATCATAAGATGTTTAGGGAGGCAAAAATAAAGCCTCAGGAGACCCCTAAGGCCCTATCACAGAGGCTAAAAAGTTTGGCCAGAAAATGGTTGGTTCCGGAGAGAGCTACTCTAGAAACAATCATGGACCAAATTGTATTAGAACAGTTTATGCAAGCTGTCCCCCAGGAGGTTAAAACATTTATTTCACTTCAGCACTGTCAGACCACCGATGAGGCAGCCATCCTTGCTGAAAGGTTCCAAGCAGAGGGGATGACTGACGCCTCGGGGGTAGGGTTATGGCGGGCGGCTGGGATGAAAAGTTTTAATGGAAAACGGTATAAAAGAAATGTTGAAATGTTTGATGTTAATGCTGTGAATACTAATGTTTTGCATAGGCCCAAAGATACATGTTTCACCTGCGGGAAGGCTGGGCACTTCCAGAGGAGCTGTCCTGAGAAAACTGTACTTATGTCAGGAGAGAAGGAGGTGAACCTGGATGGGTTCTTCCTACCCGTTAAGATAGCAGGTAGGAACACACGGGCACTACTTGACTCGGGGGCTGACCAGAGCATGGTTTCGAAGAAGCTCTGGGAGGCTATTTGGGAGCACCGTTCGTCGCCCCCGAGTCAAGCAGAAGGCCGAGTCCGTATTAAGTGTGTGCATGGAGCAGGCTCATATTATCCCCTACACAACCTAGAAGTAGAAGCACTAGGAACAAAACAGCAGTTGTTGATGGCTGTCGTTCCAGGACTACCTAGAGAAGTGGTATTAGGCCGAGATTGGTCACCATTTTTTCACAAAATGGAGAAGGGGTTTCACAAGCTGGATCAAGGAGCTTGTCAACATCAGATAGCTCCTAGAGTAAAAGGATCCGAGGCCTTAGCAGCCAAAATCCCCGGTCCTTTATTCGGGAAGATATCACAGGCTAGAGTGCCCACACAAGTATCTAAGAGGGGGAGTCCCTTAAGAAAGTCCAAGTTTGTGCTTCAGTTCTGCAAGGTATCAAAGCGAGCGAAGAGCCCACAGAGAGCTTCCCCAGAGGCTGCAGGGTATGACCTCTACAGCGCAGAGGAAGCCATAATAGTGAGGGGAGGAAAAGCTTTAGTAGATACTGGCATACAGGTTAAAATGCCGGAAGGCTGTTACGGCCGGATTGCCCCAAGATCAGGCTTGGCAGTGAAGTTTTTCTAGATATAGGGGCAGGGGTTATTGACCCTGATTACAGGGGCTGCATTAAGGTCCTAATATTTAATTTTGGAAAGCAGGACTTTAAAGTTCAGATAGGGGACCGCATTGCTCAACTAATTTGTGAGCGTGTGGGCTTTCCTGCTGTAGAGGAGGTATCAATGTTACCATCCACTACTCGAGGGGACCAAGGGTTCGGGTCTACAGGGCAAAAGGAAGTAAAAATTATGACAGCCTTAGCGGAAGAGGAAAGGGAAGAAGACCTGGGTCCTCAGATTTCCGATTTAAAAGAGCGACCTAAACCTAGGTTAGGGGCAGGGCTTTCCCTGCAGCAGCAGCAGGAATTAGCCCAGGTCTTGGATAGATTTGCTGATGTCCTGACCACCAAGCCCGGAGAAACCCATATTTTGGCCCACGAAATAATTACGGAGCCCGGAAGGGTGATCCGACAGCGCCCTTATCGTATGCCGGAAAGTAAAAAGAAAGAAGTAATAAAGCAGGTGCAGGAGATGGTCACTATGGGAATCATAGAAGAATCGCATAGTCCCTGGTCGAGCCCCATAGTGCTGGTGCCCAAGCCAGATGGGACTCAGCGGTTTTGCATAGACTTTCGGAAAGTAAATGACATTTCCCAATTCGATGCGTACCCGATGCCCCGCATCGATGATTTACTAGACCGTCTAGGACAAGCCAAATATTTAACAACACTTGACCTTACGAAAGGGTATTGGCAAGTTCCATTAACAAAGCAGTCCAAACCCAAAACAGCGTTCAGCACGCCTATAGGGCTTTTTCAATTCAAGCGCATGCCCTTTGGGTTGCATGGCGCCGCTGCCACCTGCCAGCGCCTGGTGGATCAGATATTAAGACCCCACCAGGACTATACATTAGCCTACATGGATGATGTAGTGATATTTAGCACCACTTGGACCCAACACCTGGTGAGAATAGAGGCGGTTTTGAGAGCACTGCGTAAGGCTGGGTTAACACTTAACCCCGCAAAATGCCTATTCGCCAGTGAAGAGGCTAGGTACCTGGGCCATATGGTTGGGAGGGGGGTAGTACGGCCCCTAGCGAGCAAAATTGAATGTGTACGAGACTTCCCCAAGCCAGGAACAAAAAAACAGGTCCGTAGTTTCCTCGGTCTAGTGGGGTACTACAGGAGGTTCATTCCTAAGTTTGCGGAACAAAGTCTTCTCTTCACCGAGATGCTTAGAAAAAATGCCCCAAACACTGTAAGGTGGACCCCTGAAGCTGAGGAAGCCTTCATTACCCTAAAGGACAAGTTATGCAAGGCTCCTGTACTAAGGGGAATTGATTTTAGCCTACCCTTTGTAGTCCAAACGGACGCATCTGAAACAGGGTTGGGGGCAGTCATGTCCCAGGTGTTCGACGGGGAAGAACATCCAGAGACTTACTTAAGCCGCAAGCTATCAAAGGCCGAGAGAAACTACTCGACGATAGAGAGGGAATGCCTCGCGATTAAATGGGCAGTGGAGCCCTTACGCTTTTACCTGACCGGGAGGAAATTCCTGTTAGTAACTGACCATGCCCCCTTAACATGGTTGTCCCAAATGCACAATAGTAATGCCAGATTAACCCGATGGCATCTTGCACTCCAGTCCTTTGACTTCTGGGTACAGCATAGGGCCGGAAGACTTCATGGGAACGCAGATGCCTTATCACAGATTACGTGCTGGCCGGAAGCTACGGCAGCCCGTAATATTTTAAGGGGGGGGATTTGTCACGGGGTAGAGCAGGAATTACCTATGGAAACAGAAAGGGCAGGGCTAGGTAGATCTGAAGCTGACAGATCCAAGCACATGCTGCAGGGTTGCTATAAGCAACCATGGAAAACAAAGGTAACCAGAGGTAGAACGTGCTCCTGCAAAGGATTACCTCATCCTCAATCAGTTAATGAAAGGCAGCTGAGAGCAGGGCAAGGTCAACAGAATGCAGGTAGTGACGCAGTTAAAATGCATACAGAGTCACTTACCGGCAGAACTAAGCAGGATTTCTCAGAGAGCAGAACTAAGCAGGATTTCTCAGAGAGCAGAACTAAGCAGGATTTCTCAGAGAGCAGAACTAACTGGGATTTCTCAGAGAAGAGAGACATTAAGGATACTACAACAGCTGGGGCAGAAAAGGAGAATACTTCTCACTGGAGTTTGAATAAAGTTCCTAAGGAAAGAATATCCAAGGGCAATTGCAGGGTGCTAGGAAGCACGGAGCAAGAGGCCAGTGAAAAGAATCACAGAGGAATTCAATCCAGCAGGAAAGAGAAACCCTTGAGAGACGGTCCTTCGGCTAACAGGTACCCAGAAAACAGTAAGGGGTTTAGAAGGGACACTTACCTGTTTAAGAACCAGCCAGTGGCTAGAGGCAGTAAGAAGCCTGCTTTTAGAAGTATCAACGCTGACTTTCCATGCTGTAAAAGCTCGAGAGAAATCCTCCCTGAGGACTGGCTGAAAGCCTGTAATAGAGAGGGCCTTAGAAGCATAAGTTTTCCCTATACACAACTAGGAAGGTTGGGTCCCCTAGGGGCAGACTGTGAGAAATACGGTAACTTCCCATCCTACCTTGGTGAAGGGGGGAAGGGAAGTCTTGCAGAAGACGGAAGCTTGCACAGCCAAGAAAGGAGACACAGCTGTTCAGAGAGTAGCAACCAGGGAAGCTACGAGGCAATGGACTTTGAATTAGCTGAAGATAATACAGAGGTATCTCATATGGAATGTGCTTTGACCCTGGCTAATGATGTGTCTTCCTTATGCTAAGCTGTGCTAAGAAGATAACCTTTTAAAGAAAAAGGATTTCTGAAAACTACCTGTATAAATTTAGTAGCTGTTATATTTTGAGTTAAGCTGAAATGAAGCGCTTTTGGTTCCAGTAGTATTTTTATTTGTACCAGAAAACATGGTCTGTTTCTGTTAATTTCTCACGTGCAAGAATCCACCCGGAAAGGGATAATAAAAATACCTCTTACTAAAAAAAGCCTGGCTGCTCGTCACAACTACAACCTTTAGAACGGCTAGTGGGAGATAATTCCCAGGGGGCTTTAAAAGAGCCCCAGCTACATTAAAGAAGAGGCCCCACTGAAAGTCCCCTAGGCTGCATCCTAGCGGGGTAAGTAGGTGGGTGACAATAGCCATTCTACCAAGAGCAATAAATCATTAGATTTTTTGACTGCTTGTCCTTTCTTTATTGATTATTGATCCAAGTAAGTTAAAGTTGTCAACTATTTCAATTTCTCCTCCATCAATGATGAACTTATTGATTTTGCCAATTGTCAGGATCTTTATCTTCTTAATGTTAAGGTGCAGATCCATTTCAAGAATATTCTGAGACCAGAATATTAGGTCTGGACAGCAGATCCAGATGTCCAGACCCGCTATTCATCTGGCCAGCACCGGGGGGGAAACAGAACTCCCCTCATGTTCACCCGATCTGTGTGGGGAGCTCTATTTGGGGTGGGAGGGGGTGAGCCAGGGGAGGAGCAAGGGCAGGCAGTGGGCAGTGACTGACCCAGATGTACAGGGCCAATTTTGAGGTGGCCCTGTACTTCCAGGGTCTGCAAAATCGATGGGGGACTTATTCCTCATCCCCTTCTAGGGGAATAAGTCCCCCTAGGCATCAGGGGACAGCTGAGCTGGGACCAGCAGAAGAGGTGCAGTGGGTTCCTTGCAGCCCGACCCTGGCCATGGAAGGCCAGATTGGGGGTTGGGCTGTGGAGAAAGGGGACTTTGGTCAGTAGCCAGGGATTGTGGCTCCTGAATGGAGCTGCAGTGCCATGGCAACAGGACACCTTGGTACTGCAGTTCCATTCAGGAGCCTTGCTGGGCTATCTGGGGAGTTTGTTGTGCACGTTGGGCATCCAGAATCAGGGCATAGCCTGGATGTCTTGGCCCTGTTCCAGATTCTGACTCCGTGGGCCCATCTAGCCCCCGTGGGATTAGAATCGGGTGTAGTTGGTGCACATCCTGATTCTGGGCACCCAGACAAGGGGTTGGACATCCGGATTGGAATGTGTCTCTAGGTTCCTTGATCTTGAGAAGCAAATGTTTCAGATCGTCTTCACTTTCAGCCAGTATTGTGCTATCATCAGCATAGTGAAGCTTATTGATGAGTCTTCCACCAATCTTCACACCTTGTTGTCTTCATACAGTCCTGCTTCATTTGTTCCGCATATAAATTAAAAAGGTAGGAGGGAAGTATACATCCTTGTCATACACCATTTCTGATTTTAAACCATTCTGTTTCTCCTAGTTTCATTCTAACTGTTGCTTCTTGATCAGACAAAAGATTGTGCAAGAAAAATATCAGTTGTTCTGGTATACCCATGCTTCTTAATGTGGTCCAGTTTCTCATGGTTTACACAGCCTTGATATAGTCAATAAAACACATATGAATATCCTTTTAGTATTCTTTTATCTTTTCAAGGATCCATCTCACATCTGTGATGTTGTCTCTTGTTCCTCATCCTTTCCTGAACCCTGCTTGCACTTCAGGCAGTACTCGTTCCAGGTATGGTTGTAGTCTCTTCTGAATGATCAGAACAATTGTATGATAATTTCCACAGTCAGTTGGGTCACCTTTCTTCAGTACTGGTATAAACAGAGATCTTTTCCATTCAATTGGCCATGAATTTGTCTTCCAAATTTCCTGGCAGAGCCTTGTAAGTATGGTAACAGTGTCATCTGATTGCTATAATACTTCATTGGGAATGCTATTAATGCCTGGCACTTTGTTCTTTCATAAGGATTTCAATGCTGCTTTGACTTCTTTTATCATCAGTGGTTCCTGATCATAAGGTACAGGTTGAAACAGTTGTTGGTCAACTTGATCTTTATGGTATAATGACTCTGTATATTCTTTCCACCTTTTCTTGATCTTGTCCTCACACCTGGAACAGCCTGTCTGTGTCTATATGCCAGGCACCCTCCGTGGCCCTCTTCAAATCCAGGTTGAAGACTCACTTCTTCACCGTCGCTTTCAGATCCTGACTTCTATCCATATCCTATCTTAACCCTCGTCAACTCTCACGACCATATCGTATTGACCATATTGTACCTTGCACTAATTTGACCTATGCTCTGTAATGTTCTGACTAGATTGTGAGCTCCGATGAGCATGACTCTAACGGGCAGGGACTGTCTCTTGTATTCTGGCTAACTCTTGTTGGTTAGCTGTACAGCGCTGCGTGCGTGGCGCTCTAAAAGTGATGAATAGTAGTAGTAGTAGTTGTCAACATCAATCAACATGGATCCTTGAGCATCTTGTAGCATTCCAATTTGAGACTGACATTTTTTCTTTAACTCTCGTAGCTTTAGAAAAGTCAGTCTTGTTCTTCCTCTAATTGTTTCTGATTCTATTTCCTTGCATGTGTTATTGTAGTACTTCTTGCCTTGTCTTGTCTTGCCTCACATTGGAAATCTCTGTTGAGTTCTGTGATTGCATCTCTTTATCCTCTGACTTTAGCTTCTCTGTGTTTCTGAACAATTTTCAGAGTTTCTTCAGGCATCCATTTTGACTATTTTTGCTTTTTCCCCTTATGTAAAGACTTCTCGCTTTCTTCCAAAACAACCTTTTTGATGTAATGCCATAACTCTTCTGTAACTCTATCATTTATATCTAAAGCAGCAAATTGATTTTTCAGGCAGTCTTTAAATTCCAGAAGTATGTTCTCAAGGTCAGTTTTGCTACATTCAGGAGTAGTTTACTCTTTTTCAACTTTAGCATGAGTTTGCATACTAGTTATTTGTGATCTGTACCACAGTCAGCTCCAGGTTTTTATCTTTGTTGATGTTATTGAACTTTCCAAACATTGTCTTCCACAGATGTAGTCAAATTGATTTCTGTACATTCCATTGGGTGAAATCCATGTGTACAATCAACACTTGTGTTGCTGGAAGGTGTTTGAATTGAATAGCTCATTGATCTTGCAGAATTCTATCAGTCTTTCTCCAGCTTTGTTTCTGTTGCCAAGTCCATATTTTCCAACCACTTTGCCTTCTTCTTTATTGCCAACATTTGTGTTCCAGTCACCCATGACTATCAGGATATCCTGTTTACATGTTCTGTCAATTTTAGCTCGTACTTGTTCATAGAACTGCAATTCAGATAACTGAATTGCAGCACTATATTTAAGAGCATAACCTTTAATCTCCTAAATTTAGGTACATTTTCAATAATGCATTCCTATGTTTGACTGAAAATAGGGAATACATATGAGGATTTAACTTGATCCTAAATTTAGGAGCTCAACTTTTTCGAATATTGGAACTATACGTTTTTTGGCTTGAAAATATCTCTAAATTTAAGAAGTACTGGGGAAAGGGATTTTTATCTTGGTAATCTTCCTAACATCCAAAGTTAGTTAACTAAATCTTTTTAAAATGTAACCCAAATGCTGCCTTTGATAACATTAATCACCAGACACTGATCAACAGATTAGAAAACCTAGGAATAGGCGGGATTGTCCTTAACTGGTTCAAATCCTACATCTCACATAGATTAATACGCGTCCAAATTGATCAACAAACATCAGAAACATTCCCCCAAGGACAAGGAATACCCCAAGGATCAGCCCTTTCAGCCCTCCTATTTAACTTGTATCTACAACCGATAACAAACATATTTAAAAAACACAGGATTAACCATTTTATATATGCTGATGACATCATGCTAGCTATCCCCATAACCACTAAAAACCATACATATGACTCTCTATCCAAATGCATGGCCGAGACCTCCTCCTGGATGGAAACGAACTACCTCAGCATAAATCTCAAAAAAACTGAGGCAATGTTTGTAACAAGATCTTCTATGACTGAAAACACTTACCCGGAAACAATCACAATCAACAAAACTTCAATACCTGTCAGAAAACAGGTAAAATACTTAGGGGTAATAATAGACCACACCCTATCCATGCTGCCACACATAAAACAAACAGTAAAAACCATTTTCTACAAACTCAAAACTATTCAGCACCTAAGGCCACTCCTTGAAACACAAGACTTTAGATCCGTAGTAAGTACACTGATCACCCCTCACTTCGACTATTGCAATAGTCTCCTAATAGGCCTCCCTCAAAAAAGCACATACCTTCTACAAAGAGCACAAAACATCTGTGCAAAAGTAATTGCTAAAGCCCACCTAACAGACCACGTAACCCCAATACTGCTGGAACTCCACTGGCTTCCTATAAACAGCCGAATCAAATACAAAATTATCCTAACAACCTATAAACTCATAAACGACATAGCCCCCTCACACTTAACCACATTACTGCAGTCTCCAACATCGACAAGGACCCTCAGACAAAACGCAGCCCACTCCCTCATCATACCTAAAGCCATCTGTAAAACCAAGAATACCACTAGCTCTAGAGCATTCTCATTCACTGCTCCTACACTCTGGAACGACCTCCCTATTGAACTTCGCACCATAAGAGACCTCATCCAATTCAGAAAAGAATTAAAGACCTACCTGTTCACTGAACACTTCGAAATCCCCTACTCCCCCAAAGCCAGCTCTACCACAAATGTGGGCACCCATGCACAAACTCCTTTAACCCCAACAATCTAACCACAAGCCTGTCCCCCCCACACACGCCCCAAAGATGACAAAAATAAAAGGAACTAAATTCCAGCACCTACGCCAATCTCTACCCCATACACCACACACACTACACGATGTAAATATACTTTTGTACAAAGTTTGATATGTTTGCTTGTTTTTTGTTACAATACCTACAAAGTTTATACTTACTGTTCAATGTAAATAGTTGATTTCTACTGTTCTATGTAAAATGTATACAAATTGTGTACAAGACTGTTAATCTGTTATATGTAAACCGCCCTTGATCTCTGGAAGGGGCGGTATAAAAGAAATAGTTAAATAAATAAATAAATAAATAAATAAATAAATGAAAGCAAACTTCTATGTTTAGTTGACAAACCTTAATCAAAGTGCCCTATTTATGTATTAAAGGGGTAATTTTTACAACAACCTACATAGGTGAAAAGTATGTGTACACTTTTCAGTCCATTGACTTTGCCACATTTCAAAATAAAGGCGAACATGTTCTTTGACTTTAAAAATGATTCTTGCGGAAGTACACACACATATTCACACCTGCAAAGTATGCATGTAGTTCCAAACCCTGCCTCAACTCTTATTCTTACTGCAAGTAGAAGCATGGTTGAAATGACACTATACATTTACCCGAATATAGGATGGGCAATTTTAGAAAATACTTTTTCTGTGTGCTACATACTGTTATATTACTGGGCATTGTTTTTAAATTGCCATCCCTAACTTCTTAGAAAATCAACCACTGACTGTTACTATATGATCAAAATGGGACATATTTTCAGAATAACTGCTACAGAGAGAAAAAGGGAAAGATTTCACTGTATATTGAAAGAGAATCCCATGTTATTAATATCAGTGTTGGCAAAATGGAAAAAAATAAACCTCAACTCACTGGCAATAAATCAGTTTTATTACTACAGCATTTAGTAATTGCAATCAAAGTGTTATTTTTATGCGTCAGTTATTCCAATGGACTTTTAGACCACAAGTCAATTCCATACATGTACATCTTGCCATTGTATTTGAAATCTCCTCCAGTGTCATTTATGTTCCTTATCTCTTTTTTGCAGTCCTTTCGGTATCTTACTTTCACCCATTCTTTGAAGGGATATCTTGTAGGCAAGTAGACTGAGAATCTTTTTGACTGTTCTTAGTGCACAGTGACAGCACAGCTGACATTTGGCAACACACTGTTGCTTAAAGAGTTTAAAACTGCACTCTGAGGCTGCAAACCATTGTGACAGCACTGTAAGCCTGCATTTGCTGAAATCAAATTTTAACATTTGAATACAATACTTTTTGGAGCACATTTCATTTTTTTCTTTTTTTCTTTTTTTTTTACAAATTAACAGCATTTTTAGGATTTTTATTAAATTAGGGGCTAGTCCATTAAAATGCATTAAATCAGCCACTAACAAACATTAATGGCTGTTTTTTTATAATGTGAGTGTTAGTGCTTTGGTTCCAGTGTTTAGTCCATTACATGTTAACTGGCTATATTTTATTGCAGCCAGCAATGTGTGTTCATTAATAGTGAAGGTCTTGGACATAATTAGCAGCAGTAACATCAGCCTGGATCAGAGGTTCCCAGTCTTTTTGGTTGTGTCAACAACGTATTGATCTCCAAAAGTTTGGGAACCACTAGCTATCCTTCCACTCTTCCTCTTTCTCTCTCTCTCTCCCTCCAGCCACTTCTCATCAGTTTGGCCTTTTTTACTTCCTTCTGTCTAGTCAGTTCCTTCCAGTCTGTCTCTCTCTTCTCCCCAGCCTTCTTCAGCTTCTTGTGGAACCTGTAATTGTCTCACAGACCCCCAGTGGTCCACAGACCACAGGTTGGAAAAATCTGGCCTAGATGTTCCAGCTTTGATCACCCTATACAAAAAGCCCCACCCCAGCCCACCTAGAATCCCAAGAGTAAATTACTATATTATTGTTCTCTGTGATCTAGTTCATCCATCTTCCCTTCTACTATATTTCTTCCCCACATAGACTTTATTACAGGGGCAAATGACCACACGGGCTATTAAGAAAAAGGATTGAGGGAACATCGTTCCCTTATTAATACCAATATTGAGGTGGCCCCTTGATACATCATTGCCTTCAGCAAGCACATTCTTTTGAACAGCTGCATTGGCTAATTATTGATATGGTTCCACCTCCCTTGCGAGGGGGTTATCGTCTAAGTCAGTTACACTACAGAGAGCAACGTTGGATTTATATGCTTTATTCCACCAGTCCACTTGATTTGAATACAGAAGTGGAATGGTGGTCCCTACATTAAAAACATTAACAATTTGTCAGTGACTTTTGATATTGATTTTGGTTTCATTATTGTGTGGAATGACGTCATTATGACCTTTCATGATCGTTTTGGAGATTGCAGCTCCACATGATAGGGCTATTAATACCAGAATAAGAAGTTTGGGTAGTATTGTTTGAGGAAGAGCCGGGAATCGTACAGGCTTGAAACACAATGTTTGTGTTACAGTACCCAATGGATTGCCGCTGCCATAACTACATTTGGTCAATGGATGAGTATTTTGGGAGCACCAGTTTTTCTGGAGCTGACATGCCCTTTGGAAGATTAACTGACATGTACCGCTCTTAGTGAGCGGTTTCTTGTGTGGTATATGCTTTGCTGCATTTATATTATGAATGTGTTCCCTTTTATATGAAATTTGAATAGGGACCAACATTTTTTTCTCTCTATCAAGAGGGATTCATTCTTTTGAACGTTTATCCCCTGACTTGTGGTCAGTTTGACTGCTTTTTAAAATTTTTTAAAATTGATTAAAATGGAGGACCTAGCTCAAGAGAGGGTTTATCCACTCTCATGGCAGGTGATCCAAAAAAACCCTTAATTTTCACTGTTCAGGGGAATATGGGGTTTTTTATTAATGTGGTGTAAGAGATCAGTATATGTTTGCCTTTTTCATTAGAGTTTTAATGTGGTGACATTATAAGGGCTTTTCTGAGTGGAGGACATGATTATTGGCACCCTGAGAAACAAATCAAGTCAGTTTGAACAGAAGAACAGCATTCCCATTGCAGTAAAATTGGAAGCACCAGTGATCTACTGTCAGTACTCACATGACTTGGATCAACCAATGACTGATGGCTCTAGTGTTTAAGATGGCCACATTCATGCCCTGTTCCATTTTCACACTAGTGAAGACAAGAGAGCTGTCTGTGACCATCAGAAAAGCCATTATCACCAAATATCAAAGCTCAAAAGGAGTACAAGGCCATCCACAAAGATCTTGGGGTTCCTAGGTTTACAGTTTGCAATGTTACTAAGACGTTTTCTACTCATGGGACTGTCCAGAACCTCCCAGAATGTGGTGGGAAGAGGAAAATAAACCCAAGAAGTCCTCAAAGGTTAGTGTAAACTGTTGGAAAAACCACCACATACAACATCCAAAGAGCTTAAGGCTAACCTGGAACAATCTGGATTGGTAGTTTTGACCTGCACCATATGCCACACAGTAAACAAGGAAGGACGTCATGGGCAGAGGCCAAGGAGGACCCCAATGGTCAAAGACAGACCTGATCTTTGCTCAAACCCACCTTGAGAAACCACAAGCTTTCTTGGAACATGTTCTGTGGATAGATGAAACCAAACTTGAGCTCTTTGGCAATGCAGATCAGAGATACATATACAGGCAAATAAATGAAGCTTGTAAGGATTCAAAACCACCTTTCCTACAGTTAAATATGGTGGAGGTTCTATAATATTATGGGCTTGTTTTGTTGCCTTAGGAACTGGAGGCCTGGAACGCATTAAAGGAATCATGAAGTCAGAGGACTACCAAGGTATTTTGGAGCAAAATGTTCTACTAGTGTCAGAATGTTAGGTGTGGGTCAAAGGTCATGGGTCCTCCAACAGAACAATGACCCAAAATATGCATCCAAAAGTACAGAAGAATGGTTAAAAAGGAACAAATGGACTGTTTTAAACTGGCCATCAAGAAGTCCAGATCTCAATCCAATGGAGCACCTTTGGAAAAAACTGAACTCTGCCACTGGTAAAAGGAATCCTGAAAACATTCATGAGCTGGAACAAATCACAGTGCAAGAGTGTGAGAAACAACCAGCAGATAGCTGTGGGAAATGTACTATATAGATAACAACAAAAAACATTTTTTTCCTCAGAAAATTAGTAGATCACAGTTGCAGAAACATTGTTTTTTTAAATCTTTTCCTTTTCAACACGCTTTAAAATATGATGGCATACAGTTGGAATAGTCCCAATTGCTTCTCAAGATATTGTACACCACATACCTAAAATGCAAGGGTGCCAATAAGGGTGACCACAACTGTAAATGCCTGGGTTTTGAAATATGGTTCTGGACATTGTGACAAGGCTGCAGCAGAACCTGGGAAAATAGCTAGAAATAAAACGTTTTCCTATGAGCAAGGGAATAGCTCAGCCAAGCATACGTACAAAACTGCAGGCAGAGAAAAAAACCACACAGCTAGAACTACTGAGTTCAGACCACACCCTAGCTCCATGGCAACGTAGGGTGGAGATAGGAAGTACCTGTGGGAGGAGCTAGAAGGGGGAAGATGCTCACACACATTTAAGCTCCCAGAAACAGAGAGGAGGGGGCACAGGAAGGGGCACTGGAAGGGGCACAGGAACGGGCACGGGAACAGAGCCAGCCACAGCAGCAGTGACGGAGCCAGTCACAAGCCGTCCAGGAGAGAGGGACTGAGGAAGCTGGCCACAGGCAGTGGTGAAAGGCAGAGAGTGTCTGGGGATAGACACAGGAGAGACTCTCAGAGAAGCTGTTAGACTGCACTTCAGAGAGAAGCCCTTGCTGTGAAGAGATTGCAGCACAGTTTGAAGGTAGGAGACATAGTCCTGGGGGAGCCGTGGAGTACAGCTCAGAGCAGTGCTACAAGACTCTGAAGGAGAAGTTTTACCTTTTGAAAAGCCTGAAAGAAAGAGTGTTCCCAAGAGCAAGGTGAGACAGCTAAAACCTTTGAATGTTTTAGTCAGGGATAAAAAGCCTTGCAGCCATTATACTCGTAGAAGCCCAGAGGAGAGGAAGAAATATCACTGGGAAAAGTTGTTTAAACTTTTAAAAGAAGTTAAACCTGCATTCTCAGAGCCAGTTATAAACCCAGAAGCATGTGAGTCTGATTATGAAGATATGGAAACGGAACCCTGTAAGGTGGAACAGGACTCTGTTGATTCTTTGATGGATTGCTCTTTATGACTAACATCAGAGTGAAGGAGGGCCAAGGTTTTTAAGCTGGAAAAACCCAGAGCCCATGTATTTAAATGCCCTGATACTCTGAGTGTTGGAAACCTGGGAGAGAAAGAGAATTGCAAATGTTAAAACTATAAGAAGTGTTCCACTGTGATGTGAAGGTGTTCTAGAAGCAGCTATTCTGTGGGTAAGACAGACAAGCACGAAGCAGCCTTGTTTAAACCCTGAACAGTTGAAGGAAACTGATATCTGTGCTGGATGGTATTAGCAGCCAGTAAGCAACAGTTTCAATTGTGGCTTTGGAAGAAAGAAATACTTTCTGTTGTACATAAGCTGAATGAAGCAAGTATTTTTATTACTGCCAGAGCACTGTTTGTATGATACCTATTTGAGTGGAGAAAAATATCCTTCATTTTGTGTTGCCTTGTTCACAACTTCTAAAGAAGATTTTGTTTGCAAAGTTTAGACCACAAAAAATAAATTTCCTGTGTTTTGCCTCTAAAACCACTCGGACTGTTTTATTTGCACACAACTACAATCCCAGAAGCCTTAGCTCTGGGCATAAAGCAATAAAAGGAACATTAGATGGCACGCTGCCTCCTATAGGCAACCGCCTAGATGGGGTGCAGCGCCACAGGTGGCGTAGTTGTTTGGATCAGTCTACCTTTGCACATGCCTGAGCAAGACCTACACAGCCGGAAAAGAGAAGAACCCCCGAAGGAAGCCGGAGACAACAGGAAAGTTGGCTGAGCGGAGGAAAATCCGGAGTGGCAGCTGAGGACGGAACCGGAGTGGTGATCCAGCACTGTTCCAGCTGTTGTCAAGCATGAATCTACACCAGAGCCAGGTAATCCGGATATAGGAGGGGTAATTGGTTGGATACTGGTGTAGGGAAGGGTATGGTAATAATAACCAAGAGTGCAACGGGAGCATTGTAGTACCGCACTTGGTGGTTCTTTTTCTCTTTTTGTTGTTGCAGCACCAGACCGGAGATGGAGCGAGGCGAGCTTCTGGCCTGGATGGCAGAGCAGTTTAAAAAGCAACAAGAGATGTCAGTGATGAGTCAAGAACATGCAGTGGCTATGTTACAGGCCCAGCAGAAGCCGCTCCTCGAGATGATGGGGAGATGGCTGGGAGCACAAGAAAAGGCAGCGGAAGCTGCAAGGACAGTGGCAGGTTCCCAAGGGGCTGGAAATTGAGAGGGCACATCGCATCCCGACGAGTGTAGCTCAACAAAATACAAGGCCGAGGCCTATGATAATGTGTGTATTGAGGCATCAACAGGTCATGCAAATCTTTGAGGCCGCAAGGAAGCATCAACCGATACTGCATGAGGGTCAGAGAGTGGCCTTTTATGCTGACTTCTGCAAGCATACTGTGGACAAAAGAAGGCAGTTTCTCGCCTTGCGCCCGAGGCTGCAGCGGCTGAAAGCATGTTACGGGCTCTTCAGTCCCACCTGCTTCAAAGTTACATTGAACAATGTCACCAAATCATTTGAGGATCCAGCCATGTTACAACAGTTCGTTGAGGATCAAGAAGCGTTGGCGATGCAACTGACTTGAAATAGACTGTGAGTCGTTCCTGTGCGGATTCTCATGCATGGAGCCCACTGCACTAAGATAGCGGTGGATCTCTGTTTTAGCCCTGGTGTAACAGAAGGGCAGTTCTGTTAGGGGGTGTAATGATGGCCGGTGGGGGGGATACTAATACTTTCTTGTTTGTGCAATGACCGGGCTGTGCTATGCTGTAATAGTGCTTCTGCTTTCTCACCCGATTTTCTTTTGTTGTTGGGGGTTTTGGGGAAAAGGCTCTCTGGGGGGTCATGATTGTTTGGTATCTTATTGTCTTTGGCTAAAGGCCGCTGTCATCACACTTTGCAGTGGAAGGAATGGCTAAAATGTTAAAGATATTGTCTCTGAATGTCAAAGGAATAAACTCTCCGATAAAGAGGAAAAAGATATTGGCTTACTGTAAGCGTCAGAATGCTGATATTATTTTCTTACAAGAGACGCATTTGTCCATGAAAGAGACCTTTAAATTGGAGAGCAATGTCTATAGGTTGGTGGGCTCCTCTCCAGTAGCTCATAAGAGAAATGGAGTGGCTACTTTGGCCAAGGTCTCGCTGAGCTGCAAGATCATTCAAGCTAGTAATGATGAAGACGGGAGGTGGGCGAAGTCACTATTACTGTTAGGGAATGTCCAGCTCTTGCTCATAAATATCTACGGGCCCAACAGGGATGACCCTGTCTTTTTTTGTAACCTAAATGAGAGCATCCAGAGGGAGGGTGAGCCACTAACTATTCTAGGCTGGGATTTCAATTTGGTAAGAGATGCTCTGGTTGACCGGAATCCGGGGAGAGTTGAGCGCCCCTCTCGTGCGAGTCTGGCGCTCTCGGCTCTGATGGATTCATGTGGGCTAGTGGATATTTGGAGGTTTACACACCCGGGTGATAAAGATTACTCTTTTTTTTCCCCCCATCCACAACTCCTCGTTGCGTATTGACTTTTTAATATCTAAGACCCTGGTTTCGGATAGCTGCGTGGCAGAGATTTTAGGTATAACCATCTCAGACCATGCAGCCATCACGATCACTGTGGAGGTCCCAGATGATGAGAGGTCCCATCCAGCTTGGTCTTTTAGTAGGGCTTGGCTGGCAGAGCCCACGTTTCAAGAAGAGATCAGGGCGACTATTGCCTCTTACTTCCAAGAGAATAAATTGGGGGAGTCGGCCAGTTGGGCTTGGTGGGAGGCCTTTAAGGCCTCGCTGAGGGCCACAATCACTAGTTTCAAGATAAAGGAGTCCAAGCGGCGGAAAGCCCAACTGCTGGCTCTGGAAAACCAAATTAAGGCGGGTGAGTGATTGTGGGTGAAGCAGCCAGTTCCTGGCCTCCTTCTGAGATTACAGAGACTACGATTCCAATACAATGAAATTCTTAGCTCGGAAGTGGAGCAGGTATTGCTAAGGCAGTCGGCCAGATATCACGTAGAACAGAATAAGGCAGGAAAGTTGCTCGCCAGCTCTGCCAGAGATAAGCGTTGTAAATCTAGGATTGCTGTCATTGTAGATAGTCATGCTGTAAGACAGACCAAGAGTGCAGGTATTGTTGAGGAATTTTCTAAATTCTATAGGGACTTGTACTCTTCTGAGATTCAGGCGGACCTAGAGGGTTTCAGGACTTTTGTTGGTAGGTTGGATCACCGCGTCCTGGCGGAACATCAAGCTGCGAGTCTTGGGAAGCCCATTTCTGGAGACGAGGTACGTGCAGCAATAAAATCTATGCCCCCAGGGAAAGCTGCAGGGCCGGATGGCCTCCCCTCCGAATTTTATGCAGTCTTTGGGGAAGACTTACAACCTCATCTACTAGAATATTTTGAGGAGTTAGGGGAGAGTCAAGGGCAGACCGGACTGTTTTCGGATGCCATCATAACGGTTCTTGAGAAGCCCGGGAGGGACCCTGGTAATGTGGGAAACTATAGGCCCATTTCTCTCCTAAACGCCGACTACAAAATCTACGCGAGCGTCTTAGCGAAGCGGCTGTCATCTGTTATAGGGGAGGTGGTGCACCCGGACCAGTGCGGGTTTGTGCCCGGAAGGTCCACCTCGGACAATGCTCGCTTGCTATGCAATTTGCTAGATAGGGCATCGGTGGATCCCAGCCCCTATATAGCCCTTTCTCTCGATGCCGAGAAGGCCTTTGACAGACTGGAGTGGCCTTTTTTGTTTTTTATCCTGAAATGGTTCGGATTCGGAGAGGAGTTTATTAAAAGGGTGAAAGTGTTGTACTTCAAGGCGACGGCGCGTATTGCCGCGAATGGTATCCTGTCCCGCCCCTTCTCGTTGCATAGAGGCACCAGGCAGGGCTGCCCCCTTTCCCCCTTGCTTTTCAACCTGGTAATGGAGCCTCTGCTCATAGCGGTTCGGCAACACAGCGGTTTAGGGGGTATAGCGGGAGGTGAGTCAGTGGTGAAACTGTCGGCTTATGCAGACGATCTGCTCCTTTTTGCTCAACCGTCCAAAATTCCCGTAGTTCTAGACCTGATCGAGTCATACTCCAAAGTCTCTGGCTATAAGATCAACTGGAATAAGTCTATGGCCTTCCCGCTTAATAAGGTTACTACTTCTGCGGAGATGGCTGGTTTCCCTTTTAAGTGGGAGGCTGACTGTATTAAATACTTAGGTGCTTGGTACTGTTCCTCGGTGGAAGTGATGGTTCAAAGGAACGTTGAGGAGTTGTTGCAAGTGATTCGTGGGAAGACCTTAGCGTGGTCCATTCTACACTTCTCCTGGTGGGGTAGGCTAGAACTCATTAAAATGATATTGGTGCCAAAAATCAACTATGTACTGGGCATGCTCCCTTTTATTTTACCGAATAGTGTATTTGTTAGGTTGGAGAAATGTCTCACTAGCTTTCTATGGAAAGGAGCGCAACCGCGTATAGCGCTTCAAAAACCTAAGGCTGCTAAGGACAAGGGGGGCGTACAGTTCCCGGACCTCTATTTGTACCACCAAGCCTTGCTATTGAAGCAAGGAGCTTTGTGGCTTGACCCCGAGGCTCTTGCGTCGCGCCCAGTCTGGCTAGAGTTTGAAGCAGGGGTGTCTGCACCCTACCCTCTGGCTTCCTTGCTAAGTGCTTTGCAGCCGGATTGGCTCCACGCAGGGTGTGTCATTAAGGCAAATTCAGGACGCTTACTTAAATTTAGTTCGGAGGATGGTAAATGATAATTTGCCCTCGGGATCGTCTCCGTTATGGTGGAACCCATTGTTTAGGATTCAAGGTAAGATGTTTGCATGGAAGAATTGGCAAGAGAGAGGGATATGGATGCTGGGACAGTCGGTTTGGCCAGGTGGCTGGAAGGATTTTCATGCATTGCAGACAGAGTATTCCTTTCCGGACGCTAGTCATTTTAAGTGGGCGCAACTCAAGCATTGTGTTACTGCTGCTAGCATCAATGTGCTGCAGTTGGCGGATGAGAATGGATTGCTAAAAGGACTCAGAGGCACCATCGGGCTGCAGGGAGCCCTTTCTAAGATTTATGCGTTGCTCAGGGACTCTGCCTCACAGAGATTGGTAGGGTTGTCCAGAGTTTGGGAATCCGACGCTTCCGGCCCGATCCCGGCTGGTACTTGGAAGCTACTATGGGGTCCGGTAACAAGAGTCTCTAGGTCTGCGGCAATCACGCAGATGCTCTATTTTTTCCTACATAGGGCCTTTATCACCCCAGCAAAGTTGGCCAAGTGGGATAAAGGTGCTTCCGGTAAGTGTTGGTCCTGCCAGTCAAGTGTGGGAACCTACTCACATATGTTTTTCGATTGCCCCTTTGTACAGAGCTTTTTGAACCAGGTCTGGGGGAGAATCTGTTCCATCTTAAAGCTGTCCTTAGGGCTTACTTGGAGGGTATTGTTTATGAGGTCCCTGGCGATATATCCGGTTAAAGGATATGGGGAATGCTTCCTACTAAATTTTATGTTGGCAATAGCGATCAAGCAGATTCTGGCAAACTGGAAATCTTTTCAAGCTCTTAGTTCGGAGCATTGGTGGAATTTGGTATGCCAGTATTCTTCATATGAGAAATTATATAGTAAACTTTATCACCCGAGGGACGCAGAATTAAACTTTAAAAGATGGGAGTTATTGGATCAATATCTTGCACGTTCAAAGGTTGTTCAGTAGGTGTCGTCTTGAAGGTTGATGTCACTCCCCGGATGTCAGGCTGGGGGGTTTTTCTCATGTTGTTTGTGGTCTGGGTCAGGGGTTGTATGTTACCCAGAGAGCCGGGGGGGGAGGTGGGTGGGGGAAGTTTGGGGGAGGGTTTTTGCTCTGCTTTCTGTTTTCTGTTTGTTTTGAAACGATAAATAAAGCATTAAAAAAAAACCCAACTTCTTGCATGTCAACCCATCTAAGTCCTCTGCCATCTGGTTCTCCTTTCGAAACCCTCCCCCTGATCTGTCCCCTACTATGTCCTCCCTTCCCATCCCTCTGGTTTCTTCCCTCCGCTACCTGGGTGTTACTTTGGATTCCTCTCTCTCCTTTGACCAGCACATCTCCTCTGTGGTGCGCTCCTGTTTCTTTCATCTCCGCCGCATCAGATCGGTCCGTCCTTTCCTCTCACCCTCCGCTGTTACCACCCTCATCATATCCCTTGTAATCACCTGGTTGGACTACTGCAATTCCATCTTTGTGGGTCTCCCCTGTCACCAGTTGCATCGTCTCCAGCTCATTCAGAATACTGCGGCCCGCCTCATCACCTATTCCCCTGTCTCCGCTCACATCACCCCTTCTCTTTTTTCTCTTCACTGGCTGCCCATCAAGGTCCGGTTCATTTATAAAATCCTCGTTGTCACTCATAAGGTCCTTTTCACCAGCACCCCACAATACCTAGCTGACACTATTCATCTCCAACCCGCCCCTCGCCTTCTCCGCTCTGCACACGGTAATCATCTATTCCTTCCCTCTCCCTCCCAGGCCCATCTTGAGAGTACCTGTCATTCTGCCTTCTTCTTCCTTGGCCCTACCCTTTGGAACTCGCTCCCTCACTCCCTCCGAACTGAACTATCCTTCCCACGCTTTAAAGCTCTCCTTAAAATGCACCTTTTCTGCCAGGCTTTTGACCTCCCTCCCCCCAATGACGGCCCTGGTCGCCCCTCCCCCCGTTTGTCACTTAGCGCCCCCCATCTTTGGAACATTTTTCTCCCTTAATTACTTATTGCTCCCCTCTTTCTCTCTTCTTTCCTGTCCTTCATTGGCGTTCTTTTCTTTTCTGTGTCCTTGTAGCCAATTTATTTTTTGTATTATTGTACACCGCCCTGACAGCTCGCCATGGGCGGTATATCAAAATCTGCAAATAAAGATAAAGATAAAAAGATATAATGTCTTTTTGAAGTCTGTCTTTTTTTTTTAACTCAAGAAAGTGAATATCTAGATTGGCCCAATTAATATTTTGCAATCCGGTTAGCAGCAATTTTCAGCTGCTAACCAGATTGCACAACCTCATAAAGTTAGAACAGCCTTTCATCTTTCCTAACTCTACATGGTTTAGCTATACACTTAGAGCACCATTCAGAAATGGACGTCCTGGCCCTCTGTGCACGTCTAGCCCCGTGGGATCAGAATTGAGTCCAGGCCTGTACGTGCAGGCTGGGACCCCTATTCAGGCCTGCACGTACAGGCATGTACAGGCCTTGTCCAGATAGCTTTTTCGGTGCCATGGTGTCCAGTTGCCATGGCACCATGGCTCCTTTCAAAAGCCACAAACCCCGATCACCGGACTGCAAACTGCATTCCTCGCAGCCTGACCCCCAATCTGGCCTCCCAAGGCTAGGGTCGGGCTGCGGGGAATTTCCTCTGACCCCTCCCCCTCTTTCCAGCCTCAGGCCTGCCATCCTCCGCTGACTCAGGGAACTTACTCCACCTCAGAGGTGGAATAAGTTTCCCGTTCAAGCCGCTGGCCCCAGACGTATAGGAACGACATTGTAATCAGCCCTGTATGTCTGGGGCTGACAACCGCTCATTGCCTGCCCTAATGCCACCCACGATCTGCCCCTTTCCCACCGCCATATAGCTTCCCCGGGGGGGGGGGGGGTTGGAAGGGGGCCTGAATAGCAGGGATGAACGTCCCAACGGGACATCTCCATCCCCGCTATTTGAGCCTCAGAATGACCCAGTTAGTGGCTGAAAATCACTGGAAACTGGATAGCTACCAGTGTACCCCATTTCACTCACAATGCACCGATGTTATACTGCTAGAGCAAAGATGCTTAGCTACTGTAGGTAGGAAGGGATATTCAATGGCACTAACCAGGTTAGTGCTGCTGAATATCCTGGTCAGTGGGCTTTATGTGGTTTGCAGGCCTGCAAACCATATAAATCCCTTTGAATATTAGATCCTTTGTTTTTTTGAGCAGGTGTTTTCTAGGATTGTTTAGACTGGGCAGTTTGGTGGTTCCTGAAGAGGAAGCAATGATTTATTTTTATTTTACTTGTTTTTAATTTGTAATATTTCTTCAGCACTGGTCACTGGATATCCACCAGCACTTCAGATTTGGTCTTAAATTAAAGCAGTGGTGGCCAGATGCAGACAATCAATCCCAAAGTGTTGAACCCCTTCTTGAATTTTGCATAACAGGGCTTGTGATGCAAATAGGCTGGTAAGAAATTCCATAAGGTAGGGGCTAAAAAAATCAATTATGGCCTGACGTGTACTGTGGTACCGCAGAGCCTATTCATGGAGAAAAAAGGGTTTTAAATCCTGAAAAAAGATTTTATCATCAGCTGCAATGTTATGAGGAGTCCAATAGAGGGAGCAGGAGTGACCTTCCAAGGCCCAGAGAACTGCACCTCAGAGCTGATGAGGTAATGCAACCTAACAGCCAATGGAGAAAAGGGGGAGTTCCCCTGAAGAAAGGCTGGGAGCTTGAAAAGGAGGAACTAGGACAAGTTAGAGGCAGACCAGGGAGAGAGAGACCAAGGGGAGGCATACCAAGGAAGGCCTACCAAAAGGAGGCATACCAAGAAGAGGCTTATCGAGGAAAAGCAGACCACGGAGAGTCACACCACAGAGAGCTTCTGGAAAGGAACCAAGAAGGAGAGCACCACAAGGAGTGTCCAGAGCACCAGAGAGGAAGGAGTTCCTGGCAGGAGGGCATAGTGAATCCGAGGCCACAGAGTTCCCGGAGTCCTTGGTTGAGAGGTACTGGAAAGAAAGGCACAAGGGGAGAAATAAACCCCAGAGTTTGGTGTGAAGAACCGGCAGCAGTAAATGCAAGACACAGTGAGCATTATCTGAGCAAGGATGAAGTCTTTGCTGCAAATGGTAATATTCCTTATTCAAATGGTAAAAGGTGTGAATGTGAGAGAGTGGTGACTCTGCATGAAGGCCAGCTGGAGTGTGAAAAGCCTACTGCTCAAGAAAGGCTGAACTACAGCGGGACCAGGCCATGGGCCTCAACTAAACAAGGTAAAATACCTTTTTATTCTGATAAGCAAAATAAGTTAAGAAGACAGGAAACACAAGATACTGGAGTATATCCTCCCTATCAAACTGTTTGTGAAACAGGGCACAAGCCCTTGGTAAAAAGACTGTATAACATAAGGCAGCCTGCAAGGGGAAGTAACTGCCATAACAAACACTCACATGGGCGCGGCCCTGACTTGAATGCTGAACATTGGAAGTTAGTAAATGTGTTATATGAGAAACCTCAGTACACTCCTCAAGAGTTTACTGACACTGATTCACAGCTGTCTGATACTCAGCCCATGCAGGTGGAATTCAACGAAAACCCACCTGAAACCCCGATGGACTGTAGCTACTGTCAGGCAGGTAGCCTAAGGTCTGTGCATGAAACATAAAACAGTGAACAGTAGCGAATGCCTGTAAAGTTTGTTTATGCCAAGTACTGTGAAGCAACAGTTAAACAAAGCAAGTGTGAATATATTTTCTTTTTGTTGCCTGAAGCAAGGTTTCTTTCAGTTGGTTGAAGTAGTCTCCCATAACTTGAACCATTGTGCTTAAAGGGAAATAAAGCCTTATTTTCCCTACATTCTGGCTAGTGTGTTCTCTTGAACTTTGGCCCCCGGTAGGTCCTGGGAACATTACCAAGACCTCTTACAGAAGGACCAAATTCAAAATATATAAAAAAACTCTCATGTCCATCTGACCTGCCCATACCAACCTTGGCCTCTGGGGCGGCAGCATGACAGTACTTTCAAACTGGTGGAAATGAGATTGTGGATAGTAATATAAGGAATCAGATAATCAGGTAAAAAAGAAGAGTGATCTGTATGCAAAGACGTTTGTGTAAGCATCAGAATTTTAAATGTGATATAGTATGCAATGGGAAGTCAGCGTTGTGCTACCAGCAGAGATATAGCATGATTGAATTTGTGAGCCCCTGCTAGTAATTTCATATCTGGATTCTGAATTATTTGCAAGCGATAAAGAAGTGTCCCAAGGAGCCTATTATATTTTGCATTACAATAGATTATGTTAGAGATAGCAAGAGAGTGTAACGTAATATTCAGGTCATAAGATGATAGGTAGGCTTTCAAGGACTGAATCCTATGTAGAGTAATAAATGATGACTTTACAATAGACAGCATCTGAGATTTAAAAATAAGAGCTAAAATGCTACCTCAAAACCTGTTCCGGAATCCCACGGAACTATGATAATTTGGTTCTCCCCCCCTTGATTTTACAGAGACCATTGGCATGAGACAGTAATAGTGTCTTTTGATGCCATTGCTCTGTTTTGAATACCAAACAAATACTCCCACACCATAATATAATAGAAACATAGGAACATGTCAGCAGAAAAAGACCATATGGCCTATCTAGTCTGCCCTTCCATATCAAATACTACAGTAATAAGGCAATAAATGGCAGTTAGAAAAACTTACGCCTCACTATAAAAGCTCAGAGGATTCAATCACCTCCAACGATAAAAAAAAATCAAGAATTTAAAAAATTATTTCAGCAGTTGAAAAAGAGTAGTTACTCACCTGTAACAGGTGTTCTCCAGGAGCAGCAGGAATCAGTCCTCACATATGGGTGATATCGACATCGATGGAGCCCCCATGCGGAGCATTTCCCCAGCTTTCTAAGAAAGCCTTTGGGAATACACCCATGCATGCGCGGTCCCCTTCCCGCCCAAAGGTGCCATCTTGCTCAGTCAGATGACATAGCTAAAAGACAGCACAAAAAAACAAAATGAACTATGTACAACTGCAACTCCTGGGGAGGAGGGAGGGTTGTGAGGACTGATTCCTGATGCTCCTGGAGAACACCTGTTACAGGTGAGTAACTACTCTTTCTCCAGGACCAAGCAGGAAGTCAGTCCTCACATATGGATGACTCCCTAGCTCTGGGCTACCAGGAACCCAGGCTGAAAAAGAAACTCCCTCTGTGAAGCTGTAGTATGAAGGAAAGAATTTCACTGAGACCAGAACCCCTCAGTAGCCCAACAAGAGGGCAGGAGGGTAGGAGTTGCCTAAACCTCAAAGAGATTCCGGAGTACTGCCTGACCAAAAGCACTGTCCCTACAGGACTCCCTCTCCAGGCAGTAATGGGCTGCAAAAGTCTGGCTTGAGGACCAAGTTGCAGCCCTACAGATGTCTGCCAATGGTACAGAGCGGAGATGAGCTACTGATACAGCCATGGCCAGGACACGGTGGCCTGTAACTCTACCCCTCAAGGGAATGTCTGCCACCCTTTAAGCCCAGGTGATACAGTCCGCCACCCATATGGACAAGGTATGCTTGGAGACAGGAACCCCCAAGTTGTTTGGGTCAAAGGAGACGAAGAGCTGAGTAGCCCTTCTATGACCCTTAGTATGCTCTAGGTAGAAAGACAAGGCCCTTCTACAGTCCAGGGTGTAGAGGACTTCTTCAGCCCTGCTTGCATGGGGCCTAGGGCAGAATGTTGGAAGAACCACCTCCTGGTTGGGGTGGAAGGAGGAGACCACCTTTGGGAGGAACTTAGGATGAGTCCTAAAGACCACCCTGTTCTTATAGAAACGGGTGTATGGCCTGTCACAGACCAGGGCCTGACGTTCACTCACTCACCTTGCCGAAGTCAGTGCCACTAGGAAGAGAGTCTTCCAAGAAAGGAAGTGAAAAGGGCACGTAGCCATCGTCTCAAAGGGTGGGCGAGTAAGCTGTTGCAAAACCACATTCAACTTCCACTCAGGGGCAGGTGGACGGAGAGGAGGCTTTAGCAAGAGCAAGCCTCTGAGGAACCTGGCCACCAGGGGGTGAACCGACAAAGAGTGCCCCTCCACCATTGAGTGGTGGGCTGCCAGAGCAGAGAGGTGTACCCTAACTGAATTGGACTTAAGACCCTGATTAGACAAGTGCAGTAGGTACTAAAGCACCACTGGCACAGGACAGGAGAAGGGGTTTTCCTGGCGCTGATCACACCACAGGGAGAACCGTCTCCATTTCAGGGCATAGGTCTTTCGGGTGGATTGCTTCCTTGAAGTTAAGACAACCTCCTCGACTTCCTGAGGCAAGCCCCAGGGAGCCAGCACTATCCTTGCAGCCTCCAGGCCATCAAATTGAGAGCTTTGAGATATGGGTGCAGAGGGGATCCCTCATCTTGAGAAAGAAGATTGGATTGCAACCCCAGAGGGAGTGGGGTGTCCACTGCCAGCTGTAACAAGAGGGGGAACCAGGGTTGCCTTGGCCATCTGGGGGCCACCAGGATGACCGAGGCCCTGTCCCTTAGAATCTTGAACAAGGCCCGAGCCACCAGGGGCGTGGGAGGGAACGCATACAGTAGGCCCTGGGACCATGAGATCAAGAAGACATCTGCCACCAATCTTTTGGGATGCGGTTGCCTGGAGCAGAACTGGGGCAGCTGCCGGTTCAGGGGACTGGCAAAGAGGTCAATAGACGGAAGCCCCCATCTCAGAAAAATGGTCTGGACCACTAAAGGGTGCAGTTGCCTCTCGTGAGGTTGTAGGACCCTGCTCAACCTGTCTGCTAGAAAGTTTTCCTGGCCAGGAAGATAGACAGCCCTGAGCAGCATATTTTGTTGAAGTGCAAAGGAGCAGAGGGCCTGTGTCTCTCGACAAAGGAGCCTTGACCCTGTGTCCCCCTGCTTGTTGACATAAAACATTGCCACTTGGTTGTCTGTCTGCACAAAGACAGCCTGGTGGGCCAGGGTATGGGCGAAGGCCTTGAGGGCTAAACGTATTGCCCTGAGTTCTAGCAGATTGATCTGCTGAGTGGCCTCCCATGGGGACCACAGGCCCTGTGTGCACTTGTCCAGGCAATGTGCACCCCAGCCCTGCAAGGAGGCATCGGTTGTGAGTACCACTGTGGGAACAGGTACCTGAAAAGGAATCCCCTGTAGCAGGTTGGGGGAGTGTAGCCACCACTGCAGGGAGTTCAGGAAGGGTTTGGACACCCTTACTTTGTCTCTGAGGTTTCCTGTGGCCTGTCTCCACTGAGTTCTGAGACACCACTGTGCAGGCCGCATATTCAGGCGAGCATTGGGGGTCACATGCACTGTCAATGCCATATGGCCTAGGAGCCGTAGGCAAAGCCTGGCGGAAACCCATGGGTTGCTTATGAACCGGCTGGCCAAGCTCATCAGCCTTTCCGCCCTGTCCTCTGGCAAGTAAGCCTTCGCTTGCAGGGAGTCCAACCTTGCCCCTATGAACTCCAGGTTCTGGGAGGGTAGCAAAGTGGACTTTGCAAAGTTTATGACAAAGCCTAGTTGCTGAAGGAGAGAGACAGTATGGAGAGTGGCTTGCCTGGCCTCCTGGAGAGTCTGACTCCTGATGAGCCAGTCGTCCAGGTAGGGGAAGACAAATATACCCTGGTTTCTCAAGTAGGCCGCTACCACAGCTAGGCACTTTGTGAAAACTCGTGGGGCGGAGGTTAGGCCAAAGGGCAGTACCCTGTACTGAAAATGGCTTCCTGCCACCACGAACCTGAGGTACTTTCTGTGGTCTGGATGAATGAGGATGTGAATGTACCCCTCCTTTAGATCTAAGGAGCATAGCCAATCTCCCTGCTGGAGGTAGGGCAGCAGTGTTCCAAGAGTTAGCATCTTGAACTTCTCTTTTTGCAAGGACTTGTTGAGATTTCTCAGGTCCAGAATGGGCCGGAGACCTCCAGTCCTCTTTGGCACAAGAAAGTACCGGGAGTAGAAGCCCTGTCCCCACAAGTGTGGAGGTACAGGCTCTACTGCCCTGTCTTGAAGCAGACCTAGCAGTTCCTGGAGAAGGAGTTCCTGATGCAGAGGAGGCCTTGGAGGCTCCCCTGGGAAGTAGGTAGGGGGTACCTGATTGAAATGGAGCAGATAGCCGTTTTGGACTATGCTCAGTACCCAAGCATCCCTTGTGATATGTGGCCACTGATGGGCAAACAGGACCAAGCGACCCCCCCCCCCGTGCTGAGGTGGGCCAGCAGGGGTGGAGAGGCTATGCAGAGGGAGTTAAAAGCCCCCTCCCTGCTGAGTAGGAGCAGGAGCTGGAGGCTTGGGGGCTTTCTGCCTATGGGGCTCATGTCCCTGCCCCTTGGCCTGCTGACCCTGCTGGGGAGCTGGGGAGGCCTGATAATGAGGGAAAGGTTTGTAGGCAGGCGCCTCCCTCCCTGGAAGCACTTTCTGCCGATGGCATCTAGACTTCGGGCCTCCCTGCCGGGGGGGGCACCCTGGAGTGCATCTTCTGGCTCTTCAGACGATGCATGGCCGATTCCACAACCATAGAATGGTGCGGCAGCTGCACCTTCTGAAACCCAGGGCTCTTCCGGACTCGATACATGGAATCAATCCGCTTGCTTAAAACCGGCGCCGAGGCCAGTGCCTCCCACATTCGGAAGAGGAGCCGTTCCAGCATCGGAGGAACCGGCACAGTAAAGGCCTCCCTCGGGGGAGAGTCATACTGGAGGGTATCGAGCTCTTCGGCTCGAGACTCCTCCTCAGGGTCCGCAGGAACATTCAAGGCCTTGGCCATGTCCTTAACGAACTCCGAGAACCAGGTATCCTCCGGAGGGGATCTACTCCGGGGTTCAGACTGCGGCGAGTCCGAAGGGACACACCGAGTCCAAAAAGTATCGGGGGACTCCTCGTCCTCTGTCTCCCATGCAGACTCATCCAAAGAAGAGTCAAGAGGCTCCGACCACGAGGGTTCCGACAACAACCGCCCCGACTCCAGGGCCATTGGCATCGACGCCCTCGGTCCCGAACAGGAGGTCGAGGGAGACCGTGACCGAGACCAGACTCAGACCTTCATGGCTTCGAGAACCGGCTCTGTCTCCGGGGTCGACTTAGACGTCGACGTCCCGGTGATCAGGGCAGATGCACCAGTCAGGCAGGCCATCAACACCCGCTGCTGATCCATGAAGGCAGACAATCTGCACTCCAAGGCTGTAAGCCTGAGTCCAAGCTCAGGAGACTCAGCAGCCACTGGCTCAGGCCCCGGCGGCACCGGGCCCGACGTCGGCTCCCTAGGAGGAGAGTCCTCGAGGACAACAAGACTTACGTGCTCGACAGACTCTGGCTCTACATGGGATACCTTAGTTGGCTTCTCCAGCTCCAAGGGCCCGGGGCGGTGGTCAGGGGTCCGAGATCTGGCCTTCGAGGGACCAGAAGCTTCCTCCGACGCCACCCTCATGAGCTTTCTCTTCCTCTTATGCTCCCGACTGGGGGACTCCCTTTCAGAGGAACCCTGACGAAGCTCAGGGTCCGACTCCCGAGACGTCGATGCCTCTGACGAGGTCCAGGCCTGTCCGGAGGCCGAGTCCAAGAAACTCCTCTCCTTCTGATGCTGCCGGCTCCTGAGTGCCTTGGTGGACATTTTGCCACATGGGACACAGACCTTGGGATCATGGTCAGGCCCGAGGCAACATAGGCAGCAGTCATGTGTGTCGGTAAGAGACATGAGTTTCTTACAACGATCACACTTCTTAAAACCACTGGAGGCCATCGGGGAAAAAAGGGCCCCCGCGAGGTCAAAGGACCGGTCCTCCAAGGAAAAGAAAAAAAGAGCGCGAACGCGTGCCACAAAGGGCAAAAAAACAAAAAATAGAGATCGGGTCGATACCGGCATACCGAACCCAGGCAGGAAGGGGAACCGGCGTCGAACCGGACAAAAAGAGGCGCGAGAATCGCAGAAAAAAATCCAACTTTTCCAGGTGACAAGGACAGACATCCGTTGGGCTTCACGGAAAAACAAAGACTGAGCAAGATGACACCTTTGGGCGGGAAGGGGACCGCACATGCTGGTAGGGCTGGAGACTCAGAAACCACTGCATAATACAGCCGTTGGACTCCTAATGTCAAGCCAGCCATTTGAGGGGTTGGTGGTCCATAACCAGTGTAAGTGGATGTCCCAGCGGGTAGTATTTGAAGGTTTCTAAAGCACCAGGCATTGATAGTATTCCCATAGAAGTATTGCAGCAATCTGATGCAGCAGTTACCATACTCACAAGGCTCTGCTAAGAAATATGGAAGACAACATCATGGCCAACTGACTGGAAAAGATCTGTGTTTATACCAATACTAAAGAAAGGTGATCCAACTGACTGTGCAAATTATCGCACAATCGCTCTGATCCCACATGCCAGCAAGATTCTACTGAAGATTATTCAAAAGAGACTACAACCATACCTGGAACAAGAACTACCTGAAGTGCAAGCAGGGTTCATGACAGGGCGAGGAACGACAGACATCATTGCGGATGTGAGATGGATCCTTGAAAAGACTAAAGAATACCAAAAGGATATCTATTTGTGCTTTATCGACTATAGCAAGGCTTTTGACTGTGTAAACCATGAGAAACTCTGGGCCACATTAAGAAGCATGAGTATACCAGAACACCGGATCGTTCTCTTGTGCAATCTGTACATTGATCAAGAAGCAACAGTTCGAACGGAACAAGGAGAAACAGAATGGTTTAAAATAAGCAAAGGTGTAAGACAAGGCTGCATACTTTCCCCCTACCTGTTTAATTTATATGCAGAACAAATCATCAGAGAAGCAGGATTGTATGAAGACAACAGAGGTGTAAAGATTGGTGGAAGACTCATCAACAACCTTCGCTATGCTGATGATACCACATTACTGGCTGAAAGTGAAGATGATCTGAAACATTTGCTTCTCACAATCAAAGAACATAGTCTCAAAATGGGCCTGCACCTTAATGTAAAGAAGACAACGATCATGACAACTGGCAAAATCAACAGGTTCATTGTTGAAGGAGAAGAAATTGAAATTGTGAACAACTTTAACCTACTTGAATCAACTATCAATAAAGAAGCAACAAGCAGTCAAGAAATCAGATGACGCATTGCTCTTGGCAGAATGGCTATGAAAGACCTAGATAAGATTCTCAAGAGCAGAGATGTCTCTCTCCATACAAAGATTTGACTTGTTCAAGCCATGGTATTTTCAATAACATCATATGGATGTGAAAGCTGGACAGTGAAAAAGACAAATAGGAAGAAAATTGATGCCTTTGAATTATGGTGCTGGTGGTGAATACTGTGTATACCATGGACTGCCCGAAGAACAAACCAGTCGGTACTAGAGGAGATCAAACCTAAGCTTTCTTTAGAAGCTCTGATGACAAGACTTTGACTTTCATACTTTGGACACATCATGCGAAGAGAGAGATCATTAAAGAAAGACATCATGCTTGATCAACGCAAAAGAGGAAGGCCAGCAATGAGATGGATCGATACAATAACAGCAGCTATGGGTACCAGTCTGTCAACAATGAGCCATCTGACAGAAGACCGAACACAATTTAGGATAGCTATCCAGAGTGTCGCCATGAGTCGACTCCGACTCGACGGCACTTAACAACAACAAATGCCCACTTTTTAGCCAGGGCTTCCTTCTCGATCACAGCATAATATTTCTCATGAGGGAGCTGATGAATGCTACTGGATGTTCTTTACCCTTGACTTCCTGGGCCAGAACAGCTCCCAGACCCATCTCCTAGGTGTTTGTACAATACATGGTAAAGAGGAATCAGAGCTGATCAGGACAGGTTCAGAGCACATGGCTTCCTTGAGACACTGGAAGGCCAGATCCAGGTCCAATGACCATTGAATCTGCTTGGGAGCTGTCTTCCGGAAGAGATTAGTCAATGGCTCCACAATCTCTGCAAAGTTAGGTTATTTAGCTATTACCACTGGTTTATCCTAAGGAAGGCACAAACCTCTTTCTTTGACTTAAGTGTAGGGACCTGGACAATGGCATCCACCTTCTGCTGTTGATGTTGTATCTGCCCACTCCCAATCAAATAGCCCAGGTATTGGATATCCTGGCCTCCCAAAAAACATTTCTTGAGGTTAGCCATCAACCCGGCTTTCCACAGGCAAGTCAACACAGCTTGTACTTAGGCTAAATGGGTGGTCCAGTCCCTTCTGTCATCAAGGTATGCAGCCATATACTCCTTGTGCAGTCTCAGCAGGCAGTCAACCAGGCGCTGAAACACAGCAGGAGCTCTGTGTAATCCAAATGGCAGCATGGTAAGCTGGAGCAGATCTTTGCGGTATCAAAAAACATTCTTCTTCTTGGCAGCCAGAGTCAAGGGCACTTGCCAGTATCTCTTGATCAAGTCCAAGATCAATATAAAGCATGCTCCACTGAGTTGCTCGATTAGCTCATCTATTCAAGGACATTGGATACACTTCCATTTTAGAAACTACATTGAACCTCTGGAAGTCAATGCAGAACCTGATAGTCCCATCTGGTTTAGGAAACAGGATAATGGGGGAGGATCCGTCATTTACAGACTCTTCTATAAACCCCAGGTTAAGCATCTCTTCAAGTTCATTGGCGACGGCCTATTGCTGGGCCTCCAGAATTCGATAGGGTCATTGTCGGATAACCACCCCAGGGTCAGTAATAATATCATGACAAGGGAGGTGAGGTCATACTGGGTGGGTGGAACACCTAGGTTTTGGTGGATCAGACCCTCTGGATCTCTTCTCAAGGACCACAGAGAGCTGGTCTCCACTCAAGACGAGTTGTATCAGACAGGGCTGAAATTTCTGGGCTAAAATCATTCCCCTGTAGTACCACTGCCTTCACTGGAGTCTACTTTTTCAGTAGATTGATATGTTAAACTTTGGCTTTCTTCCATTTATGTGGCTGGGCAATCTTGTAGTTAACAGGCCCCACTTTCTTTTCCACCTTATAGGGCCCCTGCAATTTACAGAGTAATTTGCTCTAGTATGAGGGCAGCAAGACAAGGCCATCCATTTCTGGGTGATATACAGTACTGATGTTCACAGCATTTTAACATTCACCAAGGTATACACTTGCTTCATCACCTTGGATACAAAGGGCGTTCCTTGATCAGTGAGGATCTCAGTGGGTATTCCCACCTGAGAGAAGACTTCCCAGAGGGCATTCGTGATCATAGTAGTCTTCATATTTCTTAAAGCGATGAACTCTGGGTATTGGGTAACATAGTCCAGTATGACTAAAATATACCTGTTGCCTCGGGTGATACACTCCAGGGACCCTACCAGATCCATGGCCACTCTTTCGAATGAGGTGTCAATGATGGGCATAGACACTAAAGGGGTAGGTCTAACTCTGGCAGGGCTGTGAAGTTGGCAGATGGGTCATGACTGGCAATAAAGCTGCACCTGTTTATGGACATCGGGCCAAACAAAATCAGGTTAAAATATACTCCAGTGTTTTCTCCACCACCAGGTATCCCCCTAATAAATGGCTATGGGCCAACGATAATACCTGCTGATGATAGTTTCCTGATCCTAACAGTTGTTCTATCTCTTCCACCTATAGGGTTCCCACTCTGTATAACAAATCTCTCTTTAGAACAAAATAGGGAAAGGTTCTTATAGGGGAATCTCAGCTACCTACTGAAACCTCATCTACTTCCAAAACCCATTCTAAGGCATGTTTAAGGGACTCATCCTCTTGTTGGGCCCTCTTGAAGCTCCCTGGGTCTCTCCCCAGCCTCCACTCTTGGAAGGGGATCAGTGTTTTTGTGTCACTTTTGCTGGGACCTGAGCTTTCCCCAGGGGTTTCCTCACCAGGCTCTTCCTCCCTAGATACCTGCTCTAAAGTCACGTCCAGATTCTGAAGGTAGATTAGCTTCTCCCAGTGATACTGACTCTGGGACTTATATATTCTTAATATATAGGTCTTGGACTTCTATCTTTATCTTTATTAAGTTGTTTGATTGATCACTCAGGCTAATGGATCAGAGTGGTTAATACACAGGGACTGCAAGGTAGGAAAGGAAACAGAACACCATCAATTCATAGGACAGGAACAGAAAAGAACAGAGAAATTAGAGCACTCAGGATATGAGGGGAAAGAGGGGGCAGCATAAAGGTATGGCAATAGTTGCCATGGGGCAGAGAGTAAGAAGGTAGGCTTATCAGGGAGGGGGGTTGGGTAGGCTGAAGTCTGACAGGAATAGATAAGTTTTCAAAGCAGCTCTGAAATTGTTGAAAGAGGGCTCAGGATGAAGAGTGTGGGGAAGCAAATTCCATAACACGGGGCCTAAGAAAAAGAAATCAGAGCTCCTTGTGCATTCAAGACGAGCCTGGGAGACAGGTGGAAGAATTAAGCGATGATTGTGAATAGGGCATAAGAGATGGTGGAGGGTGTGAAAGTGAAGCAGGTCGGCAAGATATTGCAGAATCCCGGAGTGGATAGTTTTATTCGCGAAGGTCAATATTTTATACTGGATTCTAAAACGGATGGGGAGCCAGTGAAAATGAATTAGAAATGGGGTAATATGGTCAAAAAGCCTTAGGGAAACCCTGGTTCGACTTAACGGAGTCATTTGTTAGCTAGGCCCATATCTCCCCACAGCTTGGGCAGACTCGGCTGATCACCATTGGGTATAGAAACCAGGACAGCACTGGGACCTCGAACTGGCTTGCCCTGCTGGAGTCTTAAGTGAAACTTGTGCCATTGGATACTGCCTCTGGTGTCTATGCACACAGGCCAGTGTTACAGTCTTCGCATAATCAATATGAAATTGGGTTACTGTTTCTCAATGGTACGCATTCTCCTGGTGTCTATCAAGGCCTGGAGGTGAGTCCTCTCGAGCTCTACTGGGACTACAAAGTTCTGTGCAGCTGGGTGGCGAGTGTCCAAAAAAGTGCAGGGGTGAGGGGTAGTTAGGCTGACATCCATTGATTCCTCTGTACCCAGGGGACATTCTCGTGCAGTATATCCCTGGGCTCCACACTTAAATCATGGCTGGTGTAAGCAAGTCTGGTATTGAACCCCTCCTGCTCTGTCTGTGTTGGTGGCCAAGTATGTAAAATCAAAATGGATTCAATAGGTGACACCAGTTTGCTTTCACAAAGTAAAATGCTGAACCTTAATGTTTAGCATGCAGCGATGCTACTCAATTTAATGAAAATTATTAAGTTAAATAAACTGAATTTTAATTTTGATCAGATGAAAGTAACAATTGCTTATTCTTGACAACAAATTATTCTTAAGCAACAGCGTATAACAGTTATATCTTATTTCTTATTTTTTCACAGTTATACTTTCTTCAAATACATTCTGCTGAACTCTGGCAAATATCTACCTTTCACTTTTGCTGTTTCTGTAACTTAAGAATTAATACTTTCTGCTGCTTTTCATTCACAGCATTACTCTTTAACCATCAAGTAAGTATGGTTATGTGTTTAAAGGTCTGTCTCTATGTAGAAAAGATAAAACATTTAACAAACACAAAATATACCTGCTTTTAATCGTGCTGCTTCTGTCAACAAAAACTACCTCTGGCCAGGGTAAAACAAAACGCAGTGTCCATTGATGTACATTTAGCTTAGTTCAGTTCAATGTGATATGTTTCTTCTCACATTGCTCCTTCCAACTTGCTGCACTCTCGCTGTCATTCTGGAATCCGATGTGGTTGAGGAAAACCTACTGCCTCACTTTAACAAAATAAATAAAGGAAACCCCTAACTAATCTAATCCTTTATTTTCTTTTGACAAAAATAAAATATAGATTTTTTTATTTATTTAATTTTTTTATAATTAACAATATTAGCTGACTCGGGACACTACACTGTCCATGTATATCGTAAAAAAAAAAAAAAGATAATTATTTTTCCCTAACACAGATCTGGGCAAGGAAAGTTATCAAATTTTTCTGCACACACTCAACATTCATGCAAACTATTCAACTCTTGCCATTGAAAAGAGGTCTCAAGTGAGTTTAAACAGAGTCAGTCAATGACTTCTATAATGACCTCTGTCTCTCAAGTCTTCTCTGATTTTATTCAGGAGTCTCTCTCTCCGAGATCTCTGACACACATATCTGGTTTTAGTCAAATAAATGGTAATTACACTTACCTGGTAATTGTTCTTCCTTGAGGGACGACAGTTTAGTCCTCCACCTCTGGGTTGTGCACCTCCTCCTGCAGCTTGGAGACTGGGCATGTCACAAAAAAGTGACATCACAGAATGTAGTCTGCTGGCCTCTCCCATCATCCCCAGTGAACTATTGACAAAGCACACTTAAAGGCGCAACAACTAATTACTCAACCATGTAAACAGAACATATAACAACTACTTTATGCAAAAATGAAAGAAACCATTTATATCCCTTAAGGTAAGCCTTTTGTTCTTGTGCGTTCTCCTTCTGCCTGCGTCCGAATGATAGACCAGAAAAGGCAAAAGAAGACAGAGAAGCTATAAAACTATGTACCTACCGGTAACCACACTCACTCCTCCCCGGCTGAATCTGTATCATGTACCTGTGAACTATCCCGGGCGGGAAGGAGGACTAAACTGTCATCCCTCAAGGAAGAACAATTACCAGGTAAGTGTAATTACCATTTCCTTATCGGCCCTCCAGTTTAGTCCTCCACCTCTGGGATGTAACAGAGCAGTACTTCTCGGGAGGGACCTTTCCAGCCGGCCTGCAACACTGCCGCCCCGAATGCAGCATCCTTTGCTGCCAAGACATCGAGGTGGTAGTGTTTACTGAAAGTGTGAAGAGACGACTAAGTAGCTGCTGTACAAATTTCTCCAGGAGACACCAAACTGTGCTCCACCCATGACGCTGCTTGCGCTCTGGTAGAATGGGCACGCAATCCCGCAGGCATCTGTCATCCTGACAACAGACATGCCAAAGCAATCATTTCTCTAATCCAGCGAGAAATGGAAGCTTTCGCCGCCGCTTCCCCCTTATGGGATCCCCCGAACAGGACCAACAGACGATCGGATTTGCGAAAAACCTCCGAAACCTCCAAATACCACCGCAACACTCGCTTTAAGTCCAAACGGCGCAATCCCCGGTCTGCTGCGGCGCCCTGCAACGACCCCAGCACCGGAAGAGAAACTGTCTGAGACACATGAAATGGCGACACCACCTTGGGCAAGAAAGAAGGAACTGGACGAAGCACCACCTTTTCCCTGGAAAAAGATAGAAAAGGCTCCCTGCAAGACAAAGTCTGCAATTCCGAAATGCACCTCGCCGAACAAATGGCCACCAAAAACACCATCTTCAATGTCAAATCTTTCACGGAGGCTTGCTGCAAGGGCTCAAAAGGCTCTCTAACCAAAGCCGATAACACCAAGTTGAGATCCCATGAAGGAACAACAATCCTACGAGCAGGCCGCAACTTAGATACAGCTCTGAGAAAATGCAACACATCAGCATGTGCTCCTAGCGCTATTCCCTGCACCTTGCCTCTATAGCATGCCAGTGCATCCAGCTGAACCCGTAAGGAACTGGCCGCCAGGCCCTTTTCAAACCCGTCCTGCAGAAAACTTAACACCACAGGTATGGACGCTGTCACCGCGCGCACCTGCCTTCGGCAACACCAATCCTCAAAAATGTGCCAGATTCAAACATATGTTAGAGACGTAGCAGACTTCCGGGCTTTAAGTAAAGCTGCAATGACGGCCCCGGAGTAACCTTTTTTCTTTAGACGCGCCCTCTCAATGGCCAAACCGTAAGCGAGAACCGATCCACCTGAGGCATCCGCAGAGGCCCTTGAACCAACAGGTTGTCTGACACCAGAAGCCTCCATGAATCCCCGTTGAGGAGACGAACAAGTTTGGCATACCATGGATGCTTTGGCCAGTCCGGAGCCACCAGCAAGACTGTCCCCGGATCGACCTTGATCCGCTGCACTACTCGACCTATCAGCATCCACAGCGGGAAAACATAGAGAAGATCTGACATCGGCCAAGGTTGCAGAAGAGCGTCGATCCCCTCTGACATCCTTTCTCGACGTCTGCTGAAAAACCGACTGGCCTTTGCTGAGTGAAAGGCCGCCATGAGATCCATGATCAGCGGCCCCCACCGGTACACCGCCTGTGCAAAGACTACTGGATGCAACTCCCATTCGTCGATATCTACCTGGACTCTGCTGAGAAAATCCGCTGTCACATTGTCCTTCCCAGCAATGTGCGCCACGGAAATCGCTTGCAGTCGCACTTCGACCCAAGCAAAGAGAGCCCCTGCCTCCTCTTCCATGACTGTACTTCTTATGTCCCCTTGCCAATTGATGTAGGCCACCATTGCAGAATTGTCCGACAGAACTCTTACCGCGCGACCGCGCACCGTTCCCTCGAATGCTTGCAATGCTAGTGCTACTGCTCGGAGCTCCAACCTGTTGATTGACCACGTGCTCACCTGAGCTGACCACAGCCCCTGCGTGAAGAACTCGCCGCAATGAGCCCCCCCAACCCACGAGGCTGGCATCTGTCAACAGAGGTAGCCACTCTGGCTGCTCCAGGGGCATCCCGGCCGCCAACAATTCCGGAATTAACCACCACTGCAACGCCCGCCAGACCCTTAGAGGACAGGGCAGACGTTTGCTTAGCGGGTCGGACTGATGAGACCACCGGTGAAGTAACGACTGCTGCAATGGCCTCATATGCGCTCTGGCCCAAGGAACCACCTCCAGGGTTGCAGCCATAATACCTAACACCCGGAGATAATTCCAGGCCGAAGGAGCTGGCGTGGTCCGGAACTGGTGAATCACTTGTCATAGAGCCCTGACCCAACGAGCCGGCAGCACAACAATACCCCTCTGAGTATCGAACCATACTCTGAGATACTTGAGGTTCTGAGATGTAACAAGATGGCTTTTGCTGGAATTGACCACCCAACCTAGGCTCTCCAAGAATTTCACCACCTTGTCCGTAACTTGCACACTTTCAGCTCTGGACTTTGCCCGAATTAGCCTATCATCGAGATAAGGATGAACCAGAATTCTTTCCTTTCTCAATGCCGCTGCCATCACCACCATGATCTTGGTGAACGTTCGAGGGGCCGTCGCTAGACCAAAGGGCAATGCCTGAAACTGATAATGCCCCCACGGCAGCATGAAGCAGAGAAATTTCTGATGGGACGCTATGATCAGCACATGCAAATATGCTTCCGTGAGATCGAGGGATGTCAAGTACTCTCCTTGACGCACTGCGACAATGACGGAGTGCAACATTTCCGTCTGGAAGTGCGGCACCCGGAGACAGTGGTTTACCCCTTTTAAATCTAAAATTGGCCGCAGTGCTCCGTCCTTTTTTGGCACCACAAAATAAATTGAGTATCGACCCCTGCCGTAATCCTCCTGGGGTACCGGGATGACCGCGCCCAAGTAAAGTAGATGATCCAGTGTCCCGCGGACCGCTTGGGCTTTTCGCTGTCCTCGGCAGGGCGACTGCACAAATGACTTCCAAACCAGCTGCGTGAATTCCAGCGCATAGCCGTCCTGGATGATCTCCAACACCCACAGATCGGATGTTATTTGGACCCAGGCAGGAAGGAAATCCTGAAGTCGCCCGCCAATTGGAAATGTTCCTGCCAAGGTCCGCCGCATTTTATTGCGGCTTTCGATTACCTGAGGAGGCCGCCACCGCAAGACTTCTACCTGCTCCCCGAAAGCCTCGAAACCCTTGGCCCCGAGGAGCAAATCTTCCTCTTTGGAACCCGCCTAAGCGAGAAGTCCTAAATCTCTGAAAGTCTTTAAAGGCACCTCGGGGAGCTGACATGGCCTTTCCCTGCTTGGGCTTATCCTCCGGTAGACGGCCACCTTTAGACTCTCCTAAGTCCTTCACCAGCTTATCGAGGTCCTCCCCAAATAACCACTTTCCTCTAAAGTGGAGTTTACCGAGCCGCGCCTTGGACGAGCCATCCGCCGCCCAATTCCGCAACCACAGTGATCTGCGGGAGGCTACGAGTGACACCATACTATTAGCCAGCACTCTTATCAAGTCATAATGAACATCCGACAGATAAGCCGACCCCGACTCCAGACAGTCCAAGTCATTAAGACTCTCTTTCTCCAACTGCGCTGCCTGCCGCAAACGCGACCAGCGCAGACAAGCTCTTGCCACCCAAGCCCCACAGATGGAAGCCTGTAATGACACAGCGTTGGCCTCAAAGGCCTGCTTCAATAAACCATCCAACTTTATATCCTGCACATCCTTCAAGGCTGAACTACCCTCTACCAGAATAGTGGTTTTCTTGGTCACTGCCGATACTGAAGCATCAACTCTCGGCAGCCGAAACCTCTCCTTGTCCTTATCTGCCAATGGGTACAGCCTATGCATAATGCGAATCCCCCGGAGCCCTGCTTCCGGCTGATCCCACTCATCCTGTATCATTTTGTCTAACACCTGTATGGGAAATACCACCTGCGTCTGCCGCACAGCCTGAATAATGGGATCCTCCCCATTGTCGTCCTCCACAGGCTGTTCCGTGGCAAGCTTAAGCATCTGAAGGGACTCTTGTCAGCATACATCAGAATGACATTATGCCTAGCATAAGTGTCATGGCTTTTCCCAGACCTTGGATTGCAGGCAACTCTGACCCCCTGGGTATGTCAGTCTCCAGACTTAATGAGCGTAGTTTACCTGATGTGATTAGTCTGTAAGACAACATCCCCTCCTTGCTAATAAGGAGAGAACTTGATGGGCCCAGTTTGCCTGATGTGATTAGTCTGTAAGACAACAGCCCCTCCTTGCTAATCAGGAGAGATCAGATCAAACAGACCAAATTATGACAAAAGGGAGGTGCTGGAGAATTTTACTATAAAATACAGAGAAGGACAAAAATATCTCTCTCTTCCTATTTCATCAGACACTCCTTACACCCCACCCTTCTCTCCCTCTCTTCCTATTCATTGAACACACACTCCTTACACCCGCCTTCTCTCTCTCTTCCTATTCATTGACTCCTTACCCCCCTTCTCTCTATCTCTTCCTATTCTCTCTCACCCACACACAGACAGACACACAGATGCATTGAAGTACACTGAAGCAGCTTTATAAAAACCTTCTACCTCTGCTCTGTACCTATGTAATAAGCCTATTTCTATATAAAAACCTTTTTCCAAGCCACACCAGTTTTGGTTGTCTTATTATGTTACAAACCCTACTGTCTCTGTGAAATGAACCCAGGACCAAACAGAAAGTAACCAAAAGTAGGGAGCGGCGAAAGATTACATTTTCTGGGGGCTCATCTGGGACCTTTCTTATTGCACTTCTTGGGTCTACGTCGTATAGAATATTCAATTGGTACTGATATTTCTACCTAGAAATGCCACTCTGAGCAAGCCTGAATGTTGCAAATGCTGGTAGCTAACCAGGATTAGACCTGGACAGGGAAGGTCACGTGCTGTGGGATACAAAGAACAGCAGCAAACTACTAGAGTATCCTGCCAAGAATGTCAGTCATGGGCTGCAATCAAGAAAAGTCTAAAAACAGCTAAGCTGTTTATCATGCCCACTGATTCTTCTGTTGGTGACACTGTAAATGTGTAACGCATTTGGATAAATGGATGTATTTTTTGATGCTTTACGACTGCTCAGTGCAGATACATGGCTTTGCCTCAGTTTCTCTGTGCACACATCTTTTGGTGAACTTTGAAATCTAATTTCCACCTGAAGCATTCACCACACTCGGTACAGAGAAATGGTTTATCTGCTGTGTGAATCTTTTGATGCGTCAGCATATGGGTTTTCTGACTGAAGCTTTATCACACTCCGTGCATTTAAATGGTTTCTCTCCTGTATTTAACCCTCTGGTGCGTTGTCAGATGTAATTTATGACTGAATATTTTATGGCACTCGGCACATGCAAATGGCTTCTCACCTGTATGGATCCTCAGGTGAATTCTTAAATCTGATTTCCAGCGGAAGCTTTGTTTTGGAAGCTAGTGCCTAGAGACAAATTTCCCAACTTGAGAAGATGCAGTGAAGCTGTACACTCCTGTTTCGGTTCAACTTATTTGTATGAATCTGCATTTTCCCATCTGAAAATTACAAAGAGTACACAACGTTCCAACATGACAAATGAACATTTCCAGGATTCCCTGAGACTAGCCCTCACGCAATATTCACCCAACTTCAAAAAGCTGGTGGATGAAATGCAGGCTTAGAAGTCTCACTAATGAGCAACAGCGAAATATTAAAGATTGTGCAAGATCAGCCTGGATCAATACTTGACCTAAATTTAATACAAATTACTCAATAAAAGTTAAAGAAAGTTATTAAGACAGTTAAAGAAAGTTATTACTCATAAAACTTTAAGAAAAAATGTACTTTCCATTTCCCCTCGCAGTTCTTACTGGATCTTCGTCTCTCTGTTTTGTTTTTGCTTAATTTGCTTAACAGCTGATCACATCCAAGTAAATGACAGAAGGTTCATTAAAAATGGGGGGGGGGATCCTCCAACTTTATTGGGTTAAAATTTTAATTTGAAACAAATTTGAAACTTAATTTTCATGGTGGTAGATCACCGGCACTTTTGGCAGGAAAAAGTAGATCACGACCTGTTCGAAATTGGGACATGTCTGACTTAGGGGATGGAAGACCAGCTTCTAATTCTGTGTTACAGAATCTCTATTTGTCTGTTTTATGGGGGTTTATTCCTATGTGTGGTGTAATCTAACTTGGGACTTATGTACCTGTGAAAATGTTTGCAGGTTAGTACTTGTTTATGCAAAATTTAGCTATGAGACGAAAATGAGTTCCTGGCTCACTCACATACCACAGCTAAATTCTGCATTAGGGCAGCATAAAATTAAAGGACCTAATGGCCTGAACCTGGGGTCCTCCCAAACCCCCTGTGAGGGGGCTCCAATCCTTGGTAACCCAGTCTAATGCCCAACCCTAGCCCTCATGCAGAACATAAATGTTTCAAGTCACCTCTCTCCTGGGAAGCCCCATCACTTAGTGAAAGTAGAAAAACTGGCTGCTGGTTAGTCAGGGTCCTGGGTTGGGAGAGTCAGGTGAGGAAAGCCCCTAACATATTTCATTCATTAAGGGGTGCAAATCACAGGCGAGGGGTGTTACTTGAAATATTTATGCCCTAAGTCAGGCTGGGTGACACTAGACAACAATAGTTTCGAGGTCCCCCACGGTAAGGGTTGAGGGACCCTTTTCTAAGCATGTATGTGGTGGAATAGACATTAGATTACACAGGTCTGCAAAAAAAATTTTTCGAGAGATGTTTTGGTTATTCCACGTAATCTTTATATTTTTTGGTGCGCTAAATCCGAAAATGGCCTCCATTTTGTCATAGGACATCACGTTTCCTGACAATTTAGGTAACTATGTTAAATAAGGCAATACCTCAAAATAAATGGAAATAGACTTATAAAATTAAAGTTTTATTACAATATTTTCATGAAAATCCTTTTTTGAACTGAAATGAGCTCACCTACACACACTAAACTCGATTCTTCCTCCTTGTGAGGCTCCTCTTGGTGCATTTACGCTTGTGAGTAGCATCTGGAATGTTTCTCTGAAGCATCCAACAGTAGTCTGCCATCATTGTAATGCTCCATTTTCCCTGGTATCTCCTTTCCATCTCTTTAATGTCTTGGTGGAATCGTTCACCTTGTCCCTCACCAAATTTTCAGGAAAGTAGTCAAGGTGGGACTGGAGGAAATGCACTTTCAAACTCATCAGGCAACCTAAAGCTTGAAATGCTTTCAGCATTCGTCCAACGATCTTTTTGTAGTGAGGATCTTTGTTATTGCCTAAAAATTTCTGTACAACTTCTTTAAATGCAATCCACCCTTCTTTTTGAGGATCTGTCATAGTATTGACAAACTCTTGATCAACTATAAGCCTTCTAATGTCTGGTCCGAATACACCTTCTTTCAATTTTGCCTCCGACAGGCCTGCAAACTTGGTGACCAAGTATTTGAAGCATTCTCCATCTCTTGGAAGTGATTTTACGAATTGCTTCATCAATCCCAATTTTATGTGGAGAGGTGGTAGAAGAACTTTATGGGAAGGTACCAAAGTTTCTCAGAAGACATTTTTTTCACCGACTGTTAGCACCCTCGGCTGCCAACTCTTCTTGGTCCAGTGATTTTGTCGGTCTCGACTGTCCCATAGACACAGAAAACAAGGATATTTGGTATACCCAGCTTATTGCCCGAGCAGCATGCACAAGACCTTCAAGTCCCCACACACTTGCCAACCATGGTCTTCATATTTAAGTTTACGAAGAACCAATTCCAAGTTCTCGTAGGCTTCCTTCAAGTGTACGGAATGACCTACAGGTATGGAAGCGTAAAAACCATTGTGGAGTAAAACTGCTTTGAGACTTCTTTTTGAAGAATCTATAAAAAGACATCATTGCTCTGAATCATATTGGATTATAAATTGACCCATCAGACTTTCGACATCGATGCAATAAACCAACTTGTCTTCCTGGGCGAAGTAAGGAACGAACTCCTTTTCACGATGTCTGAACCATGAAGATGACTCTCCTGGCAACAATAAATTCCTGCTTTTCAGCCTTGATCCGAGTAACTCAGCGGCATCTTTGGGAAGATTTAAGTCTCTTACCAAATCATTCATCTCCTCCTGAGAAAAAATTTTGGTCTTGTATCATCTTCAAAGTCAGAACTTGATTCGTCATCTGGTTCAGGTATGACTTCACCTTCATCGGAGCTAGGCATCCCTTCCAAGGTAGCAGGGGGCTTGGGTACTGGTATATCTGTGCAATGGGGGATGGGACGAATTGCCGAGTGAAGATTGGGGTATGAAATGGAATGCTTCCATTTGGAATTAAACCCTTTCACATCATATGAACAAAAGTAACAGTCATCACTATGGTTCTTTTCCTCGCGCCATACCATAGGAATCCCATAACGTAAAGATTTTTTCTTTCCCTTGAACCAGTTTCGGAGGTCCTCAACACACCGTTTGCACACTTTATAAAGTGCCCAGACTTTATCTTGATCTCCAATTTTTAGTCCAAAGTATGCAAAGTATACTTTTTTCACAAAGTCTGTAATATTCTGCTGTTGCTTCAACACTGTATATTCACCACAGATGAAACAGAAACTGGCGAATTAATCCACTTTCGTGGAGCCATAACATAACGGTTGAAGAATGATGAGCTAACACATAGTAACATAGTAAATGATGGCAGATAAAGACCAGCATGGTCCATCTAGTCTGCCCAGCAAGATGGCAAGAGTAGGTGCACCTGTCACTCTGTGCAGGCCACCCCTCCCCATGTCTTTGTTTTTGGGTAAACCCACCACTCCATGTAGGACACCCCTATTTGTTGAGACGTTATATGGTTCAGAAGTTAGATGGTACCGTTTATTTTGTTTTTATCCTATTGCTGTAAAGGTATCCACTGTGTTTGTCCCATGCTGTTTTGAATTCCGTCACCGTGTTTGCCCCCACCACTTCCTTCGGGAGGGCATTACAAGCATCCACCACCCTTTCAGTGAAAAAATATGTCCTGATATTGCCTTTCAATTTACCACCTTGCAGCTTCATGTTATACCCTCTAGTTTTACAGCTTCCCCGTCTTTGGAAGAGGTTTGTTTGTTCATCATTTCTCTTTAAGTATTTAAAGGTCTGAATCATATCTCCCCTGTCCCTCCTCTCCTCCAAAGCATACATATTTAGGTCTTCAAGTCTCTTCTCATATGGCTTCTGACGCAGGCTCCAAATCATTTTGGTCGCTTTCCTCTGAACAGTTTCCAGTCTTTTTACATCTTTTGCAAGATATGGTCTCCAAAACTGAACACAGTATTCCAAGTGAGGCCTCACCAGTGACTTATACAGTGGCATAAGTACCTCTTCCTTTCTGCTGGTAATCCCTCTCTGTATGCAGCCCAACATCCTCCTGGCTTTTGCCACCGCCTTGTTGCACTGTTTTGACACCTTGAGATCAACAGAGATAATCACACCAAGGTCTTTCTCCTGAACCGTGCATACCAACCTCTCGTCCCCTATCGCGCACATTTCCCTTGGATTTCTGCTACCCAAGTGCATGACACTGCACTTTTTCACATTTTAAATTGTAGTTGCCAAGCATTAGACCAGTCTTCCAGCTTTTGTAGATCTTTCCTCATGTTAACCACTCCCTCGGGGGAGTCCACTCTTGCAAATTTTTGTGTCGTCTGCAATAAGACAGACTTTTCCATTCAGTCCTTCAGCAATATCACTCACAAATACATTGAACAGTGCTGGACCCAGGACCGAACCCTGGGGCACCCCGCTAATTACCTTCCTCTCATCCGAGTGAGCTCCATGTACAATCACCTTCTGTCGTCTGTCAGTCAACCAATTTCTAAACCAGTTTACCATCTTGGGACCCATCCCCAAAGCTACTGAGTTTGTTGACAAGCCTCCTATGAGGAACAGTATCAAAGGCTTTGCTGAAATCCAGGTAGATGACATCCATCGCATGCCCCTGATCTAGTTCCTTGGTCACCCAGTCAAATAACTCAATCAGATTTGTTTGGCAAGACCGTCCTTCGGTAAAACCATGTTGCCTCGGATCTTGCATCCTGTTGGTTTTGAGAAAGTTCACTATTCGCTCTTTCAGGAGTGCCTCCATTACTTTTTCCCGCCACCGAGGTAAGGCTCACAGGCCTGTAGTTTGACACTTCTTCCCTGTCACCACTTTTGTGTAGAGGTACTTTATTTTATTTATTTTTATTTAAATAAAATGGTACGACATCAGCCATTCTCCAGTCCTGAGGAACCTCTCCTGTTTCCAAGGATCTGTTGAAGACATCCTTTAACGGTCCTGCAAGAACCTCTCTGAGCTCTTTTAGTATCCTAGGATGTATCCCATCCGGTCCCATGGCTTTGTCCACTTTCAGTTTAGCAAGTTGTTCTAACACCTCGTCTTCTGTGAATGGTGTGGTATCTACTTCATTCACATTTTTATATTTGGGAGTCACAGCTGGTCCATCTCCAGGATCTTCTTTAGTAAAAGAGCAGAAGTATTTGTTTAACAATTCTGCTTTTTCAGTGTCACTGTCCACGAGTCCTTTCCCAGCACTTCTGAGTCCTGCAATTCCAACTCTGATCTTCTTCCTTTCCTGAATATACCTGAAGAAAGTTTTGTTGCTACTCTTAACATCTTTAGCCATTCCTTCCTCTGCCTTTGATTTTGATATCCTTATTACTCTTTTAGACTCTTTGAGTTGGATCCTGTATTCATTTCTGTGTTCTTCTTTTTGCAAGCTTTTGAATTTTGCGAAAGTTGTGTTTTTTGCCTTGATTTGAGCAGCCACCTCTTGGGATGGGAACCTAAGTGTCTCTGGCCAGTAGGCTGTTCCTGAACTGTGGGCACACACAGTGGAGTAGGTAAGGGAACCCACCACTAAGGACAAATGGACACATGCAGCACAGGAAATGGAGGTCCACAACACTAACTCAGCAGGAGGGAGGGGTAGTCCCTCAGGGAAGGGTAAGAGAAAGTTTAAAACTTAAAACTTAAACCTCTACAGCAATGGAGTGGGTAAGGGAACCCAATACCAAGGACAGATAGATAGCTATGTGGAGACAAACAGATTCACAGTTATTTGGAGACAAAGACTCACAGCTATGCAGAAAACTCAGCAAAAATCACCTTTTGGGAGAGCTCTGGAAGCACTCCTCTTCTTAAGGAACAGAAAGGCAAACACGAATTGCGATAAAAAAGTGTGAACAGCCTAGAACCAAGAACCTGATGATGATTCGTGCACAAGTGTGGCATGCAGGAGAGAGCAGCTCTGTGTCTGTACACGAGACGTCACAGTGCTGGCCACGCCCCCCTGCACTGACCAGAGCTGCTGCTATCTGCCCTGTGTCTCCCTCCCACTGGATTCTTCAGGAAAGATTAACCCCTTCTACCATTAGAAGCACGGACTTACAACTTGCTTAGCTTATGTATATATTTCTGACCATCAGATTTACAGTGCTATATTTTTTTTTTGCATAACTCGGACAACCCCTTTAAGGTTTTTTTTGGCATTTTATATCTTAAATGTACTTATGTGAATTAATTAATAGTAATTTGAATTAATTAATAGTAATTTGAAAAAATTGATAAATTTGAAGATGTTGTGGCAAATCATGACGTCTAGGAGTTTTTTCAATATTTTATTTGTTTTCAGTACACCAAAATACATGGAAATTAGATGAAAATAATCAAACAGGTTTTTAGTTGCAGACCTGTGTTATCAGAGACTGGAGGCCTTGGATATGGACAAACGGCTCCTTTTAATTCAATGCCTGCAGGGGTGTAGTTATTTTATTTTGCAAAAATGGGTCCACATGGCCATTTTGTGCACTTATTTTCACAGATTTTGGCATTAATAAGCTGCTTTGCAGGAATCTGCAATGCAGCAGCTCCTTAATGACAAATTTAACACTAGAAATCCCAAAAAGGCATTTTACCTAGAAATCCCAAAGTGTGTCAATTGACGCATTATCATGACAAATGCATTGAGCATGAAATGCAGATGTGAATTAATTTGAAGCTACTTGTTTGTTTACTACGTGCAGTATGTGACATCATTACATAACTGACATGATTCTAGCAGTGGCGCTGGTATAAACCTTTGAAGATGCATTTGCATCAATTGACGCACTTTGGGGCTTCTAGTGTTAAATGGACTTTGGGCAAAAGTTTACTATTATGAATTGGATTTTTGCAAAAGTCACTTCGCACTCGAGTACATGAATCCCCTTGTACATAGCCTGTCTTGTGCTGGTATTATCATCCTGTTATCTTTAGGGACATCTTCTGAAATATTTTCAGCTGTACTTTCAAAATGAAGCTTTTATAACATAAAATGTAAACAGCAATGTGTACACATGCACTCAGATGCATTTTCTGACAAAACTCCTGATTACTCTCCGTATATTTGAAATGGTTCCTCTCAGGGGAAGCGTCTCCAAATGGGTTAGTTTTTGCATATATTATGAGAGGAATGAACTTCACCTAGTAAGCTAGGGTATGTTAAGCATAATGTCAGTCTCTCACATTTACTGTTAATGCTCTTAATACTTGTATTGTGCCAAAGAAAGCTTTCTGTGAATTCACAGGGTAAAACATATATAAGCAACATAATATATACGCAAACGATTTTTTGATATGAAACCCAAGACAAGAAAAGTTAGCATGTAGCAAGATTAGGACTGAGAGAATAGTCCAGTGGACTCTCATGTTGCAGGCACAGAATGTAAAGTTTGAATTGTTGAAAGAACCTAACGTGCAAGTGGCTGGAATCTTGCTGGAGGGGCAACCTCATGACTGTCAGTCCTCACCCAGTGCCCCCAATCACATGATCTTTAGGGAACTGGGACTAGACAAAATTTCACCTTTTCTTCCTACAGTATATGTTGATGGTAGTAGACAATGTGAAGGAAGCAGGCGACTAGCAGGTTTTGCAATTGTACAATTGGACCCAAATAACCAAGTGGTACTGCAGAGACAGTATTCCTGTGGTTCAGCGTCAGCACAGTACTGTGAGCTGGCTGCTTTTGTGGCTTGTATGCAACAATATCAGGATTCACACCCAGAGATACAAATCATTTTAGATTCTGATTATGTCTTTAAACGTGCCATTGCCCTGTTACCCTGGTGGCTGACAAATAAATTTAAATCTACAGATGGGTCCACGGTGAAAAATTCATCCCTGTGGACTATGGCACAAGAACTGAGTGAGAAGTTTCAGAGAGTACATTTAATTAAAGTGAAGGCACATAGGAAGAAAGGCCCTTTAGTGAAAGGAAACACATTAGCAGACTCACTAGCCAAGGAAGCATGCCATGTAGGCCTCATATGGCCCTGGTATGAGCGGACACACATGGTTGCTATTGCTACACGTTCCACAGATTATGATCAGATAATACCACCAGATTACTTCGCAGCACTGCAGACAAAGGACCCTGAACTTTCCAATTTGAGGAAGCTTGTGCAGGACGTCCCAGATAACCTATATCAGCACACACCCTTTCTCACACTCACTATAGAGAAAGACAGTCTATGTGCAAAAAGAGAGGAAGGCTTGGTTATAGCTATCTCCAGAGCTCGAGGTAAAGAGTGGATGCATTGGGTTCATGATGCAGGCCCTATGGGACACCCTAAAGCAGAAGAAATGCAGACTATCCTTAATAGGTTGGTATGGTGGCCAGAAATTAAACATGATATACAGGATCATGTTTCCTCCTGTGTAATCTGTGCTTTATTTGGGAGGCAACCTAAAAAGAGAAGGGGACAGTTAATGAGGGCACCTCCTCGTGGCCCATTTGAGAGATTGCAAATAGATCATGTGGGCCCTCTCCCATTAACAGCTAGGAAAAATAGATTTTTACTTACTGTTGTTGGTTCCTTTTCTCATTGGGTAGAAGCATTCCCTGTCCAAGATCAAACTGCTCGAACCACTGCAGAAATCCTAACTATGCAATTTTTTACACGCTGGGGCATTCCTAAGACTATTGATTCTGATAATGGTCCTGCATTTGTTTCTCAGCTCATCAAGGAACTGTTTGATTTTCTAGGCATAGAACAACAACTCCACATTCCGTACCATCCACAGGCAGCAGGGCAGGTAGAAAGAATGAATCAAACAATTAAGGCCCACCTCAGCCCTATGCTTAATCTGAATGGGAAAAATTGGGATCGGGTGCTCCCGTTAGTCCTTATGCGTATCAGAGCTAATGTCTGTAAATCCACAGGCTTTGCACCCTATGAAGCCTTAATGGGAAGGCCAATGCCACGGTGGGAAAATCTGCTGCATCCTTTTCTTCCAGAGGACCAGACCGTAATTCTCACCAATGAGTGGATGAAATCCCTGCAAGAACATCTAAAAGAAATTCAGACCACTGTGCTAGCTAACACAGAAAAAGCTAGAGATTATCTGCAGGAGGTGCATGCAAAAGGTTCCGATTTAAGGCCCCTCAAGGTTGGGAGTAAAGTGATGATTCTGAGACCTAGACCAAACCTCCCCTTTGGAAATGCAAAGTGGGAGGGACCGTACTTAGTTCCTGATACCTTAGGCCCAAGCGTATACCAGATCCTAATGCCCGACAACCAGCAGTATTGGAAACACATCACCCAGTTGAAACCATATGGGTAATATGTGTTTTATCAGTCTTTGTTTTCAGATACCATCTGAAGACAGCACTGACAGATGCTTTCTGGAGACAGCACGGACAGCTGCTTTCTGGAGACAGCATGGACAGCTGCTTTCTGAACAAAAGTCGCTTGAGGATGGTAACTATTTACTTCTGCTGTATAGTTGATGTGTCCTATATACTGGACATGTGTCTAATAGTTATGTAAATAAGTAGTAAACATTATTTCTGTTGCTGCATAGTATAAGTGGGGAGCACTAGTTTACTCCCTAGTAGAGTGAAACGAGTTAGCTTTTATTATGTCTCGGTTTCCTGTTGTTCTTGTATCTGCTCTCTTCTACCCAAGTCTCATTACAGGAACTATCATCCGAATATGCACGATTGGCTGGGCAACTCCACAGATGGGGTATATCGCTATCAAAAAATACCCCCACCTTTCCCGGAAGGAAGGCATCTGGTCATCCTGAGTTTCTGTTCCGTACAGTACAAGCCAGTGTTCTATTCATTAAACATCACTCAAGTACAGTGGGCGCCACCAGTTTCCACTTCTCTAGAAAGGACACAAGAATTGAGGGCATCTCCAGAACATTACTTTCTAGGTCCTCCTGCCTTGATTTTGTACAATATTTCCTGTCAGGACAGAGGTACCTGGAAAATAACTTATACATGGGTTCTGAGTGATCAACAGCACATCACTGAGACTTCATTCCTTTTGGATGTATCTTGTTTACCTACCACCCCTCATCCCACCCCTCCCACCACTTCTGCTCCTCCTGTACTCTACCTTTCTGATATCCACCCATTTCAGGAAGGACATCCCTTTCAGATTAAATATGATGCACCACACAATGTTTTATATGATGTAGAATACCAGTTCCTTACTTGGCATCTATTTCCCTAATTGTTTCTAGTTACTCACAAATATCCAAATTGCTCTCAGTTTGTTGCCAACCACATACAAATGCTCAATACTTGGTTTGATATGACCCGAGCCAAAGCAATTTCGACACAAGCGTGAATTAATTGATACAGTTTTAGGTGGCACAGGGACTGCACTGGGTGCCCTTAATATAATTGATACAGAGGTGCTCCATAATAAAATGGGATCCACTGCTCAGCATGCTGCTGATGGTTTTACCTCACAACATATCATTAATGAAGCTTCCTCTAAACTGTCCAATGTAGTTGTAGATACCTTTGCTCTTATATCTCCCATTATAGAACAGAAAATTGTTACCTTAGCACATGCATAATATAGATTGGGAAAGAATATTTCCTGGGCTTTTGCCTGTGATCAAGTACAGATCGAGCTTATTACTATACTAAAAGAAATTCTGAACACTGCTAAGTTAGGACACTGGCCACCATCTCTCGTCCATATGGCTAGTACCAAAATACCTGAATTTGATATAGCTCACCTTGATTGGTGGACAGTTAGTGTTCCCATTTGTTCACCACAAGGCTGCTCTATCTGTACTTTGATCCCATGGTCAGGACAACACACAGTTATTTATCCTGTTGTTAATATTGGTGTGCAGTTTGATAATATGCTTATGTATCCTGTGGACCATCTCACCTGGGTGCAGCCACTGGACGATACCTGGACTTCATTCAAGCCGATGGACCCCAGTTTGTGTGAGAAGACTACATTTCAGTTCAAGTATCAACCTCACCAATTTAAAGAGGCTGACACCTCCTGCTGGAACAATTCCTCCTCTTGCTCCCTGACTGTTAAGCTCTCATATTCCCTGACTACCTCACACAGTTTGTATTACCTTGGAGCTGGACACTTTTGTTTTCATCTGTTCTTTCCACAGAGTGTTTCTTTTTCTGTTGCTCCCAGAATGCATGACATCCGCTTTCCTAAGAACAATTTGTTGTACAGTTCAAACTATTTACTAAACAATACCTGGTACAGTCATACACCACTGGTCTCCATCACCATTAACGAGACAACTTATTCCACACTGCTGGTTACCAATGACTCTATGGACATTCCAGACTTTATCTCATATGCTGTGCATCCATTACCACTTGGCATGGGAGAAGAGACATTACATAAACTGCTCAACTTTACAGAACTCCATGCCTATATTGATCACCTTAAAACAACATCCACTGAAGTGAATCACACCATCACTTATGAGAATGGACACATTCGACAAATTGTTGAACACTTGCTACAAGATGCTCATGTGTCTGTGTGGGAATTGTTATTTGGTTACTCACCTACTGCTGATCATGTCTTTAATGTTTTTATTCACCCTATTATTATTTTAACTGCTGTACAAATATTGCTATGCATTATCATAATTTTCCTGTGTTGTAAAATGAAACAAATGAAATGCAGCTCTACTCTTCACCCATAAGATGATCTATATTATGGGACTCTCTAACATATGTCACATCCTTAGCTTTTCAAGCAACTGGGTCTCAGAATCAGCATGGGGCGACTTATGAAGCACACTTATTCATGTGAAAACTGCGCCCAAACCTTACATCAACGACCCGTCTTAGTTGCTCAATTTTATATTGAAGCTAAAATAGATGTTATAAATGTTATGACTTCCATGTTATTAATTTCAAAATTATCAGCGTGACTTGAATCTAAGGATGCTTATCTGTAACACGGTGAGCTTTTTCTCCCAACGCTTGAATTATAGCGCCATAGCGTTTCACATACAAACGTTTCTTCAGGGGATACTCATCTGCTTTGCTCCAACTTAATAGCAATCCTTATCAGAAATCTATAATATTTAAACAAAGCAAAATTTATTTTTTAGTGCATCTTATATTGATTGTTATTTTCAATTTCACATTAACTGGAACTCACCCCGTGTCGGCTGTTGCTGTTCTCATCAAAAACCGCCGTGCTTGCAAGGTAAACTCTACTGAGAGCATTTAAAGGGCCCACAAGAATAACACGTGAGAATATCCTAAGAGTCAATTGGTTAATAACATGCACCCCACTCTATTTGCATATTTAACCCGTTCGGATACACTGTAGCAGCTTCGAAAATCCATTTCTGTTCTGTGCGAATCAATGTGAGATCTCTTGATTTACCTTCCAGTCCCCGTTCTATAAAATCTATACAAAAACATTTGAGAGAATCAAAGTTGTGTTTAAAATCTTGACAATGCTGGACTATGGGAGCTTGTGTATACCCACATTTAAGCTTGCTTCGGTGTTCGCGCATGTGTACTCTGAACGGTCGTGTGGTTTTGCCAATATATGCCAAATGGCAAGGGCACAGAATACAATAAACCACGTGGGTGGAGCTGCATGATGTAGAATGTTTAAGACAGAACCTTCTCGTCCTGTATTCAAAAATGTCCTGTTCCAACGTTAAGGAACAAATATCGCAGGAGCCACACTTTCGATGTCCAAGTTTTGACGGCATAGAACTCACTGGCTCAGAACGGAGTACTGTAGGGCTAAGAAGTTCTTTCATGTTCCGCTGCCTCTGCCATACACATCGAGCATAGTGGTTCTCTAAACCCGGTATGCTGTGTAACACGTTTTCATGTTTCTTTAGTATTTTTATAATATTATGACTGTAAGATGAATATTTAGTGATAAGATTTACACATACTTGTCCTGTTCCCTGGGAACTACGATGAGTTAACAGATGGTCTCGACCGTTCAGAGTACGCATGCGTGAACACCGAAGCAAGCTTAAATGTGGGTATACACAAGCTCCCATAGTGCCCATTTTCTCACTTTTTTATAGCATCAAGAATGCTTAAAGTTGAGGTTTGCTTCCCAAAAATTGAAAGGGATGGTATCCTAATGTCTGCTTCTCCTAGATTCTATTCTGACCCCCACTCACACTCAAAAGCTCAGCTCTGCTCCAGACTGATCTCCAGCAAACTTTCACAATCTACTCAAGCCCCTTATCTGTTCCCTGTTTGTGATCAGCAGCTTCCTCCTCTTTTTTAAAGTAAATTTACATTCAAAATGTTTAAATTTCCAACTTTTTTTTGTATAGCCCTTCCCTTCACAGAATAGTGTGACTGAAACTGCTGATTCTCAGCCCTGTCCCCCAGACTCACTCAGGCTCCATGTAGTAACTGTCAGCCTCAGAACATGCTGAGAGCTCTCAGCAGCTTCCCCAATACATTTTAAAATTTGTTCCTTTTTTTTTTTTTTTTTAACTGTTGGAGACCTGGGAACTGCGGATCACATTTTTTTAAGTTTCTTGGGCCTTCTTTTTTTTTTACCATGGACTACCATAGCCTCTATTTTCCTACTGCCCAGTTTCTCTTAGCACTCCTGCTTGCCTTGTAGCCCCCCAGATTGCCTCCCGATGGCCTTCTCTACACCCAGAACAGGTAAGAACTTGATTTTATCCTGTCACTGGCTTACACTGGCACCATGGCCTTGTCTAGGAGGCGACTTTGGGATTCAGAACATGGGATCCAGCATCCGCTCCAGCTTCCCCTTCTGTCCTCCCAGGCTAATGGATGACTTCTTCACCTTTTCAGTGTCCACGTCCATCACCGGCTGAGCTTCATGGTACCCTTCTGCTATTTCCAGTGTACTCTCTAGTGTAAGCTTGGGGTACTGATGTACCTACCTCTTCACTGGGGAGTCAAGCCCTCTAAAAATTGCTCCAGGAATGCAATCTTGGCTATCTCAGGCCCAGTCTTTCCTTACAGTTGCAGCCGCTTCTGTGTGAGCTCCTTCAATCGACAGATGAACCTCCAGGGGCTTGATTTTATTTGAAGTCCCCCCTTTCTGAAGCGCTGAAGGTAGGCCTCTGGTGTACAGCCAGCCTGTTCCAATATGGCGGCCTTGACAGTTGCATATATAGCTCACCCATCAGGGTTTGTATCCTGGAATGCAGCCTGATTGCTACCCATCAGCAGATTCCCCAAGTAAGTAGTCCATGTTGCTTCCGGCCTCCCAGCTATGCGGGCAGTTCAATCAAAGTTCACCAAAAAGAGATCAGGTTCATCTTCTGCTGTCATTAGGACTTGAATCATCTGAGCCTGGAAACTCCTCTCTAGTTCCCCTTATGCTTGAACAAGATTTTATAACTGCTGCTGATATGGTTATTGTTGCTGCTGCCCTTCTGCCAGAATCTGGAGGATCAGCTCCATTCTGGCTTGTCACTGTTTTCTTGCAACCACAGCTCCCTCTTCTGCAGCTGAGTTCTCTGCAGTATTCCAACTCCAACAAACTTTTAGATGCCCTAGTGACCAAAACAAAAAGCTCTGCCAGTCTGGCAATGGCTAGACTTTTCTTCATGCTCCCTAGCTAGGGCAAGGCTATTCCTCTTAGTCCACACACAAAAAAAATCCTGACCTGCTGTAGAAAGGCACAGCCCTGGAAGTATGTGGATTTTCGCTCTGTCATGTAGTTAGAGGAGATCCCCAAGCTGCCACCACATGTGGTATGGCATGTTGTGCGGTGGCATGGAATTCTTAAAAGGCAAGCAACAGTTAAAGACAAATCGAAACCACTTTTATTAAGCTCCCGCTGTCCAACATTTTATGTCCCCAGCTTGACTTCACAAGGCTGGTTCTCAAGGCTCTTCCCCCAGCCCACAATATAAAGTTCAGTCAACATTCAAAATAAAGTTCACTCACTCACTTGAGCTTCAGTGTCCGTGAATATGGTTCCCAGCCACACCTCAAACAATGGCAAGATTAAAACATTCTTCCAAGGCAGCTGTCCTCCTTCCTTAATAGGCGTGTTGCACCTGGATGTGACTCCAATCAGATTCTAATTTGCCAAAGTGAGATACTTCCCTCTGTTTAAATCTCCTGCTTCTCAGCAGGACTCCTCTGCCCAGCCTTGTTTGGAAGGGTTTTTTGTCTCCAAAAGCCTCCCTCTCTCTTAATCCCTCTGGATTCTTAATCCCTCTGTCTGAGTCACGCCCTCTCAACCCTGAGTTCTGAGCTGTAGACCTTCTTAAAGTGGACAATCCCCTCTGAGAGGGACAGGTAACTTCCTGTATACTTTTGTGTGCCAGAGGTGGTAGGAGTAAGTGTAGGTGAGGGACTGGCTGTGTATGTCTGAATGCACGAGTGAGTGGGGTGAGGGGCTATATCCCTGAAAGGATGGAGAGTGGGGAGGAGGAGCTGTGGGTGTGTATGCGTTTGTTTGTGTGTATAGACACGCATATGTTAGAGGGTGGGGTAGGTGATGGTATGTATCTGGTATGTATGCACAACAGGGTGGGGGTGAAGACTGGCTGGGAGTGAGGTGAGTGGATGGGGTCAGGCACCAGGGATATGTGTGCGTGTGTGTATATATGTGTATGCACGTGAGAGGGTTGGGTGAGGGGTTGGGTGTGTTTTGGGGAGTATGGGTGTGAGATGTGCTGAGGGGCTATGTGTATGTTTGTTCTTCTTGGCATACAGAGGCATTTAGCCCACTCTTAGCTCTCTTCCATTCCCTTCCCTACACTCTCTTTCTCCCTCTTTCCTCCAGCCCCTGACTCCTCCTCCCTGCCTTTCCCATCAAACTTTTTTTTTTTTTTTGCACCTCTGCTAGTGGGGGGCCTAAGAGTCCCTGCTGGAACGCAGTCATTTTAGACCACAGCTACAGCCTCTCTATTTCTCCCATTTGCAGATGTTTCTGGCAGCCATGGCCTTGCACATTCTTTTCTAGCAGGGGATGGAGTTTCCAGTGGCATGCAGCAGTGTTTGAACTGCAGCCACTGCCTCTCTGTTGATGGGGGATGGGTTTCTCGCTGACAGACACCACTGGGTTTGGCCCCAGACATTGGTTTTCAGCATTTTTCTGACATGGAGAATAGGAGTCATACCAGCTGGTACCACTGTTTTTTGATTCCCCTCTCTTTATTGGAATGCATGAGAGACCAGACAGACAGACCTGTGGAGGATCTATAATAGATATTGGGCCCGATTTTCATTTGGGCAGTGCTATGTGCCATGTCGGCGCATAGCCCGCCCTCCCGCCATCCGTCTAACCTGGATTTTCAATATCGGGGTCATATGCGGCACCGGTATTAAAAATCCGATTTGCGCCCTCTGCTCCTTAAAGATAGGTGAGGAACCTCACCTATCTTTAAGGCACAGAGGGCTAAGCGGGTAGCATTAAAAATCACTGCTACCCAGCTGGACCTTTCCTCTGCCCCCACTCCATCCCTGAACACCCCCAGCATGCCCCGATGCTAACTGCATAGCATCTGGGCGCGTTGGGGACTTATCCAGGATTTTCGAAAGGCACTACCCATGTAGGTGCCTTTTGAAAATCCCAGATATGGCATTTACACGTGTAACTAGGGCAGTTACCTGTGTAAATGCCTTCGAAAATGTTGCCCATTATTTCTAGGGAAAAATGTACCTAATAATGCTGGATTCTCTATGGTCTACTATATCTGCTCTTGATCCTATTCCATCTCACTAATTAAAATCTATGTTCTCAAATTTACTGCCTCACATTTTAGCAATGTTTCAGGTGAGCCTAACTTTGGGTAGAGTTCCCAACTTTGGAAAAAGACAGTTCACTATCCTATATTGAAGAAGTGAAATCTTGATACTTCTAAGGTCCACTATAAGACAGTTTCTAATCTCATGTTTCTACTTAAAATTCTGGAGAAGATAGTCTTCTCTCAGGTCACTTTGTTTCTAGAAAACCTTACATCCCCAGCAGTGACGTTTTTGCAAGGGTCATAACACTGAAACTCTCTTGACAGGCATGACTAATGGGATTAGGCTACATCTAAATGCAGGGAAATTGATATTAGTTGTTCTCCTTGATCTTACCTCAGATTTCAGTTTTATTGATCATGAGTTATTACTTGAAATCTTGAAAGATATTGGTATTGGTAGCATGATTTTGGAATGGTTCAGATTGTGTTTGCCTAATTGATCAAGGTCTACCTTAACATTAGATTTTCCAAAATACACCACCCCTTTGGTATTATTCCACAAGGTTCTGCCTTATCTCCCTTCCTTTTTAATATCTTTTTAGCATCTTTAATAACTTTGATTTAGTCCTTGGGCTTATGCTTTATATGATGTTTAAATCTTACTTTTATTTGACTCCTTATCTCATGCTTTATCTCTCAACGTTTAACATGGGACTTGCTGAAGTAGCAGACTGGTTGTTCTAAATTGAGGCAATTTGGTTTCCAAGTCATCTCCCAACCCCAACATTAGCTCCTGTCATCTTGAGTGCCAATATCCCAAAGCAGTCCATTCATTCACTTGGCTGCCCATTGGATTTTTATCTTTCATTACGACCCCATATATCATCTGTTATATAATTATCTTTTATGGCATTATTAGATTGATCAAATCCTTTCTGGATTCTAAGGGGTGATATTCAGCAGCTGTACTAGGCAATTTAAAGTGCCCAGCTGCTGGCACTTTAATTAGAACCAGACAGAAGCACAACTATCCAGTTGTTGTTAAGTGCCGTTGAGTCAGTGTCGACTCATGGTGACCCTCTGAATAGTTGTCCTAAACTATGTTTGGTCTTCAGTCATGCAGCTCATAGTTGACAGAGTGGCATCCGTAGATGTTGTTCTAGTATCAGTCCACCTCATTGATGGACTTCCTCTTTTACATTGACCTTCAACCTTGCCAAAAAATCAGAAAAAACTGCAACCAGAATCAAAAGAACCAAAGAACCACTCTCGTTGGCATACAAGTTGTTCTTCAACATTTGTTGTTTATTTGATTGTTTGCCCATGCCAGCTTTACTATGTTGGGCGTACTTCTAGATCGATACGGACAAGACTGAGTGAACATGCATCACGTTTTCGTACAAGGAATTTGGCAGCGCCAATGGTGGATCATTGTGTTGAAACTGCACATGCATTTGAGTCTCTTCACTGGCGTGTAGTAGATCATGTACCAGCAGATCCATGGGGTGGTGATCATATTCAATGTTTACAAAAGTTGGAACAGAGATGGATTTACTTATTGAATACGGTCCACCCTAAAGGTTTGAACATGCAGCTGGATTGGTACACTATTATTTAGGGGCAATTGATGTACTACAGCCTCTCACCTAGGGTGGGGTTTCTGAATGGTGGAACCTCCGCCTTTTTTGATTGGCTTGCCATGATTCAACTCCTTTGGTTGGAGATTGCTAAAGTCAGCTGTGCAATCAGACGCCATGCCGGAATATTTAAGGCGTTTTCTCTAGCAAGAATTTTTCATGGCTGAAGATTGACCGCACTGAGATTGACCTGAAGCAGGGTTCTCAACTTTTTGAACCCGAAATTTGTCACGTCATTGGTTTCTGTGGTGTTCTGAACAGCCTGAAATAAGTCGTTAATCAGCTAAGTACAAGGGATAAGCTATTTAATAAAAAAAACACTTTATTAAAACAGAGTGGCCACTGTGGTGAATTGACTTGTTCTTTTCACTGGGTTGGCAGCTCCAATAAAAATTAATGTTACACACGGAGATTTGGTTCCTTACTAGATCAGAATTTCTTCCACCTTGCCAAGCATGATATCTTTCTCTAATGATCTCTTTCTTCGCATGGTATCCAAAGTATGAAAGTTGAAGTCTTTTCAACTGAACTTCTAAAGAAAGCTTAGGTTTGATCTCCTCTAGTACTGAATGCTTTGTTCCTGGGGCAGTCCATGATATACACAATATTCTTTGACAGCACCATAATTCAAAAGGCATCAATTTTCCTCCTATCTTTTTCACTTACAAACTTTCACATCCAGAAATTTTTATTGAAAATAACATGGCTTCATAAGTCAAATCTTTGTATGGAGAGAGACATCTCTGCTCTTGTGAATCTTGCTAGGTCCTTCATAGCCATTCCGTCAAGAGCAATGCATCATTGGATTTCTTGACTGCTTACTGTTTCTTTATTGATTATTGATCCAAGCAGGTTAAAGTTTTCCACTATTTCAATTTCTTCTCCATCAATGATGAACTTATTGATTTTCCAGTTGTCAGGATCTTTCTCTTCTTTATGTTAAGGTGCAGGCCCATTTTAAGACTATGTTCCTTGATCTTGAGAAGCAAATGTTTCAGATCATCTTCACTTTCATCCAGGATTGTGGTGTCATCAGCATAATGAAGGTTGTTGTTGAGTCTTCCTCCAATCTTCACACCTTGGTTGTCTTCATACAGTCCTGCTTATCTAATGATTTGTTCTGCATATAAATTAAATTGGTAGGAGGAAAGTATGCAGCCTTGTCGTACACCTTTGTTGATTTTATTATTATTTTTTTTTAAATTTTGTATTTATGCAATTTTACAGTATATACCAAGAATCAATCTTGTAAGAACTTGAGAACTGATTGGCAATCATAATAGTAGAAGAAATACAAAGAAATATATTACAATCAATCCATTCCAACCCACAATCTGGGAGGATCCAAGTTAAGAAAACATTCAAACCACAAATGTAAGGATAATCAAGTAGGTAAAAAAAAACCCTGGTATATCAAACAACTCATGGTGGTTTTTCAGGAAGCCCCGCCAGGTTGTCCAGGTGCCGAGAGTTAATAAAGGCCAGCAGCTTGGATGGCTCATAGAAAACATAAGAAATAGATAGGTGTTTTATCAAGCATTTGTAAGGCTATTTCAGAAAGAAGAGCACTCCAAGCTGCTGGACCCCAGGGTGAAAACTAAGGAATTCACACCTCCTTTGCTAGTATAATGAGCTACATCAGGGAGCATACAAACCAAGAGGCTCTTGAACCTCAAGTTCCTTTTCCTAAAGACAATTTTTCATCAACCATTCCTTATCAGATATTAAAGCCAGGGTAATAAACAATGTAGCAGGAGTTACAACTTCTTCCTGAGAATCTTCCAGTACTGCAGATAGATTAAGAACATCAGCTTGCATCAATCCCGGGATAGCCCCAGGAATAATTGACTTCTTGGCAGAAGAAAGGTAGTAAACTTTCATCATCGGTGGAAGTGAGTCCACTGGGATTCCCAAAATATCTATTGTTTATTTATTTTTATTTAACAGCTTTTCTATGCCACCTTTATCCAAGGTGGTTTACATCAAACAACATAACAACAATTACAAAGGAATTGCTTTACATTAAAAAGGGGTGTGCAACTTGGAGATAGATGGTGGAGTGAACTATTTACATGTAGAAAAAACTTCTTTTCTTATTGTATAGTGATGGTTGATTTCTTTTCTGGTCTTCTGTGTGGCATGTTAGTGTTTGGTTTTATGTTTTGTCATCAAGTCCATAGTATTCCCTGAATAGACGCGGTTTTACTTGTTTTTTTAAATCGTTGATGGATTTAGCTGATCTTATGTTGTCCAGAAGTGTGTTCCATATTGATGGAGCATACAGGTAGAATGCTCTGTTGCTGGTCTGTTTTGTGGTTTTGGTCTTGAGTAGGGGGATGTTCAGGAGATTCTGACTGGCAACTCTTTTTGGTCTTGTTGTGTGTGATGTTGTGATCATTTCAGAGAGACAGGGAGCCAATAGATTATGAATGATTTTGAAGGTGGTGATAATGGCTTTATATTTTGCTCGCTGTGCAATTGGGAGCCAGAACACATTTTTAAGTATTGGTTTTATATGAAGGATTGTTGGACTGGCGGTGATGATTCTGGTGCGGTGTTTTGAACTAGTTTTAGTGGTGATAGCGCAGATTTTGTGAGGCCCTGGTAGATGATGTTTCCATAGTCAAGGTGTGGTGTGACTATTAGGGTGCCAACTGGCCGGTTTTCAGCCGGCCTGGCCGGTTTTTTCATGGCCAGGCCGGCTGCCGGCGCAGATGTAAAACCGGCCCTTGAAAAGCCGGTTTTTTGCTCTGGCCGCAAAATCGGGAGCGGCCAGAGCAAAAAATCGGCTTTTCTTCCGACCCGAAGTCCAAAAAAAACCCCACCCAGGGCCGGCCCACACACCGGAGGGCTTCAGAAGGAGCAGGGTAAGCTCGTGCGAGGCCCCGGCTCCCTCTGTACAGCCACCAGCATGAAGAGCCTTTTCCTTCACGCTGGCGGCTGTATCTGTAAAGCCGCGATTGCTGGGAAAGGTTAAAGGCAATGCCCGTTAACCTTTCCCAGCATTCGCGGCTTCACAGATACAGCCGCCAGCGTGAAGGAAAAGGCTCTTCACGCTGGCGGCTGTACAGAGGGAGCCGGGGCCGCGCGCGAGCTTACCCGGCTCCCTCTGAAGCCTCTCAGACAGCCGCGGTGCTGGTCGGGGGGGGGGGGCAAGGACTGCATGGGCTGTGATTGGGGGGGGGGGGACCTGGACCGGAAAAGGGCTATGGGGGGGGGGGGGGACTTGTAATGGAAAGAAATGGAATGTGATGGGGGGGGGACCTGAACTGTAAAAGGGCTATGGGGGGGGACTTGGACTGGAAAGAAATGGGCTGTGATGGGGGGGGGGACCTGGACTGTAAAAGGACAATGGGGGGGGACATGGACTGGAAATGGGTTGTGATGGGGAGGGGGACCTGGACTGGAAAATGGCTATGGGGGGGGGACTTGGACTGGAAAGAAATGGGCTGTGATGGGGGGGGGACCTGAACTGAAAAAGCGCTATGGGGGGGGCACAAGGACTGGAAATGGGTTGTGATGGGGAGGGGGACCTGGACTGGAAAAGGGCTATGGGGGGGGTAACTTGAACTGCAAATGGGCTGTGATGGTGGGGGGGGGGAACTAGGACTGCAAATGGGCTGTGATCGTGCAGGGGGACTCGGACTGCAAATGGGATGTGATGGTGGGGGCTAGGACTGGAAATGGCCTGTGATGGGGGGGGGCTAGGACTGGAAATGGCCTGTGATGTGAGGGCTAGCACTGGAAATGGGCTGATGAAGAGCTAGAATAGGACTGGAAATGGGCTGATGTGGGGCATGGGAGAATGGGACTAGAAGGGAGTGGATGCTGGGTGGGTCTAGAACTATAAGGGAACTGATTTTGGGGGAGGACTAGAATGGATGGGGAATGAGAATGGAGAGGGGAAAATATTTTGTGTGGAAGAAAAGTCCATGATGGGCTGGGTATTGGGAGAGTAAGAGGGGCTTGAAAATGGAAGGGTGAAATTTAAATGGATGATAAAGGAATAAAGAAAGAATTAGGGGAAAGAGCAAAAGGGAAACAATCAGTATGTTAAATCAGAAATAGAGAGAGAATGGAAAACATCTAAAAGAGAAGAAAGGACAAATGGATAGCTCGCAGAAGACACGAAGAAACCAGAAGAAAGTGACTGGAGCAATTGCAACTGAAAAAATGCCCAAACAGAAGGTAGAAAAATACTTTTTATTTTGAATTTATTAACTGGAATATGTCTGGTCTGGGAAGTGTGTATTGCTAACATCTTTGCATTTTTGTTTAGTGCAAGAGGAAATTACTTTATAGTTTTATTCTCCAGTGTTGTACATTTCATGTTTGGATTTTGGGGTTCCCAGTTTAATTATTATCTGACCATTATTGCAGCTAGATCTTCGGAGTTGGGAGTTGGCTTTCTGTATGTTATGGATTTAGTATGCCCAGGGTTAGAGATGGTTAGGACGTCTAAGGTTTGCAGTGACCGAGAGTTTGTAAGTGTGAAGTTCAGATGCTTTTTTGTAAGTATGAGCACTCCTTCCCCTCTCTGGTGTTCTCTGGGGGAGCTGAATAGTGTATATTGTGATGAAGGTAGTTGATTTAGTAGGACGTTATCGTAGTCATTGATCCAGCTTTCCGTGATGCACATTATATCTGTGTCATTGTTGTGAATATAGTCTACGATAATCTGAATTTTGTTACGGATTGAACGAGCGTTAATGAGGGAGCATTTGATTGGATGCTGCTGATGTCTAGAGATTGTTGTGTTTGTTAGTGCTTCTATGTTGATATGCATGAGTCTCTGAGCTTGTTTGGGGGTGGAAATTTATGGTAAGATGTGAAGTGGAGTAGATTTGTTATATGTAGAACTTGTATGCTTCTGTTCCAGTTATTAACTATGTGGGTGGATGATGTGATGAGAACTTTTGCAAGAAGGATGATCATGTGATATATTATGTTATGTAGCGGTGACTGGTTGTTCTTGTGAGGTTCGCTGTGAATCCTGATGTTTAGTAGTGTGGATTTCTTCAGTAGAGAGTGTTCTGATGGACTATATTTTCCAGTTGTCTTGTTTCTTTTTGGTCCGATTGTCCTTGATCTTTTATTTGGTGTTGCAGTTCATTGTGTAGTGTCATTCCATCATACATCCATAGAATCATCTAGGAGGAGAGGGGCACCTGATTGGCTTTGCGGTGCAGATCGGGGAGGAGCGATCCTTTCCGCTGTACTCCATGGCACCTCTCGGTGGAGTCCCGGTGTGCTGGTGATGATGGTGGCTTCAGGAGATCCGCTTGTGAGGTCTTGTGTTAGAGCTGGTTCAGTAGCGCTGGAATCTTGATTTGTGATGTGAAATGTTACTTATGGGTCGTTCCTCCATCCTAACTGTCAAGAATTGCTTGGAGATCGGAGTCTTCTTGTGGAGCGTGGCGACTCCCACACCAGGACTCCTGCCTAAGGGCCCTCAGGCGTGGGCCCACCAGGCATGGGTGTGTCAGGAGGTGCTCCTCTTTGAGCGGTGGTGGTTGCAGCTGAAGGCCCTGATTGGCCTGCTGGTGGAGAGCAGGAAGGTTTGGCTCCTCCTGCTCTCGATCGGGACACCGATCGGGGCTGCCTGGTGGAGCTAGCGGCCAAGTCTGTCCTGCGCCAGGAGGCGCTCCTCTTTGAATAGTGGTGGTTGCATCTGAAGGCCCTGATTGGCCTGCTGGTGGAGAGTGGGAAGGTTTGGCTCCTCCCACTCTCGATTGGGATGCCGATCGGGGCTGCTGGGGGGGAGCTGACGGCCAAGTATTTGTATGAATTCATTAAGTATGAATGGAATATATCCCTGGCCAAAACCAGGGAGGTTCTAGGGAAATTCACATTCTCAAATTAGGAGCCCTGGCAGAGTTCTCCAATAGCTCTAACTTCCCCTTAAGCGCAACAGAATCCTTCATAAAAGAATCTGAATGATCCTTCAAAGTATTAATTTGAGTTTGATAAACAGACAAAGAGTTTTGCATTCAAAGCATTTTCCTCAATGGCCACACATTTCCTCTGAACTTTCTGCATTAAGGAGGAGAACTGAGGCATCAGGGCTGCCCTAGTTGTTCATTCGTGGTCCATATCACCTCCAGCATGAATGACTCAGGACATTGCAGGAAAACTGTAGAATCAAAAGATTCTTGCACCACCGTAGGAATTCCCTCCATTTTGCATGTTGCCCATGCCTGACCCGATGATTCAGCCAAAACTGGCATTTGGAGCCCCACCATCTGTTCTGTGCTGGAAACGTGTGAAAGATGGTCCAGGGGAGCCAAAGCCCCCTCCTGTAGTAACTCTGAAGCTGTCCCTCGCCGGCCAACAGGATCCACCTCAATGGGTATAGCCTCTTGATGCAGCACTTCTGGGTGAACTTGCAGATATGCCAACTTTTGAGTATGCTGTGCCACAAGGGAGACAGAATCACTGCCCAAAGATACCATCCAGCCACCCAACTTAAGCACGGACATAGCTGGGCTATGCTCCCCTGACATTCCCAGTTGTTGAGTCAGCCGATGAAAAAATAAATCAAGAGGCCCAACATCTGAAGTTAATGGAGAGGAGGTCAAGGAGGGTGCTTTACCTCTTTAGCCTTCCGCTTCCTTCCCATAGGATGCCTACAGTCTTCCATCTTGGAACTCCCCACCCCAAAAAAAACCCACTTTGCTGATTTTAAACCATTCTGTTTCTCCTTGTTCCATCATGGTCAAATCCAAGCTTCTTATCTTTCCCCCTAAACCCACATACCCCCTTCCTCTTTTCTCTGTCACTGTGGATAACACTCTACTCCTCCCAGTTTCCTTGGCTTGCAACCTTGGGGTCATCTTTGACTCCTCCCTCTCCTACACACACATTCAACTGATAGCTTAAACCTGTCATTTCTTTCTCTATAACATTAGCAAAATGTGTCCCTTCTTTTCTGAACACACTACTAAGACACTTATCCACTCTTTAGTCAAGTCCCATTTAGACTATTGCAACTTCTCCTTGTTAGTCTCCCTCTGAATCTTCTCTCTCCCCATCAATCTGTTCAAAATTCAACTGCCCGACTAATCTTCTGCCAGCCTCAATGTGCTCATATAACCCCTCTTCTTAAGTCGCTTCATTGGCTCCCTATGCATTTCCATATCCAGTTCAAACTTCTTCTACTAACCTACAGTATAAGTGCACTCATTGTGCTGCTCCTGACTATCTTTCCTCTCTTATCTTTCCCTACACCCCTCCTCAGGAACTCTGCTCTTCTGGCAGAACACTTCTATCTGTGCCCTTCTCTTCTACTGCCAAATCCAGACTTTGATCCTTCCACTTAGCTGCTCCTAATGCCCAGATGTTTAGTCCCTTATTCCTTGACAAGATCCCTTCACTCACCTCAGGCAAATCTCATGATCATTCCCTCCCCTTTAAGAGTTGGGCTTTATTGTCCTCAATATTTGGCTTTTACCATTCTAGACCCATGCCCCCCCCCCCCCCCCGCCAAAAAAAAAATCTGGAATTAATCTCCATGCTTACATGGTGATCTTTCTTGTAAGAATTTTAAGGTAGGTCTAAAAACCTGGAAGTCAATATTCAGTGGCAGCAGCAAACACATTTAAGGTGGCTTTAATATAGACCTGGATATTTAATGCCGGGGTCATATCCGGCCACTGACATTGAATATCTGGTCTCCTCAGAAAATATTTTAGCTAACCAAGCAGTGACATTATTTAGCCACCTGCCCAGATAGCCAAATTGATTAAAGTTAGGCCAGCTTTAAAAGTGCCTAACTTAGCCGATTTAAGATAGCTGGATAGCGGCTGAATATCGCTGCTGACCAGTTATCTGAAGCACCCCCGGAATACCACGATGTTACATGATTAGCATCAGGGCATTTAGAGGGTTAGGAGGGAATATTCAGTGGCACAATATGGCTATGTGCTGCTGAATATCCTGCATTAGTCATTTTGAATTTGCCCCCCTTCCCTCAGGGTTCTTTAAATGAGCATTTAGTCTCTCTTCTTGAGTGGATACAGCTGGCAAATATATTTCACCCTTCCCCCCCCCCCCCCCCCCACCTACACTGACCACTTTATTCTCTTATTTTCATTGTATTATGCATCCAGACTCATGCTGGGGGACCATAGTGTTTATGTTTATGCATATAATTTGGTGCTTACTGTACCGCTCTCCTGTTTCATTTCAGAGCAGTTCATGATATTCTAAAATAAGATAAACACTATGAAATAAAAAAGAGATGATCAGCAAACAGAATAAGATGATCAATAAAAGGCCAGGAGGTTTAGCTAAGGCGGGTGAGAAGAATGAGGTAGGGGATGATAGGTAAAAGCATGCAAAAATTTAATATGGCAGGTTGGGTGGGAGGGTTAGCAAGCACAGGAGGATGAAGAAGCCTACTTTGATGGGAATTTCTGGGTAGGGCTTGTGTGGGAGCAAGAGGGAAAATGTTTATTGTGTTTCAGCATATTTTTCCTCCTCCAGTATCAGACTGAGCCCAGAGCCCCATTCAGTATAGTGGCAGAGGGGTATGGTGAGCTCTAGTGGTGAAAGAGATGACCCTAATATGCTCTTGACCCTTTCGGTCATGGGCCCTTTCAGTTGTGTTCCCATCTGCCTGGAGGACCTTTAGACTGGGACCTGGGGAGGTGTACAGAAAATGATAAGGCTAGCCCTCTCCACTGCGACAGGGAGGACAAGTGTGCCACTCATCGAAATGGGGGAGGGGCTGGCAATTTCTGCTTCCACTTTAATGCCAGCATATATGAACGACAGCATGTCACTTTTAGCACAGATGCAGCATGTGCAGAAGCCTATACCAGGAGGTCGAGGAAGAGGTCAGGGAGTGCATTCTGGATTGCCAGCTCCATCAGGAATTACTCACCAAAGCACCTTCACTATTAAGCTGGTGTCATTACAGTGGTGGCTGCAGGCTAATCTGGATAGGAAGGATGCCCAGTTCTTGTGAGATGAGTCTCGAGGAACTTTATAATTCTGTTTGAGGGCTTGTCTCTACAACATTAGATTTACAATGCCCCATCAACAATACAGAACCTAGCCATTGTACATGTGAAGCTTGCCAGAGTATGGAACATCGTGAAGATTAATAGTCCTTTTCAGGAATCGTCTTTTGATGATTTGGCAATTTCACATTTTGGGTCTTGAACTTAAGAAGGATCCAGGCAAGTTTCACCTAATCCACAACCTGTCTTACATGATGGGATGCAGTGTTAATTCCTTCATCTTAGCCTTTGATCATTCTAGTATGTCTCATTTGACTAGACAGGAATATGTTGTTTCAGTAGAGACTGGGCGGGGGAGTGCAGGGGGTTTGATGGCAAAGGCTGATATTTAGTCATTATTTTGACTATTGAAAGTGCATCCTGGATCCTTCTACCTGTGGGGTTTTGAATTTGATGGGAGTTTCTATTTTAACAAGTGCATGCCTATGAATTGTTCAATGGCACGCACTTGTTTCAATGTTTTTATGACTTTTGTGTATTGGGTGATACTGAAAGTTTCTTAGAGAGTCTTGCTGGTTTATTAGTTGAATGATTTTCTTTTTTTTTTGGGGGGGGGGGGAGCTTGGTTGCAGGACTGTGCTTAGTTGTTTGAAGCCTTCCGGTGAGTGACATATGATTTGGGCATCTCCTTACCTGATGAAAAGTCTGAGGGTCCACATGCATGGCACACCTTCCTGGGGCTGGAATTCAGGCTACCCAGGGACAAAGTGGAAATTTTGTTGGCAGCGATTGTGGAGGCCCGGGGTCAAAAAAACTCATGCTGTGACAAATACTTGTGATTTTTAATTTTATTTTCCAGGTGATCCTCATTTGCCGAGTGTTCACACGTTTCTTGACAGAGTTGTTGAACAAGCTGGTACAGAAGCATCACCTGATTCCAATGCTATGCACTATTCAGGATGACTTGAGCGCTTGTGGTTAATTCTTGGAGAATTTCTATGGGGTGTATTTGTGGAAAGCACCCCTGATGACTAACCTGGACCTAGAGTAGTTTTCTGATGCTTCAGGGGACTGGATTTTGGCCTTTTTCTCCATGGTGCTTGGTGTGCACAGGCACAGCCTCAGGCCTGGAGTGGGAGGGTGGTGCTCGAACATCACTTTTGTGGAGTTTTCCCAATGTGGATGGCATTAGTTGTGTAGGGCAATCATTTGTTGCATCAAAGGGTAATCCTATAATTGGAAAATGCAGCAGAGATGGAGGCCATTGCCTGCTGTTGTTGGAGTGGCCTGCTATTGAACATAACTTTGACAATAAGCCATATCCAAGGCATTTACAATGACATTGTGGATGTTCTGTCTCATTTCTAGTGCAATTCCAGGCTTTGGCCCTCAACATGGATGACAATTTTACCAAGATGCCAGAGGACCTATGGATAACTTTACCAGAGTCTTTGAGAGCCTGTTGAGTACTGCCCTGGCAGTCAATACCTGAAAAGTCTATAAGACAGAATGGAAGAAGTTTTTCTGAGGTAGCAGGAGTTTTCGGTGTGTACATTTTTAAGGAGCAATTAATGGTTGACTTTGTGAATGCCAAGCAGGCAAGCATGTCTACTGGTACATTCGGCTGCCTCATTGGTGAATATGACCTTTGTAAGTAGGGTGAAAGAGTTTGAGGACCCCACTGCTTCTTTCCTAGTAAGGCAGTTGGTGTTAGGCTGCATGCTCCTTGGTAGCATCATGTTATGCCTTATAGTATTACATGAATCTGCAAGGGGGTAAACTGAAAGGCAACGTCAGGAAATACTTTTTCACTGAAAAGGTGGTGGATGCTTGGAATGCCCTCTCCGATGGAAGTGGTGGGGGAAAATACAGTGACAGAATTCAAAATGGTATGGAACAGACTAGATGGGCCATGCTGGTCTTATCTGACATCATATACTATGTTACTGTTTACTTCTAGTGATGCCTTGCCAGGAAAACCCAGGGACTGCTAGGTCCCAGGAGTCAGCATTGACTTGACAGCACTTCAAAGAATAATACTAGGCATGCATATGAGAAGTGACACTTCACCAACAGAAAACCTCTTTTCTTTTGCTCAATTGCCAGGCTTTTTCTTCTGAAGCAATGGAGGGTAAAGTGACTTGCCCAAGGCATGCAAATGAGAATCAAACCCAGATCACTTGGGTTATAGACTACTTCTCCTTGCATACCTAGTATAGTCCCAGATTATTCCCCAGTTAGTCTGGAAGGATGTTAAGGAACCAAAGGCAGTGCATAGACTCTGTCAATGGGTGAATTCTGAAATTTCCAAGTTCATGGTGTTACTAGGGGGGAGGGAGGTTGGTGCTGTCGCACAAGCTCCTGACCATAGATTGTTCAGTCTATATTGATCCAATGAAGTTCTTCCCTTGAATATTGGTTTAGATATTTTTTGAAGACAATGCAGGATTTGTTGGAGGCTTGTTATGGAGGCAGAGAGGCAACAGCTAGATTGGTGGAAGCAGTGACTAGCTAGAGGCTGTCAGACTTATAGAGGGGTTAGGAAGATCTTATAATGCCCAGATTCAGCCAAAGTTGGGGGAACAGGCCAAGATGGGGAGGATGTAAGTATATAGAGGCTTATTTATGGGCTGATGGACATAACTTGGCATCACTGTGGGCTATAAAGGAATGGGGTAGATGTGCCACAGGGTCCCTTGGACCTCACATGGCTAGATTGGCACCAACTAGATGGGTGGTCAAGTGCAGTTGTTGAAGCAGGTTTGTGGGTAGCATATGATATGTAAAAGAAGTGTTATGTCTGGGTAATGGGGCAAGTCAACCTGGGTAAAGTGTTTGAAGATGTTAAAGTTGAAATAAAGTCATCATCATGTATTTTGCCATCATATCAGTGGGTGATTTATTTGAGGTCAGAAGTGAAGCTGGTGGCACAAGTGCAAATGTTACAGTTTTTGAGTTGTATAGCACCTTGTCCTTGGCACTAAGGATGGTCAAGCAAATAATGATGTAAATAAAAAAAATACTTCTCCTCTGTGTGAATCATCGTCTGATGTCCAGTGTCCTCTGCTGCTAACTCTTCTCCATCATGCCTTACAATAGGTTCTAATTTCTGATGTTCTTATCCCCCCACCCCCACTCCCTTCATCCTCACCATGTTCTCTTCATCTCAGCTGTCCCATTTGATGCTTGATAAAGATGGACTGCTGAAGATAATACCCTCACTCCTTGCTGCTTCACATGCTCCAAAACTAAAGGAGCACCAAATTTGTTGTCATTTGATTATTACCATTTGTAATAAAATGGGTAACTGTCACCAGAGGCCTTGTGGTTTTCCTTTTTTCCACATGTATACTATATGGGACAAAAAAGACTTCAGGTCAGTCAGTATCATTTTGAGCTTCAGAGTGAATTGGACAGGAGAGAGTGTGGGTCTTTCCTGCTCCATTAGCCTTGTCTAAACACCATACTTGCATGTCAGAGTGGTAAGGCTGGTGTGGGAGCAGGAGGAAGAGTGTATTTAGGCCGGGGATAAAAGATACAGCAGAGGAAGAGGTAGAGATAAAGTCATTAAAGTGTGGCGCTCTTCTGAAATCTTGCAAAAGTGGGAGATCACCAACTAAGGGAAGGAGTGCGTTAAAAGTTCACTCGTACCAAAAAAAGCCCTTGAATCATTCTGTGTGTGAACCCACAAAGAGGGTTTGTTTGTTTTTTAATGTGGTGGGCTGGGGTGCTCTTCTTGTAAACTTGGGCATGGAGGCAGGGTAAAAGCTTTGACAGGCTCATTAGCTTGTCAGTGTATTCACAAATGTTAGTTATACTTCTTCAGGTATAGCTAATGTTTTTGTATCAAACCGGTAGGTTTTAACAGACAGGGGCATATTTACTAAGTTGTACTAATGGTTAGCATGCACTTTTTGTAACTAGGTACCTCATAGCTTTAGTTACATGAAAATACTGAGGCATGCAGAACACCTATAGCTGTTTTAATGAACCATAAAAGCAAGCTACTTTTTATTTTTATTTACTCTTTAGCTCCATACATACATTTTAGTAGGAGAAGAATATTTTCTCAATCTGTTCTTTTGGATTTTGCCTTCCAAATTCTGTGTGCTTACTAAAATCCATTTTCAGGTCTGTTGTGAAGGTTAACACTAGCACATATTTGAAACTGAATATTATAATTCAAAGTAGATGGCACTGCTGTTTATCCTTCCACAATCAGAAAATGTAGAGTAACCAAACTAAAAGAATGTGTCATTCAGAACAGTCATCCTGGAAAGAACTGCATAAAATGATGGCATGCTTCTTGGAATAGATACTGATCTTTGAATAGACTTTAAAATGAAATAAACTGTATAAATGTGAATAAAGGTATGGAGACACATTCAACACATTAATGCATGCTAATATTTTTAATGCATTTGCTGTGTTTTTTATGTGCTTTAATACATTAATCCATGTTAACTTTAACATAGAATTAGACAAGAATGCTAATGAGCTAGGTGGCATTCAAATGCATGCAAAACTGCTGATTAATATTAGAATGGGTCACTGAAAATTGTGTTAAATCACATTATGGGGCATATTTAGTAAGCTGGACTAATGTTTAGCATATGCAATTTGTAATGAGGTCCTTAGTTATTCAATGGGATGCACAAGCATTGCCCCTGTTCTTAGAAATGAAATTAACAATCTCTGTCATTAAAATGACTCTTCCATCTTATCTTATCTTATTTATTTATTTATTTATCTAATTTATATACCTTATGAAGGATATGTGTGCCCTCTCCAATTTAATGTCAATATGAACAGCTGAACTTTAAATAGATGAATACTGCTGAGTAAGATCCAACTGCTAAGGCCATCATGAAGTAAGGAAGTGAACTAAAAAAAATGGATGGTTGAAAGAAGGAAAGTGATTTTCTAATGTACTGCAAGCTGAGGTGAAAGGAGACAACTGAGAGGAAACTTGCTGAACTCAAAAGCATTTTCACTTCACATCATAGATACATACATTGAAAGAAGCCAGGGTTCTTACATACTTCAGAATGTGTCCCTAGAATGGTTTCAGTATGCTTTCTTTCTGTAAGCACATTTAGGGGTATGTTTACTAAATGGCAGTAGTGGCTTCCATGCAATATCGGAGCTGCGGTCCCATTGATTTCAAAGGGGCCACAGCTCTGATATTGCATGGATGCTGCTTACGCCATTTAGTAAGCATACCTTTAGAGTGAGATTCTATAACGTGCACAACCAGCCCGCGAACATGTCCAAGTGAAAATCTGCCCTGTTTGACCCTAATTTCTCATGCGTGGGTCTGGATATGCTCTCAGATCCAGAATTGGGGACAAAGATGTGTTTGGCATGGTACACCCAAACCCTGGGACATGGGTATACATAGGAAGCGGCATGGACATCCCTGCCCTCGGCAAATACCGAAAAGATGTACAGCTCCGCCGCTGCCCATCTCCATGTGGCCAAGCCTCTTCAGTGCATCCCCAAAGCTGCTCCTCACACTGAAAGTGTGGTGCCCATGTAAACTACCCATGAAAACAGATGATACAGATGTACTGATGCAAAACAGAACATATAAGCTAGTCCTTTGCATGACCAGGAAACTGCAAGGTGATTGCTGTGCACTCAGAGATGTTACAACAACAAGTAGAAAATGAAATGAGTGCCCTGACATACCTTGCAGTACAACATACATGGCAGGAGGTGAACAGTTCAGTTGTGCTTGCATTGGTCTCTGACAATAGTCTGTACAATGCTATGTACGGACCAGAAGAAATCAGAAATGGTCCTCTACAGCTAAATGTCAGAGCAAAGCCCTGATGTGAAATGGGAACCCACAGAATGAATGCATGCACCACAAACAGCACCACTATATGCCAAAGGGCACCAGCATCTGTCTATACAAATGTGCACATTTGTGAGACCGCTGATGGTGCTGTGTGCCCTGTTGCATGCACTCATTCTAGGGGGTCCCTTATCGCTGACAGGGATATGCTTTGATATTTAGCCGATATATTCTGGCCGATCACACTGGCATACGATCATGTTGTGGTCAGTCCTTTGGACCAGATACTGCACATACACATACGACTGCAGACACACTGGTTCACAACATCTTTGTCACAGCTATTCATCTCTATGGGGTGCATTGCAGAGCAGAGCAGAAAGGTTTATTTATTTTATTTGTTTATTTTATTTATTTGAAAAACTTTTATATACCGCCACTTCCCAAGATCAGGGGCGGTTTACACAGAACGAAGGTGAAAAAAATACATAGAGCATTATGCAAAATTGCAATTATATACATGAAACAGTATAAACATAGTAACTATTTATAACTTGCAACAAAACTTTGAGATGTTTACAACTTGCGACATAACTTAAGGTTCAGATTTGGACAAAATTAATTGTATGTGAGTAATTGGGTAGGATTGTCAGTTCGTGCTAGGGAAGGTGGGGGGCCAGATCTGAGTAAAGACCTGTCTTGTAGTAATGTTGAGTGAATAAATATGTTTTTAGTTCCTTTCGGAACATTTGGAGATCTTTTATCTCCCTTAGCTGGTCTGGGAGATTATTCCATTGGGTAGGTGCTACATATGAGAAAGCGCTGTTGCTTGTTATTTGTTTTGTCTTTCTTATTGAGTCTGATATTAGAATGGTATTGAGGTTCCTTCTTCTTCTCAATCTGTTTTCAGGGGGGCTATGAATCAATGTAGATAGATATGATGGGGCAATCTTATTAATTAAATTAAAGGTAGTCAATATGATTTTATATTGGATCCTGCCAGCAACGGGGAGCTAATGTAGTGAGTATAGGATGGGAGAAATGTGATCAGATATCTTAGCCCTGGAAATTATTCGGGTGGTAACATTCTGTGCCATTTGTAGTATGTTTTGATTCTTCTTTGTTATGCCTTTGAGGATACCATTGCAATAGTCAAGGTGGGGTGTTATTAGGACTTGAGTAATGGTTCTAAAATCATCTTTTTCTATAAGTGTCTGAGTTGTTGAATGGTCCTAAGCTTGAAGAAGATTGTTCTAGCTATTTTCTTAATGTGAGAAGTGAAGCTAAGAGTCCTGTCAAGGGTGACTCTCAAATATTTTACCTCCTGCCTCACTGGGAGGGTAAAGTTCTGGAGCTTAATGTCTGATGGAGGTGTGAACTTGTGGTTTCTTGAAGTAAATAGTACTTCAGTCTTTTTGAAATTAATGTGCATATTCTTTGATCGGAGCCAGAGTTCAGCTTCCGTGAGGCAGGCTGCTAGATTGTCAAAGTTGGGTTTAGATATGTCGATCGTGGAGAACAACATAATATCGTTCGCATAAATGTGGTAGTTTATATTATGTCTTTTGAATATGGTGCATATCGGTTGTAGGTATAAGTTAAATAGGAGAGCAGATAGTGTGGAACCTTGTGGAATTCCCTGTTCCTGTGGAAATGGTGGAGATGCAACTTGGTCAATTTGCACATATTGTGAATTTGAGATATATATGATTTAAACCAATTGAGAGCTTTATACCTAATTGGCTGAGTCTCCAGATGAGTATTTTATGGTTTACACTGTCAAAGGCAGCAGATATGTCCAGGAATACCAATATGAAGGCTTATTTGATGTTGTCCATGCCCCTGACAAGTAAGTCAAGGAGAACAAGGAGTAGAGTTTCCACGCCATGGAAAGGGCAAAACCCAATTGATGTTCATCAAGGGGAGAAGAGGTATCTATAAAATCCTGAAGTTGGAGTTGGACAACCTTTTCAATGATTTTAGTCAGGAAGGGAATACTGGCAATAGGTCGATATGAAGATGGATCATTGTTATTTAGTGATTTGTTTTTCAAAAGCGGACGGATTACAGAGAGTTTGAGTTCATTTGGTAGAATACCTTGTTGTAAGGATTTGTTTACTATATTTAATATGTATGGGTAAGCTCTAGTTTTGATATCTTAATCCATTCTATCGGGCACGGGTCCAAAAGAGATGTGGTTGTATTAAGTTTTGTAATTATATTGAGCAATTGTTTTCTATCAATAAGATGGAAAGATTTCCATTCATTGATGTTATTAATTATTGTGGGAAAGGGGTCAGGTACCGAAGGGACACTTTGTTTTAATTTGCCAGCAAAATAGTTTGCTAATGTTAGGGGGTTGATAGGAGTCTTATGAGTGTTAGCGGGGGGAGCTTTAGATAAGGATTTTACAATTTCAAATAATTCCCTTGGGCAGTTGATAGCTTTAGATAGGATTGTTGTATGATATTGTTTCTTGGCATTATTTGTAGCTAACTTGTATGAATTGAGAGTTGCAAAATATAGTTCCCGCAGTTCTGGAGGGTTTTTTTTTATCTCCATTTAGTTTCTAACCTTCTGAGTTCTTTTTAAAAGGTAGCTAGTTCAGGAGTATACCATTTTTCAGATGTTTTTTTGAAGGGTCTGTTAGTTTTGGTAGCTAATGGTTTGGAAGCCATTTTTATTGTAGTGTTCCAGTGACACAATTTCCAAGTCCTGGCCTTATTCCACGTTTACGCTGGTATACTGTGGACATCCATGGGCCTTTCCTGAAAATTTATTTATTTATTTACATTCTCTTATATACCGTGCTATTCTGCATCAGTGCGGTTTACATTGAACAAACTGAAATTACATTGAACAGGGCATTATAACTTGGAGATAACTATTTTGCAGGGAACATGGGCTATGGAGGGTTAAGTGGCTTGCCCAAGACCACAAGGAGCACCTGTGGGACTAGAAACCCCAGTCCTTCCAGCCCAAGGTTGCTGTCCTCTAGTGGAATTTGAACCCCCGACCTTCCGGCCTGAAGTACCTTGCCCCAACCACTAGGCTACTCCTCCACTCCACCTTGCAAAACACCTTGCATGTCTCTACTGCTCATCACGACCCCATTCCACCCTCTTCCACCCATGTTCTGAGATCCCTGTGCTAGAGCTGTGTACGTGGAGGGCTACGGATGTATCAGAATACGGCCATAAACATTTTCACTAGAAAAAACATCTACGCTGCACATCCAAGGGTTTATTCCTATTCCACAATGGCCCTCTTAGTGTACATTTTCAGTCTGAAATTTCTGATCTTAAGATGTTTTCTTGTAATTTCTCAGGGGTAGGTCCTCTCACCTCTGCTATTCAAATTTTTCTCAGTCTACTGGCCATCCTTATACAATCAGGTGTCAGTAGATACCTATTTGTGGATGATGTCCAATTAGTTCATTATGAAGAGCCATCTTCACCTGATGGGACCCCTCTCAACCACTGTCTAGAAGAAGTATCAAGATAACTTTCAAATAATCAGATTATACCTAATCCACTAAAATCTTCTGCAATGTGACTAATGGGATGGCAATAGCCACTCTTAATCTCTCTTATCCTTCAAGGGAAATAGCTTTCTCTGCTTCTCTTCAATTTTTAGGATTCCTACTTGACACTCAGCTCAAATTTGATAACCAGATTTCTGCTGTCATGAAACCATGTATTTTTAGTCCTCATATAATTTGTTCTCTCCATGCTAATCTAGATGCAGCTACCTTATGTTCTCTAATTCATGCATTAAAACATAATAATTTTCACTATTGCAATTGCCTTTATGATAAATTGCTGCTTTTCTCTTTAAAAAGATTACAATGGTTTAAAATATTGCCATGAAACTCATCCACTATTCTAAAAAATCAGATTATGTTAACCCCTATTGATTAGTAATCATTGACTCAAATAGCATTTAGAATAAAGTTTAAGTTTATGAACTAGGCTATAAGGTTATAGCTACTGCCCAATCTGCAGTTATATCTAATATTCTCATTCCCTAGAAATCCATACAAGAAGATAAACAATTAGCAATTCCCCCACCAGCACACACCCAACTAGAATGTAAAGACAATTCTGCATTTTATATCTTAGCTCTGCTTCACTGGAACTCTCCCCAAAATATCTCTGGTTAGAAACATCACACCACAAATTCAAAGCTGGATTAAAAGCTAAAACACCGTCACTGGGATATTCAGCAGTACTAATGTGGTCAGTGTGACTGAATGTTCCCTCCTAACCTAGATAAACACCTTGTCTCTAACTGATTAACGACATGCATTCCCAGAGCAAAGTTGGGGCAGTAGCAGTAGCCAGCTAGTCCTTGGCAAAACTGTCCTAACTTTAGGTGGTTTTGCAAACCAGTTAGCAACTGAATATCACTGTGGACTGGATTGCAAAAATGCTATCTATGCCAACTGAATATTTAGTGTCAATCTCCGGATATGACCTGGTATTGGATATCTCGTTTTAAATGAAAAGTGGCAATAGCCTGATGCTTCAGCAGTGCTGACTACCACCATTGAATCCCCTCCTCCGTCCCCCAATTAGAACATGCTAAATTATTAAATAATCAGTTTCTTCAATAAAAATCTTCAGTTTCCTACAGGGCCATTTTGGACTAAAGGCAGATTGGGATCTACCTCCAATAAAACAAATGGGTAACACAGGGTAGACTGCACTGGTGCTTACAGTCGCTATTCTGGTTGGTGAAAACAAGCTCCAAGAAAGAAGAAATAAATTTTTGTATGCTACTTGGTATAACTGAGCACAGAGACATATTTTTAGGAGAAACACATCAAGTTATTTTCAGACTTGAGGGACTCCATCAGTTCTTTCCAGAATGCGACTAGATAATGAGAAGAAAGGGGTCAATTATGGTTGCAAGGAACATAGTCATCTACTTCCAGAATTCTTGAGAAAGAGGAGGAGGTAAGCAGGATTGATAGTGGTCCCAACTAGATCAGTAAATCAATTCCAGGCCATGCTGGTAAGAGGTAGCATGGTTAGTAATGGCCCACAGATCATCTTCTAAATCAATAATGATACTGATCTGCCACCACCACTATACTTTGCCATCACTGCTTCTGCCAACCTGACTAAGGCAGCAGAATGAAGAGAGCTATTTGGGTCACTTATTGAGTTAGAGTCATTACGGTCAAAAAAAGGATGAAACACAATAGAGAAGAAAAAAATGTGAGAGTAGAGATAGAAAAGGAAAATGAATAAAAGGAAGAAGGAGAAACCAGGAAGAAGGAAAAAAGGGACTAAAGTGTGTATATATTGAGAAAAAGGATATGGGAAAGGGAAGATAAGGAAAAGTAAGTGAATCAGGGTTGAGAACTTGAGATTATGCCATAAGTGTTGATACAGATTAGGAAGGAGAGAGATATTATGGTATGAATAGGCCAGAGAGGTAAAAGAGACTGGTAAGTATGAATAAAGGGAAACAGAGAAACTGTTGTGGACCTCATGGTCATGAGGTGCCCTAGTATTTAAGGAAGCATACTCAGCCTATTTACCTTTGTGATTCAATATTTAATTTGACTACTATGCAAGGGTATCACTTGCACCAGCATTTGATTAGTAGTATAATTTGAGAGGAATTTGTTTAGTTGGCTCCACATATGGAAAGCAAGGAGAAAGTTCTGATTTCATGGGGTGTGCAAACATCAGTGTTAGACAGCAAATTGTCTTATTTTTCCTTTCTCTCTTCCTCCAAAAAGTTGTGTGAGAGCTCAGCAGCTAGGAATTTGAGGCTGATGGAGCACTGACACCAAAGTACTAACTTTATCTTACGCTAAATGAAAAAATAGTTATACACTAGCGATATTATTTGCCTAGAAGAGTCAAGTTGATACTGTCATGTCCTGCCTGATGTCAAGAGGGGCAGAGGGATCCTTATGTCAGTAGGTCCCACGGTGCTGACTAATGCCCAGTGCACAGGATAAAGGTGAATAAATATTTCTGAAGAATTGTGTCACCTTTCACCTGAACAAAAGTTGAGGGAAAGCGGCACAGAGCTTATGACTGTTTGATGGGGTTGGGGTAAAGGAGTGGCAGCCAGAAGTATGGAACTGAAGGCCTATAATCAGCTAAGGGTAGCTTGGGGAGAAGTCTTGGCACCAGAAGTATTTAATGATGGGCCTATGACCAGTAGAGATACTGTAAAAGAGGCTGTCTAACAAGAATTTGTGTGAAGAGTTTTGACACATGCCTGGGGACATTGCCAAATAGGTATCTAATAGGCTCAGGGAGCCCACAATTATGAAGAGTGTTTAAAGTGTTGGTTCAGTTCCCAGATAAAGAAATGTCTTAGAGTGAAGAACTACAGAATGGAGTCCTACCAAAGATAACCTCAAAGCTATGAAGGAGAGGAGAATGGAGAAAAAGAGTTTAGGAGTGAAGAACTCGGTACTTAATTTAGATTTTTATCTTGACATGACTTGAACAAAGTTGTTTACCAACTGATACACCCAGTACATTATCAACCCAATATTGTCCCAAAGTTATATTCGCCAATGGTGGGTGCAGGGTGGGGGCAGGTTGATTATCGGTCACGGGATTATCTAGAGAGCGGAATATACTGTATGATTCTGTGCAAAGACCATGTAACGGATGAAATCTAAGAATCATGCTGTTTGAAAACAGCATAGCAGTAATGTTGTCAGCTATGAATGCTACACCTTGTGTAGGGGTGCCATAGAGTGAAAACACTTTATAACCATAACCTGTTCATATAGAACACCATCCCAAACCACCTACCTTACAGTGAGCTCAATTATTCTGCCTGTCGGTGTGACACACTCTTCGAGAAAGGGAAATGCTATGAGCTCTGCATCCAAGCACACTAGGTGCAGATGTCATGGGGAAGAATCTAAACCTCCAAGCTCCCTCCTCTAGCATATCTTGTGTCCACCAATGACCCCACAGTCCATATGATGAGCATTGATATAAAGTCTGTTCCAAAGCTAGGTACTGACCTGCTCTTATTCCCAATAATTGCCCTCCCACAGCTATAACAAGTTCTCATTGGTAGATGAAAATGTTTGTTCACCTGTATATCGGCCAAGGCACATCTGTGCTGGCCTGACCTATCATAACATGCCAGAAACGGATCAACACCTGTGGGAACATTATGAACATGCCATCACACCTGGAAAAGGATCAGCAAAGTCCCTGTTAAATGAAACACCATATATGTATATAATTAAGTACCAGTGTAGCCTCTTAAGCCAGGCATGCCTTCTAATCTAGACATATGTATAGTAATTTTCAAAAATTTCCACTTTTCTATATGTGGATATATTACCAAATATTGCTGGCCAGTGGCCATATCCAGTTAACAATCGGATAATCACTTGGCGGCTCCTCTAATAGTTGCACAGCATTTACAGTAGTTGAATAATAACTGGATAACAAGTGCTCAGAAGAAAAGGCCTGACAATCTACTTCCAGTGATACATTGCCAAGAAAACCCAGAGGCAGCTGGGTCACCAGGAGTCAGCACTGACTTCATGGCACTAAAAAAAAAAGTGCTAATATAGGCAGAAGTGGGCTAATTAGCCAAATGGCTATCCATGTATATTTAAAGGGCTAGCTGGACAAGCCATTATGTGACCAAAGAGATCAGGGTTCAAATCCCACTGACAATCCTTGTGGCCTTGGGCGAGTCCATTTCCTCTGCTTTAAACTTACATTGTTAGCTCTCTGCAGACAGAAAGGCACTCTTCTGGGTATCTCCTTTCCTCAAGAAAATCACTTTTATCCATACATGTCAACTCCATACTCCATTTGTTCCACTTTGCTGCGCCATATGCCTGAAATAGACTACCCAAATTGGTACATCAGCCTCCATCTCTGGTCCAATTCAAATCCAGGCTAAAAACTCATCTCTTTGAGGATGCTTTTGCATCCTGACCCTCTAATTCCCCTGTCCACACCCATATGCATTTTAATCATTTCCCTTAAGAATTACCCTTGTCTACTGTTTGTTCTATTTGTTTGTCTTGAACAGATTTTAAACTCTCTGGGGAAGGGACTGCCTCTTATGTATATGTATACAGCGCTGCATATGCCTAGTAGTGCTAAAGAAATGGTAAATAGTAATAGTAATATTGCAGCACCCAGGACCGGGATGCTACACTCCAAAAGGGAAATCTCTCTATGGCAAAGATTGGCCTTGTCATGCCCACTCTTTATGGGTCTTAGGGTGCCCATGTGTAGCAGTGTGCCTTGAAGGATATTGCTAGGCAGGTGAATGCTCAATGAGATGGAGGACTTAAAGAAGAAATGACAGGTCCTCAAAAAGGTAGCCAATGAAAAGCAGGCAGCCAATAACCATATCTCTCCAGACTGGAAAAAGGCCCTGAGCACTCTTGACAGACAGGTTTTGAAATTCATTGAGGAAGTGGTCCTCTCAGGGGTGTCGGGGCATAACAGCTCTACACCACTGTCATAGGAAGGTGAATACCAAACAATATTTGTTGGTACATATCGGGACCCCTCACATAAAATACCCATTGGCAGTATGACAAGAGCTTCTGTGCCTTGTGATGATGGTAATCTGTAGCCCCAGTATTGAGGCACAGTGCTCTCTTTTCATTCCCCATGCATGCCTCAGAAGCCTTTTCAGTACATCCCATGGGTGCATGTTTCATGCACAATGTGTCTGGACATTGGGAAGCATGGTGGGCTTACTGAAATGGTTGGGTGTATGCTATGCCTAGAAAGGCAATTGATACCCATTTGCGCATATTATTCAGAGGGCAGGGCACATCTTTTTACCTAGTGCTTCTGCCCATGGGAAATGCAACAGATTTTCTACGTATTTATTCATGGAACAAAGGCACACACACTTACCAAATTTGGCAATAATTGTTCATTGGTGCTATACAAAAAATTATAGGCCATCAATGACCTCATGTCTGAGGGTTAACATTTCATCACATTATTGTTATAGACATATAGGGTGGCCCAAAAAAAGTGAGAACATCTCATAGCATATAAGTTATTTAAAAGTTCAAAAAGACAGATGTAAACGATTGATAAATTAAAAAAAAAAAAAAGATGGCGACCGGAAATTGTCAAAATAAAGATGTTATATAGCTAAAAAAGGTAAATAATAAACTATTTAAGCTTTTAATTTACGAGATGTTCTCACTTTTTTTGGGCCACCCTGTATATTACATGTTGATGTGGGATGCTGATTCAAGTGTCCATTTCTCATCCCCACCTGTGAAAGAGCAGAAACGACAAATGGTTACCCTGGGAGCTGCTGTACACGGGACATTGATAGTGGTGTTTCAGTTGTGCGGGTGGGTAAATGAGGGATGGGGATAATTGTCTCTGCTACTAGTAAAATGCAGTCAGACATACCTGGGAGAGCAATGCAGAGGACAGCCATATCATGGCACACCTATCTCCCATGGGTGCCTGATGTGGCTTCTAGCCATGCAAATTTACAGTATGCATTGAGTTGCAGTTACAGTGACAGTATGCAGGTTACTAGTTTGTCAACCACAGATACCCTGTGCTGATAATAACAATTACACTATGGCCCACAATACAGGGCTGCCAAGTTTGTGAGGCAGGTACTGAAGCCAACTGAACAGTTGATACCTGATGGGTTATGGATGTCTAGTTTATTATACAGCTATCAAGTTATTAGGTGCTATCAAGGTGTGGTGGTGAACAACACCCCTGACAAACACAGAGGATCTCTAAAGGAAAAAAAGGGACTTTTGTAGTTGTTGATATGGAAGGACAGACTAGATAGACCATGTGGTCTTTTTCTGTCAACATTTTTCTATGTTTCTAACATTGAACAGCATGAGCCAGGTCACTGCTGTCATCATCTGTACCTACACTGAGTGAGTTGTGCTGCCCATATGAGTATTTGATTATGCCATGGCTTTTCTCTGCAGACCAACCATGACCTGGGACCTCAAGGCAGAATGTGTCAGCAAGACCTGTAGGACCACAGGAGAAAGAAACTTCAGAGGAACAACAATAGATGTTAGCACAGTCTGAGCAGAGGGAGGCAGTAGAGGTTAATCAGGGTTACCTGATACGTCTCTTTTTTCTTTGTTCTTCTGTTTTGTGAGATAGAGTTCATTTATGTAATAGGCATGTTTTAATTTTATTTACCTTGCTCTGCTATGTTTGCGGAAGAGCAATATATCAAATACAAATAAATCATAAACCACAAACCATATCCCCAGAGCAGCCACAGTAGCCTAGACCCAGGCTCCACCATATACTATCACCTGAATTTCTGGTCCTGGAGGCATTGGAGGTGGAAGAGAAGGGGGAGACAAGGCAGGAGAAGGAGCAGGGGGAGATGGCCATCCTGATCTGCCAAATAGCTAACAAGATGGAGACAATGCAGGAACAACTGGTGTTGGCAGACATGCATCCAAGAGTACACAGTATAACTGCTGCAGAAGCAGGTAAAGCAGCAGTAGGAGCAGCTGTGATTGCAACTGAAACTGGAGGTTCATCAAGCCAGCATTGCTGTCTCCCTCTGGGTTATTACATATTTTCCAAGGATTGAAGCTGTGGATGGGGTTGCCCTGCCTCCACAGCTTAGGACTACTACTACTACTACTACTATTAATCATTTATATAGTGCTACATGGCATATGCAGTGCTGTACAAATATATAAAGAAGACAGTTCCTGCTCATAGAGCTTACAATCTAATCAAGACAGCACAATAAAAAAGAAACAAGGTGGTTCAAATAGGGAAAAGGAGAACAAGGGATTAGGATCAAAATGTAGCCTCAAAGAGGTGCAAGAAGTTTGAATTGGATACGGAAATGGAAGGGGAGCCAGTGAAGTGATTTTAGAAGAGGGGTTATATGAGTGTATCGGGGATGGCGGAAGATTAGCCACACAGCAGAGTTCTGGATAGACTGAAGAGGAGAGAGATGACAGTGAGGGACATCAGCAAGGAGGAAGTTGCAATAGTCAAGACGGGAGGTGACCAAAGAATGGACAAGAGCCTTAGTAGTGTGTTCAGAGAGGAAGGGACACATTTTGTTAATGTTGTAGGGAGACATCCAGATGGCAATGTCATATAAGCAAGTAGAGATATTAGTTTGGAGCGGAGAGATGTCAGGTGTAAATAGATAAATTTGAGAGTCATCAGCATAAAAATTATACTGAAAGCCATGGGAAGAGATGAGGAACCAAGGGACTGTGTACAGAGAGAGAAAAGGAAAGGGCCCAGAACAGACCCTTGAGGTACACCAACTGCGAGAGGAATGGCAGTAGAGGAGGAATCTCCAGAACAAACACTGAACGAGTGATTGGAGAGATAAGAAGAGAACCAAGACAGTGCAGGGCCTCTAAAACCAAGTGAGGATAACATGTCAAGGAGGACTATGCACATTCTGAAGGGGAGATGATGAGGGGAGCACCACCTCCAACATTGGACCATTAAGGAGTACATGGGTAGGAAAACACAAAATATGAATCCTTGACTGGTCCTGACTAAAACCACTTTGGAAACCTCAGCTTTAAGATGCTCTCTAACAGGAATATCTAGTTTCCTAAATTTAACAGTACTGGAACCATTGCACTGCTGAGAAACTGTTGGCTTTTCCCCAAGTTCTAGGGGAAGCTTGACATCATTTGTAATGCCTTTATATAAACTCATAATGACCACAGAACTCAATGGACACCTTTTTAACTTATTTCTTCTACAGAAGGTTGAAAATGTGAAAAGGTCAAGAAAATGTACCAAATGCCTCTTCCCTCTTCCTTCTAACACAATATAGCTGTAAGTCTTCTGCATCTGAGTGAAAGAAGAGTGAACATTCTGACTAAGCCCATGCAGCCCTTAAGAGGTTGACATTTTTGAATGTGATTACTTGCTTGATGTTGATGTGTGATTAAATTTTGAGCATAACCAGAGCTACAGTAAATATAGCAGGATTGAAAGCATATTGCCAAATCCCAAGGATTGACAGGTTTGTGATTAGCATACATATCTTTGTCATGAACTCATTAACATGATCATTAATGTTACTTTAACACAGAAACATATTGACAGCACATTTGGTCTCCAAGAATACATGTTATAAAGTACTAACGTGATTAGTGTATAGATTTCCCAAATGCTTTATTTTCTAAAGAGATGTTTTCTTCTGGGGTTTTCTGTACTACCTGTACATCAAGCATATCAGAAAGAGGGTATATTCAGTGATATTTATACATGGAATTCCTGATAGTTTAATAGTTGAGTCCATTATTTTTCAGTATAACTGGAGAAATACTGGGTTTAAGTCTAGAAGTTATATTCATTTCCCTGGCAGTAGTTTCATGAACTGCTGATTCTTCTCCATTACTAAAAAATTAATGAGATGCTACTGTTGTAGTTGATAAACGGTCCTGATGATAGTGGCAGCCCCTGCTTTAGTAGATCATTTTCTAACAATCTCTCCCCCACTTCTCTATGAGAGCTTGTCTCCCTTTTGGCGTGGCTCTTAGGCGTTGGTCCGTGGAGTCGGTTCCTGGAGCCTACATTGATGTCCTGCGTATTTATCAGGGTAACTTGCTGTTCCGTGTCCTTCTCCACTTATCCGTTTGAATGTTTCTGTCCTCTACTCTGTCCTATCTTATAATTGGCGTTCCTTTCATATTTCCCTAAATGATGTAGCATTGTAAACTGCTCTAATACCTTTTGGTCTGAGCGGTATATCAAATTTAAATAAACATAAACATAATTCCCCATCCAATACGTCATGCCAATAAATCTCTGTCTTCTACATCCTCTCAACATCTCCATCAGCTTCTTTCTCCTATAGTCCCCTTCAATATGTCCAAATCAATCATTCTCTCCCACCCCTTCACTTGTCCTTACCAATATAGTGAGTTGCTTGGTAGACAATGTGTTTACAGCTCCAAAGACTATACTGTACAAAAAGGGACAAGTGGAAGAGATATTTTTAAGGCCCTAAGTCATGGATGTTCTTTTAGCTTCTTGCTTAGATGCTCACTCTCAAAAGGCACCAGCTCACTCAAGTAAGTTATGATAAAAGTATAGGACTAGATTTTCAGCTGACATGATGAAGATATTAATTTAACCCCCCATTCACTCTTAAATTAAAAAATATACTCAGAGCTGCTATCAATTTAGACAGTGGTGTTGAATATGAGGATACATGTACTTAAATTACTATGCTGGCACTATCGATTTAGTTTAGACCTACTATTTGGCAGACCTAAACGTATATGTCATCTAGAGATAACTTGGCACTATATTACCAGGCCAAGTTATCTCCCTTACATGATCTTTACACAGAACTGTTTGTGTACTCTGCACCTCCCCTCACCGGTAACAGCACCTGGGTTCTTGGGTAACAGATTTCCACACACAAAGCAATGAGAAGGAGCAAGCATGGTTAATAATACAAAACACAACACACACTTGTATTATAAAAACCACCAAAGCTTTGGGAGAGAAAACAAAGTCAGCACCTTGTTTACTCTGCCATCACAGTCTTCAGCTATTTTATTTATAGGTAAAAATTCCATTGCACAGCATAATTTCCACCTTATTTTTCTACATCAAACATCACATATATTCATAACGTGCATCTCTATGTCTCTATGTCATAGGTCAGTTCTTATTAGCATAGGTCATCAAGAGGAGACATACATGTATTCAAAGACATAACTTCTTAAACAATAATTCTAACACTAGCAGTTTTGATATCTCTGATTCGAGACTGAGAGACTGAAGAGACAGCTTCTCCCTGCACTATCTTTTTCATAACAAACCTAGTGTCTTTGTTTTAGGAAAGTTCAGCCTAGTTATTTCAGTAGAGTCTTTCAAGGTTGTTGCTGAGTAATAAGCCCTGGAATGTCTGAGTTACTGAATCTGTGGTGTTAACTCTTTCTGAGGACTTTCAGTAATATAATGCTATTAAGTACTCTCACAGTGTACACAGCCCTGTACAGACAAGCTTCCTTTCAAGAACCATATATTCTGGAATATGCATCCCTTTAACTTCTATCTTATTTTGTCATTTCTTGTTCTTGATATGTATATACTGTACACAGGGTCATTACAAGCTATAAATGCACCCTGTGTGACTTGCACATATGGCGTGACCCTCTCCCCCCAAATCACATAAGAACATAAGATATGCCAAACTGGGTCAGACCAAGGTCCATCAAGCCCAGTATCCTGTTTCTAACAGTGGCCAATCTAGGTCATATGTATCTAGCATTTTCCCCAAAAGACACAGGTTCCACAATGCTTGTACTGGGTCAAGCATTGATATCCTGGGTCCCTTCTTAATAATGGTTTATGGACCTTTCCTCCAGGAACTTGCAGGTTTGTCATTTGCCCCATGCATCTCCCTATCTTAGCCCAATGCCCAGCCGGCTCTCCCCTGCGCTGCCTGCCCTTGCCCAGCCGCTGCTACTTTCACTGTTTCCTTAGCAGCGGTGACAGCAGCAGCAACATCCAATTGAAAAAAAAAAAAGCATGAGTCTCTTCGACTCTGCGCTTGCATGCAGGTCTGATCCCTCCCTTTTCTGACGTATGCTTGCGTCAAAGGAGAGAGGGACAAGGCTAGCCATTCAAACGCAGGTCTTTGCAACTCCATGCTTGAATGGTTGGTCTCGTCTCTCCCTCCTCTGATATGAGCATACGTCAGAGGAGGGAGGGATCAGGCCAATGTGCAAGCACAGAATTGGAAAGTCTAAAACATAAGATGGGAGAGTTAGAAACATAGAAACATAGAAATATGACGACAGAAAAAGACCACATGGCCTGTCTAGTCTGTCCTTCCATATCAACAACTACAACAGTCCCCTTTTTTCGTTTAGAGATCCTCTGTGTTTGTCCCATGCTTTTTTAAATTCAGTTACTATCCTCATCTCTACCACCTCCACTGGGAGACTATTCCACGGATCCACCACTCTTTCCTTAAAGAAATATTTCCGCAAATCACTCCTGAATCTATCCCCCTTCACCCTATTCCCATGTCCCCTCGTAGCAGAACTTGCTTTCAATTGAAAGAGGCTCTCCCCCTGAACATTTATGCTATGGAGGTATTTAAACATCTCAATCATATCACCTCTATCCCGCCTTTCCTCTAAGGTGTACATATTAAGATCCTTAAGTCTGTCCTCATATGCTTTATAATGAAGACCACTAACCATTTTAGTAGCCACCTTCTGCACTGACTCCATCCTGTTCACATCCTTTTGAAGGTGCAGTCTCCAGAATTGCACACTATACTCCAAATGAGGTCGCACCAAAGACTTATACAGAGGCACTATCACCTCCTTTTTTCTGCTAGCCATTCCTCTCCGTATGCACCCAAGCATCCTTCTAGCTTTTGCTGTCACCTTTTCTACCTGTTTAGCTACTTTAAGATCATCAGACACAACCACGCCCAGGTCCCACTCTTCTTTAGTGGACAAAAGTACTTCACCCCCTTTACTATATTGCTCCCTTGGATTGCTGTATCCCAAATGTATGACTGATGCCTGTTTCCCATCAACGCCGGTGGGCTTAACAGAGCTGCGAGAGAGAAACTCTCCCTTCACGGCTCTGAAAGCCGGAACTGATGCTGCAGGGAGGGCTCTGCCGGGCAGGGTGTGGGAGGACACTTGATTTTGCCTCTGTTATGGTGGCAGTGGCAGCAGCAGCCAGTTTTTTGTTTTTTTTTTAATTTACCTGGGCTTATGCAGAATGTTGTTTGCATGGGGCATCCTGAAACGCGGGGCCCTGTACAAACAACATTCTTGCTCAATGGACGGGCCGGCCCTGATTATAACATTTTCCAAGGTACTTTTCTTACTTCAGATTTTACAATGGATGCTCAGTCTCCATTTTGGGTAGAAATTTCATGGGAAATACTACTCTATAACCTCTTACCAAACCCTGCTTCTTTCTTTACCCAAGCAAGCAGGAGGCAGAAAGAGATCTGTACTCAGGGTCTTCATTGACTGAAAGGTTTGCAAGATAACATAGGAACATTAATTGCATGTGTCTTATATTGGCATTTATTTTAAGCATGTAATATATTTGGCTATAAGACTCCAGTTGTATGTATATGAAACTTTACTGAATCAGGGATGAATATAAAAAAAATAGCATCAGCTTTATTAAATTTCACAAGATAACATACTAGTGGCAGCCAAGAGAGCAAATAGAATGCTAGATATCATAAGGAAAGGAATGGAAAATAAAACAAAAGATATTATAATGCCTCTATACCGTTCCATGGTGAGACCGCACCTTGAATATTGTGTGCAATTCTGGTCGCCGTATCTTAAAAAGGATATAGCGTTATTAGAAAAGTTCAGAGAAGAGCCACCAAAATGGTAAAGAGGATGGAAGGATACTCCTATGAAGAAAGGCTAAAAAGGTTAGGGCTCTTTAACCTGGAAAAGAGACGGCTGAGGGGAGATATGATAGAAGTCTATAAATTAATGAATGGAGTGGAATGGGTAAACGTAGATCGACTGTTTACGTTATCAGAATATAGGAAGACTAGGGGACATGCAATGAAGCTACAGGGTAAACTATTTAAGACTAATAAAAGAAAATATTTTTTCACTCAACATGTAATCAAACTCTGGAATTTGTTACCGTAGGATGTAGTAAAGGCTGTTAGTGTAGCTGGGTTTAAAAAAGGTTTGGACAAGTTCCTGGAGGAAAGGTCCATAAACCATTATTAAGAAGGGATCCAGGATATCAATGCTTGACCTAGTACAAGCATTGCAGAACCTGTGTCTTTTGGGGAAACTGCTAGGTACATATGACCTAGATTGGCCACTGTTGGAAACAGGATACTGAGCTTGATGGACCTTGGTCTGACCCAGTATGGCATATCTTGTGTTCTTATGTTCTTAGAAATAAAATTCAGGGTGCACAATTCTTCTGACTAAACTTTGACTGTGAAGTTAAGACAGCTCACTCTAGTCCGTAAAAGAGAAATAACTAATTCAGTTCCATGTGACATATTATGCAATATCTGTGTCTTACTGTGTCCAGAGCAATAGCATCTATGCAGAGCTGATACGTTACTCCAGGAGGGGGATGAGTAATTGTTTCCTTCTCGCTGCTCTTTCCTTCTTTCCAGCCAGTGTCAGGTTCATTGGAAATATTTTCTTAATGCTTTTGGGAAGCTTATTTCAACTGACCAGAACATCAGCAGGAGACCACCTAATGATTGAAGGAGGATCTGCTAGGTTTTTAAAGGGATCTCAGCATAAATATATGACAAATCATAGTAAGGACTACAATGCTTGGAATGTCCTCTCGATGGAAGTGGTGGGGGCAAATACAGTGACAGAATTCAAAATGGCATGGGACAGACACAGTGGATCCCTTTATAGAAACAGGAAAAGATCAACAAGTAGAGGTGACCTGCACAGAGCGAAGGGTACACCCCTAAACAAAGGCATGGAGAGGGGTGACGTGCACAGAGTGGCGGGCACACTTACTCTTGCCACCTTGCTGGGCAGACCAGATGGACCATGATGGTCTTTATCTGCCATCATATACTATGTTACTATGTAACTAGTTCATCAGAGGCAATCCAATCAAAATATAACATTCAAGAACTGCAACATAATAAACCGATCATATTGCAGTGTCTCTGTACCCTAATAAAGCAGAAATATTGATATAATCAAAACGCTGACCATTCTATCAGTTTAAACCAAAAGGGTGTACTGTATTCAATCAGTAAATCTAACATTGTTCAATCTGAACAAGAATGTGATCCTAGTCTTCCCCTAGGATTATATACAACAGTGAGTCCAACAAGCATCTATTTTTCAAAAGAGTGCCCTTTATCCAACAAATGAACCACTAAAGGTGCTTCTTGGACTGTCTGTTGAAGACAGCTGTCAAGTTCTAATATTAGTACATGCATCATCTTTTTTGTTTTTCTCACATAAATTACATGACAGGGGCACCAAACAATGTACTGTAGATTAAATCAACTGTGTCACTTGAAGACAAGGTTTGAAGTCATGCAGGCTTATTTACTAGCTCTGGTAAAGTACGAGGTATATACTGCAAAAGACTGGGGACACAAACTACAATGGCCACATGAAAAGTGTCCATTGTAATTTGGAAGCTGTCAAGGTAAAGGAAGAAATTACAACATTGTCTAGCAAACATCAGGTATGATTGAAACTTCCTAATGGCATTGGATAATTTGTTTCACTAGATTTGAGGCAAAAATAGTAAACCACACACAAGCCAAGAATTAGATTCTGCTTGGTTATGAGAGTACTGTACAGGAGAATTTACTCTTCATGCATGAGTATTACCCATTCAAGTATTCAATGTAAATATTCTTTTTCCAAGCAATGATCCTTTATGTTGTGAGCACAAATCATATATTCTGATGCCAAAGAGCAAAGAAAGACAAACTTGCCTACTGGTAAATTTTCTCAGGTGTCCCATATGGAAGCATAACTGAATAGCTTGGTTAATGTATGCATTCAAATCAATGCTGACTCTTGGGGGTATGTTTACTAAACTGCAGTAGCAGACTCTGTGTGATATCGGGGCCACAGCTCCGATATCGCATGGAGTCCCCTACCACGGTTTAGTAAACATACCCCTTGGTGAGAAAGCAGGTCCTAGGTTTTCTTGACAGTGTGACTCTAAGAAGACTGCCAGGTCTTTTTTTTCAAAGCAATGAAGGGTTAAATGACTTGCTCAAGGCCACAAAGAGTGTTAGTAAGAATTGAACTCTGGTCATCAAGCCAGTGCTCTATCCACTAGGCTACTACTCCATTTGCTTGGTCAATAGGCATCCAAAAATAGAGGAATTGAAATGCCTTATATAAAATGGGTGGGATAAGGGAAGGGCTGAGGCAGGTGCAAAAATGAAATTCAGCCATTCTTTGTATAACTTGCATAGATGCATAAATTAGGCCAGCAAAATAGCAACTAAGGAACATGAGTGGTAGCACAGTCACTCTGTATTGAGCAGCACCATTTAAAATGTTGTTACCTCTGAAAACATGTGAAGTTGAGTATTGGTACTTAATGCACTGTATATGTTAGGATCTTAATATGTACATCTTAGAGGAAAGGCTGGATAGAGGTGATATGATTGAGATGTTTAAATACCTTTGTGGCATAAATGTTCAGGGGGAGAGCCTCTTTCAATTGAAAGCAAGTTCTGCTACGAGGGGACATGGGATGAGGGTGAAGGGGGATAGATTCAGGAGTGATATGTGGAAATATTTCTTTACAGAAAGAGTGGTGGATCCATAGAATAGTGGAGGTGGTAGAGATGAGGACAGTAACTGAATTCAAAAAAGCATGGGACAAACACAGAGGATCTCTAAAGGAAAAAAGGTGACTGTTGTAGTTGTTGATATGGAAGGACAGACTAGATAGGCCATGTGATCTTTTTCCGTCATCATATTTCTATGTTTCTATGTTAGGCAGGTTGGCTGAATATCAGGCCCAGAATAGTTATGATATGGTTTCATTTTTATAAATACTTGTGATATGAAATGCTAAGGCTATACCATTCAGATGGGGGATACCTTTCAGAAAGACAGAAAGGGTGGATGATACTTGCTATGGCTTTGTGAGACATGATCTGGTGCTCAGAGCGGTTCCAGAGAGGGTGAATATCTCTTGCAGGGGATCAGGAAGAAAGGAAATTCTCCAAACTGAAAATTCTAGTTTCAGGCCACAGTTAAAGCAGATGTTAAACGTTTTACTATGTTAATATTGACATGTCTTTCATCCATGTTATTGAAAGCAAGTTTTATCAAGTCTGTGATCAGTATTTTTCCATAACATTGTTATTGTCATATTCATTGTGATTTTTCTGAATTGCATGAAACTTTTGAGCATGTGTTATCACATAGGCAACTTTGGGGTCAATATTGAATGGCAACAGATCAGACAAAATGAACTGATTGCCTTTTCACCAGTTAGCTTTTCCTAGTTAAATCTGACAGCACAAATATTTAACTGGTTAGTGTTGAATATTACACTAACAATTTAAGGGGCATGCTTATTAAGCCCCACACTAGTAATGTGGGTTTGGGCCATGTTATTAGTGTGAGTCTTCATGTTAATTGCAAGACGGGACCTTGAGGTTACCCTTGTGGTTACCATGGGTTGCCATGGTAAACTCACATGGGAGCAACTAACGCCACCCACTGAGATGGCATTAATTGCACCCGCTCTACCTGTGCTGAGCTCAGGTAGCTTGGGCTTCAAATTTATTTATTTATTTTTTTATTTATTTAACAGTCTTTTCTATACCGCCCCTTCCAGAGATCAGGGGCGGTTTACATTGAACATTAAACAGAACAATTGTATACAATTGTATACAATTGTATACAAATGCTCATGCTACCTCGTAGCAGCTCTGCATCAGATATGCTGTCCATCCAGTCACCATCCAAATGTGTGCTACCCAGGTAGCGCAGGGGTTTTAGCATGAGGCACCATGCTACTTTTTAGCATGGCATAGATAACATGCGCTAACACCATGCTACCCAGACAGCACACATTAGTAAACACGCCTCTACATTTCAAAAACTTGCCTTGAGAAGTGTAGAAATGGATTCAAAGTGGGGCTGGGGTCTCAGAGAAAAGTTTAGAGTGTGAGAACAGCTCTGAAAATACTGACAGTTTCACGGGGATTTTTATAAATAAGAGAGCCACTCAAGGTTACATTTTGCAAAACAGGGAGCTTCTGTTTGCAGGAAGCTTGTCCTGGATAAGTGTGAGTAATATGTTTATGCTTGGCTTGACCTGAATCATGTAGAGGGCCATTCCAAGGCATGAATAGCAGGGATGGATGTCCCATTGGGACATCCATCCCCGCTATTTGGGCCCTTTCCCGATCCCGTCTACCTTCCCCGCGCATTGTACAGGGAAGGTAGGCAGGGGCAGGAAAGGGGTGGATCGGGTGTGGCATTAGGGTGCACAGTGGATGGTGGTTGGCCCCGGAGGTGGAATAAGTTCCTCTAGTCAGTGGGGGATGGTGGGGCACAGTAAGGTGGGGAGCAGAGGACATTCTCTGCAAACTAACCCTGGTCTTAGGAGGCCAGATTGGAGATCAGGCTGTGGGGAAAGCAGCTTTGGAACTGGCGGCTGGGCATTGCAGATTTTCAATGGAGCCATGGGAACCGGAAACCATGGTGCCACGGCGCCATTGAAAAGCCCTGACTGAGCTAGCTGGGCAAGGCCTGTACGTGCAGGCCAGAAGGAATCAAGGTCCCAGTCTGCATGTATAGGCCTGGTCACAATTCTGATTCCTCAGGGCGATTCATACCCCATGGGATCAGAACTGTGGCTTCCTCTGTGCATCTGGTTCTGACTGGGTGCAGAGAGGGCTGACACATCGATGTCGGAATCATGCCTGTAATGTTTAGCTTGACCTGTATCATGCAAATTAAGGCAAAGGCATGATGTAGAGTGATAAGATGAAATTGTACAATGTTGCATTTTTTCCTAATAAAAGAAGGAACTGCAGCCAAGCTAATGGAGGAGGAAGGTTTACAGGAGACTGCTCAGGATTGTGGGCCTGTGAATTACTCCCTGAAGCTTTAGCAGACTTTGTTATAGTATAATTCTGTGTCTGTTTTGTTTTCACTACTTCTCACTTGCTTCTGGAACCGGAGATAGGAATCCAAGGGTTGAGGAAGGACCGCTGTGTTTGTTGCCCCTGGTCAGGATTTAGGACACAAAAAAGGAAAAACCTCAACAAGCCAAGCTTTCGTCCATCTAAATCTGTTAATATAGCAATTTTTTGCATACAGGTCTATTTTTTTTTTAACTTTTTTTATTAAGGAAAATATTACAGCAACAAATAATTGTAAAGGAAATACATAGATACTAGGATCAAACAAAACAAAATAGGACTTTCACAAAGCAATATTATTGCCTCTAGTCCTCAGGTTAGTCCAAAAATAAAACGGAGAGAACTGTAAGCAGAGGAAAACAACAAGCAATACTGTACATACAAGGTAATTAAGGCTGCTCTAAATAAAATGGTTGGTACATTATTTGAGGTGAATAAGAGTTGTCTAAGCGAGCAAATTAGGAGATGCTACAATTTTATCCAAAAGGAACAAAGATGTGAGGCTTAAAAAAGGACATATATGAATACTTCATACAAACCACACAATTACAAGAATATTTTAATCAAACAGTAGCCCCTAATTGTATAAGGCAAGCTCTCAACAAAAGAAACTGCTTTCTTCTCCTCTGAGTAATGCAAGCCAAATACGGAAACATTTGTATCTTACAATTCAGGAGCTACACATTTCTAGTTTAAAGAACAGCTTTAGCAACCATTCTCTGTCAGCTTCTAAAGCAAACTGAATTATCAGGGTAGCAGGAACTGCAGTGTTGACTCTCACCCTGCTGGGGTCTGGAATCCCACACACACAATACCTGGATTCTTTATATCCCTTATACCATTCAACAGGAAGAAAAGACACAACACAATTAATTAATCAATTAATCAATCTCTATTGAGCTCTATAGGGAAGAGACGCATGGAGTCTAATTTGACATATCCATCTCACCTCTTCAAAGATGGTCCGATAGGGCTCTGGCTTTTATTGGGAGATATCAGCTGATTCAGTTAATCTTTAATTACATCTGGTACTTTCCAAATTCCACGTGTACATTATTTTTGCTAACATAGACAACATTATTAATAAAAGCAGAAGTTATGTCTCATGACTATATTCACTAAATTCAGTAGGTGTCGCTGTGATTTCATTTTATTTCAGTAGAAGCTAATTAGTTACTTATTGTATTATGCTGATGTTCTATTAGTTAAGCAAACTATATCCGTTATATTTACTAATTGAATTACAGCCAGTTTCACAAGAGCAGCACAACCTGACCTAGTAACTGTTTTAGCCTATCCGCTTGCAGGATGAGCAACTTCACCCTCTGTTCTATTTAATTAAGGAACTTCAATCTGACCTAATATCTATTGCTACACAAACTTTATTTGCTAATGCCACAAGTTACAGTTGCTAAATTCAATGTCCTAGCAAGAAGCAGAAATGTAATTTAAAGAGATAGTTTTAAATGTACTTCAGACCTGTATTTTCTAAGCTTACAGTGAACTGGATTCTTATAATCCTGTTTCATGTATGTTTTCATGTATAGCTGATTTTGGTTCTATTCCAATTGATATTATTGATCCCGATCTGCTATCTGTTTCTGAATCTGATAGCTCCAAGTCTGCATATCCTGGATAAGTCATAGGTGTATAAATTTGTTTGTCTGCAGCTGTTTCTTCCACCTCGCTGATTATATCCAATTTGCATTTGGGGCCTAGTAGAGTCAGTCCTCGTCTCTTTCTCAACTTATCAAGGAAATCAGTAACATCAAACAATAATTTATTTTGCCCAACTTCAGGGGCACCTTGAAGTCTGCCTTGCGACATAATATATCTTCACTAGAAGGAAAGGGAGGTCTGGGCACTTTGAGAACCTACAATTAATAGCACTTGAATAAACCATAAGCAGGAAACAAAACCATCCTTGGAAAATTAACTAATCATAAGTTTCTCTTCTTATTAGCATTTTCTAAAGTCTCAGGGGGCGGAGCTAGCCACTGAACAGAATGGACGCCTGAATTTTTGCTCCCGTTGCTGCCCAAGAATCCTGAACATATCCCGGTATTCCATTGAAGTTTGTACCCCCTACCTACATCAATAACACCGCAATACAGCTGGATGGCATCCCTGAAGCCTGCCCGGCTGGAATTTCCACAGGGATCCGGCTCAGCAGCGAAACGATCCAAACCCGAAGTGGGCTCCCCGCAGAAAATGGCCGCGGGAGAGAAGGAGGGAGTGACTGCCGGTGGCCTACGTGAAGTGCTACAGGAATTGAAATGCGTTAAAGAAATGATTGCAGCCAATTCTAGTTCACTGAACATGATTCAAGAAGACTTGCTGGAGGTAAAAGAGAAACTCCTCACCATCACCACTCGACTTAATGCAGTTGAATTACAAACCCAGAAGCATGGCGTTGCATTAGAACAGCTGGGCCCTCTGGCCAAACGAGTCCGGCACATAGAAAATCTGATTGAAGATCAAAATAACCATTCCCGTAGAAATAATATCCGCCTTGTTGGAGTCCCTGAAGGCGCTGAGGGTACCGATCCGATTGGATTTCTGGAATAAACCATACCGGAGATGCTGAAGCTTGTCTTTGCAAGGCCTTTTGAACTAGAACGGGCCCATCGAATCCCAACACACAAAGCTGAAAACACACGATACCCGCGCCCACTCATAATGAAGGTACTGAGATACCCACAGGTCCTACAGATCTTTCAAGCTGCACGGAAGGCCGGATCACTGCAAATCCAGGGACACAAAGTAGCACTTTATCCGGATTTGAGCAAGCAAACGGTAGATCGGAGAAAAGCGTTGCTGGCCTGTAGACCCATGCTACAAAGTGCACAGGCAAGATACGGGCTATACTACCCAGGAACCATGCGGGTCACGCTGCATAATGAAACGAGGAATTTTGTTGATGCTGAAAAACTGAAAACTTTCCTACAAGAAAAATGCGGTATGGAAACCTGAGGTCAATATTCTGATCTCTCACGCAGTGTAGAGAACTCAGCATATACTCAGGGGGTGCGGCCGTGCGTTCTCACAAATTTTAGAACGCCTTGCAAATGCAATGCAATGCAATGTGTGCCTTTGAGTCAGTCCTGACTCCTGGCGACCCAGAAGCTCCTGGGTTTTCTTGGCAGTGTCACCGGAAGTAGATTGCCAGGCCTTTCTTCCGAGGCAATGGAGGGTTAAGTGACTTGCCCAAGGCCACAAGGAGTGCTAGTGGGAATTGAACCCTGGTTGCTTGATTACCAAGCCAGTGTTCTAACCACTAGGCTACTCCTCCACTCCTAGCATTAGAACGCCTTAAGCCTTGTTAAACACCTCATTGATTGTATTTCTGTTGTTCTAAATAGTTTTAATTAAACAGATATTTCTGCTTGAAATGTAGGGGTGGCAACGGGAGGTCGGGGTTGGTTACTGTTTCAGTGGATTGTGTTCACCTTAGCGATACAATGTTTGCCAGTTATGCAGTTGTTTGTGTCAGTCCAGTCCAGTACAAAACCCTCCACATACACGCAAATGCAAGTACGCGGCAGGCCTATCCATAGGATAGCTTTCACCTATAAGACAGCTTATCCCAACGTTGATGTCTAGTGATCTTTTAATGCTTTCGTTAAATGTAAAAGGTATTACTGGCCCTGTCAAGCGAAAGAAGATTTTAGCGTACTGCCAGCAAAAAAAAGCAGATATTGCCCTCTTACAAGAGACACATTTAACAGATACTGAATCGCAGAAAGTAACCTCTAAATACTTCCTGGTGGCGGCCTCGGCCTCTGCCACTCAACGCAAAGGGGGGGTAATAATATTAGTGCGCAAATTCCTGCAATCCGCCATTACCGACACACGGATTGATCCGCTAGGTCGATGGGCCAGAGTGACGATGAAAATAAATCAACAGCTTTACACATTCTTCAATATTTACGCGCCCAACCTCGATGACCCTAACTTTTTCAAACTGATAGCTAAAGAAGTTACAGCCGCGGCTCACACCAATATCATATTAGGGGGCGATTTCAATGTCATCTTGGATCCACTGTTAGATCGCACGCCCTATCGGGCTGTAGACAAAGTCAAATCGCAGGCGATTCTTAAAGGCATCATAACAGAGCTACACTTGGTAGACCCCTGGCGCCTACTTCATCCCCAAGAAAGAGACTACACATTTTATTCCATCCCACATAATACCCAAACAAGGATCGATTTCTTCCTACTGTCCACAGAGCTGATGCCCCAAGTGTTGTCCGCAGAGATATATGCTACAACGGTATCAGATCACGCCGCTGTCTCCCTAGTGTTGAATACCAACGTTACACAGCATGTTCCGCCAAGATGGACATTTGATAAATCCCTACTAGCAGATGACTCCTTTGTACAGCTACTGTCAGGGGAAATTGAGACCTATTTTAAATATAATACACCCACTGATACCTCCATCTGGAGCTGGTGGGAAGGTTTTAAAGCGACCATACGAGCTCATATTACCACCTACACCATTAGACGGCGTAAAGCCAGGAAAAAAGAAAAAGATGAATTGGAACTCCAAATAAAAGCTGGGGAAAGGTTACTAGCCAAAAGAGCTGACTCAATGATATTGATTAGACTCCAAAAATTGCGATACCAATATAATGCTCTCCTCAACAAAGAAGCACTGAGTAGCATCCAGCTACAACGTAGTATATACTACTATGACAGCAACCGCTCAGGATCCCTCTTAGCTCGGCAGCTCAGACCAAAAACCAGCAAGACCGCTATAGCGGCATTGCAGGACAATTCCGGGGGCCTTCTCCTGAGATCTGACAAAATACTAGACCGCTGCAAAGAATTCTATGAGGAACTATATCGCTCAGATACCCAATGTAGTGACAGAGCCTTTGAAGATTTTGTCTCCAAGATAGTAGGACCCACATTAACCAGTCATCAAAGTCGAACGCTGGAACAAGAGATCTCAGTAACTGAAATACAAGATGCGATCAAACAGATGGCTCGTGGCAAAGCCGCCGGTCCAGATGATATCCCGCTGGAATTCTATAATAAATATTGCATTCAATTGGCTCCCATGCTACAGATCTACTACAGTGGCCTGCAAGATGAATCTCCAGAGATTGGAGCCCTGGCAGAGGCTGTGGTGGTAATTCACCCGAAACCGGGCAGGGATACACAAAGATAGAGAATTACAGACCCATCTCTCTCCTAAACTCTGATTATAAAATCTATGCTAAAGTGCTTGCTAACCGATTAGGACGGATCTTAAAAGATTTGATACATGAGGATCAATGTGGATTTATACAAAACAGATCCACTACAGATAATGGAAGATTATTGGCACATGTACTGGCATCTGCCAAGACCAAGACCGAGCCCCTGATAGGGCTAGCATTGGATGCCGAAAAAGCCTTCGATCGACTGGAATGGTCCTTTCTATTTCGATCCCTACGGTGGTTTGGGATAGGAGAAAAGTTCCTAAAACGCGTTGAATTGTTATATACCAAACCCACAGCTCGAATAGCGGTCAACTCACACCTCTCAGCCCCTTTTCAGTTGCAAAGAGGGACCAGACAGGGTTGCCCCCTGTCACCGATGCTTTTTAATTTAGCCCTGGAACCCTTATTAATAGCGCTCCGACAGAAGGAAAACATAAAAGGAATTGAGTTAGCTGATGGTCCCTGTAAATTGTCAGCATATGCCGATGACCTGCTCATTTTTCTACAACCATCAGACCTTCCTGAAACACTGCAACTCATAGATGCATACTCAGCGATATCCGGATATAAAGTAAATTTGAATAAAACAACAATTATTCCTCTGAATGAACAGGTCAGCGAAGAAATGATGCGTGGATACCCCTTTCAATATGAGAAGTCATCCTTTAGATACCTGGGCGTGACCTATGGCACCACCTTGGAAGAGACTGTCGCAATCAACATTAAGATGTGTCAAGAAATTGTACATGATAACATCTGCAAGTGGACCCCCCTTCATTTGAGCTGGTGGGGCAGGCTAGAAACGATAAAAATGATGTTGGTACCAAAACTCAGCTATATATTAAGTATGATACCCTTACGTTTCCCGTCAGCCTTCTATAAGAAAATGAATAGTCAACTGATAGCCTTTCTATGGAACAACCGAGTACCCCGAATAGCTGCCTGGAAACTGAAGTTACCTAATACACAAGGAGGTGTCCATTTCCCGAGATCTCGGCTGGCTACACACTGCCTCTCTTTTAAAGCAGGGTGCTCAATGGGTCGACTCTGACGACACGGATAAAGGACCTAGATGGCTGAGTGTGGAGCGGGCCCTACATTCCCCCCTGCCCACATGGCTACTGGTAGGCACAGTAGTAGACCAGACTGCACCACATAATGCTATTATCCGAGAAACACAGCATGCCTGTCGATTATTGGCATCATGTATCGATGGAGGGGATGACTTTGCCGCAGATATGCCCATATGGCTGAACCCGCGCCTTATCATCGGAGGGAAGCCTGTCTTATGGAAAAAATGGGTGGAACATGATCTTATCACCATTGGACAACTGATCAATGGAAGTGCATTTAAAACCTTTGACAGATTAAGAACGGAATTCCGATTGCCTAATACATGCTATTTCCAATGGTGTCAGCTCCGATCCTGCATGAGCAAAGCGGGTGTGTCACCTGTCTTGATACGTACAGGATGGCCACTGCGACAGAAACTTCAAGAATTACAAACAGATGCTAAAGCTGTTTCAAGATGTGTTGCGATTCTCCGATCCAAAAGTGACAAGACATGTTCTAAGATACAGTCGGTGTGGGCTACTGAAACCGGTCAAGATCTACCTCCGGAACATTGGGACACTTTTTGGGGAACTCAAATACGTGCCACGAGAGCAGCGTCTCTCACACAATCTATGTACTTTATAGCACATCGAGCGCATATTACACCGGCTAAGAAATGAAATGGACACTACAGGAGGGAAATCGATGTTGGTCCTGTAACATGGAAATTGGGACACTGGCACATATGTTGTTCCATTGTAAATCCCTGGAAATATATTGGAACAGAGTTTGGGAACGCATATCACAGATCCTCAACTTACAAACTCCTATCACTTATCGGATAGTGATATATAAATCCATAGCTCTGGAACCTACTCTGATGAAATGGGATGGTAAACTGCTGGACTTAATGCTCGGGATAGCGCTTAAAATAGTTCTAATACACTGGAAGAATCTCGACAAAGCTTGTTTCGAGCATTGGTGGAGTCTCTTAATCCTACATAAGACCTACGAAGAGATCTATATAGCCAAGAACCCATGGTCTGGTAAATTAAGTAAGAAATGGTCAGCTTTACAAAATTATGTTTGATGAAAATGATTGCTGGAGGCTGCCTTGTGGAATGGTCTCTGCTGTAACCACATTGAACGGAGAGAGGGAGGGTGGCGTGCTGGCATGGACTGATACTAGTTCTTGTTAACGTTATTGTACTGTCTTGTTCAAGTTATTATATTCTTTTGCTATTTTGATCAATAACATCTGCTTGTATCCTGCTATATCACGATCGTTTGTATTGTTATTTTATATGTTAAAACTGAATAAAAACTACTATTAAAAAAAAAAGCATTTTCTAAAGTCTCAACTTTAGCACGAAGAATCAAATTATCTTTCACAAGCATGTCAGAATTATTTGAAAACTTTTTGCACTGGTCTTTCAAGGTGTCCACCTTCTTCGATACATTAGCAAGATCTTCTGTAGTCTGTTCAAAGTCTCCAGCCATCTGTTTGATTTTCTGTGACAGAGAAACATTCAGAGAGGTAAGGGATGGTTGTCTCAAGAGTTGCCAGATTGCTTCAAAGGAGTCTTTAAAAACTGGCATTTCCGTAGGATACAATGCAGTCCCTTCAGATAGCATTGTGAGTTATTAACATTTCTTATAACATACATATCTACATAAGAATGCTGCCCCGGTTTTTCCCAAACTATACTGTACCTCTTGGAATCTCTACATGCAGCATGTGCATAAGTATGATACATCTTTTCAGTATACATACTTATGAGTGAATACTGCCACTTAATTTTATAAAAGGCCTTTTTCACGTGTTGACTCATGGCATCCTGTGGATAGTTGTCCTAAACTGTGTTTGATCTTCATTCAGGTAGCTAATTGTTGATAGAATGGCTTCCATAGCTGCTGCTATTGTATCAAAGCACATGTCTACCATTTACCCGTACCACCCACATGAATACACGCACAATATCCATTCGAGCTTGAATATTGTATATAGTTAAAGTATATATATATATAATATAATGTTGGCTGTACATAGTTATCCCTGTTATTCCATGTTATATATTCCCCTGTTCTCTGTAAACTCAATGTTGCCTGTATGCATTGCAGTATTTTGTTCAATGTACACCGCGCTGATTGTAATAGCGCTGTATAGAAGAGATGTTAAATAAATAAAAAATAAATAAATAAATAAATCCATCGCTTTCTTGACCTTCCTCTTTTTCACTGACCTTCAACCTTGCCAAGCATGATGTCTTTCTCTAATGATCTCTCTCTTCACATGATGTGTCCAAAGTATGAAAGCCAAAATCTTGTCTTTCGAGCTTCTAAAGAAAGCTTAGTTTTGATCTCCTATAGTACTGACTGATTTGTTGTTCAGACAGTCCATGGTATATATAGCATTCTTTGCCAACATCATAATTCAAAGGCATTGATTTTCTTTGTGTCTTTCTTCTTCACTGTCTATCTGCATCCATATTACATTATTGAAAATACCAAGTCAAATCTTTGCATGCAGAGATACATCTCTGCACTTGAGAATGCTGTCTAGGTCCTTCATAGCCATTCTCCATCAAGGAAGAAATTATTGATTTTAACAGTTGTCAGAATCTCTGTCTCCTTCATGTTAAGATGCAGCCTGATTTTAAGACTATGTCCATTGATCTTGATAAGCAGATGTTTCAGATCGTCTTCACTTTCTGTCAGTAAAATGGTATTGTCAGCATAGCGAAGGTTGTTTATTGAAATATTTAGCTCATGCATGTTCTAGTAGAGGTTCAAGGTGAGGTACATTCAGGTACAGTAGTTACTGTAGTTCCCTATTTCTGGAGGGCTAACAACCTAAGTTTGTATCTGAAGCAATGGAGGATTAAGTTGCTTGATGAGTCTTCCATCAATCTTCACACCTCAGTTGTCTTCATACAGTCTTGCTTTTCTGATGATTTGTTTTTCATATAAATTGAACAGGTATGGTGACAGTGCGCAGCCTTGTCATATACCTTTAGTGATTTCAAACCATTCTTGTTCTATAGGAACTATTGTTTCTTGATCTATGTAAAGGCTGGGCATGAGAGCTACCAGGTGCTCTGATGTAGCCATGCTCTTAATGTGGCTCATAGATTTTCCTGATTTACACATGTAGATATCCTTTTGGCATTATTTTCTCTTTTCAAGGATCTGTCTTACATCTGCAATGATGTCTCTCGTTCCCTGCCCTTTTCTGAACCTTTTTTGCACTTCAGGCTGTTCTAGTCCCAGGTACGGTTGTAGTCTTTACTGAATGCTCTTGAGTAGAATCTTGCTGGCATGTGGGATCAGAGTGATTGTGCTATAATTTCCATAGTCAGTTGGATCACCTTTCTTCAGTATTGGTATAAACACAGTTCTTTTCCAGTCAGTTGGCCATGATGTCATCTTCCAAATTTCCTGGGCAAACATTTTAAGTATTGTACAGTAATAGCTGTATATGATTGTTCTAATACTTCATTGATGGAATGCCATCAATGTGCTTTATTTGATAGTTCTTTCAATGCTGCTTCAACTTCTTTCATCACCAATGGTTCCTGATCATAAGCTACAATTTGAAATGGCTATATATCTACTTGATCTTTATGGCATAGTGACTCTGGGTATTTTTTCCACCTTTTCTTGATCTTCTCAGCATCATTCAAAATGGGTCCTTGAGCATTTTTAAGCACTCCAAATCAAGGCTGGAATTTTAAGTCTCACAGCCTTAGGAAAGCTGATCTTATTCTTCCTCTAATTGTTTCTGATTCTATTTCCTTTCATGCATCATTGTAATAATTCTCATGAAGGCACATTTTACAAAGGACGTCCAAGTTCAATCTGGAAGTCAAAGCCAGAATGTCTGAAAAAAAAGCACCAGAAAATATAATTCTGACTATCCCCAAGTGAATTTCTCTTTATATATCTATTTCTTTTTGTTGGAGCTGCCTCCCCAAAGTGGGAAGAATAGAATTTGTCCCCCCGCTGTGGCTTCTCCATTTTAATAAAAAGATTTTGAATGAGTAGGTAATATTCAAGCTCTAAACTTGACTTATATTGAGCTTTTTAACCGCCGAGGAGTAACAACATGTCACATTTCGGATCAATCTTGTCAATCCTGCATCAGGTCATTGAAATCCGGTAGTCATTGAAGCTTCTATGACTCCCGGATTTCAATGACCTGAAGCAGGATTGACAAGATCGATCCAAAACGTGACACGTTGTTACTCCTCAGCGGTTGACAAGCTCAATATAAGTTAAGTTTAGAGTTTGAATATTACCTACTCATTCACAATTTTTTTTAAAATTAAAACAGAGAATCCACAGTGGGGGGACGGATTCTATTCCGCCCACTTTGGGGAGGCAGCTCCAACAAAAAGAAATAGATATATAAAGAGAAATTCACTTGGGGATAGTCAGAATTATATTTTCTGGTGTTGTATAGTATTCTGGCAATGGGATTTGTTTTTCAACTTTGAAAAAAAAGCAGGCATACACAAGTTCAGGCATGATTTCACAAACATGGACATGCCCGATATGGATGTCTATGAAGACATCTACATAGATGTCCCCAGAATAGAATTTCCAAATGTGGATGTCCAATAGCATAAAGATTATAGTAGTGAGTTAGGAACAGGATAACCAGACTTCAAATCCTAGTGTGGGCCTTTGTGACTTCTCCCCATCTTCTATACACTCTCTGGATGCTTTAAGGTGAAAACAAGGACTTTCCTGATGCCTATTCATGCCTGGAGCAGGTCTAAATGTTTAAGTGCCTGCAGACATGCCTGATGTGTCTGAAATTAACAGGGATGTGTAAGTCCATTGCCTCTCCTCAGACATGCCTTAACCACAATCCCTACCTACTTGGACATCCCCACATTGGTGATGTCTTTAAAAGCCATTTGTAAAATGGCTTCCAAGACATCTCCATGATTTGGACATGCACATGGCATGTCTTCAGACATACAAATCACAACAAAGACTTTGAAAATGACCCCGTTATCTCATCTTGCTGCATATTGGAAATCTCTGGTGAGTTCTGTGACTACTTTTTCTCCTCTGGCTTTAGCTTCTCTGCATTTAGGAGCAATTTTCAGAGTTTTTTGGTCATCCATTTTGGCCATTTTTGCTTTTTCATCTTTTGCAGAGACATTTCAATTTCTTTGAGCACAGCTTCCTTGATGCCATCCATTAACTCTTCTGGTGTTCTATAGTTTATATCCAAAGTGGCAAATTAATTTCCGATGATACATTTTCAAGATCATATTTTGCTACATTCATGAGTGGCTTGCTCTTTTTCAGCTTTAGCTGGGGCTTGCATACTAGTGATCTGTACCACAGTCAGCTCCAGGTTTTGTCTTTATTGATGCTATTGAGCAATTCCATTGTTGACTTCCACAGATGTAGTCAATTGGATTTTTGTACAATCTATTGGACCCAAAGCCATTCCATTTCAGTTTGCTGACATCATCAGATCAAGTTGTACATGCACTTAGGTTAATGGTAAAATAGTAATATAGTATGTAATGGCAGACAAAGACCAGTATGGTCCATCTAGTCTACCCAGTTAGGTGGCTAGATTAGTTGTAACTGCAGCTCCATGAAGGTCAGACCCACTCTATGAAAAGATATTTAAGTTTGCTTTGATTTCATCTTCTTGCTATAAAGGGATCCACTGTCTGTCCAATGCCATTTTGAATACTGTCATTGTATTTGCCCCCACCACCTCCATTGGGAGGGTATTCCATGCATCTGCCACCCTTTCAGTGAAAAGTATTTCCTGTTGTTGCTTTTAAGTTTGCCGCCTTGCAGCTTCATCATATGCCCACTAGTTTTACATCTTTCTCTTCTTTGAAAAAGGTTTTGGTTGTTCATTGATACCCTTTAAGGGCCTAATATTCAGCACCGGTGGCTAGCGTGATTACAATGGCTAGCCATCTGCACTGAAGACTATCAGGCCCCGGCATTGAATATCCAGGGTCGACGCACAGTCTCCAACACCACAGAAGCCAACTGGTTAGTGACAATATTGAGCTGCTGCCGTGTAAAGATAGATCAGCTTTTGCTGCACCTATCTTTACCCAAGGGGTCACTAACCTGGCAGTGGTGCAATATCGCCGCTGCCCGGTTAGCGACTGGTGCTACCTCCACTCCATCCTGGAATATACCCAACAAGCCTCTATGCTAAGCAATTAGTATTAGGACGTATAGAGGCATTAATCAGGGATATTCAATGGCACTAATCATGTTAGCGCAGCTGAATATCCCGGTTTAGTGCATTTACATGGTTTACAGTTCTGTAAACCTTGTAAATGCCTTGGAATATCAGACCCTAAGTATTTAAAAGTCTGTATGATAACTCTCCTGTCCCTCCTCTCCTCTAGTGTAAATATATTTAGGTGTTCAAGTCTCCTCTCATACATCTTCTGGCACAGGATCCAAATCATTTTGGTCACCTTCCTCTAAAACATTGAAAGTCCTTTTGTGTTTCCCTTGTGTTGTCTGTCTTTACTAGATTGCAAGCTCTTATAAGCTGGGACTGTCTCTTACATGTCTGTGCAGTGCTGCGTACATCTTGTAACACTATACAAATACTCAGCAGTAGCAGTAATAGTTTTTATATCCTTTGTGAGTTATGGTCTCCAAAACTGAACACAATACTCCAAGTGAGGCTTTGCCATTGACTTAGACAGGGGCATTAATACCACCTCCTTTCTGCTGGTTATTCCTCTCTGTATGCATCCCAACATCCTTCTGGTTTTGGCTACCATCTTGTCACATTGTTTTGCCACCTTAAGATTTTCAGACACTAGCACTCTGAGGTCCTTTCCTATATGCACACCAACCTCTTGCCATCTATCCCATACAATTCCTTTGGATTTCTGTATCCCAAGTACATGACTCTGCACTTCTTCATATTAAATTGTAACTGCCAAGCATTAGACCATTCTTCCAGTGTTTTTAGATCTTTCCTCATGTTGCCCACTCCCTCAGAAGTGTCGACTCTGTTGTGCAATATCACTCAGAAATACTTTGACCAGGATCAGCCCCACGACTCATCCCTGAAGCATGCCACTGTGTACCTTCCTTTCTTCTGAGTAGGTTCCATTTACCACAACCTTCTGTTATCTATCAGTCAACCAATTTCTGATCCAGTTCACCACTTTGGGACTTATCCCCAGGCTGCTCAGTTTATTGATAAGCCTCCTATGAAGAACAGTATCAAAGGTTTTGCTGAAATCTAGGTAGAACACATCCATCGCATACCCTTGATCTAGTTCTCTGGTCACCCAGTCAAAGAGCTCAATCAAATTTGTTTGGCATGATCGTCCCTTGGTAAAACCATGTAACCTTGGATCTTGAAATCCATTGCTTTCCAGAAAGTCCACTATTCTTTCTTTCAAGAGTGCCTCTATTACTTTCCCACCACAAAGGAAAGGATTACTGGCCTATAGTTTGTCACCTCTTTTCAATGTCACTTTCCATAAATCCATCCTCGGCACTTTTGAGACTTCCAATTTCATTCTGATCTTCCTCTTCTTCTAAATATACCAGAAAAAGGTTTTGTCTCCACACTTCACATCTTTAGCCATTTTTTCTTCTGCCTTTGCTTTTGCTATCCTTATTTCTCTATTTGTCTCTTCTAGCTTTATCCTGTATTCTTTTCTGTGTTCCTCTTTTTATGAATTTTATGAAAGCTGTGGTTTTTGCCTTTATTTGTGCAGCCACTTCTTTGGAGAACGATATAGGTTTCCTTTTCTTCTTATTTTTATTTACTTTCCTTATATATATGTTGCCCCTTTTATTGCTTCTTTTAGTTTAGCCCCCTGCAATTCCACTTCCCTTATCTCCTCCCACCCTGCTAACTTCTCCTTCAGCTACTTTCCCATTTTACTGAAGTCAGTGTTTTTGAAGTCCAGGACTTTGAGTTTGGTGTGATTGCAGGGCCGGCCCGTCCATTGAGCAAGAATGTTTTTTGCACAGGGCCCCGCGTTTCAGGGGGCCCCGCGCAAAGAACATTCTGCTTTTTAAAAAATTAATTAAAAAAAAAAAAAGCTGGCTGCTGCTGCTGCCGCCACAGCAGCAGCAGAATGGAGTGTCCCGCGGGGCCCCCTCTGCCCGGCTGAGCCCCTCTGTGCCGGCTTTCAGATACGCGAAGGCAGAGTGTCTCCCTCGCGTCTCTGTTAAGCCCGCAGGGGAAGCAGGGGCTGATGGGGAATTTCCCATCTGCCCCTGCGGGCTTAACAGAGACGCGAGGGAGACACTCTCCCTTCGCATATCTGAAAGCCGGCGCAGAGGGGCTCAGTCAGGCCGGGAGAGCTCAGCCGGGCAGAGGGGGCCCCGCGGGATACTCCATTCTGCCGCTGCTGTTGCTGCGGTGGCAGCAGCAGCAGCCAGCTTTTATTTTGATTTTTTAATTTTCCATGAGCCGGTGGGGGGGGGGGGGGTTAGGACTGGTAATGGGCTATGGAGGGGGTTAGGACTTGACTTGAGGTGGGCTGTGGGCTGTTGAGGGGGTTAGGACTGGTAATGGGCTATGGGGGTTAAGACTGGTAATGGGCTGTGGGATGATTGGGGCTGTCTGGAAATGGGGTGATGGGGGGTTAGACTGGTAATGGGCTATGGGGTTGGGTTACGACTGGCAATGGGCTGTGGGCAGTTGGGGGGGTAAGGACTGGTAATGGTCTATGGGGGGGTTAAGACTTTAAAGGGGAGGGGCTGATGGGGGCAGTCTGGAAATGGACTGAAGGGTGGTTAGGACTGGTAATGGGCTGTGGGCTGTTGGGGGGTAAGGACTGGTAATAGGCTATGGGGGGGTTAAGACTGGTAATGGGCTGTGGGCTGATTGGGGCTGTCTGGATATGGGGTGATGGGGGGTTAGGACTGGTAAAGGGCTATGGGGGTGGGGTTAGGACTGGCAATGGGCTGTGGGCTGTTGGGGGGTAAGGACTGGTAATGGGCTAGGGGGGGGTTAAGACTGGTAATGGGCTGTGGGCTGATGGGGGCTGTCTGGAAATGGGGTGATGGGGGTTAGGACTGGTAATGGGCTATGGTGGAGTTAGGACTGATAATAGGCTATGGGGGGCTAGGACAGGAAATGGGCTGATGGGGAGGGGTTAGGACTTGAGGTGGGCTGATGGGGTTAGGACTGGTAATGGGCTGTGGGCTAATGGGGGGTAGGACTGGCAATGGGCTATGGGGGCTGACTGGAAATGGGCTGATGGGGTTAGGACTGGAAGTGAGCTGATGGGGGGTTAGGACTGATAATGGGTTATAGGGGGGCTTAAACTGAAAATGGGGTGATGGGGGTTAGGACTGGAAGTGGGTTGATGGGGGGCTAGAACTGGTAATGGGTTGGGGGGTTGTTAGGACTGGAAATGGGCTGAGTGGAAGGGGAGGCTTGAACTGCAAATAGCTGATGGGGAGGGGTTTGGAATGGAAATGGGCTGTGAGGGAAGGGAGCTAGGACTGAAAATGGGCTGATGGAGCAGCTAGGATAGGACTGGAAATGGGCTGTTGGGGGGAGCTAAGATTGGAAATGGTCTGTGGTGGGGGCTTGAATTGAAATGGACTCATGGAGAGGCTAGAACTGGAAGTAGGCTCATTGGGGGGCTTGGACTGGAATTGGGCTGAGTGGAGGGGAGCTAGGATTTGACATGGGCTGATGGTGGGGCTAGGAAATGAGTAGAAATGGGCTGATGGGGGGCTAGGATTGGAAATGAGCTGATGAAGGGACTCGGACTGGAAATGGATGGGGAAGCTAGAACTGGAAATGGGCTGATGGGGGGCTAGGACTGGAAATGGGCTGATGCAGGGACTAGAAGCGAATGGATGCTGGGTGAGACTGGAACTAGAAGGGAGCTGATGTTGGGGGAGGATTAGAATGGGATGGGGCTGGGAGAGTAAAATGGAGAGGGTAAAAATATTTTGTGTGGGAGGGATGAAAAATCTACAATTGGCCGGGTATTGGGAGAGTAAGTGGGGATTGAGGATGGAGGGGTAAAATTTGTGTGGATGAAATAGAAATGAGGAAAGAGCAAAAGGAGAAAGATTAGTATGTTAAAGCAGATGTAGAGAGAGAGAATGGAAAAAAAAACTAGAAGAGAGAAATAAGGACAAATGGACAGCAGACGATGGAGAGTTAGCAGAAAACATGAAGAAACCAGAAGAAAGTGGCTGGAGCAATTGCAACTGAAAAAAAATGCACAAAAGGTAGAAAGATATCTCTTTATTTTGAATTTATTAACTGGAATATGAAAGCTCTGGGAAATGTGTATCATTAACATCTGCGCTTTGTTTGGTACAAGAGGAAATTAATTTATAGTGTTATTTCTACAGTGTTGTTGTACATTCCAAGTTTGGCTTTTGGGGTTCCCAGTTTAATTATTGCCTTCCTGTTTCTAAATTGTGATTCCTTTTTTGTTGATGGTCTATGTTCTGCATGTGTAACTGAGCTGACATATTCTGTTTATGTAATTCCTATTTGACATTGCCACTTGTTCTCTTTCCCCAGTATTCTCTGAAATGTATTGGTTTAATATTTGCAATGTTGCCTTTTGATAGGTAGGGTTTGGTGCTTTGTGAGTCCTGGTAATGCTGTCAGGATACGGCGGGTTTGCTATGGGTTCTAAATGGACAGTGTTTGTAGTAATTCCTAATGTGCCTCTTTGGCACTGGATTATAGTAATATAGAAATCTTTTAGTCTTTCTTTATCCATACACTCATTAAGAGACATGTTTACTAAAAATTAGTGTATGGTAACATTATGCAAATATGTATGCAAATAAGACCACTTATGCAAATGAGGCCCCGCACCGAGTCTCCGCACATGGCCCCGCACCCCCCTTGGGCCGCCCCTGTGTGATTGGATTCTGTCTTGGCTTTTACCTCAAACCGCATTGTGCGATGATCACTGCTGCTCAAATGGGCACCCACCCAAGCATTCGACATGTTGTCTCCATTGGTGAGCAATAAATCCAGCATCAAACTTTCCCTAGTTGGTTCTATCACCAGTTGTCTGAGCAATGTTTTGTGGAATGCAGCCACAGTCTTTTTACTTCTTTCCAGATTTGCAAAAGGAATACACCAATCCACATCTGGTAGATTATAGTCTACCTTCATAGTGTCACCAACTGCGCCCCTACTGACATAGTAAAGTAAGGGCATCCGGGGACATTTAATTTGTATCAGAGAGTATTCAAGCTGAGGGACCAAAAGGATTGTGGTCCTTACATAAGAACATAAGATATGCCATACTGGGTCAGACCAAGGTCCATCAAGCCCAGTATTCTGTTTCCAACAGTGGCCAATCTAGGTCATACGTACCTAGCAGTTTCCCCAAGGGACACAGGTTCCACAATGCTTGTATTGGTTCAAGCATTGATATCCTGGGTCCCTTCTTAATAATGGTTTATGGACCTTTCCTCCAGGAACTTGTCCAAACCTTTTTTAAACCCAGCTACACTAACAGCCTTTACTACATCCTCCGGTAACAAATTCCAGAGTTTGATTACACGTTGAGTGAAAAAATATTTTCTTTTATTAGTCTTAAATAGTTTACCCTGTAGCTTCATTGCATGTCCCCTAGTCTTTCTATATTCTGATAAGGTAAACAATCGATCTACGTTTACCCGTTCCACTCCGTTCATTAATTTATAGACTTCTATCATATCTCCCCTCAGCCGTCTCTTTTCCAGGTTAAAGAGCCCCAACCTTTTTAGCCTTTCTTCATAGGAGTAGCCTTCCATCCCCTTTAACCATTTTGGTGGCTCTTCTCTGAACCTTTTCTAAAATCGCTATATCCTTTTTAAGATACGGCGACCAGAATTGCACACAATATTCAAGGTGCGGTCTCACCATGGAACGATATAGAGGCATTATAATATCTTTTGTTTTATTTTCCATTCCTTTCCTTATCATACCTAGCATTCTATTTGCTCTCTTGGCCGCCGCTGCACACTGGGCCGAGGGTTTTAACATGGTATCCACAAGGACGCCTAAATCTTTTTCTTGGGTGGTGGTTCCTAATGTGGAACCTTGCATCGTGTAACCATAGTTTGGGTTGTTCTTCCCTAGGTGCATAACCTTGCACTTCTCCACATTAAATTTCATCTGCCATTTTGATGCCCAGTCTTCCAATTTATCAAGATCCTCTTGCAATTTTCCACAATCCTCCTGGGTTTTAACAACTTTAAATAGTTTTGTGTCATCAGCAAATTTGATAACCTCACTCGTTATTCCACTTTCCAGGTCATTTATGAATATGTCAAAAAGCAGCGGACCCAGCACAGATCCCTGGGGTACACCACTATTCACCTTTCTCCATTGGGAAAATTGGCCATTTAGCCCTACCCTCTGCTTTCTATCTTTTAACCAGTTCCTGATCCACAGTAGTACACTGCCTCCTATCCCATGACTCTTTAGTTTTGCCAAAAGTCTCTCATGAGGGACCTTGTCAAAGGCTTTCTGAAAGTCCAGATACACAATATCAACCGACTCACCTTTGTCCACCTGTTTATTCACTCCTTCAAAAAACATAACAGATTAGTAAGACAAGATCTTCCTTGTCTAAAGCCATGTTGGCTGTCTCCCATTAGGTCATGACTATCTATATGCTGAGTAATTTTATTCTTTATGATGGTTTCTACCATTTTTCCCGGTACTGATGTCAGGCTCACCGGTCTGTAGTTTCCCGGATCACCCCTCGAACCCTTTTTAAAAATTGGTGTTACATTGGCGATCCTCCAATCCTCAGGTATTAGAGATGATTTCAATGATAGTTCACAGATTACTGATAGCAGGTCTGCAATCTCAAATTTCAGTTCTTTCAACACCCTTGGATGTATACCATCCGGCCCAGGTGATTTGCTACTCTTCAGTTTATCTAATAGTTGTAAGACATCTTCCCGATGTATCGATATTTCCTTCAATTCTTCCACACCTTTAAATACCACTTCAGTCGTGGGTAACATCCCTACATCTTCCTCAGTAAAGACCGAAGCAAAGAATTCATTCAGTCTCTCCGCTATCGCCTTGTCGCCTCTTAGTGCTCCTTTAACCCCTTTATCATCTAATGGACCAACTGACTCTCTCACGGGTTTTTTGCTACGAATGTACTTGAAAAGGTCTTTATTTCGCGTTTTTGCTTCCGCAGCAAGCTTCTTCTCAAATTCTCTCTCTTTGCCTGCCTTATCAATGCCTTGCATTTGACTTGCCAGTGCTTGTGCTGTTTCCAGGTTTCATCATTTGGCTCTTTTTCCATTTCTTGAAAGATGCTTTTTTGGCAACAACAGCCTCTCTGACCTCAGCTTTAAACCATGCTGGCAATTTTTTAGACTTCCTTCCACTTTTCTTAAAGCGTGGAATACAGCTGGTCTGGGCTTCCAAGATAGTATTTTTCAACAACACCCAAGCTTGATGTACGTCTTTAACCTTTGCAACTGCTCCTTTTAGTTTTTTCTTAACTGTTTTCCTCATTCTATCATAGTCTCCCTTTCGAAAGTTAAAGGGTAGTACTGTGGATTTCCTTACTATCCCTCCTCCACTAATTAAATCAAAGGCGATCATGCTATGATCACTATTGCCAAGTGGCCCCAACACCCTTATCTCTTGCACTACATCTGGTGTTCCACTAAGGACTAGGTCTAATATTGCTTCCCCTCTGGTCAGTTCATGAACCAGCTGCTCCAAGAAGCAGTCATTTATTTCATCTAGGAACTTTATCTCCCTAGCATGTCCTGTTGTGACACTGACCCAGTCGATGCCGGGGTAATTGAAATCACCCATTATTATTACTGCACTGTAACTTTTGCTAGCTTCCTTGATTTCTTTCAGCATTTCATCATCCATTTGTTCATTCTGGCCAGGCGGACGATAGTACACCCCCACTGCCATCGCCTTCCCCTTTTTACATGGAATTTCAATCCATAGAGATTCTACAGCAAATTTTGTTTCTTGCAAAACTTTAATCCTTTCTGATTCAATGCCCTCTCTAACATAGAGCGCAACCCCTCCACCAATTTGATCAGCTCTATCATTTCGATATAGTTTGTACCCAGGTATCACAGTGTCCCACTGGTTGTCCTCCTTCCACCATGTCTCTGATATTCCAATCATATCTAACCTCTCGTTTAGTGCTATATATTCTAACTCTCCCATCTTGTTTTGTAGACTTCTAGCATTTGCATACAAGCATTTTAGAGACTGTATTTTATTCATATTAATTTGGCTATTGGTAGACATGGGTAATTTGGGATCTTTAAGTTCTGTCTGCTCCATACTCGAGGGCATTTGGGCTACTTTACTCTTTTTTGGAACCTCTCTGCTTTTTGTAGTATCCTTCAAGGATACATTCTTCCGAACCATGCGCTCTTGGGCAACTGTCGGCTTTCCCCTATTATCTAGTTTAAAAGCTGCTCTATCTCCTTTTTAAAGGTTAATGCCAGCAGCCTGGTTCCATCCCGGTTAAGGTGAAGCCCATCCCTTCGGAAGAGCCCCTCCTTTCCCCAGAATGTTCCCCAGTTCCTAACAAATCCGAACCCCTCATCTCTGCACCATTGTCTCATCCACGCATTGAGACTCCGGAGCTCTGCCTGCCTATTGGGTCCTGCGCGTGGAACGGGAAGCATTTCGGAGAACGCTACCCTGGAAGTTCTGGATTTCAACTTCCTACCTAAAAGCCTAAATTTAGCTTCCAGAACCTCCCTACCACATTTTCCTATGTCATTGGTACCAACATGTACCAAGACAGCAGACTCCTCCCCAGCACTATCTAAGACCTTATCTAGGTGGCGTGTGAGGTCCGCTACCTTCGCACCAGGCAGGCATGTTACCAGGCGATCCTCACGTCCACCAGCCACCCAGCTATCTACATGCCTAATGATCGAATCACCAACTATAACTGCTGTCCTAACCCTTCCCGCATGGGCACTTGGCCCTGGAGAAAACTCCTCGGTGCGAGAGGGGTTTACATCACCTGGAGGACAGGTCCTAGTTACAGGATCACTTCCTGCCACACCAGGGTGATGCTCTCCTGTCACGTGACCTCTCTCCTCCATGGCAACAGGGATGCTGCCAGACTGGAGGTGGGACTTCAGGACTATATCCCTGTAGGTCTCGTCTATGTACCTCTCTGTCTGTCTTATGTTTTCCAAGTCTGCTACTCTAGTCTCTAGAGAACGGACTCGTTCCCTGAGAGCAGAGAGCTCCTTGCACCTAGTGCACACGTAAGACCTCTCACCAGCTGGGAGAAAATCATACATGTGACACTCAATGCAAAAGACTGGAAAGCCCACATCCCGCTGCTGGACTGCTGTCTGCATCTTAGTTTTAAGTTTGTGTTTAGATCTTTAAGTTCTATATGTACTAAAGGGTGCAATGGATATTTATACCACTAAAACTGTACCTAAGAAGTTTAATATACCTTGTTCACCTGAAGCTTAATTAATCTCAGGTCCTTGGTGTATGACTGATTTGGGTAATGAGCTTCACCTGAGAGCACCTCCTGTCTTTTAAGTTGTGCAAGTACCTATAACGCTGTGATTTTCCCAGGGGAGGGTGGGTGTGGGGAGGGAGGGAGGGATATAACACTTATTAAAAAAGGGCTGCTACACAGTACCTTGTCCTGTGCTGCTGAGGAAAACTATATTCTGATTTGATTTAAATTACAGCTCTTTGCTGCTACTAGGCTCTAACCTATTATGAAATTTAAACTACAAGCTCTCTGCTGGATTCTAAATTTAACCAGAAAGCTCTCTTCTGTGTTTTAATTTGAAACTAAAAGTACTTTGCTGATGCTAGGCCCTGAGTGACTATGAAATTTAAACTACAGCTGTCTACTGGGTATGAAAGGTAACCAGAAAGTTCTCTTCTGTGTTTTTAAATTGAATCTTAAACTTGTAGTATAGAACTCCCTGAAAAGAATAACTACGCCAAGTGTAGGGTAAATAAGGCTTTATTTCCCCGATTAATGCTCTAGGTTCAATGGGACATCAACATAAAGCGGAGGTAATGCTTTCCTCAAACAATAAGGTTCCACCATGGACTAAACAGTTAAAGGTTGTAAGCTCTACAATTGACTGTTTAGCTGGGTTAGGGGATTTTCCAAAACAATAGAAAACAATATCAGAACAAAATGGTTATCAGCTTCACCATATGCAAACTTAGTTCTTCGCTATACAATTAGCATGGCAAGCAAACTACTTCTTAAGCAAAAGTTACATTCCATAGGTTCATTGTGAGGCATGGGAACACTGGAGCTATAATCCAAGTCCATTGATTCTGGATCGCTACCCTCTTCAGAGTAAAGAATATCTTCAGAGTCTCTTAATTCCTCACAGAAGCTCCTTGGCTGCTCATATAACTTTCTTAAAACACTTTTAAGAAGTGGCTTTAAATAGTTAGCTTTACTTCTTCTATGATACTGAGGTTTATCTACTTGCATAAGACTTTCCTCATTTAAAGTTCCTTTTAGAATGAAAGGCTTTTCATACCTTAGCTTCCGAGGAGCGCCACGCCCAGGGTTCAGTTTACAACGTAGCTTTTCCTGCTGACCAACTGTCTTGTGCACTGCTCCACAATCCAGGCTGCTAGGAAAACCAGACGTGGATTTCCCCTCTCTATCTTTCAGGGTAAGAGGATCAATGTAAAAGGCATCTCCTTTCCTTGTGCCTTTATGGTTTGGCTCAAAGGACTTACTTGGAGTTGGAGAACTTCTTTCAACAGGCAGGCTGCTTCTCTGGGCTTTATCCCATAGAGTATGCCCCTTTTGGCTCCTGCCACCTAGAGCTGGCCGCAGCTGAAAACTATCCTGTTCCAGGCTTCTCTCAGAGCTTGTGCTGCCGGTCCTTCTGACCTTGTCGGTTATTCTGTCAGCTACCCTCCTTGGTGCCTCTCTTCCGTGCCTTCCCGCGTCCCGGTGCTCTTCCCGGTCCTGGTCACGGTGCTGGTCCTTTTGCTGGAGCCTTTGCTGGACTCCCTGGTCTCTTTGCTGGACTCCTTGCCCTTGGATTCCCTGGGGCTGGTCTCTTTGCTGGAGCCTTTGCTCTTGGATTCTGTGCTGGTCTCTCCCTCTGCTCATCTGATTTCCCTTATAAAGGGATTTCTGGCTTGCACGCTGTGAGTTTGAGGACAGGTGAAAGCACTTATCATTAAGGTGCTGTAAACGGGGGCGCTGGGTGAGAATGTCCACAGTCTTGGCAAAGGTAAATATTAATATGACTTGCAAAGGATTGTGGGAAATGTAGTCCATTCATACCAGACTCAGCCGTTCACAATAAATTAGTTGTGCTTGCTCGAATGTAAAGCAAAGAAGATATTTTATTTATGGGGTTATTTCTCCCAACACAGATATACTTGGTAGCACATAAAAAGGAATACTTGCTTTCAGTATTATACTTAGAAAAACAAATAAGGTAAAACAGCTGAACTTGTTAAGCAATCAAATCAAAGCATAAAGACCTTGATGGGAACAGAAAGGTCTTTTCTATAGACTCCTGCTAATATCTCCTTAGCATTGCTTCAAAGAACAAACAAAACCCACAAAGTAGGAAAAAAACCTGTTCTTTTTCAGGGATATCTTCCTGTATCTTCACACACACTCAGAAGTGTCCCTCCAGAGCTCACAGGCAATTAGGCAAGGCTCAATTGCTAACCATTACCAGCTGAAACCCTCTTGGCTGGTTTACTTTCTATTACGTGGCTCAAATCCTACTCAGAAGCTTTTCTGAGTAGATTAAAGAACAAGTTTATATTTCTTTGTGATGGTTGTTGTATTTTGTGACAGCATATTACCACAGAAGTTTAGACAGAGAGCAATCCATGTATTCAAAGTCCCCATTTATAACATCTTCCCCTTCTTCAACTATCATGGGTTCAATATCATGGATTGGCACAGAGGAATTTCTCAATGGAACACTCTAAGGACAATACTTGTTTCCCTGCTGTCTTCCCAGTGAAGAGCTAGGGCATAGATCAGTGTTCATACCTGAGCTTCCATTGCTGTTAGAGTTCCTCTCTAAATACCCTGGCCAGTATGTAGTCCAGTTCTTATGTCCGGCCTTCCAATCAAGATCCCTGGACACTGGATCTCTCTTCACATACCTTCTGGCACTGGTCTTAGGGTCCCTTCCAAGTGCAGCCGTCTCCCTCACAGGTGCCGTCCGGGGATTCCTGGCTCTGCAGCCCCACTCCTCTGGCTTTCCCCAGTCCAGTGGTGTATGCTTGCCTCTGGAATGCCTCCCAGTATACATACTGCTATGGACTCCTTTAGACCTCCCAATGCTTTTCTCTTCTTTCTTCCAAAGTGTTTCTTGCTCTCTCTGTCCGTCAGCTCTGGCTTCTGCTGATGATGATGGTCAGGATGATCAAGGAGCTTCTGATGATCAAGATGATGATTCTCTGTAGAATAAGCTTTTCTTTTTTCCTGCTTAGATGAATGCTCCACCCTAGCACAGCGCAGCTGTGCTGAATCAAGCCCTGCCCTTGGAGATGAGTGCTTGGGGATTACCTCATAGCCCTCCTGATTGAACACACGTTTCCCCACTTCAGCTCTTCTAATGGCTGTAGGAAACCTGAAGCATTCTGGGACTGGTAGTCTTTTATGGAAACATTCTGTTTTATTATTTCTACCAGAACAGACAGGTTGCTTGTTCAGAGTCACTTCACCTCTATTATAGCTCCTTCCTGAACTATGATAAGCTTCCTTATCACATACCCCCCTGCTTAAGTTATTACGGATTGGTGTAACTGGTGAAACTTCTTCTTTACAGTCCGTAATACGGGAAAGGGCATCCGCATTTTTGTGTAACTTCCCAGCACGATGTTCCACTTGAAAATCGAATGCCTGTAAGGCCATGTATCAGCGTGTCAACCTGGCATTGTGGTTCTTCATTTGCTGTAACCACTTAAGTGGGGCATGGTCTGTGACCAATTGGAACTTCCTCCCTGTAAGGTAAAACCTTAATGCCTCCACTGACCACTTTATAGCTAAACATTCTTTTTCTATAGTGGAATACTTTTGTTCAGCCGGTGACAACTTCCTGCTCAGGTACATCACAGGATGCTCCTCCCCTTCATGACATTGGGATAGAACCGCTCCTAGCCCTACATCCGATGCATCTGTTTGAACCAGAAAGGGTTTCCTGAAATCCACCCCTTTCAGTACTGGTCCTGTACACAATTTCCCTTTTAGGACTGAAAATGCTTTTTCAGCTTCAGGAGTCCATTTTAACTGGTTTGGGCAATTCTTCCGCAGCATATCTGTGAAAATTGCACTTTTCTCTGCAAATTGTGGTATAAATCTGCGGTAGTATCCAATAAGTCCCAAGAAACTTCTTAGTTGTTTCTTTGTTGTTGGAGGGGGGAAAATTCCTGATGCTATCCACCTTGCTCATTAGAGGTTTAATTTTTCCTCTTCCCACTAGGTGGCCCAGGTATTTTACCTCCCTATTAGCAAAGGCACACTTCTTTGGGTTTAAAGTGATTCCCGCTTCCTTCATGGAGCATAAGACTGCCCTGATCCTCTTTAGATGTTCCACCCAGGTGTTACTATGGATTATGACATCATCCATATATGTAAAGGCATAATTTTGGTGGGGTCGAAGTACCTGATCCACTAACCTTTGGCAGGTAGCTGCCGCTCCATGCAGTCCGAAAGGCATCCTCTTGAACTGGAAAAGGCCCACGGGGGTGCTGAACGCAGTCTTCGGCTTCGACTCCCTGGTTAGGGGGATTTGCCAATATCTTTTTGTCATATCAAGGGTGGTTAAATATTGAGCTTGTCCAAGCTGGTCCAACAGCTCTTCAATTCTTGGCATTGGATATGCATCAAAAACTGATATTGCGTTTACCTGCCGGAAGTCAATACAAAATCTTAAAGAGCCATCAGGCTTTGGCACCAGGACTATGGGGCTATTCCAGGGACTCTTCGACTCCTCTATTACTCCCATGTCCAACATTTCCTGGACTTGTGCCACTACTTCCTGTCTCTTGGCTTCAGGCAAGCGGTATGGCCTTTGACGAATTAATTTCCCAGGTGGAGTTATTATCTCATGGGCAACCAAATGTGTCTCCCCAGGTATGGGAGTCAACACATCTGGGAATTCTTTAAGCAATTTCCTAATTTCTTCCTGTTGTACCACTGTCAGGTCCTCACCTATTTGGGGCTCTGATTTTTCTTTACAATCAGATACCTGGGATCCCAAATCTTCCTCTTCATTCACCTCCCTTTCTCGGGCACAGGTGGCAGCTAGGCTTTTAACCCCTTTGTCTTCAGTAGAACCAAAGCCTTTGGTTCCACGCTCAGAATTTGCCAGGGATGTGACCTCCTCCACAGGTGGAAAACCCAGTCTCTCACATATCAATTGGGCAATTCTGTCTCCTGTCTTCACATGATAATCATTCTGTCCAAAATTAAATAACAGAACTTTAAGATTGCCCTGTAATCGGGATCAATTACTCCCGCTCCCACATCGATGAAATATTTAAGGGCTAATCCGGACCTTGGGGCTACTCTCCCATAGCATCCAATAGGTATTTCCACTTGGAGACCAGTGTCAACCAGGGCTCTCCCTTGGCTAGGTATAGTCACATTTTCTATACTGCACAGGTCAAACCCAGCAGCTTGAGGGGTTGCCCGCTTAGGAGCTTGGGCCTTCTCTGTGACCCTATGGTACTTTAAGTCAAATGTCTGCTTCGGGATAGTTTGGTCTTCTGGACGCTTAACCATCTTTTTAGCTGGGGTCTGAGGACTTCCAAACAAAGGTCCGGGAGCTATTCCCATCATTCCTTCTCCCTCCTTCTTTCCTAGTCCTTCCACTAGACCCTGCTTAAATCTTGGCCAGTCTCTTCCTAGAACCAAATCAAATGGTAGCCTAGGCACCACTGCTAACAGAACTTCCCCTTGTTCCCCCAGGCACTTAACCATTAGCCTATAGGTGGGATATGATGTTGCAGCACCATGAATGCATCTGATGTGAACTTGGCTTTCAGGGGTTCTAGGCACAAATCCTTCTTGGGCCTCTATCCTCTTCCAAAGCCTCTTTGACAGCATACTCTGGTCTGCCCCAGAGTCTAACAGAGCATTTGTGGTAATTCCCTGCACATCAACCATCAAAAGAAATCCTTCTTTGGGCTGTTTTAAATCAACACCCATTAAGCTAGTGTGTGTCTGGCATTCCCTTTCTAAATGTCCCCATTTTCCACATTTGAAACATTTCTTTTTACTCCACTGTGTCATCTGGTTTGGCACAGTACATTTATTTTCAGAAACATTTTTAACCATTTTCTTTTCTGATACAGCACAGCTTGCCTCAGCACCAATCTTCAGAGGGCCACCCATTCTATGGCAAGCCTGCGTGGCTTCCAAGAATCTCTCTGCTAGCATGGTTGCCTCTCCAAGATTTTGGCAATTTTGCTGTATAAGGAAAGTGTGCAGATCTTTAGGTACAGCAGACATAAATTGTTCAAGCATAATAATGTCTAATAACATCTCTACAGTCTTTCCCTCAGGCTCCAACCATTTTACAGCCAATCCTCTGATTCTCTGACTCAGAGCCCTGGATGTTTCACCCACTCTTAATGCAGTAGCTCTAAACATTCGCCTATACTCTGAAATAGACAACCCTAGGCGATCTCTAATAGCAGCCTTTACATCTTTATAATTCAAAGCCTGGGCTGCTGGCATTGCTCTATAAGCTGCAAGCGCCTCTCCAGTTAATGAGGCTGCCAGACTTACTGCCCACTGGATCTCTGGCCATGCTAATGCTTGTGCCACTCTCTCAAAAGACTCTAGAAAATCATCAACATCATCATCTGGAGTTAGCTTCCCAAAACTAAATGCCCCAATTCCCTGATTGAGTCCCACACTGTCCACATGTGGTATACCAGTATATACTGCTGGTCTTGCATCCGGTCCACTTTGGTTCTGCAGATAAACTAGGGCTTTCACCAGATCAAGCACTGGCTTCTGCTGGTAAATTAAGGCTTTCATAGCAGTGTCCTGAGCCAGCTGCGATAGCTCCTGTTGCCTGCTAAACTGGGCTGCCATCCAGCTAGCCATTTCCCTTGGATCCATCTTGATCCCTGCAAGAAAACAAAGAGGAAAAAAAAAAAACACAGTGCACCACCTTCCAAACAGGTGTTTTCTCCTAATTTTTTTTTCAATTACCCCTGTGCCTTACTCCCATCCACCACTAGACATGCCCAGGTACTTATTACCTTATGCCAGTGATGAATCCAGCTCTACACAGGGTCTTTTCCTCCTGGAACAGCTACCTGGATCAGCCACCTCTTCCTCCAAAGTGTAGTTAAGGGAAATCTTTTTTTCCAGCTTTTAAACTTGAACGTTCTTTTTTTCTTCAGACTTTAGTTGTAATCCTTAGCATGTAAATCCTTTGCGCAAAAGCAATCCGAAAAACTACGCCATCTGTAAACGGGGGCACTGGGTGAGAATGTCCACAGTCTTGGCAAAGGCAAATATTAATATGACTTGCAAAGGATTGTGGGAAATGTAGTCTATTCATACCAGACTCAGCCATTCACAATAAATTAGTTGTGCTTGCTCGAATGTAAAGCAAAGAAGATATTTTATTTATGGGGTTATTTCTCCCAACACAGATATACTTGGTAGCACATAAAAAGGAATACTTGCTTTCAGTATTATACTTAGAAAAACAAATAAGGAAAAAACAACAGCTGAACTTGTTAAGCAATCAAATCAAAGCATAAAGACCTTGATGGGAACAGAAAGGTCTTTTCTATAGACTCCTGCTAATATCTCCTTAGCAGTGCTTCAAAGAACAAACAAAACCCACAAAGTAGGAAAAAAAAACCTGTTCTTTTTCAGGGATATCTTCCTGTATCTTCACACACACTCAGAAGTGTCCCTCCAGAGCTCACAGGCAATTAGGCAAGGCTCAATTGCTAACCATTACCAGCTGAAACCCTCTTGGCTGGTTTACTTTCTATTGCGTGGCTCAAATCCTACTCAGAAGCTTTTCTGAGTAGATTAAAGAACAAGATTATATTTCAATGTGATGGGAGTAGTATTTTCTGACAGCATATTACCACAGAAGTTTAGACAGAGAGCAATCCATGTATTCAAAGTCCCCATTTATAACATCTTCCCCTTCTTCAACTATCATGGGTTCAATATCATGGATTGGCACAGAGGAATTTCTCAATGGAACACTCTAAGGACAATACTTGTTTCCCTGCTGTCTTCCCAGTGAAGAGCTAGGGCATAGATCAGTGTTCATACCTGAGCTTCCATTGCTGTTAGAGTTCCTCTCTAAATACCCTGGCCAGTATGTAGTCCAGTTCTTATGTCCGGCCTTCCAATCAAGATCCCTGGACACTGGATCTCTCTTCACATACCTTCTGGCACTGGTATTAGGGTCCCTTCCAAGTGCAGCCGTCTCCCTCACAGGTGCCGTCCGGGGATTCCTGGCTCTGCAGCCCCACTCCTCTGGCTTTCCCCAGTCCAGTGGTGTATGCTTGCCTCTGGAATGCCTCCCAGTATACGTACTGCTATGGACTCCTTTAGACCTCCCAAATGCTTTTCTCTTCTTTCTTCCAAAGTGTTTCTTGCTCTCTCTGTCCGTCAGCTCTGGCTTCTGCTGATGATGATGGTCAGGATGATCAAGGTGCTTCTGATGATCAAGATGATGATTCTCTGTAGAATAAGCTTTTCTTTTATCCTGCTTAGATGAATGCTCCACCCTAGCACAGCGCAGCTGTGCTGAATCAAGCCCTGCCCTTGGAGATGAGTGCTTGGGGATTACCTCATAGCCCTCCTGATTGAACACACGTTTCCCCACTTCAGCTCTTCTAATGGCTGTAGGAAACCTGGTGCATTCTGGGACTGGTAGTCTTTTATGGAAACATTCTATTTTATTATTTCTACCAGAACAGACAGGTTGCTTGTTCAGAGTCACTTCACCTCTATTATAGCTCCTTCCTGAACTATGATAAGCTTCCTTATCACAGTGCTCAGTGCTTGAGCACGTTGCATCAGGTACTGTGTAACTGTTCATGCGCCCTCTGGCTGAGCTACACTGGAACTGCGCTCTCTGCCTTTTCTGAGATTCATGCAAATCAGGAGTTTTTTTTCAAGGCTGTTTCTTCCCTAGCTCCAGCCTCATGACAATAGCTACCTTTGCAATATCAATGATCAAGTCTCTATCCATTTCCTCAGTTTGAATTGGAGGCCTATAGACTATACCAGTGTGGATGATAGTACCATCTCCTCTTTCAAACGTAATCAACAGCGCTTCTTCTTTTGCCATGTCTCCTACATTTCAGGGGCTTTAATTTGCTTTTCACACATAGGGCTACTCCTCCTCCTTTTCTGCCTTCTCTTACTCTTCTAAATAAATTATAGCTAACTATGGCTATATCCCATTCATGCAACTCATTAAACCATGTTTCTGTAATGGCCACAATGTCCAAGTCCATTTCTACCATCAGGGCTTCCAGGTCAGGAACTTTGTTGGCTAGACTTTGAGCATTTGTGCTCATTGCCTTTCAGCTATTGTTGGTTGGCTTGCTTGTATTTTGGACAGATTTTGTTCCAGTTTCATCTACCCTCTTGTCACTGATATGTGGGTTAATATGGTGATAGTGATGTCCTGGACTTGGTTTTTCCCATCTGTCACCCCCCTTTCTGTAGTTTAAATACTTGTCCACATATTGCCAGAATTTTTCACTTAGGATCATTTTTCCTGCCACAGAGAGATGCAGTCCATTGATACAGTACAACCTCTTGTTCCATCTATTGCCCTAGTTGTTATATATTTAAACCCTTCTTGTTTACACCAAGTTTGGGGCCACATATTAAAGTTGGTTATGTGATGCAGTCTCTCTTCCCGCTTATCAAGAACAGGTAGCATTTCTGAGATTGCTATAGTGTTGACAATGGGTTTAAGTTTCCCTTCCAAAATCTGTAAGTCCCTTTGTACTATAAAGATATTATTTCTAGCCAAGTTATTTGTACCCAAATGGGTAACAACATCAGTTTTGGAATGCTTACTTTCTGCACTGACTATGCTAACAATTAGTTTTGTGTTCCTACTGGCTGAAGAACCTGGAAGGCATTTGACCATCGCCTGTCCCTTGGACTGTGTACCTAAGTTAATCCCTCTGATGATGGGAGTCTCCAAGTAATAATAGTTTCCAGTTTGGTGATTTTTTGTTCACATTTTGGATATTACCAGTAGATTCGGTGTTAACTTTCTCATCTAAGGTCACTTCAGTTTCCACTAATTTGGCACGCTCATTTCCCAAGGCAAAGAAGGCATTATGCAGGGATATCTCTTGATAGAGAGGGTATCTCCATGTTACAGAACCCACTGTGATCCACTTGTTCCTGGGATGTCTGATTCTTTGTGGAGTGGTAGCGAATTGTTTTCCATTTGTACCCAAAAGGAGGTGTGTTTCATTGCAGCTAATTCTTCCCTTTATAGAGTCAATTCTTCATTCATAGCAGCTATATGAGACATATAGGGCAAGCTCTAAGGCTCCAAATGGTTCTTCTTAGAATTAAGGCACCACAGTTATTGCACTGAATACACAACATGTTGACTGAGAGAGCTATAAAACAGTTGTAGCAAAAGGAGAAAAGTGGGTGTTCCACTTAATTGGAGGACAGATGACCATGATATAAGACTATATATGCAAATGCAACTCTGGGGTGGGATGGACTCAGGAGTAGGGGGGTGGAATGTAAGTGTCCCAGGCCAGTATACCTTATTTGAATTGAGGGTACACTCAAATTTCTGATTTAAAAAGGCTAGGCAGGGAATATAGATTTCTTGCTATTAGACCGTAGATCTAGAGGGCTGTGGACAGGTAGAAATTTGCAAGAAAAGCCTTCTCCTTTGTTTTTCCTTTTTTTTTGTGTGTGCAGCTACTCTAATACACCACAGTGGCTAAATAGTATTATGAGGTAGGCAATAGAAAGTCTATATAAAAAAACACCCAACAAGCAGGGCCGGATTTACCTATACACCATGTACGCCATGGCGTAGGGCCCACAGCCGGCAGGGGCCCACAAAAAAAGAACCAGTTAATTTTTTTTAAACTCAATTAAAAAAAAAAACCTGGTGGCTGCCGCCGCGCGGCCCCCTCTGCTGCCGCGGGGGCCCCGTCTACAAGCTGAAGCGGTCCGGTCCGGTCGGGTCGGGTCTCTCCCTCCCTCGCTGCAGGCTGCGAGAGACGCGAAGATAGAGCGTCTCCTCGCGTCTGTGTCAGCCCCTGCGGGCTTAACACAGACGCGAGGAGACGCTCTCCCTTCGCGTCTCTCGCAGCCTGCAGCCTGCAGCGAGGGAGGGAGGGAGAGAGAGAGACCCGACCCGACCCGACCCGACCCGACGGCTTCAGCTTGTAGACGGGGCCCCCGCGGCAGCAAAGGGGGCCCCACGGCGGCAGCCACCAGGTTTTTTTTTAAAATTACATTTTACTTTAGGCCGGGGGGGGGGGGGTAGGACTGGTAATGGGCTATGGGGGGGGGGTAGGACTGGTAATGGGGTATTGGGGGGGCTGGGGCTGGAAATGGACTGGGGGGGGGAGGGCTGGTAATGGGCTATTGGGGGGGCTGGGGCTGGAAATGGACTGGGGGGGGGTAGGACTGGTAATGGGCTATGGGGGGGTAGGACTGGTAATGGGCTATTGGGGGTTCTGGGGCTGGAAATGGACTGGGGGGGGCTGGGGCTGGAAATGGGCTGGGCTGGGCTGGGCTGGGGGGGTTAAGGCTAGAGGTGGGCTGATGGGGTTAGGACTGGTAATGGACTGTGGGCTGTTGGGGGGGCTTAGAACTGGCAATGGGCTTTGGGGGGGGGGTTAATACTGGTAATGGGCTGTGGGCTGGTGGGGGCTGTCGGGTAAAGGGCGATGGGGGGGGCTAGGACTGGAAATGGACTGGGGGGTTAAGACTGGAGGTGGGCTGATGGGGTTAGGACTGGTAATGGGCTGTTGGGGGGGTTAGAACTGGTAATGGGCTTTGGGGGGGTTAAGACTGGTAATGGGCTGTGGGCTGATGGGGGTTGTCTGGTCATGGGCTATGGGGGGCTAGGACTGGAAATGGGCTGGGGGTTAAAACTGGAGGTGGGATGATGGGGTTAGGACTGGTAATGGGCTGTGGGCTGATGGGGGGGTAGGACTGGCAATGGGCTATGGGGGCTGACTGGAAATGGGTTGATGGGGTTAGGACTGGAAGTGGGCTGATGGGGGGTTAGGAATGGTAATGGGTTATAGGGGGGGCTTAAACTGAAAATGGGGTGATGGGGGGTTAAGGACTGAAAATGGGGTGATGGGGGGTTAAGGACTGTAAGTGGGGTGATGGGGGGGCTAGGACTGGTATTGGGTTGGGGGGTTGCTAGGACTGGAAATGGGCTGATGGATGGCTAGGACTGGAAATGGGCTGATGCAGGGACTAGAAGGGAATGGATGCTGGGTGAGGCTGGAACTAGAAGGGAGCTGATGTTGGGGGAGGATTAGAATGGGATGGGGCTGGAAGAGTAAAATGGAGAAGGGAAAAATATTTTGTGTGGGAGGGATAAAAAATCTACAATTGGCCGGGTATTGGGAGAGTAAGTGGGGATTGAGGATGGAGGGGTAAAATTTGAGTGGATGAAATAGGAATGAGGAAAGAGCAAAAGGAGAAAGATTAGTATGTTAAAGCAGATGTAGAGAGAGAATGGAAAAAAATCTAGAAGAGAGAAGAAAGGACAAATGGACAGCAGACGATGGAGAGTTAGCAGAAGACACGAAGAAACCAGAAGAAAGTGGCTGGAGCAATTGCAGCTGAAAAAAATGCACAAAAGGTAGAAAAATATCTCTTTATTTTGAATTTATTAATTGGAATATGTCAGCTCTGGTAAATGTGCATCATTAACATCTGCGCTTTGTTTAGTACAAGAGCAAATTAATGTATAGTTTTATTTCTACAGTGTTGTACATTCCAAGTTTGGCTTTTGGGATTCCCAGTTTAATTATTGTCTTCCTATTTCTAAATTGTGATTACTTGTTTGGTGATGGTCTATGTTCTGCATGTGTAACTGAGCTGAGGTGTTCTGTTTATATAATTCCTATTTGACATTGCCACTTGTTCTCTTTCCCCAGTAGGTCATGTATTGTTGTTCTCTGAAATGTATTGGTTTAATATTTGCAGTGTTGCCTTTTGATTGGTAGAGTATGGTGCTTTGTGAGTCCTGGTAGTGCTGTTAGGATACGGCGGGTTTACTATGGGCAGTGTTTGTAGTAGTTCCTAATGTGTCTGGCAGTTGGCACTGGATTATAGTAATGTAGAAATCTTTTAGTCTTTCTTTATCCATACACTCATTAAGAGGCACGTTTACTAAAAGTTAGTATATGGTAACATTATGCAAATATTTATGCAAATGAGGCCCCTTATGCAAATGAGGTCCGCACCCCCCTTGGGCCGCCCCTGCTGGGGGCCCACAATTTTTGTTGGCGTAGGGCCTCACTCAAGGTAAATCCGGCCCTGCCAACAAGTATAATGTTAGAATATCTTAGCTGTGCATATTCTCCTGAATCAGTGAAGATGAGTTCCACAAGTGTGCTGGAAAATACTGGAACAAGCTGCTTTCTGCCTGCTCAGGCAACAGTTGCTCCATGAACTAGAAAAGGATGGGGCCTATTTTTTGTATGTTTTACGAAGACACATAGGTGCCTATGTGACTTTATAAAATACTTGCAAAAATCCTGCAGAAACTTCAGCTAGATTGAAGGTGAGAACAGCCACAAATGATGGTGCATAACGTGTGTGTGGGTCCATGTATTTTAAAAAATACATGCATAAATTGAGTTTCTCTCCATGTTCTTCTCAAACTCCAGCCCAGTGCATGCCTACTGTATGGCTTTCACTGCACATACTTTTAGGCATGCCTAATTTTATAAGAGCTCATTTGCACATGTAAATGGTTTATAAAATTACCCACTACATGTGGAAAACCCTTTATAACATTTCTTCCACAATATGTAGCCAGACAGTGAGGCAATATTTAACTGGTTAGATTTATGTAGTCAAATGTCCTTTTTAATATAGAGATTTTCTGTGAATATTAACACTTTTGTGCAAAAGTCTTGGTGCATATTGTTGGCATTTAAATCCCTAGGAAGCTATTATCTGCAAATATTTTTTGCTTCATAGAACTACATGGTATATGAAGGGAAGACAAGAATAATAGGGTACTAGAGGAAAATGAATTAAGGAACTAAGAAGGTCATTTTAGGATGACACCATCCTGATACTGTGCCGGTATATGCAATAACGTTTGCAGCAGCACAGCATGCTTAAAGAATGATTTTTGGTTCCTAAGCTCCGCCACAGAAAGGTTAAGATTCATAGTAAAAAGTAACACCTGCATCTCTTGTAGGAATACTGCCCTTTCTCTGATATATGTACTTTCAGAGTATTCCACTGGCATCAGTTCATGAATGAATTTTAGTCCCATGTCCCCATACGATATTTCCCCAGTAAGGAAATAACACTATAGCAGCTTAAAAATGAGTTGGATGTTAATTCATTGTAGTGACCTTCACTCCTACTACTTCCCCTGTAGAAAAGTACTTACACATTCTGCAGTACAGTCGGGTTTCTTTCTTTTTCTTTTCCAAATAAATACATTGCATTAGAAGGTGATATATTTGAAAGAACGTTTCACTATGAAATAAGGGTTTTAATTGTGTCTTACCAAAGTGGAAAATCTGTTAGATGCTTACCCAACAACCAGCAAATTACAGTGAATACTATACATGCTTGATACATCTGGCAGTTTTAAAGGATTTCATACTTAATTCATGATTAGTATAAATTGCAGCCCTTCCATCCAGCAAAAACATAGAAAGGGTCTTTAAGCTATCCTTGTTTTGAATGGTCTTTGAACAAATTGCAAATAAAACCAACACAATTACAACCTAGAGTAAATGTTAATGCTATTGCTTCAGGTTGAAATTTGTGAATGTAATTAACCTGAAGCAATAGTACTAGCTAGATTCTTTAAGTATTAACTTGCTTTGTTTCTGGGTTCAATTTACTCTTCATTTGCTCCCTTCTCTAGATCCCATTTCTTTCATGCTCCTATAGTTTATTTCACTTTATTTTTATTTATTTAGGAGCTTGTTTGGTGTGGTAAATCATAATTACACTTACCTGGTAATTGTAGTTCCTTGAGTGACGACAGTTCAGTCCTCTACTTCTGGGTTGTCAACCTCCTCCTGCAGCTGGAGACTGGTATGTCAAACGTATGACATCACTGGATATTGCCTGCTGCTCTCTCTCTCTCCCTCCAGTGTGAACTATTAACAAAGCAGACTCAAAGGAGCAACAAATAAGTAGCAATAAATGCCAACTGCATCTAACTTAGGTAAACTAAAACGCTATAGCAACTTACAATGAAGGCTTCAAATGCCCTGTACTGCCACCGAACCTATCAGCCACCATCCTTGAACTAACAAAGGAATGGACTTACCTGTAGAAATGATCATGCGACCTCCGGCTGTCCCCCTCCGAAACATCTCTGGGCGGGAATGAGGACTGAACTGTCGTCACTCAAGGAACTACAATTACCAGGTAAGTGTAATTATGATTTCCTTATCGTTCCTCCAGTTCAGTCCTCTACTTCTGGGATGTACCAGAGCAGTAATTATCGGGAGGGACCCTTCCAGCCGGAGCACAACACTGCTGCCCCAAAACAAGCATCACCGGCCGCTGAGACATCAAGACGGTAATGCTTACTGAACTTATGCAAGGACAACCACGTAGCCGCCCGACAAATCTCACTCGGCGACACCAGCCCATGTTCCGCCCATGATGCTGCCTGCGCCCTGGTAGAATGAGCCCTCAAACCGGCAGGTACCGCGCGGCTTTGTAACAAATAAGCAGAAGCTATCGTTTCCCTAATCCAACGAGCGAAGGAAGCCTTAGACGCCGCCTCGCCCTTATGCCTGCCCCCAAACAGGAACAAGTGATCCGACTTGCGAAACGACGCAGTGGACTTCAAATACTGCCGCAAAGCTCTCTTAAGATCCAAGCGATAGAAACGGCGATCCTCAGAGTCTCCATTTCCTGCACCTAGGACAGGCAAACACACCGACTGATTCAAATGGAACGGAGAAACAACCTTAGGCAAGAAGGAGGGTACAGGCCATAGCACGACCCTATCCCGCGACAAGGACAGGAATGGCTCTCTAGAAGACAACGCTTGTAACTCTGAAATGCGCCGCGCAGAACAGATCGCATACCAAGAAGACCACCTTGAGAGTAAGACCATCTAACTCACCTGGAACCCACTCAGCCCGTTTTCAACCTCTCAACCGTGACAAGGTCCTAGAGAACCTTCAACCTCTCTTGACTAACACCTCCCTCAACTTAGATGACCTAATATCCAAATGGAACGAGAACCTCAGAGCCGCCTCATGTCCATTGCACAAGGATAAGAAAATAAGAAAGCGAGAACATGCGCCTTGGTTCTCTACTGACCTGCGTACATCTCTCATCCATCTACGCAAACTTGAAAGACAGTGGCGTCGAACCCACTCTCCAGAGGCACTTGAAACATATAACTCACACTTAACTACCCACCGTGAGAAGGTAACACTGAGTAAGAAGCTCTACCACACAAACCTATTGAAACGCGCCATCAATAAACCTCATGCACTATTCAAGTTAGTAAAATCCATAACAAGAGAACCAGTTTCAGATCAACCTGCAATGCCGCAGCCGCAGGACTACGCAAATTACCTGCAATCAAAAATGATTACAGCCAACACGAGCATAAATACCAACAACCCATCTGTATCACCTAAGGCATCTCAAATAACTCCATTTTGCAACTTCAATACTATATCAACTAGTGAAATTGAGAAAATTATCGCCTCCATCAATCCTAGCACAGCACCCAATGACCCATGTCCAGCCAGCTGGATCAAAGATCTGCGCCATGATCTAAGCCAAATCCTGTACCTGATACTGAACCAGTCCTTCCTAACAGGCTCATTCCCCCAAAGTCTGAAACACACCTCTATCAAGCCCCTACTCAAAAACAGTAAGCTCGATTCATCCAAAGTTGAATCATTTAGGCCAATCTCGAGCATCCCCCAGCTTGCAAAAATTATTGAGAAAGCTGCCCAACAACAGCTCCAGCATCATATTGACACGGAAGCACCACTGGACAAATCACAACATGGATTCAGAGAAGCACATGGAGTTGACACAATCCTTACAACCTTATTCAATGATCTTATCACAGGAATAAACAGCATCAAACAAGGATTTGTACTCATATTTTTAGACATTTCCGCCGCCTTTGATTCTGTGAACCACAACATACTGCTGCAACGTCTGAGAGAGAAGGGGATTCAAAGCACAGCACTGGAATGGTGTAGATCCTACCTTTCCAATAGGTGGCAACAAGTTAAAACGGGCCAGGAATCATCAGAGCCATTCCTACAGTCTCAAGGTGTACCTCAAGGATCTTCACTATCGGCATTAATGTTCAATATATATATGCAGCCGATATGTGAATTGATCCGATCCTTCAATGTGCAATGCCTGGCATACGCAGATGACATCCTCATATACATGCCGTTTAAAACTGACCAACCAGTGTTTACACCAATAATCAACTGTTTCGGTGCAATAGCTGAATGGCTGCTGACACAAAACTTAAGAATAAATCATAGCAAAACTGATGTCCTATTTGTCACAAGGAATCGCAAGTTCATACCTCCTCCGTCGCTACTGGTCAATAACATAGAACTGACGTCCAAACCCACAATCCGATACCTCGGCATCACATTGGATCAACACCTGGATATGACAATGCATGTGAAGAATGTAACAAAGAGGATATATCATAAGATCAGAACGCTACGCCACCTCCGCCCACTACTTGACTATACTGATTACCGATCAACCTTCCAGGCACTAGTCCTCCCTCATCTAGATTTTGCGAATATCATCCTCCACGGGCTCGCTCAATCAACCTTAAATCCACTTCGTCTGGCTATAAATGCAGCTGCAAGAGTCCTCTCTGGGTCACCAAGATCTGCTCACATAACGCCTATCATGAAAGACCTACACTGGCTACCTCTACAAGCCAGACTCTCATATAAGTCACTAGTCCTGACCTTCAAGGCCATGAATAACTACCCACCGACACCAATTAGCAAACTAATCCATAACACCCTCGAAAATAGAAACAGAAGGACCACTGCTATGAATACCTTAATAGTTCCCAAGATGATGACATCATGTACTAAAGCTACATCGAACAGAGCTTTCTCAATATTTGCACCCCTGAATTGGAATTTACTTCCCCACGAAATCCGTTGCATCAAAAACCTATTACAATTCCGAAAAGCCGTGAAGCATCACTTATTCACAAAATACTACCCAGACGTGACCTCGGACACTCACACTACCAACAGACCTCCAACTTACACTAAACACCTTAATACCTTAATACAACCAGAAAATGGTTAAACTCCACGATAGTTCACTTCCCCTCTGTTGATCTGTGCCTCCTACATGAATACACATACAATTTCCACTCGAATTTACATATTTATATAGTAAATGCATTTATATAGTATAATGTTGACTGTACATAGTTATCCCTGTTACTCCATGTTATATATTCCTGTGTTCTCTGTAAACTCAATGTTACCTGTTTGCATTGCAGTATATTTGTTCGATGTACACCGCGCTGATTTTAATAGCGCGGTATAGAAGAGATGTTAAATAAATAAATAAATAAATAAAATAAGATCCTTTAGCGACGCAGAATGTAAAGGATCAAAGGGCGGCTTGACCAATGCCGACAACACCAGATTAAGATCCCAAGACGGAACCAGTATCTGATGGGCAGGGCGCAGCCTAGACACCGCCCGCAGAAAACAGATGATATCGGCATGCGCCCCCAACACCAGCCCTTGAACCTTGCTGCGATAACAGGACAGCGCCGCCAACTGCACCCGCAACTAACTGTCCGCCAGACCTTTATCAAAGCCATCTTGTAGAAACTTCAAGACGGAAGACACGGAGACCATGGCCGCCCGAATCTGACGTCTCGAACACCAATCCTCAAAAATACGCCATATCCGCACATACACCAAGGAAGTAGACCGTTTCCTCGCCCGAAGCAGCGTAGAAATCACCGCCACTGAGTAACCTTTCTTCCTCAACCGAGCCCTTTCAATGGCCATACCGTAAGCGAGAATTGATCCACTTGGAGCATGAATAGAGGACCCTGGCGCAACAGATCCGACCGAGGCGGGAGACGCCAGGGACGGCCATCTAGGAGCCTCATTAGATCCGCATACCATGGGCGCCGTGGCCAGTCGGGCGCCACCAAAAGCACCTTTCCCGGAAACGCCTCTATCCGTTGCACCACGCGCCCTATCAGTGCCCACGGTGGAAACACATACAGAAGACCCGACGTCGGCCACCGCTGCAGCAGCGCGTCTATGCCTTCTGACATTCTTTCTCTTCTCCTACTGTAAAACCGTGGAACCTTGGTCGAAGCAAAGGTTGCCATTAAGTCCATGATCGGCGTCTCCCAACGCCGCTCAATCTGCGCAAAGATTTCTGGATGCAGCTCCCACTCCCCGGCATCCACTCGTACTCTGCTCAGAAAATCCGCCATCACGTTGTCTCTTCTGGCAATGTGCGCCGCCGAAATCGCTGTCAACCGACTCTCCACTCAGGCAAACAGCAAGTCCGACTCCTCTTCCATCGCTGCACTGCCTGTGCCCCCCTGACAATTGATGTAAGCCACCATCACCGAAATGTCTGAGAGAATCCGAACAGAACGCCCCAGCACCATCTGCTCGAACGCCTCCAGGGCTCTCGCCACTGCTCGCAATTCCAACCGATTGATCGACCACGTCGACTCCAGCGGAGACCAGTAACCCTGCGCAAACTGGCCTTCACAGTGAGCTCCCCAGCCCGAGAGACTGGCATCGGTCATCACTGGAACCCACTCCGGTTGCTCCAGAGGCATGCCCGCTGCCAACGAAGACGGAAGTAACCACCACTGAAGAGACCGGCGCACCCTGAGAGGGCAGGGCAACCGCTTGCTCAGGGAATCCACCTGATGCGACCAGCGCCTCAGTAATGCTCTCTGCAGTGGCCGCATATGCACCTTGGCCCACGGGACGGCCTCCAGGGTTGCCGCCATCGTGCCGAGTATTCGCAGGTAGAACCAGGCCGTCGGAGCGGGCGTGGCTCGGAACGAGCGAACCAGCCTGCATAGCGCCTGCGCCCTCTTGTTCGGCAGAAAGACCAGCGCCTTACGAGTGTCGAACAGGACCCCCAGATACTCGAGGACCTGAACAGGCTTTAGATGGCTTTTGTTGGGATTGACCACCCAGCCAAGCCCCTGCAAAAACTCTACCACCCTGTTGGTCACCTGCCTGCTCTCCATCTCCAACTTCGTCCGAATCAACCAATCGTCGAGATACGGATGTAACAGGATACCTTCCTTGCGCAGTGCCGCCGCCACCACCACCATAATCTTGGTGAAAGTGCGCGGCGCCGTTGCCAGGCCGAAGGGCAATGCCCGGAACTGATAGTGACCCCAGGGCAAGGCGAACCGTAAGAGCCGCTGATGAGCCTCTCGGATGGGAATGTGTAGATAAGCCTCCATCAGATCTAAGGATGTTAGAAACTCTCCCTGACGGACCGCGACGATAACCGACCGTAACGTCTCCATACGTAAGTGGGGCACCCGCAGACACCGATTCACCCCCTTGAGGTCTAAGATAGGCCGCAGTGCCCCGCTTTTCTTGGGCACCATGAAATATATGGAATACCGACCCATGCCGTACTCCTGCCTGGGCACCTCTACCACCGCTCCTAAGCATATGAGACGGTCCAAAGTGTCGCGAACTGCAAGAGTTTTCTGTGGCCCCCTGCAGGGCGATAAGATGAAGGAATGTCGCACGGGCCTCGCCAGCTCCAGGGCATAACCATGCTGAATTATCTCGAGGACCCACTGGTCAGATGTGATGAGGGCCCAGGCGGACAGAAACTCCCGAAGCCGCCCGCCGATGGGAGCGTCCGCCACCGGGACCCGCCTCATCTCATTGCGACTTATGAGCCGCTGACACGGCGCCCGAGGCGAAACCCCGAGACGCCCCTCGAAACCCCCGGAATCCTTGACCACGGGAAGGAAAGCGGCCCCTCTGAAAGGCGCCATACCGCGACGCCCGAAATCTCCGAAAGTCACGAAACTGACCGCGAAAAGTTTGGCTGACCTTCCCTTGTTTCGGCTTATCCTCAGGCAGTCTACTCGCCTTGGATTCCCCCAGGTCCTTCACTAACTTATCCAAGTCTTCTCCGAAAAGTAACCACCCCTTAAACGGCAGCTTACCCAGTCGGGATTTAGAGGAACCATCTGCCGCCCAATTATGCAGCCACACTGACCTGCGGGCGGCCACCACGGAAGCCATGCTATTAGCTAGGGCTCTGACCAAATCATAATGCACATCCGCTAAATAAGCCACACCGGACTCCAGGCGCCCCAGCTCCTGGAGTTCGCTGAGATCCAACTGAGGCGAGCGACGCAACTGCTGAACCCAGCGCAAGCATGCCCTCGCCACCCAGGCACCGCATATGGACGCCTGCAGCATGAGAGAGTCTACCTCTAATGTCTGCTTCAACAGACCATCCACCCTACGGTCCTGCGCATCCTTCAAAGCTGCGCTACCCTCTACCGGGATGGTAGATTTTTTGGTAACCGCCGATACCACTGCATCAACCTGCGGCATTTTAAATCTTTCCTTATCCTTATTTGCTAACGGATAAAGCCTAGCCATGGTACGGATACCTCTAAGTCCCACCTCCGGCTGATTCCATTCGTCCTGAATCATTTTATCGACCACCTTGTGCAGCGGAAACACCACCTGCGTTTGCCGCACCGCTTGAATAACAGGGTCCTCCACCTCGTCCTCTGCGGATGCCTGTGCCGTCAAATTGAGCATCTGAAGGGACTCTGTGATGAGCGCCGGAAGCTCCTCTCTCCGAAAAAGCCGAATGATCTTAGACTGCTCCTCGGGTTCCAGGATCTCACCCTCTTCTAGATCCTGAGCCCCTGTTTCAGTCTCCCAGTCAGGCTCATCCGGCTCCACCCAGTCATTGTCCAACGCCGAAGGTTCCCTGGCCCTGGCCTTCTTTGGGGCCGAGGGACCCTCAAGCACCTCACAGGCAGACGCCAACTGCGTAGCGGACAGCGAACTCGGCCCAGACTCCGCTAAGCGACCCTGTCGCCGCAAGCAAAAGGCTTTGTGCAACATTAAGACAAACTCCAGGGAAAACTCCGTCAAAGCCTCCGGCTGCCACTCCAAGAATGGAGCCGAGGGACCAGGCTGCTCCTCCACAGGAGCTCCCTGTCTTGGGTCTGGAAGAGGCACCGCCAGCTCCACCGACGGCACCCCCGGGGACTCCGAGTCCTCCCTGGCATCCATTAGCTGCTCCACCGTGGACGACAGGGAAGCACAGCCATGGCACATGCCAGACTCCGCCACCGTGCCTCTACGGGTGCCACAGAATACACACTGTGGTCGCCCCGCCATAAATCTCCCGGCGTTTACCCCTGGACCCAGAAGCCAACCAAAAGGAAAATTCTGCTAGCCCGGGAGACCCTAAAAACACCCAGACCTTTGCCTGCCGAGGGAGAAGCCTGCCAACAGCCCCAGGCAATTGCCACCGTGCTAAGGGCCACCTGCTCCCCCCCCCCCCGCAGTATCCTATGATCACGGGAAAAACAAAAGTAAAAGAAAAGCAAGTAAACAAAGGTAAACAAAAGTAAACCCCCCTGCTACCCCGGGAGGCGCTACCCCCGAAATAGCAAAGCCGGCTTACCAACTCAGAGGCCACGCGGTTCTCCGTGCCAGCTAAAATGGCCGCCGGGGAGCCGGATAGAAAAAAAGGCGCCAAACCTCTTCCACTCCAGCGCTGCGGGAGCTAACTGGCCTGCCACCTCTTCCACCGCAGCCTGCCACGGTTCTGAGCTTACCGGGCAGGTCTGCAGTTACTCCGAACCGGACAGGAATCACCGGCAGCTGATCGGGCCAGTCTGTGCTCAGCAACGTGTCCGCCTCTTCCCTGCTCTCCGGAACCATGACCAGCGCGTACGGCGGCCCGGCAGAGCACAGGGATAAAGACAGGAGCTCTCCCCCGTAGTGTCCGGGGGGAGAGGTCCTTCGAGCCCCGCACCACACACGCATCCCAGGGAGGCCTGTGGAGCGGTGGCTGACAGGCAGAGAGCCAGAAAGCTGAAGACTCCTCAAGCTAAACTACTCAGCCTGTTCCCGTTTCGGCAGAATTTGATTTAGTTATTTTTTATTTTTTTTTAAAGATACAGTACCCCAGTAAGGAACACTGCTTTTTTTTTTTATGTAAAGATTCCAAACTAACTGGACTAATCCTACACTCTCCTTATCTGTCACTCCAGTGAGCCCTCTCCTGGGCTCACAACATCCTCCTGCTGCATGGAGACTGGTAACACTGGAGGGAGAGATAGAGAGCAGCAGGCTATATCCAGTGATGTCATAAGTTTGACATACCAGTCTCCAGCTGCAGGAGGAGGTTGACAACCCAAAAGTAGAGGACTGAACTGGAGGAACGATAAGGAATTTTAGTTTAGTTTGGTAATGTTTGCACCTACCCTGCATTAAGAGTGACATTAGCATGCGTTAAGTAAAAAGCCTGTGCAGTAACTATAGGCCAACATTTGCCCTTCAGTTAATACACAGGGCAAACATTTACCACATGGTATGTATCTGCTGAGAAATTTATAATGGTCTGCAATGGTAAAAAAAAAAAAAAATCTCCCATTCAGCATCCCTAACCCACCTTCCCAAACCCAATCAGCATTTTCTAAAGCCCAACTCCACCAATCAGCATCCTGAACTCACCTCCCACCCCACCCCCAACCCTTCCTGGCACTTACTGTAGCACCCACCTGGCACTTAGTGGTGGGGCAGAAGCACTTAGTAGTAGTCTCATGGTACTGTTGTTAGGCATCTATTCATAGGGTACATGAAACACTATTTTTGTGGGTGGGACTGGTACCTCAGCCTGTGTAACTGCAAGACAATACACCCAACAGAGTGGCATATTAGAAAGGGACAAGTTAAATCCACTTGCTCCATGTGAAGCTATTAATGATGGCAGAACAGTGCAGGGGATGGCTATGCAACGAGTGTTATGTGCCTGAATGTACAAGATATATCCTTATTATGTAAAGCCGGGAAGTCACAATGATGGCACAATAGAAAACACATCAATACCAGTTGTCCCAGACATCTGCTGTGTATACATCACTGACCCTCTGCAATGGGCTGCGGCAGAGCCATTAAAGCCATGCTCTCAGATGTCCATGATGGGGAATGTCATGTTGGGCTACCCAACGTGTGACCATAATGCACAGAAATGTGGAAGGATGATTGTCTGTGGGTCACAGCAGAGCCAGGACTGTGCGAGGTGGGCAAGTGACCTGAGCAACACCTAGGCACAAAATAAACAAGTGGGAAGAGAACCCTGGACTTTTGATTATGGAGACATTGCACCAACTAATAGGCTATACTTCCACATAGTGTTACATAGGGGCTTGTTTACAAAGCCGCGGTAGCGGTTTGCGATCGTAATCGGAGCCGCGGCCCCATTGATTTCAATGGGGCCGCGGCTGCGATCGCGATCGCGAACCACTACCGCGGCTTTGTAAACAAGCCCCATAGATGCACAGAGCCAGCAGGTCTCTGATCAAACTATTGTGTGTGCCGATATAGGTTGTGCCCTCCACTACCCATGAGGCACTGCACATGCAAAGCAACGGTCTGCAGCTGAAGAACCAATGGAGCACACCTTCTCAGTAAGACACACTGACTGTGTGTGCTACATGCACATAACAACTGCAAGCCATTCTGCAGAGCAGTTTCAACTGTCACCCTGAGGGTGAGGATGGGTGCCCGACACCTGGTCCACTGAACCTGCACTGTTAAACATGGTCTCTGCACACTGTGTTGCAGGTCCACATCATGGCTAGTGTATGGCAGGCATTGTTTGCAGTGTGTTATGCTTTTCTCCTTGCTTCCTGCATGCTGTAGGCAACAGCAACAGTTTGGCTCTGTAGTCTGCCCATGTTGATAAGCAAACAGAAGCAACAAAGTATCTGTAGAAACAGCAGGAGCAAAAAAACATATACGAAGACTGGCAGTGATTCAGGTAAAACCTTTGCCTTGTGAGCTCTCACATTTCTTCAGCAGGAAAACACCGTTAAAATGTTCATGAGCAGCACGGCTCGCTCTACATTCATTTCAAAGGATTTTCCACGTAAGAGCGTGGTCATTGACTTTATTTATATGAATCGTTTGTCTGAAGGTTTGCCCTCTCATATGTTACCCCCCTGAGGAAGGCCGTTGGCCGAAACGCATAGGGGTCATCAATAAAAGGAGTTTTACCTGAATCACTGCCAGTCTTCGTATATGTTTTTTTGCTCCGTCTGCCCATGTTGGACACTAATCAGGCATTGTTTGCAGTGTGTTATGCTTTTCTCCTTGCTTCCTGCATGCTGTAGGCAACAGCAACAGTTTTGCTCTGTAGTCTGCCCATGTTGGACACTAATCTTCTGATAACAGTGCAGGTCAGTGCCCAGTGTTAATATGCTGATACCATGGACAGCCACTGCAGTGCAGGCGTATAAGTTGGCGTGGGGCTACTGCTACTTTCATACCATGACCAGGCCATAAACCACTGCTGCCCCAACCATTGAGGACCAACAATTGACCACAGCAGGTACAGTAAGTCTGCCCCTACTGCCCTTCACTGGGCCTTGTCAGCTATGCAAAAACTGATTGCAGTTGATCTGCTGGTCAGCATGCATTTAGAAGGACCACGAGCACCCTGCCTTGGGATACCCAGCATTTTGCTCAGTGATTGATATCTCTAAACATAGACTGCATCCACATCACTGTATCCAGACTTTATAATAGCTCTATGGGGATACATAGTCATGCCATGCTCACTTTTTGGTCATAGTGAGAGTGCCATCTCAGCATGACATGATGTGGCCACCCAGGCAATGCATGCATGTGGCAGACAGGCACAATGATGTCTCAGCCATATGGCAGACATATCCATGCCAATCTGCATTGTTTCAGATAATACCCACAATCCACTACCTCGTGATGATTGGCATTCCTGCTTGCCACTCCAGTGTCAATGTCGGCTCAAGGATTGATAATGTGTGCCTCTATGTGCAAGCGCTATTAGCGTGTCTTGGCCTCACCTCATCTCGTTACCACCCGGTCAGTGTATTATTAGCCTCCAACCAGCAGTGGATAGTGGATCCTGTCAATGCTGCTGGTGGGTGTTTCCACCCTTGCTGGCCACCTCCTTGAGGGTTGCACAGGCTGGAGCTGTTCTTGCACTGTCTGCTAAACTTTGCCTGCAGGAACATGCAATACAGAAACCCCAGCAGGGACCTGAACTTGTGACTGTCCACACATATACACAATGACTGTGTGTGTTGCACCACAGTGCTGCCATAGGTGGGATAATAACATCCCCTGTTGCTGACATGCTCCCATTTGGCTGTTCTTTGACATATGCTGCAATGCGCATAGCACACAGGACTAGGACAAAGCTTCTGCCTGCTGCAGGCTGGTGCTGCTGCCCATGCAGCCACCACCACCACAACACCATGAAGACATTTCCACGTGCTGTCAGCTGTGGTGGTGCGCAGTCCCAACATGTTAGACATGTGGGTTAGGTGGGTGCCTTGGGTGCAAGGCCTGGATGTAGGGGTCAGACTATGCAGGGGCCCCATCACTGCCTGCCACTGATATGTCTTGGGGGGAGGATGGCAGTCTCTGCTGTGGTATTTCCCTGGCACCTGCATTTTCCAGCTACCTGGAGGGTTATACTTGCAGGCACTATCAGCCTCCTTCTCTACAACTGGGTTCAGTGGCACCATAGGGCATGGGCCCGCTGGGTTCTCTGCCTAGGGTGCCATGTCTCTTGGACTGCCCCATGTGACAGATCTCCTTCCATATATCTGTGTTTCCCCAAAGTCACTGTGTGATCATGACAGACATCACAGATGATGAATATGGGGGGATGTCCCTAAGTGCACAGGTTACAACGGTTAGGCCCCTTCAACCTGGAGGACAGACAGTTAAGGGGAGATATGCTGGGGATCTAAGCATCACTAAATGGTATGGAATGGGTAAACTTTGATCGATTGTTTACGCCATCAAAATGTGGGTGGACAAGGGGACAGGCAATGCTGCAACAGTGTAATGCATTCCGGAGTGATAGAGGCATATAGTTTGTCAGGCAACACATAGGCAATATCTGGCACTCCAATCATTAAGATGTCATAAAGGGTCCTTGTGTAACTGTGTTTAGAGGAGGTTTGGTTAGATTTCAGGGGAACAGTCATTGCACCATTATGCAGGGAGCATTGTGGATCCACAGCTTGCCCCACTACAGGCATCGTTGAATATAGGTACATTTTAAGGACCAAGCCAGGTACTTATGAGCATGATTGGCCACTGTGGGACAGAGGATACAGGGCTTGACAGACCATGGTCTAACCCAGTATGGCTTATCTGCGGATCCTCTCTTCTTATGCCACTATGTGCCACCTGGCAGCTCCCTGGACCACAATGTCCACCTGCACCAACAACTGCACAAACAACATGCCACCATCTTTGCTCCATTGGCAGCATCAGAATGGTGCCCTTTCCTACTTGTGCACTATGCTGCTGCTGCTAATGGAGCACTACTATCACTGGCTTGGGCTCCCTTTTTATTTTGACACACTGCTTACATTAAAATAGGCTCTATCCCCTCTGCAGATACCCTTTCCATGAGGTTTTACATTTCTAGTCCCACAGGTGCTCCTTGTGGTCTTGGGCAAGCCACTTAACCCTCCATAGCCCATGTTCCCTGTAAAATAGTTCTCTGTGTGCTGTGCTTTCCTGTCTAATCAATGTGTTTATACCTCAAAAATTTCCTGTCATGATTTGACAATTTCCAATCTGTAATCAAAAAACCGCTGCTGATCGCTGGAAGTAGCGGTATACAAAATGTATACTAAATAAATAAATAAAAATTGCGGTAAGGTTACAGGCATTAAGGGGCTCTTGAGAGTGTTAACGCACAGTGTTACCATCCCTTCTCCAACCACTTCTGTCCTTTCATGCCGGCTCTCCGCCTCCTGTTCCCTTTATGCTGCAGGTGCCTTTTACGCATGGAAACTCAACATGTTTGTGGTGTTAATGGGACATGTGTGCTGTTACCACATGTAAATGATGCACTTGTTCCTTGCCATCATTTAGTAAACATACCTCATGGTGAAACTGGAGACAGGAGCATGGTAAGATACTGTATATGTAAGTAGTGGACAAGAGAGTGAAGAGCATCAGGATCCAAAAGCTGTTTCAAAGAGTTGAGTTTTAAGCCTGGATTGGAATAGAGCTAGAGAAGGGGCTTGATGCACAGACTTAGGTAGTTTGTTCCAGCCATATTGAGCAGCAAGATGGAATGAATGAAGTCTGGAGATGGCAGGTGCAGAGAGGGGCACAGATAAAAGGGATCTGCCAGAGGAGTGGAGCTCCCGAGGAGGGATGTCGAGTGAGATAAGAGAGTAGTGAGGAGCAGCAGAATGAATGCACTTGTAGGTCAGTAAGATAAATTTGAACTGAATGAGGAAACTGATAGGGACCCAGTGAAGTGACTTGAAGATGGGCTACATGAGTATATTGACACTGGTGGAAGATAAACCATGCAGTTGAGTTTTGAAAAGATTGAAGGGAAAAGAGATGATTCAGAGGGAAACCAGCGAGGAACAGGTCACAACTGTCAAGGCGGGAGGTGACTAGTGAGTGGATAAGGGTCTTAGCAGTGTGAGTAGTGCCTACTCCGCTTCTTCCCTCCATGTGCAAATACATGCACACAGGTAGAAAAAAACTAAAAATAAATAAACACATAGAAGAACTTTCCACAATAGGCATTGTTGCTTAAGTGAAGCATGTCTAAAAACAAATAAAATAAAAAAATTAGGTGAATTGAGCTTGGCTATTACAAGATTACCAAATCTTTGTGTATGCATGTTTGTCTGTTTCTCTCATAGATGAGGTATATAATGGATGTGTTTATATAAATTTTTATCTAAATTCACAGAGAACAAAAATTATATATATTTGTTAGACAGAATGTTAAGACAGGACCTGTAACAAGGAATCTACATATGTGAATATTTATTCACTGTAAAATTGTCTTAAAAATTGGGGAAGAGAGAGATTTGGGTTAAACATAAATTTGGTGTCTGTGTTCATTTAAAAAGTCAGTTAAGAAATGTGCTAGCAACAAAGCCTGTTAGTGTTTAAAATGTGACCTAAGAAATAACCTAGTAGTATAACTTTCTGCTAGTGTTTGATTCCCACCTACTCACCCTGATTCTGACCCACGTCAGGCTCAAATGTTGATTTAATGGCTTTCAAGTCAATTAAGAGGATAGGAAGTAGATTTCCACCACAAGATCAAATTCTAGGTCCTTGCAGTTCATCTTGAAGTAACATAAAATAAATAGCACAAAATATACATAATAGATTTTTGAAAATTTATATTAGTTTAAGAATCCCTACTCTATTGTATATAACAGAACAGTTTGTCAAGACTAAAATCCAGACTGCTGTCTAGCAACGAGATGAAGGCTATTCAGTCTTTTGTACTGAGTACCAAATGAATGATTATTTCCTACATAGTTGGTGTGAGGTTTTATGTGTACACTTGCTGCAAAGAGCTTTTTGCTCTCAGAGAATGAGTCCAATCTCTACAGATAAGAGTTGCAGACTTGAAGGAACTGAGACAAACAGATAGGTATATATAGAGGGGAGATCTTCAGGGACATAGCAGAGAAGTCCCACCTCTAGTCTGACAGTCACTGTGCAGCCATGGACTAAAAACGACACTTGGAAGGAAAATATAACCTTTATGTTGTAGGAAGTGATCCTGTAGCTAGCACCTGCTCCCTGGGTGATGCAATATCCTTTAACACAGAGAATTTGTTTCGAGGGAAATGTTCCCAAGAGGGAAGGGTCAGGACATGTATTATTGTTGGAGGTTTTAATAATTAGGCATATAAATAGCTGGGTGGCATGAGGTCTGATTAGTAACTTACCTGCATAGTGAGCACCCTTATTTGGTATTCTGAACCCTAACAGTAGTACTACAAGTCTAGTGTTAGGGTATCATTTCAAAGCTGGCAGCCTATGGCGCAGAGTGAGTGGGGATCGTTCCTGCCTCCATTGCCCCCAGACCTCTTGGGGTGAGTCGGGGAATAGGGAAGGAGATGGGCCAAGTTAACACTCAATATTACATTCTACAGGGAGAGATGGGGCGATTTAAAAAGTTTTATCCCCACTTTGACTGGGGAGAGGGACATTGGACTTATTAAGCCACCAAGGAGTTGAGGTCTCCTCTGGAGAATTTTTAGTGCTGCCATATGAAGGTCATTAAAAAAACAAACAAAAAAACCCCTTAATACATTGCCACAGCCAGGAATACTGTTCCTGGCTATGGTAACATGTGAGAAATTTCACGTATAGTTTAGATGTAAATGAGTCAAGAGCTCATTTGCATCACTTAATGAAATTTCATGGAAATGGGTACTAATCAGTGAACATTTTCAAAGGTCAGTGCATAAGGCCCAAAGTGATTACCACTAACTGCAAACAGAAAGAAAAAAAAACATGCAAAATGATTAGAAAATGACATGCTACAAAGCCTGCCATCACTGCTGACTCATTCTCTGCCTAGACATCTGCTATCGATCCAGATTCCGATGTTTGATATACATTTTTTATGTACAGCCTTGCCGATGAATGCCAGTCTATGAATAATGAACATAGTAACATAGTAAATGACGGCAGATAAAGACCAGTATAGTCCATCTAGTCTGCCCAGTAAGATGGCAAGAGTAGGTGCACCTGCCGCTCCGTGCAGGCCACGCCTCCCTATGTCTTTGTTTTAGCAGTCAACCCACCACTCCGTGTAGGACATCCCTGTATGTTGAGAAATTAGTTAGTTAAGTTTATTTTGATTTTATCCTGTTTCTGTAAAGGGATCCACTGTGTCTGTCCCATGCCATTTTGAATTCTGTCACTGTATTTGCCCCCACCACTTCCATCGGAAGGGCATTCCAAGCATCCACCACCCTTTCAGTGAAAAAGTATTTCCTGACATTGCCTTTCAATTTACCCCCTTGCAGCTTCATGTTATGCCCTCTAGTTTTACAGCTTCCCCGTCTTTGGAAGAGGTTTGCTCGTTCATTGTTTCTCTTTAAGAATTTAAAGGTCTGAATCATATCTCCCCTGTCCCTCCTCTCCTCCAGAGTGTACATATTTAGGTCTTCAAGTCTCTTCTCATAAGGCTTCTGACGCAGGCTCCAAATCATTTTGGCCGCCTTCCTCTGAACAGTTTCCAGTCTTTTTATATCCTTTGCAAGATATGGTCTCCAAAACTGAACACAGTTTTCCAAGTGAGGCCTCACCAGTGACTTATACAGTGGCATTAGTGCCTCTTCCTTTCTGCTGGTAATTCCTCTTTGTATGCAACCCAACATCCTCCTGGCTTTTGCCATTGCCTTGTTGCACTGTTTTGCCACCTTGAGATACGCAGAAATAATCACACCAAGGTCCTTATCCTGGTCCATGCACACCAATCTCTCGTCCCCTATTGCGTGCATTTCCCCTGGATTTCTGCTTCCCAAGTGCATGACACTGCACTTCTTCACATTAAATCTTAACTGCCAAGCATTAGACCATTCTTCCAGCTTTTGTAGATCTTTCCTCATGTTATCTACTCCCTCAGGGGAGTCCACTCTGTTGCAAATTTTCATGTCATCTGCAAAAAGACAGACTTTTCCATGCAGTCCTTCAGCAATATCACTCACAAATACATTGAACAGTGCCGGGCCCAGGACCGAACCCTGGGGCACCCCGCTAATCACCCTCCTTTCATCTGAGTGAGCTCCATTTACCATCACCTTCTGTCTGTCAGTGAACCAATTTCTGATCCAGTTCATCACCTTGGGACCCATCCCGAAACTACTGAGTTTGTTGTTAAGCCTCCTATGAGGAACAGTATCAAAGGCTTTGCTGAAATCCAGGTAGATGACATCCATCGCATGTCCCTGATCTAGTTCTCTGGTCAGCCAAAGAACTCAATCAGATTTGTTTGGCAAGATTGTCCTTTGGTAAAACCATATTGCCTTGGATCATGTAACCTGTTGGTTTTGAGAAAGTCCACTATTCGCTCTTTCAGGAGCGCCTCCATTACTTTTCCCGCCACCGAGGTAAGGCTCACGGGCCTGTAGTTTATCACTTCTTCCCTGTCACCACTTTTGTGAAGAGGTACCACGTCCACCCTTCTCCAGTCCTGAGGAACTACTCCTGTTTCCAAGGATCTGTTGAAAACATCCTTTAACGGCCCTGCAAGAACCTCTCTGAGCTCTTTCAGTATCCTTGGATGTATCCCATCCAGTCCCATGGCCTTGTTCACTTTCAGTTTTGCAAGTTGTTCTAACACATCATCTTCAGTGAATGGTGTGGTATCTACTTCATTCCCATTTTTATATTTGGGAGTCACAGATGGTCCTTCTCCAGGATTTTCTTTAGTAAAAACAGAGCAGAAGTATTTGTTTAGCAATTTTGCTTTTTCAATGTCACTTTCCACAAATCCGTTCCCAGAATTTCTGAGTCCTGCAATTCCATCTCTGATTTTCCTCCTCTCCCGAATATACCTGAAGAAAGTTTTGTTGCCATACTTCACATCTTTAGCCATCTTTTCCTCTGCCTTTGATTTTGCTTTCCTTATTTCTCTTTTTGTCTCTTTTAGTTTGCTCCTGTATTCCTTACCGTGTTCCTCTGTTTGCAAGCTTTTGAATTTTGCGAAAGCTGTGCTTTTTGCCTTTATTTGAGCAGCCACTTCTTTGGAGAATCAAATAGGTTTCATTCGCCTCTTGTTTTTATTTACTTTCCTTACATATTTATCTGTTGCCCCTTTTATTGCCACCTTTAGTTTAGAGAACCAACCAGGCAGGTACACAAAGACTGGTGACAGTTTGATTCAGGTGAAGAACCTTTTTATTGGGCTCCAACGCGTTTCGGCTAGAAAGCCTTCTTCAGGGGGTCTTGAAAAGAGAACACACCTCAAAAGATAACAATGTGAACATTTAAAAATATAAATTAATAAAGAAATTATTATAAATCATAAATTTAATAAAAACATTAATCATAAATATTAAAAACCAAATATAAAACATATATAAGATGTAGAGCCTTTAAACAAAATACAAAAGAAAAAAAACATCAAGGAATCATAAAAAATGATAAAAATGGAATAACAAATTACATATTAATACAAATATAAATATTAATATGAATAAAAAGTAAAATCATATAGTCTAATAAAATGAAAATAAAGGAGAGATGAGGAGGACCAGAAAGGTACCTTATTTCTGTCACGTGGTGCACAAAAAAAACCTAAAAATAAAGAATTGATCATTAATAAATAAATAAATATAATATAATATTAAGACCAAAAACAAAAAAGGCATAAAAATACTAAAAGTTATCATAGAACATAATACATAAAATTTATTGTATAGCAATGCCATTAAGGATGTTTTAAAAAAAGAAACCGCATAATCCAATTAAAATATATACCAAGATATAAGAACATCTGCACTTAAACCAACAACTAATAATATAATATATGTCTATAAATACATATGAAATATCATCAATATGCAAAACAAAATGAAATTAGTGGTCGAGCTCTGAAAAAATAAAGATAGGGATGGAGAAACAAAACCTATTAAAAATGAAACTAAATTCCGACTGTGTGAGGCTCGATCTCATAATCTTTAAAATGCTAAAATGCTGCACAAACCAACAGAGATATTAAAAAATATTTCTTTTTTAAGGAGAATTTTTCATTCAATTTCCCTTACTTATGGTCATAGACTATTAAAAACAACTCATGTGGAAGGCTTAAATAAATTTCTAAAATGTATTGTTATAAAGCGAAACAATTCATAAACAGACGTTTATGAAAAAAGTTTGACCGTCCATTGCACATTGCAATTTTTTACTTGTGTAGAATGAAAAGCCTTACATTCCAAAACGCCTACCAATTATACAATTGCGTAAAATGAAAGATGCACATGCATAAGAACTTCAGAGTGAAGAAAACCGAAGAAGAAATGCCAAGGATAGAAAAAATAATCTAATTCAAAGAATAATTATTAAAAACATATTAATACTATTGCATACCATAAGTTGCTAAGGGACTCTTGCAAGGGAAATTTTGTAGTGCAGTGCCTGCTTATCCAAATCAAAATAGCTAGCAAACATAAAGGCTACCAGTTAACAGATCAAAAATACTTTCTAAAAGCTATTATATTAAATCCAAACAGTATCATAAATCAAATGAGACAAATCTGAAAAAGGACAGGAAAACTTACCACACAATGCGCGCTACACTGTTTGCTTGTTCAAAGTGAAACGCCCCTCCCTCCAACTTCCCAGATATACTTGCGTTTTCCCGCTCTCATGGGGTGAAAGGTCAAAAATTGCAAACATACAAAGAGGAATATAAAAACAAAATATAACAAGCAAGGGATCCAATTAACATTACTATTGAAATACTTAAACTAATGGAGAAGTTAAACACAGGAATAAAACAAGTATTAAAAACTGAGATTGATCAAGCTTGGAAGGGGGGAGGGAAGAAAGAGGGAGAGAGGGGGAAAGGAGAGGGGAGGGGGGAAGGGAGAAAGGGGAGGGGGTGGGGAAGGGGAAGGGGGAGGAAGAGGAAGGGGAGGGGAAGAGGAAAAGAAAGGAAAGAAAGGAGAGGGGAGGGGAGGGAAAGAGGATGGGGAGGGGGAAGGGGGAAAAAGGGGGGGAGAAGGGAGGAGGGGGAGGGGGAAGGAGGGGGAAGGGAAAGGTGGGAAAGAAAGGAACGGAGGTGGGGGAAGGAGGGGAATGGGGAGGGGGAGGGGGAGAGGGGGAAAAGGGGAAAAGAGGGGGAAGTGGGAAGAAGGGGAAGGAGGGGGAAGGAGAAGGGGAAGAGGAGGGGGAAGGAGGAGGGAGGGGAAGAAGCTTTGTAGACTTCAATGGACACAGATGCCTATTCTGCTCAATTGACTAAGTTACAAGAGTAGATGGATAAGTTTAAGATGGAGGTTAAGAAGGTGAAGATGGATAAATTGAGTTGGGATAATGCTGATTACACTACAGGTTATGTCTATCTGTGGCAGAATCTGGAGCAGAAAATTCAGAAGCATGTGACATATGACTTTTCCTCTGAGGATTCTAATATTGTAGATAAGCTCTCTAGTGATTTTTTTTAGAAAAAGACAAACCTCATCCTCTCAGGGGTTGAGGAAGGTGGAGATTGGGGGATTGTCCATGTCGCCCTTGGACACAGTCACAGCCTCTGAAGGAGAACTAGTGGTTAATATTTCTACTTTGGAGTAGTCAGCTTCACAAATAGCTGTGCTGTGTCATCCTGTGCCCTGTATGTCCTTTGCAAAATGCCTTTCATAATATATAAGGATTGTATAAGGGATTGTAGGGATCATGCAGTGTGAAATGAGACTAATCATTTTTAACTTCATTCGGAGTGAAAACCAACAGAAAAATCAAACATAATGCAAAGAGTTTTCATGCAACTTTAAGATATATAAGGTCTCTGATTATTGCCTTTATAACATAGAGCCTGATTCTATAAGGGGCATGTCCGGGCCATCCGGATGGCCCCAAATGGATGGTCCCATTAGGAGTCGTATCTGTACCGCGGGAGCAAAATGTTCCCATGGCAAACAGAATCAGGCCTGAGAATGGACCGGCGTTTCCCTGCATGCCTGAGGGGATGTCCTCCCCACAAGCTCCCCTGGCTCCTGTGGCACTGACCCTCTTCTTCCCCACCGCCCAACCCATGGCTGGATAGCTGGGGCCTGGATCAGGCAGCGGGGACCTCCCTGCACCTGGTCTCGGCTCTGTGGGGGGAGAGGGGGGATTTCCAGCCCTGATCACCCGGTTTGTGCTGATTATTCCACCTTTGAGGTGGAATGATCAGCACCTTTCCCCTGACCCCGCAGGATGTACAGTGCTGTGACCAGAATTGGTCCTGTTCGTCCTGCTGCCTTAGCCCTCCTCTGCTCCGCCCAGACTCTGCCCCCTTCCGGTCCCTGACAGCTCTCCCCATACTGCTGTTCTAGCCATGCGGGGAGGGCCTGAGGGGGAATGAGGCAGGACAGCTTGGGGGCTGCATGTCTCACCCTGATATGCAGCCCCGCAAGTCGCTACTTGGAATCGGCCCATAGGGTGGAAATTACTATTCATTAAAGTTGGCGAATAACCTTTGCCAGTAATTTTCCTAAGTCCTTAAGCGATGAGTTAGGTAATGATGAATGAACCTCTTCTTTTTTTCCTATCTAAAAGCATACAGTAAACTCAACAAATTTGTATGCAAGATCACAGACAGAAGGATAGGGTAGAAACAATATTATCCAACATTATATTTGTCACATTTACCATTCTGACATATCATGCTGAGTATAATTTGACATCATGCGTTATCACAGTTTGACAGCGGTAGTGAGTGTTTCAAAGTCAAAGTCTGTCAGTGCTGTATCATTTAAAAAGAACATATGGAACAGAGAACCATATCAAAAGCTAACATTCAACCAATATATATTTTTAATATCAGAATAGGAAATATTGTAAATCAGAAACTGCCAAGATGTTTTTAGGATGGTTTGCATTATAAGAATGTAGAAAATAAATATGGCAAAATGAATAGCATTAGTGTGATACAGTGTTTTAAAGAAATTTATTTTTATTCTGTGTCTCTCGGTGTATTTTATTTCTGAAAAGGAAGATGATAACAAATGCTTTCCTATGAATTATCTCCCCAATTGGAGACTCTGCTAACCACACTGATTCAAAGAGTACAGTGCATCAACCAAGGCTTCCTATTAATCTTCTTGGACATTTCCTCGGTGTTTGATGCTGTGAACCACCATATCCAATTGCAATGTCTTCAATCCAACAGAATTCAAGGTACAGTCCTCAAATGGTTTATATCCTACCTCATTGATCGTCAGCAACAAATAAAGATTGGCCAGAACACCTCCAGCATATGGAAACAAATGCAAGAAGTATCCCAGGGATCCACCCTCTCTGCTCTTCTATTCAACCTCTACCTTCAAGCCCTTTGCACACTCATAAGATCACATAACTTCAACGTCCACATCTACGCCAATGATATCATGATATATGGACCAATCGACACAAACTGTCCCTCATTCTCTACCCACCAGGAATGCTTCTCTGATTTGTCCAACTGGCTAAAGACAATAACCTACAAATTAACTACAGCAAAACGGAGGCTCTCTTCATAACAAGAGACGCCAACTTCTCCCCCCCCCCCAACAATAACAGTGAAAACACATCAATCAAAACCCAGACCGAAGTCAGACACCTTGGAATCACCCTAGACCAACATTTCACATTCCAAACACAAATCAACAAAACTGCCCAGACTGTATACCACAAAACAAAGACACTACAACACCTCCGACCACTCCTCGATCCCACAGATTTCCGCTCTATTCTGCAAGCCTCCGTAATACCACATATTGATTACTGCAATGCTATCTACCAAGGACTTCAAAAATCCACACTCCTGCCCCTATAAACTGTTCTCCACTCAACCGCAAGGACCATACAAGCAGGAAGAAGACTGGACCACATCACACCTATGCTAAAGCAGCTCCAGTGGCTCCACTTCAGAGCCGTATTAAATATAAAACAATCATTCTCATTTACAAGGTAATCCACACTGACCCTCCCACACACCTCAGGACTCTACTGCAGATCTCTCTGCCACACAGATAAAGATGGACCTCAATGAAGAACACCCTCATCATCCCACACAGCAAAACCAAATCCAGCCAGCAAGCATGCAACTGTGCCTTCCAACTATATGCACCTTCGACATGGAACACACTACCGGACCAGCCAAGGAACATCACAAACCTCACCGCATTCCAAAAACACCTGAAGTCACACCTATTCACAGAACATTTCAGCCCCATCACATACCCCACCCCCTTGGAAGAAGTCAACAAGAAAACAACAAAAAGACAACCTCTGTGAATAGTTCACACATTTATATAGCTATAACCCCACGAGTCATTAATAACATGTTGTATATACATTACTATCTTTACCTACATTATCTGTCTTTGCCTACTGTACTATTTTACCTATGGTTTTATGTTCAATCAATTAATCTTCACTGTAAACCATCTTGACTGTGTGAAAGGTGGTATATAAATACAGCTAAATAAATAAATGGATTTGTTAGATATATACAGGGTGGCCCAAAAAAAGTGAGAACATCTCGTAGCATATAAGTTATTTAAATATTCAAAAAGACAGATGTAAACGATTGTCAAATTAAAAAAAAAAGATGGAGACCGGAAATTGTCGAAATAAAGACGTTATATAGCTAAAAAAGGTAAATAAGTGTATTATTGCTTTTTTTATATATTGGTTAAGATATTTTCTTGTGTTTCCCTGTTTCTTAAGAAGGGTTTTGTTTTGTAACCTTCTTGAATTTATTGTAATAAATTGCATAAAAAAAAAAAAGGTAAATAAGTAAATAATTTAAGCTTTTAACACTAGAAGCCCCAAAGTGTGTCATTTGACACAAATGCATTTTTGAAGTTGTATACCAGCGCCACTGCTAGAACCATGTCAGTCATGTTCCATGACTTTGTTAGCAAGGTCAAAATGTTCAAATATGTGCATCGAAAATTAATGACAGATGCACCACCTAGTGGGAAAATGAATTTATACCTAGAAGCCCCAAAGTACCTCAACTGACACACTCAATTGTCTTGTCTTGGATGCGTCAATTGACGTACTTTGGGGCTTCTAGGTATAAATTCATATTCCCACTAGGTGGCAAATCTCAATCACTGTTTACAGTTTTACTCTGACTTTACAAACAATAAACACATGATACTGCACATATTTAACAAATAAGTAACTTCACATTAATTCACATCTGCATTTCATGCTAAACGCAGTCGTCATGATAATGCGTCAATTGACACACTTTGGGGTTTCTAGGTAAAATTCCTTTTGGGGCTTCTAGTGTTAATTTACGAGATGTTCTCACTTTTTTTGGGCCATCCTGTATATTTGTGAAGAAAATGGGAAAAATCAACCTAACAATGTATTTGCAGGTACCAGTTCAGACAAGCTGTAGAATATCTTGGTCAAAGCAAAGCAATTTAAAAACGATGTACATTGTAAGCTGCTTATGTTAGAATTCCAAAACAACTCTCTAATTGGTATACTAGATAAAAGACTATTGTTAAGCATGCACTCTTAATACTTCTGAACATTTTAAAGCTTTAGTATTAACTAAATGACAAGTCCACAAGTATATCTTAGAGTAAATACATAGGAAATAGTAGAATAATTACATCTGAACACGATGACAACTGGTTGAATAAATAAGGGATATATTTTTAGCCAATTGCTCAGGTGCTAGATAGCCAGCTAAATTCTAGTAGATAAAGAGATCTTTTTATCAAAATGCACCAGGTATCAATGCAAGACTTGACAAATTTTCTTGTAATTTAGACACCAGCCTAAAAATCTAGGAGCTGACCACCGAAACCTAGGTCATAGTGCACCCCCCCCCCCCCAAAAAAAAAAGGCATTTCACAATTACCTTTTTAGGTTTTAGGGCCTGATTTACTAAGACTGTTTTCTCATTTTATATGGGAACAAGCTTAATAAGCAGGCTTTTAATGGGCCACTGAACAGTGCCAACAGAAGGCAGGGGCACCACTGCTGCTCCTCCCTTTTCTGGCACCCCCTCCCCCATGTATGGTATGGCATAGAGATGGAGTGCCTGCACATGTGTGTGTGTGGTGTGACGTGGAGGTGGGGTGTCTGCATGTGCGTGCGTGTGTGTGTGTGAGTGTGAGTGATGCAGAGGTGGAGTGTCTGCAAGTGTGTCGCCTTTTGCAGATACAGTACATACATTGTGCCCCTCTACTTACCAATGCATTTGTCTCTTTTCTTTCCAAGTCCTTGCACTCTTCCCTGCCCCCCCCCCCACTCCAACCCTTCACTTGCTGTCCCTCCCACACCCCCAACTCTCTGTTTCTCTTCCCAAATTCTCTCCCCTTTTCTTTGCACACAGGCTGAGGAAGGATTGGAGGCACTCTAGGCAGGCCCTCCATCCTGCTGCCCCCTGTCCTCTTTGCCATTACTACTGCCCCTCTGTACCTTCTACTATCTGCCATCAGAAAGGGTGGAAGCGATAGACAGTAGAAGGCAGAAACCGCAACACTGCACCAGAGTGTTTAGGTAAGTGCTGAATCGAGGCTTCAAAGCCATTCCCACCACTGCAGGCTTTGGAAAAGGGTGGCAGTGGTGGCAATGGGCATCCCCAGAGGGACAACACTCTAGGTGACTGCCTGTTTCACCTGATGACACCAACGGTCCTGGTCGCAGTTATCAACACTTCTGCCCATAGGAGATGGGATACCCTCGGGCAGACACCGCCTTGGCCATGTGCCCTGATCCCCAAGTGCCAGGTCCGATGTTTTAGTTGCCATGGCATCCTGGTGCCTGGGTTTTGTCAAGCCTGGCATTAATGCATATTAACACGTTGTTAGTAAAGAGGCCAATTAAATTCTTTGGATTCTATTTCTTAACAATGCCAGTTGCAGAAGCATTACCACTTTATCATATTTTGAAATGAATTTTCAGTCCCAATCTAGACAGCAAAATTGTGGAAAAAAAATGTGCCAAGCTTTTACTGGATATACAAGGATCTTTGTTGGGCAAGCCATTTAAATTTTCTTTGAAGGATTTCAGCACCATTGAAGCTAAGTATTTGGTTGTTTTTTGAAGATGCTCTTTGTGAATTGAATTATGACATCTATGTCTCTTTGTTCTAGGCATTGGTATTGTGGTGTATGCCACCTGGAACAATAGATTCTATGATTTTTATGACGTTTGGTTTAGCCATATAAAACTGATTTATTGTATATAGGCTGATTGGATTACTGATATAATTTATTTGACTTAGTATATGTAGGTCTGAGAAGCTAAGCTTAGCTATCTGGTAGTAGTTTAAAAATAAAGATTAAATAATATATAAGAGGAGTTTGTTAGATCACTGATGGTGTTTAAGGCCACCTGTTAGAGGGATAATTTGAATTCTGAGATCTTTTCTCCATTTTTTAAAATCGTATTGGACTCTAATGGTGTGTAGTAGCCCTCTCTGGGAGAGGGTTGTGTGATTATCCAGAGTTTTTTTGGGTGCTGATATTAGTAATGCTGTGCATGTCATCATGTGAGTTGTACTCAGAAATTTCTACATCTCATGAGCACAGACATCTCTCCTGTCCTGTCGTTTACCTTGGAACATACTCCCAAAACATTGTGTAGACCTACTGTAGTCACAAACCCAAATCTATATCCAGATATTCTACATAACCTGCAGAACATGTGCGGCTGTCTAAAAAACTTGACCACAATTGCACATCCATCTATATGGAGTATCATTTCCCACTTTGGACATGTAGCACAGATGAGCTTATCCTGGTAGGATGCCAGAGTGGCACAGGGATGGTGACTTCTTGTTCCAGCTTGAAAATGCCCCAGCACATGCATCACATATTGTCCAGCAGTTATGGATGAACACCAAGTCAGTACAAACACCAATGGCCGAAAACACATGTACCGATAGTTTTGGATGGCAACTTGCATGGCTAAGGACCCCTGGATGCAGAGGAGTCAAGGAGATATGGGCACAGAGGCCTCACATCTGGGACTCTGGCCTCTCATGTTGAATGGCTGATTGTCTGGAGAGGACCAGCTGCCACTCTCAACCCTCTCCAGGTAATCAGCCACCAGCACCACATAGCTGGTCAGCTTCTCCACAGTCATCATCAGGTTGTGCTGTGCCTGAACAATGGTGGCCATTGCCAGACCCACAACACTGTCGGTTCCCCCATAAAATTACTCCATGAATATGGGGTTTGTATTGCAGTCACTGATAGTGCAGTGGCTGAGGCAGTGGCTGCCGGCACAGGTCACCACCTGTCATACCCTGATGAACTGTGGAGCAGCTGACCCCATTCCCCGGTCTCCTCTGCAGCTAGGGGTCCTTCACCTGAGGCTGAAGAATAGATGGGGCTGCATGCTGCATCCTGTGTCCTGCAGCTCCGAAACTTGAGAGTGACCTCTGTCCATGGGCCATGGTCCCCCTCCACCATGCCTAATCCTGGAGTATCCTCATGGCACATGGTCCCCTCTGTGGGCACAGAATCCTCTTCAAATTGCTGCTCTTCCTCCACCTCCATGGGGTTGTCCACCTACTTTTCCAACTCCCCTCCTGTAGCCATTTGTTCTTCCTCTGCCCCTTCAGTGGTGGACCCATGATCCCCGCCAACCACAGTAGCAGATGTTGATAGCCGCTCCCCTGTGAAAACAGCACAAACTGGTATGCATGCTCTGCATTACACAGAAGATGTTTGCACTGCTTTGTCTCCTATTGTCATCTGACAGTATGACATGCTGAATATTACTCAATCACTTTGGCAGCTCACAGCAATGACTGAAGGACTAGTAAATGTGATGCACTCAGTGCATATGAGTTTCTCATATGTGGAGACACATAGTCATATGATAAGACCTCTTGTGCTGCAGATGTGTGCAAGTCACAATAATGTTGCCACATACAGTATGCAATTGAACTAATCATGTACACAGAATAACAGAACATTGAAGTTAAGAGTTGATGGTTTCCTGAACAATGCACTTTCACAATCTGCCATTGTACATCACCTAACACACATGACACATATGTATTGTTTCAGAAGGGTGGCATATGTAGATGCCTCAACAACTATCCCTGCCTGTTTCATGTAATGGATACCACACAGTAGTACACGTACAATAGCAAACCCTCATATCTATAACCTCCTCAAGTTACCTTGAGGTGCTCAGAGAACAGCAGAAAAAACATGAGCAAGTCAATCACTGGGAAGCATCAGAACATCAGACATCTCACTTGCATGGTACATTCACCTCAAAATAGAAAGCCCGCTGTGAGTGATGTGTACAGCCATGCCCAAGATTTGAATCATGAGCAGGTACACACCAGCCATGTCAGACTGCTGCCCTCACCTGGGGGATACGCCTTCCCAAGGATTAATGTTGGCAGAACATGTAAGCTAACAGACATGGCTGTGCCATTAACAGAAATGAAAGGCATCTCCCCAACACACCAGGTATGGCACCAGTCACAATCCCTTGACCAAACCATGGTCCTTTGGTTTCAATGAAAACAGTACACATACGCCCATTGGCCACATGTGTTGAACAATGACTCACCATCAGATGCAGGGTGAAGCTCTGGCCACTTCTACCTCAGTTCCTGTCACTTTTTATACAGTTACTCCACCTGGGAATGGCTTAGATATTACATCAGTGCCATGTGGGAATAACAGGCAATGTATATGTAATCCCACAATACCATGCAGGACATGTGCACATGCTGTGTTATAGGGCAATGGTGATAGATGGATATAGATGTGGTCTGCATATGATATGATAGCTATCATGCTCCCAGACAGATAGCATCTAACAATGCTGCCCTGGGTCCCATGGTGCCCTCCGTGCATATGTGATCCAACTCACACGTTCTCAGAAGTGTTTCCCTGCTATGTCTTCTGCCTATGTGTGGGATGTAGTGTAGTGCAGCAATTGATTCCAGGTCCCACATTCTATAAGATATCTGTCAGGTACTCTGGGAGAGTGCCACATTGCTGAGAATGGTCCTCAGCACAACTTCCACAAACCAGACCAGTCCCACCCCAATGTGTGGACCTGGATGAGGATCATGTATTTTTGGAGGTGCTAGAAGACATAGCAAGCTGTGGTCACTAGCAAAATGTGTCCCTTCCTCTCTGAACATACGGCCCTTAGGCAAAGGACCATCAAATCGTCACGTGAACAATAAAAGAACATCTTCGCAGTGACCAACAACCTCTTCAACACACTGCTGAGCTCCCTCAGGGTTCGAGCTAGCGTTGTCCCGTATTCCTGTCACATCAGGAAATCGCAGAAAAGGCCCCTAAGGAGCACGAAACGATCACAGAAAACAAACTGAAACCAGCAACAGCAACAAGGAATAGCAGAGCTCCATCAAGGTTGAGTTTGCACACATCCCCTAAACAGCAGACCTGCAAATCGCAGCAAGTATAAACCAATACATGCAAAAACTTTTTAATTCTCTGGTTTAATATTGCAAATAACTCTGAGACATCATCCACTATTGATTTGTTGATTATCTCATCTGCAACCGCATTGAAATTGAAAACTTAACCTCTAACATTAATTCTGAAAATGTACCTGCAAATAGCATTACAAGTAATATAATACTGTTGTCAGTATTTCACAGTATATTTGCATATAACATTGCTAGAAATATAGTACTGTGGTCAGTATTCCAAAGTATATCTGCATATAACATTGCCAGAGTTATAGTACTGTGATCAGTATTTCAAAGTATATCTGCATATAACATTGCTAGAAATATAGTACTGTGGTCAGTATTCCAAAGTATATCTGCATATAACATTGCCAGAGTTATAGTACTGTGATCAGTATTTCAAAGTATATTTGCATATAACATTGCTAGAAATATAGTACTGTGGTCAGTATTCCAAAGTATATCTGCATATAACATTGCCAGAGTTATAGTACTGTGGTCAGTATTTCAAAGTATATTTGCATATAACATTGCTAGAAATTTAGTACTGTGGTCAGTATTTCAAAGTATATCTGCATATAACATTGCCAGAGATATAGTACTGTGGTCAGTATTCCAAAGTATATCTGCATATAACATTGCCAGAGTTATAGTACTGTGGTCAGTATTTCAAAGTATATTTGCATATAACATTGCTAGAAATATAGTACTGTGGTCAGTATTCCAAAGTATATCTGCATATAACATTGCCAGAGTTATAGTACTGTGGTCAGTATTTCAAAGTATATTTGCATATAACATTGCTAGAAATTTAGTACTGTGGTCAGTATTTCAAAGTATATCTGCATATAACATTGCCAGAGATATAGTACTGTGGTCAGTATTCCAAAGTATATCTGCATATAACATTGCCAGAGTTATAGTACTGTGGTCAGTATTTCAAAGTATATCTGCATATAACATTGCCAGAGTTATAGTACTGTGGTCAGTATTTCAAAGTATATTTGCATATAACATTGCTAGAAATATAGTACTGTGGTCAGTATTCCAAAGTATATCTGCATATAACATTGCCAGAGTTATAGTACTGTGGTCAGTATTTCAAAGTATATTTGCATATAACATTGCTAGAAATTTAGTACTGTGGTCAGTATTTCAAAGTATATCTGCATATAACATTGCCAGAGATATAGTACTGTGGTCAGTATTCCAAAGTATATCTGCATATAACATTGCCAGAGTTATAGTACTGTGGTCAGTATTTCAAAGTATATCTGCATATAACATTGCCAGAGTTATAGTACTGTGGTCAGTATTTCAAAGTATATTTGCATATAACATTGCTAGAAATTTAGTACTGTGGTCAGTATTTCAAAGTATATTTGCTTATAACATTGCTAGGAATATAGTACTGTTGTCAGTAGTCCAAAACCAAGCATACACTCACATTAAGCCGAGCCAATAAAACTGAAAATGCCTCACCCTAACAACATGCTCATACGAATATTTTACACCTGCATATTATTAACAATAATAATAATTGACCTATCCTTATGTTTAAACCACAAAAATCACATGACTATACCTATAATACACACACATACTCGAAATGACTGCCACATGGGACACCCTCATCAAAACTACCCAAAAATTAATTATCACAGACTAATACACATACAACAAACAAACACAAAACTAACAGATAATATAATCTGTTCTAACCACTCATCCCCCCTATCATGTATCCTCATTAATGCACGATCAATGAAAAATAAATTACCCATATTTAATGACCTGATAACTGACTTAAAACCTGACATTTTATGTGTCACAGAGACATGGCTCACTGAAACAGATACAGTCTATCTAAATCAACTTGATAAAGAGAACTATGACACATTCTACAAACATAGACCCAATAAAAGAGGTGGTGGAGTTTTAATGATGACAAGAAAAACTTTAAACGCCAAGCCAATCCAATCAAATATCAACAATAACATAGACACATTATTAATAAAAATCGGCCTCATAAAAATTTGCTTAATATATAGACCCCCAGACAATAAAACAGATGGCCTGGATTCTCTTATTGAACTCCTCAGTTCATCTACTGACCAAAATCCGGTGATCATGCTAGGCGATTTTAACCTTCCGTCACTACCATCATCAGACTCTAAACTATTCCTAGACACCATAGCAGACATAGAGTACCATCAAATAATTAAAACTGCAACACATATCAAAGGAGGAACATTAGATTTGGTTCTTCTCCCTGAGATACTCTTCAAGCTAGTTAACTCAAATTCCACTGAATGCATAGAGACACCTTGGTCTGATCATTTTATCATCAAAATAAATCTCTCATATCCCATCCCAGCATCAATAATCACATAAGAAGTACCACTACTTCAAAATTCAAAAAATTTAATGAAATAGACTTCCTCGACTCAACAATCCCCTACTTCTTATCAACAACTAATTTGGATGATGCTGTTAACAACTGGAATGATACTATCAATAATGCAGCTATAAATAAGCAATCTAACAAAATGATCAGATACACCAAAACAAATAGTTCACCATGGTTTAATAGCACTCTAAGACAAATGAAAAAAGAACTAAGAAAACTTGAAACAAAATGGAGAAAAACCAAGCTGTCTGTACACAAGGAAATATACAGTAACTATCTAACAAATTACAAACAAACAATTGACAGCACAAAGAAAAACTATTACGCAGCAATCTTAACAAAATCATACAATAGACCGAGGGAGCTATTTTCCATAGTCAGAAAACTAACCAATAACGAGCAAACTTCTAGCAACGAAATCACAGACATCTCAGTTCAAACCCTAGCTAACCATTATCAAAACAAATCTAAGAAACCAGCCATGCCCTCAGAAAATATTAACACCACTTATCAACATGTTGATGAATGGTCAGAATTTTACCCCATTTCAAAAGTGTCATTAAAAACAATCATCTCCAGCCTAAATACCACAACTTCAAACTTAGATCCATGCCCAATATCATGGATAAAAAACACACTACCAACTCTACTATCCTATATCCTCCCAATAGTAAACCTCTCACTCACTCAAGGATACCTTCCATCCCCGCTCAAACATGCACAAATACGTCCAATTTTAAAGAACTGCAAACTAGATAAAACTTTGCCAACATCATATAGGCCCATTTCTAGTATACCATTCTTGGCCAAAGTAATTGAAAAGGTAGTGCAACTACAGACACAGGAATTCATAGACTTATCTTACCCACTCGATGAACAACAATATGGTTTCCGGCCCCGCCATGGAGTAGAAACGCTTCTAGCAGTATTAATAGATACACTCCTAAAAGGAATTGACAATCACAAACAGGCATACATTCTCCTCTTCATTGACATATCAGCAGCTTTTGATAGCGTGCATCACTCAATATTGCTCAACAACCTAAGACAGTTAGGCATAAACTCCACCGTACATAAATGGTTCACATCTTATTTACATAACAGAACACAAAATGTAAGAGCAGGCAATCAAACATCCAACACATACAAACAAGAAATAGGTTTACCACAAGGTTCAGCACTGTCAGCCCTACTTTTCAATATCTATATAAAACCAGTCTGCAATATCTTTAAAAAAATTTGGAGTACAATATCACCTTTATGCGGATGATATTATGATGTACATACCTTTTACGATTCCTAACCTACCGATTCAACTTCTATCAGACTGCTACAATGAAATTACATACTGGCTAAAAACCCAAAACCTCCACATAAACCATGCTAAAACCGAAGTCCTAATCGTTACAAAAAACCAAACATTCACTCCTCCAACCCATATAACACTACAAAACCAAGAAATTAAAATAAAAAATGAAATAAGATATCTAGGTGTCATTTTAGATACACACCTTACTATGGAAACGCACATTAGAAATACATTAAAGAAAATCTACTTCAAACTCAAAATCCTCAAGCAATTACGCCCCCTTCTATTTATACAAGATTTTATCAATATAATCCAGGCTACCGTAACTCCACACTTCGACTTCGCTAACTTAATACTTATAGGCATTTCAAAACAAAACATCAAAAGGATCCAACTTGCGCAAAATGCCGCAGCTAGAATTATATTAAAGATAAATTCACTCCAACACATTACACCGATACTGGCATCCCTTCACTGGTTACCAATACATAGCAGGATAACATACAAAACAATAATAACTACTTTCAAAGCCCTAAATGACATGGCCCCGAAGACACTCTGTAACCTAATAAGCAAAGAACCACCTAAGACCACTCATAGAAAAGGACAATCAAATAAACTTAAGATGCCAAAAGAATATATACGAACTCACAAATCAACAAATAATAGAGCCTTTTCCCACATAGCCCCAACAGTCTGGAACTCTTTACCAGAGGACTTACGTTCACTAACAGAGATAATAGAATTCAGAAAAAAATTGAAAACCTATCTATTCACTAAACACTATAATACCATAGAAAACCCTCCACTCAACTTAGATAAAGGATAAACATGAATCTGCCCAAAATCAAGATTATACGCCCTTCTATAATCAATATGTACAAACTTAAATGAATAATCATTCCATTCCTATGCATTGATACCCTACTTGTATATAGTTACAACTGTTTTAGAGACAGTACTTCTGTTTTAGAGACAGAACTTCTGTTTAAATTGTAATACAGTGTTAGTTGTTTTACTGAATCATTCTGTTTAACCTTTAAACCCTTTGTTGCACAAGTTAAGATGTTCTATGTAAAAAGTTATAATTGTTCTATGTAAAACAAGCTCTGCATTGTTAATTGTTGTTAATTGTACACCGCAACTGATCGCTGGAAGATGCGGTATATAAATAAGTGTTAAAATAAAATAAATAAAATAAATAAAAATAAAACTCTTGTCTATTCTTTGGTTACCTGCAGTCTTGACTACTGCTATCTCCTCCGTGCTGGACTCTCTCAGAGTGATCTTTCTCCTCTTAAGTCTATTCAAAACTCAGCTGCATGGCAAATCTCCTGCCAGCCTCGATATATTCATATAACCCCTCTTTTGAGATCACTTTACTGGCTCCCCTTCCATTTCTGTATCCTTTTCAAACCTCTTCTTCTAACCTATAAATGCATTCACTCTATTGCCCCTCATTACCTTTCCTCTTCTCTCTCTCTGCACCCATCCTCGTGATCTTCTCTCCCCCTCTGGTTTCCTTCTCTCTATGCCCTTTCCTCTATTGCCAACTCTAGACTTTATTCCTTTCACCTTGCTGCCCCTCATGCCAGGAAAAAGCTTCCTCTAATCTTACGTCAAGTCTCATCTCTCTCCCTCTTCAAATCTATGCTAAAGACCTATATCTTTATGGCCGCTTTTGGATCCCAATCTCTTGTTTCCCTTGTATCTCCTCTCCCTATTGAACCCTTATTTCTCTTGTATTGAATTGAATTGTAATGTATTGTCTGTCATAGCTAGATTATAAGCTCTTTAGCCAGGGGCTGTCTTTTTATGTGTTTGTACAGCGCTGTGTATGCCTTGTAGCACATCAAAAATGATAAATAGTAGGTAGTAGTCTGTGATATACCTCACTGTAATATTATGTATGCGAGTCTGGCTGCATGGGATGAGATGCAGTGTTCTAGCATGTATAGATCTTGGCATGTGCAGGTGCTGTGGAATGAGAGAAGATCCCTCATCTCCCAAGGACTGTGACACATAGCAAAAGTAACAATGATGCTACTGTATGCATAACTGGCATAAGCACTCAAGGTCTGTACCATTATATCAAGTCTGTCAAGGGACCATGTCACATGGGAAACATGCAACTGACATACTACAAGGCAACTCTCGGTGTATGATCTGGCATAATTAGCACATATTGGCATGACTGCATGTGTCAGAGGTAGCTCAGTAAAAACATAACACAGGTACACTACCAAAAAACTGCCTCCAGTTTTGCAACTGATTCCTATAGATTTTGGGGTGCTGAATCCAGGAAAAATAGCCAAAATGTTCCATCACGTCACGTTTTCTTGCAAAATTAGATTTCTTACCCATATAAGGAATGTTCACATAATTTCTTTTTAGCCGATTGCAGTTTATTTTCTTGGCCCAAAATAGAGGTTGTAATGGTTAACTAACTAGAAACACTCCCTCATGATATTTTAGAGTGTTTTGTATTCATTTTATACATTAACAGGATAATTGGGAGGCGGGGGGCTAAATCCAGTACTCGCGCTGGCACATGTTCTTTCCTGTTCGCCTCGCCTCGTTCGCTCGCTCAAACACGGTGGTTGCGACATGAACGTTCCTGTCAAATTTCAGTTTCTTGCAAGTTCATTATTACCTTTTGTTTGCTCAGTCGTAATCCAGCTTTATTCCGAAGTGGTTCACTACAGTTGTAGTTTGCAGTGCTGTGTATTTGTGATGGCTCACAGAGCCAGAGGTTGCGTCAACTCTCCGGACAGTTTTTGTTTTATTTGTGGGGAATATACCGTGAAAAAGCGGCAGAGGAACATTTCTGCATTTATTAAAAAAGTATATTTCGCCTATTTCGGTTTGAAGTTAGGCGATCAAGACAAACCGTGGGCTCCTCACAAAGTGTGCAAGACATGTGAGGAAGATCTAAGCTTATGGATGAAAGGTAAAAAACAAGCATTTCGTTTCGGAATACCTATGATGTGGCGTGAACAAAGAGACCACAGCAGTGACTGCTATTTTTGCTCTTGCATTGTGAAGGGATACAACTTAAAAAATAAGAACGTAATAAGTTACCACAACCTTCCCTCAGCAATTAGGCCTATGCCTCATAGCAACGAAATACCTGTGCCTGAACCACCAACATCTTTGGATCATATTTGTGTGGACGGTTCTGATCATGATGAGACTCATCAGATGGCTTTTCCCGATGAGTCCAGTACTTCCGAGTTTGAAACTGAACCAGATCCGAAACCTGAACTTTTCTCTCAAGCTGAATTGAATGATTTAGTCCGGGATTTAGGACTCTCAAAAGATGCTGCCCAACTGCTAGGTTCTCGGCTTAAACAGAAAAATCTATTGTCACCAGGAACAACTTTTTATTGGTACCGCAACCGCGAGACACAATTTTTGAAGTATTTCAGCAAAGAGGAAGATTTGGTATTTTGCAACGATATATACGGAGTGATGGAAAAGTTTAAACTCAAGTATGATCCTGCTGAATGGCGGCTGTTCATTGATTCGTCAAAAGACAGCATAAAAGGTGTCCTTCTTCATAATGGCAACACATTCGCTTCAGTTCCTATTGCTCACTCTGCTATTCTCCAAGAGAAATACGAGAATTTGGCCCTGATTCTTCAGAAGATTCGTTATGATGAGCATAAGTGGATGATTTGTGGAGACTTTAAAATTCTATCCATGCTATTAGGGCAGCAATCCGGTTTCACCAAATATCCCTGCTTCCTTTGCTTGTGGGATAGCCGGGCCCGCGACCTTCACTGGGGGAAAAACGATTGGCCAATTCGGGAGTATTTGAGACCCGGTGAGAAAAATGTTCTTCATGAGAGCTTGGTACCTCGTGATAAAATTCTATTACCACCTCTGCACATTAAGTTGGGTCTCATTAAACAATTCATCAAGTCCCTTCCAAAAGATGGTGAGTGCTTTCGTTACCTTTGCTCAAAGTTCCCCCGACTTTCTGAAGCAAAGCTAAAGGAAGGAGTGTTTGTTGGCCCTGATATAAGGAAACTCATTTCAGATGGAGCATTCGCTGAAACGATGTCTGAGAAGGAAAAAGAAGCCTGGGATTCCTTCAAGGGTGTTGTTCTCAAATTCTTGGGGAACAGGCGGGATGAGAACTATAAGGATATTGTTGCCAGGATGCTCAATGCCTTCAAAGAACAAGGCTGTAACATGAGCCTGAAAGTCCATTTCTTGCACTCCCATGTGAACTACTTTCCCGAAAACTTGGGGGCGTACAGTGAAGAACAAGGTGAAAGGTTTCACCAGGACATCAAGGACGCAGAGAGAAGGTACCAAGGAAGATGGAACACCACTATGATGGCTGATTTCTGCCGGGTGCTGCGGGAAACCCCAGATGAAAAATACGCAGCGCACCAAGAGAAGCATTCGGGGGAAGAAGAAACGGGCCCACCAGGAGATTGATTGACCCAAGAATGACTTTAAAATCTAAACTGTGTTGACAAATATCGTGTTTTTACTAAACTTTGAAATAAAAATTTGCTAGTTATTACCACAGTGTCGGATCTCATTTATTAGAATTTTATTTTCACACCATCAGGTGTTTGTCTTCATGTATTGCAATGGTGCGGTTTGCGTTTTCTATTCTTACATACATACCTGTACAACATTTTTTGCACATTTCTTTGCTTTGCTTTGTGTCTAACCTCGCTCTTATATGCTCAATGTTTGTGCACATGTATGTGGCTGTTTTAAGTGCAGACAATTTTGCTACCATCACAGTGTGTTTTGTTGACATTATTCTTATGTGCTGCCTTGTTACAATTTTCTTTATTCTTATTTGAATAACTACTAAACAATTAGTATAAAGAATTCATCCAAGAAACTTTTATCTCGATCGCACTCAATCTGAAATGTTCACCTCAAACTGCTAACCCAATGTAGCAAAAAATCTGTACATGATGGAGCAAATTGGTTACCAGATTTGGATTCAGCGCACCAAAAAACGTAAAAATCAATCGAAACATTAGAGGCAGTTTTAAAAAAAATTTTTTTAGTGTACCTGTGTAATCTATGTGATCAGATGATGGGGTCCACACGCATTACCACTGTCAATACTGTGTGACATGTCTGTCCATCTAGCCACTGCACTGTACATGTTTGTGTGGTGTATTTGTATGTGATAGTTCATCCTATCTGGTACCCTACAGTCTGCCAGTCTAATGATATATGAGTGCATGTCACTGGTCAAGGCATTGGGAGGGCCAGGAGTTGATGTGTTAGTTTCATCTCTATGGGTGTCACCTGTGATATATATGTGATATACATGATTGGAATATCAGTTCACCTCGAATGTGTTGCCTGTCCTTTTGCACATCAATCATCCCATGTGTTTGTGGTGACCTCAAGAATCCCAACAGGCATATGACATGCTGCACACATATATGAAAGTGTTACCTGACGGACCCAATGCAATTGTCTCTTTCTGCGCAAATCTGCCCTATCTGTGCCCTCTTTGCCCTTGCTGCCCTTGTAAACACATCACAAATGCTCCTTTCATCTTGCTGTACCTTTCACTTTGCTGCATCTTATGCCTGGAACACACTCTCCAAGTATGTCTGGCATGCTCTTTCTCTGGCCCCTATCATATTCAGGTGTCCAAGTCACCTCCAATCCGCTGCTCCTGAAACATGATTTGCACAATCACCTTTGTGTTTCTTTCCTACTCCCATGAGATGTATGTATGTACACAGCTATTGTATTATCTGTCCTGACTAGATAGTGAGCTCTGTTGAGCATGGTCCTTCTTTCACATGTGTCTGTACTGTGCGGCTGATGTTGGTTTGTGCTATACAAATGGTCATCAGTAGTAGGAATTATTTCAATGAGATATCAAGAATGTGTCCAATGTGTCAACCCTGTGAGATGAATATGCAACACATCTCACAACAACAGCTTGCCAACATCCACACCCTGGTGCTGCTATGAGAATGTGCACAAATAGCAGCCTCCCTGATGGAGTAGGCCTGTTATGGAGGATCTGTCAACAATGTCATGCAAGAATGTGATAGGCGATGGCCTAGCATGTAGCAGAGCTAGGTCTGAAGCCCTTTTTCTCCTGCTTTAAAATGTTATTGCTGATTTTGGAAAATTACAGAATGCTGTTAGCTGTTAGAAAGAAATACCGTTCTATTCTGGTTTGATAATATGTTCTGCTCTCCTGGAGATAAGAGAATTAAAACTTTCTTACTGTTTATTGTTTAGGTAAGCCAGATGTCTGTTTCAGTAGAATACCGCGCCACTGTATCTTTGCTAGATGTGCACTGACCTCGTAATTAGGATGAAAATATAGCAGAGAAGCTGAACAGTGTAAGAATATTTTGTCTAGCATTATGAAGATTGTTTAGTGTTTTGAGCCAGGGCTAGAGATACATCTTAGCCTTGCTTTGTTTGGCCTTGCTTTGTTTTGCTTTTGATGAGAATGCTTCTGATATGCCTTCCACTATCTTTGCAAGCTAACTGACCTTGCAAGAGTAGCGAAATATACTGTATACTTTAGCAGTAGTATTATGTTTAGTGTTATGTCTACTAAGACCAGGACCAATGAGAAGTTTTGCCTGTATTAGACTGGAGAAGAAAGGTATATAAACTGTCATTTTTCTGAGCTCTGGGCTCAGACATTTTGTATGCTAGTGCTGAGACTGTATATACAATAAAAGGCAGTTGAATCCTCGTCCATTAACTCCGGGTATTATTGGGGTTGCGGGCCCTTCGCTATTACATTTCTTGGTGCATTGGCCGGGAAGCGTAATACAAATTGAACGCAAGCGAATAATACCGTGTATTACCGCCTCTAGGTTTGGTCCGGCTGGGACCGCAGCCGACCGACAGCGGAGAGGATCCCAGGCGCCGCCGGTCCCTTGTATCGGAGGGTTCCACCCTGCCTCGGCGGCCTGCCGGGTCCAGCTGGCCAACACCTCGAACCCTGGTTGAGGGGAGTCCAGGATTCAACCCCAGGTGGAACGGGCTGCGCAGCGCATTAGCTACCGGATCCGGTGAGTACTGATTTTTCTGGTTCTTAGTCAGATAGTTTTGGGAAAGTCTCGAGACACTTCTGGTACAGTAACAGGTAAAGGAAGTCTGATCAACGTCCACGGGTGATCCTAGTACCCCTGCAAGTAGTCCGCGGGGCGAACCCATCAGCCCTTTCAGTTTAGTAATTCTGGTTTAGTCAGTTAGCCCGGGAATTTTGGAATTTGGGAAATGCTAGCATGTTTGGTTGTGTGAAGTGTGTTTGAGAGGCTTTGCAATACAGGCCAAGCGAGAGCGGACTCCTCAGTAGCGCAGTTCTTGACCGGGCGACCGCATTCAAGTCGCGAACAGGAGGAAGCGTCTGTTGTTTGCCCCCTTATTGTTCTGTGGGCTACGCGGACCCCTTACCCGTAGCCATTCCACCTACCCTTTCTGTTTGCTGTCTTATACGTTGTACGTCATCATGGGAGGGGCAGAGTCTGTGCAAACTCCGTTAAACTGTATGATCACAAATTTTAAGAAGGGTTTTAGTGGTGATTATGAGATCAAAATGACAGCGCCCCGTTTAAAAATATTGTGTAGCAGAGTGTGGCCAGCGCTAGATGCCGGGTGGCCACCAGAAGGTACTTTTGATATCCAAACTGTGTCCCGAGTGCACAAGATAGTGCACAGCTATAGTCCTGAACAGTTTTCCTATATAGACTCCTGGTTAGGCATATGTGAGAAGCAGCCCCTCTGGATGAAGAGTTGCAGTGAGGGACAGAAAAGGATTATGTTAGCCACTACCACAAGGTCCATGCTAAGACAGAGAAGCTTCCGATTTATGCAGAGCCAGAGCCCCCAGAGATTCCAGCATATCCACCTGCCTTCCTGTATACCTCAGTCCCGTCAGCTCCACCCCGAGTACCTCCACCAGTACCCCGAGTAGAGCCGGAGGCAGCAAGGATACCCCCAGCCAAGGTACCTCCAGCCGAGGAGCATCCACTTCCAAAACTTGAAGAGCAGACCCCTCCTCATAGAAGTCACAGCCCTAGTCCTGAGCAGTACTCTGATGCGGAGCAGTCACCCCCTGAGGAATCTGCTAGTGGAGAGTCAGATGCCAGTCCAGAGCCATCCACCAGGCCAGACGCCAGTAGCAAAGACACCTCCAGATCCACTAAGCTGCGGGATGCCCTCAGACCCCGGATAAAAGGCCAGAAGGAAGCCCGCCAAATGCCACTGCGGCAGGTCCCAGGATTACCTTTCAAAAATGAAGAGGGTCAGGTTGTGCCCGGACCAACCAGTTTAGTTTATGTGCCTTTTTCCACAACAGATTTATTAAATTGGAAAACCCATTATGCCTCCTATACTGACAAGCCCCATGATTTGACAGAGTTAATGTCTAGTATTATGCAAACCCATCAGCCCACCTGGTCTGATTGTCGCCAGCTCCTGGCTACCCTCTTTACTACGGAGGAGCAGGCATGGATAGTGTGGGCAGCCACTAAATGGTTGGAGGAGAACCCTGTAGTTGGGAGAGACCAGAATCTAGATCTCCAGCAGGCAGCAGCTGCAGATTTTCCGAACAAAGATCCCAAGTGGGACCCAAATAGCGATGCAGGAGAAAAAGCCCTCACCCGGTTTCGCCAGGCTTTACTACAGGGCCTGCGGAAGGGAGGTCAGAAAGCTATGAATATTGTAAAAGTAGCAGAAGTTCTTCAGCGCCCAGATGAAAGTCCGGCTGCTTTCTATGAACGATTATCTGAAGCCTATAGACTTTACACTCCATATGACCCAGCAGCTGAAGAGAATTTACGCATGGTAAATACTGCTTTTGTGAGTCAGTCCCAGGGAGACATAAAGCGAAAACTGCAGAAATTAGAAGGATTTGCAGGCATGAATTAAGCACAGCTAATGGAAGTCGCGCAAAAGGTATATGTGAACCGTGATGAAGAATGCAAAAGGGAAAGTGACCGAAGGATGAGGAGAAAAGTAGATCTGCTCGCTGCAGCACTAGTGGAAGGACGCGGAGGAGGATATCCTAACCGAAGAGCCAGAGGACGAGGAAGGGGCCGAGGGAGCGTTTGCCCACCCTTAGGCGCAAATCAGTGCGCTTATTGTAAAGAGGAAGGACATTGGAAGGATACGTGCCCGAAACGTGGCTCCACCCCCTGGAGGGGACGTGGGAGCACCAGGAGAGCGGGGGGGCAATTCCAGCAGCGAGGGGGGATGCAGCGCGCACAGTTTCAACAGACCCAGCAGAATGAGACTGCCATGGAAGGAATAGTCGCCGAGGGCTATTTCATGGATGATGAGGACTAGGCCAGGCCGGGCTCCAAGTTCTTCTTGGGTCTCCAGGAGCCTATGGTCAAATTAAAGATTGGAGACCAGCATATGGACTTTATGGTAGACACTGGGGCTGAACATTCAGTAGTAGCCAAGCCTGTGGCCCCTGTGTCCTCTCGATCTGTTACAATTGTGGGAGCTACTAGAACTAGAACCACAAGACCTTTCCTGCAGAACCGCACCTGTGAACTAGGGGGGCAGCAGATAACACACCAGTTCCTGTACATGCCTGAATGCCCAGTTCCCCTTCTAGGCCGAGACATGCTTGCAAAGCTACAAGCACAGATATCTTTTGTTGAAGGGGGAAAAATGGAAATGACTATAAACTGAAAGACTGCTGGCCTGATGGTGTTAACTGTCCCCCGAGAAGAAGAATGGTGGTTCTATTTACCTGCAACCAAAACAGCAAGTTCCTGTATACTTACTAGCATTGCAGCCCCACCTGGAGTATGGGCAGAGAATAATCCACCTGGCCTAGCGAAGAATATAGCTCCTGTACTTGTTACCTTGAAACCGGGAGCAGAACCAGTGCATGTGCGTCAGTATCCCCTCCTGAGACCAGCAATTGAAGGCATTCATTGCCACCTGAAGAAATTATTGCAGTATGGACTTCTTAGAGAATGCCAATCACCCTGGAACACCCCCCTTCTCCCAATCAAGAAGCCTGGGACAGGTGACTACCGCCCAGTGCAGGATCTACGTCGAGTGAACAGTGCAGTTGAAACCATACACCCAGTAGTACCAAATCCTTACACCCTCCTGGGACTGATTCCAGCAGAAGCCACTCACTTTACTGTTTTGGACTTAAAAGATGCCTTTTTCTGTATACGCCTGGCAGAGGCCAGTCAGCTTTTGTTTGCATTTGAATGGGAAAACCCTACCACAGGACGACGAGGGCAACTCACTTGGACTCGATTACCACAAGGATTCAAGAACTCACCCACTATCTTCAGTGCAGCCCTCAGTCAAGATCTGTCAAGCTACTCTGTAACTCCGGGAAAAAGAATTTTGCTCCAATATGTAGATGATTTGCTCATAGCCACCAACAACAAATCTGATTGTATACAAGCTACAAGTGACCTTCTGCACCTTTTGAATGAAGCTGGATACAAAGTCTCAAGAGCCAAGGCGCAGCTATGCCAGACAGAAGTGAAATATTTAGGGTTCCACCTGTCCAAAGGAACCCGGAAATTAGGACTTGAGCGAAAAGAAGCAGTATGCCGCATTCCAACCCCCACTACTAGAAAACAGGTGCAAGCTTTCTTGGGAGCTGCAGGCTATTGCCGCATATGGATACCAAATTTTGCGCTCATGGCAAAACCCTTGTACCAAGTCACACAGGGAATGGAACGATCACCCCTGGAGTGGGGCCCAGAACAAGATAAAGCATTCAAATCACTGAAAACAGCATTGATGTCATCCCCAGCCTTGGGCCTGCTGGATGTGCAGAAACCATTTTGTCTGTATGTCCATGAATCAAGTGGAATTGCATTGGGAGTCTTGACCCAGCCTCTTGGGTCTTGGCAGCGACCTGTGGCCTACCTGTCGAAACAATTGGATCCTGTTGCCAAAGGCTGGCCACCTTGCCTGAGAGCTGTAGCAGCCACAGCCCTCTTAGTGAGCGAAGCAGATAAGCTCACCTTAGGACAAAACCTTCAAGTTACTGTACCACACTCTGTTTTAACCCTGCTGGAGCACAAAGGAAACCATTGGCTCACCAATGCCCGAATGCTGAAGTATCAAAGTATGCTATGTGAGAATCCTAACTTGCAATTGAGTGTTAGCCAAACGCTGAACCCAGCTACCCTATTACCAATTGGGCCAGGCCCACCTGACCATGATTGTTTAGAAGTAATGGACACTGTATATTCGAGTCGCCCAGATTTGACTGATATTCCCTTGAGCCACCCAGACAGAACTTTCTTCGTGGATGGGAGTAGCCTCATAATTGAAGGACAGCGATGTGCTGGATATGCAGTAGTGACTCTGGACATGGTAGTAGAATCATCAGCTCTAGCCCCAGGAACCTCAGCGCAGAAGGCTGAATTGATAGCCCTCACACGTGCAATCAGAATCGGAGCCGGAATCAGTCTGAATGTGTATACAGACTCTAAATATGCTTTTACAACACTACATGCCCATGGGGCCCTATAAAAAGAGCGTGGATTGATCACCTCAGGAGGCAAGTCTGTCAAGTATGGCCCAGAAATATTGACTTTGTTGGAAGCAGTTTGGGCCCCTAAACACGTTGCTGTAATACATTGCCGAGGCCATCAGACTGGAGATGGAGAAGTGTCCCGAGGAAACAGATTTGCTGATGCCTCAGCCCGAGAAGCAGCCATTGCAGGACAAATTACCACCCCAAATGCCGCAATACAAGCAGCCATATTTCCAGTACCTCTTAGTGCATGGACCCCCAGATATACCAAAGTGGAGATGGACCATTACTGTCAAAAGGAGGGGGGGGGGCAATTATCAGACACTGGGTGGATTGTGTTGCCACCGCCTGAAGGGAGCTCAACCCCTGGTATGACTGTAATTCCTGAAGCATTAGGCCCTGTTTTTGTCCAAGCTTTTCATCAGGCCACACACTATGGAAAAACTAAGATGGCAGAAGCTCTGAAGCCATATTTCTATATCTCATTGTTAGGACCTTTAACCACCTCAGTAGCCCGAAGCTGTGTGACCTGTGCCAAAAACAATGCCCGCCAGGGTCCTGTCCTACCCCCAAGAATCCAGTCAGTGGGAGTTACCCCCATGGGAAATATCCAAATAGACTTTGCAGAAATGCCACGAGCAAATGGATATCGCTACTTGTTAGTCCTAGTCTGTACCTTTTCTAGATGGGTGGAAGCTTTTCCCACCAGAACTGAGAAGGCCAGAGAAGTCACTAAGGCCTTACTTCATGAGATCATCCCCAGATTCGGAATACCACTGACCATGGGGTCTGACAATGGGCCCTCCTTTGTGTCACAAGTAACCCAGCAGCTAGCCCATGCCCTGCAGATACAATGGAAGTTACACACAGCATATAAGCCCCAGAGTTCAGGGAAAGTAGAGAGAATGAACCGGACCCTGAAGTCACAGATATCCAAACTCTGTCAGGAAGCCCACCTGAAGTGGCCCCAAGCTCTCCCCATTGCCCTTCTCCGAATACGGTCAGCACCCATCACGCCATTAGGGGTATCCTCATTTGAGATCCTGTATGGGAGGCCCCCGCCTATAATTCAGGGGATAAGGGGAGATATGAATCAAATTGGAGCACAAATTACTAGGCAAGAATTGTTGGCTTTAAGTTCTGTTTTGCAGGGTCTTCATACCTGGGTGCAGGACCAGTTGCCTATCAATCTAACAGAGCCATTGCACCCTTTTAAGCCTGGAGCCTCGGTGTGGGTAAAAGAGTGGAAGAAGACACCGTTGGCGCCTCTTGGAAAGGCCCATATATCATTTTGCTATCAACCCCAACAGCAGTGAAAGTGGCAGAGATCGACTCCTGGATCCACCACAGTCGAGTGAAACCAGCAACAGTTCCTGAGAGTCGCCCCTGGACTTCGATCGCTAATCCTGCATCACCGTTGCGAATCACACTGACGAGAAGAGATCCATCATCGTAGAGAACGTTGCCAACTTGTTTCTGAACATCACAGAGACATTCTTCAGTTCTACATTAACTACATTCCAGACCCTATTAATTCTTATCTATCTACTTCAATCAACCATCATCTACCTTAGTAATCATCAGAGACTATAATCATGATGATTACCAATTGCTGCTATTTCCTTCTTGCGGTAGCCCTAGGACTTTTAAGAACCACTCTTGCCTTGCCCCCTTGTGCAGCCTGTATAACCACCACCCGAACTGGAATGCAAGTCACCCAGACTCTACTTTACCACTCTTACTATACTTGCACTGGCATAGTTAGCCCGTGTATTTATAATGGTACCGAACTGAATGTTTGCACTAACGGAAAGACTCGTACTTGTTTTACACCATGACAGAATCCATCTTACTCCGTCTTAGAATTGAGATGGAATGATGAAGATGGAACCCTTATCAATGCTACGAATCAACTTTCTGATCCCAATCAACCTACGTATCTGTATTTTGATGCTTGTGACTTGATTAACAGAAATAATTATTACAGGTGCGGATCATGGGAACAAGCCTACTACTATGATGAGAAATATATGTGTCCTGAAGGTGCGTACAACTGGGGAGTATGTACTGGGATGCATTCCCCAACAACCTACAGCAAATCAACAGAAGCAGATTACTTCTGTCCGAAATGGGATTGTTTGTACTATGCTACCTGGTCTGGTAGCCCTACAGGACAGACTGGAGACAATCGCAAAGCGCTGCTAGAAAGATTACCTTTACTGAAACCTGAACAGTGCAAGAAACGTGATTGCAATCCTTTACGACTTCAAATCTTCGATCCCAGCCAGTGGAAGCAAGAATTTTGATTCGGCCTGCGCATAGCAGGAGGTGGAGCTGACCCTGGAACCATCATATTCATCCAGTTGAATGTAAAGACTCATGTTTCCTCACCATATCGCATACATCATACCTTCCATGAGGCCATGAAAGCAGAATTTGTTGTTCCCCACACTTCGCAGAATTTATTCATTGAACTGGCTGGAGCTGTGGCATCCAGCCTCCATGTCTCGGACTGTCTCTTCTGTGGAGGAACTCAAATGGGAGACCAGTGGCCTTGGGAAGCACAAGAACTGAACTATTCTGTGCCATATAACCAGACTGATGTGCATAATACTACCAATGAATGGGTCCTAGCCCACTCCATAGTGGGTAGACTGTGTTTTGTATGAGCAGGACCACAATTGACTGCATTGGTAGGACAATTGGTCTGTTTGAACCAGAAATATTATAATGCCACTACGGGAATGACTTCTTGGTGGTCAGGTGCCAATACTCCAGAACCTTTTAATCCTCTGATCATCTTTCCTTATTTGGCCAGGATATGGACTGATCTGGCTGCACACAGCACTTGGCAAGCTCTACCTGGACTATATTGGATTTGTGGCACCCGAGCATATGCTAAACTCCCTGCCACATGGGGAGGAGCGTGTGTTCTTGGAACAATACGGCCATCTTTCTTTCTTTTGCCCCTTTCCCATGGAGAACAATTGGGGTTCCCTGTATATAAGAGTCGACAGAGACGAGAAGCTCTGAGAATTGGCCAATGGGACAAATGGGATGCATCCTCTGAAGAATGGCCACCAGAGCGCATTGTTTCTTATTATGGACCTGCTACCTGGGCGCAAGATGGTATTAGGGTTCCCATCTGCCATGGTGGGTGAGCTATGGTGTACATCTAATCCTGTGCCAAGTACATTGTATGGCTGCATGATATTGGGCATGCAGCAGGGCAAGTGAAAGCACACTATCAGTTTGCATGGTATGCAATGGCTTGAATACTGGCTTGCATAAGCTACCTCTCCCACATCTGCTGGATCTAGAAAACTATACGTGAATACCTCACCAATGTGAAGAGATGTATTGCTGGGGCATCCAAATTCAGTGGTCCTGGCCACTGTATGTGCATACATATGTGACAGTTGTTATGAGGTATCAGCTAATGTTTTTTGAGTATGGCTGCATATGTACAACTATGTTGAATCTACGTGCAACCTGGCCTACCCATAGAAACATTCCACAGCCCACCCCATGAGCTATCATTAAAATCATCTGTAATACCTGAAGATTGGAGGATGGCCAATGTAATACCAATTTTTAAAAAGGGTTCCAGGGGTAATCTGGGAAACTACAGACCAGTACGCCTGATGTCAGTACTGGGAAAAATGGTATAAACCATCATAAAGAACAAAACTACTGAACATGTAGATAGTCATGGTTTAATGGGACACAGCCTACATGGCTTTAGCCAAGGAAGGTCTGAATAAACAAGTAGACAAAGGTGAGTCAGTTGATATAGTGTATCTGGACTTTCAGAAAGCCTTTGACAAGGTCCCTCATCAGAGACTTTAGGAAAAATTAAAAAGTAATGGGATAGGAGGCAGCTTAGTATTGTGGATCAGGAACTGATTAAAAGATAGCAGAGGATAGGGCTAAATGGCCAATTTTCCCAGTGAAGGAAGGTGAATAGTGGAGTACCCCAGGGATCTGTGCTGGGTTCACTGCTTTAGAGTAGTTACTCACCTGTAACAGGTGTTCTCCAGGAGCAGCAGGAATCAGTCCTCACATATGAGTGACGTCGGCGCCGACGGAGCCCTCGCGGAGCAATTTCCCCAGCTTTCAAAGAAAGCCTTTGGGAATTGCAGCGCGCATGCGCAGTCCCCTTCCCGCCCAAGGGTGCCATCTTGCTCAGTCTGATGACATAGCTAAAAGACAGCAAAAAAATTAGCAAAAACGAAATGATAGGACTGCAACTCCAAGGGGAGGAGGGAGGGTTGTGAGGACTGATTCCTGCTGCTCCTGGAGAACACCTGTTACAGGTGAGTAACTACTCTTTCTCCAGGACCAAGCAGGAAGTCAGTCCTCACATATGGGACTCCCTAGCTTAAGGCTACCGGAGACCTCAAGTGGAAAAATGAGCTCCCTCTAGCTCAGTAGCACAGAAGGAAGGAATCTTCTCTGAAAACGCCCCCGACCGGTAGCCCAACACCAGGGCCGGAGGGTAGGAGTTGCCTAAACCTCAAAGAGATTATGGAGGACTGCCTGACCGAAAGCACTGTCCCTGCGGGACTCCCTCTCCAGGCAGTAATGGGCCGCAAAAGTTTGGCTTGAAGACCAAGTAGCAGCCCGGCAGATGTCTGCCAACGGAACAGAGTGGAGATGAGCCACTGACGCAGCCTTCGCCCTAACACGATGAGCCGTGACTCGACCCTCCAACGAGAGGCCGGCTGCCCCATAAGCCCAAGCGATACAGTCAGCAACCCATATGGACAAAGTACGCTTGGAGACAGGTAGCCCAACTTATTGGGGTCAAAAGAAACAAAGAGCTGAACAGCCCTCCTATGCTCCCGCGTACGGTCAAGGTAGAAGGATAAGGCCCTCCTACAGTCCAGGGTATGCAGGACCATTTCAGCCCAGCTGGTGTGCGGCCTGGGAAAGAAGGTCGGAAGAACCACCTCCTGGTTGTGATGAAAAGGAGATACCACTTTTGGAAGAAACTTAGGGTGAGTCCGTAAGACTACCCTATTCCTGTAGAACCTAGTGTAAGGAGGATCAGACACTAGCACTTGCAGTTCACTAACGCGCCTAGCAGAGGTAAGGACTACCAAGAACAAGGTTTTCCAGGAAAGAAAACGAAGAGGGCAGGTAGCCATAGGTTCAAAGGACGGACAGGTAATCCGCTGCAAGACCACATTCAGATCCCATTCAGGGGCTGGTGGGCGCAAAGGAGGCTTAAGGAGAAGGAGGCCTCGGAGAAAACGAGCCACCAAAGGGTGGTTGGAAAGAGGCCTGCCATCCACCGGTGCGTGATGCGCAGAGAGAGCACTGAGGTGGACCCTGACAGAGTTGGACTTAAGGCCCAGATTGGAGAGGTAAAGCAAATATTGCAAGACCACTGCCACCAAGCAGGAAAAGGGATTCTCAGACTGCTGAGCACACCACACGGAGAACCGATGCCACTTAAGAGCGTAGGACTTCCGGGTGGAGGGCCGTCTGGAGGCCAAGACGACCTCTTCCACCTCCCGAGGCAGCAGGAGGGGAGCAAGGACTACCCTTTCAGCAGCCAGGCCATCAGATGAAGGGACCGGCGGTTGGGGTGTAGAAGAGTCCCCTGATCCTGTGACAGGAGATCAGGTTGAAACCCCAGAGGAAGAGGAGTGTCCACCGCCAGCTGCATCAGAAGCGGGAACCAGGGCTGTCTCGGCCACCGGGGAGCCACTAGGATCATTGAGGCTCTGTCTCTGGGAACCTTGAAGAGCGTGCAAGACACCAGTGGCGTGGGAGGAAAGGCATACAAGAGGCCTGTGGACCATGGAATCAGAAAAGCATCTGCCGCTACTCTGAGAGGATGCGGTTGTCGAGAGCAGAATCTGGGAAGTTGCCGGTTTAGAGGACTGGCAAACATATCCATGGTGGGGAGGCCCCACTTGAGAAAGATCCGCTGAACCACCAATGGATCCAGTCTCCATTCGTGTGGTAGGAGGATCCTGCTTAGCTTGTCTGCCAGGTAATTTTCCTGACCTGGGAGATAGACAGCTTTGAGGAGGATGCCGTGGTGGACGGCCCAAGAGCACAGTTTTTGTGCCTCCTGACAGAGAAGGAAGGAGCCTGTTCCACCCTGTTTGTTCACGTAGAACATTGCAACTGGATTGTCTGTCTGGACCAGCACAGACTGGTGAGAAGTGAGGTGGGAGAAAGTTCTCAGAGCTAGGCGGATGGCTCTGAGCTCCAGGAAGTTTATCTGCTGAGCAGACTCCCAAGGAGTCCAGAGGCCTTGAGTACATGTCCCTTGGCAATGTGCTCCCCAACCCAGGAGAGAAGCATCGGTTGTTAGCACCTGAGAAGGCTGAGGAGATTGAAAATCCACCCCCAGCAGCAGGTTTGGCAGATGAAGCCACCACCGCAGAGAACAGACCAGCAGGTCGGATACCTGTACTGAGTCTGCCAGGCTCCCCGTGGCCTGATGCCATTGAGTGCGAAGGCACCACTGAGCAGGTCGCATGTTCAGGCGTGCATTGGGGGTCACATGGACCGTGGAAGCCATATGGCCGAGCAGTCTCAGAAATTGCCTGGCAGAGACCAGGGAATTGCTGTGAAAGTGGCTGGCGAGATCCATGAGCCTGTGTGCTCTGTCTAGAGGCAGGAAGGCTCGCGCCTGAAGTGTGCTCAACCTTGCGCCGATGAATTCGAGATTCTGAGAGGGGAGCAAAGTGGACTTTGCAAAGTTTATGACAAAGCCCAAGTGCTGGAGCAGAGTTACAGTGCGATGAGTGGCCTGAGTGGCCTCTTGGGAAGACTGGGCCCTGATGAGCCAGTCGTCCAGGTATGGGAACACAAAAAGGCCTTGAAGTCTTAGATAGGCCGCCACCACTGCTAGGCATTTGGTGAACACCCTGGGGGCGGAGGATAGGCCAAAGGGAAGTACTCTGTACTGGTAATGATTTCCTCCCACAACAAATCTGAGATATTGTCTGTGGTCTGGATGAATAAGGATGTGAGTATAGGCATCCTTCAGATCTAAGGAGCATAGCCAGTCTCCCTGCTGGAGGTAGGGCAGCAGGATTCCAAGGGTAAGCATCTTGAACTTTTCCCTTGCCAGGAACTTGTTGAGGTTTCGGAAGTCCAGGATGGGTCTGAGGCCTCCTGTTCGTTTTGGTATCAGAAAGTACCTGGAATAAAAGCCTTGACCCCTCAGGTGGTGAGGCATCGGTTCCACAGCCTGTTCCTAAAGAAGACTTGCCAACTCCTGAAGGAGTAAGTCCCTGTGCAGAGGGAGTCTGGGAGGCTCCCCTGGAAAGTAGGAGGGAGGTACCTGGTGAAAGTGAAGAAGATAGCCTTTTTGAACTATATGAAGCACCCAGGTATCTGATGTGATGGCTGACCACCTGTGGGCAAAGTGGACCAGCCGGCCTCCTGTGCTGAGAGAAACCAGCGGAGGGGAAGAGGCTATGCTGATGGAGTCAAAAACCCTCACCCTGCTGAGCAGGGGCCGGTGTTGTGGGCTTGGGGGCCTGCTGCCTACGGGACCCATTACCCCGTCCCTTGGCCTGCTGACCCTTTTGGGGAGCTGCTGAGGCCTGATACTGAGGATAGTGTTTATAGGCAGCCGCCTTCCTCGGGTAAAAGGGCTTTTTCCCCGAGCCCTTCTTCTTCTGAGAAGGGGCAGAGGTTATTCTGGACAGCCTAGTCCTGGTCAGAGTCTCGGTCTCGATCTGTGCAGCCTTTTCAGCCATGGGCTTGCCAAAGAGGTTTTCACCTCTGCAGGGGACATCGACCAACTTGTCCTGTACCCATGGCTCGAGGTCGGATGACTGAAGCCAAGCCTGTCGGCGGGCACCGATGCCGGCTCCGGCTACTCGAGCCGATGCTTCGAAGCCATCGTAGGCTGCTCGAGAGATAAACTTCGAGCACTCTCGAATACTAGTGGACAAGGCTTGGAACCTCTGCAAAGGTTCCTCGGAGAGACCAGCAGAGAACCCGGCAATTTCTTTTGCCAGGTCTCGGAGATACATGCCCATATAGAGCTGGTAGGTCTGGACTCGAAAAGCAAGCATAGAGCCCTGGAAGCACTTTCTACCAAGGGCATCCAGGTTCCAGGCCTCCCGGCCGGGAGGCACCAAGGAGTGCATCTTCTGACTCTTGAGTCGATGAATGGCCGATTCCACCACCATGGAATGGTGCGGTAGTTGTGCCTTTTGGAACCCGGGGTTCTTGCGGACTCGATAAATGGAATCGACCCGCTTTCTTAACACCGGCGCCTACGCCTGGCTCTCCCACATGCAGAAGAGAAGTCGTTCCAGCATCGGAGGAACTGGTACAGTAAAGGCCTCCTTCGGGGGAGAGTCATACTGGAGGGCATTGAGCTCTTCGGCTCAAGGTTCCTCCTCGGGATCCGCGGGGAATGCCAAGGCCTTGGCCATATCCCGCACGAAGTCTGAGAACCGGGTGTCCTCCGGGGGGGACCGTCTCCGAGGTTCGGACTCGGGTGTGTCCGATGGGACGTGCCGAGTCCGAAAAGTACCAGGTGACTCTTCGTCCTCCATTTCCCAGGCTGACTCCTCGGAGGAGGAATCGAGCGGCTCCGGTCGGCGGGCACTGATGCCCTCTGCCCCGACGCTGAGGGTGTCGGCGTCGACGACCTTGGTCCTGAACAGGAGGCCGAGGGAGACCGCGACTGACGATCGACTCGAGCTCGCATGGACTCAAGGATCGGCTCGGTCTCCGGGGTCGACTTGGACGTCGACGTCCCGGTGGCCGGGGCAGATGCACTGGCGAGGCCAGCGATCAATGCCCGCTGTTGGTCCATGAAGGCAGCCAAACTGCTCTCCAAGGCCGTCAACCTGAGTCCAAGCTCAGGAGACCCAGCAGCCCCCGACTCGGGCCCCGATGGCGGTTGGGCCCGACGTCGGCTCCTTCGGAGGTGAGTCCACGAGGACTACAGTACTCACGTGTCCAGGAGACTCCATTTCGAGATGAGGATGTTTCGAAGGCCTCTCCGACTCCGAGGACCCGGGACAGCTATCAGGGCTATGCGACCTGGCCCTCGAGGAACCAGGAGCGTCCACCGACGCCGCCATTGTGGGTTTCTTCTTCCTATGATGTTCCCGGGCAGGAGACCCCCGCTCAGAGGAACTCCGACGATGCTCAGGACCGGAGTCCCGGGACGTTGAAGCCTCTGACGAGGTTCGGGCCCGGCCGGACGTGGAGTCAGAGAAGATTCGTTCTCTTTGATGCTGCCGACTCCTCAACACTTTAGAGGACATCTTGCCACACGGACCACAGATCATCGGGTCATGATCGGGTCCAAGGCAGCGGAGGCAGCAGTCGTGTGTGTCGGTAAGAGACATAAGTTTCTTACACTGATCACACTTTTTAAACCCGCTGGCAGCCATCGGGGGAAAAAGGGCCCCTGCGAGGTCAAAAGACAGGGCTGCCAGTGAAAAAGAAAAAATGGCGCGAACGCTTGTCACGAAGGACAAAAAAACGAAAAATAAAGAACGGACCCGATACCGGCGTAACAGGTCCAGGCGGGAAAAGGATCCGGCGTCGAACTGAGAAAAGAATAAGAAATAAAATCAACTTTTTCTGCGGCGATCACAAACAGCGTCTGTAGGGCTCCGCAGAAAAAAGAAGACTGAGCAAGATGGCACCCTTGGGCGGGAAGGGGACCGCGCATGCGCGCTGCAATTCCCAAAGGCTTTCTTTGAAAGCTGGGGAAATTGCTCCGCGAGGGCTCCGTCGGCGCCGACGTCACCCATATGTGAGGACTGACTTCCTGCTTGGTCCTGGAGAATTAACATATTCATAAATGACCTGGAAATGGGAATAACGAGTGAGTTTATTAAATCTGCAGATGACACAAAACTATTCAAAGTAGTTAAAACCCATGAGGATTGTGGAAAATTTGGAAGAGGATCTTGATAAATTGGAAGACTGGGCATCCAAATGGCAGATGCAATTTAATGTGGACAAATGCAAAGTTATGCACCTAGGAAAAAAACAATCCAAACTATGGTTAAACGATGCAAGGTTTCACATTAGGAACCACCACCCAGGAAATAGATTTAGACATCATTGTAAATAACATGTTAAAACTCTCCGCCCAGTGTGTAGCTACAGCCAAGAGAGCAAATAGAATGTTAGGTAGCATAAGGAAAGGAATAGAGATGAAAACAAAGGATATTATAATATCTCTGTATCTTTCCATGGTGCAACCACACATTGAATACTGTGTGCAATTCTGGTCACCGTATCTTTGAAAGAATATAGCGTTATTAGAAAAGGTACAGAGAAGAGCCACCAAAATGGTAAAGGGATACCCCTATGAAGAGAGGCTAAAACGATTAGGGCTCTTCAACCTGGAAAAGAGATGGCTGAGAGGAGATATGATAGAGGTCCCTAAATTAATGAATGGAGTGGAATGGGTAAACGTAGATCGATTGTTTGTGCCATCAAAATATAGAAAGACTAGAGGGCATGCAATGAAGCTACAAGGTAAGCTATTTAAGACTAATAAGAGAAAATATTTGTTCATTCAATGTGTAATCAAACTCTGGAATTTGCTACTGGAGGATGCAGTAAAAGCTATTAGTGTAGCTGGGTTTAAAAAAGGTTTGGAAAAGTTCCTGGAGGAAAGGTCCATAAACCATTAGACTTTGTGACAAGCAGGGGCAGGTAGCCTGGGAAGGCAGCTATCAACCCAAAAATGCAATATGAACCCCTTCTAAATACATCTGTGTATGCAAGGCCTTACTATACCTGCATAGCCACCTCCCCCCCCCAACCCCCCCCCCCAGCATATATGTATCACTGATGTCTCTGCAGACCAGCTGTCCAGCCATACTAGGCATAGGCATAAACTGGTATTGGGATGACAGCATTAAATGCAGTCAAATGAAGTCCTGTTTCCGTATGCACAGTAATAAAGAAATCAGAATAAGTGTCCCGTCATGCAATGATGTAAACCAGGACTGCCACAAGTCTGTCTACCACATCTGGAGCCAGGTGGCAAGCCTATCTACAGGTAGAATCCAAAATGTCTTGCATGGCCCTACAAATGGCATAGTTAGCAGGTTCTATAAGGCCCATCTGTTTATAACGCCTTATCATTTAAGTCAAAGTGATTCACAATAAAATAGAAACCTGTTGATGTACATTAAACCATGACCCTATCAAGTAGAATTTATGAGAGCCAGTGGAGGTTAAATGGCTTGCCAAGGGCCATAGGGAATGCTGTGTGAATTGATCCCAAGGTTTTTGGACCACAGTCCAGTGCTCAAACCATTAGGCCACTCCCCCACTCCATACTTGCATGCTGATATGGCCTGTGACAAGCATTAGAGTGCTGTCTGAAGCCACACCACAGTTACATTGCAGCACAATAGAAATTATGGGTTGTGCACATCACACCCTGTGCTGCTTGGAACCCAGTTGTCATGCACCCCATCAGGAGGCATCTGAGATGCACAGACTGATGAGATATCCTCAGCCAGGCCTCAGATACAAACCCCATATGCAATTGCCGGCACATATTCTGCCTGACAACAAGACAAGTGCCACAGCCCACCCTGATGGAACGAGATACTATTGTCAGCAGATGTTCTTAGGCCCAGCTCTGATGGAAGTGCAGCCACAGCACATATGCAGCACATGCTTGGTAGAGTCACGTGCTGCACTGGTGAGATGAGCACCACCCTGTAACACAAATCTGAATGCAGTATACCCAGCTAAAGAGCATGATGGAAGCCAATTGTTGCACCATCTGTAATGGACACCACAGAGTGCCCAAACTGGCCACCAGGAACATCTGGCAATGGACACCAGAGCAGCCTTACTGGGCATTATGTAGGTTCTACATTGTCACAGAGACTTTCAGCAGGGACTGTCAGCCACCCCGAAATGCAACAGAGGATCTGTCTGGGAACTTGGAGGTGGGTCAAACCACAATAGCCATGTGTGGTGTCCCCAGCCTCCAGTGTCCACCTCCAAAGAGAAATAGCATGTCCTCATGCAGGAGAGTCCAGAATGTCAGCAACAATCTGCTGGTGTGTAACAGGCACTTTACCACAATGCCAAGTGTCTGATAAACATATTTATTGCCAATCCAGATTCTGCTATGGTATATGTGTGTCCACTTGACTACGAGGTAGCAAATACCAGTCAGAGGAGCCTGTTTAGACAGCAGTGCTCTGCCTATGCTTCCAGCAGACATTGTGAAATGCCATTTGGACAATGGGCATGTATGGCACACAGATAGGTCAGCCAACAGTCCAGACATTGCTCTAGGTTCATCTCATAGCCTGTTTGGCCCGGTGATTTGCCAGTGTCCATCAAGTGCATTGTGCAACTGTGAGCCTCACAGTCCTGTAGACAATGGGGTAAAGCATGGACTGGAACCAGTCTATGGGGATCCCCTGGAATTATGTTGCAAGCCATCACATACACATCCAAGGCAGCTGAACCTGCACCCAGCTTGAACACACAGAGAGCGGACCATCATCAGAGGTAGGTGGATCCCCTTAACTCATCTACACTGCAGGCCAATGTGATTCCTGAAAATAGCATTGGAATTGGCCAGGTACTCAGCAGTGATTCCCTGCACCTGGGCCTGCAAAGAGAGGGTGCTAATGGGCACCAGTTGTGTATGCACACTTAGAGCATGCATATTGTGCCCGCTACTATAAATTTAGAGAACCTACCTGCTCACACTGTCACAGCACCTGGAATCATGGAGAGCTATGAACGCAACTGGCAGCTGAGGAAAGGATGGTGGAAGAACCCAGGCAGAGCAAGACCCAGCAACACCCCAGGCCACAGGAAAAGAAGGTCAAGACACACCCCAGGATGGGTCAGCACAGGAGAGGAGTGGAATGGTAAGGCTGGACAGTGAGCAGCCATGGACATCATCTGCAGGTCAGCCTGCCCAAGCAAGCACATCCTCAAGGCAGGTTTCCTCTGAGGAAGAGAAAGAAGAGAGTCCCAGATGAGTCCCATAAGAGGCACCCAGGTTTAACCCAGAGGAGAATGAGGTGCTGCTGGAGAAGGTGCTGGACAACTGCGAGTATCAGTTTGGATGCTTCAGCTCCCAAACCTCGGTGAGTGCATGGCGTGCCATCTGGGAAAGTGTGAGGAAGGCTGTGGAATCTGTAGGGGGTCCTGAGAGGGACACTGAGAGCATGCAAATGTCATTCAATGACATCAAGAGGTCAATGTGGTCCTGCCTCAGTGCTGAGAGGGCACACACTCAGGGAACTGGTGGTGGTGTGACCATGCAGATGCAACTCACCCCCATGGAGGAGTGCCTGGCCCAGGGCCTGGGCACTGACAATGTTGCTAGGCTGCCACCTGAGCAGGACACCAGTCATCCAAGACCAGTATGGAGACACACACAGATACAGTGGTGTGCAAAAGTCTGGAATCACTTGTAAATTTGTTTTTTTTTTCAACTTCGCGACCTTATATCTTAATTTCTTTTTCCTCCCAGTGGCTTTTTCTATGTATCTCATGATAAGTGATAGATTTGGCTATTAGGGCCAACTTTTAGTATTGGTTTGGCCCTTATTTTCTGAGTCTGTTCCCCATAGTTGTCCTGTTGATAGATTTTCTGTGAAGATTGCATAATGTACATCGTTGGCCAACAATATATTATTGTAAGTATGCTTTAAAATATTATGGATGCACGCCAGGTTTCCTTCAAATTAATGTATGTGGCCTTGAAAAACGCCATTTTTATGTGTCAGTGATGGCTCAGTATTTGATGGGCCACCCTTTGTTCTTGATCACCTGACTGCACCTTGTCGGCATAAATGTTGGAATGACCTCCCACCTCAACTCCGAATAATCAATGACCTTTCACAGTTCAGAAAAGCCCTTAAACACCACTTATTCTGCCTACACTTTGTCAACCCTAATCCAATACAATCATTCCACACACCACAACCTACACACGAAGCCTCAAATACTCCAACAACGTAACCAAAGACGAGACACCAAACAGACTTACACTCAGGAACTCCCCTAATGATCATAGATTTTTAAGGTCTTCTCCATTACGAACTACCAAACTGATATATAAACTGTAAATAGTTTACAACTATTACTATTAATTGTATATAGTTTCCCCTGTTATATTCCCAAGTTACAGATCCTGTTTCAATGTATGCAAAAGATCCTGTTCTGATGCAATTTTCTGTTATTTGTAAACCGTACTGATACCAAATAGCGCGGTATATAAGAACTGTAAATAAATAAATAAAAATAAATAGAATTAACTAGTCTGACAAAGTGATTGTTGGTGACAATGCGGTTCCAAGCTGCAATGGGTGACTCAATCAGCTCACTCTTTGATGTCGGATGCCTCTTGGATATCTTCAAGGCCACCTGTGCCACAGGTTTTTGATTGGATTCGGATCTGGAGAATGGGCAGGCCAGTCCATTGACTTGATGTTGTTCCGCTGCTTCTAGCCGATCACCTGTCTAGAGCGATGGCAGGGTGCATTGTCATCTTGGAACAGGAACTGGTCAGGAAACAGCTGGTGTGCTGATAGCACCATGCACTTTTGCAGTATGGTGATGTACTGTGCCCCGTTGACCATTCCATCAACGATGTGAAGACGTCTAATGCCACTGGCAGCCATGCAGCCCCAGACCATGACCTTCAAAGGATGCTTCACAGTGAGGTTGAGACACTCGGGCTTGAATTCCTCTCCAGGAAATCTCCTCCCATAGGTGTGGGCCTGGTTACCAAACAGGCATAAGGGTGCTTCCATCGCTGAATAGCACCTTTCCCCACATTTCAGTCCTGCTCTGCCTGGGTTCTTCCACCATCCTTTCCTCGGCTGCCAGTTGCGTCCATAGCTCTCCATGATTCTAGGTTGAGTGCTTTCTCACCCACATGATCCGGTTGCGCCTTTGTATGTCAGTCATCAGTGGCTTATTCCCTGCTTTGCAGCCCCGGAGACCAAACTGCAGGCACCGGCGATGAACTGTTGATGAGCTGGCACTGACCTCACTCTTGTCTGACCACTCTCGAAGTAGCTGAGGAGAGGTCAACTTGCGATTAGTCAGTGAAATGTGTCGTAGTGCGCGGTCCTGGCATGATGTTGATGCACGTGGACGACCTGAACAAGGCTTGTCCACCACTGAACCCATTTCTTTCTTCTTCTGTACAATCTTAACAACAGCGCTCTGACTGCAGCCAACTTTTCTGGCTATCTGACGGCTTGAAAATCCTCCCTCGCTCATAAAGAACACACGAACACGCTCCTCCAACGTCAGGGTCCGAGTCATCTTCATGGTCGATCCAGAAAGCGTATGAAATTCAAAAATGCTGCACATTTTTATAGCTGCACTGTTGGCTAGATATCTGCATTGTGATTGGTTAGTGAAACCAGCCTCCTAATTGGTCAGAAATAACGTGTGCATATTGGATAATCTCGATACAGTTTTGACGCAGGATCCACAAAAATCGCAATAGCTATCTCCCAGTGTCTGTAAAGTATTTAAATTGGAAGCAAGGAATGCAAAAAAGTCAACTCTAATAGCCAAATGTATCCCTTTTAACATGGTAGAAAGATGAATATGCTGGGCTAACGCAAAATTAAAAAAAAACATTAGAAAGTACGATAAACACAAAACTCACAAGTGATTCCAGACTTTTGCACACCACTGTACTTGTCTATCAGTCTGTGCTCTGTGATGTGTTTGTTTCCATGTACTTTTGGCAATAGTTTGTGATGTAGAACAGCTCTCTACCTGTGTCCATGGGCTCAGTTGCTAGTTTACAGTTTTTCAGGGTGCCTCACTGATTCCACTAATGGGTAAAATCTGGCTTAATTGTGCTTTCTGCAATGTGCTGTCCATGCCTTTCACTTATGGAATCAGGGCTGCACATCACATATTGCCCAAGCAAGAGCTGACAGACTGTCCATTTGAGACATGGATATGGCTAACAGGGCAAGCCTGCAACTGCTACCCACTGTCTGTCTGTGAAATATGACCACTTTCATAACATATCCTAGGAAATGTATGGTGACGTTTCTAGGAAGAGATCATATCTTGTTTGAACCCTCCCAGTCATTGGCATTCATTCAGGCTCAGGAGCAGGCTAAAGCTGAAACTATTGCTGGTTTTATTACTGTTGCCTTTGTATGTAGATAGCTCTTGGAATGTGTTGGGGGAAAAATAAAATATGGTGCAATTAGTGGTGAAAATGGGTCACTGTGTAGTCCACACTTTCTCACTGGGTTGTTATTCTGTTCTTATCTTGTTATGATGTTGGGAGTCCTGTTCATCTATACTATACAGTGTGGGCTTTGGCCCTATCATGAGGATGCTCTGTAATATTAAAGCATCATATAGTATGTTGCCTGGTATTCACCTAGGTAAACCTCACTAAATAAGAAATGATGAAATATGACCCCATCTGGATGCCATAGTTGCTGTCCCCAGCCTGTCTCCATTGTTCCCATCCCACAGTAAAATACGGCCTCATGGCTCCAAATGTAGATCTGCTAGATCACCCTCCCCCCTCCCCAAATCTCACTGCATATTTCCTCTGAACAGTGGGTTCTCATATAAACTGTGACAATTCTAACACCATAAAGACATTTCTGAAACATCTCAGTCTCCTCCACCATCCCTCCAGTTCTCCTCCCATTCTTCCCCAAAATCCTGCCATGAGCCCACATCCTACACAGTCTGCATGCATCTGCTATTCATCCCCAAGTATTACATCCCTGCTAGCTTGGCAGTGGAGATGATCCATTGGGGCACCTCTGATTTCCCAAGTTGTGCCGCCCTTCTGATGGTTATATCCCAGACCATCCCCCCTATCATTTATTTATTTATTTTATTTAGCTGTGTTTATATACCACTTTTAACCAGATCAAAGCAGTGTACATGGAACAAAGAACTGTTAACATATACATTGAACTTATTAACTATGCATTGGAGCACAGGGTTGAGAAATACAAACAAATTTGCAGTTATCTGAGTGGTTCAAACTATATACAGTATATGTCAGTTGGAAGATTGCTTGTTACCGAGGAATGGGCGGGGAGGGTGAGGTATGGGTTATGTGATGAGGTTAAAATGTTTGGAGAAGAGGTGGGATTTTAGATGTTTCTGGAAGGTGTTGAGGTCAGTAATGTTCCTTAGTGGGTCTGGTAGTGTGTTACAAAATGATGAAATGCTCAGCCGCATGCTTGCTGACTGTATTTAGATCTGGTATGGGGATGCTCAGGGTGTTCAATGTAGATGTTTTTCTTGCTCTTGTAGGAGGGGGGTTTAAAACATCGAGTGGAAGAGAGTAGGGGGGGGATGTATCAATAGCTAAAACCTGTCATTTCTTTCTCTACAGCATCAACAAAATTCATCCATTCCTTTTTGAACACACTACTAAGACACTTATCCACTCCTTGGTCACCTCCCATCTAGACTATTGTAACCTACTCCTTGCTGGTCTCCCTCTGACTCATCTATCTTCCCTTCAATCTGTTCCTCTTCTTCACAGCTAATCTTCCACCAGCCTTGTCATGCTCATATTACCCCTTTTCTAAAGTCACTTCATTGGCTCCCTATCCGTTTCCGCATCCAGTTCAGACTTCTCCTATTGTCGTGGTGGAGCAGCCATGACTTGTCTCTCCACAGAGCCCATCTGCTGTGCCAAACCCGGTCATGGAGGTGATTGAGGACCTGCTGGTAGAAGTGCTGATTGACTGTCTGACCCTCAGGCACGAACTCATGATGGACCACTCCCTTTTGGTCGAAGAATGCGATCAGCATGACCTTGATCCTTGATTTGGACATGTGTGCCTTCTTGGGTCTGGGTGACAGTCGAGTCTTCCACTGCAGGCTCTGTCTCTTGCTTTCAGGGTCATACTGGAAGACCCAAGTCTCCTCTCCTGTGATGACTTTGCCAACAAACTCTGGATCTTCTCCGATCTTCTCTAGCAAGTCTTGACAAACACTGACCCAGTGCTCCTTCTGGTTGTCCGATAAAAGCTTGGACACCATCTTGGTGCACACCTTCCACATCCACAGCCCTTGCACCAATATGGTCTGCATTAACTCCCTGTTTAGGCTGAGCTCCTCAGCTATCTTCCGCACCTAAATCTGTGATCATTTTGCATCAGCTGGTTCACTCTGTCAGTGTTCTCAGCCATCTTTGTTGTGGAAGGTTGTCCTGACTTATTGTCATCCTTCACCTCCTAACGGCCAGTCTTGAAGCATTTGTGCCACTCGAAGACTCACAGCTTTGACATTGCATCTTCTCCATAAGCCTTTTGGAGAAAATGGAGACACTCAGTTGGGCCCTTCTCCAACTTAACCAGAAATTTCAAGTTGATTCTTTGATCCATATTTCTGCCACCTCCAGTTGCATGACAAAGCGATGGAGCAGTGTGCTACAAAACAATCTGAAAAAGAAATACAGAGTGAGAGAGATGAAAAATATTATAGCAGAATATAGTGGCAAGATGTTGCACAACACAGTAACATAAGCGGTTAGCCAATTGGCATTGAGTCATGGGCGTGACTGCCACAGTCTTGTTTCTTTTTTGTTGCACCTCGTATAAGTGCATTCACTCTGTAGCTCCTCACTACTTTTCCTCTCTTATCTCTCCCTACACTCCTCCTCAGGAACTCTTCTCTTCTGGCAAATCGCTTCTATCTGTGCCCTTCTCTTCTATTGCTAACACCAGACTTTGCACCTTTCACCTTGCTGCTCCTTACGCTTGGAACAAACTACCTGAGTCTGTACGTCAGATGCCTTTTCTGACCTTTTTAAAATCCAGGCTGAAAAATCACCTCTTTGCTACTGCTTTTGGCTCTTGACTCACCTGATCTCCTTTGTGGTTCCTTATCATTCTCCCTAGATATATTCCATGTCTGCAATTTGTAGGGGGTTAATGATGGATTGTAGGAGTCCCCGGTAGATAGAGTTATAGTAGTCTAGATAGAGGAGAATTAGGACTTGTTGAGCGAAAGTCTGGGGCTTCAAGGAGTGGTCAGAGGCGTTGTAGGATCTTAGTTTTGTAGTATATAGCTTTGGTGGTTTTGCTCATGTGAGCTTTAAAGGAGAGTTGTTTATAAAGGGTGATGGACTTCATTTCTGATTGGACCTTCACTTGTGTGTTATTTAGGGTCATGGTGGTTGGTGGAAAGAAGGAGTTGTCTTTGGTTATAAATAGGGCTTTCATTTTTGTGTAGTTGATTGATAAGTTGTCTTCTAGCCAGCTGGAGACATCTGCAAAGCATTCTTGTTGGGTGGATAGGATATTTTTTTCATGTTGAAGGTACCATATAGCATGATGTCATCTATGCAGATGTGGAATTGTAAGTTGTGGGATCTTACTATTGAGAAGAGGGGTTGAAAGGTAGGTATTGAAGAGGAGTGCTGAGAGAGTGGATCCTTGGGGTATTCCTTGGGTTTGGTGGTATGGAGTGGAGATGTTCATGCTGATTTTTATCTGTTGCTTCCTGTTGGAGAGGTACGATTTGAACCATTGAAGAACTGTGTCATGGATACTAATGGATTAGAGATGTTGAATGAGGATATTGTGGTTAACAGTGTCGAAGACCTCAGAGATATCCAGGGAGATAAGCAGCATCCTTGTTTGGTGTTTTGTATCTCTTTTATAAGGGTGTAGATAAGAAAGACCATTAGTGATTCTATACCATGGAGATGGCGGAATCCATGCTGCTGTAGATCAAGAAGGTTGCTTTTGTCGATATGATCCTGAAGTTGTTGTTGTATGGCTTTTTCTATGAGTTTGGAAGTAAATGGAAGGCTGGCTATTGGTCTGTAAGAGGTTGAATCTATGGTGTTTTTATTGGGTTTCTTTAGTGTGGGGCATATGGAGGAGATTTTCAGGTGATCAGGCACCTTTTCTTGTTGAGGTGTAGACTGTGCAATTTTGATGAGTATTGGACTGAGTTCCTTCTTTGTTGTCTTGATCCATGTGGCTGGACGAGGGGTGAGGGGTGAGGTCATGGTGTTGAGTTATATGATGATGCTTTCCATGTGTTCTTCATTGATGTTGTCGAAGGAAGACCATGGTTATAACAGGAGGGAGGTAGAGGGCTGGTTCTGGTTTGGGATGAAACTATTTGTAGTATGCAGCCAGTTGTTGTGGGGTGATTGTGGGGTCTTGGTTATTGCTGGATGATGTTTTTGTCAGTCAAATAGTTCTCGTGATCGATTTATTGAGGAGTTAAGCATATTTGTGTGGCATATGCATTTTGCCATGTCCGTTGCGATGCAATAGTTGTCTAGTAGTTTTAGATAGTCATCATTGTTTTCCTCCATCTTTGTTTCAGTTTTTGTAATTGCATTTTGAGTGTGTGGAGGGATGGGATATACCATTGTTTTTTTGAATATTTCTTGTGTGAGTGTTATATCATGGGTGTTCCAGTTTTCAACATGTATGTCAAGTTCATTGTATTTTGTTTGTAATTGAGGGAGGATGTTCAAAATATCTTCTTATTGGTTGTTGGGTGGGAGGGGCATTGGTTGTAACAAGGGGGAGGGAGAAGCTGATTAATATGTGGTCAGACCAGGGTACTGGTTGGATTAGTTGTGAGTGGGGGGAGCCTAATTGAGTTCACGATTGCTGACAAAGATCAGGTCCAGAGTGTTTCCCTTTTTGAGTGTGGGGTCTGTTATTATCTGGTTAAGGTTCATTGCTGACATTGTTTCCAGGAATATGCATGCAAGTGTTGGTTGTATTGATGGGAGGTTAAAGTCTCTGAGGATGATGATGTCTTTGTTCATTTTGGTGGTCGTTAGCACTTTGTCCAGGATGTTGGATAGGTCGGTGGAGGTTGTGGTTGGTGTTTTGTATATGAGGAGGATGGTCAGCTGTTTGTTATGGAGAGGATGTGCATCAGTTGTGATTGAATGCTGTTGAGGGTGGGGAAAGAGTGTTGGTCCTTCTTAGTGTGATCAGTCACGCTGTTGATGATGTCATAGAGGTTTGGGATCAGAATAATGAGCCATTATCATTGCGATGTTTCTAGGGTTCCAAAGGAGTGTTTCAGAGAAAACTGCTGTGCCCACGAGGCATGGAGTTGTTTACACCTAGTCCACGCCTAAGGGCCATGCCAAAGGGCCCTCTGGTGAGGAACTCAATTGCAGGCCCACCAGGTGCAGGCACACCTGCAGCACTTCAAATTTTTAAAGTTTCTGGAGTTGTAATGTGGTGGTTGAGCTGAGCAGGGAGGAACTCACTCCTGAACTCATTGGCCTTGCAGTGCCCGAGATGTTCCTGCTTCTGTAGCACTTCAGCTTTTTAAAGTTGCCAGGATTACAAGGTGGGCACCAGTTGATGGATGAGCTGAGTGGGGAAAAGCTCACTCCTGCACTCACAAGCCTTGTTATGCTCCTGTTCATATGACTCTATGTAGCAAGTTTTGTAAATAGTTACCCCTGTTAGCCAAGTTTTTTGCCCTGTTATCTGTAAACTCATACATGTTAACTGTACTGAGCATTTTTGTTCCATGTAAACCGCGCTGATGCTGAATAGTGCGGTATATAAGAGACTGTAAATAACATAAATAAATAAATAAGATGTCCCCTCTTCTGCAGCACTATCATGCAGATATGTCCAGTGAATGTGCAACTCTAAGACACAAATGGTCATCTATGAGAGACCTGCAAGCACATTGGCAATATATTGGGGTGAAAGTTCCCACTGCAGTGCAGATAGTGGCAGCTGGTGTGGAGTGGTTGGCTGAGCACTGCTGAAACCCAGCTGAGAGGTGTATGTGGATTTGAAGTGCACATATGCATCCCAGAGGACCCGCTACAGCTGCCTCTGTGACATCAGACATCAGTGAATGCATATACCCTCTGCCTGCTGCTGAGATATTTATTTATTTTATTTATTTATTTAGACAGTTTTGTATACCACCTTATCCTTCAGTCAAAGTGGTCACAACACAATAGGAGGTATAATTTTAACAGGAGGGGATATGAATCACAAACGTAAATACTATGTGCTTATAGGTCCAAATGGGTATGGGTAGTTGGGGCCAAGTGGTGTAAGTAGATGTTGGGCCACTTGGGTGGTATCTAGTGTTTCACAACTTAAGCTGGTTGCTCATAAGCCTCGGTAAAGAGGAGGGTCTTGAGTGCCTTATGGAAGTCTTTGGGGTTGTTTAGGGTTCTTACATCCATAGGGAGGGAGATCTACAATGCAGGCGCCAGTAGCAAGGGAGCTCTCTTAGATGTTGCCTGCTTAGTCTTCTGATAACCTGCGGGTGTGCTGATCCTGTTGCCATTGTTGTTTCTTCTTGATCTGTTGCTGACATCTCTGGTTATTATATCCTGGAGCGCATCTGCCAAGCGGTAGTGGAAGATTTTGAAGATGTTCAGGATTGTTTTGAATTTAGCCCTTGCAATTATTGGGAGCCAGTGTAGCTGTTGTAAGACGGGGGTGATGTGTTCAGATCTTGCAGTGCCTGTGATGATATATGCTGCAGTATTCTGCACCATCTGAAGTGGGTGAATAGTCTGCTGGGGGAGGCCTTGGTATAATGAGTTTCCATAGTCAAGCAGTGGGGTGATGACTGCTTGGCAAGCTGTGTGGAAGTGGTCTTGGTTAAGGATTGGTTTGAGTTTTCTGATGATCCTCAATCGGTGGTAGGCTCTTGCCGCAATTTTAGTAATGTGAGATTTTAGGTTCAGAGAGCTGTCCAGGATAATGCCCAGGTATCTCACTTCATCCTTGACTGCTATAGTTTTATTTAGAATGCTAATTGTTTGTGGAAGAATGAAAGTGGAGTCTCTAGTGATGAACATAGCCTCTGTTTTATCAAAGTTGACCGTCAGGTTGCTAGTGGTGAGCCAGGTATTCATGTCTTCAAGGCATCTTGTCATCGTTGTCATGTCAGGAAATTTGTAAGTTGATTGGGGCATATACCATAATATCATCAGCATAGAGGTGATAATGTACAGTAGTTTGTGGTGTTTGATGATGTTGCATATGGGTTGAATGTATATATTAAAGAGTATAGATGATAGTGCTGAACCTTGTGGTATTCCTTGTTTAACGGGGAACTGTCATGTTTTTTTTTTAGCACATTTGACTTGCTGCATCCAGTCATTCAAGTAGGAGGTAAACCATTTTAGGGTGTTCTTACTTATTCTGATCTGCTGTAGGCATTGCAGCATTATGGTATAGGACACTGTGTCAAAAACCGCTGAGATGTCCATGAACACTAGAAGGAATCCATTCTTTATCTTGTCTATACCTTTTAGGAGATTGTCGAAGAGGGAGGTGAGCAGAGTTTCCACATTGTGCTGAGGTTTAAAGCCATGCTGGTGGGTGTCTAGTGGGGCATGCAAATCTATGTGGTCCTGTAGTTGTCTTTTCACTGCCCTTTCAATGATTTTTGTAAGGAATGGTAGGCTGGAGATGGAGCAGTAGGATTTTGGTTCGGAGTGGCTTAGCGTGGTGCTCTTGAGGATCGGAAGTATCATAGCTTGCTTCAGGGATTGTGACATATGTCCTTGCTGGAGGGATTCCTTAATGATTTTGTGGAGGTAGTGGGTTAGTTGGCTTCTGGTGGCTTTGATCCATGCCACAGGGCATGGGTCAGATGGCGAGGTAGTTGTGTTAAGGTCATTCACTATGTCTTTTATTTGCTGTGTTGATGGTATGCTAAAGTCCTTCCAGGTTTGCTGAGGTTCCATCATTCTGAGGTTGTGTTCCTGGGGGAGATGGGTGCTCGTTTGGTTGGTGTTCTTTGATTTTATGAAGTTTGCAAATTCCTGTGGGTTCAGGTGCTGGGTGCAGTGCTGAATGGTGTCCTTGGTGAGCTTCTGCACAATGTTAAAAAGTTACCTTGGTTTGTTGGCTGATCTCATGATTAAGTTGGTATGGTGCTGTTGCTTGCGCTCATTGATCAAGTTGTTGTATACCAATTGCTTGGATCTGTATTGGGCCATAGAGCCCTGTGACTTGTCTCACCTCCATTTCCTCTCCAGTCTTCTGACTATGCGTTTTGCAACCCTGATATCATTTCAATACCAGGGAGAATTGGATCTCCTGTGCACATGTGGTCCTTCTCTGCTAGGAGCTGATGCTGCCTCAGCTATTATGTGGTTCCATTCCTCTATGGTTTTGTTGAGGGTGTCGCACTCCTGTTGGAGCTGTGGGATTGTTTCCTTTAGAAAAGCATCTTTGTTAAATGCTCTGAATCGTCTGGCTTTATTCTCTTCCTCTATGAGTGGGGTTATCCAAGATCAAGGAGAAGTCAATAACATGATGGTCCAACCATGGGACTGGAGTGATTGCTGGGGTTGTAACTTTGCGCTGTTCTACCAGTTGTATGGGGATAAAGACCAGGTCTGGAGTGGTACCATGCTGGTGTGTTGGTGTGTCGATTGTCTGGCTGTAATTTATATGTGAGGATAGCAGTGTCCTTGCATTGTAGCTGCTGCTACGACTTCTGTTATGGACTGGAGCTGTATATCACAATGTGGGGCATCCAGGCATACACATGGAGGCACATTCCAATGTGTTCATCCAGGCCCCTGTGCATCCAATAGGAATCGGGATTCCCAGAGGTAGACCTGATTCTGATCCTGCGGGGACTAGACATGCCCTGCGGGATCAGAATTGGGACTTTGGCCCAGCTACCTCAGTGAGGCTCCTGAATGGAGCCGTGTTGCCATTGCGTCCCATTGCCATGGCACCGTGGCTCCATTCAGGAGCTGCGATCCCCGGCTGCTGACCACAATCTTCTTTCCCCGCTGCCCGATCTGAGATCTGGCCTTCCATGGCCAAGGTCAGGCTGCGGGGAATCCCCTGCACCCCTTCACCTTTCTGACACTGCCCGGAACTGCTGTCTCCTGACATCCAGGGGGACTTATTCTACTTCTGATGTCGAATAAGTCCCCCGTCCAGGTTACCGACTCTGGACTCCGCCTCCAGAATGCCCCCTCCTTCCCCGTCTAAGCCTTCCCATACAAACACCTTGTTTTTATGGGGAGGCTTCTGCCGGGAACAGATTTACGGGCCATAATAGATCCCATGGCCTTCATGTGCTCAGTGGTCCCTCCTCAGTCTTCATGCGTCTATGGCAGACCCAGAGAGCTTTTAATTTAGATTTAAACCTCAGTCAGTAGTCCCAGAAAGCTTTTAATTTAAATCAAATTAGAGTATAGCTTAGCATAGAAGAAAGATTAGGGTAAATATTATTTGAATAGAAAGAGAAGTAATTGTTCCTAGAGACCTTTACAAAAAGGCCTTCCAGTTAGGGGGCAAACAATCTGTGAAATTGTTTTAGGTGTTAAAGCTTAGTGAGAGGTCAAAGGGGCAATTTGAAAGGCTCCCTCCATTAAACCACGGACTGTGTGAATCACTCAGGAAATTGTTAAGAGATTACCTTAGAAGCATAAAACTAAAAGAGAAAACTAAAGACCCACCTCTTCCAGGATCATTACAACTTAACATAAACAATCCAGAATGAACATAACCTCGCAACCCAAATGAACAAAAGTATTAAGAACCGATTTGTTGTAACCAAAATGTATATATTGCAACCACTGAAACAAAACTGTACATGACCCATACTGTTTAAATACTATATAGATGCCTTACACTGTATAAATGAAAACAAAATTTCAATATTAAAATCTGTAAAAAAGCAAGAAAAACAATATAAAATGTAAATAAGTATAAATGTACAGTCAAGTACACCTCAATGAAAATGTAAATTGTTGATTCTTACCATATGTAACCAATGTTTGATGTGTAGAGTAAACCGCTTCTGATTGCTGGAAGTAGCAGTATACAAATGAAACCAAATAAATAAAATAAACCAAATAAATAGCTTAATAAAACCTTAAAACTAAAATGCAGACAGCAGTCCAGCAGAAAGAGGAGGTTTATCCAGTCTTTTGCATTGAGTGTCACATGTATGATTTTTTCCCAGTTGGTGAGGGGACTTACATGTACACTAAGTACAAAAAGTCCTTTGCCCTCAGGCTAGAGTGGCAGACTTAGACACAAGTAAAATAGAGAGATATATAGATGAGACCTACAGGGACGTAGTACTGAAGTCCCACCTCTAGTCTGGTAGTCTCTCAGTTGCCATGGAGGAGAGAGGTCACGTGAAAGGACAGCATCACCTTTGTGTGACAAGAAGTGATTATGTAGCTAGGACCTACCCTCCAGGTGATGAAAAACCCTCTTGCAGTGAGGAGATTTCTCCAGGATCATGTGCCCATGAGGGAAGGGTTAGGACAGCCATTATAGTTGGTGATTTGATCATTAGGCATGTAGATATCTGGGTGGCTGATGGACATGAGGATCGCCTGGTAAAATGACTGCCTGTTGCAAACATAGTGGACCTCACATACCACCTAGACAAGGTTTTAGATAGTGCTGGGGAGGAGTCTACTGTCTTGGTACATGTTGGTACCAATGACATAGGGAAGTGTAGGAGGGAGGTCTAGAGGACAAATGTAGGATTTTAGGTAGGAAGTTGAAATCAGGAACATCCAGGGTAGCATTCTCTGAAATTCTTCCCGTTCCATGTGCAGGACCTAAAAGGCAGGCAGATCTCTGGAGTCTCAATGTGTGGATGAGGATGCAAATGCTTGCAAATGCATGCAACAAAAGGGGGTTTGGGATTCATTAGGAACTGTGCAAAATTCTGGGTTTTTCTGAAGGGATGGAATCCACCTTAACCGGGATAGTACCAGGCTGGCCCAAGAGCACATGGTTTGGAAGGATGTATCCTTGAAGGATACTAGCAAAAGAGGAAAGTTAAGAACATAAGAACATAAGACATGCCATACTGGATCAGACCGAGGTCCATCAAGCCCAGTATCCTGTTTCCAACAGTGGCCAATCTAGGTCATACGTACCTAGCAATATCCCCAAAAGACACAGGTTCCACAATGCTTGTACTGGGTCAAGCACTGATATCCTGGGTCCCTTTTTAATAGTGGTTTATGGACCTTTCCTCCAGGAACTTGTCCAAACCTTTTTTAAACCCAGCTATACTAACAGCCCTTACTACATCCTCCGGTAACAGATTCCAGAGTTTGATTACACGTTGAGTGAAAAAATATTTTCTCTTATTTGTCTTAAATAGTTTACCCTGTAGCTTCATTACATGTCCCCTAGTCTTTCTATATTCTGATAGCGTAAACAATTGATCCACGTTTATCCGTTCCACTCCATTCATTAATTTATAGACCTCTATCATATCTCCCCTCAGCTGTCTCTTTTCCAGGTTAAAGAGCCCTAACCTTCTTAGCCTCTCTTCATAGGAGTAGCCTTCCATCCCCTTCACCAATTTGGTGGCTCTTCTCTGTACTTTTTCTAATAACGCTATGTCCTTTTTAAGATACGGTGACCAGAATTGCACACAATATTCAAGGTGCGGTCGTACCATGGAGCGATACAGAGGCATTATAATATCCTTTGTTTTATTCTCCATCCCTTTCCTTATGATACCTAGCATTCTATTTGCTTTCTTGGCCGCCGCTGCACACTGGGCGGAGGGTTTTAACATGTTATCCACGATGACTCCTAAATCTTTTTCCTGGGTGGTGGTTTCTAATGTGGAGCCTTGCATCGTGTAACTATAGTGTGGGTTGTTCTTTCCTAGGTGCATAACTTTGCACTTGTCCACATTAAATTTCATCTGCCATTTGGATGCCCAGTCTTCCAATTTATCCAGATCCTCCTGCAGTTTTCCACAATCCTCTTGGGTTTTAACAACTTTAAACAGTTTTGTGTCATCTGCAAATTTGATAACCTCACTAGTTATTCCCTTTTCCAGGTCATTTATGAATATGTCAAAAAGTAGCGGACCCAGTACAGATCCCTGGGGTACTCCACTATTCACCTTTTCCAATTGGGAATATTGGCCATTTAGCCCTACCCTCTGCTTTCTATCTTTTAACCAGTTCCCGATCCACAATAGTACACTGCCTCCTATCCCATGACTTTTTAGCTTCGCCAAAAGTCTCTGATGGGGGACCTTGTCAAAAGCTTTCTGGAAGTCCAGATACACTATATCAACCGACTCACCTTTGTCTACCTGTTTATGCACACCTTCAAAAAACATATCAGATTAGTAAGACAAGATCTTCCTTGTCTAAAGCCATGTTGGCTGTCTCCCATTAGGCCATGACTATCTACATGCTGTGTAATTTTGTTCTTTATGATGGTTTCTACCATTTTCCCTGGTACTGACGTCAGGCTCACCGGTCTGTAATTTCCTGGGTCACCCCTGGAACCCTTTTTAAAAATTGGTGTTACGTTGGCGACCCTCCAATCTTCAGGTATTACAGATGATTTTAATGAAAGTTCACAGATTACCAATAGCAGGTCTGCAATCTCATATTTCACTTCTTTCAACACTCTGGGATGTATACCATCCGGTCCAGGTGATTTGCTACTATTCAGTTTAACAAATAGTTGTAATATATCTTCCCAGTGTAGTGATATTTCTCTCAATTCCTCTGCAGTATCACCTTTAAATACCACTTCAGTCTTGGGTAACATCCCTACATCTTCCTCAGTAAAGACCGAAGCAAAGAATTCATTCAGTCTCTCTGCTATAGCCTTGTCTCCTCTTACTGACCCTTTTACCCCTCTATCATCTAATGGTCCAATTGACTCTCTCACAGGCCTTTTGCTACGAATGTACTTGAAAAAGTCTTTATTTCGTGTTTTTGCTTCCGTAGCAAGTTTCTTCTCAAATTCCCGCTTTGCCTGCCTTATCAATGCTTTGCATTTAACTTGCCAGTGCTTGTGCTGTTTCCAGTTTTCATCATTTGGCTCTTTTTTCCATTTCCTGAAGGTTGCTTTTTTGGCAGCAACAGCCTCTCCGACCTCACCTTTAAACCATGCTGGCAGTTTTTTGGACTTTCTTCCACTTTTCTTAATGCGTGGAATACAGCTGGTCTGGGCTTCGAGGATAGTATTTTTAAATAACACCCAAGCTTGCTGTAAGTCTTTAACCTTTGGAACTGCTCCTTTTAGTTTTTTCCTAACTATATTCCTCATTCTATCATAGTCTCCCTTTTGAAAGTTAAAAGGTAGTACTGTGGATTCCTTTACTATCTGTCCTCCACTAATTAAATCAAACATGATCATACTATGATCACTATTGCCAAGTGGTCCCAACACCCTTATTTCTTGCACCAGATCTGGCATTCCACTAAGGACTAGGTCCAGTATGGCTTCCCCTCTGGTCGGTTCATGAACCAGCTGCTCCAAGAAGCAGTCATTTATTCCATCTAGAAACTTTATCTCTTTAGCTTGTCCTGCCGTGACACTGACCCTGTCGATACCGGGGTAATTGAAATCACCCATTATTACTACTCTGTTGTGACTTTTGTTAGCTTCCTTGATTTCTTTGAGCATTTCATCATCCATTTGTTCATTCTGGCCAGGCGGTCGATAGTATACTCCCACTGCCATCACCTTCCCCTTCATAAATGGAATTTCAATCCATAGAGATTCTACAGCAAATTTTGTTCCCTGCAAAACTTTAATCCTTTCTGACTCAATGCCCTCTCTAACATAGAGCGCAACCCCTCCACCAATTTGATCAGCTCTATCATTATGATATAGCTTCTATCCAGGTATCACAGGGTCCCACTGGTTATCCTCCTTCCACCATGTCTCTGAGAGTGCAATCATATCTAACCTCTCATTTAGTGCTATATATTCTAACTCTCCCATCTTATTGTTTAGACTTCTAGCATTGGCATACAAGCATTTTAGAGACTGTATTTTATTCATATTAATCTGGCTATTGGTAGGCATGGGTAATTTGGAATCTTTATGCTCTGTCTGCTCCTTACTCAAGGGCATTTGGGCTACTATACTCCCTTTTGGAACCTCACTGCTTTTGGTAGTATCCTTCAAGGACACCTTTGTCCGAACCATGCGCTCCTGGGTGACTGTCGGCTGTCCCCTATTTTCTAGTTTAAAAGCTTCTCTATCTCTTTTTTAAAGGTTAATGCCAGCAGTCTGGTCCCATCCTGATTAAGGTGAAGCCCATCCCTTCGGAAGAGCCCCCCCTTTCCCCAGAATGTTCCCCAGTTCCTAACAAATCCAAAACCCTCATCCTTGCACCATTGTCTCATCCACGCATTGAGACTCCGGAGCTCTGCCTGTCTTTTGGGTCCTGCACGTTGAACAGGAAGCATTTCGGAGAACGCTATCCTGGAAGTTCTGGATTTCAACTTCCTACCTAAAAGCTTAAATTTAGCCTCCAGAACTTCCCTACCACATTTTCCTATGTCATTGGTACCAACATGTACCAAGACAGCAGACTCCTCCCCAGCACTATCTACGATCCTATCTAGGCGGTGCGTGAGGTCTGCTACCTTCGCACCAGGCAGGCATGTTACCAGGCGATCCTCACGTCCACCAGCCACCCAGCTATCTACATTCCTAATGATTGAATCACCAACTATAACAGCTGTCCTGACCCTCCCCTCATGAGCACATGGCCCTGGAGAAACGTCCTCGGTGCAAGAGGGTTTTACATCACCTGGAGGATAGGTCCTAGTTACAGGATCACTTCCTGCACACCAGGGTGATGCTTTCCTGTCACGTGTCCTCTCTCCTCCATGGCAACAGGGATGCTGCCAGACTGGAGGTGGGACTTCAGGACTATATCCCTGTAGGCAGTGGCGTAGCGTGAGTTGTCAGCACCCGGGGCAAGGCAAGTAATTTGCGACCCCTGGTCTAGTGTGGTTCTCTCCCGTGATCAGCGCTGCACTGTCCCTCCCCCAGATAGTCCCTCGCTCTCTCTTCGCACCCACCGCACCGCACGCCTGGCACCCCCCCCTCCACATTGGGTGGCGACCCGGCGGCTCGGATTGGATTCGCACAGCCAGCACTGCAGAGAGCTGCGAGTGCGAGCGCGCCCCCCAGGGCCGGATTTACCTTGAGTGAGGCCCTACGCCAACAAAAATTGTGGGCCCCCAGCAGGGGCGGCCCAAGGGGGGTGTGGGCCTCATTTGCATAGGGGACCTCATTTGCATAAATATTTGCATAATGTTACCATATACTAACTTTTAGTAAACGTGCCTCTTAATGAGTGTATGGATAAAGAAAGACTAAAAGATTTCTACATTACTATAATCCAGTGCCAACTGCCAGACACATTAGGAACTACTACAAACACTGCCCATTTAGAACCCATAGCAAACCCGCCATATCCTAACAGCACTACCAGGACTCACAAAGCACCATACTCTACCAATCAAAAGGCAACACTGCAAATATTAAACCAATACATTTCAGAGAACAACAATACATGACCTACTGGGGAAAGAGAACAAGTGGCAATGTCAAATAGGAATTATATAAACAGAACACCTCAGCTCAGTTACACATGCAGAACATAGACCATCACCAAACAAGTAATCACATTTTAGAAACAGGAAGACAATAATTAAACTGGGAATCCCAAAAGCCAAACTTGGAATGTACAACACTGTAGAAATAAAACTATACGTTAATTTGCTCTTGTACTAAACAAAGCGCAGACGTTAATGATGCACATTTACCAGAGCTGACATATTCCAATTAATAAATTCAAAATAAAGAGATATTTTTCTACCTTTTGTGCATTTTTTTCAGCTGCAATTGCTCCAGCCACTTTCTTCTGGTTTCTTCGTGTCTTCTGCTAACTCTCCATCGTCTGCTGTCCATTTGTCCTTTCTTCTCTCTTCTAGTTTTTTTCCATTCTCTCTCTACATCTGCTTTAACATACTAATCTTTCTCCTTTTGCTCTTTCCTCATTCCTATTTCATCCACTCAAATTTTACCCCTCCATCCTCAATCCCCACTTACTCTCCCAATACCCGGCCAATTGTAGATTTTTTATCCCTCCCATACAAAATATTTTTCCCTTCTCCATTTTACTCTTCCAGCCCCATCCCATTCTAATCCTCCCCCAACATCAGCACCCTTCTAGTTCCAGCCTCACCCAGCATCCATTCCCCTCTAGTCCTTGCATCAGCCCATTTCCAGTCCTAGCCACCCATCAGCCCATTTCCAGTCCTAGCAACCCCCCAACCCAATACCAGTCCTAGCCCCCCATCAACCCACTTACAGTCCTAACCCCCATCACCCCATTTTCAGTTTAAGCCCCCCCTATAACCCATTACCAGTCCTAACCCCCCATCAGCCCACTTCCAGTCCTAACCCCATCAACCCATTTCCAGTCAGCCCCCCATAGCCCATTGCCAGTCCTACCCCCCCATCAGCCCACAGCCCATTACCAGTCCTAATCCCATCAGCCCACCTCCAGTCTTAACCCCCCCAGCCCATTTCCAGTCCTAGCCCCCCCATAGCCCATTATCAGACAGCCCCCATCAGCCCACAGCCCATTACCAGTCTTAACCCCCCCAAAGCCCATTACCAGTTCTAACCCCCCCCCAACAGCCCATTATTTATTTTATTTATTTATTTATTTAACACTTATTTATATACCGCATCTTCCAGCGATCAGTTGCGGTGTACAATTAACAACAGTTAACAATGCAGAGCTTGTTTTACATGGAAAAAAATAACTTTTTACATAGAACATCTTAACAAAATAACTTTTTACATAGAACATCTTAACATGCACACATAGGTTTAAATACTAAGCAGAATAATTCAACTAACACAGATTGTGTAACAATTTAAACAAAGTACTGACTCTACCGTATAGGCAGATCATATCAGTTTCAACTATATACAAGTAGGGTATCAGTGCATAGGAGTGGATTGTTCATTCGATTATGTTTTGTATGTTATCCCTTGAAGAAGGGAGTATACGCTTGATGTGGGGAGGTTCATGTTTAGCCTTTATCTAAGTTGAGTGGAATGTTTTCTATGGAATTATAGTGTTTAGTGAATAGATATGTTTTCAATTTTTTTTGAATTCTGTTATCTCTGTTAGTGATCGTAAGTCCTCTGGTAACGAGAAATTTCCCATCAGCCCCTGCGGACTTAACAGAGACGCGAAGGAGACAGTCTGCCTTCGCGCCTCTCACAGCCTGCATGGAGGGAGGCACGGAGGGACGGATCGAGCTTGCAGAGGGGGCCCCTGCGGGTCAGTCCATGCTGCCGCGGCAGCAGAGGGGGCCCTGCGGCGGCAGCCAGCAGGTTTTTTTTTTATTTTATTTTTTTTAAAAAGCCTAACTTGTTCCATTTTTGTGGGCCCTTTGCAGCTGTGGGCCCTACGCCATGGCGTACATGGCATATAGGTAAATCCGGCCCTGGCGCCCCCCCATGTTGCGCCCGGTGCGGCCGGCCCCCCCTGCACCCCCCACGCTACGCCTCTGCCTGTAGGTCACGTCCATGCACTTCTCTGTCTTTCTTATGTCTTCCAGGTCTGCTACTCTAGCCTCTAGAGAACAGACTTGTTCCCTGAGAGCAAAGAGTTCTTTGCACTTAGTGCATACGTAAGACCTCTCACCAACTGGGAGAAAATCATACATGTGACACTCAATGCAAAAGACCGGAGAACCCCCATCTTGTTGCTGGACTTCTGTCTGCATCTTAGTTTAAAGCTTGTGTTTAGATCTTTTAAATTCTGTATATAATAAGGATTGGTGTAGATGCTTATACCAATAAAAGTGTATCTAATACCCCTAATACACCTTGTGTACCTGAAGCTTAATTAATCTCAGGTCCTCCGTGTATGACTGATTTGGATAACGAGCTGCACTTGAGAGCAGCCCCTTTCCTCAAAGATGTGCAAATACCTATAAAACTACAATTACCCCAGGGGAGGGTGGGTGCTGGGGAGGGAGGGAGGGAGATAAGTCCTATTAAAGAGGGCAGTTACAAGGTACCCTGTCCTGAACCCTCAGCAGGGGGGAGGGGGAGGGGGTACCACACAAAGCACAGTTAGTTGAGAGAGGCAAGGTAAGTTACAGCTGAGAAAGCTGAACTAGCACACCACTAAGACAAACAATAAATAAATAAACAGTTAGACAAACAATAAATAGTTAAATAAACAGCTAGAACTCACAGCAAGGTGTCTCAGGAGGCAAAATCCCCGGGCGCCTTCTTCTCAGCGGGGACTTCCTTCCTCCTTTAAAATCTGCTTCCCTGCAGTGGCTCTCTGTGCAGGCAACGAGACGCGGAGGACTGGGGCAGAACAACAGCTCCTGGATTGCCTGGACCCCTGTAGCCGGTGCCGTTAGAAGATCGGGCAGGCGTGCCCCGGGCGCCTTCTTCTCAGCGGGGACTTCCTTCCTCCTTTAAAATCTGCTTCCCTGCAGTGGCTCTCTGTGCAGGCAACGAGACGCGGAGGACTGGGGCAGAACAACAGCTCCTAGATTGCCTGGACCCCTGTAGCCGGTGCCGTTAGAAGATCGGGCAGGCGTGCCCCGGGCGCCTTCTTCTCAGCGGGGACTTCCTTCCTCCTTTAAAATCTGCTTCCCTGCAGTGGCTCTCTGTGCAGGCAACGAGACGCGGAGGACTGGGGCAGAACAACAGCTCCTGGATTGCCTGGACCCCTGTAGCCGGTGCCGTTAGAAGATCGGGCAGGCGTGCCCCGGGCGCCTTCTTCTCAGCGGGGACTTCCTTCCTCCTTTAAAATCTGCTTCCCTGCAGTGGCTCTCTGTGCAGGCAACGAGACGCGGAGGATTGGGGCAGAACAACAGCTCCTGGATTGCCTGGACCCCTGTAGCTGGTGCCGTTAGAAGATCGGGCAGGCGTGCCCCGGGCGCCTTCTTCTCAGCAGGGACCTTGCTATATAATTGGTCTTCTCCTTCACCGCGGAGCGTGTCTCGAAGGAGCGTGGTCAAAGGAGCAGGTCTGCTCCTTTGGCGCTCCTTCGGCGCTTCTGCGGCGTCCTTAGCTGTTTTCTGCGTATATTGGTGTAGAGATGGGGAAGCGGAAGACTAAGAATGTGGACAAGGCCCCTGGGGCTGGATCTGGAGAAAAACAGACTGGTCCGTTAAACAGGCATTTTCTACCTGTCCCACTTGCGCAATCCTCACCAGATGGAGTCTCCCTTAATTCCAGCGGGCGATCTCCACCTCCAATGCCCGCACCCTCGCAGTCTTTGGACTTGTCTGTTCGGTCATCTGATGTTGCAAGTACAGCTAAGTTACCTCTGACTTTACCTGTCCCAGTACAATTGTTACCTTTGAATTTTGTGTCTGATATTTCTCCTACCCCCTCTGATGGTGATGTAACGCTGAAAGATATATGGTCCGCTTTACTAATTATTGATAAGAAAGTTTCTTCTACCTTAACTTCGCTTTGTACTTTCTCGCAAGAGGCTGTTTTAACTTTTCAGCAGCTTGATGAGAGAGTTAATTTACTTGATAGATCCGTTCAGCACATGAATTCTCAGGTTCCCCCTATTGTGGCGGCACATGCTGTGAGTGTTAAAAATGCTTTGGTTTTGAACTCTCGGGTAGAAGCCTTTGAGAATTCTCTTTGTGCGCACAATCTCAGGTTCCTGAATTTTCCACATACGTCTTTGTTGGCTCCTGGCATACTTTTAGAAAAGTATTTCAAGGAAATACTTAGTATTTCGGAACCAGTTGTTGTGTCGCAGGCTTACTATATTCTAGCTTCTAGTAAAAGTGTTAACCCTCAGGAGGGTGGGTTGGATGAAATAGTACCTGCTATCTCTAATCTTACTGCATTTTTAGAAGACTCGACTGATAATATTTCTTCACGCTCTACATTATTGGTCACTTTTGCCTCCATCGAGGTTAAGCAACGGATACTTCGTGCCTTCTTTAAAAAGAAATCTGTTCCCTTTTGTGGGCAGGTTTTGCACATTTTTCCTGATGTTGCCCGTGAGACTCAGCTTCGTAGGAGGCAATTTTTGGCCCTCAAGCCTAAAGTGTTAGCCATGGGGGCTACTTTCTTTTTACGTTTCCCATGTAAATGTTTGGTTGGGTTTGAAGGGGCCTCTTATATATTTACTGATATTACTCATTTAGAGAAATTTGTGAAAGACCGTTCAGGTGCGGGGTATGGTGATAAGTCTGGTAAATAGACGGTAGGTTTTCCAACAGTGTAGGCTTTTCAGCCTGGTTTTCTTGTGATTATATTTCTTTGCTTTTTCTATTTGCTTGTACCATTTATGTGGACTATATATTGTATTTTGTTTCTTTTGCTGTTATGCAATATGTATTTTCTCTAATTTTGTGTTATTTTCCTTATTGATTGGTGTATACTCACTGTAAAATGCTTAATAAAAAAAAAAGAAAAAAAAAGACAAACAATAAATAATTAAATAAACAGTTAGACAAACAATAAATAGTTAAATAAACAGCTAGAACTCACAGCAAGGTGTCTCAGGAGGCAAAATCCACTTTTCTAGTAGAGCACTGCAAAAAGCACTGCTCCTCTCTGATCAGAGAGAAGCAAACTAAAAACAGACTATGCACACGTGGAGGAAGCAGGAAGAAGGCTACACAATACCTCAGCGGGGGGGGGGGAGGGGAGTATTCACTCAGGCAGGCTAGGGCAGGAAAAACGTTTAACACACAGCAGGGTCTGGGGAGAGAGATTTAATTTAAAATGAACAGTTAACCTGGCTACCACACAAAGCCCAGTTAGTTGAGAGAGGCAAGGTAAGTTACAGCTGAGAAAGCTGAACTAGCACACCACTAAGACAAACAATAAATAAATAAACAGTTAGACAAACAATAAATAGTTAAATAAACAGCTAGAACTCACAGCAAGGTGTCTCAGGAGGCAAAATCCACTTTTCTAGCAGAGCACTGTAAAAAGCACTGCTCCTCTCTGATCATAGAGAAGCAAACTAAAAACAGACTATGCACACGTGGAGGAAACAGGAAGAAGGCTACACAATACCTCAGCGGGGGGGGGGGGGGGGAGGGGAGGATTCACTCAGGCAGGCTAGGGCAGGAAAAAAGTTTAACACACAACAGGGTCTGGGGAGAGAGATTTAATTTAAAATGAACAGTTAACCTGGCTACCACACAAAGCCCAGTTAGTTGAGAGAGGCAAGGTAAGTTACAGCTGAGAAGGATTCACTCAGGCAGGATTCACTCAGTTACAGCTGAGAGGATTCACTCAGGCAGGCTAGGGCAGGAAAAAAGTTTAACACACAGCAGGGTCTGGGGAGAGAGATTTAATTTAAAATGAACAGTTAACCTGGCTACCACACAAAGCCCAGTTAGTTGAGAAAGGCAAGGTAAGTTACAGCTGAGAAAGCTGAACTAGCACACCACTAAGACAAACAATAAATAATTAAATAAAATTATTAAATAAAATTATTAAAAAATTAAATAAAATAATTAAATAAAATAATTAAATAAACAGTTAGACAAACAATAAATAGTTAAATAAACAGCTAGAACTCACAGCAAAGTTAGGGCATCCTGACAGAGAGGTTCCAATAAAGATAAAAGTAACTCAGATGCCCTTACATACAGAGCTGAAAGATTCCAAATTACCTGTATCAAAGATAACCAGATTAATATGAATAAAATACAACCTCTAAAATGCCTGCATGCAAATAATAGAAGTCTAAAAAATAAGATGGGAGAGCTAGAATATATAGCACTAAATGAAAGGTTAGATATGATTGGCATCAGAGATCTGGTGGAAGGAAGAGAATCAATGGGACCCTGTGATACCTGGGTACAAACTATATCGCAATGATAAGGTAAATCAAATTGGTGGAGAGGTTGCACTCTATGTGAGGGAAGGCATTGAGTCACACAGGATTAAAGTTTTGCATGAAACAAAATACACTGTAAAATCTTTATGAATTGAAATCCCATGTAAAAAGGGGAAGGCAATAGCAGTTGGTGAGTACTACTGACCGCCTGGCTAGAATGAACAGATGGATGATTAAATGCTAAGAGAAATCAGAGAAGCTAATAAAAGTTATAACACAGTAATAAAGTATGATTTTGACTATTCCAGTATTGACTGGGTCAATGTTACTGCAGGACATGCAAGGGAGTTCTAGATGAAATAAACGAGTGCGTCCTGGAGCAGCTGGTCAATGAACTGATAAGAGGGGAAGCTATTCTTGACCTAGTCCTTAGTGGAATACAAGAACTGGCACAAGAGTAAAACGTGTTGGTGCCACTTGGAAATAGTGATCATAGCATGATCATGTTTGATTTAATAAATGGAAGAAGGACAGCAAGGAAATCCACAGAACTACTTTTTAATTTTCAAAAGGGAGATTATAATAAAATGATGAAAATAGTTAGAAAAAAAACTAAGAGGAGCAGCTGCAAAGGTTAAAGATTTACATCAGGCATGGGCCTTGTTTAAAAATACTATCTTGGAAGCCAAGACCAGATGAAATCCATGCTTTAAAAAAAGTGGAAGGAAGGCCAAAAAACTTACTGCATGGTTTAAAGGTGAAGTCAGAGAGGCTGTTGTAGCCAAAAAAATCATCTTTTACAAAACGGAAAAAGGAGCCAAATGACAAAAATGGGAAACAACATAAGCACTGGCAAGTTAGATGCAAGGCATTGATAAGGCAGGCAAAGAGAGAATTTGAAAAGAAGCTTGATTTGGAAGCGCTTAATAAAAACATTTTCAAGTAAATATGTAGCAAAAAATCTATAAGAGAGTCAGTTGGACCATTGGATTATAGAGGTGTAAAGGGGCGCTAAGGGAGGACAAGGCTAAAGCAAAGAGATTGAATGAATTCTTGCTTCAGTCTTTATTGAAGAAGATGTAGGGAAGTTACCCATGCCTGAAATGGTATTTAAAGTGATATATTGGAAGAATTGAAATAAATTATAAATAAAACCTGGAAGATGTATTACATCTATTTGAAAACTGAAGAGTAGTAAATCACGTGGACCGGACGGTATACATCTGAGGGTGTTAAAAAAACTGAAAGATGAGCTTGATGGCCTACTATTAGTAATCTGTGAACTATCATTCAAAGCATCTGTAGTACCTGAATATTGGAGAATGGCCAATGTAATGCCAATTTTTAAAAAGAGTTCTACAGTAGGGGTGATCCAAGAAATTACAGACCAATGATCCTGATATCAGTACCAGGCAAAATGGTAGAAACCATTATAAAGAATAAAATTACTTAACATGTAGATAGTCATGGTATTATGGGAGAAAGCCAACATGGATTTAGCTAAGGAAAGTCTTACTAATCTGTTTTACTTTTTTGAAGGTGTGAATAAAGAGGCAGACAGAGCTGAGTCGGTTGATATAGTGTACCTGGATTTTCAGTAAGCCTTTGACAATGTCCCTCATGAGAGACTCTTGGCCAAATTAAAAAGTCATGGGATTAGAGGCAGTGTAATCTTCTGGATCAGGAACTGGCTAAAAGAAAGCACAAATTAAGTCTAAATGGTCAATGTTCTCAACAGAGAATGGTGAATAGTGGAGTACCCTAGGGATCTGTGCTGGGCTCGCTGCTTTTTAACATAATCATAAATGACCTGGAAATGTGAATAATGAATGAGGTGATCAAATTTTCAGATGACACTAAGTTATGCAAAAGAAACAAGTGGATTGTGAAAAATTGCAAGAAAACCTTTATAAACTGGAAGACTGGACGTCCAAATGGCAGATGAAATTTAATGTGGACAAGTGCAAAGTTATGCACCTAGGAAAGAACAACCCAAACAACGGTTAAACAATGTGAAGTTCCACATTAGGAACCACCACCCAGGAAAAAGATTTAGGTGTCATTGTGGATGATATGTTGAGACCTTCTGCCCAGTGTTCAGCAGTGGCTAAGAGGTGTCACGCCCTTGCTCCTTGCATTCAGCATGGAGGGTCGTGGTTATAATAGAAACTTCCCTTTTCAGCCTTCTCTGACTGGTTCCCCTGCAATGCTTCTTGGGAAATGTAGTTTACTGCTACACATATGGCTTCAGGTAGAAAAAAACTTGTAGTTTGGCTCTTTTGGTAAGGCAATGACAGAAATTTATTAAACTCAAATGCAAGGTTCATAAATTACCTCTTTCAGGATTATTTCTCCAGGTTTCTTTCAAAAACACAACAGGACATAAGCAAAAGTCAAAACAAAATATCAGCTTACAGTATCCTTCAGCTGAAAAGCAAAAACTCTTTAACAGCAAGGCTTCCAGCTTTCTCTAGCCTTGCTGGTTAAAGCATAAACACAAACAGCTTTCTTCAATGGCAGTTTTCTTTCTTTTCAGTTCCAAACATTTTCAGGCTGTATTCCTCTTTATAAGCAAAACAAAACTTTCAACAGGAACAAACTTCCAATAAGCAAACAAAGCTCTACTCAGGTTTTCTTAGGAACATTCAAAAGCAAAACAAAAGCTTTTTTCCTCTCACCATTAGCTTGGCTTCTTGCCGTCACACTGCACAGGATAACAGGTGTTTAACAAGCACAATTATACAGCTTCAGCTTGTTCTCACTTCTCAGCATAAGTTTCCCCTCTTTAACACAGGGAATTCACAAAACATCTTCCTTGCTTTTCAAGGTTACCTTGCTCTGGAGAGTTTTCTCTTAAGGTTGGCTTTCCTTCAACCCCTCTGTAGCTAAGGCTTGGCACAAAGAGCAATCCATGAATATATCTTCCTCATTCAAAACTGCATCAGGCTCTCCTAGTTGCATTGGTTCTTTCTCTCATTCTATCTCACTGGGCTTAGCTGACAGCCTCTCATTAGAGCTGAGAGTGTCTCCGGCAACTGTGCACTGCTCAGTATGGGACAGGCTTCTAAGGCTTGTACCTGTGCCTTGGCTTGTATCAGCTTCTCCTCTCTCGTGCTCTGTACCTCTCTCGGGCTCTTTCCAGCACTCTCCTCTCCTGCTGTTCCTGCTCCTGTTCCCGTTGCTCCTCCAGCTCTCCTTGCTCTCCTTGCTAACCTCTGTATAATCTAACCTAGTCTTAAATCTCCAAGGTTCCAGCCGCACCTCTTCTCTTCCCAGGTGACGGAGATCAGCTTGCCCTCTGGCACCTGGGTAATCAGGGAGCTTACTGACGTAAGGGTCTTTTACCTTGGGTCTGTATTCACTCTCCCTTACTCCACTAGGGGAACTCTGAAACCTTTTCCAGCTGGGGATTTTCTGGTTTCTAGGTGTGATGGTGGTTTTATTTCTCTGACCTTGCAAAGCAGGTCCATTTATTAGGGTGATTTTTTTTGTTTTTTCACTTTCTCCTAACTCAGGATGAGCTTCCTTACCACAGAAGGCAAATAAAATTCTAGGAATCATAAGGAAAGGAATGGAGAATACAACCAAGGATAATATAATGCCTCTGAATCATTCCATGGTGCTACTACACCATGAATATTGTGTGCAATTCTAGTTGCCATATTTTAAAAAGGATATAGCAGAATTAGAAAAGGTACAGAGAAGAACCACCAAATTGATGGAAGGATACCCCTATGAGGAAAGGCTTAAAAGGTTAGGGCTCTTCAACTTGGAGAAGAGATGGCTGAGGGGAGATATGATAGAGGTCTATAAATTAATGAATGGAATGGAATGGGTAAACATAGATTGGTTGTTTACACCATCAAACAGTAGAAAGACTAGGGGACACACAAAGAAGCTACAACATAACTCATTTATGACTAATAAGAGAAAATATTTTTTTCACTTAACATGTAATTGAACTCTAGAATTCATTTCCAGAGGATGTAGTAAAAGCTGTTAGTGTAGCTGGGTTTAAAAAAGATTTGGATAAGTTCCTGGAGCAAAGGTCCATACACAATTATTAAAGAGGACCCAGGAAATCCACGAGCATTGTGGAACCTAAGTGCCTTTTTGAGGACCTGTCAGCTACTTGTCACCTGGATTGGCCACAGTTGAAAAGAGGATACTGGGCTTGATGGACCTTGGTCTGACCCAGTATGGCATTTCTTATGTTCTTATCTTCAGTTTCTTATTTTGGAGGTTATTACTCTCTCGGATCAGACAGGACTTAACAAATAGATAGGCTTTCTATAACATTATAAACTATAAATATTTACAGCCTGATCTCCCTTTGATCAGCTACCAATTCCTCCTACTTCCTCCTCCCCCTCATACAATCTCTTTCCCTGAAACTGACAATGGAAGGCTTTAGTGATTTAATTATATATTACAGTATTGTCATTTGTTGCTCATAGTGTCCTGAAGAAGGTTTTAACTTTTGATAGCTAGCCCAAAATGTATTGTTGGTTAAATATAAAAGACATGGAGAAATTAGGCCTTACTTGCTAATTGTCTTTCCTTGAGTTCTCTCCGGGCCAGTTCAGAACAGATGGGTAGTCAAATCTCCCTCCTCTAGCAGCTGAGGACTGAACACTGATTCTTGTTGCTAGGTTACCCAGCTCTCCCCTGGTGACAGAAGGCAGTCTCAACGTAGCAAGCAGCCAAAATAACAAAGAAGAAGAGATAGGGGAAGAGTTACACAGAAGGTATATGACAGTGCGCTGTGTCCGACCACCAAACATTTTGGCAGCCACCATAGCCAAAGGGCAGGCTAACGCTTTAGCTAAAAGCGTATGCTCTTTACTAAACGTGTTCATTTTTGGTTTTTTTTTTTTTAATGTTTGTGATTAAGAACCACCAGAACATGAAGACGACTTCCAACGTTTGAATCACTTATAGGAAGACACGTCATGGATGAAACCCGAGAAGAACTGATAGCAAACACAGGAAAAACACATAGGGTGGGTTCTGGACTGGCCCGGAGAGAACTCAAGGAAAGACAATTAGCAGGTAAGGCCTAATTTCTCCTTCCTATTCATCTCTCCGGGCCAGTCCAGAACAGATGGGTAGTACCAAAGCAGTACCTAACCCTGGGAGGGACCTGTGAGCCCCGCTATCACGGCCGAAGCCCCCACACACGCATCTTGCCATGCGAGCACATCCAACCTATAATGACGTGAAAAAGCATGGAGAGAAGACCAAGACGCCGCTCGACAAATATCCACCGGCGGAACCAAGGCCGATTCTGCCCACGAGGTAGCTTGACCCCTGGTAGAATGAGGCCGAAGACCTACAGGAACAGGCTTGCCCCTGGTTTCATATGCGACCCGAATCGCATGCTTCACCCAACGCGCAATGGAGGCTTTGGAGGCAGCTTGTCCCTTGGACGGCCCTCCAAACAACACAAACAACCGGTCTGACTTACAAAATGATTCGGTCTCCCGAAGATATCGACGGAGCACACAACCCATATCCAACTTCCGCAGAGAACGATCGAAAGAATCTTCCCCCGAATCCACGAAGGTGGGCAGCGAGACCGATTGATTCAAATGAAATGCAGACAGCACTTTAGGTAGAAAAGACGGAACCGGACGTAAGACCACTTTTTCCGCAGAAAACTGAAGAAAAGGCGGTCGGCACGAAAGCGCCTGCAAATCCGAAATGTGTCTAGCAGAACACAAGGCCACGAAAAAGGCCGTCCTACAGGATAACTCTCGTATAGAACCGGAGGAACGAGGCTCAAAAGGAGACTCTGTCAAGACCCCTAACACCAGATTCAAATACCAAGGAGGAATAACCTGCCGAAACGGAGGCCGAAGTTGCTTGGCCGCCCTAAGAAACCGGAGAACATCCGGATGCGAGGAAAGACGAACCCCGCGAACCGGCCCCCGAAAAACCATAAGGGCCGCTAACTGCACCTTCAAGGTGCTAAGAGCAAGACCTTTCTCAAGCCCACATTGAAGAAATGCCAGAATATCCGGAATGGAAGACAGGCGGGGCCTCAAGGAGCGTTCTGCACACCACGCCTCAAAAACGCGCCACACTCGAATGTACGCCAACGACGTGGACCGTCTGCGTGACTGCAATAAGGTGGTTATCACTGACGCCGAATAACCTTTGCGGCGCAACCGTTGCCTCTCAAGAGCCATGCCGTAAGCAAGAATCGATCCGCCTGGGGCATCTGCACGGGTCCCTGATGCAGTAAGTCGGCTCGAGCGGGCAACCTCCAAAGCAGTTCCACGAGAAGCCGCATTAGATCGGCATACCAAGGGCATCGGGGCCAATCTGGAGCAATAAGAATCACCAGACCCTCGTGCTGTGCGGCTCGCTGAATGACTCGGCCCACCAAGGGCCACGGAGGAAACACATACAGGAGCTGCCCCAACGGCCAGGGTTGAACCAGGCCGTCGAGACCCTCCAACATATGTTCCCTGCATCTGCTGTAAAAGCGAGCCGCCTTCGCATTGCCCAGAGTTGACCCCAACGTAATGTGAGATCGTGAAACACTTCTGCATTGAGCTCCCACTCTCCGGGATCTAGCACATGCTGACTGAGATAGTCCGCTTGCACATTGTCCTTTCCTGCCACATGAGCTGCCGAAAGTGCCGCGAGGTGCAATTCCGCCCAGTGAAACAATTTTTGACTCTCCAGGAGAAGAAGACTGCCTGTTCCGCCTTGGCGATTTATGTAGGAGACTGTCACTAAGTTGTCGGAGAAGATGCGCACCAGCTTCCCCTCTAGAAGACTGGCAAACGCTAGCAGTGCTAAATGTACCGTTCTCAGTTCGAGGCGATTGATGGACCACAGACTCTCTTCCGCCGACCAGGAGCCCTGCGCTATGTGAGTCAAACAATGCGCCCCCCAACCGGTCAGACTGGCATCCGTAGTTACCAAAATCCATTCAGGAAGCGCTAGGGGAACCCCCGCCTGAAGATGGTCCGGAACCAACCACCACTGAAGACTGACCCGCACGTGATCGGGACAGCCCAAGCGACGAGAAAGAGGATGATGCTGCGGAGACCACCGCGAAAGCAGCACCTGTTGGAGCGGGCGCATGTGCGCTCGGGCCCAAGGCACCAGATCCAAGGCCACCGCCATCAGCCCAAGTAACTGCAAGTACTTCCAAGCTGTCGGCGCCCGAGCACGCAAAAAACTCGACACGTGAGAGAGAAGCTTCCGAACTCAGTCTGGAGGCAATAGGACAAGACCCCTGTCCGTGGCGAAGAAGGCCCCGAGATAAGTCAGCTGCTGCACCGGCTCCAGATGACTTTTCGCCTGGTTCACAATCCATCCGAGACTCTCGAGACAGGAAACTACCCGAGCGGTCGCCCTGACCGACTCCTCTCGCGACGCTGCTTGAATCAACCAGTCGTCCAGATAAGGGTGAACCTGGATGCCGTCCCTGCGCAGAGCCGCCACCACCACCACCATTACCTTGGTGAAAGTGCACGGCGCAGTCGCGAGACCGAACGGCAAGGCTCGAAACTGAAAATGACCCATGGGAACCGCAAAACGAAGAAATCGCTGATGATCTTGCTTGATAGGGATGTGCAGATAGGCCTCTGTCAAATCGATGGAGGAGAGGAACTCTCCTGGCCGCACCAAGCAGATCACCGATTGAAAGGTTTCCATTCGGAAGTGAGAGACGCGCAAACACCGGTTCACGTGCTTTAAATCCAAAATGGGCCGGAACGAGCCCTCCTTTTTGGGCACCACAAAATAAATCGAGTATCGACCGAAACCGCACTGGCCTAATGGAACTGGAACCATGGCACGGAGATGCAACAACCGCTGCAATGTGTCGTGGATCGCCCTCCGCTTGGCGAGCGGACCGCACGGAGAGAAAACAAATGCGTCGGCCAGATGACAATCGAACTCGAGAGCATAGCCCTCGCGGATAATCTGCAGAACCCACTTGTCGGTAGTAATGGCGGCCCAAGCGGAGAGAAGCTCCTGCAACCGACCTCCTACTGGAAGCTCCGCCTGAGCCGGCCTCACTTCATTGCGGCTTTTTAAGGGAAGCTGGAGGGGCCCCAAAGTAGCCTCTACCGGAACCTCTAGTGCCCCGAAAGGACTGCCCCCGGGACGGAAAGCGACCCCGCTGATAGGGAGCAAAGCGGGCTCCCCGAAAACGGCGAAATTCACGCCCCTGACCCCTAGGGAAGGAGCCTTGCTTAGCTGTTTTAGGACGGTCTTCGGGAAGAAGCCCTCCCTTTGAGTCACCTAAATCCTTAACAATTTTCTCTAGCGCTTCCCCAAAAAGAAGTTTACCTTTGTACGGGAGTTTACTGAGACGGGCCTTGGAGGAAGCATCCGCCGCCCAATTCCGCAACCAGAGAAACCGACGAGCGGCAATCATTGAAGCCATAGCCTTCGCGGAAATGCGAATCAAATCATAAAAGGCATCCGCCAAATAAGTCGCCGCAGATTCCAGCTTAGCCCCCTCTCCAGAAGGAGACACTTCACCCGCCGGACCAGAAGCCAGCTGACTCCACCTAATAGAAGCCCTGGACACGTATGCCCCACAGACTGACGCTTGCAGCGCCAGCGCGCTGGCATCAAAGGCCTGTTTCAACAGCCCCTCTAACCAACGATCTTGCATATCCTTAAGGGCCGTAGCCCCTTCCACCGGAATGGTAGTTTTCTTGGTTACCGCCGAAACCAGCGCATCAACCTTAGGCATACGTAGGAGCTCCCTTTCCTCATGGGGCACAGGATACAAACGAGCCATAGCCCTAGCCCCCCTCAAGGAAGCCTCAGGACATTCGCATTCGGATTCTATCATCTGTTTGATCACCCTGTGTAGCGGAAAACATCTCTGTTCGGTTTTGAAACCCTGTAACAAGGGATCTTCCAAAGGTTCCTGCTGAACCACCGGAGGAACGATACTAAGAGCCGTTAGGGACTGTGCAATCAGGGCAGGCAACTCATCTTTTCTAAAAACTCTAAAAATATTAGGATCATCCCCGGGGCCCAACTCACCTTCCTCCAAGTCCGCGGGCCAGGAATCCAAACCCGGGTCTGACAGGAGTTCCCCTTCCTCAGGCCCCAAAGCCTCTGCTGACAGAGAAACAGTGTCTAACTTAGAATCTTTAAGTGCTGCCAAAGAGGAAACTCCTTCCCCGGAATCAGACCGGCTAGAGACCCCTGCCTGAGAAATCAGCAGAGAATCTGACAAAACTGGCACAGGAGACTGAGCTTTTTTAAGTAAATAAGCTCTGTGAAACGCCAGGATAAACTCCTCAGAAAGAAGAGGATCGAGAACCTCTGATACCGCTGGCACCACGGGCTGTTCCCGACCCTCTGCGCTATGACGAGACTTCGCCTTGCGTTTGCCTGCCTTAGGGAGAGGAGCTGCCGAAATGGAAGGCTCCCCCAAGATGGCCGCCGTTCCCGCGCTTTCCCCCGATGGCTGCAGCATTAATAACTGCTCATGCGGATCCCCCTTGTGATCCTGCATATCGGGGTCCGAGCCAACGCACACCGGAGAACCGGTGAGAAACCCAAAGCACCGTCGAACAAACCGCAGCGCGGGAAACGAGCAGCCCAGACACTCCGAAGGGGGAGGGAAGCACACGCGGCACTCGCGCTGAGGAAAAGACTTGAAAGGAATACCTGAAAACAAACGCCGGTTAGGCTGAAGTGCTCCCGACTGCAAAAGGAACCGCTGCTAGCGGCTCGGCAAGTTTCAAAGGCAATGAGGAGGAAGACAGCAGCTGGGGCTCCCAGGTCTGTTCCCAACGAGTACCCCTAGCAGAGAAGAGGAGACAGGCTCTGCCCCATTCTCTGAGCCGGTAATACGGCTAACTGACACCAGCGCTCTATGAGAAACACAGCCAGAATAAGTAACAGCAAAGTGCCTAGATACCCTGCAAGGGCAAAGCACAAACCCCTCTGTGCAAACTCTTCCAGAAAATAACAAAGAGAAATAAAGGTAACAGGTCACTTGTGGGGAGCCAAATCTCCACACATCCAGCTCAGCTGCTGAGGACAATAAGACTGCCTTCTGTCACCAGGGGAGAGCTGGGTAACCTAGCAACAAGAATCAGTGTTCAGTCCTCAGCTGCTTGAAGAGGGAGATTTGACTACCCATCTGTTCTGGACTGGCCTGGAGAGACGAATAGGAATGCCTTATTTTCCTTTTTTGTCTTTTTATTTAACTACCATTAAAATGGACTAACACAGCTATCATTCTATTTTATCGAAGAAAGAAAGACATCTTTAAATTACTTATCTAATATTAACAATGCCGGATTTGTAAGTGGCAGATTCTGAAACATTTTGAGCTGAATAGTAAACCTGAATGGTATCCATTGCTGTGAAATAAAATGTATTGGGATTTTCCAGCCACTTACTTAATTTGACCCATTGAAGATAAATGATTGTTTTCTGCTGTCTTCCCCATCCAGTTAAAAGACCTTTAATTTCATTTACAATGTCTTAGTCAAACCATCAATATCTACTACTACTACTTATCAATTGTGTAGCACTACACTGTATACACAGTGCTATAAAGACATAAGTAAGAGACAGTCCCTGCTCATCAGAGCTAACAGTTTAGTCAAGACAGACAACTCAACAACTGGGTACTAGGATATGTCTAGGGGAATGTTAAGGAAGAAGAGGCTGAGGGGATCAGGATCCAAAAGAAGTGTCAGAGAAATGAGTTTTTATCCAGTTAAAGTTGTTGGTACTGCATTGATGTGCTATATTATATAGGCATGTGTTTTCAATATAGACACATGCAATTATATATTAGGGTTATGCACAATAGGGATGTGCAGTTTTTAAATGGCATAGGAAATATCAAACAACATTTTCTATTTTGTTTCATTTTGTTTTCAAAGGAAACAACCCAAAAATGTATCACTTCTCTTTTGTCACTAATAGTTCATGCTATCAAGCAATAATTCTGTTCAGCACCTGTTGCACTTCTTATGCTCTGATGATTATTATTGTTTTGTTATAGTTATGCTGCTATCTTCCTTCAACATTCTAGAAAAGAGAGTTATATTTGTCACAACTGTTATTAATATTCTTCCCTTGTTTTCTGGTATTTAGTTTTCTATTTTGACCTAAGCAGCAAGTTTTCTAAAACTGTTCCTAGCCAAATTGTAAAATAAGATTAATTATGACTCCTTATCTACACAGACTATTTGCTTATTTTTGTTCTTTATTTATACACTCACTTCTCGCCATCTGAGTCACAACACACACTCAGACTTTCCTAACTTCAGAACCGGCATGTATTTTAGGTTCCCCTTGTCTAACTTTCTTGCATAAGGCTCGCCCCTTTCTCTCAGGCTCGGCATTCAAGGCCAAATTTTAATTGTTCCCAGTATATGCCAATCAGATTTCATTTATGCAGCTGCAGTTATTCTTATCTCTTTAAGAATTCTTATGCATACACAACAACTCAATCACACCTGCAGTGGCATAATTGTTCAGGCCACTCTCATTAAACCCTATTGTTTCATTCACTCCTCACATATATAATCAACGTTAATTGCTTGCACTGCAGACCTTGTTTCAAGGCTTTTAGGGCCTAGCCTCTCAGCTTCAGGCATAGGTCTGCTTCTTTGAAATCCCTGGTAGTCTCCGACTAGGAGCAGACTGAGTTTCTAGGGTGATGGTACTGACTTGGTTATATCTCCATGGTGTCTCTATGGAGTCTCCAAGGAAACACCAATAGGGTGTCAAATGTTAGTTTCCCTAGAAGCTTGAAATTCCACAACTGTCTTTGATGGAATGTTTGATATTTTTAACAGTTCCTATGGCAACGTCCATAGATTTTAACAGATAGCCATATATTTTAAATGAAATATATTTTTAAACACTTCAAAGATTATAAAACACTTTCCAAAAATAGCTCTCAATACTCCCCTGTCTCCAATGTCCCAGTTTAATCCCCTGTCAATTCTACAGCACTATTATAGCTGTGCAAAGGTTTTCTGTTTTTGTTCCTTCTTTTAAAATTCTTTTTGGTTCCAGCCAAATTGTAGCAGCAGAGCGCAGACAAACCAATGATACCAGGAGTCTGTTCAGAAGGTCCAAATCATTTATTTGTGCACAAGTCTCAAGCAGAATCAAATTCAAAATGGCTGAGCAAAGTTCTCTGGTAATACAACAACTTTTATAGACTTTAGCTTCATTCTAGGTATAGAAAAACATTTCATTGGTCCCGGTAACCTCCCGTACCTCCCGTACCTCTTCTATTGGTCCCGGTACTGATATGATTATCCAATTATGTTCTTTCAGTGGGCTCAGCGCCTGCTTACCCCCCTTCTAGTCCCAATTACAATGGTCAGTTCACTAACTTGTTACTTTCCTACTTTCAAGGCTATTGGGCTAGTTAATACGTGCAGGGAAGCAGGGCTCTATAACTTCTCTGTCAGCAGTTTTAAACATGATTTTTTGTATTTTTCCATCTGTTCTGCTTGTCTAAGCTAATTCAATACTTTTACTGAGTTCTAATTCTACAGCAGCATATTGGGGGATGTGCAATTCCTATGGGCCTCTTCACAAGCTTCATTTACAGGTCAAGCTAGCTAGGCTTGCTTATGTCAGACACTGTGGATCACAGGCCTACACCTGCCACATTCCCCCCTTTGATTAATCTCACCCTATTAGTTAATAAGGTGTGAGAATTAAATCACTTCAAAATAATTATACTGAAGTTAGAGGAGTCCGGCTATATCCAGGAGGACGAGGTTGGTATAAAGCCATTATCTTAGTTGCGGTCTTCCGCTCTACCGTACTATCAATAGCACTGTGTATGGAACGCATACAGCATGGAATTATACATGGCAATAGGAAAATAACAACAACAATCAGTAATACTAGTATTAGAAAAGTCTTCAGTCCTCCTAGCCATGAGAAAAGGTTAGCAAACCAGTTAGGTAAACTTAGTGGGTGCCAAGTCTGAACTGGCACATAAGCATGTTTGCGCATATCTTCAGCAATGTTTTCAACTACTTGACCTTTATCATCTATTTTCAAACAACAATTGGTTAGATTCAGTTTACCACATACTCCTCCTTCAGCTGCTAACAAATAATCAAGTGCTAGACGATTCTGGTATATGGCAGTGCGCATTTGGGTACTTTGTCTAGCTAAAAGTGTGAGAGCGTGGCTAGTTTCATTAGTTATTATTTCAACTACTGCTTGTAAGCGGATAATACGATTAATCATATAGATTGGGGTTCGATAACCATACATACCATCATCATTCCAAGTGGCAGACCCATAATACTCAATGATTCTCTCTGGTGGCCAATCATCACCCTTCCACTTCTCCCATTTACCTACTTGAAGGGGTGATCTTTTCTGTCGCAATGCTCTTTTGTGTCTGTGGGTAGTGTATACTGGGTATCCTAATTGTTCTCCATGTTCTGTGGGTAGGAGAAAGAAAGAAGGTCTGATGGTCCCTAAGACACATGCTCCTCCCCAATGTGATGGGAGTTGAGCATATGCTCGGTTTCCACAGATCCAATACAGACCAGGTGGGGCTTGCCAAGCATGAGTTTTGGCAAGATTAGTCCATAAACCAGCAAGTTCGGGAAATCTGGCTAATGGGTTAGGAGGTTCAGGCCCTTTATTTCCTGACCACCATGATGTCTTTTTGATAGTGGCATTATAAAACTTCTGGCTAAGACAGACCAGCTGTCCTACCTGTTGGGTGAACTGAGGTCCAGTTCTGGCATAGCAAAGACGTCCAACAATTGAGTGCGCTAACACCCATTCGCTAGTAGTCTTGTGTAATTTAGTCTGATTATAAGTCAGAGAATAATTCAATTCTTGGGCCTCCCATGGCCACTGGTCACCCATCTGGGTTCCGCCACAGAAATAACAATCTGAGATCTTTAGACTGGATACTACTGCTCCAGCTAATTCTAGAAACAGGTTCTGGGATGGATGGGGAATTTCAAACTTATTTACATGCATAGCTTCATAGAAAGTGTTATGGATGTGGTATTTAGATGACTTGTAAGCTTGGGTATTCAATCTTATATACACAATGGTTCCTGGATCTACTGCTCCACCTGCAATACGTAAACCAAACTTGTATCCCTGTTTCCATGCATTAGGATTACGGATCCGTAATTGCAAAGGGTTACAAGCACCTTTCTTACATTTGTCATCTGTTTTTGACTTAGTCAAAGTGGCAACTCGATTATCTCTCTGTTCATCTGTAATACAAGCATTCCATGTAGCATAAAAAACACACTCCCAGTTTGGGCAATAGTAATCTGCAGCTGGGGCAGTACTATATGACCCTTTCTTACCAGTACACTTTCTCCATCCCGTGGCACCTTCTGGGCACATATACTTATGATCATTGCGATAGGCTTTTTCCCAGGTACCACATCTGGAGCGACTATCTCTGTTTATAACATCACATGCATCAAAATATAAAACAGCAGGTATACTAGCATCTTTAAGTGGTCGTGTAGCATTAATTAAAGGTCCGTCTGCATCATTCCATCGTATTTCCAAAGTATAATATGATGGGTTCTGATGCGGGTTATAGCATACTCTGGAGTTACCTTTAATGCAAACATTTAGTTCAGTGGTGTTATAAATACACCGAGTCACTTTACCAGTGCAGGTATAGTGAGAATGGTAAATCAAAGTCTGAGTTACTTTCAGTCCAGTTCGAGTAGAAGTAATGCAAGCAGTACATGGAGGTAAAGCATGAGTCAGTTCAAAACCTCCAAAACAGGCAACCAGGGCCAAGCAAAGGTAAAGATACATGTTGATTGGAGTTCTTCTGAATCCTCAGCTTGCAAATCATGACCACGACGATCTTTTCTTCGTCCCGTGCGCTAATAAAGCAATTTCAACGGGTGCTGAGTGTTGATTGAAGATCCTCAAGTTGTCCATCACACAGTAACCAACTTAGCAATTTCAGTTGGCTTTTGAAGTATGGTTAGTCAATGTAGTATCAAAGTAGTGTGCATAATCACACGCAGATTGGGTTCGTTGAAACAAAACTGTTGCTGCATGGAAAACAGCAATCCTCTTCGAAAGACTTGGCTACTGCAAGGCACTGTGACAAAGTGTCTAAGCTGCTGGTTGCCGTCTCAGAGTAACTCTAAAAGGTGCATCGTGATGCTGCTCCGCGGTCCACTGCTCAGGTTCTGGAGCTGCTGCGGGCTTGACTCTGCTGTGGTGGATCCAGGCGTCGATCTCCGCTACCTTTACTGCAGTTGGGGTAGACAGGATGACAGTGTATGGTCCCTTCCAATGGGGTTCCAGCGGTGTCTTCTTCCAATCTTTGATCCACACCGAGGTACCAGGCTGGTAGGGATGCAGGGGTTCAGTCAAGTTGATAGGCAATTGGTCTTGGATCCACACATGGAGAGTCTGCAGAACAAAACTAAGAGCTAGGAGTTCTTGCCTGGTGATTTCTGAACCAATTTGGGCTAGACTTCCTTTAATTCCTTGCACTATTGGTGGGGGTTTACCATACAGAACTTCAAAAGGGGAAAATCCTGTTGACTTCACAGGAGCTGAGCATATTCTGAGTAAAGCTATTGGGAGCACTTGGGGCCACTTCAAGTGTGTCTCCTGGCAAAGCTTAGACATTTGGGCTTTTAAGGTACGATTCATTCGCTCAACTTTCCCTGAACTCTGGGGTCTGTATGCAGTGTGGAGTTTCCATTGTATCTGTAGGGCTTTTGCTAACTGTTGAGTAACCTGAGAAACAAATGAGGGTCCATTGTCTGACCCTATTACTGCTGGAATTCCAAATCTAGGGACAATCTCTCTCAATAAAACTTTGGTGACTTCTCTAGCTTTTTCGGTTCTGGTTGGGAAGGCTTCTAGCCACCCAGAGAAAGTACAAACTAATACTAATAGGTAGTGGTATCCACTGGCTTTTGGCATTTCAGTAAAATCAATCTGCAGGTGGTGCATGGGGGTTACACCTCCTGACTGAACTCGAGGTGGTGGTGCGGGACCTTGCTTGGCATTGTTTTTGGCACATATTAGACACTGGCGTGCTACTGAGGCTGATAGGGCTGATAACATGGCAATATAGAAATGTGGTCTAAGTGCTTTTTCCATAGCGGTCTTCCCATAGTGTGTGGCTTCATGGAAAGCTTTGACAAAGGCTGGTCCTAACAATTCGGGAATTACTATTTGTCCTGGGGGTTGACTGCCCTCTGCTGGTGGCAGTTCAATCCACCCATCTTTTAGTATTCCATCTTCTCTGTCACAGTAGTAGTCTAATTCTTTGGTGGTATATCGTGGTGTCCATGAGTTCAAGGGTACTGGAAACAATGCTGCTTGCATCGGCATGGCTTGTGGCAAAATTTGTCCTGTCATAGCTGCTTGTCGTGCTGAGGCATCTGCAAATCTGTTTCCTCGGGCAACTTCTCATTTTCCTGCTTGATGTCCTCTGCAATGCATGACAGCAGGGGCAGCCCAAGGGGGGTGCGGGGCCATGTGCGGAGACTCGGTGCGGGGCCTCATTTGCATAAGGTGCCTCATTTGCATAAATATTTGCATAATGTTACCATACACTAACTTTTAGTAAACATGCCTCTTAATGAGTATATGGATAAAGAAAGACTAAAAGGTTTCTACATTACTATACTCCAGTACCAACCGCCAGGCACATTAGGAACTACTACAAACACTGCCCATTTAGAACCCATAGCAAACCCGCCGTATCCTAACAGCACTACCAGGACTCACAAAGCACCATACCCTAACTATCAAAAGGCAACACTGCAAATATTAAACCAATACATTTCAGAGAACAATAATACATGACCTACTGGGGAAAGAACAAGTGGCAATGTCAAATAGGAATTACATAAACAGAATACCTCAGCTCAGTTACACATGCAGAACATAGACCATCACCAAACAAGGAATCACAATTTAGAAACAGGAAGACAATAATTAAACTGGGAACCCCAAAAGCCAAACTTGGAATATACAACACTGTAGAAATAAAACTATAAATTAATTTCCTCTTGTACTAAACAAAGCGCAAAAATTAATGATGCACATTTCCCAGAGCTGACATATTCCAGTTAATAAATTCAAAATAAAGAGATATTTTTCTACCTTTTGTGCATTTTTTTTCAGTTGCAATTGTTCCAGCCACTTTCTTCTGGTTTCTTCGTGTCTTCTGCTAACTCTCAATCTGCTGTCCATTTGTCCTTTCTTCTGTCTTGTTTTTTTTTTCCATTCTCTCTCTACATCTACTTTAACATACTAATCTTTCTCCTTTTGCTCTTTCCTCATTCCTATTTCATCCACTCAAATTTTATCCCTCCATCCTCAATCCCCACTTACTCTCCCAATATCCAGCCAATTGTAGATTTGTCTTCCCTCCCACGCAAAATATTTTTCCCTCTCCATTTCACTCTCCCAGCTCCATCCCATTCTAATCCTCCCCCAACATCAGCTCCTTTCTAGTTCCAGCCCCACCCAGCATCTGCTCCCTTCTTGTCCCTGCATCAGCCCATTTCCAGTCCTAGTCCCCCATCAGCCCATTTCCAATCCTATCCTAGCCCCACCATCAACCCATTTCCAGTCCTAGCTCCCCCATCCATTTCCAGTCCTATCCGAGTCCATCCATCAGTTCATTTCCAATCCCAGCCCCTCATCAGCCCATTTCCAGTCCTATCAGTTCCTCCATCAGCTCAATTCCAATCCCAGCCCCCCATCAGCTCATTTCTATTCCTTTCCTAGCCCCACCATCAGCCCATGTCAAATCCTAGCTCCCCTCCACTCAGCGCATTTCCAATCCAAGCCCCCCATGAGCCTACTTCCAGTTCTAGCCCCTCCATGAGTCCATTTCAATTCAAGCCCTCACCACAGCCCATTTCCAACCTTAGCACCCCCAACAGCCCATTTCCAGTCCTATCCTGGCCCCTCCATCAGCCCATTTCCTGTCCTAGCCCCCCCCCCCACTCAGCCCATTTCCAGTCCTAGCTCCCTCTCCTCACAGTCCATTTCCATTCCAAGCCCCCCTCCCCATCAGCTATTTGCAGTTCAAGCCCCCTTTCCACTCAGCCCATTTCCATTCCAAGCCCCTGTCCCCATCAGCTATTTGCCGTTCAAGCCCCCCTTCCACTCAGCCCATTTCCAGTCCTAGCAACCCCCCATCCCATTACCAGTCCTAGCTCCCCCATCAGCCCACTTCCAGTCTGAACCCCCTATAGTCCATTACCAGTCCTAATCCCCCCATCAGCCCACTTCCAGTCCGAACCCCCTCTAGCCCATTACCAGTCCTAACCCCCCCATCAGCCCACTTCCAGTCCTTACCCTCCCATCAGCCCATTTTCAGTCTTACCCCCCGATCAACCCATTACCAGTCCTAACCCCCCATAGCCCATTTCCAGTCCTAATCCCCCCATCAGCCCACTTGTAGTCGTAGCTCCCCATAGCCCATTTACTGTTGCAACCCCCCATCAGCCCATTACCTGTCCTAACCCCCCATAGCCCATTTCCAGTCCTAATCCCCCCATCAGCCCACTTGTAGTCGTAGCTCCCCATAGCCCATTACCTGTTGTAACCCCCCATAGCCCAGTACCAGTCCTAACCCCCCCCAGCCCATTACCAGTCCTAACGCCCCCCACAGCCCATTACCAGTCCTAACCCCCTATCAGCCTACTTGTAGTCTTAGCCCCCCCATAGCCCATTACCTGTTGTAACCCCCATCAGCCCATTACCTGTCCTAAACCCCCCCATAGCCCATTTCCAGTCCTAATCCCCCCATCAGCCCACTTGTAGTCATAGCTCCCCATAGCCCATTACCTGTTGTAACCCCCCCATAGCCCGGTACCAGTCCTAACCCCCCCCCAGCCCATTACCAGTCCTAACGCCCCCCACAGCCCATTACCAGTCCTAACCCCCTATCAGCCTACTTGTAGTCTTAGCCCCCCCATAGCCCATTACCTGTTGTAACCCCCCCATAGCCCATTACCAGTCCTAATGCCCCCCACAGCCCATTACCAGTCCTAACACCCCCCATCAGCCCATTTCCAGTCTTAGCCCACCGCCCCATAGCCCGTTTCCAGTCCTAATCCCCCCATCAGCCCACTTGTAGTCGTAGCCCCCCATAGCCCATTACCTGTCATAACTTTCCCCATCAGCCCATTTCCAGTCTTAGCCCCTCCATAGTCTATCACCTGTCCTAACCCCCCATAGCCCATTCCCAGTCTTAACCCCCCCCCATCAGCCCACTTCCAGTTCGAACCCCCTATAGCCCATTACCAGTCCTAACCCTCCCCATCAGCCCATTTACAGTCCTTACCCCCTCCCTCCCTCCCCATCAGCCCATTTACAGTCCTTACCCCCCCTCCCTCCCTCCCTCCTCCCCATCAGCCCATTTACAGTCCTTACCCCCCCTCCCTCCCTCCCCATCAGCCCATTTACAGTCCTTACCCCCTCCCCATCAGCCCATTTACAGTACTTACCCCCCTCCCTCCCTCCCTCCCTCCCACCCCATCAGCCCATTTACAGTCCTTACCCCCCTCCCTTCCTCCCTCCCTCCCCATCAGCCCATTTACAGTCCTTACCCCCCCTCCCTCCCTCCCTCCCTCCCCATCAGCCCATTTACAGTCCTTACCCCCCTCCCTCCCCATCAGCCCATTTACAGTGCTTACCCCCTCCCTCCCCATCAGCCCATTTACAGTCCTTACCCCTCCCTCCCTCCCTCCCTCCCTCCTCCCTCCTCCCTCCCACCCCATCAGCCCATTTTCAGTCCCTACCACCCCCCTCCCCCCCCACAGCCCATTTACAGTCCTTACCACCCCCCCTCCCCATCAGCCCATTTACAGTCATTACCACCCCCCCCCCATCAGCCCAGCTAAGGGAAAAAAAAAAAAAAACCAGAAACCGGCTGCTGCTGCCGCTGCTGCCGCTGCCGCCGTGGCAGCGGCAGAATGGAGAATCCCGCGGGGCCCCCCTGTCCTGCAGTCTTCTATGCGGCCTCAGCGCGGGCTTTTCAGAGCCGCGCGAAGGGAGAGTTTCCCTTTCTCGCGGCTCTGTTAATCCCGCCGCGGGGCTGATGGGATTTCCCATCAGCCCCGCGGCGTGATTAACAGAGCTGCGAGAGGAGAAGCTCTCTCTCTTCGCGCAGCTCTGACAGCTGACGGAGGCCGTATAGAAGACTGCAGGACAGGGGGGCCCCGCGGGATTCTCCATTCTGCCGCTGCCACGGCGGCAGCGGCAGCAGCAGCCGGTTTCTGGGGTTTTTTTCTTTTAAACTTAGCTGGACTGATGGGGGGGGGTGGTAAGGACTGTAAATGGGCCCTGCGGGATTCTCCATTCTGCCGCTGCCACGGCGGCAGCGGCAGCCGCAGCTGGTTTATGATTTTTTAAAACTTTGGGATTCAAGATGTTTTTTGCGCGGGGCCCCCTGAAACGGGGGCCCTGTGCAAAAAACATTCTTGCTCAATGGACGGGCCGGCCCTGCATGACAGCTACACGAGTTGGGGCCCATACTGCATCAAGTAGCATCAGTATCTCGGGGCCATACTTAACTGATTTTCCTCCGGATGTGATGAGTCCTCTTTCTTTGTAGAGAGCTCCATGGGCATGTAAGGTGGTGAAGGCATACTTAGAGTCTGTATATACATTCAACACAAGTTTTGCACCTAATAGTAGTGCTCGGGTAAGTGCTATCAATTCTGCTTTCTGGGCTGATGTGCCTGAGGCTAGGGCTGATGACTCAACAACTTCATGTTGAGTGACTACTGCATATCCGGCACAGCATCGTCCATTGATGATGAGACTGCTTCCATCAACATAATAGATTTGGTCAGGATTGTCTATGGGCACATCTGTCAGATCAGGTCGGCTTGAAAATACAGTGTCCATGACTTCTATACAGTCATGCTCTGGGAGTTCTTCACTAATAGGTATCAATGTGGCTGGATTCAAGGCATGGCTCACTTCCAGTTGTATTTGTGGGTTTTCACATAGCATGCTCTGATATTTCAGCATTCGGGAATTGGTGAGCCAATGATTTGCTTTCTGTTCCATAAGGGCAAGGACTGCATGTGGCACAGTGACTCGTATATTCTGTCCTAGTGTGAGCTTGTCTGCCTCACTCACCAACAATGCTGTAGCTGCAACTGCTCTCAGGCAAGGTGGCCATCCTTTGGCCACAGTATCCAATTGTTTCGATAGATATGCTACAGGTCGCTCCCAATTTCCCAATTTCTGAGTCAACATGCCTAAGGCATTTCCTTGTGCTTCATGTACGAACAAGTGGAAAGGCTTATGAACATCTGGTAGTCCAAGGGCTGGTGATGACATCAATTCTTCCTTCAACGTCTTGAAGGCTGTATCCTGCTCAGGTCCCCACTCCAGTGGCGACTTTTCTTCTCCTTTTGTGGCTTCATACAGTGGCTTAGCAATTTGGGCAAAGTTGGGAATCCAGATTCGGCAATATCCTGCCGCTCCCAGAAAGGCTCTGACTTGCTTTCTGGTCGTTGGGGTTGGAATTCTGCATACTGCTTCTTTTCTTTCTCTGCCTAATTTTCGGCTTCCTTGGGTTATGCGAAAGCCCAAGTATTTCACTTCTTTTTGACATAGTTGTGCTTTTGCTCTGGAAACTTTGTATCCAGCTTCATCTAGTAACTGCAAGAGGTCTTTGGTGGCTTGTATACATTCACTTTCTGATACAGCAGCTATCAGCAGATCGTCCACGTATTGGAGAAGCACTCTCTTCCCCGGGGCCACTGGATAGCTGGAAAGGTCTTGATTCAGTGCAGCACTAAAGATGGTAGGCAAATTCTTGAATCCTTGGGGTAATCGTGTCCAGGTAAGTTGACCCCCTCTTCCAGTGATGGGGTCCTGCCATTCAAATGCAAACAATATCTGACTCACGGGGGCTAATCTTATGCAAAAGAATGCATCTTTTAAATCTAGAACAGTGAAGTGGGTGGCTTCAGCAGGAATTAGTCCTAGATGAGTGTAAGGATTGGGTACAACTGGATGTATGGTCTCAACTGCTTCATTCACTCTTCTTAGATCTTGCACTGGGCGGTAGTCATCTGTTCCAGGCATTTTCACTGGCAGAAGTGGGGTGTTCCATGGGGATTGACATACTTTCAGTAGGCCATGTTCTAGTAATCTTTGCAAGTGGCGGTGGATGCCTTCAATTGCAGCTCTTGGGAGAGGGTATTGTTTGACATGTACTGGTGTAGCACTAGGCTTGAGAATTACAATTACTGGAGCTATATGTTTGGCTAGGCCTGGAGGACTGCCTTCTGCCCATACTCCAGGTGGGGCATCAATACTTTTCAAGGTTTGTTCGAAATAGGTGTCTTGGACAGAATCATCACTGTAATATCTCCATTCTTCTTCTCGGGGAACTGTGAGCAGCATTATTCCGGCTGGTTTGGTTTGCGAATTTACTGTCATTTGCATTTCTCCTCTTTCAGTGAAGGATATTTGGGCTTGTAGCTTGGCTAACATATCTCGTCCCAGTAGTGGCACTGGACATTCTGGCATGTAAAGGAATTGATGAGTTATTTGCTGTCCTCCTAGACTGCATATGCGATTCTGAAGAAAAGGGTTTGTAGCTTTGGCACCAGTTGCTCCTACGATGGTAACTGCTTTTGTAGAAAATGGGGCTATCTTCTTGTCTACTACTGAATGTTCTGCTCCAGTATCAACCATAAAGTTCACAACTTGGTCTCCTATTTGTATTCCGACCATAGGCTCCTGGAGACCTAAAGCAAATTCGGAGCCCGGTCTGTCCTAATCCACGTCATCTTCATCATAGGCTGTTGCCGCCAATGCTTGCACGGCTTCTCCTCTTTCACGTTGATGTTGCTCTCGATTGGCTCCTCCGCGATGTCGGGGACGGCCTTGTTTTTCTTCTTTCCATTGATGATTGTTTTCGTCATCTTCGTGGGCGTCTTCGAGTTGCGGGCATGCATCTCTCCAATGTCCTTCCTCCCTGCAGTAGGCGCATTGGTTTACGCCTAGTTGGGGCCGGCTTCCAACTCGGCCCCGCCCCCTTCTTCTGCTCCTTCGACTAGGGACACCTCCCCTTTTCTGTTCAACTATGGCCGCAGCCAAAAAATCAGCTTTCTTCTTCATCTTTCGATCACATTCTTTCTGTCTTTCATTATCACGATTCACATACACTTTATGAGCGACTTCCAATAACTGTATTGCATTCATGCCTGCAAACCCTTCTAATTTCTGTAATTTACGTCTAATGTCTGGTTGAGACTGATTTACAAAAGCAGAATTCACCATGCATAAACTTCCTGGTGCATCGGGATCATAGGGAGTATACATTCTGTATGCTTCAGTTAACCTCTCATAAAACACTGCTGGACTCTCATCTATGCCTTGGTTAATTTCAGTAACTTTGGAAAGGTTCATAGCTTTCTGGCCCCCCCTTTTCAGGCCTTGTAACAAGCCTTGGCGAAAACGGGCTAGGGCTCTGGATCCTCTTTCAGTATTCGGATCCCATCGGGGGTCTTCATTCGGGAATTCTCTCTGAGCTGCTTCCCGTTGGTCTATTCTTTCTCCTCCTCGTTCTGGAGCTACAGGGTTATCTGCCAGCCACTCAATAGCTGCTTTTTTAATTCGTGTCCGCTCCTCCGTAGTAAATAAAGTGGACAGGAGCTGACGGCAATCTGCCCATGTGGGTTGATGGGTTTCCATAATAGTATTCACTAATTCTGTAAGCTCTTGGGGTTTATTGGTATAGGAGGCATAATGCGTCCTCCAATTTAACAAATCAGTTGTAGAGAAGGGGACATACACATAGCTTGGGGGTCCCGCTACCACCTCATTATCGTCATTCCTTACAGGCACTCCCGGGACTTGCCGTAAAGGCATCATCTTAGCAGTGGAGGTCTTTTGGGATCTAAGCGATATTTTTGTAACTCTCCTATCAGGGCTCTTTTTCTTCTTTTCTACAGGCTTATCAAGGGTTACTTTCTTTTCTATATGCTTTGTCTTGGATTTACTTTTTACTGGCAGGCTAACACTGGCGGTCGCTTCTACACTGTCAGTCTCACTCGGGGAATTCTCAGTTTCTTCCTTCTCTGTTTCTGTATCTGACTCGCCTTTCTCTGTCTCTGTTTCAGTAGAATCATCTTCTTCAACTAAAGGAAGCTCATCTTCCTGCTCTCCGGGAGGTGGCTCAGGGGTTGGGTCCCGCACCTGCTGTCTCCGGGGCTCTGGGGCTGGACGCTGGGCTACTCTTACTGGGCCCGGGGTTCTAGGCTGTCGGTGAACTACTTCTGGGGAATCAGGATCGACCAGGATGGGTTTCTTCCTGGATTTCTCATCTTTCCCTTTCTTACTAGGCTGTTTATTTTCTATTTTCTGACTATGATCTGTTTTCGCTAACATTATTCTGCACTGCTCTTCATAGCAGCGCTGCGCCCAAGGGGGCGGATCTTCACAAATACTTAACCAGGAATCTATATAGGGGTACTGATCGGGGTGCGTTAGACGCACTTTATGATGAACTAACTGAATAATTCCTACATTAAAGGTTCCCTCTCGGGGCCAGGTAGGGTCTAGATCGGGCCACTCCCTAGTACACAAAATCTGTAAACGGGCTGCAGTCATTTTAATACCATAATCTCCGGAATATCCCTCTTTAAAATGTGCGATCATACATTCTAATGGAGTGTTCCTAGTAGACCCCGCCCCTCCCATTTCGATGTGTGCGCGCAACAACAGACATAAGGGAAAAGGAAGGCGGACCGTGGGTAAGGGGTCCTCATGGCCCTAGAAACGTATAAGGGAAACAAATAACAAGACAAGACGACAATTGCTTCCCCCTTTTTGCGACCTGAACGCGGTCGCCCGGTCAGGAAATGCGCTACTCAGGGGTCCGCCTTCGCTTGGTCCGTGCTGCCAGACCTCTCATACACACTTCATTCACACAATCATGCTAGCAACGTATCCCAGAATGCATTCATTTCTATCTATTCTGATTAGTCTTGTTCAATTACCAAAATACAAGAAGACGGGAGTTTCGCCCTTCGAATACTCATGCGGGGGTACTCGGTCCGTCTTTGAGAGGTGATCAAGCTCTCTTACCAATTTCCAAGTTCCAAGTTCAAACGGCAGCACTGCTCTTTCTTATCTGTCTAGACATACCAAATCAAAACTATACTCACCGGATCCGGTCCTCAAACTTCCCAAGCAGGCGCATGAGTTGGACCTCGGACTCCCCTCACTCGGGTTCGAGGCGTTGGCTCCAGCCGGGCCCGGCACCCGCCGAGGTCCGACCAACTCCCTCCGATGCAATGGACCGGCGGCGCCAGGAAGCAGTCCCCGTCGGAAGGGCGCGATCCCTGCAGGACCAAGCCTATAGAGGCGGAAAGTCGTGGTATATTGCCCTATATACACTCTGATTCCACAGTTTCCCGGCCAATGCACCAAGAATATGTAGCAGCAGAGCGCAGACAAACCAATGATACCAGGAGTCTGTTCAGAAGGTCCAAATCATTTATTTGTGCACAAGTCTCAAGCAGAATCAAATTCAAAATGGCTGAGCAAAGCTCTCTGGTAATACAACAACTTTTATAGACTTTAGCTTCATTCTAGGTATAGAAAAACATTTCATTGGTCCCGGTAACCTCCCGTACCTCCCGTACCTCTTCTATTGGTCCCGGTACTGATATGATTATCCAATTATGTTCTTTCAGTGGGCTCAGCGCCTGCTTACCCCCCTTCTAGTCCCAATTACAATGGTCAGTTCACTAACTTGTTACTTTCCTACTTTCAAGGCTATTGGGCTAGTTAATACGTGCAGGGAAGCAGGGCTCTATAACTTCTCTGTCAGCAGTTTTAAACATGAATTTCTGTATTTTTCCATCTGTTCTGCTTGTCTAAGCTAATTCAATACTTTTACTGAGTTCTAATTCTACAGCAGCATATTGGGGGATGTGCAATTCCTATGGGCCTCTTCACAAGCTTCATTTACAGGTCAAGCTAGCTAGGCTTGCTTATGTCAGACACTGTGGATCACAGGCCTACACCTGCCACAAAATAATACTGATTCTGGGCATCCTTGCTGACCCTAGCTAGTCCACTCTGGTCACCAGCTGTCATTTCTATACTTTTTACTGTGCTATTGGCACATTTGCTAAAATAGGGGGCTAGTACTTTAAATTTTGGACTGAGAGGTCACTTACCTTCTCTCTCCAGCTCTCCCTTGCCCCTCTTTCTGTCAGTGAGTCTCCTCCTAGATCTGGAACCACCCCTCCGTACTTCATTAAATTTCAGGACCACTGTCCCTTTAAATTCAAAATCCTGTCCACTGCTGCAATGTTCCTAAGCCCTTCTGACCTGCACTGGCTGTTGGTTGTGGCTCCATTCACTTTTTTTATTTTTAATTATATGTGCATGGCCCCATTAAATGGTTGCAGGTTAGCCACATACAGCTCTGCCGGGTGATAGGTGCCTCTACCCAGCTGTTTTTTTTTTACGGTCGGCCCTGACCCCCAGTAGACATATGTGTACCACAATCACAACTCTCAGCAGCTACTTTAATTTTTAAAAGAACATGCGGCCTGGTCTCCAGGCCAAAACCGTAGCCTCCTCAACTCCACTGATACCATGGTCTCAGCACTTCTCCAGACCAGCCAGAGTCATCAGCCCTGCAAGGTCCCCAGGAATTTATATATATTTTTTTCTACCTATTTACAGTATTTATAGTTAAAAATTGATTGCATGTCAGCAACAGACACAAAAAGAAAAGAAGATTTAAGAGGTACTGTAGTTTACCAGTTTTATAAAGTTAGGTTAATAAGGCATTCATTTGTCATAATACAAAGTTAAAGAATATGTGCTAAATTAGGGTAATACCTTTGCATGTGTTAAATAGGGATAATTAGATTTTCATAACATCTGATAGGGTTTTAGATTATTTTGCAGGCTGTGATATGTGCTGAGACTGTTGTCTTTATATCAGACTTGAGTCTGGTCAGGTTTAAATTAAGTTATGGGACGCTGCCTCTTCAGATATCTTTAAATATAATTATTTTTTTCCATAGGTGTTTATGTGACTTAGCATTAGTAAGTGTTTAAAATACTTGAGTTTAAAATATATAAGGTGTCACTCACAATACATCACAGTTACTGCAGACGTTTTACTTAGAAATCCATTGTTAGGTATATGCAAATGCATTATTTGTCAATAATAGAGTATAACAAGCATGGCTCAGACCTGTAGGCCTAGTACCCGCCAAGGTTAACCCGAGGACCCTCAAAAAAATTCCAATTCTGGTTATGCCACTGCTTTTCTCTGGCACTTAACCCTGTAGCTGAGTTCACATGACAGAACTGCCAAGGAATCTAGTACCTAGAGGGAGACGATATAACAGGTCCTGATTTTGAAATTATATTCCAAAGCACTGTGGGATCTGCAGTCCCTGACTGCCCATTGAAATCAGCATTGCAGGTTCCATAGTGTACAGGGATGGGATTCTCAGAAATCTAGTACTGGAACCGAGTAACTTGACAGCCTGTTTCCTCTTTGGCATAAGGTCAGTCTTTCAGTATGGGCCTCGAGATCTCATAATCTTGAGACTGATATTGTGAGACTGGGTCCACTTTACAAAGGAAGCTGATGTGCTCTTAAGTTCCCTTCTTCCTGCTAGTCACAAGAACCAAGCAGCTTGGGGAAATGCTGGGTTCAACTTCTGACAGACAGGGTGTCCAGGAGGCAGGGGTCTGGGAGGGGAAAAAGGATGCAAGATTAATAGTTCACCTAGGCCACTTAATATGCTTATTCCATCTTTGAAATCCATGACAGAATTTTATGCGCTTGCACACTTTCTGTTTTGGGTGCTATTGATTGCCCTTATCTACCTATCCACCTATCTGCAGGGAATGAGGAAACATGCAGGGGGTCTGCAACACTTTCCACATCATAAGGGATGTATATGCATACTTCCCAGGCTCTTATTGTGATGCCTGTGTTTTGTCACAATCGGGCCCACACTCACTCTCCAAGGTAACATTCTTTTCTTCTTCCCACAGAATGCTCTCAAATCTTTGATCTCACAGCCCTGAAAGCATCAGGGCCAGCACTATAATACCCAATAGCCTTATGCACCACCAAGGACTCACTCTTTCATGATTATTTTGCTACCACCTTCAGAGATAATTGAGGCCATCCCCTTAAGACTTGGTTCATGAACTCCATGGTCAACGTCCAGAGGAAACACAGGAGCACAGGTAGACAAGGGCAGTTGAAAAGAAGACTTCTGGTGCTTGGACAGATTGGAGGGAGAACTACTATGCAGTCCTTCCAAGTCATGTCCAAAGCCAAATAATGGCCTGATGCATATTCCGTAAACTCACCCTGACCCATTGGCTGCCTGATCCTGAGGGCCCTCAGAAGAAACCCACAAATAGTGACAAGGAGGGGGAAGAAGCTTGGTATCAGGAATCCCCACCTACAAGTACATAATCAGGTCAATCCAGCAATGAATAAGCTCATTCGCTGACATTTCTAATGCATAAATGGCATTTATTTACAGTGACTATGTACAAGATCAGTATTTTTCATGATCAACCATGGCCTTGCAGCATTGCTATACTTGGGTGCTGTGCCTTAGTGAGGTGCCTCAGAGGTTAAGCAAGTCTCAGAGGGGGTCCTCCCCATCTTCTACAACCTGCGAAACTCACATGATCTCCTCATGGAAGTTTTAGATCAGGTGCACCTGATTTACCCTAGTGCAAGTGGTAGTAAAAAGCATCTGAGCTAGAGTGACTGCCGGAGCAGGTGACTCTGGCAGCAAGAGATGATCTAGCATCGTCTCCAAAACTTATACTATGGTGGAAGTCAGGGTGTGGAGGTCTGAGAGAATGCCTGCTACACCCTTGCCACATAGTAATTTTATTGTATAATAATGGAGTTCTCTATCTTCTCTGACCATCTCAGTGGATCCACCTGTTGTCTTGGCAACACAGCATCAGAGACCCTGTACCTGCTGCATAGCTGTAGACTTCTTAGTCCCGCCACTTCTTTACAGACTCCAGAGCAGCAGGGGTACTATAAGAAAGCAGCATATGATTTTGCATATTCAAGCATTTAATATGTTTATGTTTATTGCATTTGCTTACCTGCCTTTCAAAAATATCAGAGCAGAATACAATAATAAAATTCCATAAAATTAAAATATATCAAACAGAACTACACTAAATGTAGAAAAGATAAAGAAAGGGACAAAATAGAAATAGTAAGAGAAGTCATGAAAATCACCTTCACTCTGTGATACAACATTAAACATGTATAGAAAGCATGTGGGGCATGACTTTAGGAATGCTTTCCAACATAGACTGGCAGAAAGAAATGGTAGAGTTCTTATATTGTATAATGAGTACATGCTATGAACCACTATGATTTTCCATTTGTTGCAATATTCTTGGAACTTGTGAGCATGTTTACTAAGCTGTGCTCTTAATGCGTGCTTGAGTGCATATTTACCAGTATGCACGAAGCTGCTCTAACAATATGAATGCAAAACGGATAGCATGTGGTTAATTCTGTACTATCTGCCAAACATGCAGGGAAATGGGCGAGATAGGGGCGAGGCACATTGCAGTTAGCATGAGGATTACTAACATAATGTGCAGCACAGACACTTATAAAGATGGTCCCTGCTCTTCGGAGCTTACAATCTAATCAAGACAGACAAGACAACAGAAAAGAATAAGGGTAGAATATGGAGGATAAGGAGACACAAGGGATCAGGATCCAAAGGCAGCCTCAAAGAGGTGAGCCTTTAACATGGATTTGAAAAGGGGCAGAGATGAAGCCTGATGTACAGACTCAGGAAGTTTGCTCCAGGCATAAGGGACAGCAAGGTGAAAAAATTGAAGCCCGGAGTTGGCAGTGGAAGAAAAGGGCAAGGAGAGAAGCAAAGCCAGTAGAAGTTTATGAGGAGGGATGCGAGGAGAGAGGAAAGGTAGAGAGCAGAAGGAGAAGTGTGAAATGAATACAGAAATGGAAGCTAATGAAATGATTCAAGAAGAGGGGCTAGAGAGCTCTGAACAGATTGATGTGGAGAGAGGTGGCTCAGAGGAAGACCAGCAAGACAAAGGTTGCAATAGTCAAGATGGGAAGTAATTAGAGTGGGCAAGCGTTTTAGTAGTAATGCCTAAATCCTTTACCTCGATGAGTGGCATTAAGTTCATTCATGTTAAGTGCAAAGGCTGCTGACGCGGATTAGGATTCAAACCACTGTGATATCTGCTGGGGACATGCTGAACACATCTCAGATAGGTAGCATGTACTCTCAGCATGTGATACCTCCAAAATATTTGTGTATCTTAGTAAACATGCCCCTTTGTGTCACCTGCTAGATATCACCTACTAGATGTGCATGTGTTTATGTATGTGAGCGTGTGCGTTTGTGTGAGGCATTTGGTAGGCTAGAGGTATTTAAAGAGAGCAGATAGTGGTAACATTAAAATATTCCATACCAAAAATCAGCAGCTTGACTCAAAGAAAAAAAGGTAAAATGAGACAAAAGGTAAAAAATACTTATTTAGGCTGTGTCTCAATTTGTTCAATCACCACAAACCATTGCAGTATAAATTCAAACTTACCAAGAAAAAAGAGTGGATTGCCCAGTGCTAAACATTTTTTTCTAATTTTAAAGCCAAGAATGAGGATGTTACATTGGAGGAGAGAAGGAAACACACATCTGAACATGCTCACAAGCCAGCAATAAATATCAGATATCTGGGATGTGCACAGAGAAAAAAAAATCAGTTTCTTTTGTATTAGTCTTGCCTTTTATCTTTATCTTTGGATATTTTCTTCAGTTTGTTTTATAGGTTCTCATTCATAAGAAATGCTGAATACATTTTAAAGCTTACCCTCAAAGTTGTTTCACATGTTAATTTTACAACAATGCATTGAGGTTAAGGCAGACAAAATATATTTATTTGAAGCCAATTTTATAAAGAGAGGTGGGCAACTATTTGCCTTTATAAAATGGTTATGTAAATAACAGAGATCATGCCTTAAATTCAGGTATGGACATTTACACTTGCTCTATTAGCTGCATTTATATCTTGCTTTTTACTGGGTCAAAGCAGTAGGGGGATATGTTTAACATGAAACACATACACTAATGCTTACAGGGAACATGGGCAATGGAGGGTTAAGTGGCTTGCCCAAGACCACAAGGAGCACCTGTGAGACTAGAAACCCCAGTCCTTCTGGCCCAAGGTTGCTGTCCTCTAGTGGGATTTGAACCACTGACCTTCCAGCCTGTGGCACCTTGCCCCAACCACTAGGCCACTCCTCCCTCCAACAGCTAGAAATGAATGCACACAACTTTCACAAGTACACCTGCAGCTTAAGGTATCTTCAATATGCATCCTTGCAAGCTCTGCTCATGCTCCGACCAGACCACATCCTGGATATGCCTCCCAGCAAAGTGCATACGTTCATGCCAACATATGCACTAAGCACTTTTATACCATTTGGTATATTATAAGCAGGGGTGGCTCTACCATTAGGCGAAATGAGGCGGTGGCCTCAGGCGGCAGTTTGCAGAAGGGGCGGTGTTTTTAGGACTTTCCCGCTAGTATGGCTCTGCAGACAAATCAGTACAGTGGGAATGAAAGAGGAGGAGCCAGGCTCGTGCTTTTCATGTGCTGCTGCCTGCCTGGCTCTCCTCTTTGATTGCCACTGCACTGTGAGTGTGATCGCTGCCCTCACTGCCCGGTTCATCAACTTACCCCATCATCGAGTTGCTGCTCTGAACCTGATGCCTGGTGTCGTTGCGTGCTGCCGTTTCTACCTTGTAAGTGAACAGGGTAAGAGGGAGGGCAGCTGCAGGATTCATCATAAAAAAAAATTGAAAAAGAAAAGTCTCCCGGCGCCTATCTTCCTTCTCCCCCTCCCCCGTTGAGAGAGAGTTGAGCCTTCCTGCGGGACCTCTGTTCCTGTAGACAGGCTCAGCTTTGTGTCGAATGGGGTGAGGGGAGTGGGGGGGGGGGGGGGTGCGCACTGTGCAGTGCAGCAGTCACCGGTCGGGAATACAAATAAAAACAATAAAAAATAGTCTCTCTGACCTGCCACCTTCCTTCTCCCCCCGCCCCTCCCCATCGAGAGAGAGCTGAGCCTGTCCACAGGACTTTTATTCCTGCAGGCAGGCTAAGCATTCTGTTGATGGGAGGGGGGGATGAGGACAGTAGGACTGTGCAGCAGTAATCAACGGGCCATTAAAATAAAAAAAAGGTCTCCTGGGCCTGCTGCCTTCCTTCTCCTCCCCCACTCCCTGTCCAGGCAGCAGTGCAGCAGTCACCACTTCATTTTCCTCTTTCCCTCCCCCCCCCCTGTAGAGAGAGAGCTTCCTGTAGGCAGTCAACGGCATAAAAAAAAAGTCTCCTGGACCCGGTGCCTTCCTTTCCATCTCCTCTCCCCACTCTTGAGAGAGAGCTGAGCCTGCCCATAGGACTTCTGTTCCTGCAGGTTCAGCTTTCTGTCCAGTGTTTGTGTGTATGTGTGTGGGGGGGGGGGGCACTCTGTACAGTATAGCAGTCAGGACCGGCCCGTCCATTGAGCAAGAATGTTTTTTGCACAGGGCCCCGCGTTTCGGGGGGCCCCGCGCAAAGAACATTCTGCTTTTTTTTCTTAATTAAATTAAAAAAAAAAAAAAGCTGGCCGCTGCCGCCGCGGCAGCATGGAGTGTCCCGCAGGGCTCCCTCTGCCCGGCGGAACTCTTCCGGCACGGCTGAGCCCCTCTGTGCCGGCTTGCAGATACGCGAAGGAAGAGTGTCTCCCTCGCGTCTCTGTTAAGCCCGCAGGGGCTGATGGGAAGCAGGGGCTGATGGGAAATTTCCCATCTGCCCCTGCGGGCTTAACAGAGATGCGAGGGAGACACTCTCCCTTCGCGTATCTGCAAGCCGGCACAGAGGGGCTCAGCCGCGCCGGGAGAGTTCCGCCGGGCAGAGGGAGCTCCGCGGGACACTCCATGCGGCGGCAGCGGCCAGCTTTTTTTTTTTTTTTTTTTAATTGCCATGAGCCAAGGGGGGGGGGGCAGGTAGGACTGGCAATGGGCTAGGGAGGGGGGGGGTTAAGACTGGCAATGGGCTAGGGAGGGGGGTTAAGACTGGCAATGGGCTGGGAGGGGGGGGTTAAGACGCAATGGGCTAGGGAGGGAGGGAGGGAGTGTGGTTAAGACTGGAAAGGGGCTAGGTAGGGAGTGGGGTTAGGACTGTTAATGGGCTGGGAGGGTGGTTAATACTGGCAATGGGCTAGGGAGGGAGGGGGGGTTAAGACTGGGGGTTACGACTGGCACTGGGCTAGGGTGGGGGGGTTAAGACTGGCAGTGGGCTAGGGAGGGGGGGTTAAGACTGGCAATGGGCTATGGGGGGGTTAAGACTGGCAATGGGCTGGGGGGGTTAATACTGGGTTTTGACTGGCAATGGGCTGGGGGGGTTAAGACTGGGAATGGGCTGGGGGGGTTAAGACTGGCAGTGGGCTGGGGAGGGGGGTTAAGACTGGCAATGGGCTATGGGGGGGTTAAGACTGGCAGTGGGCTGGGGGGGTTAAGACTGGCAGTGGGCTATGGGGGGGTTAAGACTGGCAATGGGCTGTGGGCTGATGAGGGCTGGCAAAGGGCTATGGTGGAGTAAAGACTGGAAATGGGCAAGGGGGGTTTATACTGGCAATGGTCTAGGAGGTGGGGTTAAGTCTGGCAGTGGGCTAGGGGGGGTTAAGACTGGGGGTTAAGACTGGCAATGGGCTGGGGGGGTTAAGACTGGCAGTGGGTTGGGGAGGGGGGGTTAAGACTGGCAATGGGCTATGGGGGGGGTTAAGACTGGCAATGGGCATGGGGGGGTTAAGACTGGCAATGGGCTAGGGGGGAGTTAAAACTGGGAATGGGTTGGGGGGGTTAAGACTGGCAGTGGGCTGGGGAGGGGGGGTTAAGACTGGCAATGGGCTATGGGGGGGTTAAGACTGGCAATGGGCTGTGGGCTGATGAGGGCTGGCAATGGGCTATGGGGGGGTTAAGAATGGCAATGGGCTATGGGGGGTTAAGACTGGCAATGGGCTATGGGGGGGTTAAGACTTGCAATGGGCTGTGGGCTGATGAGGGCTGTCTGGAAATGGGATGATGGGGGTTAGGACTGGCAATGGGCTATGGGGGGGTTAAGGCTGGCAATGGGCTGTGGGCTGATGAGGGCTGTCTGGACATGGGGTGATGGGGGGTTAGGACTGGTAGTGGGCTGATTGGGGGGGTTAGGACTGGTAATGGGCTATGGGGGGTTAAGACAGGTAATGGGCTGTGGGCTGATGGTGGCTGTCTGGAAATGGGGTGATTGGGGGTTAGGACTGGTAATGGGCTATGGGGGGGTTAAGACTGGTAGTGGGCTGATGGGGGGGGTTAGGACTGGTAGTGGGCTGATGGGGGGGTTAGGACTGATAATGGGCTATGGGGGGGCTAGGACAGGAAATGGGCTGATGGGGAGGGGTTAGGACTTGAGGTGGGATGATGTGGTTAGGACTGGTAATGGGCTGTGGGCTGATGGGGGGTTTAGGACTGGCAATGGGCTATGGGGGCTGACTGGAAATGGGCTGATGGGGGGTTAGGACTGGTAATGGGTTATAGGGGGGGCTTAAACTGAAAATGGGGTGATGGGGGTTAGGACTGGAAGTTGATTGATGGGGGGCTAGGACTGGTAATGGGTTGGGGGGTTGCTAGGACTAAAAATGGGCTGAGTGGAAGGGGAGGCTTGAACTGCAAATAGCTGATGGGGTGGGGGCTTGGAATGGAAATGGGCTGTGAGGGAAGGGAGCTAGGACTGAAAATGGCCTGATGGAACAGCTAGGATAGGACTGGAAATGGGCTGTTGGGGGGAGCTATGATTGGAAATGGGCTGTGGTGGGGGCTAGAATTGAAATGAACTCATGGAGGGGCTGGAACTGGAAGTAGGCTCATGGGGGGTTTGGATTGGAAATGGGCTGAGTGGAGGGGAGCTATGATTTGACATGGGCTGATGGTGGGGCTTGGAAATGACTAGAAATGGGCTGATGGGGGGCTAGGATTGGAAATGAGCTGATGAAGGGACTTGGACTGGAAATGGATGGGGGAGCTAGGACTGGAAATGGGCTGATGGGGGGGCTAGGACTGGAAATGGGCTGATGCAGGGACTAGAAGGGAATGGATGCTGGGTGAGACTGGAACTAGAAGGGAGCTGATGTTGGGGGAGGATTAGAATGGGATGGGGCTGGGAGAGTAAAATGGAGAGGGGAAAAATATTTTGTGTAGGAGGGATGAAAAATATACAATTGGCCGGGTATTGGGAGAGTAATTGGGGATTGAGGATGGAGAGGTAAAATTTGTGTGGATGAAATAGTAATGAGGAAAGAGCAAAAGGAGAAAGATTAGTATGTTAAAGCAGATGTAGAGAGAGAGAATGGAAAAAAAACTAGAAGAAAGAAGAAAGGACAAATGGACAGCAGACGATGGAGAGTTAGCAGAAAACATGAAGGAACCAGAAGAAAGTGGCTGGACCAATTGCAACTGAAAAAAAATGCACAAAAGGTAGAAAGATATCTCTTTATTTTGAATTTATTAACTAGAATATGAAAGCTCTGGGAAATGTGCATCATTAACGTCTGCGCTTTGTTTGGTACAAGAGGAAATTAATTTATAGTTTTATTTCTACAGTGTTGTTGTACATTCCAAGTTTGGCTTTTGGGGTTCCCAGTTTAATTATTGCCTTCCTGTTTCTAAATTGTGATTCCTTGTTTGGTGATGGTCTATGTTCTGCATGTGTAACTGAGCTGAGGTATTCTGTTTATGTAATTCCTATTTGACGTTGCCACTTGTTCTCTTTCCCCAGTATTCTCTGAAATGTATTGGTTTAATATTTGCAGTGTTGCCTTTTGATAGGTAAGGTATGGTGCTTTGTGAGTCCTGGTAATGCTGTCAGGATACGGCGGGTTTGCTATGGGTTCTAAATGGGCAGCGTTTGTAGTAGTTCCTAATGTGCCTGGCGGTTGGCACTGGATTATAGTAATGTAGAAATCTTTTAGTCTTTCTTTATCCATACACTCATTAAGAGACATGTTTACTAAACGTTAGTGTATGGTAACATTATGCAAATATTTATGCAAATGAGGCCACTTATGCAAATGAGGCCCCGCACCGAGTCTCTGCATATGGCCCCGCACCCCCCTTGGGCTGCCCCTGATAGCAGTCACCGGCATAAAAATAAAAAAAAAGTTTCCCCGGAACAGGTGCCATCCTTTCCTTCTCGTCCCCCCTCCTGTTCCTGCAGGCAGGATCAGCTTTCTGTTCCGGGGGGGGGGGGGCACTCTGTGCAGCAGTCACCACCTGGTCATTAAAATAAAAAAAAAGTCTTCTGGCCCCTCCCCCTTCCCCTCCCTCCCCACTAGAGTTTTGTTGAAGCCCCTGCCCACTGCTCCGGGTGGGGGGGGGGGGCGGGCATTTCATTTTTCGCCTCAGGCAGCAGATTGCCTTGAACCACCCCTGATTATAAGAGGCCTTTAACATGCATTTGTGGCCACATATCTGTGAAAATGTCTTTTCAAACCTACCTCCATGGTATGTTAATTAGTAGGTTAATATACATTAAATTGAATTTGCACTTACTAAATATTTTAAAACATGCTAAAGAACTGAATTTGTGATAGCAAATGCACATATAAGAGACAGGCTCTATCTTTGTGAGTATGTCTATGTAGCTCTCTGTTTCCCAGCATGGATTTAAGGTACTGTGAAAAGTTGTGAAAGTCAAAAAGACATCTTTTAAAAAATGGAGAGCAAGAGCTAATTAAAAGAATAGAAAAGAGAATACGTACTGGCACATTAGATATAAAATATTAATAAGGTAGGCTAAGACAGAATTTGAGGAGAGAGTATCTAAAAAGGCAGATATTAATAAAAAAATGTAAGTGTGTCAAAAACAGGAAGCCTATAAGGGAATCAGCTGGATAATTAGTTGAGCAATAATAAAAAATCTTCCTATAGCTGCAAAAACTACAAGTATGTGTGTAATTTATATAATAACTTAGTGTCACTATTTTCTAGCAACTTTAATCTTATATTAGATGACTCTTGCTACAAAGAATTATAATAGTCCAACCTGCTAGTAATATTAAATAGCCCACAAAATTTAGGTTTAATATTTAATAGAAGCATAATAGGCTGCCATTTGCAAGGCATCAAAGAGGTTTAAATTAAAATAAAGAATATAGGGTCCGATATTCATCGCCGGCAGCTAGCGCTGCTAAAGCGGCTAGTCACTGGCACTGAGCATTAATCCCAGAGATTCAATGCTGAGGTCACATCTGGCTCTAACACTGAAAATCTGGGTTCATTGCATTTGCCGATCTCTAATCAAGCAGCGGCAATATTGAGCCGCTACCCATTCAGCAATATGCAGCAAATGTTAGTTCAGGTTTCCTGTGCCTTCTTTCGTCACATTTTGCTATCCAGGTAGCGGCTCAATATCGCCACAGCCCGATTATTGATCGGTGCCACCTCTTCTCCGCCCCAGAATTCACCAGAGACGCGGTTAGCATCAGAGCATGTTGAAGCAGCACCCGCGGATATTCGGGGAATTAACTGTGTTAGTGCTGCTGAATATCCTGCTTAGTGTCATTTGCACAGTTTGCAGGTCTGAAAACCATGTAAATGCCTTCAAATATTGAGCCCATAATATATAAACTACAATGACAATAGTAAAACACAATTGATAAAAACAAGATTAAAAAATAAGAAAAACAGAGAGAATAGTGAGGTTTCTGGAGTCCAATGGATTGCAGGATCCAAGGCAGCATGGAATCACCGGAGGCAGATTTTGCCAGACAAAAGTTGGACTGAGGGAGAGCCCTGGCTGTGGTGTATTTAGATTTCAGTAAAGTCTTTGACACCATTCCACACAGTCGATTTATAAACAAACTGAGCACCCTAGGGATGGACCCTAAAGTTACTGATTAGGTTAGAAATTGGTACAAAGGGTACAAGTAAATGGAGCTCTCTCTGAGGAGAAGGGGGTTACTAGTGGTGTGCTGCAGGGATCTGTCCTTGGTCTGATTCTTTTTAACATCTTTGTTAGTGACATTGCAGAAGGGCAGTTGGGTAAGGTTTACTTATTTGCTGATGATACCAAAATCTGTAATAGAGTAGACTTCTAGGAAGGAGTAGATAACATGAGGAGGGATCTAACTAAGCTTGAAGAATGATCTAGAATTTCACAGGTGAAATTTAATGACAAAAAATGCAAGGTCATGAATTTGGATTGCAAAAATCAAAAGATACAGTGTAGGGGTGAGGTACTTCTGTCCACAAAAGAAGAGTGGGACCTGGGTGTAATTGTGTGCAATACTCTTAAAATAGCTAAACAGGTAGAAAAGGTGACTGTGAAAGCCAGAAGGATGCTTGGGTGTATAGGGAGAGGAATGGCCAGCAGAAGAAAGGAGGTGATAATAGCTCTTTGTAAGTCTCTGGTGCGACCTCATTTGGAGTATTGTGTGCAATTCTGGAGACCACACCTTTAAAAGGATATAAGCAGGTTGGAGTTGGTCCAGAGGATGGCTACTAAAATGGTTAATGATCTTTGTTATGAAGCATACGTGGACAGACTTAAAGATCTTAATATGTATACTTTAGAGGAAAGGTGGGATAGGGGTGATATGATAGAGACATTTAAATACCTTCATGGCATAAATGCACAGAAGGGTCTCTTTCAATTGAAGGTAAGCCCTGCTATGAGGGGACATAGCATGAGAGTGAAAGGTGACACACTCAAGAGTAATATGCAGAAATATTTCTTTACGGAAAGAGTGGTAGATGCATGCTATAGTCTCCCATTGGAGGTGGTGGACATGAGGACAGTATCTAAATTCAAAAAAGCATGGGACAAACACAGAGGATATCTAAAGGCAAAAAGAGGACTGTTGCACTTGATATGGAAGGACAGATTAGATAGGCTATGTGGTCTTTTTCTGCCATCATGTTTCTATGTTTCTATATTTCTAAGATCATACTACCTTATTAATCTGCAAACTTCTATCTAAATTACTATCAAATATCACACCAAGGTTGACAAGAGAATCAGACATTTGCAATAGATGACCAGCCAATATAGGTAAACCTAGTTTTTACCCACATTGAGTGTGGGCAATTTTGAAAAAGTCCATTTCTGTGGGTAGAATGTGTGTTTACCATGAGGGTCATTCTGAATTGTTGGGACGTCCATCCCCACTATTTGTCCCCCCTGCTGGCCCCAGCAAAAGTCTCCCCATACAGACAGAAGGTTTGTACGGGGAGGTCTAGATGGGGGCAGGAGGGGGCATTCCGGAGGCAGAACGAGGGCGGAGAATGGGTGGGCTATGACCCAAGATATACAGGGCCAATTGAGAGGTCAACCTGTCCATCTGGGGCTGCAAATCTAGACAGGACTGCACAGACATGCAAGAGACAGTCCCTGCTTATCAGAGCTTACAATCTAGTCAAGACAGACAACACAGAAGGTGTAGACAGGGATAAAACAAGGGGGACAGGTAAAGAAACAAGGAGATCAGGTGAGTCAAGATCCAAAAGCAGCAGCAAAGAGGTGGGTTTCAGCCTGGATTTGAAAAAGGTCAGAGAAGGTGCCTGATGTACAGACACAGGTAGTTTGTTCCAGGTGTAAAGTGCAGCAAGATGTAAGGAGCAAAGTCTGGAGTTAGTAATAGAAGAGAAGGGTACAAATAGAAGCAGTTTGCCAGAAGAGCGGAGTTCCCGAGGGGGGAGGGGGTGTACGGAGAGATAAGAGAAGAAAGGTAGTGAGGACTCACAGTATTAATATGGAAAATCCAGTGTTGCTCTGCCCATTGAAGTTTAAAAGTCCTTTCACCACCCTGGGGATCCAAGGAAACATGATCAATTATCCTCCACCAAAAATCACTAAACATGTGTTTCATGGAAAGACAGTGTTCCACCACAAGCACAGATTTACAGGTGATCTTATCTGGGAGAATGTTCGCCCAAACATAACTTCATAAAGCGAGTAGTATATCCTATTTATAGGAGGTTGCAAGGACATCACAATAGATAAACCACATCGCAAGATGTGCCACACAATACAAAACAGTGTGCCAAAACAAAATAACACTGTTCCCCATCATTCATAACTGTTCGATCCACTGGCAGAGCCAATTTGACCAACCGGTCTCTGATATTAGAATCCCTTGTGTGGGCTATAGCCAGGGGCTTATTAAAACAAGAGTGAAGTTTCAAAATCGCCAAATGTTTTTGCAACAATTGTACAACGTGAAATGTATTTTGCATATACAGGAGAATACCAACTATAGAATCAATTTCAGGATTAGTCACTGTGGATGTTTCTTCTGATATTAACCAGTCACGGTGTGTGAACTGTACGTGTTTACCCATAACGGATAACCCTGATCTATCAGGCGTTCCTGTAGAACATTTGAATGATGCTGGAATTCAGTTTACTGCTCATTTTGATACACAATCAATTGATTTTTTGGATATCACTATCTTTAAAACCTCAGGAGGTTTGCATACCACATTATTCAGAAAATTGGTGCAACACAATAATTTATTGTGCTACTGCAGTCATTATCTGGGCCCCCTATGTAGGGCCTTCCTTTTGGTCAATTTTTAAGACTTCAGTTTATTTGCTCTACCAATGTCATTCATTCATTACACAGGTCTGCGACTAAAAAGCTGTTTGATTATTTTCATCTAATTTCCATGTATTTTGGTGTGCTGAAAACAAATAAGATATTGAAAAAACTCCTAGACGTCATGATTTGCCACAACATGCAAAATTGTCTTCAAATTTATCAATTTTTTCAAATTACTATTAATTAATTCAAATTACTATTAATTAATTCACATAAGTGCATTTAAGATATAAAATGCCAAAAACCCTTAAAGGGGTTGTCCGAGTTATGTAAAAAAAAATATAGCACTGTAAATCTGATGGTCAGCAATATATACATAAGCTAAGCAAGTTTTAAGTCCGTGCTTCTAATGGTAGAAGGGGTTAATCTTTCCTGAAGAATCCAGTGGGAGGGAGACACAGGGCAGATAGCAGCAGCTCTGGTCAGTGCAGGGGGGGCGTGGCCAGCACTGTAACGTCTCGTGTACAGACACAGAGCAGCTCTATCCTGCATGCCACACTTGTGCACAAATCATCATCAGGTTCTTGGTTCTAGGCTGTTCACACTTTTTCGTCGCAATTCGTGTTAGCTCGTCATTCTTCAACCGTTATGTTATGGCTCCACGAAAGTGTATTAATTCGCCAGACAGTTTCTGTTTCATCTGTGGTGAATATACAGTGTTGAAGCAACAGCAGAATATTACAGACTTTGTGAAAAAAGTATACTTTGCATACTTTGGACTAAAAATTGGAGATCAAGATAAAGTCTGGGCGCCTCATAAAGTGTGCAAACGGTGTGTTGAGGACCTCCGAAACTGGTTCAAGGGTAAGAAAAGATCTTTCCGTTATGGGATTCCTATGGTATGGCGAGAGCAAAAGAACCATAGTGATGACTGTTACTTTTGTTCATGCAATGTGAAAGGGTTTAATTCCAAATGGAAGCATTCCATTTCATACCCCAATCTTCACTCGGCAATTCGTCCCATCCCCCATGGCACAGATATACCAGTACCCAAGCCCCCTGCTACCTTGGAAGAGATACCTAGCTCCGATGAAGGTGAAGTCATACCTGAACCAGATGACGAATCAAGTTCTGACTTTGAAGATGATACAAGACCAAAATTGTTTTCTCAGGAGGAGATGAATGATTTGGTAAGAGACTTGAATCTTCCCAAAAATGCCACTGAGTTACTCGGATCAAGGCTGAAAAGCAGGAATTTATTGTTGCCAGGAGTGTCATCTTCATGGTTCAGACATCGTGAAAAGGAGTTCGTTCCTTACTTCGCCCAGGAAGACAAGTTGGTTTATTGCATCGATGTCGAAGGTCTGATGGGTCAATTTAAAATCCAATATGATTCAGAGCAATGGCATCTTTTTATAGATTCTTCAAAAAGAAGTCTCAAAGCAGTTTTACTCCACAACGGTTTTTATGCTTCCATACCTGTAGGTCATTCCATACACTTGAAGGAAACCTATGAGAACTTGGAATTGGTTCTTCATAAACTTAAATATGAAGACCATGGTTGGCAAGTGTGTGGGGACTTGAAGGTCTTGTGCATGCTGCTTGGGCAACAAGCTGGGTATACCAAATATCCTTGTTTTCTGTGTCTATGGGACAGTCGAGATCGACAAATTCACTGGACCAAGAAGAGTTGGCAGCCAAGGGTGCTAACAGTTGGTGAAAAAAATGTCCTCCGAGAAACTTTGGTACCTTCCCATAAAGTTCTTCTACCACCTCTCCACATAAAATTGGGATTGATGAAGCAATTCGTAAAATCACTTCCAAGAGATGGAGAATGCTTCAAATACTTGGTCACCAAATTTCCAGGCCTATCGGAGGCAAAATTGAAGGAAGGTGTGCTCGTTGGACCAGACATTAGAAGGCTTATAGTTGATCAAGAGTTTGTCAATGCCATGACAGATCCTCAAAAAGAAGGGTGGATTGCATTTAAAGAAGTCATACAGAAATTTTAGGCAATAACAAACATCCTCACTACAAAAAGATCGTCGGACGAATGCTGAAAGCATTTCAAGCTTTAGGTTGCCTGATGAGTTTGAAAGTGCATTTCCTCCAGTCCCACCTTGACTACTTTCCTGAAAATTTGGGAGCGGTGAGTGAGGAACAAGGTGAACGATTCCACCAAGACATTAAAGAGATGGAAAGGAGATACCAGGGAAAATGGAGGATTACAATGATGGCAGACTACTGTTGGATGCTTCAGAGAGACATTCCAGATGCTACTCACAAGCGTAAATGCACCAAGAGGAGCTTCACAAGGAAGAAGAATCGAGTTTAGTGTGTGTAGGTGAGCTCATTTCAGTTCAAAAAAGGATTTTCATGAAAATATTATAATAAAACTTTAATTTTATAAGTCTATTTCCATTTATTTTGAGGTATTGCCTTATTTAACATAGTTACCTAAATTGTCAGGAAACGTGATGTCCTATGACAAAATGGAGGTCATTTTCGGATTCAGCGCACCAAAAACCCTAAAGATTACGTGGAATAACCAAAACAGCTTTCGAAAAAACGTTTTTGCATACCTCTGTGTATTATTTTGTCAGATGTGCCTTCAGGAGAAGGAAGTGACACTCTCGTATGACCTGAACATCCTTTTATTTATTGAGGAATTCCAGCATCATGCAAATGCTATACAGGAACACCTGCTAGATTGGATTGGATTTGGAGAATTATTGGTTGAGTTTGTTTCAGTTGTAACCAATGAGATGAGGGCATTGCTGGTTCTGTGGGGAATTCCCTTACCTGATTGGTGGTTCGGAAGAATTATGCATTAAAGCTGTCAGCGAACTATTACTGGGGCAGGCATTCAAAAAGGAGATATTTAGTGGTTTTCCCTTTGAAGTCTTATTGGTGAATGCCTTGGAATGAGCTCTGTCGTCCCACTGCACCTGAAGCAGAGCTGAGCAGTAACTAAAAACGTGCACATCATGTGGGGATTTTTTTAAACAAAATATTTTCTGATGCCAAGAGGATGGTCAGAAAAATACAGATAAGTTTGTAATGGTTCTTTGGAACTTAAAATGAATACATGTTCAGGTCATATGAGAGTGGCACTTCCTACTCCTGAAGGCACATCTGACAAAAAAAAAGTAATAAATTAATCACCTGCTATTTTTTGAGGTTTATCTTTATGACAATGATATATTTGCAATTGACCTCTGAAAGGTTTTTTTTTTTTTTTATACTGATTTCATTGGGCCCCTGGTACATGTAGTACAGTAAAGCTATGGGAGTGAAGGAAAATGCTTCCATGGCTGTGTAAATCAACGAAGCCATAGCAGGGGAGAGGAAAGGAAGCAAGGTGAGATGAGATGACTGTCTGGGACTCATACTGAGTGTTAGGTGGAGAAGACTGGCTGAGATTGTGGCTGATGCTGGGGGGACTGGGACTGGCCATAGGTTGATGCTGTGCTGATGAGACTGAAAGAGGATAGACACTGGGAATTCTGGGATTCTCCAGAGGGATGACACTATGGGGGGGGGGTACTGGGACTAGAAGGGGGCTGACACTAGAAGGGATAATAGAACTGGAAGAGGGATGGCATGGGAGGCTACTAGAACTGGAAGGAGGCTGACACTGTGGAGGACTGGGGCTGGGAAGAGGCTGATGCTGGAGCTGAAACAGGAAATGGGATGCTGCAAGGAGAACTAGAAAGAGGATGGGGTTGGGATTGGAAGGGGTCTGATGCTGGGGCTGAGAGATTTGGAATGAAAAGGGACTGATGCTGAGCAGGGGCGGCCCAAATGGGGTGCTGGGCCATGTGTGGAGACTCAGTGCAGGGCCTCATTTGCATAAATATTTGCATAATGCTACCATACACTAACTTTTAGTAAACATGCCTCTTAATGAGTGTATGGATAAAGAAAGACTAAAAGATTTCTACATTACTATAATCCAGTGCCAACCGCCAGGCACATTAGGAACTACTACAAACACTGCCCATTTAGATCCCATAGCAAACCTGCCGTATCGTAACAGCACTACCAGGACTCACAAAGCACCAGACCCTACCTATAAAAAGGCAATACTGCAAATATTAAACCAATACATTTCAGAGAATAACAATACATGACCTACTGAGGAAAGAGAATAAGTGGCAATGTCAAATAGGAATTACATAAACAGAATGCCTCAGCTCAGATACACATGCAGAACATAGACCATCACCAAACAAGGAATCACAATTTAGAAACAGAAGACAATAATTAAACTGGGAACCCCAAAAGCCAAACTTGGAATGTACAACAACACTGTAGAAATAAAACTATAAATTAATTTCCTCTTGTATTAAGCGCGGACGTCAATGATGCACATTTCCCAGAGCTGACATATTCCAGTTAATAAAATCAAAATAAAGAGATATCTTTCTACCTTTTGTGCATGTTTTTTTTCAGTTGCAATTGTTCCAGCCACTTTCTTCTGGTTTCTTTGTGTCTTCTGCTAACTCTCCATCGTCTGCTGTCTATTTGTCCTTTCTTCTCTCTTCTAGTTTTTTTTTTCCATTCTCTCTCTACATCTGCTTTAACATACTAATCTTTCTCCTTTTGCTCTTTCCTCATTCTTATTTCATCCACTCAAATTTCATCCACTCAAATTTTACCCCTCCATCCTCAATCCCCACTTACTCTCCCAATACCCGGCCAATTGTAGATTTTTCTTCCCCCCACACAAAATATTTTTCCCCTCTCCATTTCACTCTCCCTTTCCCATCCCATTCTAATCCTCCCTCAATATCAGCTCCCTTCTAGTTCCAGCCCCATCCAGCATCCACTCCCTTCTAGTCCCCGCATCAGCTCATTTCCAGTCCTAGCTCCCCCATCCATTTCCAGTCCTGTCGGAGTCCCTCCATCAGCTCATTTCCAATCCAGCCCCCCATCAGCCCATTTCTAGTCCTTTCCTAGCTCCACCATCAGCCTATGTCAAATCCTAGCTTACCTCCACTCAGCCCATTTCCAATCCAAGCCCCCCATGAGCCTACTTCCAGTTCCAGCCCCTCCATGAGTTCATTTCAATCCAAGCCCCCACCACAGCCCATTTCCAATCTTAGCTCCCCCAACAGCCCATTTCCAGTCCTATCCTAGCCCCTATCAGTCCATTTCCTGTCCAAGCTCCCTGCACCCACTCAGCCCATTTCCAGTCCTAGCTCCCTCCCCTCACAGCCCATTTCCATTCCAAGCCCAACTCCCCATCAGCTATTTGCAGTTCAAGCCCCCCTTCCACTCAGCCCATTTCCATTCCAAGCCCCCAGTCCTAGAAACCCCCAACCCATTACCAGTGCTAGCCCCCCATCAGCCCACTTTCAGTCCTACGCCCCATCACCCCATTTTCAGTCTTAGCTCCCACCATAGCCCATTACCAGTCCTATCTCCCCCCCATCAGCCCACAACCCATTACCGGATCTACCCCCCCCCCCCATCAGCCCAGGGAAAGTTTAAAATATTACATAAAAAATCTGGCTGCTGCCGCTGTCGCCGTGGCAGCAACAGAATTGAGTGTCACATGACTCCCCCCCCCCCTGCCTGGCAGAGCCCTCCCTTCCTGCATCAGTCCCTTTGGCGTAGCTTTCAGAGCCACAAAAGGAGAGTTTCTCCCTCATGGCTCTGTTAAGCCCACTGGGGCTGATGGGAAATGGGCATTTCCTGTTTCCCATCAGCTCCGGTGGGCTTAACAGAGCCGCGAAAGGGAAACTCTCACTTCGTGGCTCTGAAAACCACGCCGAAGGAACCGATGCAGGGAGGGAGGATCTGGGGGGGCCCCCTGCGGGACACTCAATTCTGCCCCTGCCACGGCGGCAGCATCAGCGGCAGCAGACAGCTTTTTTAAAAAATGTACTTTTAAAGCAGAACATTGTTGGCACTGGGCCCCCTGAAACGTGGGGCCCTGTGCAAAAAAGCATTCTCGCTCAATGGACGGGCTGGCCCTGATGCTGAGGCTGAGGAGCTGATGCTACGATAAGGGTGGGAAAAAAAGGCCGAAGCTGAAGGAGTTAAAAGGGAGAGGGGACAGATATTGTGTGTTTGTATGGGTGTGGTGGATGAAAAAATGTTACAAATGGAGAAAGCTGAGAGGGAAAATATAAGAATGGATGCTGGGGCAAGGAAGATGAAAGGCAAGGTTAATATAGGTTGGAGAAGGAAGTAAATGGTTGAGGGCTGGGGAAGGCGAGAAGGAGGCAAAAGGAAGGTACTGGGGACTTGGTGATGCAAGAGTTCAGGTACTCAGATTTGGATGTGATTCTAAAACTGGGTGGAAGAACAGAAGAAAACCACTTGGCAGGGTATTGGGAATGCAAGTGGGGACTGAGGGTAATATGTAAGAACGGGGACTTGGGAATAATTGGGGAGGAGTGGGGACTAAGAAATTTATCAGAGATTAGGAGGACAATAAGGACTAAGTGATGGGCATGAGTAAGGTTGTGAGACCATGTGCAGAAACATGGGAAGATGGGAGGGTTTGAAGAACCTTGATGGTTTGGAGAGGGGTTGAGAGGCAGATGAAAAGGACAGGGAGCTATGGAGTGGGTGGGAGATAAAAGAAGAAGGGCGGGTCTTTGAGGGAGAAAGAGGACAGAAATGGGAGAGGTAAAAGGTAAAATTTAAGTTTGGATCTGGTGTAATATGTAAGAAAGGAATTGGAGGTGGAAAGAGGCTGAGTGATAAGGAAGGAACTAGGGTTGATTAGGACATGAGAGGCAGAAGAAAGTAGATGAGTGTAGGGAGTGAATGAGTACAGAGGGAGGAAATGAGTGACTAGAAAGTGGGTGAAAGACGGTGACATAGGAGGCTGTGGAAAAATAAGATAGAGGTGGGTAATAGGGATCTGAAGATGGAGGAGCAGGAAATAGAAGGCTGGCAAATAGGTAAAAGGCAAAAAGAGGGAGACAAGACCAGATGGTAGAGATAAGAAGGAATGAAACTAACTATGTATAAAGCAGAGAAAAAAAGTTAAAAGTACCTATTGACAGCCACATTAAAAATAAACAAAAAGGTCAGTAAGATCTCACATAAAGAAATAAGCATTTAAAATGAAAGGCTGGCTAGTTCAAATGAAATGACAAATTAGGAAACATGCCAAAAAATAAATATTTACCAATTCTGAAGGAATATGTGTGTATGAATGTATAGGGCAGGGGTTTTCAACCCAGTCCTCAGGAAACCCTAGGCCAGTCAGGTTTTCAGGATTCCCAGAATGAATATGCATGAGAAAGATTTGCATGTTCTGCCTTCGTTGTATGCAAATCTATATTATGCATATTCATTGTGGGAATCCTGGAAACCTGACTGGCCTAGGGTTCCCCGAGGACTTGGTTGAAAACCTATGGTAGAGGGAATCAGGCTGCAGGTTCAATACAGTGTTAAAGAAATTAATGCACAAAGCAGGGCTGGAGCAGGAAGCAGCCGAACCCAGGGTAAGTTGGGGGGGGGGGGAGCTCACAGGAGATAAGGAGAGCTCATAGGAGATAAGGAGATTAAAAAACATGATCTGGTTAAGTAAATAAAACATACTAAGCAAACTAAAGAAAATGACCTGTACAATTACTTTTATGTGTGCAAAGATTTGCTAGTGGCTTGAGAGCACTGAAAGTGTGCTATGTGAGTTGAATTAAAGGTAGTAAAGAACTATTTCCAGACAGAGCTGGTTGTAAGAACACTTTTACAGAGAGGATAGCGTACATGTACAGAAATATCATTTACAGGTTGGGAAAGAAGACTGATGGAGAAAGATGTGCTAGAGAGAAGGTGTCAGTTTAGAAAAGCTGGAAAAGGGTTTAATTGAAATCAGAACTGTAAGTAATTAAGAATTATTTAAAGGTGGGGTGTGTAAGAAGTGGGAATGAAAGCTGGAGAGATAATTTAAAGTTAAATGCGGAAATGTTTTTCATAGTGACATGAATAAGACTGAAGAACCTCTGAAATTCAAGCAGTTTTAAATCCAAGCTGAATGAGGATTTGAAGTGATTTATTTGAGAGTGAGAATTTGAAGTGATTTATTGAAGAGTTAGTTTAATCCTGAGCACTGTTTTGATTAAAAGTTCAGCATTGTGTGATTTGCTTTCTATAGCACTGGAGTCCTTCAAGCGGTAAAGGATAATTAAGGCCGAAGGTATAAAACTCCCAGTGTAGTGAGATAAACTCTGAAATTGAGCTGTTTTAAAACTGAGTACTGCTTATAAAAATTGTTTAATCCTGATACAGCTGAACATTTTCAGTTAAGAAGAGAGTATTTGAAAGAGTGAAAGATTAAATGTGTTTTTGAAGAAAGAAAACAACATTGCCTTATTTAAAGAATTAAATTTATTGGCAATTGGTATAGTTTTCCTGAACTAATTGGCAGTTGTAAAGATTGACTGGCATATACCTAAAGAAAAACTGATTTTTGCTCAAAATGTTCTGTGGGAGTAAAAGACAGGGAATCTGATTATCTTTTGTTTTTAGGAAAAGTGAATCAGGAATAGAAAAAAAGAAAAAAAAAGGATAGATTCACTTTCTAGTTACTCCACATATAGCTAAGGAGGCAGCTTCTTTTATTGATTTTTAAAGATAGGGAGTAGGTATCCTGACTACAGCTGGACATCGCTGGAGCAGAGAGGATCCTAAGGCACCCACCGTCAAGAAAGTAGCAAGACCTGAAAAGAAAATCTGAAATAAGTGACGGACACATCACAGTTGCTTTTTTTTTTTTTTTTTGCAAAGCACTGGTGCACTACTAGTCGATTTTTTTTGAAACAAAAGATATCTTTACCTGAATGCTAATACCCATTCACCTGCAAAGTTACAGACAAAAGGCGGTGTTAGAACGGAACTTTTCTTCTACTATAGAGTAAAGACATCTTAACCTTTAAACTGGTTAACTAATACTTGCCTATATTTGAAAGAAACAATATTATACCACTGTTGAATTCTAAGAATTGTTCACAGGAAAATACTTGACTACATTTGTAAATATTGTTATTGTTTATTTATAAAAATTGAAATTACATTAGTCTTTAAAACATTAAAATTAGCATATTTTACAAAAATTAAACTTGTTCAAGTGGTTCCTTGTGAGAGAGTTCTCATCCTTTGGTCCTTACCCCTTTGGTAAGTTCTGATTTGAATTTAAGGTTCAAAAAGTTGTAAAGTGCAATGAGAAACAATAAAAAATATTTTCTTTGTAAGCTGGTAGTTTCTATTGGTGACTTACCTGACATTCATAACATCAAGGTAAAATAGGGCAACACCCCAGTTTACAGTACATACAGGGTGGCCCAAAAAAAGTGAGAACATCTCGTAGCATATAAGTTATTTAAAAATTCAAAAAGACAGATGTAAACGATTGACAAATTTAAAAAAAAAAAGATGGCGACCGGAAATTGTCAAAATAAAGACATTATATAGCTAAAAAAGGTAAATAAGTAAACTATTTAAGCTTTTCATTTATATGTTCTCACTTTTTTTGGGCCACCCCTATATAGTTAGGTGAAAAGGCAGATGAAAGAGGGAGTGGAGGAGTAGCCTAGTGGTTAGAACACTGGCATGGTAACCAAGCAAGCAGGGTTCAATTCCCACTAGCACTCCTTGTGGCCTTGGGCAAGTCACTTAACCCTCCACTGCCTCAGAAGAAAGGCCTGGCAGTCTACTTCCAGTGATACTGCCAAGAAAACCCAAGAGCTTCTGGGTCACCAGGAGTCAGTACTGACTCAAAGGCACACATTGCATTGCATTACCAAATAATGTCAGTCTTTGGAGAATAGAATATGTCAGCTTTGAAAATGTGCAGTTCATTATAAGAGAAAATGCATTTATATTTCTCTTGCTTCAGTGTTTCACTGCTCAGTCTGTTTTTTGAGGTTTCCATTTCTTTTTTGTTTGCATATGTGTTTACAATTTGTAGTTTCTTATTCTTTACTTGTTGATGGTCTGTGTTTTCTATGTGCAGCTGAGGTGAGGACTTCTGTTAACAACCCAAATCCTCAGACAACACCTGGCTAGTCAGCATAACCCCAATGATTTTGCATGCAATGGATTTGTATGTGCTACTTCCATTGTAGGCACATCTCTCTCATGCATATTCATTGTGGTTATCCTGAAAACCTGACTGGCTAGGTATGTCTGGAAGATGGGATTGAAAAACCTCTATGTTGATTCTGTGTAGGAATCTGTAGTAGTAACTTCAGCTTGTTCTCATTCTCCAACTGGAGGTGTGCCGGTGTACTAGAATATTTGCACTGATGACTTTTTAAGGTACAGTTAGTGCAGTTTGAATTTTTGGACATGGTGCTAGTGTGGTATGGTTAGCTTTTGAGTGTTTATTTGCAGGGTTTTGTGACAAAAGAAAATCCCTCCATGCAAGACATAGGGTTACTAAACATAATAGAGGATATTTTGGAAGCCCTATTCATGCTTTAGACATCTGAAAGTGGGCATAGAGACATCCAAAGCACAGAGATGTCTTCAGAGAGATTTTAGAAGTTGGGGTTGTGGACATCTGAGTCTGAATGGAAGAGTGGTAGAGGTGTGGATAGGGTTTCCCAGGAACCTGGACATCACTGACTGATCTCAGAAACATCCAGATCTCAGAAACATCCAGGGTCGCGTCTGGTTTAAGCATCAGGAAACTGCTATTTTTGGCTGAAAAACATCTGTCGTACTCAGCACTATCACAATGAAAGCAGTACTGGGATTCAAACCTGGACTCTAGCCTACTAGGCTAACCATTCGTCTATCCCTAGACACCCAATTTCTGAAATACTGTTGTGAGAATGTCTATGTAGATGCCCCTCAAATAAATAACTAACCCGGAAAATATTAACACCGGTGAGATTAAACAAATAATTTTTTGTTGGAAGAGCCAACTCAGTCAAGGGGAAGAAAACCCCATACCGCCGTGGCAAATTCCTTTTTAATAAATATTTCTTTTTTAGAAAAAAATTTTTTCTTGACTTTTAAAAAAATCAGTGAGCACTTAACTGAAGTAGCAGTCCTTCTTCATCCAGAGAGCAATGTAGCAGATAGCAGATGACGTGGCACGTTTCGGGGCCGATCATAGTGTGTGCCCCTGCTTCAGATCCAAGACTTAGCTCAATGAACTTGCATTGCATGAAAGTGCCTCAAGAAGCCGGTTTTTTATCACGGCAGACGTCACGTAACCACGCCCTCCAACGCCCAGCTGTAAGGGACGTCAACCAAAGCAGCCAATCAGAATTAAAAGGGGGAAAGTCACCATTTGAAGACCTCCCCCTGTATCTGAGCTTGGCCATCATAACAACAATGAGAATTAAATGATAGTGTACCAGTCCAGTTGTGCGTTGAGACCATGAGGGGAGACAGAGTTCAAACGATAAATCCATCTTTGCTCACGATGTTGTAGGATTTGCACTCGATTGCCTCCACGTGGATCAGGTGGTATAAAGTCCAAAATTCTCCAGGTGAGCAATTCAAAGGAATGGGCTTTAGACAGGCAGTGTTCCACTATAGGCGCTGATAAAGTCTCCGTACGAAGTCTAGATGCATGTTCTCCTAGGCGAACTTTAAAAGGTCTGGTGGTGCGGCCAATATAATATAGGTCGCATGGACAAACAAGAAGGTAGACCACATAAGATGTGGCACAGTTAGTGTGCCATCGGGCATGATGAATATTATGAGTGTGATCGTCCTGCCAGGACGGGCCTGAGATGGTATTATGACAATAAGCGCAACCACCACAAGGGAAATGCCCCGCATTTTCATGAAACTTCATTGGGCGATCTGAAACCGGTGCAGTATGAACTAACATGTCCCGTAAATTAGACTGCCTAGAATATGCTATCCGTAGACGTTTACGAAAACAGGAATGCAACTCCAAAATAGGCCAATAACGATGCAAAATACCTACAATTTTGGAAGAGCCTCTCATATAGGGAAACACAGCCGTAACGTCATCTGACGAGTTAGAAAGGGAAGAACCCTGTAATAGCCATTCCCTATGAACGTGACAAGCACGCTTGTAAGCCTGATTAACTGTATGAGAGGGATATCCCCTGGCTAATAAACGAGAACTTAAATCAGCAGCATGACGCTTAAAGTCTGCAAACTGAGTACAGTTCCTTCGAAGGCGAAGGAACTGGCCAAAGGGTAATCCACGTTTTAAGGAAGGTGGATGGAAACTATCAAAGCGCAGGAGAGTGTTCCGTTGAACTTTCTTACGATAAAGAGAAGTCTCAAAACCATGTGCTGTCAAAGTTACAGTGATGTCCAGAAATTGAATACTCTGAGTAGCAATCTGTGCTGTGAATTGTATGTTGGTCTTGAACGAATTCAAAACTTGAAGAAACTCATCCAACTGCAATTTTGTACCTGTCCATATAAAAAAGACATCATCAAGGAAGCGGCGCCAAAAAGGTATGTATTTAAATAAAAAATGAGGATAGATACAGTTAATCAGGCTTACAAGCGTGCTTGTCACGTTCATAGGGAATGGCTATTACAGGGTTCTTCCCTTTCTAACTCGTCAGATGACGTTACGGCTGTGTTTCCCTATATGAGAGGCTCTTCCAAAATTGTAGGTATTTTGCATCGTTATTGGCCTATTTTGGAGTTGCATTCCTGTTTTCGTAAACGTCTACGGATAGCATATTCTAGGCAGTCTAATTTACGGGACATGTTAGTTCATACTGCACCGGTTTCAGATCGCCCAATGAAGTTTCATGAAAATGCGGGGCATTTCCCTTGTGGTGGTTGCGCTTATTGTCATAATACCATCTCAGGCCCGTCCTGGCAGGACGATCACACTCATAATATTCATCATGCCCGATGGCACACTAACTGTGCCACATCTTATGTGGTCTACCTTCTTGTTTGTCCATGCGACCTATATTATATTGGCCGCACCACCAGACCTTTTAAAGTTCGCCTAGGAGAACATGCATCTAGACTTCGTACGGAGACTTTATCAGCGCCTATAGTGGAACACTGCCTGTCTAAAGCCCATTCCTTTGAATCGCTCACCTGGAGAATTTTGGACTTTATACCACCTGATCCACGTGGAGGCAATCGAGTGCAAATCCTACAACATCGTGAGCAAAGATGGATTTATCGTTTGAACTCTGTCTCCCCTCATGGTCTCAACGCACAACTGGACTGGTACACTATCATTTAATTCTCATTGTTGTTATGATGGCCAAGCTCAGATACAGGGGGAGGTCTTCAAATGGTGACTTTCCCCCTTTTAATTCTGATTGGCTGCTTTGGTTGACGTCCCTTACAGCTGGGCGTTGGAGGGCGTGGTTACGTGACGTCTGCCGTGATAAAAAACCGGCTTCTTGAGGCACTTTCATGCAATGCAAGTTCATTGAGCTAAGTCTTGGATCTGAAGCAGGGGCACACACTATGATCGGCCCCGAAACGTGCCACGTCATCTGCTATCTGCTACATTGCTCTCTGGATGAAGAAGGACTGCTACTTCAGTTAAGTGCTCACTGATTTTTTTAAAAGTCAAGAAAAATTTTTTTTCTAAAAAAGAAATATTTATTAAAAAGGAATTTGCCACGGCGGTATGGGGTTTTCTTCCCCTTGACTGAGTTGGCTCTTCCAACAAAAAATTACACAGGTACACTAAAAATTTTTTTTTTTAAACTGCCTCTAATGTTTCGATTGATTTTTACGTTTTTTGGTGCGCTAAATCCAAATCTGGTAACCAATTTGCTCCATCACGTACAGATTTTTTGCTACATTGGGTTAGCAGTTTGAGGTGAACGTTTCAGATTGAGTGCGATCGAGATAAAAGTTTCTTGGATGAATTCTTTATACTAATTGTTTAGTAGTTATTCAAATAAGAATAAAGAAAATTGTAACAAGGCAGCACATAAGAATAGAGTAATGTCAACAAAACACACTGTGATGGTAGCAAAATTGTCTGCACTTAAAACAGCCACATACATGTGCACAAACATTGAGCATATAAGAGCGAGGTTAGACACAAAGCAAAGCAAAGAAATGTGCAAAAAATGTTGTACAGGTATGTATGTAAGAATAGAAAACGCAAACCGCACCATTGCAATACATGAAGACAAACACCCGATGGTGTGAAAATAAAATTCTAATAAATGAGATCCGACACTGTGGTAATAACTAGCAAATTTTTATTTCAAAGGTTTAGTAAAAACACGATATTTGTCAACACAGTTTAGATTTTAAAGTCATTCTTGGGTCAATCAATCTCCTGGTGGGCCCGTTTCTTCTTCCCCCGAATGCTTCTCTTGGTGCGCTGCTTGGCGTATTTTTCATCTGGGGTTTCCCGCAGCAGCAACCAGCAGAAATCAGCCATCATAGTGGTGTTCCATCTTCCTTGGTACCTTCTCTCTGCGTCCTTGATGTCCTGGTGAAACCTTTCACCTTGTTCTTCACTGTACGCCCCCAAGTTTTCGGGAAAGTAGTTCACATGGGAGTGCAAGAAATGGACTTTCAGGCTCATGTTACAGCCTTGTTCTTTGAAGGCATTGAGCATCCTGGCAACAATATCCTTATAGTTCTCATCCCGCCTGTTCCCCAAGAATTTGAGAACATCCTTGAAGGAATCCCAGGCTTCTTTTTCCTTCTCAGACATCGTTTCAGCGAATGCTCCATCTGAAATGAGTTTCCTTATATCAGGGCCAACAAACACTCCTTCCTTTAGCTTTGCTTCAGAAAGTCGGGGGAACTTTGAGCAAAGGTACCGAAAGCACTCACCATCTTTTGGAAGGGACTTGATGAATTGCTTAATGAGACCCAACTTAATGTGGAGAGGTGGTAATAGAATTTTATCACGAGGTACCAAGCTCTCATGAAGAACATTTTTCTCACCGGGTCTCAAATACTCCCAAATTGGCCAGTCTTTTTTCCCCCAGTGTAGGTCGCGGGCCCGGCTATCCCACAAGCAAAGGAAGCAGGGATATTTGGTGAAACCGGATTGCTGCCCTAATAGCATGGATAGAATTTTAAAGTCTCCACAAATCATCCACTTATGCTCATCATAACGAATCTTCTGAAGAATCAGGGCCAAATTCTCGTATTTTTCTTGGAGAATAACAGAGTGAGCAATAGGAACTGAAGCGAATGTGTTGCCATTATGAAGAACAACACCTTTTATGCTGTCTTTTGACGAATCAATGAACAGCCGCCATTCAGCAGGATCATACTTGAGTTTAAACTTTTCCATCACTCCGTATATATCGTTGCAAAATACCAAATCTTCCTCTTTGCTGAAATACTTCAAAAATTGTGTCTCGCGGTTGCGGGTACCAATAAAAAGTTGTTCCTGGTGACAATAGATTTTTCTGTTTAAGCCGAGAACCTAGCAGTTGGGCAGCATCTTTTGGGAGTCCTAAATCCCGGACTAAATCATTCAATTCAGCTTGAGAGAAAAGTTCAGGTTTCGGATCTGGTTCAGTTTCAAACTCGGAAGTACTGGACTCATCGGGAAAAGCCATCTGATGAGTCTCATCATGATCAGAACCGTCCACACAAATATGATCCAAAGATTTTGGTGGTTCAGGCACAGGTACTTCGTTGCTATGAGGCATAGGCCTAATTGCTGAGGGAAGGTTGGGGTAACTTATTACGTTCTTATTTTTTAAGTTGTATCCCTTCACACTGCAAGAGCAAAAATAGCAGTCACTGCTGTGGTCTCTTTGTTCACGCCACATCATAGGTATTCCGAAACGAAATGCTTGTTTTTTACCTTTCATCCATAAGCGTAGATCTTCCTCACATGTCTTGCAACCTTTGTGAGGAGCCCACGGTTTGTCTTGATCGCCTAACTTCAAACCAAAATAGGCGAAATATACTTTTTTAATAAATGCAGAAATGTTCCTCTGCCGCTTTTTCACGGTATATTCCCCACAAATAAAACAAAAACTGTCCGGAGAGTTGACGCAACCTCTGGCTCTGTGAGCCATCACAAATACACAGCACTGCAAACTACAACTGTAGTGAACCACTTCGGAATAAAGCTGGATTACGACTGAGCAAACAAAAGGTAATAATGAACTTGCAAGAAACTGAAATTTGACAGGAACGTTCATGTCGCAACCACCGTGTTTGAGCGAGCGAACGAGGCGAGGCGAACAGGAAAGAACATGCGCCAGCGCGAGTACTGGATTTAGCCCCCCGCCTCCCAATTGTCCTGTTAATGTATAAAATGAATACAAAACACTCTAAAATATCATGAGGGTAGTGTTTCTAGTTAGTTAACCATTACAATCTCTATTTTGGGCCAAGAAAATAAACTGCAGTCGGCTAAAAAGAAATTATGTGAACTTTCCTTTTATGGGTAAGAAATCTAATTTTGCAAGAAAACGTGACGTGATGGAACATTTTGGCTATTTTTCCTGGATTCAGCACCCCAAAATCTATAGGAATCAGTTGCAAAACCGGAGGCAGTTTTTTCGTAGTGTACCTGTGTTATTTGTTTAATCTCACCGGTGTTAATATTTTCCGGGTTAGTTATTTATTTGATTGGTTTTACCGGGAATAGGGTATTAGTGTTTTATGTAGATGCCCCAGCAGACATTCATATTAGGCACATTCATGTTTGTGAAATCATGTTTGCTTTTTTTTCAGATGTTACAGCTTAGATGTCCCAGCTTGCATTCAGATGTCCTTTCTAAAATGCCCTCTACATCTTGTAGTTGAGGGAGTTTGTGTTGTCACTAATGTGACACCCAAATTTTTATAGAATCTTTCTTGTATGTTGAGTTGTAAAGTGAAATACCCTATTTTATTCTGGGTCAGCCCAGATTTGGTTTGCTGCACCCTAGGCAAAACTTAAACCTTACACTCCCCTTGACTGTCAAAATCTATTGTTTAGCTTTTAATGCCCTGCTTTTTGCTGCCCTCCCCCACCTCCGAAGTTGCCATACCATCCTAGGCAACCACCTAGTTTCCTGATGGTCTGGTTGGCCTTTGTTTTATTGTTTAGCCTGGGAATGATGCACATGGATTAATTTTATACGCTGTTAGACTGATATTCAAAGGTAATTATGAATTCACCTATTTGTGCATGGTCAAAAAATATAAAGATGATATTGGACTATTTAAAATATTTAAAATTGCTAAATGGCTATATATTGGAGTCAGAGCAGGCCAGAAAATTATCCTGATATTGGTGATTTTCAGCCACTATTCAGATATTCTATACATGTAGTTTAGGTTTGTCAAATAGCAGGCCTCAACTGTACTATATGGATTAAGTTAAATGGCAGCAGAGTAAAAGCACCAGCTGAAAAATTACCCCTATTTGTACATTTCATACTGCAAGATTGTCCCCAAGGTGAGGGAGGAGGGGGGGGGGGGGCAAAAGCAAAAGTTGGTTCAGGACATGACAACCCCTTGAGATAGCCTTGCAACTATAGACCAGTGGACCTGGCAACAGTTCTGGTAAAATGGTTGAAGCTATAATTAAGAACATAATTATTGGGCATGTAGATAAATACAGTATGGATTAGTGAGGGAGATCTGACATAAATCTTGGAAAGAAAAGTCATGCTTTACTAATAGAATAATAGAACTCTCTGAAGAAGTAAATAAAAATGTGGATAAGGGTGAGAATTTGTACAGGGCACATAGGAAGGTATTGGAATGTCCAAGTAGGAATGTGCACTCTCTCTCAGAACATCCTTTATCTTCCAGGACTCATTATTCTTCTCTTAGCACACAGTCCCCATCAACTTAAATAGGGGGAGAAAAAAGACCTCAGAGACTGTTCAGCCAGCCAAGTGCTTTCCACGCCTCTTACATCATCAGTCATAAAAATATCCCTCTATCTGTTCTCCTTAACCTTCTATTATTTTAACTCTTTTTTTCCTAGATTAAACACGTGGAGCCCAATCCAAGCCTCCCTCTGCTCCAGCTGGTACACTGTGCCATGACGTCCCCACAGACAGACGATCTGGTCTGTCTGTGGGGCCCAAGTTAATACCCGGCCTATCCTAACTCTGCAGAAGTTTAAATCTTCCTGTCCCTGCTCTAATCTGCCTGAGTGATTAACCCCACTACCCCTGCTGAGGCATTTTATAGCCCCCTTTCCTGTCTTCCACATGTCTTTAGCTTTGTTTGCCTCTCTCTCCTCTTCTTTGCTGCCTCTCCCTCCTCGGCTTTCCTGCCAGTTTGGGTACTCTTATCTTCCAGCTTGTGAGTCCTGTGTGTCCACTGAAGTATTTATTATATCATCGTTAGTGTGCTATTTCTTTATCTGTACCATTGTTAGTCTGTAATTTATTTATCTGTAAGCTTCTTCAGTTTTTTCTATTCCTACCTGTCTCCTACATAGCCTCACAACTTTTATCCCTCTCCCCTCCCCTCTACCCACTCATCCTATGGCATTCAGTCATGGCGGCTATCAGTTCTCCCACATGCCTCACCCCACTGACCATGGTGGTGGTGTTGGGCTTCTATATTCTCCTTACTGCCAATTTCAACCCCTCCTGCTGCATCAGTTTCACTCCCTTCCCTCCTTTGAAGTCCACTCCATCCGCCTTTTCACTCCACTATCTCTCTAGTTAGCTGTTATTTATCAACCTCCTGACAAGTCCATCTCTACCTTTCTCACTGACTTCGACTCATGGCTTTCCTTCTTTCTGGATTCCTCTTCTCCCACTCTTATTCTCAGGGATTTTAGCATTCATGTTGATAACCCCTCTGACCCTAGTGCTTTAAAGTTCCTTTCCCTTACCTCATCATTCTACCTCCAGCTTTGTAATACTGCTGCTACTCAACAGCACGGCAACTGCCTCAACCTTGTATTCGTCTCTAATTGCTTTCCCTCAAACTTCTATACCTCATTTCTTCCCTTATTGGACCATCACCTACTAAACTTCACTCTTCATTACCTGCTGCCTCCACCTCGCTCTGTCTCCTCCAACCTCTTTAGAAATCTTCATGCTATTGACCTTTTGGCTCTCTCCTCCACTCTTATCGCCTCTTTCCTCCACTATGGCATCTGAGAATGTTGATGAGGCAGTAGCTTCCTATAGCGCTGTACTCTCCTCTGCTCTGGATGCTCTTGCTCCATACATGCAACATCCTGTAAGGCGTACTATACACCAGATCTGGCTGCCTTCCACTACCCGCTATCTACTTTCCAGTGCCCATTCAGCTCAGTGTGCTTTGCTCAAATCCTGCTTCCTTGCAGACTTTCTACACTTTAAATTCATGCTTGTCTCTTTCTAGTCAGCCATAGCACTCTCCAAACAAGACTATTACTGTAAGTCCATCTGACTAACTCTCTTGCCTCTGACCCTCGCCGTCTCTTTACTACCCACAACTCTCTCCTCAAGATGTCTCCACCTCCAACCCCTCCCTCCCATTCTACCCAAACCCTGGCTATTTCCATTACAAAATCCACAAGATCACCCTCTAATTCCCCACAAAGTCAGCTACTTCCCATCCTCCCCCTCTTCACTCACAACTTTCCCCCTCTACCTATGCTACCCTTTCTTCCTTTTCTATGATCTCTGAGGAAGAAACCACACACTTTCTTTCCTCCTCCAAACTCACTACCTGCTCTTCTCATCCTATTCCCACCCATCTCCTAAGCCCCATCACCTCCACTATTGTCCCTTCCATCTCTCATCTTCTCAACCTATCACTCTCCACTGCAACTATCCTTACAGCCTTCAAGCATGCTGTAGTTACTCCTCTCCTCAAGAAATCCTCACTAGATCATTCCTGTTCTTTTAACTATCGACTCATCTCCCTCCTTCCTTTCATTTCTAAACTACTTGAACATGCAGTTCACCGCTGTTGCATCAACTTTGTCTCCTCTCAAGCCCTCCTGGATGCTTTAGAATCTGAAATGACTATTGCCAAAGTCTCCAGTGATCTGTTCCTGTCAAACTCCATGGGCATTTACTCGATCCTCATTCTTCTTGATCTTTCTGATGCTTTTGACACTGCTGTCCACAACCTTCTCCTTGATAGGTTGTCCTTACTTGGTTTTAAGGGCTTTGTACTATCCTAGTTCTCTTCTTATCTTTCCCATCACTCTTTCAGTGTTTATTCTGGTGGATCCTCCTCTGCTACTATCTTGCTCTCAGTTGGTGTACCCCAAGGATCTGTCTTGGGTCCGCTCCTTTTCTCTCTATATACCCAAACTCTTGGTGCATTCATCTCTTCCCATGGCTTTCAGTACTATCTTTATGGCGATGACTCATAGATCTACCTCTCTACACATGAAATCTCACCAGGAATCCAGATCTCTGCCTGCTTTTCTGCCTTCTTTTCTGACTGCTGTTTGAATGTCTTACCGCCACTTGAAATTAAACATGGCCAAAACTGAACTTCTTATTTTTCCCCTAAAACCTCCTATCCCCTTCTCTTTTCTCAGTCTTTGTGGAAAACTCTCTACTCCTTCCTGTTTCCTTGGCTCACAACCTTGGGGTTGTCTTTGACTCCTCTCTCTCCTTTTCCTCACACATCCATCTGATAGCTGAGACCTGCCATTTCTTTCTCTATAACATCAACAAAATACGTCCATTCCTTTCTTAACACACTACTAACACACTTATCCACTCTTTAGTCACCTCCTATCTTTATTATTGTAACCTACTCCTTGCTGTTCTCCCTCTGAATCATCCCTCTCCCCTTCAATCTGTTCAACACTCTGCTGTACGGCTAATCTTCCGCCAGCTTTGTCATGCTCATATTACCCCACTTCTCAAGTCACTTCATTGGTTCCCTATCTGTTTCTGCATCTGGTTCAAACTTTTCCTGCTGACCTATACTGTAATTGCATTCACTCTGTAGCTCCTCACTACCTTTCCTCTTTTATCTCTCCCTATACCCCTCCTCAGGAACTCCACTCCTCTGGCACAGGTAGGACACAGATCACTTCTATCTGTGTCTTTTTCTTCTATTACTAACTCCAGACTTCTCTCCTTTAACCTTAAATCCTTATACCTGGAACAAACTACCTGAGTCTGTATGTCAGGCACCTTCTCTGGCCCTTTTCAAATCCAGGCAGAAAACTCACCTCATGCTGCTGCTTTCAGATCTTGACCCATCTGATCTCCTTTGTGTTTCCTTATCAATCCCCCTAGAGATATTCCACGTCTACAGCTACTGTGTTGTCTGTCTTGACTAGATTGTAAGCTCTGATGAGCAGGGACTGTCTCTTACATGTGTCTTGCAGCACTGCGTACGTCTTGCAGCACTATACAAATTTATTTATTTATTAAAAATAATTTAATGCCGCGTTTTCCAAGAAGATCAATCTTTATCTTTATTAAAAACATTTGATATGCCGCCCATTGCTGGAGCATCAAAGCGGTGTACAATAATAACCAAGTGCAACTGGTGAAAGTAAAGGAGGAAGAAGGTACGCCATCGGTATGATAGGAGAGCCAATAGAAAAGAACAGAGAAGGATAGTAAGGACAGTGGTAGACCCAGGGGGACGCTATATAATAAAGACAAAGGACGCTACAAATAAAGACCAAGACAAGAGGTGGTAGACCGGACTGCTGGGGATGGGAGGGCTGTAACCGGAATACCGGAGAATGTAAGGCGATATTGCAGAGGAGAGTAGTTCAGTGGCATCTTGGTGAATGGAAATCGGGAGGAATAGGGATATCGTAGGCCTGGCAGTAGAGGTGGGTCTTGAGAAGGGCCTTGAATGGGAAAAGGATGCTTCAGTACGGAGAAGGTGGGGCACAGAGTTCCATAGGGAAGGACTCAAGAAGAAAAAAGCAGCATGACGGGTCGATTCGAGATGGGCCTGGGCAGGGGACGGAAGGAGGAGACGATTACCGTGGGCTGAATGAAGTAGACGGGAAGTTGGCTGGAGGTAGATGATGTCGGCGAGTAATGAGTAATGGTGAGAAGCTTGTACAGGAAACGAACTTTGATAGGAAGCCAGTGAAGAGAAAGAAGACAGGGAGTCACATGATCCCGAGGGGAGGAGTGAGTGAGAAGACGTGCAATTAACAACATTTTGAATCATACAGGTAACAAGTACATATTCAATTACATAGAACAAAGTGGAACTACAGTATATACATAGATGAAGAAAAATTACACTACATACATAAACATGGTTACAAATTCTTAATTTAGCTATTTACTGCTCTGGACTGAGTGTAGAGTGGTATTTCTCTTGGTTGGGTTTAGAAGGAAGAGGGTGTTGTGCCAGAGGTATTGCATTCTGCTTGTGTGCCAAAATGGATGGAAAATAGGTGGGTTTTTAGTTTTTTACAGAACGTTTGAAGGTCATTTAGTTCTCTGAGGTTGTCTGTTAGGGCATTCCAAAGGTTTGGGGTGACATGTGAAAATGCTTTGTTGCCTGTTAACTTTCTGGATTTCCTGAAGTCCGATGGTATAACCAGTTTGTTTTTATTCTGGTTGCATTGATTTCGATTGAGGGTTTCCTTTGAGATGAGTATGGATAGGTATGAAGGGGCAATGTTATTTATTAATTTGAATGTAGATACCAGAATTTTATAATTAATGTGGCTTTGAATGAGTAGCCAGTGGAGAACATGAAGTATTGGAGTAATGTGTTCCATTGAGTTAACATTCATAGTTATTCTAACTGCAACATTTTGGACCATTTGAAGTTGTCTTAAGGCCTGCTTTGTGATCCCTTGTAGAGTAGTATTGGCAAAGTCAAAATGAGGTGTAATGATTGCATGAATTACCGATCTGAAGTCATGGTGATGGAGCAGGGGGCGGAGTTGCTTTAAGAGTTTGAGTTTGTACAGTATCTTTTAAGTTGTTTGCTTTATATGGGATTTCATGCTAAGGGTGTGATCTATGATTTCTTCCAAGTATTTTACCTCGTTTTTGACCAAGATGTTAATATCATGGAGCCGTAGTAGTAGTAGTAGTAGTAGTAGTAGTATGCCCAGCAGGAGTGCCGAAGGCCCGACTCCCCACCAGACCAGTTTTCCTGCCACCCAACCCTTGGCGAGGTATGCCAGGGATGGGATCGGGTGGTGGGGCCTCACCTTCTGTGGCTTCATTGCATCTGGAGGGTGCCAGGCTGGTTCGCATGGGTGCCTTGTTTTTATTCCACCTCCAAGGTTGAATGAGCTGGGCATCCACCTGGTGACTTCCGGACGTACAAGACTGTGGCTTGAATTGGCCCTGTACGTCCGGGTGCCTGGCCCGCTCCCACTCTACCCACTCTCCACCCACTCTCCACTCCCATGCCACCCCCATCCAGATCTCCCTGCACTGTGGCTATGTGCATGCAGGGAGATTGTGTTACAGCATTCGGTCAGGACGAATAGCGGGGCTTCACATCCTCCCGGGACATACAGTCCCATTATTTGCCTCTCAGAATTAGACCCAGAATCATTTATTGCATGTGTGCAAATAAAACAGATTGAAGAGAGGTTTTTTATGAGCAATGATGCATGAGATGTGGAAAGCACTTGGCTGGCCGAACAGCCTCTGAGGTATTTTTCCTCCCCCTATTTAAGTTTTATTTTATTTATTTATTTTATTAACATTTTTTATATACCACACTATTCGATATCAGCGCGGTTTACATGGAACAAGAAACTTCAGACAAGTTACATTTATCTGTTCATTACATATAACAGGGAAGTCAACCTGGATAACAGGAGGAACTATATACAGAAACAGCAACAAAAAGAACTATATACATAGTGTAGATTAGTGTAGTGTAATGTGCAGTTGAGGAAAGATTAGGTGGTCAGAAGGTAATTATTGATATTTGGGTGTAACTGTATTTCTTCGTTCACTGGGAAATATTTGAGAAAAAGGTAGTTTTTCAGGGCCTTCTTGAACTGGCTGAGTTGATGTGGACTGTGTGATAAGAGAAGAATAGTGAATCTTGGAAGATACAGGATTTTATGAGAGAATTAGAAAAGGTACAGAGAAGAGTCACAAAAATGGTAAAGGGCTTAGAAGGATACTCCAACTAGGAAAGCCTTGAAAGGTTAGGGCTCTTAAACTTGGAAAAAAGATGGATGAGGGGAGATATGAAAGAGGTCTATAAAATAATGAATGGAGTGGAATGGGTAAATGTAGATCAGTTGTTTATTCCTTCAAAAAGTAGAAAGACTAGAGGACACGTATTGAAGCTACAATGTAGCCCATTGAAGACTAATCAGAGAAAATATTTTTTCACTCAACGCATAAACAAACTCTGGAATTCATTGCCGGAGGATGTAGTAAAAGCTGTTAGTGTAGCTGGGTTAGGTAGCTACCAGTACTCAGTTATCCACCCCACAGAGTCTTACTTGCGGAGTGTCCCTTGGCTCTACACTTTGTCCGTTGTTTAACATCTTTCTTAGTCCTCTCGTTACATTGATCCAGAGTCTAGGTATATCAAGTTATGTGTACTCAGACAATACTCTACTACTCCATTCCACAGACAGTGGTACACCTGATCTTATGTTAATCAACAACTGTTTGACTCAGGATTCTGCCTAGTTACAAGAAAATTCAATAAAATTTAATCCTTCAAAATCCATAGTCATTTGGCTTACAGGTACTCACTTATCTCCTTCCTTAGCTCCCATTCTTGTTGGTTCACCATTACAGTTACAGAATACCTTAAAACATTTAGACGTGGTTCTTGATTCTGAACTCTCCTTTTCACTACAACTAAGATTTCTAAGCTCTCTTTTCTGGCTTTACAACAATTTTGTACCATTCAATCATTTATTGACAAGCGCAGATTATAGTACTGGTACATACGCTCTTGTATCCCTTGGATTACTGTAATAAAGCATATCTGGGTCTCCCGCAATATTTAAAAAGGTTACAAACTATTCAGAAATTTGCAATTCACACTCTGTACCGAGCTCATCATTTTGATCATACAACCCAACTTTTATCCAATATCATTGGTTGCCTATCACGACACAAATACAATTTAAGGCATTATCCCTGGTGTATAAAATTCTATACATTGCTGCTCCATATTTCACTTCATGCTCCAGCAAGAACACTGCATGCACTTCATGGACAACAATTGTGGTATCCTTCTTCCACTTCAGTTAATGAAAGCATGCATAAATCAGTTTTTTACTTATCAGCTCCCACCCTTTGGAACTCCCTGTCAAGTTCAATTTACCTAGAACCTTGTTTCGAGAGCTTTAAAAAGGCTCTCAAGATGTTTCTTTTTGAAACCTCTTTTGGCCTATCTCCTGCTTCCACATAGGAGTCTCAACGCAATCCTAGGACTCACTATCTTCCTCTTGTTCTGGATGTCCACCCTTTGAAGCAGCTTTATTCCTGTCATTGAATAGAAGTTCATTTTTCCTGCTTCTAGTACTGATGTTTTTATGAATTTGTTAACCGCATAGATTGTATACAATGTTGTGATATATCAAGTGTCCAATAAACATAAATATAAACATAAAAAGGATTTGAACAAGTTCCATTATTAAGGAGGACCAGGGATATCCACTGCTAGCCCCAAGATAAGCAACTTAGAATCTGTGCACCTTTTTGGAAACCTGACAGGTACTTGTAACCTGGATTGGCCACTGTTGGAAACATGATACTGGGCTTAATGGACCCTTGGTCTGACCCAGTATGGCTTATCTTATGTTCTTAGGTTCTTATGAGTACATTATTATATACCTTCTATGTCACTGTGACAATAACAAGTCTGGATATGTCCATTTCCTCAAGTATTTTACAAAAGTCTCACTAAATGCAGAACCTTTTGTAGATATATTTAATGCTGCCCAGAAATGCACATGTAATTTCTGTCACACCCAATGGGAACAGCCATTTTGGTAATATATACGTTCAGAAACAGTGGCCTCGCTTAGGGTTTTGAAAATGTAGATGGCAATTTTATAATCTATGGAGCATGTTTACTAAGTGCATTAGCCAATTATGTGCATTTTAGCATGGGGTTAACGCGTGTTTGGGTCATTCAGAAGCAAGAATCATGTGGCCCAAAGGCAACCAAACTAAACATCCTGCGCTACCAGCACAGCTCATGAAAAGGTGGGCTTAAGGTGGTGACTGGGTGGAGAGAGGGCAATCAGGGCATGTTAGTCACATGCAAGATAGCAAACTATGTTGCTAGCATGGGTGCAGCAAACACCTGCCTCCGCCCAAGTGCTATCTGCACTCACCAAGCTCATGTGTTTCCAATGTATGATTCCTACATAGGAAATATAAAGGGCAGAAGTAGGGCAACTACATACAAACGAAATAGGGCAAGAACATGAGGTTAGCAGAATACCTTGGTACCTGCCTAGGCCACCTGTTGGGGTTGAATGGTGCACCTGCCATAGCAGTGGACCACAATGGCCTGACTACCACAACTCCAGAGCATGCAGGTCAGGAGTGACCCTGCTGGGACAGTGGGCAAACATCTACAGACACATCAACGTCTCCAGATGCCACATTTGCACCCTATCTCCCAGAGTTAAGGACGCAGCACATACTCTCTGCCTGTGTTTGCTTTGCTGATTTGCATGTTCCACCCTCTTGTACTTAGCCCTCTTTCCAGAGGATTTGGAGGCCTAATGAGACCAGCACCCATGCTCAGGGCAGCCTACACATGGAGTCCATTGGGTCAAGAAGCACCTCATGGCCTACCATATAGAATAGGACCCAAGAAACAGATACCAGACTGGCAGAGTTTTCAGGTTTGAAAAAAACCTTCTTTATTGACCCTATGCGTTTCGGCCTGTGGCCTTCCTCAGGGGGTATCTTTAGGGTGCAAACCTCAAGAAAACAAACATCAACAATTAAAATAAATCATATTAACATTCAAATACAATCAAAATTAAAATTGCTAAATAATATAGATCATAAAGATGAACATATAAAAACTGGAGAACCAAAAACCGCTACCATCTATAATCACCAAATGATGGGACATGATCTATAAAGTGCTCTGGATCTGTGTACATGAAAAATATTAACAAACATTTAAAAACAAGAGAACAAACAAGATGAGAAGGACATAACTAGAAACATGAATATTCCTATTGGTACCTTCTCTGTATAGAACTTCCGTTAAAAAACATATATCACTAAAAAATAATAAGACAAATAAATAATACATACAGATAAATGACCATGTAAATACAATATTAATTCATCAATAATCAATATGCTCTAAAAAATAAATAAATAAATAAATAAAACATACTTAATAAACATGACTATAATACATGCATTGGAAACAACTAAAAACGTAAAAAGAACACTCATACGATAAAAATAGCATCTTAATTTCCCAAAGGACCAACTAAAAAATAATAAATAAAATATATAATGTATTTTGAAACGCATGAGGTTCCTCTAAAATTAAAAAAAGGGACACATCAGAAAATGAAAATCAACCATTTCTTTGAAATTGTTTTGGCTGTATCAGAATGGATTGAAACATCTCATAAAAAACGCAACAAAGGAGGAGCAATGCAATAGGGAAAAAGAGGAAAAAGGCATTGTGCCCAAAAATATCAATGAACAATATAATGTCATAATACTCAGTTACCAAAAGAATTGTGTAAAACAAAAGAAAAGAAATTAGCCTGCGCACATAAAACCCATAAAAAAGAAAAAGAAAAAGGGGGAAAGAAGTAATTGATTTGTTAATCTCTATTGCAGTAGCGACATACTGACAAACTGCGGGAAATGTAGTGAAAAAAACTTGCCATGGCGGTGTGCATCCGCTGTGCCAGAATAAATCCGAGCAAAGGAGTAAACTTGACCATCATACCATTGATTATGTTTTATTGTTCACCTTCGAATAAGCGCATATGTATTGCTATATTTTAAAAGGAAAACCAATTTTTATGGGCTAGTACGCTGCATTAAATTAAAAAACAGAGAGGACGCGGGCAGGGTCCCAGAGGACGATGGTAACCGGGTGATCGGCCCGGTGCCGGGACCCTGCCAGAGTATGGTTGGATGGGGGGGGGGGGAGCAGGTTGATCGGACGCGGAGTGATGACGCTTTTGCGTCATTTGAACTCATTGGCTCCGCGGTGCGAGAGGAGCGGAGCCAATGAGAAAAAGCCTTGGCACCGGAGGCTTTAAGAAGGGGGGTTGGCTGGCGGTTGCTCCTTTCCGGGCGGCAGGCGAGCGGCGGACCGGCTTTTCTCACTTGAGCTTGATGTGGCTCGTGAGTTTGTCTTTGCTTTCGGCGACGTTTCTGGGTTGGAGAGTGCCGTGCACAGCGAGGAACATCGGCGGTGAGCAGCGGAGCGGAGGTGGTCTTTGCTGTGAGGTCCGGAGGCGGTGTGGTGAGCAGAAGCGGTGCGACAGGTGTTGCTTTGCGCTGTGGCCCGGGCAGATTAAAACCGGTGTGCTGGGAGAGTCGGGTGAGCTTGGTTTTTTAAAGCCGCGTAACCTTGCTGGGGCCTGGGGTATCTATATACAAAAAAACCCAAACAAACAGAGTTCTTGTTCTTCATCTGTTGCACTGGTGTTTTGTGTGGTGGGGGTCAGTCTATTGCGGGAAGTAGGTAGCTTCGGGGGGGATTAAGGCCCGTGGAAAGGTGAAGGCAGGTGCCAGGGGGCCTGGCAAGAAATGGGGGGGCAGATGGGGACAGGCTGAGCAAGACCGCATGGCAGCGGAGGGGCTATCAGGGGTGGGAGGAGTGACGGTAAACAGTGAGAGCCTTTGTGTTAGGCGTGGGCGCCCAGGGCCTTCGCGTTTGGGTCGGGCGAGGGAAGAAGGGCCTCCTCGAGGGCGGGGTAGGCCTTCATCGGTACCTGAGAAAAGGGGTTCCGGGTCAAGAGGGGGTCAAGACAGCCAGGCCAGCGGAGGGCTGGTAGTATGGGGGGCAGGAGGGAGGTAAAGCCTGCAATGGGAGCAGAGCTCGGGGCGGTCATGGGAGGTAGAGACGCAGTTGTGGACCTGGGGGCGGAACAGGCGCAGGGCACTGCTAACTTTGATAGCTGGTGCAGTGGTGAGAGAGGGATGGTGCCTATGGCTGGGCTTGCGGGTTCCCACAATTTGGATGGTAGAAGCGGGGTGTCCCCCATGGGTTGGCAAGCAGGACACGGCGGCTTCGGGTCGTGGGGTGTACAGCCATCCTGGGTGTATTGGCTGGGTGGTGGTCAAGGTTCCTCCAGATCTGAATGGCTGGAAGTTTGGCAACCAGTACGGCCCCCTGCAGTTTCCCCCCCTCCTTTTCCTATTATGTCTCCACAGGGTCCACTGATGTATCCACAGGCAGCTGCGTGAGAAGCCGCAAGATATGATGAAGCAGGAGGACAGATGAGAGCTGTGCCCGCGGATCCGGAAACTGTGGCAGCGCAGAGGGGGGTGGCAGTGGGGATCATGTCCAGAGATGAAGATGGACTGCGGCAACAGGAAGAGCTTAGCATGGCAGTCGGGAGTCCTGCTGTGGTGGTGGCGTCTGCTGCAAGCTTGGCAGGTGAGTTGCAGGAGGCTGCTGTAGATGGGTTGGAGAAGGTTCAGGGGAAGGAGAAACAGAAAGGAAAATGCAGTAAGAAGCGTAGGCATTCCTGTAGGAGGCATCGTAGGTCGAGCTCATCGGCATCTTCGTCATCGTCCTCAGAGTTGTCATCTTCGTCGTCATCGTCCGACGAGGGTAGGCATCCAGGCTGGACGGGCAAGGGTGTATCGGGTGGGAGGTTAGCAAGGGACGCTCCTACCGCAGTGGCTATTTCAGAGTTATGGGAGGGAGTTCCGAAGAGGTTGCGGCAAAAAATTAAGAAGCATCGTTATATTGATATTTTCAGGCTTTTAGAGGGCCGGAAGCGCTTGGGGGAAAGTAGGAAGAAGCGGAAGGAGGATGAGAAAGCTGGGCGCATCAAGAAAGTTTCTCGGAACGTAGTGAACTGGACCCGAGCTTTTTTGCGTTTAGCAAGTGTTTGGGGTCAGCATCACCCGGAGCAGTATGAGATGTTGTTGTCGTATGCTGACTCAATTCTGGAAGCATCACAGATGCACGAAGGGTGGGCATGGTTAAACTATGACGAGAAATTCCGGGACAAGATGGAAGAGAATAGAGCGGTGTCCTGGGGTATGCAGGATATTAACTTGTGGTTGACCCAAATGTCGGCCAAGGTAAGTGTGGGCGGGGGGAGTGGGGCAAAAAGTGTAATGGGTAGTAATGCGGGTGCGGGTCATTCCTTTTGCGGGGGAGGAAACGGCGTACAGCTGCGAGCGGTCGGAAGTGGAGCAGGGGATGTCTGTTGGCGTTTCAACAAGACCGTGTGTCCATTTCCAGACTGCAAATTTAGACACGTGTGCTCCATCTGTGGCGGGGCCCATCCAGTGACAAAGTGCCTTAAAAAAGGGGTCTCTCTGGCCCTGGTGCCTGTTGCAAAGCAATGAGGAGCTACTTGGTCTTGCTCCCACTCCAATTAAGGTTGAGGTGTTAAAGGGGTTGCTAAGTCATTATCCCAGGAGAAGGGATAGGAAGGTTTTGTACTCGGGTTTTAAGTTTGGTTTTGTGATTCCGGTTTGTGGGCAGGTTGCAGGGGCGCGGACGAGGAATTACCTTTCAGTTCGGCGCTTCGTGCAAATGGTGCAGGAGAAGTTAGCAGCGGAGTTGCAGCTAGGGGGAGTAGCGGGCCCATTTCTGGTGCAGCCATTCGCGAGGATGGTGGTTTCGCCTTTAGGTATAATACCTAAAAAAGAGTCTGGGAAATTTCAGTTGATCCATAACTTGCCCTGTCCTTTGAGTGAGTCAGTCAATGACCACATCCCGCGGGAATTGTATACTGTCCGATACGCGTCATTCGATAAGGCTGTTGAGTTGGTGAGGAAAGCAGGTCCTCGGGCAGAGATGGCGAAGGTGGATATTGAATCTGCGTTTCGGCTTTTACCAGTGCACCCGGCCTCCTTTTATTTATTAGGTTTTCGTTTTGAGGAAGGCATTTATTTCGATAAATGCATGCCCATGGGCTGTGCAGTGTCTTGCGCCTACTTCGAGAAATTCAGTTCCTTCCTACAGTGGGCGCTTGAGCGCAAGGTGGGTAATGCGAATGTTGTGCACTATTTGGATGACTTTCTGTTTGTGGGTTGGCGCAATCTGAGGAGTGCCGCGAGTTGCTGGAAGGTTTTCTTGAGTTGTCGCAGGAATTGGGGGTGCCGTTGGCAGAAAGCAAGTCGGAGGGCCCAACTACAAGGATCACGTTCCTAAGGATAGAGCTGGACTCCGAGCTCATGATAGCACGTCTTCCACAGGACAAGGTTAGGGGATTGCGGGTCTTGGTGGCTAATGTTTTGATGTCCTCAAAATTAACTTTAAAGGAGATGCAAGGGTTGATCGGCTCATTAAATTTTGCTTTAGGGTGATCCCTATGGGAAGGGTATTTTTGCGGCAGTTAGCGTCTGCTACTGCTGGGGTTCGCCGGTCGCATCACCATATTAGGGTCTCGAAGGCTTTCAAGGCGGATTTGAAGATATGGGCGGTTTTTCTGGAGGAATTTAATGGGACTACGGTGTTGATGGAGGCAGAGGTTACTAGTGAGGATTTTCAATTGCACACGGATGCAGCAGGGGGCATAGGTGTGGGTATTTATTTCGGAGGGTCGTGGTGCACGGAGCAGTGGCCTCGGGCGTGGCACGAGTCGCGACTCACCAGTAACATAACGTTCTTGGAGCTCTTTCCCATGCTAGTGGCTTTAGAGTTGTGGCCTGATAGATTTTGCAATAGAAGGGTGGTGTGGTGGTGCGATAATGCAGCGGTGGTAAGTGTGGTTAATTATTACATGCCGCGTTGTGTTCAGGTAGCGAACCTGATGCGGGAAGTGGTGTTAGCATGTTTACGTTTGAATGTGTTAATAAGAGCTAGACATATACCGAGGCACTCTAACGAGATTGCTGATGCTCTTTCCCATTTCAAGTGGGAGCAATTTCGGAGACTGGCGCCAGAAGCGGAAGCGAAAGGATGCGGAGTCCCTTGGAAGTTATGGAGTCTTGTCCTCCCCTGATGAAGGTTATGCTGCATAGATCGGTCTCTCCTGGAACGTGGGCAGCATATCTGCGAGGATGCGAACAAGTAGTGTCCTTTTTGGATAGTTCTGGATGGCGGGGTGGGGCGGTGGACACTCAGTGGTTGGGCTGATATGTAGTTTGGGCGAAAGAGCGTGGGTTCGCTCGATCTTCGGTGCGCAGCCACTTAGCAGGCTTTGCATTTTTCGTGAAAGCAGTGGGTTGTGACTTCCCTGGGGATGGATTCCTTGCCCGTAAGCTTCTGCAAGGGTGGGAGCGGGCAGAGCCGACGCCTCCGGGTGCGCAGAGGCCGATAACGCATGAGTTGTTGGTTCGTTTATGCGGGGCGTTGCCTCATGTGGCTGCGTCCTTGTATGAGGCCGTACTATTTCAGGCAGTCTTTAGCTTGGCATTCTTTGGTGCCTTTAGGATGGGGGAATTGGTTCCAAACTCACACAAGGCGGGGGTGGTTGGGATTGTGCAAAGGCAGCATGTTTGCTTCGAGGGGGGGCAGCTACGAGTTTTATTGGCTAAATCTAAGACGGATCAGCAAAGGAAAGGTTTGTGGGTGCGCTTGAGCGGGATTGAGGGTTTGCCCACCTGCCCCGTAGCCGCGATGCGAGAGTACTTACGGGTGCGCCCGGCATTGGAAGGGGTGTTGTTCATCCACGAGAATGAGCAGGTGCTGACTCGTTTTCAAGTGTTAGCGGTGCTGCGGATGGCGCTGAGGTTTGTGGGTGAATGCTCGGACTTCTTTGCTGCTCATTCCTTTCGCATAGGTGCTGCCACCAGTGCCGCTGCTGCGGGTTTGTCGCAGCAGGAAATACAGAATATTGGGAGATGGCGGTCTAAGGCTTTCCGGGGTTACGTTCGCTTATGATGAATTGGGTGGGGGCACTTAATGTGGGGTTTAACTTTTATTTTCTTTTTGCAGATTGGGTCGGAAATGCTCAGAGTTGTTGGATGATGGGGCATTCATTTGTTTTCTGGGCTGGTCGGCGAGCGGCTGTGCGGCCTTTGGGGCATAATTTGGGACTTGATCCGGCTCGGGTGTCGCTACTATGGCTGGGCGAGCGTGGGCTGCGGTGGCCACAGCTCATGCCTTTGCTTCGGCACCATGATCAAGTACAGCCGAGGCCGAAGTTGGTACTGTTACATCTAGGTGGCAATGACCTGACAGCGTGGACGTGCAAGCAGCTCATCAGAGCAGTGAAGAGGGATTTGGCCATGGTGCTGCGCATGTTCCCGGGGGTTGTTGTAATTCGGTCCGATATTATTCCAAGGCCTGCTTGCCAGGCCCAGCGGCGTTGGTCGCGGGGTCTTACAAAAATAAATCGACAAATTGGGCGCTGGATATGTGAGCAGGGTGGGTTTCAGGTTTTACACCCCTGGGTGGAGGTTACTTGTGCTGGGTTGTACCGGCCGGATGGGGTACATCTGTCCCCTGTGGGTGTCGATTTGCTTTTAAATGACTGGCAAGAGGCCTTGGAATGTGTGGTACAGCAGGGAGTTGACTGGTCACAGCTTGCATGTGGGGGGCAGCACAGGGAAGGTAATGGTACCTGTGCTGGTGGCGGGATCCCGGAGGTCTCTGGGGTCCGGAGCCTTTAGGACATATGTGGGCGGGGGTGGGGTGCCCCCGACCCGGATAAGCCCTGGCTGGCCTTTGCTATTCACATGGCGAGGTTGGGGAAAGGGCGATAGGAAGTTGGCCGGGGGCAGGACACGGCCGAAGCGGATGCGAGGTCACTTTGCTAATTATATGGCTGGTGAGGCATTGCTCCGCTGTTGGAAGATTGTTAAGAGGATTGTTCTGGTTTGTAATGTTCAATTGTTACAAATATAATAAAGCTGCGACCAGTTGGTTTTCCCATTAAGAAGTTCCTTGTGTATTTTGTAGGGATGAGGATTTGGAGGGGTGGGCGCCGGGTCCGATCTACCAGGGTTACTAGATGAATAACCAAACTTAAACATTAAAACAATGATCAAGGTTATCTATTCAACCTGGCTAGTTATGGCTAATGAGTGCATGTCATAAACGATGTATCAAAAACAAAAAAAAAATATAAAATTAGAAACGGCAAACAGAAGGAACGGAGCGAAGCAGTGCTACTGCATCGGCATTCAAAAACCGAGCTGTTTAAAATTCTCACTCTGTCCTTCCTTATGAAATTTATCTACATAGGTCATATTTAATATCCCAACGATCTTGTGAGATGGTTGAATATCCATACAGAACTTCACAGTAATGGTAAAAACCATGAATTTATCAATCCGAAGTAGTATAGAAAAATGAATTTCTAGGAAAACAGGTTTGTAGAATCAATTGTGCAAGATGATTATAACATACTTTGAAAAAAACACCTCAAAAAGCTATACCAAACATAATAATTCAAGAATAAAACTGGTAGGTTTTATATTTAGTTTTCAGCAAGAAACAATCAGCTTACCGCAATTCAAAGCGTTGCCAGCACGGCAGTAATGAAATGCAGAGTGAGGATCCGTATGTGTTTATACCGGCGTTTTCCCGCTGAAGAAAGGTGAGAGGTCATGTTGTAAAAAGACCATATCGTGAGTTCAAAAATGGACCAATATTGTGCAATCTTCTATCTATTGTAAATACAAAGAGATCAAAAAAAGGGGGAACAAAAAGAAGAAAAAAGAGAGAGAGAGAGAGAGAGAGAGAGGTAGAGAGAGAGGGGAGGAGGGAAGGGGAAAAAAGGGGGAGGGAAGGAGGAAAGAAAGGGGGAAGGGGAAGGGGGAAAGGGGAGGGGGAAGGAAGGGAGGGAGGGAGGAAGGAAGGATAGAGGGAGGGGATGGGAGGGGGAGGGAGGGGGAAAGGAGGGAAGAGGGACAGGAGGGGGAGGGGAGAGGGGGAGGGGGAGGAGGGGGGAGGGGGGAGGGGGGAGGAGGAAAGGGGAAAGGGGGGAAGGGGAAGAAAGGTGAGGAAAGGGGAAGGGGAGGGAAGGGAATGGAGGAGGGAGGGGGAGGGGGAAGGGGAAGGGGAGGTGGAGGAGGGGGAAGAGGGGGAAGGGGGAGGGGGAAAGGAGGGGGAAGGGGGGAAGGGGGAAAGGGGGGCAGCGTACTGGCCCTTAAAAAATTGTTTTCCTTTTAAAATATAGCAATACATATGCGCTTATTCGAAGGTGAACAATAAAACATAATCAATGGTATGATGGTCAAGTTTACTCCTTTGCTCGGATTTATTCTGGCACAGCGGATGCACACCGCCATAGCAAGTTTTTTTCACTACATTTCCCGCAGTTTGTCAGTATGTCGCTACTGCAATAGAGATTAATAAATCAATTACTTCTTTCCCCCTTTTTCTTTTTCTTTTTTATGGGTTTGATGTGCGCAGGCTAATTTCTTTTCTTTTGTTTTATACAATTCTTTTGGTAACTGAGTATTATGACATTATATTGTTCATTGATATTTTTGGGCACAATGCCTTTTTCCTCTTTTTCCCTTTTGCATTGCTCCTCCTTTGTTGCATTTTTTATGAGATGTTTCAATCCATTCTGATGCAGCCAAAACAATTTCAAAGAAATGGTTGATTTTTATTTTCTGATGTGTCTCTTTTTTTAATTTTTAGAGGAACCTCATGCGTTTCAAAATACATTATATATTTTATTTATTATTTTTTAGTTGGTCCTTTGGGGAATTAAGATGCTTTTTTATCGTATGAGTGTTCTTTTTACGTTTTTAGTTGTTTCCAATGCATGTATTATAGTCATGTTTATTAAGTATGTTTTATTTATTTATTTATTTTTTAGAGTATATTGATTATTGATGAATTTATATTGTATTTACATGGTCATTTATCTGTATGTATTGTTTATTTGTCTTATTCTTTTTTAGTGATATATGTTTTTAACTGAAGTTCTATACAGAGAAGGTACCAATAGGAATATTCATGTTTCTAGTTATGTCCTCCTCATCTCGTTTGTTTAATTGTTTTTACAGTTTGTTAATATTTTTCATGTACACAGATCCAGAGCACTTTATAGATCATGTCCTATCATTTGGTGATTATAGATGGCAGCAGTTTTTGGTTCTCCAGTTTTTATATGTTCATCTTTATGATCTATATTATTTAGCAATTTTAATTTTTATGGAATTTTATTGTTAATATGATTTATTTTAATTGTTGATGTTTGTTTTCTTGAGGTTTGCATCCTAAAAATACCCCCTGATGAAGGCCACAGGTCGAAATGCATAGGGGCAATAAAGAAAGGGTTTTTTTCAAACCTGAAAACTCTGCCAGTCTGGTATCTGTTTCTTTGGTCCTGTTGTATCTTACAGATACTTTGTTGCTTTTTTTGGTCTTCTACCATATAGAATATCCACCTCTGTGGCCTGACACTTTTACCACATCCTCCGGCAGTGTGTTCCAAGGCTTAATTACACATTGAGAGAAAAAATATTTTTCTCCTATCAGTTTTAAATATGTTACTTTGTACCTTCATGGCATGTTCCTTAGTCCTTATATTTTTTGAAAGTGTAAACAATTGATTCCACTCCACTCAGTATTTTATAGACCTCTATCATATCTCCCCTCATTCATCATTTTGCCCTAACCTCTTTAGCCTTTCCTCATAGGATAGTAGTTTTTATCCTCTTTATCATTTTGGTTGCCCTCCTCTGTATCTTTTCTAATGTTACTGTATCATTTTTATATAACTTCTTGCATGCACGTTAGTCAGACACATTGTGAGTCATATCAATATTCTGCTCAGAATATTATCAGTAGCAGCGCTCGGCTAGAGGTCACATTACAAGGTCCTAGGAAGAAATTACAGAAAAACAGCAGTTAAATGCAGAAAACTGCCAGTGTCATAACAAATGTAACCGGATTGCGTGATTTGCTTGCAATTGTGCCTGAACATGTAAGAGGAGAAAATCAGCCGGTAAGAGCTATGTAGCTGTCACAGACTTTAATATAGCAAAGGATGAAAAAAAAAAACCCCTCAAAATAAAGAATGTGTTTACCTGTGAAGAAACAGTATTTTGCTGTTGCAGACTGAATCTGTACAGAGTGGGAAGAGTTAGAGTACACTTCTATTCCAATGTTGAATTGTGAATATCAACTTGTCATGACTTGCCTGTTTCCTGAATGAAGAATCATATGCTGCATTATCACATCCTTTAACATTGCAGGAGGGTTAAATAAAATGTCTTTGTTTATTGAAAACTAAATGGTCTTTGCATATAGGTAACTTGTTCCAGACATGCTCCAATCAACTGAAACAGCATAGGGGCATTTTTGCTAAAGTGTTGTGAGTAGTGTGGGACAAACACAAGGTTATCATGTGTTTTTACTGCAGCAGGGCTTAGAGGCTGTGGTAGATGTGGGGAACATGGATGTGGTACTAGGTGCATCACCCCCATGGTAGTTGTGAATGTACATGCTGTAATTGCAAAGCCACATACACATTAGTAGGTGGCAGTAAGCTACAGAACCACTGCAGAGAGTAAGAAACGTGCCCCAACCCTACCTATAGGACAGTAGTAACTGGTCATTTCAGAATAGAGGGATGACCAGGGATAGACATTTATTTATTTATTTAGACAGTTTTGTATACCGCCTTATCCTTCAATCAAAGCGGTCACAACACAATTGGGGATACATTTAACACGCGGGGATATGAGACACATACACTAATACTTACAGGGAACATGGGCAATGGAGGGTTAAGTGGCTTGCCCAAGACCACAAGGAGCATCTGTGGGACTAGAAACCCCAGTCCTTCCGGCCCAAGGTTGCTGTCCTCTAGTGGGATTTGAACCCCTGACCTTCCGGCCTGAAGTACCGTGCCCCAACCACTAGGCTACTCCATAACTGACTGCACAGCTCAGAGCAATGGCACTAAGTACAAGAAGTTGGGGCAAGTAAATTAGGAAAGCAAACACATACAGCAAGTCTGTGCTGCACCCCTAACTGTGAGACAGGGTGCGATTGTGTATTCAAATGCCACAGCAAGGTAATTGTGTAGCACTTGAATACACATTCCTAAAGGGTCTCCATTGCAAGCAAGGTAACACTGTGGGGCTCTTGAATATACGTTTCAGCTGTACTGAAAAAGGGGACAATTTTGTGTTCTTGGGCAAAGCTTTTTTGTTGGCTGCTAGAGTTCTTTTCTTCTCCTCCAGCCCTCAAGTTCAAAGAAGTAGGCAAACTCTTTGAAGTCACTGACCTCCTTAGGTGTTAGTGGTCTTTATTAGCTTGCATAGGAGCTTGGCAGCTGAGTGTTGTATAAAGGTCTACATTACCATGCAAGTACTGCCATTCCTAAAGGAAATGTTTTTTGCGTTCTTGGGCAAATCTTTTTTCCTGCTGCTAGAGTTCTTTTTCTTCTCCTCTAGCCCTCAAGTTCAAAGAGGTAGGCACACTATTTGAAGTCACTGACCTCCTTAGGATATCCACAATGAATATGCATGAAAGAGATTTGCATGCACTGCCTCCATTGTATGAAAATCTCTCTCATGCCTATTCATTGTGGATATCCAGAAAGCGTGACTGGCTGGGGAGGCCCCAGGACAGGTTTGGGAGCCTTGCTCTAATGGAAGAGGTTGATTTGAATTTAGTGGCAGTTACCGAGACATGGTTCATGGAGAACCATGACTGGGATATAATTATACCGGGCTATATTTTTTTCAGGAATGGCAGGGGAGGAAGAAGAGGAGTAGGAGTGGCATTATATGTAAAAAATAATATTAAAGCTTTAGAATTACAGGGATTAGAAGGGAACGAGAAGGCACTGTGGGCTAAAATGGAAAGAGGAAACTTGAAATCCATTTGCATTGGTGTGATATTCAAACCTCCTTCACAGGCAGAAGAATTGGACAGTGATTTAATTGAAGATATTTTCAGTATTGCTATGAGAGAAGTGCGGCTGATAGGTGATTTCAATATGTTGGATGTTGAGTGGCACATCCCTGCTGCAGTGTCATCTAGAAGTAAGGGAATCCTATCTATCTATCTATCTATCTATCTATCTATCTATCTATCTATCTTTCTACACCTGATATTTCTCTGACACTGCAGGCCCATATCTCTGCCTATCTCTCTGACATAGCTAAAGGATGTCTCACCGCCATTTGAAACTAAGCATGAATAAAATTGAACTTCTTATCTTTCCTCCTAAACCTTCCTCTCCCCTTCCTCCATCTCTGTTGATAACACTCTTCTACATCCTGTTTCCTCATCCCGTAACCTTATGCCATTTTTGATTCCTCTCTTTCCTTCTCCTCACATATCTAACAGATAGCTAAAACATGTTGTTTCTTTCTCTATAGCATTAACAAAATGTGTCCCTTCCTCTCTGAACATACTACTAAAACACCTATCCACTCTCTAATTACTTCCCATCTCAACTACTGCAACCTCCTTCTTGCTGGTCTTCCTCTGAGTCATTTCTCTTCCTTTTAATTTATTCAAAACTCTGCTGCATGACTAATCTTTGACCAGCGTCAATTTACTCATATAACCCCTCTTTTCAAGTCACTTCATTGGCTTTCTTTTCATTTCTGTATCCAATTCAAGCTCCTCCTTCTGACCTTTAAATGCCTTCATTCTTCTGCTCCTCACTATCTTCCCTCTCTTCTCTCCCCCATACCCCTCCTTGTGAACTCCATTCTTCTACTAACTTACTCCTCTCTTTGCCCTTTTCTTCCACTGCTAACTCCAGACTTTGGTCCTTGCTGCTTTTTATGCCTGGAATAAACTTCCTGAATCTGTACGTCGGGCTTCATCTCTTCCCCTTTTCAAATCTATGCTAAAGGCTCACCTCTTTGAGACTGTCTTTGGATCCTGATCCCTTGTGTTATCCTAACTTTTGTCTTGTCTGTCTTGATTAGATTGTAAGCTCTAAAGAGTAGAGAATGTCTCCATCTGTGTTTGTGCAGTGCTGTGTATGCATAGTAGCGCTTTATGAATGTTTAATAGTACTAGTAGCAGATCCTAGGTTCTCTATAGAGACAACTATTCCAGCAAATGCTAAAAGAACCTAAATGTTAGGAGGCCATACTGGATCTGGTGCTTACAATGAGGAAAGTGTTTTTGATGTTATAGTAGGTGATCATCTTGCATCCATTTATCATCAGAAGGTGTGTTTCAGTATTAGGACTAGAGCTGATAAAGTTCATTCAAATGTGAGGGTCCTAGAGTTCAGGAAAATTAACAATACCTTAAGGAGTTGTTAGTGGGATAGGAGCAGTTGGGGGATGTAGAAGAAAAGAGGGCAAAACTGAATTTTGAAGGGAAACAAACCTTTATGTTAGGAAAGTAAATAAGTGTAAAAGGAAAATGGAGGCCACTATGGTTTTCAAAAGGTTAAAACCAAAAGGGTGGCCTTCATAACATACAAGAGATCACAGGAAAAGAAAGACAAGAATTAATATTTGTAGAAACTAAGAAAATTTAGGAAAGGAGTTAGGAAAGCAAAGTTACAAATGGAGTTAAAAATAGCCAATGCAGTACAATGGGGGGGATCAAAACATTTTTCAGATATGTTAGTGAGAGGAAGAATGCAAAGGTGGTATTTTCAGACTCAAGAGTTAAGGGGGGAATATGTAGAATCTAATGAGGATAAAGCAGAATTGATTAATAAATATTTTTGTTTTGTGTTCACAGATAAAGGGCCAGGAGCAGGACTTCAGAAAACATCCCAAATAGTAAAAAAAGTGAGGATGATTTTGAACGATGTTAAGAAGACTGTGTTCCTGAGGAGTTAGCTAAACCGAAAGTAGACAAAGCGATGGGGCCAGATGGGATACATCCAAGAATATTGAAGGAAATTGGAGACGTTCTAGCTTCTCCACTGTCTGACCTCTTCAATACTACTTTAGAGTCGGGAGTGGACCCAGAGGACTGGAGAAGGATGCATATGGCCCCTTTACACAAAAGCGAAAGTGAGGATGAGGTTGGGAATTACAGGCTGGTTAGTATGACCTCTGTGAATAAATTAATGGAAACACTGCTAAAACAGAGGAAAACAAAATTTCTGGAGTCCAATGGATTGCAGGATCCAAGACAGCATGATTTTACTAATTAATTTATCTTACTGGGCGACCAGAGAGATGAACCAAGGCAGAGCCCCAGATGTGGTGTACTTAAATTTCATTAAAGCCTTTGACACTGTTCTACACAGTTAACTTATGAGCGCCCTAGGGATTGACTCTAATGTGACTGTCTGAGTTAGGAATTGGTTGAATGTGAGGCGACAAAAGATACAGGTAAATGGAACTCTCTCTGAGGATAAGTATGTTATCAGTGGTGTGTTGCAGGGATCTACCCTTGGTCTGTTTCTTTTTAACATTTTTGTTAGTGATATTACAGATAGGCTGTTGGGTTTGCCTCTTTACAGATGATAGCAAAATCTGCAATAGAGTAGACAGCCAGGAAGGAGTAGATAACATAAGGAGCAAAGCTTTGATGAATGGCCGAGAATTTGACAGCAGAGATTTAATGCTAAAAAATTCAGGGTCATGCATTAGGGCTAAAAAATTCCAAGGGAGAGGTACAGTATAGGGTGTAAAGTACTTCTGTCCATGAAAAAAAGAGTGACACCTGGGCATAATTGTTTCTGATGATCTTAAGGTGACTAAACAGGTAGAACAAGCGATGGCAAAAGGTAGAAGGATGTTTGGGTGCATAGGGAAAGGAATATCCAGCATGTAGAAGGAGGTGAGAGTGCCTCTGTTTAAATCTTTAGGGAGACCTCAATTGCAGTATTGTGTACAATTCTGCAAACCACACTTTCAAAAGGATATAAACTTGATGGAGCCAGTAGAGAGGATAGCTACCAAAATGGTCAGCGACCTTCATCATAAGGCATATGGGGAGAGATTGTGGAAATATTTCTTTATGGAAAGATAGATAGTTGTGTGGAATATTCTCCCAGTGGAGGTAGTAGAGACAGGATAGTATCTGAATTCAAGGAAAGCATGTGGCAAACACAGAAAATCTCTAAAGGAAAAAAAAAAGACTGTAGTAGTTGGTATGCAAGGGCAGACTGGATAGACCATTTGGTCTTTATCTGCCACCAAGTTCTATGTTTTTATGTAACTTATTTGTTATTGAACTGGGAACAAAGACGAGATAATCAAATTTTCAGATGGCAAAAATTGATTCAAAGTAGCTATACAATAAACAGACTGGGCTATGTGATCCTTAGTTTGCTCCCTAAATCAGATTGTCTGCACCCTTTCCCATAATTTTCTTTAAGGTTAACACATATGGTTGCATTTAAATCCCATTATACAGGAGCTCTGGTGCATGGCTCTTAACTTCAGAATCATTGCTGCAATTACCAAGGAAGGTCTTGTCTTACTATTCTGTTATCTTTTTCTGAAGGTGTGAATAAACAGGTAGACAAAGGTGAGTCAGTTGATATAGTGTATCTGGACTTTCAGAAAGCCTTTGACAAGGTCCCTCATCAGAGACTTTTGGCAAAATTAAAAAGTCATAGGATAGGAGGCAGTGTACTATTGTGGATCAGGAACTGTTAAAAGATAGAAAGCAGAGGGTAGGGCTAAATAGCCAATTTTCCCAATGGAGAAAGGTGAATAGTGGTGTACCCCAGGAATCTGTGCTGGGTCCGCTGCTTTTTAACATATTAATAAATGACCTGGAAATAGGAATAACGAGTGGAGCTATCAAATTTGCAGGTGACACAAAACTTTTCAAAATTGTTAAAATCCATGAGGATTGTGGAAAATTGCAAGAGGATCTTGATAAATTGGAAGACTGGGCATCCAAATGGCAAATGAAATTTAATGTGGACAAGTGCAAAGTTATGCACCTAGGAAAGAACAACCCAAACTATGGTCATACAATGCAAGGTTCCTCATTAGGAACCACCACCCAGGAAAAAGATTTAGAGGGTAGGCATATAGACCTGCATGGGGTTGTTACCAAGGCCTTACCGATTTATTTATTTAACAAGTCTTGTATCCTGCTTTTTCTTTCAATCAAAGCGGTCACAAAACAATACAACGTTATACAAAGGTAAGGATACATGCACCACTTTATCTTTACATCAAAGCGGTGGAAACTGAGAATACATCACACAGGGAAAACATGACAACATGAAAATACAGTACATAAATTACATTAGATTTAAACTACAATAAACATATCAGTAAACAGAACCAACCATATAACAGCTGTTTCTGCATGGTCCGTTTGCCTAAGGGCCACGCCAAAGGGCCCTTTGGCAAGGCCCTCAGGTACAGGCCCGCAAGGCGTGGACACGCTCCTAAAGCGTCGGTTTAATACCATTGCTGGGGACATCTGATTGGTGGTGTCTGGAGGTGAGAAGGAGCTCCTGCTCATTCCCTCCGCTGTTGGCTGCTTCCTCTGTGTCCCGGGCGTGCTCCCAAAGCGGCGGTTTAATGCCGTTGCTGGGGACATCTGATTGGTGGTGCCTGGAGGTGAGGAGGAGCTCCTGCTCACTCCCTCCGCTGTTGGCTGCTTCCTCTGTGTCCCGGGCGTGCTCCCGAAGCGGCAGTTTAATGCCATTGTTGGGGACATCTGATTGGTGGTGTCTGGAGGTGAGGAGGAGCTCCTGCTCACTCCCTCCACAGTCGGCTGCTTCCTCTGTGAAACTGGGAGTAGTCCTGGAGTACCCCCATCCCACGACCTAGGTCTAACATTCACCCACAGCAAGCACAGTCTCACTGTAGCTGCTGCCCACCACTGAGTTTACCAGCCATGCATATGCCAACTGCAGACAGTCTGTCGGTCAGTACACATTGCATGTGCATGGAGCGATCTTGTGCACCCAGCAGTTGGTTCAGTGATTGAGGCCCAAGGACAGGACATGCACCCACATCACTAGACTTGACACTATATAGCACTATGTGGACACATAGCCATGCCATGGGGTGGCCAACTCCAGTCCTGGTGCACCACAATCCAGCCTGGTTTTCATGATGTCCCCAATGAATATCCATAGTATATTTACAAACAAGGGGAGGTAGTGGATGCAAATATATCTCATGAATATTTATTAGGGACATCACAAAAACCAGGCTGGATTATGGTGCACCAGGACCAGAGTTGGACACCACTGGCTTAGGCACTGCAAGGCTCAGTGAGGTATAGAAAACCACAAACAATGGATAGACATACACACACACACACACACAGAGGATGGTTGTCATTCCTGCCTGCCACTTTGCTCTCAATCTCAGCTCAGGCATTGTTAAGGTGTGCTCATTGTGCAGGGCTAGTAGTGAACTCTGATGTTAATGGCCACTCAGTGTGCTGATGCTGTCAGCCTCACTCTCTGCCAACACCCCCACACCTTGCTGACATGCCCATGTGCTGTTAGTGTTGATTATGTGCAGTCCCAGCCAGCCAACATGCAGGTAGGCAGGGTCTGGGGAGGATGGAGGCATACATGGATGGCCACACATCCTTCCCACAACCATCTGCCTCTCCAGACACCCCATCACTGCCCGCCAGTTACCACGGTTTAGTAAACATGCCCCCAAGGAGAACACGGAAGGAGCTGCAAAGATCCACAGTGGAGATGGGAGTATTCATCTACCAGGTGGAATGTGACAAATCAGGACAGACACAGAGGGGATGAATACCTCTGCAATGCACTGTAGACAGAGGCACGCTCACCACCTGTCCACTCTTGTCCACACCCCACCCAATGCACCCAGGCATCCCAGTACCATCTGACCAGCCCTTGTAAGAGCAGCAGACATGATCATGGTCATATCCCACCCCAAAGTGAGTACAGAGGTACTGTGCCACACACATGATAGTGCCCACCTGGAAAGTGGCAGCCCGAATGCCTGCCCTCAACCATAAAACAGGATAGGTCTCATTCTGTCCTGCACGTAGATCCCTTTTGTATGTCCAGGCTGAACTGGACATACAAAGGAGATTGCAAATCTGATCCCAAGGTGTACATCTAGCCTCCTGGGATCAGAATCGTAAATAAGCATGTACGTGCTGTCCAGGACTGCGATTCAGTCCCGGTCTGCACGTACATCCACAGCCCGGCTAATTCAGTCAGGGCTTTTATGATTTATATATTTATTGATGTTTGTACAATATACATAAAAAAAACATAAACAAATGTAAAATCTCCATAAATACAGAATTAACATTTCCAGTAATATTAACTAACACCAGAAAACATGGATAATAGCTCACATCAAGGGAGCAAAAAAAGAAAAGGAAAGCAACACAAAAAAAGGAAAAAAAGAGACAATTTAACCTCACAATAAGCTGCAAAAATGTTTTTTTTTAACTCCTAAATAAAGACCATGTAGCTTACATGATCACCATAAACCCTCAACCCTCCTCAGCCATAGGTACAGTCACTTCCTTGCTAACCAAGAGTTTCTCCAAGTGAGATGGATCAAGGAACACATATTTCACCCCCAGCAATGTAACTAAATACTTACAGGGGAATCTTAAATAAAAGGTGCCGGATAAACCCAGCACACGAGATTTAAGAAAAAAAAAACTTTCCTCCTGGAGACATCCAGGAACACCTGAAGTTTCCCCCCACAAAAGGTAACATCTTTATGTCTAAAGTAACTTCTCAAGATTAAAGCTTTATCACCATTATTCATAAAGGAAACCACCAAAGTAGCTCTAGTATTTATAATATCTTGTGAGTCTTCAAGAAAGGCAGAGAGACTGAACTCTGGTTTAATCTCCAGAATTCCCTCCCCTCCTGCCCCGAAGACGTCCGCACTATCTCATCAGAAACATAGTATAACCTAAAAATCACAATCTCATCAACATTAGGTAACAACAAAACTTCCTTAAAATATTTTCTTAACAAAATATCTGGTGATAACAAATGTGTCAGGAAAATTAACAAGACACAAATTCTTACTACAAAATATGTTCTCCAGAGACTCCAACTTATGCTGTATTAGCAGGCTGTCCTTAATAGAGGACACACCCGCTGAACTCAAGGAAACAACCTGGGAGTCCAAGCTGGAGACTTTTTTACCTAGAGTCAGGACTTTTAAATGGAGCCGTGGCACCGTGGCATCATGTTGCGATGGCACCATGCCTCCATTTATAAGCTGCGATGCCGGCCGCCAGAAAAAGGGGTTTATTTACCACAGCCCAACCCCTGATCCAGCCTCCAAGGCCAGGGTTGGGCTGTGGGGAATATACACTGCCCCCCCCCCCAGCCCCATCTGCGCCCCGGAGATTTAAAAAAAAAGACGTCAAGGGAGTTTATGCCACCCAGGGGTTGGAATAACTTCCCCGGACCTTTCATCGGCTCTGGACATACAGGACTGACATTAGAATTGGCCCTGTATATCCAGGGCTGGCGACTGCCCACTGCCCACCCATGCTACGCCACTGTGCCGACCCTTCCCCGCCCCTGTCTAACGTCCCCGCACAACCAGTGGAGAAGTTAGTCGGGGGCAGGAGCTGGCATGAATAGTGAGAATGGACATCCTGCTGGGACTTCCATCCCCACTATTCATGGCTCAGAATATACACCGATATGTCAGCTGCCTGGTCTGATACCAGAATGTGAAGCCCACGATGTGTAGCACAGGGCAGGCAGCAAATGCAGCAGGGTCCCAAATTAATGTCACAGGCAGCATTGTCCCTGTGGCCCCCTCAGCCCATGGCCTGGCCAGTCAGCAATTCAGGCACACAGGACAGAGGAGACCTGAGGGACCAGGATAAGCCCTGGACCAGGATGTGGCAGCACTGGAGATGTGGCAACAGGATGAGACAGGGTCCAGTGTATGCAGGTAGTGTTATGGAAAGCAGGCAGGCAGTTGCAGTGACAGAAAAAAACATGCATATGTATGGCACCTCCTTCCTGCCTCCACAGATGGTTCCATGTCTTGCAGGAGACAGAGGCGTGCAGGGTGCACTTCTGCGCTATATGGAGAGATCGGCTCCTTATGCACATTCAGCGGCAGCTGCAGAGGGAATGAGGTGAGTGTGGGGGTATGGCACAGGAATGGGTCCATGACATACCACATGGCACAGGGCTGGAGTAACTGGGCATCGCAGGGGCAACAGCAGACAGAGCATGGGGAGGCATCGGACAATGGGGAAATAGCAGCAGGACACCCCCATCCACCGAAACTAACAGCCACCTCTCTGCATCCCAGTTGAGGACAGCTCCCGCCCCTGTGGTGGAGGAGAAGGAAGAGGAGGAAGTGGTGGCCCATGCTGAGATGGCGACTGAGGGGGAGGAGGAGCAGCCAGCACCAGCTGCAGCATGGAGCTCTGCTACCACATCGTACCACTCAATTACACTCAGCCCCATAGTATCATCCAGCACCTCCCCATCAGGGGAGAGTGGGGATCAGGTGGTCACCCTGGACCTCATGAAGGTGCCCCACTCCCCTTAGGGGAAGGGGATAGACAGTGCTATGGAGGTTGGCCAGGGCACCCCAGGGTAGAAGACAGGGTACCCATGGGTGGGTGGGTGGATCTGAGGAGCAGGGGAGGAGGAGAAGGAGGAGTCCCTGGAGAAGCAGCCACCCCACCCAGGGACACCCAGTGGGTGGAGGAGGGGGAAGGAGGTGGAGGGTGAGGATGGGGGGCAGAGGGTAGAGGGAGGGGATGGAAGGGCACAGGAGGTGTAGGCAGGAGACAGGAGGGGGAAGGGGGTGGCAGAGCAGGCAGCTGCAGATGGGCTCTTGGGGCTCATTGCTGATCACCTACATGGGATCAGGAGTGACCTCCAGCCCCTCACACAGGCTGTGGAGCGGCTGACTGAGGCGCTCCTGACCCCACATAGGTCATCACAATGAGGCCCCCTGGGATGTAGCCACATGTGTAAACATTACCAAAAAAATGTTAACTTGAAACACTGTATCCATGTGTATATCTGCATAAAGGATCAGTCTGAGGCCTGAATAGTAGGGATTGGGGTCCTGTGTGAACATTCATCCCTGCCAACCGGCCACTCTGCCAACCCTGATGAACCTCTCGGCATGTACATGGTGGCTGTACCAAGAGGCTGGGCAGTGGTGGGAAAGGGTCGGGGTGGTGGTGGTGAGAAGGGGGCAGTGGATGGTCTGTGGTTCTGTGCTGTTACAGATGTTGGACTAGGTCACCTGGAGCTGGAGGGCATGTAGTGGCAGAAGGGAGGAGGGGATGGGTGGGTGGTGACTGCCTGCAGTGGCCTAAATGGCTCACAGCATGGTGGGCCAAAATGTGTACACTTTGAGGTCCAGTCCATGCTATGGATAGTGGAGATAGACGGCCCATTGGGATGTCAATCCCCGCTATCTGCACCCCTCCTGATCCAATCTAATGTCCCCACATGTTGTATGGGGAAGGTAGACAGGAGCAGAAGAGAGGTGGATGGGGGCGATATTAAGGTGGGTCATGGATGTTTGCTGACCCCAGATGTACAGGGCCAATTCCAATGCTGGCCCAATACGTCTGGGGCCAACAGCATAGATGGGGAACGTCTTTCACCTCTGAGGTGGAATAGGTTCCCTGATGCGGCAATGGACCCCAGGCCTGGGGCTGCAGAGCAGTGGGTGGGGGCTGAGAGCCTCCCCTGCAGCCTGTCCCCAGCCTAGGGAGACAGGATCAGGGGGTAGGCTGTGGGTATAGGATCACAGGCGCTGCTGGCTGAGGATCGTGGCCATACAATGGAGCAGCAGTGTCATGGTGACTGGATGCAATGACGTCACAGCTCCATTGTACAGGCAAGACAAATTTAGCTGGGGAAGGCCTGTACATGCAGGCCAGGCAGCTTTGTGGACCTGGCCCACAGGTACAGGCCAGTTTGTGAGTCTGGTCCTCTGGGTCTAGGGATGCCCTACGGGATCAGAATTGCGGTCCCCTCTGTGTGTCCAGTTCTGACAGGGCACACAGAGGGTCAGGATGGCCGGAATGGCATTGTGCCGATGGGGTGTGGCCACAGCTACCTAGCCCTGCCACCCACCCCCCAATCCCAATGGCACCAGCAGCCTACCTCAAACAAAGTGTGTCTCTATGAGGGACCTCCTTGTTACCACAGCACATCGGCATGTAGGACCATGTGATGGCTGGGGTGCCACCATGTCATCCACCTCGCCTTCAGGATCACTGACCATGGCATCAGGTTCGGGCTGCCTCCTCTGCAGGGTGAAGTTGTACAGCATGCAGCACACCAGGAATATCCTGCGCACCTTGGCTGAGGCATACAGCAGCTCTCTAACAGACAGGTCGAGGCATTGGAAGTGACTCTTCAGCAGCCTAAATGTTCGCTCGATGATGGTGCGGGTCAGCTGGTGTGACCGGTTGTATCTGTCCTTCTCAGGTGTGCATGAATGGACAATGGTGGTCATAAGCCAGTCCCTCTGTGGGTATCTACTGTTACCTGTGGAGAAGGGCAGTGGCAGTGATGTCAAAATGTTGCTTCATGGCTAGCTATGCGGGTGTCAGCATACCCATGCACCACATGCCACCCCACCAGGACCAACATGCATGTGAGCTGCAATCATGTCATGTAGTGCCCCCCACCCCCATACCTGCAGCCAGCCAGCCCTGACCCTGTGCAGCCCCAGCCCCCAACACATCCATGCAGTGATTGTAGCTTCCCCCCTTATGCATTTGTGTGGGATGCAATCCTGTTTCCACCCACCAAGCCAGCCACCAGTGATGGTACCATCCTCAAAGTCTGTATCTATCCATGACTGGTCCAGGATGTAGGCATCATGGCAGGAGCCAGGGAAGCATGCCACAATATCCAGAATCTCCATCTGGGCATTGCAAATGACCTGCATGTTCACAGTGTGATAGGCCTTTCATGCTGCCTCATGTTGGCATGATGGGTGGAGGGCCACATGGGTGCAGTCATGGGCCCTGAGGATGGACTGGAACCCTGCAATCTCGTTGAAGACCAGCATGGTCCGCTGCTGCTGCTGTGAAGTGCGTGGGAAGGTAATATACTGTGCAACACGTCCCACAAAGGCATCCAGGAACTGGCTGATGCTGCAAGACACCAATGCCTGGCTCAGCCCCCGCTGCTGAAGCTACAATAGACTGGAATGAGCCTGTCCCCAGGAAGGACAGTGCTGCAAGCACCTTCACATGGACAGGCACTGTGTCCTGTCTGTGTGCCTGTGTAACAAGCCTTGGTCCCGGTTCCTTACACAGAGCATGGATAGCCTCCTGATCAAATCTGTACTGGGTTCGGCACAGCTCATCAATGATGTCCAGATAATGGGCGCGGGGCCTGGAGACCCTGGCATATGCGCTAGCGCTCATGGTTAGCGATCACCAGTAGGATGGCAGCGATCATAACTTTGATCCTCTCCTGTGCCATCCTCCGACACCTAGAATGAGCGAGAACTATAGCACACTTTATAGAACTAAATTGATTCATTTTTCTTTTGTTATAAACTGCATTATGGTTCTTGCCTTTTCCTTTTGAACATACATATATTTTGCATCCACAGAACCTCCTCCCCTAACAGAGGGTGCAGAGCAGAACTAGGACATTCACCCACAGAACTCAATATCTTAAAAAAAACCCATCTGAATCTGGTCATCTCTCTAACAAATATTCTCCAGTACCAGGCATATTATTTATTTATTTGTTTTATCTAAGAAGATTTACAGACTGCTTTTCTACCAGTCAAAGTGGTGTACATTCAGGTACTATATATATATATTTTCCTTGTCTCCAAAGGGCTCACAATCTATGTTTTAGTCCGGGCCGCGAATCAACGCGGCCCGGCACAGGCACGCGATGGCTCGCCGAGCCTTCGATGGGGGGGCGGGGAGGGGGGCGGGCAAAGAGCCGAGTACAAAGGTGCGCGCTCGGCGCGTGCTCGGCCTCTTTGCCGCTCACCCCCCCCCCTTCCGAGAGGAAGCCGGACAGCGATCCCAAATCGGAGGCCTCCTTCGCGATAACCGCTCCAGCAGCTGAGGCCGCAACGAGAGCCCCCCCCCCTCCCTGTATCTCCGGACATCGATCGGAGACTGGAGGTTGCAGCGCAGGCTCTTGCAGCTCACCACTACACGGCCTAGAGCGTGGCGGCACAGGAGTGATCGGAGGCGAGGAAGCACCGTAGAAAACCGCAAGTATGACTGCATACATAAATGAGTAAAGTGTAGTTAGTCTAGCGAAACTGCGGTTTTCAGTGCATACGGCAGCTCGGGTAGGGAGAGAGCCAGGAAGCGGCAGATGAGTCCGGGGGGGGGGGGTTAAAGGAGAGCAGCGGCAGCACGAGGGGGGGGGGGTAAAGGAGAGCAGCGGCAGCACGAGACACGAGGTACAACCTAACGAAAATAAAATAAAAATGAATCATCCCTACCGGTGGCTAGATGGACAAGAGTGAGGGGGCCCTTAAAAGAAAGAGCTGGGCTATGGGGGGGGCTACCCTGACCTAAAAAAAGGAAGTACCCGACAAGTACACGTGGGGACACAGAGGGCTAGCGGGAAGCCCAAACAGAGCCCAAGCAAACACAGGGAGGGCAGCCGGGAAAAAGAGGGATAAGAGCACACGAGCGGGTTCTTATTATATTAAAGATATAATAATGAGAATAAATAAATAAATGCCTCAACTATACCCTTAAACGGGACAGAGCAATGAAGATAGATGCAGAAAGCAATGGAGCTAGGGAAAGAAAGTGTAAGGCTGCCATCTCATGGACAAAAGTGGTAAGGCAGACTGTGTAAAAGTTTCTTTGTATTATGTGCTGATATGAAAACTCACAAAGGAGAATTTGTATGTAAGCTGGGCTAGGTATGGTGGTGGACGTATGTATAGGAGAATGTTAGTAGGGATATACAGTAGGGACGTTATGGGGATATAGATAGCCCTAAAGTATATATGTAAAGTCAGAGGAAATGTGTGGAGCACGGGATTATAGCTGGCATCCTGAAAGATAGTAACGTAGACTTTACATTGCCTCTGCATAGTAACTCTATCCTAGGGAGACATGCCGAGGAGAGAGACAGCAAAGGCGTCCAGGCTGCAAGGCGCAAAGGCGTCACCGAAGGCGGCAACGGCATCAAAGACACGGGCAGCGGCCGGTCCAAACACGAGACGACAGAAGGCTAGCCGTGAAGCAACCGCCCCCGCAGCAGCAGTGAAACCTCGGCACAGTACAAGGAGGAAGGCGCCGCAGCAATCGGGGAACGCGGCCCCGCCACAGAACCAAGAACTAGACGACCTGCTCCAGATGGTTAGGGATCAGGTTACACAGCACGGCCTGAGCTCAGTCAAACAACGGCTCGGAGCAACGGGCTCTACGAGCTATGAAGTGCCATCAACGAGCGCCAGCGTGACCGCACCCAACGCAGCACAGGGTAAGTCGGGGTGCGAAAAAGGGGCATCAGAGATATCAACGTCCTCATCGGACGAGTCCAGTTCAGACAGCGAAAGGGATATAGAATGGGCAGAAGTGATGCGCTACGCGTTAAAGAAAGTTAAGCGAAAGAAGAGCTCAAAACACTCCAATCCCCTCAGACAGGCTTGGTCTGGGCAAAGCCAGAGAGGCGGGGACAGCACATGCACGATGGCGGGAGCTGCCCAAAGAACGCGGATGGATTGGCATGACGCCAGTCGTGACCCACGCTGCGGGGTGAGCTCCCTGGCCGTGTCGGTGCCCAAAAAGATGAAAAAGAGAATCTGGAAGAGAATAATATATTGACATATTCTCTCTCCTGCTCAGGGATCATGAGGATGAGTCCACCAGTGGAAGGGATAGGGAAAAAAGAAACGAGAGGGATAGGAAACCTAAAATTCCCAAATCCATCAGCAACTGGGTGGCAGCATTCCACCTCTTTATGAGCGTGGTGATGGAAAAAGAACCCGAAACGGGGCCATACCTGACCAAGTACCTGGACACGATCACCCGCGCGCATAAGCAATACGGTGGATGGGCATGGCTAAATTATGATGTCAAGTTCAGGAGAAACATGGCTGACGATCCCACACTAGCATGGCATCATAGAGTGCTGGACATGTGGTCCGAAGAAATGGCACACAATAGGCCATTGTCTCAAGATGGGCTTCAGCAGCCACTCCCGAACACCCAGTGGCAACAGCCTTTTCCGAATAGCCAAGGGAGGCAGGCCAATCAGTGGCCAGGGAGACGGGCATGTAGGCAGTACAACGCAGGGAGTTGTACTTGGCAGCCGTGTAAATTTAAGCACGCCTGCTCGGGATGCGGCGGAGGGCATCCAGCTTTCACTTGCAGGACGGCAAGAGAGGCGAAGCCTTTCAGAGCAGTACATCAGCGAGCCACAGAAGGGGTTGGCACCAACACCCATCAGCCTTGAGCGTATGAGGCCATGGCTAAGAGCATACCCTAAGCGAGATATGGCTATCAGTATAGAAAATGGCTTCGTACAGGGTTTCCGCATTCCATCCCTTATCTTAATGAACAGAACACGAACCCGCTTACTGGACAACCCACCATCTGTCCGTAAACACAACGGGATCGCCCGCAGCAAAATAGTAAAAGAATTAGGTATGGGGAGAATAGCAGGTCCTTTTCAGTCACCCCCATTCAAGGACCTCGTAGTCTCCCCATTGGGGGTCATACCCAAAAAGGAGCCGGGACAATTCAGGTTAATCCATAACCTATCATACCCTGAGGGGCAGTCTGTCAATGATTACATCGACCCGGCATTATGCTCGGTCAAATATGCAACCATGGATCAGGCAATTACACTCATACGAAGCAAGGGGCCGAGAGCACAACTAGCGAAGGCGGATATTGAGTCCGCGTTCCGCTTATTGCCGGTTCACCCTGAATCTTTTCCACTGTTGGGCTTCTCGTTCAATGGAGAGTTCTTCTATGACAAATGTTTGCCCATGGGATGCGCAGTATCATGTGCATACTTTGAACAATTCAGTTCATTCATACACTGGGTGGTCGAAGACCTCGCCGGCCCCAATACGGTAGTACACTATCTGGACGATTTCCTATTCGTGGGAAAAGACCATGATGACTGCAAAAGGATATTAGATATCTTCGAGCGGACGGCACGGGCATTTGGGATCCCGTTAGCAATGGAAAAAACCGAGGGCCCAAAGAGGATCATCACTTTCCTGGGAATACAATTAGATGTGCCAGCACACAGGTCGCGCTTGCCAGCGGAAAAAGTGCTAAAGTTAAGGAAAGATATGCAACTGTTGCATAGCCAGCGAAAAGCGACACTACAACAATTCCAGTCCATGATGGGCCTCCTGTGCTTTGCGTGCAGGGTGATACCCATGGGGAGGGTGTTCTGCCGTCGTATGGCATGGGCAACAAAAGGCATAGCAAAAAAATACCACCGCATCAGAGTCACCAGGGAGATAAGGGAAGACTTGCAGGTCTGGTTACAATTCCTGCGCGCCTTCAACGGCCTTGCCTTCTGGCAAGCGCGCCCGGTATCTAATGCGGAACTTGAATTCTTCACCGATGCCTCGGGAGGGATTGGTTTCGGCATATACTATAAGGGCGCGTGGTGCGCGGAGACATGGCCCAGAGAGTGGCACACGATGGGGATCACCAGGGACATCACGTTCCTGGAGCTGTTCCCTATAATGGTGGCCCTGGACATCTGGGCACATGAGCTCGCCAATAGAGCTATCACCTTCCATACCGATAACCTAGCAGTGGTGTGGGCGGTGAACAGTATGAGAGCCAAGACGCCAAGGGTGGTCGCGCTAATAAGACAAATAGTGTTCCTATGCCTGGCGCATAACATAACCCTTAGTGCCAAGCACATCGAGGGCGAGAATAATAACATTGCCGATGCTCTTTCTCGTTCTAAGATCGGGCTTTTTCACCAACTGGCACCCGAAGCCGACGAAGTCAAGACATCGGTCCCGTATCAAGTCTGGGAGTTTGGTCCACAGAGATCTGAGGGCTTCTGTTAGGAGCTTTAGCAGAGAATACCCGGCGCAGATACATAGCAGCGTGGGAACAATACCAAACATTTTGCAGAGAGGCCTTAATAGAGCAGGAAGACATATTGGAAGTGCCGACGATTTTGCGATGGATTATGCACTGCAAAACCAATGGCCACACAAAGGCCGCGGTACAAGCCCGTTTAGCGGCAGTATCATTTTTTGCTAAGGCAATAGGGAGGAAGAGCCCCACGGCTGGGTTTATTGTACAGAAAGTGATGAGAGGCTGGTCCCGGGAACAGCCCCGAAGAATGGACAAACGCCGCCCGATCACTCATCAGATGCTCCAACAACTGATGGTACTGACCAGCCTAGTGTGTTACGACGAGTACGAGACGAGGTTGTTTCGTTGCGCCTTTTCCTGGGCCTTCTACGGGGCATTTCGGGTAGGGGAGCTCGTGGCTTCTGCATCCGCTGAGCAGGGGACAGCCCGTGGAGGTCTGGAAAAGCGAGACGTGAGCATACGCACTATGGCCGTAGAGCTACAATTGCGCAGATCCAAGACCGACACGGAGGGAAAAGGGGAAAAAGTGGTGCTGTCGGCAGTGCACAATGACCCTTCCTGCCCGCTGAGGAATGCCTTGGCCTACCAACAGTTACGGGCGTACTCAAAAAAACAATGGTTCGTACATGCGAACGGGGCACCCCTATCACGTTTCCAATTCACCAGAGTACTCAAGTTAATAATTGAACGGATGGGACGGGATGCAAGCTTATACGGCTCGCACTCCTTTCGCATTGGGGCTGCTTCTACGGCAGCCAGCATCGGGATGTCCAGAGAGCAGATAATGAGGATAGGCAGATGGCGCTCGGATAGATACAAACTGTATATACGTCCGGCGCAATGATGAACGATGTACTAAGTTAAAAAAAAAAAAAAAAACGAACAAAGAGAAACAAGCTAAGAATACTAACCTGTTGTAAGAGTATAGAGCTGGAGTGGGGGTGATGGTAATGTATATATGCATGTTATGTACAGAAAAAGTGATTGATCAGTGTGATATGAATACTGCCATAACCATATCTTTGATTGTGATCCATGCAGGAGTGAGTTGCCACCTATGGCCGCGGGAAGTGTGGATATGTGGCCATTCATACGTTCACTGGGCCCAAAAGTGGACTCAGTGCAGACCGCAAGGGGTGAATTTGGGATTTCCAAGTACAGATGTGTCGGTGGTGTGGTTAGGACGACGGGGTATGGTGTGGGACCAGCTAATGCCGTCCTTGATCCAGCAGAAGAGATCGACCGGGAACCCGTGGATGATTGTGATCCATTTGGGGGGCAACGACCTGGCGTCTACGCGCAGTGTCGAGCTCACCAAAAAGATGCAAAGCGACCTGCTAACGTTGGCTAAGACATTTCCCGGGACGGTATTGGCATGGTCACACATCATACCGCGGCGCGTTTGGAGGGGAGAGAACTCGCACAGGGCAGTAGAGAGGACAAGAAGAAAAGTGAACAGATGGATGGCCCGCTTCATGGGGGCCATAGGGGGGTACAACATCACGCACGACCTCATAGAGGAGAGATGCCCGGGGATGTATCGCGCAGATGGAGTGCATTTGTCCGACATCGGTATGGACATTTTTCTCTGCGCGGTACAGGAGACGATCGAACGATTATGGCAGAGGCAGAGGTTGGCCACAGCGGCGCGTTGAGAGGTAGGGCCCCGTCAACAAGCGAGGATTCGCGGTTGGCGGGGTTGGCCAGAAGAAACGCACCCGGTGAGAGAGAACACAGCCTAGGCCTTAAGTAAAGGGGGCAAGGTACAGGAGCGAAACATGGACCTGTCCCCGGAGAGAGTAAGATGGTGACCAGAACATCGCTCAGAGGGCCCCCTGCCTGGCTTCGACGGCGGGCAAAGGGGGGGGGTAACGATGAAAAGGTTGCCAAGTCTGCTTGAACGGCAGGCGTAACAGCTTTTGCACGAAGGACATGAAAGACTGAGGGACGGAGAATAATGCTTTTACGGCATAACCTCGCCGCCGGACATTTACAAAGTACGTGGGATATTGGCTGTGTCTCTTGAGGGGGCAAAAGGAAGAAGTTGTATACTGTGTTGTGTGGATTGTTACGTGCATGCTGTGGCCAACAGTTTGGTGCTGTTAATAACCATTGTGTGTAAATAAATATAATTAGTTGGTGAAAGAAAACCCTTGGTGTAACGTGGTGAATTATTAGGGGGGAGGGTCTTGGGGGGGGAGGGCGGGGAGGGGAGAGGGCAAAGGGAGGGGAACCCGAGGCGGTCATGCCAGTTGCGTGGCTGAGTCCGGGCCGCGAATCAACGCGGCCCGGCACAGGCACGCGATGGCTCGCCGAGCCTTCGATGGGGGGGCGGGGAGGGGGGCGGGCAAAGAGCCGAGTACAAAGGTGCGCGCTCGGCGCGTGCTCGGCCTCTTTGCCGCTCACCCCCCCCCTTCCGAGAGGAAGCCGGACACCCGCCCAACCCGCCCAATTAACAATGGGGGGGGAAGAGTCACAGCATGCCTGACGGCCAGAAGAAACGCACCCGGTGAGAGAGAACACAGCCTAGGCCTTAAGTAAAGGGGGCAAGGTACAGGAGCGAAACATGGACCTGTCCCCGGAGAGAGTAAGATGGTGACCAGAACATCGCTCAGAGGGCCCCCTGCCTGGCTTCGACGGCGGGCAAAGGGGGGGGGGTAACGATGAAAAGGTTGCCAAGTCTGCTTGAACGGCAGGCGTAACAGCTTTTGCACGAAGGACATGAAAGACTGAGGGACGGAGAATAATGCTTTTACGGCATAACCTCGCCGCCGGACATTTACAAAGTACGTGGGATATTGGCTGTGTCTCTTGAGGGGGCAAAAGGAAGAAGTTGTATACTGTGTTGTGTGGATTGTTACGTGCATGCTGTGGCCAACAGTTTGGTGCTGTTAATAACCATTGTGTGTAAATAAATATAATTAGTTGGTGAAAGAAAACCCTTGGTGTAACGTGGTGAATTATTAGGGGGGAGGGTCTCGGGGGGGGGAGGGCGGGGAGGGGAGAGGGCAAAGGGAGGGGAACCCGAGGCGGTCATGCCAGTTGCGTGGCTGTGTACTTGGGGCAATGGAGGGTTAAGTGGCTTGCCCAAGACCACAAGGAGCACCGTGGGACTAGAAACCTCAGTCCTTCCAGCCCAAGGTCACTGTCCTCTAGCAGGATTTGAATCTCTGGCCTTCCAGCTTGTGGCAAATTGCTCCAAAAACTAGGCCACTCCTCCCTCTGTTGGGAATTAATATAAAACCCTACAAAAGTCACCAAAGGTCTACAAGGCTAAATCTACATACCTCACATACCAGCTTAAAGGTCCAATACTGCAGCAGGACCTAGAACATCTAACACCTATTTGAAAAGCTGAACTACAATACAGATTGCTGCGTACACATATCATGTTAACAGAACACAAGGCCTTGTTCACACACTCAGAACACAGACTATCACCAAGTACAGAATAAGTGATCACAACCTAAAGTAAAAATAAAATATTTTGACAAAAATTTAACCGAAACCCCACCAAGCCAGACTCTGCATGCAGTGCAACACCAGATAACAGATGCAGTTCACCATACTATGTAAACTACAAGGAGAGCACATAGTCCAATCACTAAAATGAAAATAAAATTGTTTTCTAACTTTGTTGTCTGACCATTGTATTCTCTGGTCATGTTGGTCCTGATCTGAGGCTTCTGCTGTCCTGTCTTCTCTTGGCACTCTGCCATTTCTTGTCTCTTCTTTTGTTTTCCTTACTTCCTTCCATCAGTCTATTTCCAGTCCCAGTAACCCTCCCCATGTGTCAGCTCCTTTCCAGTCCCAGTGCCCCCTCCCTGCTAGCCTCCTCCCCACTACCCAGCCACCTACCAGTCCCATCCCCAAGTGTCAGCTCCCTTGAGTCCAATCCCCCGATGTCAGCTCCCTTCCATCTCCCTCTTTCCCCCATGTCAGTTCCGCTCCAAATCCCTCTTTCCCCCATGTCAGTTCCCCTCCAGCCCTCTCTTTCCCCCTCTCTCAGTTCCCTTCCAGCCCTCTTTTCCCCCCTCTGTCAACTCCCTTGCAGCCCTCTCTTTCCCCCTCTCTCAGATCCCTTCCAACCCTCTCTTTGCCCCTCTGTCAGCTCCGTTCAGCTCCCTCTCCTGCCCCTCCCCATGTAGCTTGTTCCACTCCCTTTCTTGCCATCTGGGTCTCCTTTCTACTCCCTTTGGCTGCCTGCGATAGCAGTTAAAATTATAGCAAACTGGTGCGGAGCCTCATGACCCTATGGAATCTCTGAAGCTGCGTCCCGCTGTAACGTCACTGCTTTTATTTATTTTATTTATTTATTTATGCTTTTCTTCTATACCGCTTTTTCCCAAGATCAAAGGCGGTTTACAATTAACAATGAACGGTTTACAATTAACATAATGAACATGGTTTTACATGGAACATCGTATTTTCTTCAAACTATGTACAATTAACTTTTCATGAACAATAACATGGAACATATAATTATACAACTGCTTTAACTATTTACATCAGTCAAATATTTACATTAGTCAATTATTAATCGTGGTTTTTAAGGGTTGTTTTTTCCTAAGTGTGTTGAGTTTTGAGGCTTTTTGATCTGTGGTTAGGGAGGATTTTTATGGAGGTGTGGTGAGGGGGATGGGGGGGGTTCATTAGGATTTATAAAGTGTTCTTTAAACAGATATGTTTTTAGTTCTTTCCGGAATGTCTGGAGATCCTTTATTTTGCGGAGGCTTAGTGGGAGTTTATTCCATAGGGTGGGGGCTGCATATGAGAATGCTCTTGAGCTTGTGGTTTTTTTTGTTTTTCGAATTGATTTTTTTATGTCTAGTGAGTGGGTTGCGTTTTGTCTGCGGGTTCTATGTTCTTTTGGAGCATGTAGTAGAGTGGTTAGATGTGAGGGTGATATGCCGTTGATAAGTTTAAATGTGGTTAAGAGTATTTTGTATGATATTCTACTATTTATGGGAAGCCAGAGTAATTCGGCGAGGATGGGAGTTATGTGGTCAGTGAGGCGGGCTTTTGCTGTTACTCGAGCACAGATGTTTTGAGCTCGTTGGAGTAAGTTGGTATTTGTGAGAGGGAGGCCGATAAGTAGACTATTACAATAGTCAAAGTGTGGAGTGATGAGTGTGCTGATAACAGATCTGAAGTCATGTGTGTCTAGTATTGGTCGTAGGTGTTGAATGGTCTTAAGTTTATAGAATATAGTTTTCACGGTTTGTTTTATGTGAGGGAGCATACTAAGTGTGTGGTCTATTATGATGCCTAGGTATTTTACTTCCTTTTTGATTGGGATTATTGTGTCGTTAATTGTTATTGTTTCAGGGAGAGTAGTATCTGGTTTTCTTGTTACGAACATTGCTTCAGTTTTTTTTAGGTTGATGCTGAGGTTATTATTTTCTAGCCAAGTATTTGCTTCGCTGATGCAGTCTAGTAAGTTCTGGTAGGTGGGATTGTTTGTGTTTATTGGTTGAGTGAGCATGATATCATCTGCGTATATGTAGTGGTTGACTTTATGTTTTTTAAATATATTTGTGATGGGTTGAAGGTACAAGTTGAAAAGGAGGGCCGAAAGGGCCGAGCCCTGTGGAATACCTTGTCCTTGTACGAATGGCTCAGAGGTGTCTTGGCCTAATTTAACGTGTATCAATCGGTTTGTGATGTATGATATAAACCATTGTAGAATTGTTCCTCCTATTCCTAGGCTTAGGAGTCTGTTAATGAGTGTGTTGTGTGGTGGACATTGTCAAAGGCACCAGCTATATCAATGAATATGAGGATGTAACCTTGGTTGCATGTGTCAGTGCCTTTTATGAGGTCATCCATAAGTGTTATTAGCAAAGTTTCGACCCCGTGTGATGGGCAGAAGCCGAATTGATGTGAGTCAAGTGGTGCATGTGTGTCGATAAAATCTTGTAGTTGGAGCTGTATGATTTTTTCTATTACTTTGGCAATAAACGGTATGCTGGCTATGGGCCTGTAGGAGTTTGGGTCTGTAGGATTGAGTTTATTATTTTTTATTATAGGGCGTAAGGATGTGAGTTTTAGGGCATCTGGCATGATGCCCTGGGATAGTGATTGGTTTACTATATTTTGTATATGGATAGCTAATTCATTTTTGGTGTTTTTTATCCATGATACTGGACATGGATCTAGGGGGGAGGTAGTGGTGTTGATCATTGATATGATATTGAGGAGGTGTTTTTGTTCAATGTCTTGAAAGGTTATCCATTTATTGGTTGGTTTTAAGTCCGTGGGTATAGTTATGATTGTGTTAGATGATTTGTTTTTTAATTTGTTAGCAAAATGAGTTGCAAGGGTTTGTGCGCTTATCGTTGATTGTTCAGGCTCTGGAGTTTGGGTTTTTGTTAGTGTTTTTATAATTGCAAATAATTCTCTCGGTCGGTTGAGTGCCATATTTATGACTTTTGTGTGGTATTCCCTTTTCGATCTGTTAATAGTGTCTTTGTATTTGTTGAGAAGACTCAGGTATTGTGCTTTATTATCGCTTGTTTTAGATTTCCTCCACCGTTTTTCTTGTTTTCTTAGTTGCTTTTTTATATTAGAGAGGTCTCTATTGAACCATTTTTCCGACTTTCTTTTTGTGAATTGTTTTTGGGGACCTTGAGTGGGAGTTGCTGCTTCTTTTATTGTTGAGTTCCATTGGTCTATTATAGTGTTGACTTCCGTTGTGTTATTTATAAGGTTAGGTAATACGGTGTCTAGGAAGGTGTCTTTGTTGAAGTGTGTAAAGCGAGATTTATAAGGTGTTGGAGTAGTTTCAGTGTTGGTGTGTGATAGTGAGAGTAAATTGAAGGTTATTAGGTGGTGATCTGACCATGGTACTTCCGTAATAAGAGGTGGGGATTGTAGTTGGTGTTTATTAAATGGGGTGGGAATGAATACAAGGTCTAGAGCGTTACCTTTTGTATGTGTAGATGTTTGTATGATTTGGTTGTAACCCATTTCTTTCATGGAATCCATAAAGTTGATTGTGTGTTGTGGGTTGAGTGATGGAAGGTTCAGATCACCTAATATAACAAGTGGTTTTCTCTGTGTAGCTGTACATGCAAGTTCTAGGATGGGGGTGAGATTTTTGTGGTCCGCTGAGGGGGGCCTGTAGATGAGGGACAGTGCAAGGGTTTTGTTTTCTATATTTATGATGTCCATACCGTCTATGTTATTCACATTTTTTAGTGAGTATTTGAGCTCTTTTTTGGTGATGATAAGGGCTCCGCCTCCCCTTTTTGCTTCTCGGTGGCAGTTGAAAAGGTCATATTGATGTGTGTTGAGTTGGTTTAGGAGGATTGTGTCTGTGGGTGCGAGCCAGGTCTCTGTGATGAGAAGGATATCAGGTTTTTCATCAGTGATTATGTCATTAATTATTGGTATTTTATTTCGTATGGATCTTGCATTTATGAGGATGAATTTTCTGATGGTGTTTGTTTCAGAAGATCTGCTTATAGGTTTGACTTGTACGAGATTTATTTGTATTAGTCTTGAGTGTCTGGGAGTTTTGGGATGGTGTGTCTGGTTAAGTGTGTGTGAGTATGGTTGTGGTGTGGTTTTCTATGGGTTGTGAATGATGGGGATGGTGTTGTATGCTGTAGGATTTGGTTTGAGAGCGTAGATGTTTTGGGTTAGGTGAATGGTTAGTATGGTGATAATAAGGTAGGATTGGTACTTTGTGAGATCCATGTTTGTAAGAAATGTGTTGTATTAAATGATTAGGGAGTTCTGCAGGGGTTAGAGGCCTCTGGTGATAGTGTATGTGTCTAAATGCAACAGTATATATAGTTTTGGCAGCAGTGATATTAGTTACTGTCAACAGTGTATTCATGTACTGACAATAGTATAGTTTGTTACTGTCAATATTATAGTACTATTAGCAACTGTAAGATTAGTTACTTTCAACAGTATATGTACCTATTAGGCAACAATATTGTAGTATTATTGGCAATAGTAATTAGTTACATTCAACGTTATATTTACCTATTGGCAACAGTGAAATTTGTTACTATCAATAATATGTTCATCTACTGACAACAGTATGATATATGGCTACTATATAGCAGTATATTGTATGGCTATTAGTGATAGTACATGAGTGTTGAGTGGAGATAATACATGTTACTGACGACAGTAAATGTAAGTAGCTTTAGTACAGGTTACTGATGACAGTAAACGTAAGAACAATATAAATAAATGTGGTAACAGTTTATACAGTCAAGAGCATATGTAGGTGTGGGTATTAGTCCATGAGATGTAGTTGGTATACTTGCTGTGTATTGTCCGGTGGCAAGTCGATTTTGGTCCGTCTCGATTGGGCTGTTGAGGTGGTTGGAGGTGGAGCACAAGAACGCTGCAGCTCAATCCCTCCTGGGAGATCCGTGTCGCGGTGGCATTTCTTTTTTTTTTTTGCGATCTCCTGTGTCCTACCACAATATCGCTTCTTGCTCTGTGTTCAGCCCTGACCAGTGGGCCACGACCTAAGGGCCACGCCAAAGGGCCCTCTGGCGAGGCCCTCCGGCGCGGGCCTGCCTGTGAGTGGGTTGCTTTTTCAATCTGCTTTCTGCTCCTCCCACTCCCACAGCCCCGATTGGGCCGGAGTAATTGCTGGGGAGGGCAGGCCAGGCAGCGGCGTTGCTCTCACCCAGACGGGGAGAGTGAAGATGGTGGCGGCGAGCCAAAAGGATTTCCCGCCGGCAGCAGCTGCTTTTTCAAGCTGCTTTCTGCTCCTCCCACTCCCACAGCCCCGATTGGGCCGGAGTAATTGCTGGGGAGGGCAGGCCAGGCAGCGGCTTTGCTCTCACCCAGACGGGGAGAGTGAAGATGGTGGCGGCGAGCCAAAAGGATTTCCCGCCGGCAGCAGCTGCTTTTTCAAGCTGCTTTCTGCTCCTCCCACTCCCACAGCCCCGATTGGGCCGGAGTAATTGCTGGGGAGGGCAGGCCAGGCAGCGGCGTTGCTCTCACCCAGACGGGGAGAGTGAAGATGGTGGCGGCGAGCCAAAAGGATTTCCCGCCGGCAGCAGCTGCTTTTTCAAGCTACTTTCTGCTCCTCCCACTCCCACAGCCCCGATTGGGCCGGAGTAATTGCTGGGGAGGGCAGGCCAGGCAGCGGCGTTGCTCTCACCCAGACGGGGAGAGTGAAGATGGTGAAGATGGTGAAGATGGTGGCGGCTTTTTAGGGTCAGGACATGGCAGCAGAGGTTTCATAGGGCCAGGAGGCTCTGCACTGGTTTACTTTCATTTTTACCACTATCGTGGCCTCAGCAGCTTCTCCACATTTTTTTTAAACTGAAGGCGTAGTGAGGCAGCTATTTTGGGGGCATTTTTCCTGTCCCCAAAAGTTTGCCACCCGAGGCCACCACCTCACTCTGCCTCATTATAGAGCCGCCCCTGCCTTCCCCAGACATAAACATGCCCACACCTGCCTGCCCTGTGGTGTGTGCCTGCGCAGGGCACCTCGCCTCTGTACCCAGGTCCATGCATACCACTGTCTCCCACAGGCACCACAGACATGCATCAGGAGCACAGGCCCCAACACACATACCATTGAAGTTGCAACAGAGACCTTTTGTACCTACCCTGTCAGTGGAAGTGTTGCTTTAGAGTTGGATATGTCGCAAAGAATCAGCTCCCAAAAAGCACAAGGCACATTGCACATGGGAAAAGAAAAATGTGTGGAACCATTGGTGTATTTATACATGCCCGTGGAAGGTGGACGTACGTGTGCATCTAGACGTACCAACATGTTTGGAATTCCGTGGAGTTGGACGTATATGTCGTTATACATCTAACCATTGTAAAACATTTAACGCCGGCGTGGACACGCCTCCATTATAGACGTCTGTTCAGGCACATAATTGCTCCTAAGGTTTCTGCACGGAAGGATAACTTTACCGAGGGGGAGCAGACTCTCCTCATTGAGGAGGTGCTTTGCAAATTATGGAGTCCTCATGGGCACTGAGGAAGCATGTGTGGGGGCATATGAACGGCAGAGAATTAAATGCCTTCTACCACAACAATTGAGATATCAAAGATGTGAAGCAGAAGTGACGGCAGGTATGCCGTGAGGCCTGCCAGAGGGTGCAGGCTTGGGCCCAGATGGGCAGGCGGTGCGGCTCACGGAGATGGAGCAACCCATCCTTGTGACTGTCGATGTTGCCACACGAGGGCATCAGGGATATGGACACCTCCCAGCACACACAGGACCAAGATAAGTGTCTGTGCTGACATTTGCATGCTGCTTCTCCCCCACCCTGTGCCTGCACCTATGGTGTGGGGAACTATTGAAACACCCACTGCCTCTCTCACACATGTCCCCACTGGTTTGGGGTTAGGCACGCATTTCCCTGCTGCACTGTGACTTCCCCCACCACTGGCTCACTGGGTGACTCTGTGGTGGTGGGAACTCCCTGGTTTGGCTTGCAATCTCCCATCTGCCCCATGGTATCCCTGTGACTGTAGTGCACTGGTGCGGCCCATGATTACAATTCTAACAACAGTTGAATGATATATCAGGCTTGCAACTAGTAGTATAGTCATAGTTAAACCCCTCATATCAATAGAGAAAAGGCTGCTGGATGTTTGCACAATGCCTTACTTCTTTTGGTAGTTTGGGCTATTATATGAGCAGGGATTTGGGAAATGATTTAGGGATAGGATTTTTAAGAGCCTATCAGTGTAGGTGATGGAAGTCAGCTTTGTAGAGGAATTTAAACATATGTGGACTGATATACAGTAGAGGTCAGTGGTAGAAATAAGGTGAGAATGCAGGTAGAAGAAACAGGGAGGATCTGGTGTTAGATTAGATATAGACATCTATATCTTCAGCTACCCAAAGTGATATAGAACAGAGAAAATGACAGCTGAGCATACTAGATGAGCTAATTGGTCTTTGTCACTGACTGTTATATTATTTTGATTTTTTTAAATAGGGATATACATTGCAAATATCTTGGGGAAGGGGGAATTCTTTTGGTTAAAGCTGATAAATCTGTGCATTTTATAATTCAGTGTTTTTGTTAACCCGTTTTGGATCAGCATATGTTTTACATACATAAAGTTTCCATACTTACTACTCAACTGTTTACTAATTAATGGTTATAAATTCAATGGAACTATGTTTAGCTATTATCGTTATGTCAAAAAGCGTTATATACAGATTTTTTTATCTGAGATCTAGTTAGTTTAATAGGTATTCAAAGTTTGCTGATTTTGACGGTACTGGCGGCTCAACATAAAAAGATCACAAAAAATAGTAAGTAGCTTATAATGCTGTAATAGCTACTATTTTGCAAATAAAAGTATTTGTAGACTTTAGAAAATAGGTTTAGATAACTGTAAGTTACTTAGTGTCAGAGGTATTGGTGCATATATCGGCCTTGCATGTTTTTCATACGCTGGGCTAATATGTTGTCAAAACTAATTGCTGTCAAGCATTCTGTTCTAGGTGTTTCAATGGTGCAATATCGAAGTGTTTTCACGTGTATCATATTCCGCCATCAGAATGGACTGTTGACAAACTATATTATATCATAATAAAGTGTTTTAAATGAAAACTGCAGTTTCAATAGTATCATACAGTATGTTTATGTCAATGAATATTGGAACTGAATCCTATCTTTTCTGAAGACAGACAATATACTATATTGGATCAGTGTATGAAAAACATACACTATGTGAAACTTCTATTTTCTGAAAAGTTTTAATATTTTTTATTATTGCCGGTATTTCATAGTTGTTTGAGTGTAACAAATCTAATAAATCATCCAGAACAGAGAAAGAATATGTGAGCTGTCCAAAACGGGTTAAGTCAGTCAGGGCTTAGTACCACCAGAGAGCTTTTCATTTAAATCAAATCAGAGTATAGCTTACCATAGAAGGTAGAATAGGGTAAATATTCTTTGAGTAAAAAAAGAAAAAAAAATGTTTCTAGAGAGCTTTACAAAGAGGCCTTCCAGTTAGGAGGCAAGAGGCCCGTGAAGTTGTCTTAAATAGGTGTTAAAGCCAAATGACAGATCAAAGGGGCAATTTGAAAGGTTTCCTCTATCAAACCAAGGGCTGTGTGAATCACCCATGAAATTGTTAAGAGATTATCTTAGACGCATAGGCCAGGGCACTGTGTAGCAAGACAGTTTTTACTAATGTTCTTTCCCTCTCAGCCATCCCGACTACCATCTACCCCAGATATAATCTTAGCTTTATAGACTCTTAAAACTATTAAAGGGACAGAGGTGGTCAAATCACTTTCAGGTTCAGTTGGCTATTCTCATCAGGAATAGATTAATTAAGGTCCTAAAATTAATTAATCTTGAGGTAAACAAAGTACCTTAAACTTATTAAGTATAGTTTTACAGTTTTAGCGTTAGTATCCACAGCAACCTTAAGTAAATAAACAAATAACTAAAATAGTTCAACAAAACCTTAAAACTATGATGCAGACAGCAGTCTAGCAATGAGATGGGTGCTATCCAGTCTTTTGCATTGAGTGTCACATGTATGATTTTCTCCCAGTTTTTGAGGGGTCTTATGTGTGTATTAGGTGCAAGGAACTCTTTGCTCTCAAGGAATGAGTCTAGTCTCTGGAAGCTAAAGTAGCAGACTTGGAGGACTTAAGGAAGACAGAGAGGTATATAGAAGAGACCTACAGGGATATAGTACTGAAGTCCCAACTCCAGTCTGGCAGTCTCTCTGTTGCCATGGAAGAGAGAGGTCATGTGAAAGAAGAACATCACCTTGTTGTGGAAGAAAGTGATCCTGTAGCTAGGACCTGTCTTCCAGGTGATTTAAAACCTCTTTCATCAAGGAGGTTTCTCCATGGACATATGGCCATGAGGGAAGGGTTAGGACAGCCATTATAGTTGGCAATTTAATCATTAGTCATATAGATAGCTGGGTGGCTGATGGACATAAAATCACCTAGTAACATTTCTACCTGATGCAAAGGTAGCAGACATCATGTGCCACCTAGATAAGGTTTTAGATAGTGCTGGGGAAGAGCCTGCTGTCTTGATACATGTTGATACCAATGACATAGGAAAGTGTGGGAGGGAGATCCTAGAAGCCAAATTTAGGCTTTTAAAAGGAGAAAGAACATCTTTTAAACTAGATAATAGGGGAAAGCAGAAAGTCACCTGAGAGTACATGGTTCAGAAGGATGTATTCTTGAGGGATACTAACAAAAGAGGGAAGTTAGGGCATCCCAACAGAGAGGCCCCAATAAAGATACCCTTAAGTACAGAGCAGACAGAGCTGAAAGATTCCAAATTACCACTGCCAACTGCAAATGCTAGAAGTCTAAAAAATAAGATGGGAGAGTTAGAATATATAGCACTAACTGAGACCTGGTGGAAGGAGGACAACCAATAGGCTACCATGATACCTGGATACAAACTATATCTGTAATGATAGGGTAGATCAAATTGGTGGAAGGGTTGCTCTCTATGTTAGAGAGGGAATTGAGTAACATAAGATTAAGGTTTTTCAGGAAACAAAATACATAATAAATCTCTGTGGAAAGAAACTCCATGTAAAAAGGGGAAGGCGATGGCAGTGGGTGCAGTGGGTGTATACTTTTGAATGTCTGGCCAGAATGAAAAGATGGCTGATGAAATGCTAAAAGAAATCAAAGAAGTGAAGATAAGTTACAAGACAGTATAATGGGTGATTTCAAATGACCTGATATCAACTGGGTCAGTGTCACAGCAGGACATGCTAAGGAAATAAAGTTTCTAGATGAAATAAATAACTACTTCATGGAGCATCTAGTTCATGAACTGACAAGAGGGGAAGCTATTTTGATAAACTAAAAGGAGCAGCTGCAAAGGTTAAAGATTTAAATAAAGCATGGGCCTTGTTTAAAAATACTATCTTGGAAGCCCAGACCAGATGAATTCCCCACTTTAACATAAGTGGAAGGGAGGCCAAAAAACTGTCAATGTGATTTATGAGCTCAGAGAGGCTATTGTAGCCAAAAAGCATCCATCAGGAAATGAAAAAGGAGTCAAATGATGAAAACAGGAAACAACATAAGCACTGGCAAGTTAGATACACGCCATTCATAAGGCAGGCAAAGAGAGAATTTGAAAAGAAGCCTACCATAGAAGCAAAAATGCATAAAACCTTTTTCAAGTACATTCATTGCAAAAAACCTGTGAGAGTCAATGGAGCATTAGATGATAGAGAGGTAAAAGGGCACTAAGAGAGGACAAGACCATAGCAGAGAGACCGAATAAATTATTTGCTTTGATCTATAATAAAGAAGTTATCCATTCCTGAAATGGTATTTAAAGGTAAAGTATCAGAAGAATTTAAAGAAATTTTGATAAACCAGGAAGATGTATTGCAACTATTTGAGTAGCAAATCACCTGGACTAGATGGTATACATCTGAGGGTGTTAAAAGAACTGAAATATGAGATTCCGGACCTATCATTAGTAATCTGTGAGCTATTATTAAAATCATATGAAGACTGAAGAATGCCAATGTAACTCCAATTTTTAAAAAGTGTTCCAGGGGTGATCTGGGAAACTGCAGATCAGCGAGCCTGATGTCAATACCGAGCAAAATGATAGAAACCATTATAAAGAATACAATTATTGAACATGTGGATAGTCATGGCTTAATGGGAGAAAGCCAACATGGAAAGTCTTATCTTACTAATCTGTTATATTTTTTTTAAGGTGTGAACAAACAGGTAGACAAAGGTGAGCCGGGTGATATAGTGTATCTGGATTTTCAGAAAGTCTTTGACAAGGTCCCTCATGAGATACTCTTTGCTAAATTAAAAAGTTATGGGATAAGAGGCAGTGTACTATTGTGGATCAGGAACCGATTAAAAGATCGAAAGCAGAGAGCAGGACCAAACAACCAATTTTCTCAATGGAGAAAAGTGAATAGTGGAGTACCCCAGGGATCTGTGCTGGGCCAGCTGCTTTTTAACAATTTTATAAATGACACAACATTTTTCAAAGTTGTAAAACACAAGAGGATTGTGAAAAATTGCAAGAAGACCTTGATAAATTTGAAGACTGGACTTCTAAATGGCAGATGAAATTTAATGTGGACAAATGCAAAGTGATCCATCTAGGAAAGAAGAACCCAAACTAGGGTTACATGATGCAAGGTTCCACATTAGGAACCACTACCCAGCAAAACGCTTTAGGTGTCATCATGAATAATACATTGAAACCTTCTTCCCAGTGTGCAGCGGTGGCCAAGAAAGCAAATAGAATGCTAGGAATCATAAGGAAAGGAATGAAGAATAAAACCAAGGATATTATAATGCCTCTGTATTGTTCCATGGTGCAACCACACCTTGAATATTGTGTGCATTTCTGGTCATCATATCTTAAAAAGGATATAGCAGATTAGAAAAGATATAGAGAACAGCCACCAAAATGGTAAAGGGGATGGAAGGAAACCCCTGTTAGGAAAGACTTAAATGGTTAGGGCTGTTCAGCTTGGAATAGAGATGGCTGAGGAGAGATATGATACGAGATAAATTACACAGGTACACTACCAAAAAACCGCCTCCAGTTTTGCAACTGATTCCTATAGATTTTGGGGTGCTGAATCCAGGAAAAATAGCCAAAATGTTCCATCACGTCACGTTTTCTTGCAAAATTAGATTTCTTACCCACATAAGGAATGTTCACATAATTTCTTTTTAGCCGACTGCAGTTTATTTTCTTGGCCCAAAATAGAGGTTGTAATGGTCAACTAACTAGAAACACTCCCTCATGATATTTTAGAGTGTTTTGTATTCATTTTATACATTAACAGGACAATTGGGAGGCGGGGGGCTAAATCCAGTACTCGCGCTGGCGCATGTTCTTTCCTGTTCGCCTCGCCTCGTTCGCTCGCTCAAACACGGTGGTTGCGACATGAACGTTCCTGTCAAATTTCAGTTTCTTGCAAGTTCATTATTACCTTTTGTTTGCTCAGTCGTAATCCAGCTTTATTCCGAAGTGGTTCACTACAGCTGTAGTTTGCAGTGCTGTGTATTTGTGATGGCTCACAGAGCCAGAGGTTGCGTCAACTCTCCGGACAGTTTTTGTTTTATTTGTGGGGAATATACCGTGAAAAAGCGGCAGAGGAACATTTCTGCATTTATTAAAAAAGTATATTTCGCCTATTTCGGTTTGAAGTTAGGCGATCAAGACAAACCGTGGGCTCCTCACAAAGTGTGCAAGACATGTGAGGAAGATCTACGCTTATGGATGAAAGGTAAAAACAAGCATTTCGTTTTGGAATACCTATGATGTGGCGTGAACAAAGAGACCACAGCAGTGACTGCTATTTTTGCTCTTGCATTGTGAAGGGATACAACTTAAAAAATAAGAACGTAATAAGTTACCCCAACCTTCCCTCAGCAATTAGGCCTATGCCTCATAGCAACGAAGTACCTGTGCCTGAACCACCAAAATCTTTGGATCATATTTGTGTGGACGGTTCTGATCATGATGAGACTCATCAGATGGCTTTTCCCGATGAGTCCAGTACTTCCGAGTTTGAAACTGAACCAGATCCGAAACCTGAACTTTTCTCTCAAGCTGAATTGAATGATTTAGTCCGGGATTTAGGACTCCCAAAAGATGCTGCCCAACTGCTAGGTTCTCGACTTAAACAGAAAAATCTATTGTCACCAGGAACAACTTTTTATTGGTACCGCAACCGCGAGACACAATTTTTGAAGTATTTCAGCAAAGAGGAAGATTTGGTATTTTGCAACGATATATACGGAGTGATGGAAAAGTTTAAACTCAAGTATGATCCTGCTGAATGGCGGCTGTTCATTGATTCGTCAAAAGACAGCATAAAAGGTGTTCTTCTTCATAATGGCAACACATTCGCTTCAGTTCCTATTGCTCACTCTGTTATTCTCCAAGAAAAATACGAGAATTTGGCCCTGATTCTTCAGAAGATTCGTTATGATGAGCATAAGTGGATGATTTGTGAGACTTTAAAATTCTATCCATGCTATTAGGGCAGCAATCCTGTTTCACCAAATATCCCTGCTTCCTTTGCTTGTGGGATAGCCGGGCCTGCGACCTACACTGGGGGTAAAAAAGACTGGCCAATTCGGGAGTATTTGAGACCCGGTGAGAAAAATGTTCTTTATGAGAGCTTGGTACCTCGTGATAAAATTCTATTACCACCTCTCCACATTAAGTTGGGTCTCATTAAGCAATTCATCAAGTCCCTTCCAAAAGATGGTGAGTGCTTTCGGTACCTTTGCTCAAAGTTCCCCCGACTTTCTGAAGCAAAGCTAAAGGAAGGAGTGTTTGTTGGCCCTGATATAAGGAAACTCATTTCAGATGGAACATTCGCTGAAACGATGTCTGAGAAGGAAAAATAAGCCTGGGATTCCTTCAAGGATGTTGTTCTCAAATTCTTGGGGAACAGGCGGGATGAGAACTATAAGGATATTGTTGCCAGGATGCTCAATGCCTTCAAAGAACAAGGCTGTAACATGAGCCTGAAAGTCCATTTCTTGCACTCCCATGTGAACTACTTTCCCGAAAACTTGGGGGCGTACAGTGAAGAACAAGGTGAAAGGTTTCACCAGGACATCAAGGACGCAGAGAGAAGGTACCAAGGAAGATGGAACACCACTATGATGGCTGATTTCTGCTGGTTGCTGCTGCGGGAAACCCCAGATGAAAAATACGCCAAGCAGCGCACCAAGAGAAGCATTTGGGGGAAGAAGAAACGGGCCCACCAGGAGATTGATTGACCCAAGAATGACTTTAAAATCTAAACTGTGTTGACAAATATCGTGTTTTTACTAAACTTTGAAATAAAAATTTGCTAGTTATTACCACAGTGTCGGATCTCATTTATTAGAATTTTATTTTCACACCATCGGGTGTTTGTCTTCATGAATTGCAATGGTGCGGTTTGCGTTTTCTATTCTTACATACATACCTGTACAACATTTTTTGCACATTTCTTTGCTTTGCTTTGTGTCTAACCTCGCTCTTATATGCTCAATGTTTGTGCACATGTATGTGGCTGTTTTAAGTTCAGACAATTTTGCTACCATCACAGTGTGTTTTGTTGACATTACTCTATTCTTATGTGCTGCCTTGTTACAATTTTCTTTATTCTTATTTGAATAACTACTAAACAATTAGTATAAAGAATTCATCCAAGAAACTTTTATCTCGATCGCACTCAATCTGAAACGTTCACCTCAAACTGCTAACCCAATGTAGCAAAAAATCTGTACGTGATGGAGCAAATTGGTTACCAGATTTGGATTCAGCGCACCAAAAAACATAAAAATCAATCGAAACATTAGAGGCAGTTTAAAAAAAATTTTTTTTAGTGTACCTGTGTTATTGAATAGAGTGTAATGGGTAAATGTAGTTCAATTGTTTATGCCATCAAAGACTAGAAAGACTAGGGGACACACAATGAAGCTATAATGTAACCTATTCAGGGTTAATAAGAGAAAATATTTTTTCACTCAACACAAAATCAAACTCGGGAATTTGTTAATGGAGGATATACAGTAATACAAATTGATAGTATAGCTGGATTTAAAAAAAAGGTTTTGACAAGTTCCTGGAGGAAAGCTCTATAAACCATTATTAAAAAGGACAAGCATTATTGAATCTGTATACCTTTTTGGGAACCTGCCAGGTACTTGTGACCTGTATTTGCCACTATTGGAAAGAGGATGCTGGGCTTGTTGGACCTTGGTCTGGCCCAGTTTGGCATTTCTTATGTTCTTAAGTTCCAGGCTATTTCATTTATTTTGTTCTCCTATTTATTTCATTTTCCATTAAGGCCATCCTGTACTTGACTCTGACTATGGGTTATTCGGTCCAGGTTTTAAGATATATGAAATCATGCTTCATCAGACGGGATCACTAGCATCAAGGGCTGGGCAAAGTTGTCATGAAGATTGTATGACACAATGAAAAGGGACCACATGCTTTAACAGCAGCATGAACATACTGTAAATTAGAACTACAAGTGACAGGATAACCCCAAGAACTGAGAAAGGGCAAAGCAGCAGTACTCCTGTGAGAATTCTGTGCAACTTTGCAACACAGAATTTGCACAGAGGTCCCTATCAGCACAGAATTTTGCATTTGCTATGCAGAATTCTACACAGGCAAAGGCATCAATGACTCTACTCATTCCTGATCCCTCTCCCAGTCCTTCCCCAAAGTGATCACATGTAAGGAGATAGTGAATGCCTGCACATTGGGCTGTGTCCCTCCCTACTGCCATCCTGGGTCCCACTGTTCATTTAAATCTCATAGCTGTATGAAGGCCCATGTGATTCAAATAAACAGTTGGGTCTAGGATGGCTGAGAATAATGCAACCCAATGTGCAGTCATTTGCTGCTGACCTTGAGGCATGTCTTCAGGGTGAATAAAGCAAGCTTTTCCCGTTTGTCTCAAACTCTTCAGTCCAATTTTTGGTTTGTCTCAAACTGACAAGGTAACTGCCTGAGATGTATGATCGATTGTTGCTCATTCGGGAGGTGACGTTGTCTGGTCATCGTAATACTTTCCCCCCACGGTTTACACCTGCTTTTCATATTTTGAAGCAAGATTGCTGGTGTCTTGAAAAATGTTGGAGGAAGTCACTTGACTTTGACACTCATGTGGTTTGGAATAGGACGGCAACAGCATATTGTCAGGCTTTGCACAACGTTAAGCAAGATTATTGGGGAATCTTGTTGCAACATCTTTGTCTGTTGTTAGGGATTCTTGGCTTATAGGTTCTGATTCTTGTAAGGAATTTTTAACATATTTTCAGGTCAAGATGGCTGTTTTGCATCAGGGTGTGCAGTTGTACCAGACTGTTTTCAGTCAAATTTACCTGGTCTTGAATCAGCCCAGTTGGAGTTTTGGAACCAGCTGAACCCTGAACCTTCAACTTTTTTTTACCTTGAACTGAGTTGTCTTCTGTGTCCTCTGGTTGGTTACAATGAATATGACTACTTGTAGATTGGATCTCTTCCCACCAGCTTTAGTGTGGTTGGGTGGAGAGGAAATTAAGTCTCAATGTTGTCAGATTGTTAATGCAGTCTTCCAAGAGGGCATTTTTCCAGTAGCCTTGAAACAAGCAGTGATTACCCTTCTGTTTAAGGGTTCTTCTTTGTATATGGATAAAGTAGAGAATTATAGGCCTGTCTCCAACCTTCCCTTTTTGGGTAAGGTTATTGAGAAAGCCATCGTAGCCAGTTGTCATTTTTGGAGGCTCATCAGGTATTGGACAAGAAGCAGGCAGGTTTTTGCCAGTACAACAGTACTGAAACCCTAATGGTTGCCTTGACAGATGATGTGCACAGTCTTCTGGATAAGGGTCAGTGTGGTCTTTTGTTAATGCTATATGTTTCCACTGAATTTGATAGTGTTCATCATGATTTGCTTCTGGACTGCTTGCTGAGGTTGGGTGTGGGTGGGCAGGTGTTAGCATGTTTAAATCTTAGTTGTCAGCTCGATCACAGGTGGTCCAATTGGAGGGGGGAGAGGTATCCTTATCCTTTTCCTGTATTTTGGAGTAGGTGGTTCCTCAGGGATCTATCCTCTCAAATTAATTGTTTAACATTTTTTTGTGCCCTTCTGTAAAATATGCACTGCTGGTTTACTCTTCTATATGATACTGACAAAGTACAGATTCTAATCCCATTGTTGGGGTGTGAGGATGCATTAGAAACCTTCATCCAGGGGCATAGTCCCATGCTTGTGGGATGGTTTTGGTTGCTGGGATTCAAGCTTAGTATCTCTAAAAACTACTGCGTTGCCCCTGACTGCTGGGAGAATGGTCAACCTTTGCCCTGTGCAGGTTGGATCCAATTTGGTAACCCTGGTGTCTCATTGTTGGGAACTCGGAGTTATCCTAGATTCTACCCTAAGTATTGGTCTCTGTGTTTCTTCGGTGGCCAATCATTTGTTTCTTTTTTTATGGCGGATTGGTTAATCGTGGGCTTACTTGGCTGAAGGACACATGGGCATTGTTGATTCACGGTTTGATTATTGCAATGCCCTGTTAGTAGGTCTCCATCATAAGGATGTGTCTCAGCTACAGTTAATACAAATCAATGCTGCTAAGTTAATTAAAGGCTTAAGGAAGTTTCATCATGTGATACCACCTTTGGTTCAGTTGCATTGGTTGCCAGTAGTTTTTCAGATTAAATTTTAAGGTTTTGCTATTGGTATATAAGCTGTTTCATAATCATGCCCCCAGTTATCTTAGTTCTTAGGTTGGTGGTTTACTCACCAGTTTGTGTTTTGAAAGTCAGATCAGTTGTTGGTGATTCCATCTGCTTGACTGATGTGTAACGCTCGACACAGGGATAAGACATTTTCTTTTCAAGACTCGACATTGTGGAATTCTCTTTCACAGAAGCTTTGTTTTTTGGATGATTTGCAACTGTTTAGAAGGGCTGTTAAGACTTTTTTTGGCATGCTTTTGGTTCAGCTTTGGGGGTCTAAGGATTATTGGGAGGGTTATTCGGGGGGGGGGGGTTGTGTTCTGAGGTAGGTTGGCTTGGGTTTGCATTTATCCTTATTATTTATTGTGGCTTTCTGATGTAACATCTATTATGTTATTACGTGGAAGCTGTAATACTAGAGGGCATAACATGAAGCTGCAAGGGGGTAAATTTAAAGGCAACATCAGGAAATATTTTTTCACTGAAAGGGTGGTGGATTCTTGGAATGCCCGCCCGATGGAAGTGGTGGGGGCAAATATAGTGACAGAATTCAAAATGGCATGAGACAGACACAGTGGATCCCATTATAGAAACAGGATAAAATCAAAATAAACTTAACTGTCTCTGATATCTCAACAAGTAGAGGTGACCCACACGGAGCAATGGATGCACCCCTAAACAAAGACATGGGGAGGGGTGACCTGCACAAAGCAGTTGGCACACCTACTCTTGCCACCTTGCTGGGAAGACTAGATGGACCATGCTGTTGTTTATCTGCCATCATATACTATGTTACTATGTTTTACACTGTGCTTGGCAGTATTCTGTTGTGTGGTATAAAAATGTAATTAAATAAATAAATAAAATTCCTTTATCTTCATATCTCCTCACTTGGTTTGCAGCTTGTTGTGCTGTGAGAGCTTGTGTGCATCAGTGATGCTGACGGCATCAGTAGCTTATCAGTAGCTTAACTACTGGAAGGATCTCCCAAGATAGACAGGTCTCAGCTGAGTGCCAGACCAAGACAAACCAACCATCTTGGCAGCAGCAGAATGAAATTGCATTGGTGACAGAGGATCTGTGACAATGGCAATAACACTAAAATTAAGCTACATGGTGAGAGGCCTGGCAATCTTCTTCCGTATCTTGCCACGAAAACCCAGTGGATAGTCACAACAAAACAAATTGCACTATAGTGCTGAAAGTTGAGACCCTCGGGTCAGAAGGCACTCAACTGGCTACTGGGGATGAACTGAAGACTTTTCAGAGTAAAGCAAGCATTTATGATGTGGTTGGATAAAGCCCTCGGGATGTCTGACTGATAATGTAGCAGCACATGAAATGAGAATCAGAAACTGCAAATATGTCTTATATAACAGGACATGGAATGTACAAAACATGAACCAAGGGAAGTTGGAGTTTGTCAAGAATGAAATAGAACACATACAACTCAATTTGAACTGAAATGGACTGGCATCGGGCACTTTGCATCTGATGATCACATGGTCTACTATGCTGGAAATAAAAGACAAAGAAGAAATGGTGTTGCATTTGTAATTAAGAAGAAACTTGCAAGAACTGTAATGAAATACAATGCAATCAATGAATGTTTAATTTTGATATATCTATGAGTAATGTTCAACAGTACTACTATAATTCAAGTTTATGCCCCAACAACAGCTGCAGAAGAGGATGAAATTGAAGAGTTCTATGAACAAGTTCAAGCTGAAATTGACAGAAAATGCAAACAGGATATCCTAATAGTCACGGATGACTGGAACACAAATATTGGCAACAAAGAAGAAGGCAAAGTGGTTTGAAAATATTGACTTGGGTGACAGAAATGAAGCTGGAGAAAGACTGATAGAATTCTGCAAGACCAATGATCTATTCATCTCAAACACCTCGTATTCATCTATTCATCTCAAGCAGCAACTGTATACATGGACTTCACCCACCAGATTATACAAGATTAAAATTGACTACATCTACGGAACTCAATGATGGAAAAGCTCTATAACATCAACAAAGACAAAACCTGGAGCTGACTGTGGTACAGATCACCAACTAGTAGTATGCAAACTCAAGCTGAAGTTGAAAAAGAGCAAGCCACTTATGAAAATAGAAAAATATGACCTTAAGAATATACCACCGTAATTTAAAGTCTGCCTGCAAAATTGATTTGCTGCTTTAGATATAAAGAACAGAGCTCCAGAAGAGTTATGGGATGACATCAAGAAGGCTGTGTTGGAAGAAAGTGAGAAATCTCTACAAAAGGTGAAACAACAAAAACAGCCAAAATGGATGACCGAAGAAACTCTGAAAATTGCCCAGAAACTCAGAGAAGCTAAAGCCAGAGGAACAGAGATTTCCAACATGCTGCAAGACAAAGCAAGGAGAAGTAGTACAATGACACGTGCAAGGTTTATTTATTTAACTGTGCTTGATATACCACATCAAGAACTAATATCGGTCTATGCAGTCTATAAAATATTAAAAACTGAAATTTGGGGCAAAACCAAATAGACCAGAGAAGAGAGGCAGAATAGACAGATAAAGAGGCAGTGGAGGAAAGAGAGGAGATTACAATTCTATTAATACAATAAGGGGGCGGGAGTAGAAAGGAAAGAGCAGGACAGCCCAAGGAAGAATGATTAGGGAGACATAAAGTGAGAAAAGACTTGCTGGAATAGGCAGGTTTTCAGGTTCTTCTTACATTTTGGGAGAGAAGATTCAAGGTGGAGAGAGAGGGGTAGGGAATTCCAGAGTGAAGGTCTGAGGTAAGAGAATGAGGAGTTTTTTTGTTATTTTTTAACAGGTGGGTGAGGTCTGTTTCTGTATGCCCATTTTTACAAAAATACACACTAATGTGGGTGTTTTCCATGAATTTGCATCATAGAAACTAATTCATGTCATTTAATAAACTGTGCATAGGAGACTATACCTGAGAGTTTATGACCCCAAAGCCTGAGGAACTCCATCCAAGATGGTAAACAAAAAAACAAATACCCTCTTGAAGACAGAACGCAAAAGACACAAACTCAGTCCAACGTATCCTGATCTCCCCCTCCTTATGTACAAAAAAATAGTGAAATGCACTGGAATTTTGACATAAGAACATAAGAACATAAGATATGCCATACTGGGTCAGACCAAGGTCCATCAAGCCCAGTATTCTGTTTCCAACAGTGGCCAATCTAGGTCATATGTACCTAGCAGTTTCCCCAAGGGACACAGGTTCCACAATGCTTGTATTAGGACAAGCAGTGATATCCTGGGTCCCTTCTTTTTTTTTTTTTTAACTTTTATTTTCATTTTGCAACAAACAAAAGAAACAACACACCAAAGGAGACAAAACAAGTATACAATAAAGAAAAGTAAACCCAATTACCCCCCACCCCCACGCTTCTTCTCTAGCTGATTATGTCAGCATGTGAGCGCTTCCAAACAACAGTGATTTTACATCAAAACAATCAAAAGAGTATCTGCGATACAGAATAATCATGGGACAAAGATATATACAAATTTAGACAGTCAGATGAGAGCATTGAGCAGAATGTACATAGTCATTGAGCATCTTCCATTTAGACCGATGATGAGGAGTCTGAATGGGGGAAGCAAACATACGAGGTATTTGTTCATATTTACTGTAGAGACAGACATGATTCCACCATTCATTGGGGCTCAGCTGGGAGCTATTTTTCCAGTATTTCGTAATTAGGGAAATAGCAATGCCAAGCATAAAGTCCAAAAGGAAGTAAGCCGTTTTTGGAAGAGAGGGGATCCCCGCAGCAGAGCGAAGTCCCACTATCCTCCAAGAAAGGGGCTCTTGAAAGTGCAAAATAGACTGGATACGACCCCAGACCCGACGCCAGTAATACTGTAGTGCGGGACATTCATACATAACATGAGGTAGTGAACCAATGGCCGCATGACATGTCCAACAACTATTGCCCTGAGTAGTGTTCCATTTGGCTAATCTGTCAGGAGTGTAAAAACACCGGTGGGCTAGAAAGAAGAGTGTCTGAGTGAGTGAGGCGGATCGGGAGACCCGTGTCACTCTACTCCAGACAAGGCTCCATTGCTCCGGGGTCAAAGTCACATGCAATTCTCTCTCCCATGCTTTCTGCGCTATAGGGGTATCCCTAGTTATAGCATTACATAAGGTTTTGTAAAAATTGGATGCTACACCCGGTGAACTACCGATAGATCGGATAGTCTCCAACCAACCTTGTGTAGGGGAGGCCGATGGCGGGAGCACCTTAGCACTCCGAAGGCAATGCTGAAGTTGCACCAACTGAAAGTAGTGTTTCGCTGGGAGACCAAATTCAATTTGCAATTCACTAAAAGTTTTCCAGCGACCTTCATGGAACAACTGACTAGGAATCCAAATGCCCCTAGTGTACCAGGGGCTCCACGCCATCGGCTTATTTTGTATTCGAAATCGAGTGTTGTACCAAAGTGGGAGCTTGTCTAACGGACAGAGTCGGGAGTCTAAAGATTGCATGAGATTATTAAAGGCACCTAAGGTGTCTAAAAGCATTGGTGGAAAGTGGGAGTCTGATGGGAGAGTCATACCAGGGAGAAAAGTAAGAGGAATCGGTTTGCAAAGGTCCTCTTCTATGTCTAGCCACACAGGTCTACTCGGTACTGGATCTTCCAGCCAACGAGCGCCTTGTTTGAGAAGAAAAGATTGATGATACTTCAGGAAATCAGGGAATCTGACACCCCCATTTTCCTTATCTGCTTGCAGCTTATGTTTCGCTATCCTAGGTGTCTTGTTTTGCCACAAGTATCTAGTCAGAAGGCCCTCTATATCTTTATATATACGTCGAGGGAAGAGACAGGGCAACATTTCTAAGATATAATTCACTTTCGGAACAATCATCATTTTTATGGTTTCTAATCGACCCCACCAGGTAAGTGTTAAAGGAGTCCAGCGGTGAGTAAGCGCCCGGACTTTAGAGGTTAAGTCTTTGGCATTGAAGGAGATAGTGTCTTCCAAAGGAGAACAATAGTGAACCCCAAGGTATTTGACCATGCGAGGTTGCCATAAAAAGGGGAAGGGTTGCATATCTGCCTGATGAAGCAAAGGATTTAATGGAAAGGCTACCGACTTGGTCCAATTTATCTTATAACCGGACAGTTGTGAGTATTTACCAATTTGCTCTAGGACAGCCGGTACTGAGTCTATAGAGACAAAAAGCATAAGATCATCAGCATACGCTGAAATTTTGATTTCCCTATGGGTGAAGGGGACTCCATGAATCTCCTCCGATTGCCGGATTAGTAAAGCCAAGGGTTCGAGTGCAAGATCGAAGAGAAGTGGAGACAGTGGGCATCCCTGGCGAGTGCCGCGTTGAAGGGGAAAAGGCTGAGACTTTAAAGCATTGGCACATATACTGGCTGTAGGCTGTGCATACATGGTGCGAAGACAACGGAGAAAACCTTCCCCGAATCCGTACCAGCGGAGGACTGCAAACAGGAAGGGCCACTCTAAGCGATCAAAGGCCTTCTCAGCATCAAGTGAGAGGCCAACAAATGGGCGATCAAGATTAACTGCGGTAGTCAGTACATGGCATAGAGTCCGAGCATTGTCAGCAGTTGATCTACCAGGAATGAAACCGCATTGATCTGGGTGTATTAAGGTAGGCATCCTATCCGAGAGCCGGGTAGAGAGAATGGTGGCAAATATTTTTATAGTCCGCGTTTAGGAGGGAAATTGGACGATAATTAGCTGTTAGTTGCGGGTCTCTCCCCTCTTTCTCAAAAACTACTACATTTGCCATTGAAAAGGACCCAGAAGGAGAACCCTCCTCGGCCAGAGCAGAAAAATAAATTTTCAAAACTGGAGCTAAGTCAGCGTGAAAGGTTTTGTAGAATTCAGCAGGGAGACCGTCTGGGCCTGCGGCTCGACCTGAGGCACATTTCTTAATAGCAGAATGAATTTCTGAGACAGGAAATGGTGTGTGTCCAAGGCCACTCTATCTTCGTCAGATAGGGTCGGTCTTTGTACCCCTGAAAGTAAGCGTTCAAATACATCTGGCTCAAAATCACATTCAGATTGATAAAGCCGAGTATAAAAATCACGAAAGAGTTCTAAGATTTCGGTATCTTTAGTGACCAAGCCCCCCCCCCGACGGATTACGGAGGGCGGTAACACGCTTGGCTTCTTTTTGACCTTTTAGGGCATTTGCTAATAATTTGCCAGCACGATTATTTTCCCGATAATATAGCCCTTGTTGTGATTCAATATTTTTAACAGCAGCAGTGTACAAAAGCTGATTGTATTGAAAACGCAAGCGTTGTAAACGGAGTAAAATACATGGGTCAGTACGGGACGTGAGGAGACGCTCCCCAGCTTGTATCTGCTGCTCTAGAATCAGTAAATGCTGCTTTCTTTGTTTCCCCTGCCGAATTTGATAGCTAGTTATAGTGGCGCGGATAGATGCTTTAAAACCCTCCCACCAAGCCCAGCTCGCTGTGTCATGGAGTGAGTTAAAATGAAAATATTCTTGGATAGCGGCCTTTATATCAACCTGAAAATCTTTTTGACCCAGTAGGGATCTATCAAAAAACCAAGCTCGGGGAGAATCGTCTCGCGCAGTGACACGTAATGATAAAGATATGGCAGCATGATCTGAAATATGGAGAGGATGAGTCCTAGTCGTGTCTACTTGAGAAATCAGTGCTTTGGAAATGAGAAAGAAATCTATTCTAGATTGGGAGTGATGGGGGGCAGAAAAGAAAGTGAACTCTAAGTCGGAGGGGTGAAGCAGCCTCCATATATCTACCAGCGCAAGATCTTGCATCAGAGCTGTAAGGGTAGCAAGACTCTTGGGTGGACTACTCGTTCTAGGCGGCTGTCTATCTATCAGAGGGTCTAACACTTGATTAAAGTCACCACCAAGTATTAATGGAGTATTGGCAGAGGCCTGTGCCAACTGCGCAATACTTGCATAGTAAGCAGGGTTGTCCACATTCGGGGCATAAATGCAAATACATGTAAATTCACTATCTCCAACCTTAAGATGTACTCGGGCCCATCTACCCTCCTTGTCAGCGCTAGTATCAATTATAGTAGCTTGCAAAGATTTCTTAACCAGAATGGCTACCCCGCACCGTTTGGAAACGGCGGGAGAATAGGCAGCCACCATGTAAGGCTTAACATTGAGTTTCAGTGTTTCAGCAGAGTTTAAGTGCGTTTCCTGAAGAAACGCTAAATCAGCATGCTCATGGCTAAGATAGCTAAGGATTTTCTTTCTTTTGATTGGACTATTAATGCCCTTTACGTTGAGTGATAAGATTTTACATAAAGCCATTCAGACAAGTTAAAAATTCTGAGCATGATAGCGCACATAATTTCACAATGTCCCTCATATTGACTGTATCTGGCTGTACATATGGCATAAAAGAAAATAAGCTTAGATAATACAATGAAGCGCCCCACATTAAAAAAGAAAAACCGCAGCGCGGTAGAGAAGAAGCAGAACCCCAAAAATTACTGGCGACCATGTGTCTGCGGGGAGAAGCCCCAGAGAAGGCCGAAATTGAAAAAACACATAACCTGTAGGACTGTGCGTGCTCCGAATCCGACCGAGGCACACATCATGGAGGGATAGGAGACCACAAAACAAAAAGTCATAGAAAGAAAGAAAGAAAGTCCAGGTAGTCTCTGTGCTTGACTATGACCGCCGCATCGGGCCCTTCAAAATGGCGGACAGAGCCGGCAAATAAAAGTCCAAGTCGTTGGATTAGCGCATCTGCTCTGCTTCTTTGGAGTCTAAAAATGTTGATAGTAGATCAGGATCTTCGAATGTCCTGGTTTGGTTGTGGAGAGTCACTCGGAGCTTCGCGGGATACAACAGGCCAAAGCGAGCCTGTAGCTGTTGAAGTCGAGGGCGAAAAGCAAGGAGTTTCTTCCGTCGGTCAACGGTAGGCTTTGCCAAATCAGGGAAGAAGGAGACTTTGTGACCTTCAAATTCCAAATGATGGTTCGCCCGGGCAGCATTTAAAATTTGTTCCACTTGTTGATATCGTAGCAAGCGAAAGATAATAGGCCGGGGGGTCGTTCGGTTGAGCGCCATGTGGGTAGGAACACGGTGTGCACGATCGATTTCCAGTTCTTTATGAAAGGTGATCTTCAGCAAGGAGGGAAGAGTTTTGAGCAGGAATTCTCTCATATCTCCCGCTTCCACCCCCTCCGGTATTCCAATGAGCCTCACATTGTTGCGACGGGCTCGATTATTGCTATCTTCTAACTCCTTTTGAAGATTCTGTATCTGGCGCTCAGCCTTGTCCAGTGTGCCCAAGCGCACCGCGTGCGAGTCGAGGACCCCCGCCATATTGTCCTGCCGTAATGAGAGACTTTCAAGTCGGTCCTGGAGCACTCCAAAGTCTTCTCGCATGGCTCTAAGCGCTTCTCCATTGGACTGCACAGATTCCTTCACGCCGCGTATTTCCTCTAAAATCTCCAGGTGCATTTCGGGGTTTTCCCGAAATGGAACCATCTTCTGTGGGGAGGACACCTCTGTTTTGGAGCGTTTTCCGTGAGAAGAAGAAGGAGACCCGAAGTCCAAGCGCGCTGGTTTATGGGCCGCCATCCCCCCCGAGGTACCCCGGTCAGCCCGGAGCGAAATAGTAAGTTTGTATAGGTATTAAGTCAGGATTCTAAGTAGGCCTCTCGGGAGCTTCAGCGCGAAGCGTCTTACCCGCTGGACATCAGGCTCCGCCCCCCTGGGTCCCTTCTTAATAATGGCTTATGGACCTTTCCTCCAGGAACTTGTCCAAACCTTTTTTAAACCCAGCTACACTAACAGCCTTTACTACATCCTCCGGTAACAAATTCCAGAGTTTGATTACACGTTGAGTGAAAAAATATTTTATTTTATTAGTCTTAAATAGTTTACCCTGTAGCTTCATTGCATGTCCCCTAGTCTTTCTATTTTGCACTTTTTGCACAATATTGCACTTCTACACTATTTTTCATATATTTTGTGCTCCTGCTTGAACTTAGTAACAGAGTGATATATAGTCAAACCTCGGTTTTCATGATTAATCCGTTCGAAAAAGTCTGACTAAAACCGAAACGTATGAAAACTGAAGCAATATTTCCCATAAGAAATAATGTAAATCCAATTAATCCGTTCCAGACACCCAAAAATATTCACAAAAAATACATTTTATAGAGAATAACTATATTTTACATACAGAAAACAATGAGAAATAAATATAAATGACTAATGAAATGGATAAATGAACATTTAACATCACTGAAAGCAAGCTAAGTACAGTACTGTACAGTACAGTATGTTAACATCTGGCCTTAGCCACCCCTGACAAGCTGCTGTGCCCAGCTCTCTTCGGAATCACATTGAATTCAGTCCATTAAAATACCTTTACATTATCTGCTCAATGCTTCAGAATGGCAGAAAATCTTAATGATATAGCTTCAGATGTACCCTGCAAGAGAAAGAACTGCCTCCCACATTCATGCAACATCTCCTGCTTACGTTGACAGCTTTTCTTCCCTGCTACCAGGACAAAATCTCAGTCAAAAGACGTTGAAAACCGAAGCAATGCATGAAAACCGGGACAAAATCTCAGTCAGAAAAGACGTTGAAAACCGAAGCGTATGAAAACCGGGGCAAATGAAAACCGAGGTTTGACTGTAATACTAAATGACAGCAGATAAAGACCAGTATGGTCCATCTAGTCTGGCCCAGTAAGGTGATTAGAGTTGTGCCTTCTGCTTCATGCAGGTTAACCCCCTCAGTCCCTGATTCTATAAGGCGGATAGCGGGGCTGTACATTCCACCGGGACATGCAGACCTGCTATCCACCTTCACCGTTTTTGCCTCCCTTCTCCCCTTCATGCACAGAGGGAAAGGGGTGGCACAGAGGGTGGAGAGTGGGAGGGGCATGGACGGGACTGGCACCTGGACTTACAGGGCCAATTCTGCTCATGGCCTTCTATGTCCTAGGAACACTGGGGGATGGCCAGAATATGCCACCTCGGAGGTGGAATAAGCGCTGACTGCTCCCCCCCCCCAGATCGGCCATCCAGGCCCCCCAAAGGCAACGGAGGCATGCATGGTGTGCCCCCACTGTTCACTCAGGGTCCTGGCTGCCCCTGTAGGAGGTTGGGTGGCAGAGAATCGGGGTCTAAGTGGGCAGCAGGCTGATTATGCCACGAGGAAGAGGTCCCCACAGCGATGCAAGGGAAGCCGGGCCATCTCCTAGGGCCCAATCCTGCACCCACAGGAGCATCTTACGCCCATGGTGCAGGATCAGGTCCTAATGGGTCTGTCCTGGTCAGGGCCATCCAGATGGCCTGGAATGCCCCCTGTAGGATCGGGCTCTTTAATGTTTTTCTTTTTTTTTTTTTTTTTAAATTGTGAATCATTTAATTTTGTTTTGATTCCATCCTCTTGTTAAATAGGGATCATCTGTGTTTGTTTCATGCCTTTTTGAATTCCGTTACTATTTTTGTCCCCACCATCTACAACAGGAATGCATTCTAGGCATCCATCAGCCTTTCTGGGAAAAAAGTATTTTCTGATGTTGCTTTTAAGTTTATCGCCTTGCAGCTTTAATTCATGTCCTCCATTTCCTGTCTTTTGAAAAGCTTTCTTCATCAATACCTCTTGAGTACTTAACATATCATACATCTCCCCTGTTGCTCCTCTGCTCTAGAGTATACATATTCACATCCCTTATATGGCTTCTGGCACAGACCTCATACAATTTTGTTTGCCTTCGTCTAGCAACTTCAAGTCTATTTATATCTTTAATGAGGTACAGCCTTCAAAACTGAATGCAATACTTTAAGTGAGTCCTCATCAATGACTTGTACAATGGTACAGACGTAAGCAGAAAGGTCATTCACATATCTTTATTCAGTGGCCATGCAGCTGAATATTGCGCAGATTATATTTAGGGGTTCTGATTTTAAAACCATGGTAAAACACTCCCATAGGAAATGTGGGATTTTTGGGTCTAACTGAAAAACTCCAAAAATAGCTGGGCTTCACTGGGCTGGAATGGAAGGGGAGGAAGGGAAAAGGTGGTAGATACTAGGCTGGACTGGGAGGGGAAAAAGGGAAAAGTTAGTAGATGCTGGACTGGGCTGGACAATAACATATGTTTGTGGGGGCATGAAGAAGGGGAAGGGGCACTGATGCTGTAGCAGGGGCTTGGAGAAAGGGCTGGCATTAGAAAACTGTGTTTTGTGTCATTTAAATGGAATCCACCTCCAAAGTCACTAAAATTTGTTTTTGCACCGCAATAAACCCCTATTTTTCCAATCCTCAAAATTAAACATATACATTTCCAAATGATAAACACCTAAAAACAGAAGCCTTATTGTACTGAATTTGATAATATGTGATTTTGAGAAAGGGTTGGCCTCAAAGTCTGTTTGAAGAGGGTTATTTGGTTTTGCTGAGATATGTAAGACATCTAAACCACATTTTGAACTTTCAGTTTCATTATTTATCATTTGCCCACGTTAGTTAATAACTTTCTACCTAGAACCAGATTTAAATGAATTTGGTCTAAGTTTCACAGACCCAGACTCATACATATTTGATCAGTCTGCCTACATATAACATATAGTAACATAGTATATGACGGCAGATAAAGACTAGTATTGTCTATCTAGTCTGCCCAGCAAGATGGCAAGAGTAGGTGCACCTGCCACTCCATGCAGGTCACCCATCCCCATGCCTTTATTTAGGGGTGCATCCACCGCTCTGTGTAGGGCACTCCTATTTATTGAGATATAAGAGATAGTTACGTTTATTTTGATTGCATCCTATTGCTATAGAGGGCTCCACTGTGTCTGTCCCATGCCATTTTGAATTTTGTCACTGTATTTGCCCCTGCCACTTCCATCGGAAGGGTCTTCCAAGCATCCACCACCCATTTATTGAAAAAGTATTTCCTGACATTGCATTTCAATTTACCCCCTTGCAGCTTCATGTTATGACCTCTAGTTTTACAGCTTCCCTGATTTTGGAAGAGGTTTTATTGTTCATTAATACTCTTTAAGTATTGAAAAGTCTGAATCATTTTTATTTTATTTATTTATTTAACAAGTTTTCTATACCGCCTTTTCCTTCAATCAAAGCGGTCACAAGAAATACAAAGGTTATAGGTTATATCTCCCCTGTCCCTCCTCTCCTCCAGAGTATACATATTTAGGTCTTCTTCTCATAAGTCTTCTGACACAGGCTCCAAATCATTTTGGTTGCCTTTCTCTGCACCATTTCCAGTCTTTTTATATCCTTTGTGAGCTAAGGTCTCCAAAACTGAACACAGTACTCCAAGAGAGGTCTCACCAGTGACTTGTACAGTAGCATTGTTGTTGTTGTTGTTGTTAAGTGCCGTCGAGTCGGAGTCGACTCATGGCGACCCTCTGGATAGCTATCCTAAATTGTGTTCGGTCTTCAGTCAGGCGGCTCATTGTTGACAGACTGGTACCCGTAGCTGCTGCTATTGTAGCAATCCATCTCATTGCTGGCCTTCCTCTTTTGCGTTGACCTTCTATCTTGCCAAGCATGATGTCTTTCTCTAATGATCTCACTCTTCGCATGATGTGTCCGAAGTATGAAAGTCGAAGTCTTGTCATCTGAGCTTCTAAAGAAAGCTCAGGTTTGATCTCTTCTAGTACCGACTGGTTTGTTCTTCGGGCAGTCCATGGTATACACAGTATTCGCCGCCAGCACCATAATTCAAAGGCATCAATTTTCTTCCTGTCTGTCTTTTTCACTGTCCAGCTTTCACATCCATATGATGTTATTGAAAATACCATGGCTTGAACAAGTCGAATCTTTGTATGGAGAGAGACATCTCTGCTCTTGAGAATCTTATCTAGGTCTTTCATAGCCATTCTGCCAAGAGCAATGCGTCGTCTGATTTCTTGACTGCTTGTTGCTTCTTTATTGATAGTTGATCCAAGTAGGTTAAAGTTGTTCACGATTTCAATTTCTTCTCCTTCAACGATGAACCTGTTGATTATGCCAGTTGTCATGATCTTTGTCTTCTTTACATTAAGGTGCAGGCCCATTTTGAGACTATGTTCTTTGATTGTGAGAAGCAAATGTTTCAGATCATCTTCACTTTCAGCCAGTAATGTGGTATCATCAGCATAGCGAAGGTTGTTGATGAGTCTTCCACCAATCTTCACACCTCTGTTGTCTTCATACAGTCCTGCTTCTCTGATGATTTGTTCTGCATATAAATTAAACAGGTAGGGGGAAAGTATGCAGCCTTGTCTTACACCTTTGCTTATTTTAAACCATTCTGTTTCTCCTTGTTCCGTTCGAACTGTTGCTTCTTGATCAATGTACAGATTACGCAAGAGAACGATCAGGTGTTCTGGTATACCCATGCTTCTTAATGTGGCCCAGAGTTTCTCATGGTTTACACAGTCAAAAGCCTTGCTATAGTCGATAAAGCACAAATAGATATCCTTTTGGTATTCTTTAGTCTTTTCAAGAATCCATCTCACATCCGCAATGATGTCTCTCGTTCCTCGCCCTTTCCTGAACCCTGCTTGCACTTCAGGTAGTTCTTGTTCTAGGTATGGCTGTAGTCTCTTTTGAATAATCTTCAGTAGAATCCTGCTGGCATGTGGGATCAGAGCGATTGTGCGATAATTTCCACAGTCAGTTGGATCACCTTTCTTTAGTATTGGTATAAACACAGATCTTTTCCAGTCAGTTGGCCATGATGTTGTCTTCCATATTTCTTGGCAGAGCCTTGTAAGTACGGTAACAGCTGCATCAGATTGCTGCAATACTTCTATGGGAATGCTATCAATGCCTGGTGCTTTGTTCTTTGATAAGGCTTTCAATGCTGCTTCAACTTCTTCTTTCATCACCAATGGTTCCTGATCATAAGGCATAGGTTGAAACGGCTGTTGGTCCACTTGATCTTTATCATATAAAAACTCTGTATATTCCTTCCACCTTTTCTTGATCTTCTCAGCATCATTCAACATAGAACCTTGAGCATCTTGTAACATTCCAATTCGAGGCTGGAACTTTTTCTTTAACTCTCGCAGCTTTAGGAAAGCCGATCTTGTTCTTCCTCTAATAGTTTCTGCTTCTATTTCCTTGCAAGTGTCATTGTAGTACTTTTCCTTGTCCTGTCTTGCTGCACGTTGGAAATCTCTGTTGAGTTCTGCGATTGTCTTTCTTTCTCCTTTGGCTTTAGCTTCTCTGCGTTTCTGAGCAATTTTCAGAGTTTCTTCCATCATCCATTTTGGCCGTTTTTGCTTTTTCACCTTTTGTAGAGACTTCTCGCTTTCTTCCAGCACAACCTTCTTGATGTCATTCCATAACTCTTCCGGAGCTCTGTCATTTGTATCTAAGGCAGCAAATCGATTTTGCAGGCAGTCTTTAAATTCCAGTGGTATATTCTCAAGGTCATATTTTGGTGCATTCATGAGTGGTTTGCTCTTTTTCAACTTTAGCTTGAGTTTGCATACTAGTAGTTGATGATCTGTACCACAGTCAGCTCCAGGTTTTGTCTTTGTTGATGTTACAGAGCTTTTCCATCGTTGACTTCCACAGATGTAGTCAATTTGATTTTTATACAATCCATTGGGTGAAGTCCATGTGTACAGTCGTCGCTTGTGTTGCTGAAAGAAGGTGTTTGAGATGAATAGATCATTGGTCTTGCAGAATTCTATCAATCTTTCTCCAGCTTCATTTCTGTTGCCAAGTCCATATTTTCCAACTACTTTGCCTTCTTCTTTGTTGCCAACTTTTGCGTTCCAGTCACCCATGACTATCAGGATATCCTGTTTGCATGTTCTGTCAATTTCAGCTTGTACTTGTTCATATAACTCTTCAATTTCATTCTCTTCTGCAGCTGTTGTTGGGGCATATACTTGAATTATAGTTGTGTTGATAGGCAATCCTCGTAGACGAATAGAGATTAAGCGTTCGCTGACTGCATTGTATTTCATTACAGTTCTTGCAAGTTTCTTCTTTATTATAAATGCAACACCATTTCTTCTTTGTCTTTCATTTCCAGCATAGTAGACCATGTGATCATCTGATGCAAAGTGCCCGATGCCAGTCCATTTCAGTTCGCTGACACCCAACAGATCAAGTTGTACACGTTCCATTTCATTCTTGACCACTTCCAACTTCCCTTGGTTCATGCTTCGTACGTTCCATGTTCCAATGTGTAAGACATCTTTACAGCTTCTGACTCTCATTTCATGCGCAGCTACATCAGCAGTCAGACTTCCCGAAGGCTTTGATCCAACCACATCATAAATGCTGGCTTTACTCTGAAAAGTCTTCAGCTCTTCCCCAGTAGCATTAGTACTTCTTAATTTCTGCTGGTAATTCCTCTTTGTATGCAACCCAGTATCCTTCTGACTTTTGCAACAGCCTTGCTGCACTGTTTCGCCACCTTGAGATCATAGAAACATAGAAACATAGAAATATGATGACAGAAAAAGACCGCATGGCCTATCTAGTCTGTCCTTCCATATCAACAACTTCAACAGTCCCCTTTTTACCTTTAGAGATCCTTTGTGTTTGTCCCATGCTTTTTTGAATTCAGTTACTGTCCTCATCTCTACCACCTCCACTGGGAGACTATTCCACGGATCCACTACTCTTTCCGTAAACAAATATTTCCGTATATCACTCCTGAATCTATCTCCCTTCACCCTCATCCCATGTCCCCTCATAGCAGAACTTGCTTTCAATTGAAAGAGGCTCTCTCCCTGAACATTTATGCATGGAGGTATTTAAACATCTCAATCATATCACCTCTATCCCACCTTTCCTCTAAGGTGTACATATTAAGATCCTTCAGTCTGTCCTCATATGCTTTATAATGAAGACCACTAATCATTTTAGTAGCCACCCTCTGCACTGACTCCATCCTGTTCACATTCTTTTGAAGGTGCGGTCTCCAGAATTGCACACTATACTCCAAATGAGGTTGCACCAAAGACTTATACAGAGGCATTATCACCTCCTTTTTTCTGCTATCTATTCCTCTCCATATGCACCCAAGCATCCTTCTAGCTTTTGCCGTCGCCTTTTCTACCTGTTTAGCTACTTTAAGATCATCAGACACAACCACGCCTAGGTCCCACTCTTCTTTAGTGGACAAAAGTACTTCACCCCCTATACTATATTGCTCCCTTGGATTGCTGCAGCCCAAATGCATGACCTTACTTTTTTAACATTAAATCCCAGCTGCCAAATTCTAGACCATTCTTCATGCTTAGCTAGATCCCTCCTCATGTTAGATACTCAGAAGTAATCACACCGAGGTTCTTCTCCTGGACCATGCACAGCAACGTCTCGCCCCCTATCGCATACATTTCCCTTGGATTTCTGCTTCCTAAGTTCATGACACTGCCTTCTTCACACTAAATCTTAACTGCCAAGCATTAGACCATTCTTCCACCTTTTGTAGATCTTTCCTCATGTTCTCTACTCCCTCAGGGGAGTCCACTCCGTTGCAAATTTTCATGTCATCTACAAAAAGATAGACTTTTCCATTCAGTCCTTTGGCAAAATCACTCACAAATACATTGAACAATACCGGTCCCAGGACCAAACCCTGGGGCACACTGCTAATCACCTTCCTTTCATCATAGTGAATTCTGCTTACCTTCACCTACTGTCATCTGTCAGTCAACCAATTTCTGATCCAGTTCACCACCTTGGGACCCATACCCAAGCTATTGAGTTTATTAATAAACCTCCTATGAGGAACAGTATCAAAGCTTTGCTGAAATCCAGGTAGATGACATCCATCGCTTGCCTCTGATCTAGTTTCTCTGGTTACCCGGTCAAAGAACTCAATCAGATTTGTATGGCAAGATCATCCTTTGGTAAAACCATGTTGCCTTGGATCATGCAACCTATTGATTTTGAGAAAGTCCACTATTTGCTCTTTCAGGAGCACCTCCATTACTTTTCCCGCCACCGAGGTAAGGTTTACTGGCCTATATTTTGTCACTTCTTCCCTGTTATCACTTTTGTGAAGAGGTACCACATTAGCCCCCCTCCAGTCCTGAGGAACATCTCCTATCTCCAAGAATCTGTTAAAAACATCCTTTAATGGCCCTGCAAGAACCTCTCTGAGCTCTTTCAGTATCCTGGTCCCATGGTCTTGTCCACTTTCGGTTTTGCAAGTTGTTCTAGCACATCATCTTCTGTGAATGGTGTGGTATCTACTCCATTCCCATTTTTATATTTGGGAGTCACAGGTGGTCCTTCTCCAGGATTTTTTTTAGTAAAAACAGAGCAGAAGTATTTGTTTAGCATTTTCGCTTTTTCAATGTCACTTTCCACGAGTCCGTTCACAGCACTTCTGGGTCCTGCAATTCCACCTCTGATTTTCCTATAATGTGCAATGTATTTGTTTTATTCTGTGTTTATTCTTCCATAAAACAGAAGGGCTTAAAACTTATTATGATGAGCATGCTCATGAGATTTTGCCAGAGGCGGCAGTTGGCTGTTGATAGATTTTACATGTCACTATCTTCTTTGTCCTTGTGTATTATCCATCACAGTGTTTTGTTGTAATCAATCTAGTGGTATGATGTGTTGACTATGGTGGTTTACTCTAATCTCTTCTGCTTATATGAATCTGTAACTATTTTATCTGATGTTTATGTACAATATGTTTTTTACTGGACATACTCATCTTTGGGGCATGTTTACTAAAGTGCAGTAGGGAGTGCATAGTTAATGCGCAGGATTCATGTGTTCCTGCCTCACCAGAGCCAAGCATCTGTGACAGACACAAGGGAAGGTGCACTACTTCCACATCACTAGATATGTCATTAATGTAGTAGTAAACATATGTCAATAGTGCATACGCACAGTGAGCACAGTCACAATGTATGTCAGGAATAAGAAAGCCATAAGCCTGATATTAGGGCAGCCATGTGTTTCAAATTCACTGCAGGGAGTAAGAATATTGCCCCAAGCACAGGGGTGACTCTGTAATGAGGTGGAGTGAGGCAACTGCCTCAGGTGGCAAAGTTTTGGGGGTGGCAAAAAATGACCCCAAAACAGCTGCCTCACTCTACCTTCAAAGGCTTAAAAAAAGGGCGAACAAGCTGCTTCAGCTGCTTCTCGGTAATGGCAGAATCACCACCCTGCCTCGCCCCGCCCTGTCCTGCCCTAGTGGCTGTGGGGAGAGGGTTCGAGTTTGCTAATGGGCGTTAGAGGGCAGAGAAGCAGCAAGCAGGAAGTGAGTGAGCACCGAGGGTGCAGGGTTATGAAGGACACAGTGACTTCAGGAAATCCCAGATCAAATTGCCCTATGCCCAGCAAGTAAGTGCAGACTGTGGGCCCTACTTGAAAAGCTTTTAACAGAGGATATGTAGTGACCAGGCAGTGATTGACTTTGTCACTGCCTTTTGTGGCGTCCTGAGAGAGGTGGGTTTGCTTTTAGTGTGTGTTACTGCTGTCTAGGTTTGGCATGGCCGAAATCTGAATTGTAGTAAATGAGAATTGAAAAAGGTGTAATTGATATTCTTGCTCAAAGATCTTCACACATTGAAATAGCTGCCATATGAGGTATTTTAATGGGTGGGCGAGAATGAGGGTATAAATATATGTGCTTGTATCCCCATTAATTCAGCTATATGTGCGCATGATTTTAGGATAGTCTCTAGCTTTCACCATCATCTATTAGGGCTTTAGAGTTTCTCCTACTTTAAACATTATTTGACATATCAATCAGTAATTAATACTATATACACACCACTGTTTGATTTGTTTGAAAAATTGCCAAGCGCCAACATCATTTTTTGGTTTATAAGTTTGCTTTAGAAATTTTTTGTTAAAGTAAGTTCTCTTACTTACGTAGGTTTAGTCCAGAAGTTGTCAGTGGCATAAATTTGATGAATTGGCCACAGGGATTGAATATATATTTTTAAAATTGTGGGAGCCATCTCAAAATTAACGTTGCAATCATAATAAAGTTTGATGGTCCAGAATTATATAGTACAAAGGAGTCTGTAGGATTAAAATGTTTGGCTTTTCTGCATTAAAATGTTTGGCATTTGGGCTAGTTACCTGCTCAGTAACCAAGATTTGAGATTGTCTTTTTATTTTATGTATTTATGTTTTTAACTTTTGGTGGAACAAATCTCTAGTAAAATGAAGTACTGAAGACAGCATGGGTATATTTTCATTTTCTATACTAATTAGATAGCTTATTAAGGCAGCAAGGTAGATAAACAGACAGAGATCTGGGCCTGGATTCATGGAGTGATTTCAGGTGCAAAAAAGTAGATATGAGAGTCATCACTTGGTCAGAGGCTGGAATTAGCTGCTCCCATGCTAGCAGCGTGGTTATGTAGCTAGCATGTGAGTAGCACACCCACCCCAGCCACCAACACTGACTCCACCCAGTCTCCACCTCAATCCCACCTATTTGTGTGCTGTAGTGGTAGCAGAAGGATTTTTAGTGTAGTTGCCTTTGGACCATGCACTCCTTGGTACAGCATGACCCAAACTTGTGGAAGCCCTATGCTGAACCCCGCATACCAGCTAACACACTTGTGTAAACATGCCCCTTTGTCTATAACTGAGTTTTGATGAATCAATAATCTGTAAAACAATTTAATTTTATATAATTGACCTTTAGTGTGGCCCTATACGGGATCATTCTGACCTGTGAATATGGGGATGTATGTCCAGTTTGGACATGCAACTCCCACTATTCACAGAGACCTTATTCTGATGATGGGGCTCTCCACATGTGAAGAGGCTTTGTGCAGGGAGCTCTGGACAGGAATGGGAGGAGGAGTGCTGGAGGAGGAGGAGTATGGGTGGAGCGAGACGGTCCTCACAACCCGGACATACAGGGCCAGTTCAAGTCATGGCCCTGTACGTCTGGTGGGGCAAAGATGGACATCAGACTTATTCAACCTCAGAGGTGGAATAAGTCCAATGAATGGTGGATATCGGGCCAGGGTCCTCCTCCCCCCCCCCAAACCATAGCGCAGTGTCAGGTAGGTGACCTCCACCCAATTCAAGCCCTGGTGTCTCCTGCCGAGGCTCATGCATTGGGGGTGAAGGCTATTTCGGTTGTTGGGCCTTTCAGCGTTCCTGCAAGGCATCCTGGTGCCATGGTGATGAGAAGCCATGGCATCGGAGCTCCAGCAGCAGCATAGGGAAGGCTAGCCAGGGAAGTAGACAGACATTCAGCGCTGCAGAATTGGGGCACATCTTGTTTGTTTAAGTGCCCAATTCTGTACCCGCAGGAATGTCTAACTCCTGCGGGTGCAGAATTGAGTGCACTTTCAGACCATGCGAGAGAGTTGAGGAGAATAAAGGGCATGGCCCGATGGAATCAGCCTCGTATTGTTTTATTGTTATGTTATTGTTTTATTTTAATTATAGTATTGATTTGTAAACTGTGGTGTTTTACATGCAGATTATATTTTAGTATGTTTTGTATGAAGTGTTAGATTATGGACATTTATTGATTGCTATTAGATTTTGTATGATAGACTAGCTCATGACTGTGAACTGCTTTGTTGCGCAAATGAAAAGCAGTTTATGAAGTACAAAGTAAACTAAACTAAAATGCTGATGTTAACATATTTTTAAACATTAAAGATAGTACTAATGGTATTGTATGCCCTACAGAAAACTAACCACATCTCATTATTATGGAAAACATCATTTTTCCCCTCATTTCTCTTCTTATAAATTTATTGTTTTATAATACTCGTGAAAATATTAGAAAATGGAATTCCAGGTAATACAAACGTCATCCTATACAGTGCAGTTATGTAATACTTAATTTTAATTTTTATTCATTTGGTCTAATTGTTACCTCTTTTTTACCTTTTAATAGACACCAAACCCAAAAATATGTTGGCCCTTATTTACCAGTATTTATTCATGTGATAACAACATTACTGCACTCTGTATAAAACAGGCTTTGTGATAGCCCTTGATAACATATGAGTCAATATTTAAACTCCAATTTAAAATAAAAGAGGATAGTCAGCTCCAAAATCTGGATATCCTCCAGTGCTGACTATCTGATTTCAGCACTGACTTTCGGCACTGTCTAGCAGATGATATTAAAAAGAAGTTCGAATCTGAACAGAAATATTTGAAAGTTAATGGATTATGTTATGACATGCTTATAGAAAACATAACATTTTAGAAACATTTTGCAAAAAGATAAAAAAAAAGTTTGAAAAAGTTTATGAGGGGTGAACTTGACTATAAAAATGGATGTTTATCCTTGGAGTTTGTCTAGAAGAGATAAGATCTCTTGCTATAGATCAGAGCAGAGAACATGACAATAAACATACATATGTTGGGGGAGCATTCTATAGGTCTTCCTTACATCTGACAGACTGTCAGGACATGCAGTAGGTGTTAAGCTAATGCTATGCGGGCAAATTTGTGTCACATTCCATCGAATGTGTTACAGGCTATATACCCTGTAGCTGCAAGAGGAACTTAAGGAACAATGTTAGAATGTCCCACAAGGTTTGGTTGTTCATTCAGTAACATGCAAAGAAAGACTGAATGGGGCAGCGACTAAAATGGAAGCAATGTATCGTTTTTGGGAACAGCTAGAGAGAAAATGACAAATACAAGACTGAACCATGGAGAAAGAAAAGAGCAGGAAAAGAATCTATAGTGAAATTGAAGACACATTTGATCCCTCAGCCCCTTTGATCTCCTCTCCATCTGTTGATGATAGGAGCAAAGCAAGTGGTTTTATATAACAGACAAATATTAGGAGGGAGGAGGAACAGTGTGAAGAAGAATGACCAAAGAAAGCAAGAAGTGCCTACAAAGAGGCAGAGGGAAAGAGAAGGGGAGAGGAAGAAGATTCCCGAGGGAATATCTTTTCCTGGCCACCTCTATTGTTAATTTATCCAATGTGATATTGTGAAAAGAGAAATTGAACATATTCGAAAAAAGGGTCTTTCCCATGGTAGCAGCTGGCAGGCAGCCGGCTGCCCACATGGATTCCATCCCCAGATGGCAGAAGAAGATTAATCTCCCCATAGGTGTCAGAAATGGTGGACCACACGGGTCCTGGCTCCACCAAGAATGCATCATGGCAGGCAACAGACTGTCTGTGGGGAACCCATCCCCTGAAGCCATGACTGCAGCAAAGACCCTTCCTGTTCTGTCTGCGTGGGCCAGGGCCTGTGTTGTCCGCCCTTTTTGATGCCTATGGAGATATGAATCAAAATATTCAGCACCAGATACTCAATTCCTTATTGAAGACTTGAATAAAACATGCTGGTTATAAATGTTTGTTTTTTTAGACTGTTGCATTTTTGTTTAGTAATCTAGTTATGTTACACTGTTCAAAGTTACATTCTTGGGCAATCATTGAATTCTAGTCAGCAAGGTCTGTTACGTCTTCCTTCATTGGCTGATTTTAGGAAACAGTTTACATGGACGTGTTTTGTTTTGTTTTTTTCATATGGTGCTCCAAGTACATAGAACATGAAGGGCCCGATTTTCGAAAGGCATTTACATGAATTACAGCCCAGTAAACCATGTAAATGCCTTAAATGAAGATATTCAATGGCACTTACATAGTTAGTGTCATTTAATATCCCCTTCTAACTCCCTTACATGCCCCAATGCCATTCAGTTAGTACTGGGACATGTTGGGGGCATTCTGGGAGAGAGTGGAGGTGGCAACAAGAACTAATCCGGCAGCAGCGATATTGCATGTTGCTCGGTTAGTGATCTGAGTGAAAATGATAGGTGAGGAGAACCCTCACCTATCTTTAAGGCGCAGGAGCTAACTGGGCAGCATGAAAAATTGCTGCTGCCCGGTTAGCTTCAGCGACTTTCTGTGTCTGTGGCGATCCCAAGATATTCAATGCCATTCAAAGGATTTGAGGGTTTACTTTATTAAATTGCTAGCTCTCTGACTGGGAGCTCTTAAAAGTGTTTTTGTATATTTTTAAAGCAAGATTACTTTCTTTTTGGTGCTTTAGTGGAAATTTCCTTGAGCAGAGTAGGTTGATGAACTCTAGTAACCTCCTCAGCTTTGACTCCCACCCACCCCTAGTGAGCAGTCTTGCTTTATAGGGCACCTCTCCATTTAACAAAGCACAGAGAATTGGACCAGCACATTTTGAATATAATTAAAGAGATTTAACTGCTTTTTCTCTGAAAGGACAGCTAAGAAACCGGCTGGTACTTGGTAGATCTCTCTCTTTTGCTTTAACAGATACCTAAGTTCCACGAACAGACAATGGCTGGGAAAAATCGTATCGCTAAATCTGTTGCCTCCATTACAGCTTCTGCCTCGGTCCAGACAGAGGTCCTAATGCCAGTTGAAGGACCGGTTCCATGTGCAGGGTACCTGCATGCTGAAGCTCTGAGGAAACAAGTGGAGGAACTCAGAGAGGAGGTGGCGAGGCTGAGGAGCATTCAAGACAGTGAGAAGTACATTGATGAGATGCTTCTTGGTGAGATGCCTCCAGCAGAGGAGAAGATGGGTGCCAACAGAATCTCAATGGTTTGACACAAATCATCAGGGCCTACAAAATCACCAATCCAACTTCTCCAGCCCTTGAATTGAAGAACCATTATACAGCACTTGAAGTGGAGGAGGTGAAAGCATCTCTGCAAATGGAAGAACCAGAGCTCAAGTACCCCAAAGTTGCAGAATCAGTGACCACAAGGAAATGAAGGGTAGTGGCGGTTGGAGACTCTCTTCTGAGGGGTACTGAGACATCCATCTGCTGACCAGACTTGATGTCCAGAGAGGTATGCTGTCTGCCTGGTGCCAAAATCCATGATATTAAGGAGAGTTTGCTGAGACTCATCAAGCCCACTGACTATTACCCAATGTTGCTAATCCATGTTGGAACAAATGATACTGCCAGGTATATCTCAGAATGTATTAAAAGTGACTTCATGGCTCTGGGACAGAGGGTGAAGCAGTTAGGTGCACAGGTGGTGTTCTCGTCAATCCTTCCTGTTGAGGGTAAAGGCCAAGGCAAAAAGGCTCACATCCTGGAGATGAATGCATGGCTGCATGGATGGTGTCATCGAGAGCGTTTTGGTTTCCTAGACCATGCGATGCTATTCCAAGGGTTGCAGAGGAGAGATGGCATCCACCTGTCCAAGAAAGGTCAATGTGTCTTCGGTAGTAGACCGGCTAATCTACTGAAGAGGGCTTTAAACTAGATTTGTTGGGGATGGGTGAAGAAAGACCCCAGTTAGGTAAAAGACCCCAGGTAGATGATATATTAAATACCTTTATGGAAATGGGTAACAGGGGTAACATATGGAAAGCAGTGTGTATAAATGCCCGTAGCATGAGAAATAAGATCCCTGGTGTTGAAGCTTTGGTGGGAGTGGCTGACTTGGATTTAGTGGCAGTTACAGAAACATGGTTCACAGAAAACCATGATTGGGATGTAACTATACCTGGCAATACTTTATTCAGAAAGGACAGAGTAGGAAGAAAGGGAGGAAGAGTGGCACTATATGTAAAAACTGCTTTTAAAGTTTTGGAATTACAGAGCTTCTCTACAGGGAGAACTATTCAGACAATTGGTAACAGACCCCACATGTGAAGGGGCCATATTGGACTTGGTGCTTACCAATGGTGAAAGTGTTTCTGATGTTGTAGTGGAAGATCATTTTACATCCAGTGATCACCAGATGGTGTGGTTCAGTATTAGGACTAGGGCTGTTATAAATCCATTCAAAGGCGAGGATCTTAGACTTTAGGAAAACTAACTTTTCCAAGATGGGCCAATACCTCAGGGAGTCGTTAGTGGGATGGGAACAGCTGGGTGATGTAGAAAAACAGTGGACAAAACTGAAAGGGGATATTTTAAGGGCAACCAACCTTTTTGTTAAAATGGTAAATAAAGGTTAAAGGAAAAGGAGACTGCTATGGTTTTCGAAAGAAGTAGCTGAAAAAGTAAAGAAAAAGAGGGAGGCCTTCATGAAATACAAGAGATCACAGAGAGAGGAAGACAGGCATCTGTATTTGGAAAAACTTTGAGAAACTAGCAAAGTAGTCAGGAAGGCAAAGATTCAAAAGGAGGAGGAAATAGCCAATGCAATAAAATGGGGAGATAAGACATTTTTCAGATATAAAGTATTAGTGAGAAGAGGAAGGGCAAAAGTGGTATTGTCAGACTCAAGGGTGCAGGGGAGGAATATGTAGAAGCTGATAAGGATAAAGCGGAATTGCTTAACAAATATTTCTGTTCTGTGTTCACAGATGAAGAACGAGGAGCAGAACCTCAGAAAACACCCACAAACTGGAACAGAAGCGAGGAACATCTTGAACAATTTTCAGAAGACTGTGTTCGTGAGAAACTAGCTCAGCTTAAAGCGATGGGACCGGATGGGATACACCTTAGACTACTGAGGGAACTTTGGGATATTCTAGCAGCTCCACTGACTGACCTTTTCAATGCCTCATTGGAGTTTGAAGTGGTGCCAAAGGACTGGAAAGAGGCTCATGTGGTGCCTTTACACAAAAGCGGAAGTAAGGATGTGGTTGAAAACTACAGGCTGGTTAGTTAAACTTCGGTGGTGAGTAAATTATTGGAAATGCTGCTGAAAGAGAAAATAGTGAGGTTTCTGGAGTCCAGTGGATTACAGGATCCGAGGCAGCATGGATTCACCAGAGGCAGGTATTGTCAGACAAATCTGATTGATTTCTTTGACTGGGTGACCATAGAGTTGGACCGAGGGAGAGCCCTAGATGTGGTATATTTAGATTTCAGTAAAGCCTTTGACACTGTTCCTCCCAGGCAACTTGTAAACAAACTGAGCACCCTAGGGATGGACCCTAAAGTTACTCCTTGGGTTAGAAATTGGTTGGGTGGGAGGCGACAAAGTGTACAAGTAAATGGAGCTCACTCTGAGGAGAAGGATGTTACCAGTGGTGTGCCCCAGGGATCTGTCCTTGTTCCGATTATTTTTAACATCTTTGTTAGTTATATAGCGGAAGGGCTGTCGGGTAAGGTTTGCCTCTTTGTAGATGATACCAAAATCTGCAATAGAGTAGACACCCAGGGAGGTGTAGATAACATGAGGAGGGATCTAGCTAAGCTTGAAGAATGGTCTAGAATTTGGCAGCTGGGATTTAATGTTAAAAAATATAAAGTCATGCATTTGGGCTGCAGCAATCCAAGGGAGAAGTATAGTATAGGGGGTAAAGTACTTTTGTTCACTAAAGAAGAGTGGGACCTAGGCGTGGTTGTGTCTGATGATCTTAAAGTAGCTAGACAGGTAGAAAATGAGATTGCAAAAGCTAGAAGGATGCTTGGGTGCATACGGAGAGGAATGGCTAGCAGAAAAAAGCAGGTGATAATGCCTCTATATAAGTCTTTGGTGCGACCTCATTTGGAGTATAGTGTGCAATTCTCGAGACCAAACCTTCAAAAGGATGTGAACAGGATGGAGTTGGTGCAGAGGGTGGCTATTAAAATGATTAGTGGTCTTCATTATAAAGCATTTAAGGACAGACTGAAGGATATTAATATGTACACCTTAGAGGAAAGGCGGGATAGAGGTGATATGATTGAGATGTTTAAATACCTCCATGGCATAAATGTTCAGGGAGAGAGCCTCTTTCAATTGAAAGCAAGTTCTGCTACGAGGGGACATGGGATGAGGGTGAAGGGAGATAGATTCAGGAGTGATATGCAGAAATATTTCTTTACAGAAAGAGTAGTGGATCCATGGAATAGTCTCGCAGTGGAGGTGGTAGAGATGAGGACAGTAACTAAATTAAAAAAGCATGGGACATACACAGAGGATCTCTAAAGGTAAAAAGGGGACTGTTATAGTTGTTGATATGGAAGGACAGACTAGATAGGCCATGTGGTATTTTTCTGTCATCATATTTCTATGAATATCCGGGTTAGAGGTCATCAAGGAAGGCTATTCACCAATGAGGCGCATAGCCGTTCGAAAATGCGCAGAGCTCAATATCGGACCCAAAGTCACTTCCACTAAGAAAAGAGACAGAGTATTTCTCTTTTTGTAAACATTTAAGGGTGTTTTTTTTTAACTGAAGCTTTTTGACCTGTTAACCCAATGAGAAGGAACGCCAACTGAATATCTAGCTTTAATTTCAATAGTGTTAGCCAGGTGCTTTAAAAACACTGACTACCACCATTTAATATAGATCCCTGAGAATTTAGAAAAAAATGAAAAATAAGGAGTTTTATCATTTGTCCAAGTCAGAGAATTTAACATTGAAAACCCTCAAGAACAAAGAGGAAATTATGTCAGCGGATAATGGAGGCACTATCGTTATTATGAATGTGGCTGACTACATTAAAGAAGATAACATAATTGAGTGATGCTGCATTCTATTGATGACTTTAAAAAGATCTGGACTCCTACTCAGGAATCACAAAAGCATATAGCATGTTTGATAAATCCCCCTTATTCCATCATTTGTACGTGATTCCTCCTACATGATTCAATTACTATAGGCAATGATGCTGGTTAGAGATGATAATTTTCTTGTGATTCCAGATAGAGTAAATGCAACCAATGCTGTCTGGGCAAAAACTATCTCTGAGGGAAGAGACTTCCCACTGAATTTATTGTTCAGTTACCTAAGATAGCTTTTACCCAGAATTATCTTTGTATAAATGGTACTTTCTATTAGCAAATCGAGGGAGTGGCTATGGCTGTCGTGATGGACCCTGATGTAGCAAATGTATATGCAGCTGTGAAATTTAGCAAGAAGGTGACAATTAGTTCTTGGGTCACTTATATCCTTAGCTAAAATGTGCATTAAATTTGTATCCACTAGTTTATGATGCTTTATTGCTATACTTTAAAATTAATTGAATTTTGCATGCTTAGTACACCTAAATTATAATTTGAATTAGGCAAACTAAAAATATAAACAAACAAATAAATAAGCACTGTCCATGCTTTGAAAATACTTTAGAATTGTCATCCCTAATGTAATTGAATAGTGTGTCTAAATTTCATACTGCACAGGAAAAAAGGATAATAGTTCTTTATTTATTTCTAGTAACATTTAAACAATAAAAGAATAAAGTTGTGTGACTCTTTTCTAAATCAGTTCATTGACAGATATGGGCATTTTCTCCTAAATCCATGGAGCATGATTTTATTTTTAGGCTTTGTTTTTATTTTTTAATAATGATACAGAAAGCAAAAAATATGGCCATGTGAAAAAATCTGCCTTGGAGGTTAAATGAGACCCGAAATCAGAAGAGAATTAAGGAGCTTGACAAAGGTAATGGTAGCTGGCTTGTATTATTTTGAAGAGGGAAAGAACAAATCAAAATGACAAGGGTGACATAGTGAAGGTTGCATGGAGAAAGACATACGTTTTGAACAGATGATGCTGGAGGAAATGTAGAGTAATAACTAAACACGAGTTTTAAGGTTAAAAGAAGCTGAGTCATGAAGCAAAACAAGAAGAGAAAGGGAATTGTATATCAGATTTACTAGGCAATGGAGAACCATAAGAATTCAAGAAAGAAGGGCTAATTTTAGAAGAAAGCAAAGGAAACAGGTAGAAGAGGAGACAACAAATGCCAGAAGGATGCTTGGATACATAGAGAGGAATGGCCATTAGGAAAAATGCAGTGATAGTGCCTTTGTATAAATTCTAGCGAGACCTCATTTGGAGTACTGGATACAATTTTGGAGACTATACCTTCAAAAGGATATGAACAGAATGAGTTGGACCAGAGGGTGGCTCCTAAAATGGTCAGTGATCTTTGTCATAAGACATGCGGAGTAGACTTAAAGATTTCAATATGTACACTTTAAAGGAAAGGCAGGAGAGGGGAAATATCCAAATGGCAGATGAAGTTTAATGTGGACAAGTGCAAAGTTATGCACCTAGTAAAGAACAACCCAAACTATGGTTACAAGATGTAAGGTTCCACATTGGGAATCACCACCCAGGAAAAAGATTTAGGCATCATCGTGGATAACATATTAAAACCCTCTGCCCAGTGTGCAGTGGTGGCCAAGAGAGCAAATAGAATGCTAGGCATCATAAGAAAAGGAATGGAAAAAAACCCAAAAGATATTATACTGCCCCTGTATCGTTCCATGGTGCGACTGCACCTTGAATATTGTGTGCAATTCTGGTCGCCGTATCTTAAAAAGGATATAGCGTTATTAGAAAAGCTACAGAGAAGAGCCATCAGCATGATAAAGGGGATGGAAGAATACTCCTATGAAGAGAGGCTAAAAAGGTTAGGGCTCTTCAACCTGGAAAAGAGACGGCTGAAGAGAGATATGATACTGTAGAGGTCTATAAATTAATGAATGGAGTGGAACGAGTAAACGCAGATCAATTGTTTACGTCGTCAGTATATAAAAAGACTAGGGGACATGCAATGAAGCTACAGGGTAACCTATTTAAGACTAATAAGAACATATTTTTTCACTCAACATGCAATCAAACTGTTAGCGTAGCTGGGTTTAGGAAAGGTTTGGACAAGTTCCTAGAGAAAAGGTCCATAATCCATTATTAAAAGGGACCTGGGACATCACTGCTTGACCCAATACAAGCATTGAGGAACCTGTGTCTTTTGGAGAGACTGCTAGGTAGTTATGACCTAGATTAGCCACTGTTAGAAACAGGATACTGGGCTTGATGGACTTTGGTCTGACCCAGTATGGCATATCTTATGTTCTTATATGATAAAGAACTTTACATACCTGTGCCGTATAAATGCACAGGAGATGCCCAGTTGAAAGGAAAGTCTAGAATGAGGAGTCATAGGATGAAGATAACAGGTGATAGATTCAGGAGACTCAGGAAATATTTCTTTATGGAAAGGGTAGTGGATGTGTGAAAGTTCTTCCCAATGGAGGTGGTGGAAATGAGAACTCAGAGTTCAAGAAAGCATGTACAGAGGATCTCTACAGGAAAGGATTGCAGAACTTCATAGATTTTATGTATGAGCAGTCTGACCATATGCTTGTTATCTGCTATTATTTTCTTTGTTTACATGTAATAGAACTGTGCAAATGAGTGCAAATGATGGTAGGCTAATAAATTCAACAACCTAATAAAACAGCAACAATAAGATACATGATTTGATAGAGAGCCAAGATATGGAAAAGATGGACCAGCAATTGATGAACTGCATGTGATCATTGATGTAGTGTGATAATGAGAGAAATATAGAAACAGAGAATCATAGAAAATGATGGCAGATAAAGGCCGTATGGACTATCCAGTCTGCCCATCCATATCAATTACTAAGTTCTACAATCTATTCCTCTCCCTCAGAGATTCTCTCTGTTTTTCTCATGCTTTTCTTGAACTCACTAACACTCCTAGATTTTTCCTGAGCAGGGCTGGTACAAGGAGATGAGGTTCCCCAGGCAAATCTTATCACTTTTGCCACCTTCTCCTCCTTCTGGTGCCCATTGCTGCCACTGCCATCCCTCTCAGGGACATGCAGCAGCGGTAATGGCTGTCAACAGCCCTGCAGTGCTTACCTTTAAACTTCCACTAACCTAGTAGTTTCCCCCACATCTAAGCCATATGAAAAAAGAGAGAAACCTAACAATTCACCAAATTTTTGTTGGAACGCACGCCTAGAAGGAAGGAAGAAAAACCTCCCCTTCTCGTGGCGTGTTGCTCCATTTTTATCTTAGAATAAAAGTTAGGGATTTACCCCTAATAAAGAATCGAGGGACTTACACCCTCAATACCAACCAGCAGTAAGTGAAATGGAAAAGAGTACTTAGCTTGAGGTTGTTCTAGTGAATGAATAACTCTTGATGGTGAAAACCGACAAAGCCTTCTCCGTTATTTATAGGTGTCCTTATTCACAGCCGTCCATGCATTGCAGGATGGACACAGCGATTACAACAGTCGGCATTAGAGAAATCTGAGAGTCAACTCAAGCCAGTTCCCAATACACAGCTTCACAAGAGCAGAACTGGTAACCCAACGTTGTAGCGTTTCGAGCCTCCGTGGTTCCCGGCTCTTCTTCAAACTCTATCGCTCAAAGGCGCTACTACCCAACATTGCCTTTTAAACTCGGGTGGTAGTCACCTGGCCGATTGGTAACCAATAGGCATGGATCACATTCAGATGTTGATTCAAATTATTGACCACCATTCGATATTGGAGTTCAAGCCCTGAGGAGTGACAGTATTCAATGAGTAAATCCAATATTGCTCACGGAGACTCAACCGAGAATGTCGATCTCCTCCCCTAACATGAGGGGGGATGTGGTCGATCACTCGCCATCTTAAATCTTGAAAACAGTGGTTACGCTCCTGGCAATGAGATACAAGTGGGGCTGTGATAACCCCCCTAGTAATTCGAGAACGATGTTCCTGAAGTCGTTTCTTCATGTTCCGGGACGTCTTCCCCACATAGATAAAAGAACATGGACAAATTATTATGTAAACTACAAAGGGTGTCAAGCAAGTTGTAGCAAATTTATTTTGATACCACCGATGAGACGACGGATGCTCCCAAGAGGTCCCGTCCAGCGTAGAAGCACAAAACTCACACTGCAAACAACCAAAATGTCCAATAGGGGAATCCCCCATTAATGACTGAGATTGATTTCCATGATGTACTATCCAGTCAGCAATATTTCTACCCGTCGATGATGACGGACTTTTGAACTAATGCTGTTTGGTTTACAGGGACTACTTTTGTTCCTATTATTTCATCCTCTATTAATGGCATTTCACTTACATTGACAGATTTGCTTAATTATTTGGGAATCATTTTAAATTCTGAATGATCTTTCCAGAACAGGTCTCTCAGCCTCTTCATAGTGTTTTCTTTCCCCCATCATAACCTTCGGTCTTCATGTCCTTTTATGGATAATTTTTCATTTTATATGCTTACTTATGCTTTTGTTACAACACGTCTTGACTATTGTAATATCGTCTATGCTGGTTTTCCTCAATTTCTCCTCAAATGTTTTCAAATATTTCAAAATGCCACTGTGTGTATTCTTGTCATAAAAGAGCTATATGTGGTCTGTTCCTTGAGCGATATTACTGTCAATCAAATATTACATATTCACTCAAAATGTAACTGAAGAGTACAGATATACTGAAAAGTATTCCTTATGGTTAAGTCCACACATGTCTTAAGTAAACAAATTCCTTAATACATTGAGGAAGGTCTCAGACTCCACGGCACTGGTCTTAACTTCAAAGCTGTCAACAATTGTGCCTGCTCGCATCAACGACCTTCCCCACAAAGTATGTTATTCTTAATACTGTATTATGCTTGAAAAAATCTCTCACTACTTTCTAAACTTATTTTAAAAAAGTCCTTAACTTATTTCCCAATGCTGTCCTTTGGTACCTCATCCGTGTTTCACTGTTCCAGTTTCCTCAGGGGCTTTTCAAAGCACAAAATTCTATAGAGATGAAAAAATACATAAACCACTAAAATAACTCTAAAAGTCATCCCCTCTCACTAATATACCTTTTAATAGACTATATCATCAATCACCTACCAAAATTATAAACGATGCTGCACACGTCCTGTGTTACCCTAGAATTGGGCTCTTCACAACAAAATATTTGATTGACTGTGTGTATTATAGCTAAGGTACGGAAATCTGATCACATTACACCTCTGCTTATGCTATTTCATTGGCTTCCTAAACAGTCCCGAATACCCTCCAAGGTTGCAGTTCAAGTATATAAATCTCTTATTATCTTTTCTCACTAACTGTTCCATATGTTATGCCAGATCATTTTCTACATTCCATTCATGATAATAAACTGCATCTTCCTTCGGCAAATTCAAGGTGCTTAGAATTTACATGAGCCACAGCTTTCTTCTTCTTAGGTCCTAATTTGTGGAATAATCATCTTAATTCTTTGGACTCCAAACTAGCTCATAAGTCTTTTTGAGCAAATTCAAAAACCCATCTGTTCTCATTGGTATTCGGTAGTTAGTGGTTTCCTCATACTCCTTTCTAATGGTAGTGGTCTGCTTTTATTGTATTTCATTTTATTTTACTTAATTTTATTTCACTTTGTTTTTTAGTTAATGTACGTTAAGTGCTACAATGGCCCATAGAAATGAATGTGCAGTGGTAGCACTTAACACACGTTAACTTAATGTGCTTTAAGCTTTAGTAAACATGCCCCTATGTGTTACCTTATATATTTCTCTGTTTCCCGTCAGCTCAATGGCATTCCGTCTTTTATCCCCTTTTGTCTAGATTGGAGATGGTTTTACATTTTCACTATAAGTCTCTTCAAATTTGTCAAGAAAGATGGTATACAAAATGTTTATTAAACTATAAACGACAAACATAATATATAGATAATCTTGATGGCAAATTGCCCTCTAGTGCAAGTTAATAATGTCTAAAGCAGCATTTTGAAGGAATCTTATGTATGAGAATTTAATGTAATTTGTTGTTAAAATACCTCCCTAGGATATGATGCACAATGTACCTTCAGTAAAACCTAAATTGATATCTTGAAGATATTAATTATGTCTACTGAATTTTTTATGTAAAAAGCAGATTTATCCAAAACAATAAAAATGAGTTTTAATAAAGAGCCATTTGATAACACAATAGGCTTTCCTGGAGGATTCTGTAAAAACTTTAGGCAGCATATATAAATGGTGGTAAAATGACACATTTTAGCATAGCATAACTACGGTGGGAGTCAAAGGCCTGCAGTAAATAAAAATTTGCATTGTTGCAGCAAAGAACATTACATGTTGGTTGGGTTTGCTATCTTCTAAAGGGGCTAGTGGTGGAATGCATTAACCCCTCCAGCATTTCTGACACCTACTGTGGGTTTCCTTGGTAGCCAACAGAGGGGGCAGATGTGATCTCCAGTCATTTCTATCCTATTGACTGATAGATTCAAAATGATACCAGTTTACCCCCGCAAAGGGTACTACTGCTAGGGGCCAACCTACCAATTATGCACATATAGGGGTATGTTTACTAAAGGGCGCTAACATCGCAGTGGCAGAATTAGCGTGCGATAAGGTGCGTTAGCGTGAAATCCAGCGCAGAAGGGCGGAGGAAGGCTTCCCAGAGGGTGGAGAGAAGGGGTCAATGGGTGGAGAGTGGGTGGGGGAAGGCTCCAGGCACACTAATACTGTGGAATCCGGGTCTGATCACTAACGCCAGTGAAACCCTCGCGTTAAGGCACATTTGCAGGAAAGAGAAACCATTTCCGTCAGCAATGTACAGCAAAGCCAGGGGAAACTAAAAAAAGTGAAGGTTGTGATACATGTGCATGGAACAAAAGGACAAATAAACATGGAAAATGACCTGAACAAAATTTAAAATCACCATAACCAAGCTGGCCAATAGTGATATTAATGGGAAAGATAAAAAACCCACTACTGAGAAAGCTCCAAAAAAAAGATATCATTTTTGGAAGGGTCTATGCTCTGTCCCCCTACAAGGTGAATGATCCCACATTGAAATAGCGCTGATCAGAGTTTTCCCTTTTTATTGGACAGGTTTCTTATGGCTTGCACATGTGCCACAACAGCAGGGTGGGCATGTCGGAAAGGGCAACTGTACAGATGCTGGAAAATGAGATACAGAGGGCTGCAGGCGGCACATGCTATGGTGCAGCTGGGGCACAGTGCGGACTAGGGAGATGCCTAGGTGGCACATAGGAATGCTGAAACTGTACAGCAGCCAGACAGCAACTGATGAGGGCCCAACATGGGCACGAGTGTGTTTCTCAGAGTGTCACAGGGGATAGTACCCAGCAGGTACCCCCAAGGGCACAGAACATTGGCAGGCGGTGGTGGGGAGGAAGCATGGACGTCTATGCAGGCACCCCTACCCCATATCCCGCACCATAGGCAGCCGACTACCGGCACACTGGATGGCCTGAAACTGCACACCACCAACACCACCAGCAAAAGGGCATGTCAGCATGGTGGCGAAGGGGTATTGGTGGTGGAGGGGGCAGTGGCATCTGCCCACAGCAGACTATGGCCTAGCCCTGTTTAGATGGGTGCCGTGCACTGCAACAGACAGGCTCTGTCTGATGAACAGTCATGGTATCCCCAGGGAATGAACTGTCCCTGTGGCAACAGTGTGGTGCAGTACACACAGCCAGTATGTTCAGAAGCCGAAGGTCACAGGCTCAAGTCCCAACTGTGGCTCCTGCCAACCCAGTCCCCATATTTTACCCAGTACTAAACCGTGGTAATAAAGACAGAACCTTTATTGAAGATAACATAAACATGCCTGAAACGCCTATATTTTACCCTACAGAGCACAGACACCATAAACATGTGCAATACCTAGAGCAGAGTTTCCCAAATGCAGTCCTGGAGGGCCAAAAACCATTCAGATTTCATGCTGTCTCTAATAAAGATGCCTGTGCTGCATTTCTATGCGCCTCCCCCATCGTATGCAAATGTATCTCATGCATATTCATTAGGGACAGCATGAAAACCCAAACAGTGTTTGGTTCACCAGGACCGGAGTTGGGAACCTCTGCCCTAGAGCAGCGGTCAACAGGGGCAGAAACACCCACACCCACAGGCTCCATTATCCAAAGCCTCATGAAGAGGCAGGATGTTGGGCCCTGCGTGCAGCAGCATCTCCCAATACTAGCACTTGCATACCTTAGCTATGCTGCCCTAAACTTGGGAATACGTTACACATATATCAAAATGTTGCTATGATTAATGGCAGATAGCAACTCCTAAGTTCAGCACAATTGGCTGATTGAGCTGCATCATAGCAACCTTTCTGATGTCTGTGGAGTGTGTTTCAGTTCTGGTTTCTGACAGTGTTTACCACCCTGGGGAGTGACCCCAACAGTATTGCGCACCATAGCCATGCCTGCACTGTGCCCAGAACTGGTGCGGTGGCCAGGGCTGCCAAAAGCCTCTATAGTTGCACAATGCTGGCATAGGTGTGGGAGGGTGTGTCTGTCTTTCCAGTGTGTGGTGGCTGCCAACACCTTACGCGGCCCACACTGCTTGCACCTCTTGCACCTCTCTCTCTCTCTCTCACTCTCACACTAACACTCACACTCAAACACTCACTCACTCACTCACACACACACACACACACACACACACACACACACACACACACTGACACACTCTCACACACACACACACACACACACACCCCACCTCACCCTCAGGGTGAGCACAGTACCCGCACAATGGTCTGTAGCTACTCTGTGCCAGTAACACACATGGTCAGTTCCCCCTATCAGGCCGAGGTGCTGTGGGGGTGCATACCCCATCTTGTGATCATCTGTAGACTGCTGATTTGCATGTGCAGTGCATCATGGGTACGGGTAGGTTAACCCTATCCTGGTAACCACAGCAGACAGTTTGTGTGGTGACCTGCAGTCCTTCTGTAGCCAGCCAGGGGGCTGCTAGTAGCTATAGAGCTGTAGCCCACTGGCTAGTTCACTACTTGTGGAGCCAAAGGTCATGGGTTTGATCCCATAGTGGGGTTATTTGATAGGGCTGTCTGAGGCATTTTCTTTTTTTACTTTAAATTAGTGCTGCCAGCAAAAACACACTCACAGTGCTGCAACCTTAAGGTGCCTCATAAGGCGCCCCATAAAGCGCCCTATAAGGCACCCTTTAAAGCGCCCTATAAAGCGCCTTATAAGGCGCCCTATAGGGAACATTATAGGGTGCCTTGTTGGACAGTGCACTTTATAATGTGCCCTTTAGGAGTGCCTTATTCGGGAGAGGAGGAAAATCAGAAATGGAATTACAGGACTCAAACATGCTGGGAACGGATTTGTGGAAAGTGACATTGAAAAAGCAAAAACGCTAAACAAATACTTCTGCTCTGTTTTCACTAGAGAAAATCCTGGAGAAGAACCACCTGTGATTGCAATCCTTACCTCCGAATGAGCGTAACAGGATCTTGAGCTTGCCATGAGGCCCCGTCCTATTGCTCCATATCTTATTTTATCCTAGGTCATTCCCCTTCATGCACCTTCACCTGTGTTAGTTCTAATGGGTTTTCCCCCGCCAGGGTCCCGTTACTTCGTTAATTCGTTAATTCTTTTAATTCTATTAATTCTCTGCTCTTCTCTCACAGACAGCCTGGTGTGTGTGTGTCCCATCTACCATACGCAGCATGACAAACCCTGTGAAGTGGAATGTTTTGCAGTATACGTGGGGAGGGGAGGGACAGGGGGGGATGTAGGTGGGTTTGGGATGGGGGGCGTAGGTGTGTGGGGCCTACCTGGGTGCCTTGCGCAGATGATGGGCCTGGGAGAAGAACTCACCCCGGGCCTGTCGGTCTTACTTCTTTAAACTTTCAGGTTGGGTCACCCGGGTTTAGCCCCTAGCTTGGTCTATTTGTCTGCCTGGTTGCTTACTCTGGGGGGGGAGGGGGCGGGGACAGCTGGCTTGCAGTTTTGAGCACGCACTGTTACTTGGGACCCTAGTTGTCGAAGTGGTCCCTTGGCCTATGTTGCTTCCTTGTGTGCTACTTCTGTTTTTTACCATGCAGCGTTACATGTTCTGGAACTGTTATGTATTTTCTGTTGTTCCCTATCTGTGGATAGAGTGGGCTCCTGGGTCCATATGTTGCTGTTATGCTGCTATTCCTGTTGTTTTGCCATACTGTTTGATAATAGGCATGCTGGCTGTATGGGTTAATTAAATACTAATAAAACAGATTGAAACATAAAAATGAGAATGGAGTAGATATACACCATTCACAAAAGATGATGTGTTAGAACAGCTTGCAAAACTGCAAATGGACAACTCTATGGAACCAGATGGGATACATCCCAGGATACTGAAAGAGCTTAGAGAGGTTTCTGCAGATCCTTTAAAGGAAGTTTTTAATAGATCTTTGGAAAAAGGAGAAGTTCCACAGGACTGGAGAAGGGCTGATGTGGTACCTCTCCACAAAAGTGGTAAAATGGAAGAAGTGTCAAACTACAGGCCAGTAAGCCTTACCTCAGTGATGGGAAAAGTAATGGAGGCACTCCTGAAAGAGCAAATAGTGGACTTCCTTGAAAGCAACAGGTTGCATGATCCAAGGCAACATGGTTTTAACAAAGGATAATACTGCCAAATAAATCTGATTGAGTTCTTTGACTGGGTGACCAGAGAAGTAGATCAAGGGCATGCGATGGATGTGATCTACCTGGATTTCAGCAAAGCCTTTGATACTGTTCCTCATAGGAGGCTTATCAATAAACTCAACAGTTTGGGGATGGGTCCCAAGATGGTGAACTGGATCAGAAATTGGTTGACTGACAGACAACAGAAGGTGATGGTAAACGGAACTCACTCGGATGAAAGGAAGATGATTAGCTGTGTGCCCCAGGATTCAGTCCTGGGACTGGTACTGTTCAATATATTTGTGAGTGATATTGCCGAAGTGCTGAATGGAAAAGTCTGTCTTTTTGCAGATGACATCAAAATTTGCAATAGAGTGGACTTCCCTGAAGGACTGGAAAACATGAGAAAAATCTACAAAAGCTGGAAGAAAGGTCTAATGCTTGGCAGTTAAGATTTAATGTGAAGAAGTGCAGTGTCATGCACTTGGGAAGCAGAAATCCAAGGGAACTGTATGCGATAGGGGGCGAGAGATTGGTGTGCATAGACCAGGAGAAGGGCTTTGGAGTGATTGTTTCTGATGATCTCAAGGTAGCGAAACAGTGTGGCAGGGTGGTGGCAAAAGCCTGAAGGATGCTGGGTTGCATACCGAGAGGAATTACCAGCAAAAAGGAAGAGGTACTAATGCCACTGTAGAAGTTGCTGGTGAGGCCTCACTTGTAATTTTGTGTTCAGTTTTGGTGACTGTATCTCGCAAAGGATATAAAAAGACTGGAAAGGGTTCAGAGGAAGGTGACCAAAATGATTTGGAACCTGCATCAGGAGACGTATGAGAAGAGAATTGAAAACCTAAATATATACAATTTGGAGGAGAGGAGGCACAGAGGAGATATGATTCAGACCTTTAAATACTTAAAGAGTATTAATGAACAAACAAACCTCTTCCAAAGACGGGTAAGCTGTAAAACTAGAGGGCATAACATGAAGCTGCAAGGGGGTAAATTGAAAGGCAATGTCAGGAAATACTTTTTCACTGAAAGGGTGGTGGATGCTTGGAATGCTCTCCCGATGGAAGTGGTGGGGGCAAATACAGTGACATAATTCAAAATGGCATTGGACAGACAGAGTGGATCCCTTTACAGCAACAGGATAAAATCAAAATAAGCATAACTATCTCTTATATCTGAACAAATAGGGGTGGCCTGCACGGAGCGGCAAGTGCACTTACACTTGCCACTTTGCTGGGCATACTAGATGGACCATACTGGTCTTTATCTGCCGTCATATACTATGTTGCTATGTATGTGTGGAATTTGGAAGTATAAGCATCAGCCTCAGCAGGCCACATGTTTGAAGCTTGATGCTATCAGGGAAATAAATAATGTCAGCTCAAAGCTGCCATTATTTTTCCATTAATAGCACAGCTGGCATAGATAAATACAAGCTGTGTTATCTGATTTGCGTAATAATAAAGTTCCTTTTACCGGATCTGTATGCTTTGTATCTCATTATTTTATATTGTCTGTACAGCGCTGCGTACGTCTTATAGTGCTATACAAATGCTCAGTAGTAGTAATAGTAGCTCACGTTGCAGTAAACTAATGTGCATTAAAGGCAAATAATACTGGATTTTTCCATTTTAACACAGGTTAAATTTCAAAAATCCTGTGTTATCTCCTTAACACCTTAGTGACTCTTCCTCTGAAAATCCTTGGTAGGATGCAATTCTAACTTCCTATAGCAGATTCCATCTTGCAGTTGCCCAAGAACGTCTTTCCTCTTTGTAAAATTACTACTGTGCTTCCCTTACCTGCAGGTTTTATAAAATATTTTAAATCACTTGCCAAATTAACTAATGAATTGAATTATTGCCTTGGGGGGTTAAGTGTTAGCTGCTTCAGAGGAGCAATTTCTATTTTCTGTGAATGTTACAAAACCTATTTCTGGAACATATGTACAATGGGGTTCACAACCACAGGAGAAATCAAAGGAGAAATGATTATAATAAAGCTCATTATAATATCTCTTGATATGAAGTGAGCCGTACATAAGAGTGTTCCTTATCAATTTATTTATGCTTCTGCAGTGTATCTGCTGAAAATTCAAACGGTCGATTATTTTTGAGAGGTAATCCACTGATTTTGTTCAATTTGCCCACCAGTAGATTTATAGTATTGGGGCTTTTCAGCACATATTTGATCTTTGCATAAAAATGTATTATTGACTACAGAATTTAATATGAACAAAGAAGAAATAACCAATGAGTGGGAATGTTAAAAGAATTTTTCCTGAAGCAATCTGGCAGGTCAAAACTCAGTTCAGGTCAGGATATTAATCCATGCAGTTTTCACAGATGGTGAATATTTTTTGAAGACTTATACTACATTATCTTCAACATAATTTATTAACAAAGTACAGAACTTTGATTTGCAGTCTACATTTTCTTGCCTTTAAATATCATACTATATATTTTCCACAAACGTATGGCACAAGCTGTACAATTCTGAATGATGCACAATATTGAATGTAGATATGAGCTTTCTTAATGTGTACACATAGAAAACTATTCCCTAGCAGTACACATAAATTTGCAAGCTGTTACATGCCTAACCTATAGCAGTTTTCAAAGGGAACGTATATGAACACATTCCCTTGGAAAATTATCTTGGCAAAGTTACTCACTAGAAATTACACTTGCTACTTTATGCTGGGAGTTTTGCCGGAATAATTTATGGCCATAATTTTCAAAATAAAGGTGAACATAAACCCTAATCCCCTCTCAGATTCTACTTCCCAGAATGCCTTTCTAATATGCATCTACAGTCATGCATGCACCAAGTGCATGCACATTATTTTATGCACGCAAAATGGGATTTTAGAAAGAATGTACTGAGGATGATGGCATGCTGTCTTTTTTTAAACCCTTTTATATGTTTTCAGCCAAAACAAGCAGTTTCTTGATACTTATTCATGCCTAGAGTAGGTCTAAACTTAAAGATGACTCCTGACATCCAGGATGTTTCTGAGTTCAGGCAGTGAGATCCAGATTCCTGGGAATGCCCCATCCATTCCTCCACCACACCCCTGTTCAGATTTCGACATCCTCATACTGGGGACATCCATAGACCCAGCTTCTAAAATGGTCTGGAGACATCTCTCTGCCTATTTTGAGATGTCCAAAGCATGGACAGTGTTCCAAAATAACCCCCTTAGAGTTCACCTCCAGGAAGATTGCAAGTACTATTACTGATCAAAATAAAACTTTAAGGAATATCACTTCTGAAATGTGGTAGTTGCCAAATGACTTAAAGATAAGTCAGTTATAACCTGTTCCCTCTCAACAAGACTCATCTGTTTTTCTGCAGGATCATTCTTTGAATCTATTGTTGCCAACTGTCTCACAATTAGAATTGGTGGTTCTTACAAAGAGTGAACTGGGAGGGAGCGATAGGGGATTATCGTGCTGTGCTTTATCTGTTGTACACCACTTTGAATGCTGTATGCATAAGGTGGTTAACGCATGTTTTAAAATAAATAAAATAAACATCACACCATAGTTAAATTTCAAGAAAAGATTCAATATTGTGGGAAGGAAGGTTATATTCAGGAGAAGAGGAAGATCAGAGTTGGAATTGCAAAACTCAAAAGTGGTGAGGATAGATTCGCGGAAAGTGACATTGAAAAAGCAAAAATTCTGAAGAGATCCAAGATGGCGATGGAGTAGGACGCCAAGAGTGTGGGTCTGACGCTGGCTCCTGAACTTTTGTTCTAATGGGGAGGAAAAGGAAACAGCATGCCCAGAAGCCCTCTGGGTCGTCTTCTCCGGCGGATCAGCTTGTTCAGATGTCTATTGCCGATTTCTGTACCCCCTCTGGCAGTGTGGCTTCGAGAGATTCGCTGCTGGTTCAGGCGGATCTGAGCGTGGAAGGGGTTTCATTGAGCCCTATTCAGGCATCCCCAGAACAACCTGGATGCCTCTTTGTGAGGCGGCAGTCTAGCGATGTTGCTCTGGTGTGTGCGGCAGCTTTGACTGCCGAGGGCTCCTTCGCGAAGGATCAGTCAACTGTTGGTGCTGTAGGAGGTCAAGTTGGAGTGTCTCCCTCCAGCAGCTCCCCTGGGGTAGAGCTTGGTGGTAATAGCTTCCCCAGTATTTTGGCATCTTGGCTTCCTGGGAGTGTGGTAAAACCGGTGCCAGTTACATTAGATAGCTTGTGGGAAGCTATCTCTACCCTTCAGCAGTTTCTTTTACCCTTTGTGGGTATAGTTTCTCAGGAACTTTCTGTGGTTAAAGCTCAGTGTTCCTCTACAGACGCAGAGGTGGTAATTCAGGCTACAAGAATTTCTCAAGTGGAAGCTAAGGTGGAGGAACTGCAGACCCTTGGTGCTGTTAATTCAAAGGACCGGTTGATCCAGGCAAGAAAAATGGAATTTCTCGATAGCCAGCTAGGGAGGAATAATTTGAGATTCCTGAATTTCCCAAGATCACCTTTGATTGCACCTCTGGACTTGGTCCGTAAGTACTTTGTGAATGTCTTACAAATGCCCGTTGGGTCATTACCTCTGGTGGTAAGGGCTCAATATGTGTCTATTTCTTCTGTGGATTCGGTTGGGCAGCAGGGTCCTGCTGTGGGAACGGATTCTCTTCAAATGGACTTGTCTGAATTTCTTGAGAGCTCTCTAGAGGTGGTGACTAGTCGGGCTACTTTGGTGGTTAATTTTACCTTTGAGTCAGATAGGAATACTGTACTTAAATTATATTTTTCAAAAATATCTGTATCTCAATTTATGGATTCAAAAATACGTATTTTTCCTGATCTTGCTAGAGACACCCAGAAAAGGAGAAGAGATTTCTTGGCTTTACGCCAGAGAATTCTCTCTCTGGGAGCTCAATTTAAGTTAAGATATCCATGTAAATGTGTGATTATTTATTGTGCTAAACAATATTTGTGTTCTGAGTCCCAGCAATTGTTGCAATTTATACAAAGTAGGGAAGAGGGAGGGATAGAGGGGAGTCCCATATCGGCTGCCATATTATAATATCTTTGTTCCTGTGATTATTTTGTTTTGTATCTTAGGTTTTCCTAAGTATGATTTCTTTTCTTGGATCTTATTGTGGGTTATATTGTGGTCTATTTTACTTTGGTGGGTTTTTCTTTGTTATTTTTTCTATTGAGATGATGATTGTTTCTCTCTATGTTATTTGAATTTTGTTTCGGAATTGTATTTCTGGAATTGTTTTGAATTATCATAAAATATAAAGAAAAAAAAAGAAAAAGAAAAAAATTCTAAACAAATGCTTCTGTTCTGTATTCACTAAAGAAAATTCTGGAGAAGGACCCCATATGATTGACAAAAATACAAATGGGAATGGATTAAATACCACACCAGTCACCAGTCACAGTTGTTTGAACAACTTGAAAAACTGAAAGAGGGCAAGGCCATGTGACCGGATGGAATGCATCCCAAGAAATTGAAAGAGTTCAGAGAGGTTCTGGCAGGGCCTTTAAAGGATAGTTTAATAGATCTTTGGAGAAGGGAGAGGTTCCACAGGACTGGAAAAGAGCTGATGCGGAACCTCTTCACAAAAGTGGTAATAGGGACAAACTATAAGCTCGCAAGCCTTACCTCGGTGGTGGGAAAAGTAATTGAGGCACTCCACAAAGAAAGAATAGTGGACTTTCTAGAAACCAATGGATTGCATGATCTGAGGCAACATGGTTTTACTAAAGGACAATTAAGTTTGAATGATTATCATGTACTTTTTCTCTCTTTTTAATTATTTTTCTTGGATCCTCCTTTTAATTTTGGAAACCTACATTTGTAACTTTATAAATTTGTTGGTATAGTAACTTGACAAATAATTTGGGAAAAAATAGAGGTAATGCATGTAAAATATATCTCATGCATATTGATGGCGAATATTCTGAGACATCAAACCAGTTGGGAGTACCCGAGAATAGGTTTTGAAACCATTGCCTTAGACATTTGAGATCTGCTAAGAATACAAGCTACTATTTTCATTTGAATAGGATAAACAAGATTTAAAATAATTCTACTGTTCATTTCAATAATTTTCAATATAAATATATAAAATACCATTATAATTTATGTATTTTACAATATCTAAGAATTTAAAAACTTGTTTTAACAGTCATTGCATTTGTACTGCTTGTGATTACAAAATAAAACAATTTGATAATATTAAAAAAAAATAGACTTCAATGCCTTGGTCCTACAATTTCCAGTTCTATTCTTACTGTACTTATTGCTTACAAGGGCAGTGATGCCACTCCAAAACTGCACACAATCGAGTCACCCTGTAGTAATACTGCACATCAGGGATCCCGCATACCTTCTTGGCACTGATTCCCCATCAAGACCTGAGCTGCCACCCTCAGTGGCCTACATCTCCAAACATAAGAAAATATCTTACCATTAAGCATACAAGGCCCGATATTCATCTGGGCAGGCTATGTGCCACTACGGCGCATAACCTTGCTCGTCAACCCTTAACCCAGGATATTCAACAATTAACCCTGGATATTCAATGCCAGGGTCATATGCGGCCCCCCAACATTGAATATCCAGAAATCATCGCACATGCCAGAAGCCGCAGTAGCTAACCGGGCAGTAGCAATATTGTAATCTGCCTGGTTAGCTCCTGCATCTTAAAGATATACAAGGTTTTTTCCTCAACCAATTTTTAACCCAATCAGTCTCTTAAGGGTCCTTTCCTAGGGTGCTCAATTTATTTATAAGTCGCCTGTACAGAACGGTGTCAAAGGTTTTACTGAAATCCAAGTATACCACATCTAGGGCTCTCTCTCTGTCCAACTCTCTGGTCACCCAAAGAGATCAATTAGATTTGTCCAACAAGAAGTCTTGAACTGGAAACATACACTGCTGGTGTTTGCTTAATGGGGCCTAGTATCATAAAACTCTCCCACCATAAAGTACTAGTAGCCCTGACCGGACTATGACATTTTATGTGAATTTCCAATGTCTTGGAGACATTCTCTGATTGGCTGATTCAAGTTCTCAGATTCCTGACCTGGATAAATCATTCTGAAGCCACACTTGAGATCAACTGGCCACAAGACAACTAAGAAAATTATTTATAAGGACTGCAAGAGAGCATCTGGGGATCTTTGTTCCTGAGGTGTGCTGGGGTCCTTTTGGTCTCTCCCTGCTCTGACCCCAGAACGTGCTGCATTTTAAACTTTTTTTCCTGCTCTAGCTTACCTAAGGGACTACCCCCCCTCCCCCCTGCTGAGGTATTGTGTAGCCCTTCTTCCTGTCTCCTTCTCTCACGTGTGCATAGTCTGTTCTGTTTGCCTCTCTCTGCTCTGGGAAGAGTAGTGCCCTCACAGTGCTCTGCTAGAGAGGTGGATATTTAACTCCTGTGATGACTTTGCTGTGAGTTCTAGCTGTCTATTTATTTATTTATTTATTTATTTGTTATCTTTATTGGTGTGCTACTTCACCTCCCTGTTCCCTTTAGTTTTGCACTTCAGCTTTCTCAGCTGTATAACTTACCCTGCCTCTCTCAACTAACTGGCCTTTGTGTGGTAGCCAGGTTAACTGTTACTTTACATTAAATATCTCTCCCTGCTCTGTCCCTAGAACGTGCTGCATTTTAAACTTTTTTTTTCCTGCTCTGGCCTATCTGAGGGACTAACCCCCTCCACCCCTGCTGAGGGAACAGGACAGGTTACCTTGTAACAGCCCTCTTTTAATAGGTCTTATTTCCCTCCCTCCCTCCCTCCCAAAAAATCCCACCTGCCCCTGGGGTAATTGTAGCTTTATAGGTACTTACATGTCTTAGAGGAAAGGGGAAGCTCTCAGGTGCAGCTCTTTATCCAAATCAGTCATGCAGTGAGGACCTGAGATTAATTAAACTTCAGTTGAACAAGGCATATTAGAGGTATTAGATACACTTTTATTAGTATAAACATCTACATCAACCCTTAGTAAGTACAGAATTTAAAGACCTAAACACAAGCTTTAAACTAAGATGCAGACAACAGTCCAGCAACGAGATGGGGGCTTTCCAGTCTTTTGTAATGAGTGTCACATGTATGATTTTCTCCCAGTTGGTGAGAGGTCTTACGTATGCACTAAGTGCAAGGAGCTCTTTGATCTCAGGGAACAAGTCCATTCTCTAGAGGCTAGAGTAGCAGACCTGGAAGACATAAGAAAGACAGAGAAGTACATGGACGAGACCTACAGGGATACAGTCCTGAAGTCCCACCTCCAGTCTGGCAGCATCCCTGTTGCCATGGAGGAGAGAGGTCATGTGACAGGAGAGCATCACCCTGGTGTGGCAGGACATGATCCTGTAACTAGGACCTGTCCTCCAGGTGATGTAAAACCCTCTTACACTGAGGATGTTTCTCCAGGGCCATGTGCCCATGAGGGAAGGGTTAGGACAGCTGTTATAGTTGGTGATTCAATCATTAGGCATGTAGATAGCTGGGTGGCTGGAAGACGTGAGGATCACCTGGTAACATGCATGCCTGGTGCGAAGGTAGCAGACCTCACGCACCGCCTAGATAAGATATTAGATAGTGCAGGGGAGGAGTCTGCTGTCTTGGTACATGTTGGTACCAATGACATAGGAAAATGTGGTAGGGAGGTTCTAGAGGCTACATTTAAGCTTTTAGGTAGGAAGTTGAAATCCAGAACTTCCAGGGTAGCGTTCTCCAAAATGCTTCCCGTTCCACATGCAGGACCTAAAAGGCAGGCAGAGCTCCGGAGTCTCAATGCATAGATGAGACGATGGTGCAAGGATGAGGGTTTTGGATTTTTTAGGAACTGGGGAACATTCTGGGGAAAGGAGGGGCTCTTCCGAAGGGATGGGCTTCACCTTAACCAGGATGGAACCAGACTACTGGTATTAACCTTTAAAAAGGAGATAAAGCAGATTTTAAACTAGAAAATAGGGGAAAGCTGACAGTCACCCAAGAGCACATGGTTCGGAAGAAGGTATCCTTGAAGGATACTACCAAAAGCAGTGAGGTTCCAAAAAAGAGTAAAGTAGCCCAAATGCCCTTGAGTATGGTGCAGACAGCGTAAAGATTCCAAATTACCCATGCCTACCAATAGCTAGATTAATATTAATAAAATACAGTCTCTAAAATGCTTGTATACAAATGCTAGAAGTCTAAACAACAAGATGGGAGAGTTAGAATATATAGCACTAAATGAGAGGTTAGATATGATTGCAATCTCAGAGACATGGTGGAAGGAGGATAACCAGTGGGACACTGTGATACCTGGATACAAACTATATCATAATGATAGAACTGATCAAATTGGTGGAGGGGTTGCGCTCTATGTTAGAGAGGGCATTGAGTCAGAAAGGATTAAAGTTTTGCAGGAAACAGCACAGTAATAATAATGGATGATTTCAATTACCCCAATATCGACTGGGTCAGTATCACGGCAGGACATGCTAGGGAGATAAAGTTTCTAGATGAAATAAATGACTGCTTCTTGGAGCAGCTGGTTCATGAACTGACCAGAGAGGAAGCCATACTGGACCTAGCCCTTAGTGTAACACCAGATCTGGTGCAAGAAATAACGGTGTTGGGGCCACTTGGCAATAGTGATCATAGCATGATCGTGTTTGATTTAATTAGAGGAGGAGGGATAGTAAAGAAATCTACAGTACTGCATTTTAACTTTCGAAAGGGAGACTATGATAAAATGAGGAACACAGTTAAGAAAAAACTAAAAGAAGCAGTTGCAAAGATTAAAGACTTACATCAAGCTTGGGTGTTGTTTAAAAATACTATCCTGGAAGCCCAGACCAGCTGTATTCCATGCATTAAGAAAAGTGGAAGAAAGTCGAAAAAACTGCCAGTATGGTTTAAAGGTGAGGTCAGAGAGGCTGTTGCTGCCAAAAAAGCATCTTTCAGGAAATGGAAAAAAGAGCCAAACGACGAAAACTGGAAACAGCACAAGCACTGGCAAGTTAAATGCAAAGCATTGATAAGGCAGGCAAAGTGAGAGTTTGAGAAGGAACTTGCTATGGAAGCAAACACACAAAATAAAGACTTTTTCAAGTACATTTGTAGCAAAAGGCCTGTGAGAGAGTCAATTGGACCGTTGGAAGATAGAGGGGTAAAAGGGGCAGTAGAAGGAGACAAGGCTATAGCAGAGAGACTGAATGAATTCTTTGCTTCAGTCTTTACTCAGGAAGATGTAGGGATGTTACCCAAGACTGAAGTGGTATTTAAAGGTGATACTGCAGAGGAATTGCGAGAAATATTGCTATACCGGGAAGATGTATTACAACTATTTGATAAACTGAATAGTACCAAATCACCTGGACCGGATGGTATACATCCAAGAGTGTTGAAAGAGCTGAAATATGAGATTGCAGACCTGCTATTAGTAATCTGTGAACTTTCATTAAAATCATCTGTAAAACCTGAAGATTGGAGGATTGCCAATGTAACGCCAATTTTCAAAAAGGGGTTCCAGGGGTGATCCGGGAAACTACAATCCGGTGAGCCTGACATCAGTATCATGGAAAATGGTAGAAACCATCATAAAGAACAAAATTACACAGCATATAGATAGTCATGACCTAATGGGAGACAGCCAACATGGCTTTAGACAAGAAGATCTTGTCTAACTAATCTGATATGTTTTTTTGAAGGTATGAATAAACAGGTAGAAAAAGGTGAGTCAGTTGATATAGTTTATCTGGACTTTCAGAAAGCCTTTGATAAGGTCCCTCATCAGAGACTTTTGGCAAAACTAAAAAGTCATGGGATAGGAGGCAGTGTACTATTGTGGATCTGGAACTGGTTAAAAGATAGAAAGCAGAGGGTAGGGCTAAATGGCCAATTTTCCCAATGGAAAAAGGTGAAGAGTGGAGTACCCCAGAGATCTGTACTGGGTCTGCTACTTTTTGACATATTCATAAATGACCTGGAAAAGGAAGGTTATCAAATTTGCAGATGACACAAAACTGTTTAAAGCTGTTAAAACCCAAGAGGATTGTGGAAAACTACAGGAGGATCTGGATAAATTGGAAGACTGGGCATCCAAATGGCAGATGAAATTTAATGTGGAAAAGTGCAAAGTTATGCACCTAGGAAAGAACAACCCACACTATGGTTACACAATGCAAAGTTCCACATTGGGAACCACCACCCAGGAAAAAGATTTAGGAGTCATCATGGATAACATGTTAAAACCCTCCGCCCAGTGTGCAGCAGCAGCCAAGAGAGCAGATTGAATGCTAGGTATCATAAGGAAAGGAATGGAAAATAAAACAAAGGATATTATAATGCCTCTGTATTGTTCCATCATACGACCACACCTTGAATATTGTGTGCAATTCTGGTTGCCATATCTTAAAAAGGATATAGCGTGTGATAAGGAAGCTTATCATAGCTCAGGTAGGAGCTATAGAAAAGATGATGTGACTCTGAACAAGCAACCTGTCAGTTCTGGTAGAAGCAAGAAAACAGAGTTTTCACATAAAAGACTACCAGTCCCAGAATGCACCAGGTTTCCAGCAGCCATGAGAGGGGCTGAAGTGAGAAAATGTGTGTGCAATCAAGAGAGCTATGAGGTAATCCCTAAGCACTCATCTCAAAGGGCAGGGCCTGATTCAACACAGTTGCGCTGTGTTAGGGAGCAGCACACATTAGGACAGAATAAGAATAGAGCTTATTCTTCAGATAACAGTTACTACAAGCTCCAGCCCAGCTTCAGGGAGAGCTACAAGAACAGCTTCAGAAAGAGATACAGAGACAGCAACGGCTACGAGCTCAGGCACCAGTATCACCTGGAGAAACAGAAGCCAAGCCAAGCAGATAGAGAGAAGGAAACTCTCTGGAAGGAAGAGAAGAATGCCCATTGGAAGGTCTGGGAGATTCCAAGGCAGTACCCATACTGGGAGGTATTCCAAATGCCAGCAGAGTCCATTGGACTGGATTCAGCCAGAGGAATGGATTGGCAGAGATAGGAATCACCAGTGGCTACCTGGAAGAGAGAAGACTGCATGTGGAAGGGACTTTCAGACCAAGGCCAGAAGGTATGTGAGAGGAGATCCAGTGTCCAGGGATCAAGATTGGAAGGCTGGACATCAGAATTGGTTTACATATTGGCCAGGCTTTACAGAGAGGAATTATGATGGCAGGAGAGGCTCAGGTATGAACACTGATCCAGACCCTATCTATAATAGAGAATGGCAGCAAGGGAATAAACATTCTCATGATAGTGCCTTAATGAAAGACTCATCTGTGCCAATGTATGATATTGACCCTATGATTGTTGAGGAAGGGGGAGATACAGCAGATGAAACTATTTATATGGACTGTTCTCTATCTAAATGCTATTGCTAGTTTTCCGTGAGCAAACACATCAGCCATCACAAAGAAACCTAACTTTGTTCTTTATTTCCACTGCAAACAGCTCTTAAAGCAGGATTTGGGCTCACACAGTAGCAGCCAGCCAGCTAAAGGCTTTCAGCTGGTCCATTGATAGTAATTAGGGCTGCACCTGATTGTGTGTGAGCAAGGGAGAATCACTGCTGAGATCGGCGTGGAAAATAATCAGAAGTTAACCTAACCAGCAAAGTTTATTCTTTACTTTGTGCCTTTGTATTTGGTAATTATTTGCTAAGAAAACATTAGCTAATTGCCTGACAAGATGAAGGTTGTTTTCTGGTTTACTTTGTGACTTTATGTTATCCATTTTTAAACACTGCAAGCAAGTAACCTCATTTATAGTGCTATCAAGCATACATGTGCTGGGTGAATTAAACCCCATCAATAAAAGAAGTATTTTATTGATCTTACCACTTGGTTTCACAACTCAAATTATTGTCATCAGCTGTGTTTGGGAGTGAATGAACTACAATACCCACAATACCTTGCAAGAATCATATGAATATATGCATCGTCAAGATTGTGTAAGTTCTCACCCTAGGCAGCCGTCTGACAAGCGTTATTAGAAAAGGTACAGAGAAGAGCCACCAAAATGGCAAAGGGGATGGAAGGCTACTCCTATGAAGAGAGGCTACAAAGGTTAGGCTCTTCAACCTGGAAAAGAGACGACTGAGGGGAGATATGATAGAGGTCTATAAATTAATGAATGGAGTGGAATGGGTAAACGTAGATCAATTGTTTACGCTATCAGAATATAGAAAGACTAGGGGACATGTAATGAAACTACAGGGTAAACTATTTAAGACAAATAAGAGAAAATATTTTTTCACTCAACGTGTAATCAAACTCTGGAATTTGTTACCGGAGGATGTAGTAAGTGCTGTTAGTGTAGCTGGGTTTAAAAAAGGTTTGGGCAAGTTCCTGGAGGAAAGGTTCATAAACCATTATTAAAAAGGGACCCAGGATATCAATGCAAGAAAAAGAAGATAGAAACATCAAAGCGTCTTTTCCCTAGATAGGATCCACTTCTCCAAGTCAGATGATGTAGAAAACACATATTTATCATAGCCTAAAGAAACACAGCATTTGCAAGGATATCTTAAAAAAAAAAACGTTGCTCCAAGAGCAAGAACCCTAGCCTTTAACATCAGAAAAGCTTTCCTACGTTCTTGAGTACTACGTGATACATCCGGAAAGATTGAAACAGAATCCCCACAGAATTTTACTTCTTTCTTTCTGAAATAGGCTTTAAAAATAATGTTCTTATCTTCCTCGGAAGCCAATGTAACAAGTAACATTGCTCTAGAAGAAATAACATCCTGTGTGCCCTCTAAAAAAGCAGTCAAATCAAATTTATCAGGAACCGAAAGGGCGTCCCCCTCAGCCTCCACCACAGGTGAAACATTTTTAATAGTAAGGTAATAACATTTAGTAATAACAATAGATTCAACCTGAGGCAAGAGGAGGACGTCCTTAAGGTATTTCTGAAACAAAATCATAGGGGACAACAAAGAGCAAACAGGAAAATTTAACACTCTTAAGTTTTTTATACGCGATAAGTTTTCCAGATTCTCAAGTTTCTGGTGTAATATACCACTCTCTTTAGAATGAACAGATTGAAATTCAACACAAGATTTAACTTGAGTGGCCATATTAATAGCCATGGAGCTTAAAGCACCCACCTGTGAATCTAAAGTTTGAAATTTTGCAACTGTGTCTTTAGTAAATTGACATAAAGAAGGAACAATATCAACAAGAACTTGCTCAGTACGAGATACCACTTTCCAAACATCTAACAACGAGACCGTGGAAACCTGGGGATCTGAAATAGGGACAAAGGGCTCATTCCAGGAAACCACACTGGGGAGCACATTATCCTTCAGAGAGCAGACTGCGCTCTGAGATTCAGAAGACACTTCTAAAAAACCAGGGGGGAGAGGGGGAGTTCGCTCCACTGAGCTCAAACTTGCTCTGTTAGAGAGAGGCACGGGAAAATCAGTACCTGGATGTTTCACTCGTGGGGTAGAGATCACATGTTTGTCGAGAGTCCCCGTCTGAAATGATACTTGGGGGGGGGGGGTGTTTCTTCTCCGCTTTCCTCCAGGCATTTCCTCACAAACAAACCGGCTCCTAACGTGCTCCTAAGGGGCTCACAAGGGGCGTATCCTGCCCCTTTGGACACGCCCCTTAGGAGCAAGCCCCAACAGAACGCCAATGGCAGAACACCGTACTGAAACAGCAAGATTTTTATCTAAGGCAAAGAGTGACATCAGCTGAGCTGTCCTGCACACGCCGGGAATCTCAGCACCGGCTCCCTCAGCCTCACAGGGTCAGACAGCAAACGATGAAAAGACACTCCCAGAGGTAAGCTTTGCAGCAAGGCTCTTATCTAGGGCAGAGAGTGACGTCAGCTGAGCTGTCCTGCACACGCTGGGAATCTCAGTACTGGCTCCCTCAGCCTCACGGGGTCAGACAGCAAACGATGAAAAGACGCTCCCCAAGTCCTTTAATTTTTACTATAGTGGAACGCCTTTCTCGATCCCATAGCTTCCTGGCTAACAGTGTGCTGGCCTAATTATTAAATTCGTAATAATGTTGATTAACTCATTGCAATTGATAGTGTATTGACTCCATCTGCAAGGTCACCAACTCTGCGCGAGTGCGTTCTAATTTTGCCCTTATCTGTATTCCTCACCCTTGCCTATGGCTTCTTTCCAATTCTTTAATATCCCTTATTAATTTTTCCATCTTTCCCTCCCTATCCCTTTTCTTTCACACTGCCCATTGTATCAATTTCCCCCATAAAACAGCCTTTAACCCATCCCACTGGATCTCCCGCGACACTTCCTCTGTATCATTCACTAGAAAATATTCTCTGATTTCTTCCTCGATAGTTGTTAGCACCTCTTTATCCTGTAGCAGGCTTTCATTAAGACGTCAAAAGGCCCGGCCCTCCTTATCGCCTCTCCCACCAAATTCGACCCATATAGGACCATGATCTGTCCATGTTATGGGCTTAGTCTCTGCCCTAGTGACCTTTCGAGTCCAATGCTCATCCCCGAGAAAAAAATCTATTTTACTATAACTATGATGCACGGGAGAATAGTATGTATAATCTATTTCTTGAGGATGCACCTGGCGCCAAATATCACATACCCCATAATGTTTCATCAATTCATAAAGTTGCCCCCTCTCTTTACTACCCCCACTTGGGCCATAAATATGTAAAAAGGTAACCTCCTGACCATTCAATTCCCCCCAGATTAGTAGAACTCATCCTTTTATCCCTTTTATCACTCCCTCAATATGAAATGAAACATCACCCCGAACCATAATTGCCACTCCTGCCTTCTTATGTGGCCCTCTGCATTAAACCAGATATTGATGTAAGCTCCATGTCATAATAAATGCTCATCCTTTGATAATAAGTGGGTCTCTTGTAGAAAGACCACCTGCCATTGCCAGCGCTGCGCTTCCCGAAACATCGCCTTTCGCTTTTGTGGAGTGTTTAATCCTCTAACATTTAATGATCCTACCCTAGGCCCTGCCATCTTAAATTATTCTTGAATCTAATGCTCTGCTCAGCCTTTCTACTTTGAATCCACTCTCCCTCCCCCTTCCCTTCCAGCCCCACCCACCTTTGTGCCTCCCAACAGCAACCCTCCCCTATATTCCCTACCCCCTCCCTCCCACCCCATCATTCGCACCACAGGCCATTACCCTGTGCCTCCTATCATGAGGACGAGACTCACCTCCGGGAACCCTTATCCCAACTAACAGGGCCCCCCCAAACCCCCCATACTCCTATCCTTACCCCTGTTGTTACCACTATTCCTTTCTCCTCTTCCGAATATACTCCTCAAACCCTATTACCCCCCATGTAAACTAATTAACCTAGCAGCTCACGCTTCCCCTCCTCCCCGTAGGCTCTCAGCCCCTCCACAATAAACAGTTCTATGGTCAACCCTAAATAACATTAAATAATGTTTACAAATTTGTCATTTGAACTTTTATGCTTTTCCACTAACAAAGTAATACTCTACAGGCTTGGAAGAAAAGGAGGAAGAGAGCCCCCAACCAGACTCCCCCCTCCCCCCTCTTTCGTATTCAGCCGGGATCATTCCCTCAGCTTCCAAACAAATCAAGTTCCCAGAAGTTCTCACATTCAAGATGTCGGTAAAGAGCCACTGTTCTCCCCCTCCTCGTCCCGGAGGGTACCCCATGAGAGGCGGTGGAGGCACTGCCCCTTCATTGGTATCCATTGCCACCTCAATTTCTCCAACAAATTTGAGTGATCGCTCTCCCGATCGTGAGCTACCGTCTGAGTCTGAATCCCAGGCAGATTCGGCGCCTTAGCCTTCTCCAAACATACCCAAGCTTTCGTTGCAGTCTTGACACATTTAATGGCTCCCCGCACTTCAAACTGCAACCCAAAGGGGAAGAGCCATTTATATTTAAAGTTTTCTTGCCATAGATACACCATCACAGGACGCATGGCCCTTCTACGCTGTAAAATCAAGGGAGCCAAATCTTGAAACACCTCAATAGTCACATTATGCCACTGCAATTTGCCTTTTCTTGCCGCCGCTTTCATAATCTCTTCCTTGAGTTGATAACTAGATAGGCAGGCAATTATATCTCTGGGACAATTCCCACGAGGGGCCCAAGGGCTCTATGCATACTTTCAAGTCCAATCTCCCGCCTTACCGCCTCTGCCTCCTGGTTCCCCTCTTTCAGCAAGGCCTCGCAAATTTCACGAACGACACAGTTGGCTTGTTTATATTGCACAGCATTAATTTCTTCTTGACATTTGGCAAAGAAACTCCATGGAAATTAAAGTAATCTTTTCTACCTCACTGGCAATACCTATAGCTTCAAATATTAAGTTAAATTGTTGTATATGCTCTGTAATGTTAGTCTTAACTTTTCTCAAAAGGAGGCATCAACATCTGCATTAATTCAGTACATTTAATTGGGTCCCTTTGAAATAAACTGAACACATTCCTTGTGAGGGAAACCTGTTGAGGTTCGAAGCTAGACATTTTTGATCTCCTAGCTCCCTTCTATGAAGGAAAGTGGACTAGTTCTGGATTTACAGATGATTTCTCTGTCTGATCACTTAAAAGAGTTTGTTCTCTCCTCCTTTGTTTTTCGCTAAAGAATGTTGGCAGTCTATCTTTCTCAAAAGTATTACTGGGTTTATATCATGCATAAAAAACTCTGTAGTCACTTAAAGGATTAGTAAAAGTATTTAGGTATTCCTTTTCCTTATCGGACTGTTCACTCTCTCTTGCTGATCTTGTCTGAAGAAGCTTAGTCTCACAATCATGTTCTCTATTTAGTAACAGAGAAATGTGATCATACATTGTTGTATTCTGTTTCATTAAAACTTTAATTTTAATGATTTGTTTTTGAAGGTGACCTTCTAAGCCAGGGGTCCTCAAACATTTTAAACAGGGGACCAGTTCACTGTCCCTCAGATCGTTGGAGGGCCGGACTATAGTTTTAAAAAAAACTATGAACAAATTCCTATGCACACTGCACATATCTTATTTTGGTGATCTGTACCATAGTTGGCTCCAGGTTTTATCTTTGTTAATGTTATTGAGCTTTTACAACATTGACTTCCACAGATGTAGTCAGTTTGATATTTGTGCAATCCATTGGGGAAAGTCTATGTGTACAGTTGCCACTTGTGTTACTGGAAGAAGGTATTTGAGATGAATAGATCTTTGGTCTTGCAGAATTCTATCAGTCCTTCTCTAGCTTCATTTCTGTTACCAAGTCCAAATTTTCCAACCACTTCGCCTTCTTCTTTGTTGCCCACTTTTGCTCTCCAGTCAACTAATAAATTCTATAGGAAAGAGGAAGCTAGAGTCCTTCTTTAGGGAGAAGTATGGCCTAATTGTATTTTTACTTCTGAAATAAACTCGAATGAGATGTTTTGAATCAAGATGATAAATATCGGGGGGGGGGGAGTATTTTAGGAACACTATTCTTGCTTTGAAAATGGACATACAGATGTTCAAAGCATAGAGGCATCCCTGGAGCCATTTTATAAAGCAGTTCTAAGGATGTCACCAGCGCGAAAACATCCAAGGCTGAATAGAGGCATGTTTGGGGCTTTCCCAAGACCTTGGATGTCCACACCCAATTTCAGCAATGCCCTTCACATATTGAATCCAAGTTTATACAGTACCTCCTCCAGGACATGAATACGCATCAGAAAAGTTCTAATTCTGCCATAGACAAGAAGGTATTCTAATACCCCCTACCTTTTTTATGGTCGGCATCAGGGAGGTGAGCGGGAAGTGGAGCCCCTCCCCGATCACCCTCGCAAGACCAATCGGGCCACCGGAACACCAAAGCAAGTCAAAGTACCTCTAGGCACGAAGGGAAATCCCACCACACAACCAGCAACTGCAGCAGTCCCAATCGGCATCGGGGAGGTGAGCGGGAAACGAAGCCCCTCCCTGATCACCCTCACAAGACCAATCAGGCCACCGGAACACCAAAGAAAGGCAAAGCGCCTCTAGGCATGAAGGGAAAGCCTGCCACACAACCAGCAACTGCAGCCGCCTCACTTTGCCTCATGGTAGAGCTGCCCCTGAGGACAGGCAGCGGCGGCAAAAACACCCGGTGGGCCGGATAAATGTCCTCGGCGGGCCGCATGTGGCCCGCGGGCCATAGTTTGAGGACCCCTGTTCTAAGCAGTGGTTCTTGTCATTGTATTCGTGAGCTACTCTTTCAATTCTGCCTGTATTTCTGAGTTAATGTATCTATCTTCATGCTCTGTTTCCTTTTTACTGAGAAAGTTATGTTTCTAAGATGGCTTTGCTTGTAGTCAGAGATCTCTGTCTGATATACATTAGGCAATTCAAAGCTGCATTCTTTTGCCTTGATTGATGTTTATATAAGAGGCACTTTGAAATTAACCAGTTCAGAGCTCTGCGAATCAATCCATTCTTCCTTTGTGTGAATTTGTGCCTTAAATTGTTTAAGATGGTATGGGCACTTGAATTATCCTCTGGTCTTGTAGTATGGTTGAATTTATGTTCCCCTTGTTTGTCTTATCTAATTCTGCTTAATAACTGTTTCTGTAAGATAGCTGTCTTCTTTTAGCTTAACCCTTTCCTGGTCTAATGTGTGGCTTTGTATACATAATTCTTCTAATTCCTCCTTTGTCTCATGTTGTGACTCAGATATCTACAGTACCTGACTGAAAAGCTTAAGTTTGAGAACAAATAATAAAGTAGCCCATTCAGAAACTGCTGCTAATATAACTTTAGTTGATGAAATAATTTAGCCAAAGACTTGTACATACATGCCTACTGAGCAACACACCCTCATTTTCTGTATGTGGTTTGTATTCTTCTGTGTCCCCAAGCGTAGTGATAGAACTCTATTAACAATTTATTCTCTGTCAATAAATGTTATCTATCAGGTCCTCTATGGCTATTCTGTGATTACAGATTAATATGTAATAAAAAACGTCACTCATATATCTATCTATATCTATCTATCTATCTATCTATATGTAATAAAAACCTCACTCATATGTCTATTTTTATCTGTCTCTCTTTCTCTCTCTGTCTCTCGCTCTATCTCTATGTATATATTAATCTCGGAGGAACCTCCAAAATCTTAATGTGGAACTAAGAAATAACTATGAACTCTGGATTATGGCTGCTCATAACTGCATCTACTATATATCTGAGTAATTCTTATGAAGATTTATTTCTGAATCTGTTAGATTCTATTCCAGAAGGGTATCTGGTATTACAGAGATACATCACAGGCCAGTGAAATTAGACAGAACTTAGAAAATGCAATCATCCTCTCATCAGTCATCCTCTCATGTCAATAACTGGTACTAGTTACCTTCCACTAATAAGTAAAATTTCTTATGCAATACCTCTGTAGGATGATGTGCAGTTTATGGGCCATTATGCAGCACTTGTCAGTTCAGGATGAGATAAAGGAGCAGGCAATTAGCCAGACTGCCATTAAGTTTTGTTTTTATGAATCTGGGTGAAAGAACCTTAACATGCAGAGAAGGTTACAGTCAGAAGTAGAGAGATTGAAGGAAGAGTCTTGCATCCACTTAGTCACCATCAGGCAGGAACAAAGGCCTAAAAATGAAAAGGACTTCAGCATGTCTTAGGAACAAAGACCCCCAGATGCTCTCTTGCAGTCCTTAGAAATACCTTTCTGAGTTGCTATGTGACCTGCTGTTTGCAGGTGAATTCAGAACGATTGTTCCAGATCAGCTATACGAGAGCTTGAATCAGCATTCAGAGAATAACTCCAAAGCATGGGGCATTCATGTAAATAGTCATAGTCTGGTCAAGGCTGATAGTCTTGTGCACTTTATGGTTTGCCAGTTTTATTGTACTTGTCCACAAGGAACAAACACCAGCAGTGCATGTTTCAAGTTCAAAACAATTGTTACCTTATCTCAGGTCCTGAGATTCATCTTGTGCATATACAGACTGTCAGCATATTTATCATGGTTTTTGTACCGTTTCATCATTTCAGTCAAAGCAGTTAACATGGTAACTTAAACTTAGTAATGTACATTAAACAGTGACATTGATAACTTGGATTTTTTTGAGGCAATGGAGGGTTAAGTGACTTGCCCAAGGTCACAAGAGTGCTAGTGGGAATCGCACCCTGGTCTTTTGGTTCTCAAGTCAGTAACTGTCACTCTCTCTCAGTATGGCCAGTTGGCACAGACTCCATTTTGTGTAGCTAACTTCCATTTTGTAGGCTCACCTAGGCAGTGGCCTTTGTAGTTTGCACCATTACCCCTACAGTTAAAAGATAGAAAGCAGAGGGTAGGGCTAAGTGTCCAATTTTCCCAATGGAGAAAGGTGAATAGTGGTGTACCCCAGGGATCTGTTCTGGGTCCGCTGCTTTTTTTGACATATTCATAAATGACCTGGAAAAGGGAATAACGAGTGAGGTTAACAAATTTGCAGATGACACAAAACAATTTAAAGTTGTAAAACCCATGAGGAGTGTGGAAAATTGCAAGAGGATCTTGATAAATTGGAAGACTGGGCATCCAAATGGCAGATGACATTTAATGTGGACAAGTGCAAAGTTATGCACCTAGGGAAGAACAACCCAAACTATGGTTACACAATGCAAGGCTCCACATTAGGAACCACCACCCAGGAAAAAGATTTAGGCATCATTGTGGATAACATGTTAAAATGCTTCACCCAGTGTGCAGCGGCAGCCAACAGAGCAAATAGAATGTTAGGTATCATAAGGAAAGGAATGGAAAATAAAACAAAGGATATTATAATGCCTCTGTATCGTTTCATGATTTGACCGCACCTTAAATATTGTGTGCAATTCTGGTCGCCGTATCTTTAAATGGATATAGCATAATTAGAAAAGGTTCAGAGAAGAGCCACTAAAATGGTAAAGGGGATAGAAGGATACTCCTATGAAGAAAGGATAAAAAGGTTAGGACTCTTTAAGCTGGAAAAGAGACGGCTGAGGGGAGATATGATAGAAGTCTATAAATTAATGAATGGAGTGGAACGGGTAAAAGTAGATCGACTGTTTACATTATCAGAATTTAGAAAGACTAGGGGGCATGCAATGAAGCTACAGGGTAAACTATTTAAGACTAATAAGAGAAAATATTTTTTCACTCAACGTGTAATCAAACTCTGGAATTTGTTACCGGAGGATTTAGTAAAGGCTGTTAGTGTAGCTGGGTTTAAAAAAGATTTGGACAAGTTCCTGGAGGAAAGGTCCATAAACCATTATTAAAAAGGGACTCAGGATATCAATGCTTGACCTAATACAAGCATTGTGGAACCTGTGTCTTTTGGGGAAACTGCTAGGTACGTATGACCTAGATTGGCCACTGTTGGAAACAGGATACTGAGCTTGATGGATCATGGTCTGACGCAGTATGGCATATCTTATGTTCTTATCATGTCATTATCAAAAAGTAATATTCTATATGTCCCCCCGCCAAGGCACACCCCATAGCAATCAGGAGATACATGAATTCACTCAACCAATGGTTCAATTACAAGCACAAATAGGAGTGGAGACAAGAGACAGCCCTGTCTCGTCCCCTATTCCAGCAAAAAGGAATCTGAATATGATAGATTTATCTTCACACTTGCTTTCAGGGCAGAGTACAGGGCTCCCATTCACTCTAAAAAGTTAGGAACCAACCCTACACATTGCTTAGCTACAAGCATGAATTTCCATTCCACACAGTCAAAAGCCTTTTCCACAGTTATTGCAACACCAAAGGGATCTTCTGATTTTATTTATGTTATTTACTGTATTTGTTACATTTTTCTATACTACCCCTTCCAGAGATCAGGGGTTGTTTACAAGGAACCAAACACGTTTACAGAAAACAGTGACTAACATTTTACATGATAACTTGACAAGAAACATTCTCAGTTGAAAACTATGTACAGGTTAACTAAATACATGTGTTCCTTGGTTTGAGTGAGCATGGTTTGGGTCTCTGTGGCTTTGCATGGTTCCTGCCACCAGTTGTGTTAGGTAATGGGTTGGTGTGTCAATGATGTTTGTGGGTTTGGGTGTGAGTCCGCTTCCCCATAGTGTGTGGTGAAGAGGTGGGTTTTGAGTTGCTTTCTTAACTCTTGGAGGTCTTTGACTGCACGGATGTGTAGTGGTAGGGAGTTCCAGAGGCTGAGGGCCATGTATGTAAGTGCTCTGGAGCTGGTGGTTTGTTTCATTTTGTGGATTGAGTGTGGAATTGTTAGGGAGAGGAGGGCGTTCTCCCTTCACAATCTGGTATCTGTTGGGGTATGGATGAGAGTTGAGAGAAAGGATGGTGCAACATTGTTGATGAACTTGAATGTTGTCACGAGTATTTTGCATTTTATCCGACTTTGTGTTGGTAGCCAGTGAAGGTCATGTAGGATGGGTGTGATGCGGTCAGTTAGTCGGGCTTTACAGATGATTCTGACTGTGATGTTCTGAGCTCTTTGGAGTATGTGTAGATTTTTTGCCAGTAGACCCTGCAACATGCTGTTGCAGTAGTCAAAGTGGGGGGTAATAACGGCTTGTACAACTGATCTGAAGTCGTTTGCTTCAAGGAAGGGTCTCATGTGTTGTATGGTCTTTAGTTTGTAAAGAATCATTCTGGCTGTTTGCTTCAGATGGGGTAGCATGGTGAGTGATATGTCGAGGATTATGCCGAGATGTTTAACCTCTTTCTTGACTGGGAGTGTGATGTTATTAATCGTGATGGTTTGCGGCAGAGTTGTGTTTTGATTCCTTGTGATGTAAAGTATTTCTGTCTTATTAAATTTATGATGAGATTGTTAGATTTCAGTCATGACTCAGTTTCATTAATGCAGTCGGCTAGGTTGTTATAGGTGGGGTTGTTTACAACTATGGGGAGTGAGAGCATAATGTCATCCGCGTAGATGTAGTATTTGATATTGTGTTTCCTGAATGTGTGGGTGATGGGCTGTAGGTACAGGTTGAATAGGAGGGCAGAGAGGGTGGATCCTTGCTGTATCCTTTTGGTCCTGGTTTGCAGTTTGTGATGTAGGATTTAAACCACAGTAGGACTATCCTGCCTAGGCCAAGATGCTCCAATCTTGTGAGGAGGGTATTGTGGTTGATGTTGTTGAAGGCTGAGGCAATGTCTATGAAAACTAATAGGAATGCATGGCTGGGGTTGTCTATGCCTTGGATGAGGTTATCGGTTAGGGTGACGAGCAAGGTTTCAACTCCATGATATGGGCGAAGGCCATACCGATGTTCATCTAGGGGGACATTGGTCTCTAGGTAATCTTGGAGTTGGTTTAGAATGATTTTTTTTTCAATTATTTTGGCAATAAATGGGATGCTTGCTATTAGTCTGTATGAATTAGGTTCATTTCTGCTTAGTGCCTTGTTCTTTAATACGGGGCGAATGGATGACGCTTTTAGGTCGGTGGGCATAATACCTTATAGCAATGATTGTTTTATTATTTGGAGGAGGTATGGGGCGAGTTTGGTTTTTGTGGCCTTGATCCAGGATACAGGACAAGGGTCCAGGGGCGAGGTGGTCGTGTTAATGTTGGAAATTTTATTTAATTGTGCGTCTGGTCTATTGTGTGGAATCTAGTCCAGGCGTATGTGTAAGGATGTTCAAGGCTGCACATTGATGTCTCCCTCTATCCACCAGGAGTAGCAATTTTAAAAAGCTGCATATGGAGAAAAAAATGGAATATAGCTCACATGTGCTTGGCATCAGCTTTTTAAAATCATTGCTCCTGATCTGAATGCTTACTTCTATGTTCTTATAGCCCTCAGCAATTTTACAAGCATCTAATTGAACATATGAAATGTTGTTCTACATGCTCATTTTACTTATAAAATTACCCTCAACGCATCCCTTTCTTCTTGCTTCTACCACCTTGCTTAATGTATAAGCGCATTATACAATATTAAACAGTTAATCATATTTTTTCCTTTCATCCAGTCATGTAACCGGTAAAATGCTAGACTGTTCCAGCTTTTATTTTGTACACTTTCACAGAAGCAATTAGTTGGACTGAATATAAATCATTAAGTTGATTCTTTCAGCCTAAGTCCTTAATGCAAATATTTATGAATTATGCAAACATAGCAGCCATATGGATGCATTCTCTCCAAGTGATTATCATGCAGAATATATCCTGTCATTTAAATAGAAGTCATATTGTTAATAAATAAATGTGACTACAGAAATTTGCATGTTAATATTAGACATAATAGCACAAACTACAAGAGGTCTAAATGCAAATAATGTTGACCAGTCCACATGCCTTAAAATTACTTTAGAAACTGCTTCTTCTTATGCCTCTGGTAATAGTTCCACTGTGATAAGCAGTAATGACAGTGTACATTGACAGTCAGCATTTCCTTTGCTGAAGAAAGCACACTGAATGTGACAGCTCTGTAAACAACTCGGATTTCACTAATATAAAATAAAAATTAAAAAAAAAATGACTTAATTGAGAGATGTGCTCAATATGTGCTACACTGGACAATGGTCAGCTAACAAAACACTCTAGAAAAGTGCTGACATTGTCAGATTAGCAAGAAGTTGAAATGAGATTTTTTTTTCTGAATGCATTGAAATCAAGAGCTATACAATGTTTCATTAACTTTTGATTCATCATGAAGATATGATATCCTTAAACATTGTATCATTTCATGTTATCATAACACGATGAAAACTCAACATAAAAAACCCCATTATATTCTAATGAATAGTAAACTAATGATTCAGACGAGGTTTTTCAGCATGATTGATAGCAGAGGAAAGGACAACACTCATCAAAAGTTAATATGAAGGAAGACGAGAAAAAGGCGGATGCACTACCATTAAAACTGCAACAATGACTAACATTTTACTTGTTTTTATGAGACACAGTCTGTACTGATTAGATTTTTTAAAATTTCTTGTTATTAATTAGGAAATAATTTTCCGCTATGGTGCGATATACTTTAGGTGAGAGAGCCTATTAATATGGGAGACCATACTGTATATAACAGGCTCAGAAAGCTACAGAGCCATTTCAAAAACATTGGAGGATATATTCTGTAGGGCTAATGTGGTTAGAAGCACCCATGACCTGCATGAACCCTGCTAACTGTGATATTCAAAGGCATTATGTAGATACTGTTGCCGAATATCTCCTCTGATCACCACAGCACTGTCTGTGGGCAGAACGAGAGCAGTCCCTTTTGTTATCCAATTAGTGGTGATATTCAGCCCTCCAACCAGATAATAAACTGCACAAAGTTGTGCCACATAAATGACAATTCTAATTTTATATGGTTTCTATATGGATAGTGGCTGAATGCTGCCACTATCAAGGTAGTGCTGGTAATCAGGTTAATCAGTGCTGGCAGATATCTGGCTTCTGATGCTGACTATCCGGTTTTATTAAAAAAATGCTGACCCAGAGACTCAGTATGGACCCTTTTGTAACTACACCCAAATATCATATTTTCCACTTTACTTGAATGTAACTACTAAACTGAGGACAAGATTTAAGATGTTAGTGCCCATAGACAGGACTAGAGACTGCTGAGGACTGAAGTTTTCTTTCCCAGAGACCATAATGCAGACATTTGTATTCACTCCTCTAAAAGACAAAATAAAACAAACAAATCATCTGTGGTGAAATCAGGGTCACACATTTATGGACATGCAAATAAAACGTGTGGAGCCCCATTCTGGGAGAGGGATGTCGAGGACATCCAGACGTTCCCACTGAAGATGGGGCCGTTAGGACCCAATTCTGGTCCACGGGAACAAAATGTTCCCGCAGGAGCCAGAATCGGGCCTGAGGAATACTACTACTACTACTACTACTGAGCATTTGTATAGCAGTACAAGACATATGTAGCACTGCACAGACATGTAAGAGACAGTCCCTGCTCATCAGAGCTTACAATCTAGTCAAGACAGACAACACTGTAGCTGTAGACATGGGATACATCTAGGGGGAATGGTAAGGAAACACAAAGGAGACCAGGTGAGTCAAGTTCCGAAAGTGGCAGCGAAGAGGTGAGTTTTTAGCAAGGATTTGAAAAGGACCAGAGAAGCCACGCGATGTACAGACACAGGTAGTTTGTTCCATGCATAAAGTCTAGAGTTAGCAATAGAAGAGAAGAGCACAGATAGAAGCAATTTGCCAGAAGAGCGGAGTTTCTGGGGAGAGCTGTAGGGAGGTATAGGAGAGGAAAGGTAGCGAGGATCTGCAGAGTAAATGCACTTATAGTTCAGCAAGAGAAGTTTCTCCTGATATCTGCCAACACTGATTCACCTGATTAACAGCACTACCTGGATAGTGGCATCATTCAGCCACTATCTGGATGCCATCTCTGCCTGCAGGGAGGTCCTCCCCACAGGCACCCAAGATATCTATGTTCCTGGCTTCCCACATCCTGGATTGGGCGACAGGCCCCCCTCCCCGCACCTGGCCCCAGTCCCGGGGGTGGCTCCCCTGCCTCAATCGGCCACAAAATGCTGAAAAGGTGAAGAAAAAGAGGATGGTCTTTATAAAATACAAGAGAACAGAGAGAGAAAAAGACAAGCATCTATATTTGGAAAAACTTAAAGAAGCTCGAAATGTAGTCAAGAAAGCAAAGATACAAAAAGATGAAGGAATGCAATAAAATGGGGGGATTAGACATTTTTTTCAGATATGTTATTGAGAGGAAGAAATGCAAATGTGGTATTGTCAAACTCAAGAGTGAAGGGGAGGAATATGTAGAAGCTGATGAGGATAAAGCAGATTTCCTTAACAAATATTTCTGTACTTTGTTCATGGATAAAGGGCCAGGAGCAGGACCTCAGAAAACACCCACAAATAGGAATGCAAGTGAAGGAGATCTTGTTTTCAGAAGACTGTGTTCATGAGGAACTAGCTAAAGTAAAAGTTGACAAAGCACTAGGACCAGATGGGATACATACAAGAATTTTGAAGAACTTGGGGACATTCTAGAGGCTAAACTGAGTAATATTTTCAGTGCTTAGAGTTAGGAGTCGTTCCAGAGTACTGAAGAAAGGCACATGTGGTCTCTTTACACAAAGGTGGAAAAAAGAATGAGCTTGAAAACTACAGGCTGGTTTAGTCTAATCTCTGTGGTGAGGAAATTATTGGAAACACTGCTAAAACAGAGGATAGGTTTCTGGAGTCCAGTGGATTGCAAGATCAGAGGCAGCATGAGTTTATCAGAGGCAAGTCTTGTCAGAAAAATCTGATTGATTTCACTGATTGCATGACCAGAGAGTTGGACCGAGGTAGAGCCCTAGATGCGGTGTACTTAGATTTCAGTAAAACCTCTGACACCAAACAAATTGAGCACACTGGGGATGGACCCTAAACTGACTGACTGGGTTAGAAATTGGTTGAGTGGGGGGGGGGGGGGTGAGAAATGGTACATGGTAATGGAATGCACTCTGAGGAGAAGGGAGTTACCAATGATGTGCTTCAAGGACCCTGGTCCGGTTCTTTTTAACTTCTTTTTTAGTGCTATAGTGGAAGGGCTGTCAAGTAAGATTTGTCTCTTTGTGGATAATACTACAATCTGCAATAGAGTAGATACCAGGAAGGAGTAGATAACATGAGGAGGGATTTAGCTAAGTTAGAAGAATGGTGAAGAATTTGGCAGCTGAAATGTAATGCTAAAAAAAGCAGGGTCATGCATTTGTGCTGCAAAAATCCAAGGGAGAGGTGCAGTGTAGGGGGTGAAGTACTTCTGTCCATGAAAGAAGAGCAGGACATGGACATGATTCTTTCTGATGATCTTAAAGTGGCTAAACAGGTAGAAAGTATGACAGTGAAAGCCGGAAGGATGCTTGGATGCATAGGGAGAGGAATGGCCAGCAGAAAAAAGGAGGTGATAGTGCCTCTGTATAAGTCTCTGCTGCAACCTCATTTGGAGTATTGTGTGCAATTCTAGAGTCCATGCCTTCAAAGGGATATAAACAGGATGGAATCAGTGCACTAAAATGGTTAGTGGTCTTCATTATAAAGCATATGGGAAAGACTTAAAGATCTTAATATGTATACGTTAGAGGAAAGGTGAGATAGAGGAGCTATGATAGAGATGTTTAAATACCTCTATGGCATAAAACACAAGAGGAGAGCCTCTTTGAATTGAAAGCAAGCTCTGCTATAAGGGAACATAGGATGAGGGTGAAAGGGATATACTCAGGAGTAATATGCAGAACTATTTATTTACAGAAAGAGTGGTAGATACATGGAATAGTCTCCCAGTAGGGACAAGGACAGTATCTGAATTCAAGAAAGTATGAGAAAAACACAGAAAATCTCTAAAGAAAACAGGGGACTATTGTAGTTGATATGGAAGGTCAGACTAGATAGGCCATATGGTCTTTTTCTGCCATCATGTTTCTATGTTTCATATGTTACCCACCGCCTAAGCTGTAACAAATAATATCACAAACCTTGCCTCCATTCCCAACCCAATTCTGGACATGAGGGAAGGGAAAATGCCAAGATAGACCCAGGTAAGGGGCTTTCCATCCCAATAGCCACCTCTCCCCAATTGGACAAATTGCCTAGCTAATCCCTAAATCCCCTTCTAGATGGTGCAGCTCAGCCTATGTTTAGCTCCAGGTAATTATAGCGCTCTCTTAATGCAGACATTTACATTTACCCCTGTAACTGATAAAATAGCACAAACAAATCATCTGTGGTGAAATCAGGACCACAGCTTGATCGACATGCAACTAGAACATTAAATCAAAAAATTATTTAACAGAGTCATTGTCAATTCCATCAAGTCCAAGCCAGCCTTAATATCCACTTATACTGGTATGCCCAGCAAACAACCAAAGGAGGGGGGGCATTACTACCCTTTCCTTGGCTTTGGCTAGTCAGTGATGACCTAGCCCAAACAAATAACACAATTAAACATCAATTTCAGGCCAACAAAGCACCTGCAGTGAGATTGCTCTACTCAATTGACCTCACAAGCTGCACATAGAAGCCAATGAACCCCTCATCAGTAACACTTGAGAGCTGTCATTCCCTCTCATTGACAACTCCCCCCCCACACACACATGTTGGACTTACATGTTACCCACTGTCACAAGAAAGGACACCAAGTTGTTTGTCTTCCACATCCCCAAATTAGCTGTGGTCCTGATATCCCACCCACCGATTTCAACAATACCTTGAAAAGAACTTAAGATAATGTTAAATCCAATATCAGAAAGATGGACTCCATTAGGACTATAAAGACCTGGGCAATATACTGTCAATAAATCATATCTCAAGACCAAATTACCCAAAAGCCTGACAAACCTGGTTACCTCAAAATTCACCCACTTATGCAAACATTCAACAAACCTCACTTTGAGAGCAACACGCCAAACCCTCTGTGAAATTATATATGACCAAATTAACTTCACAGAAGGAAAATGGCCATGGACGGCCATCTTCATCTGCCCGATGAGGTCCACATATTTTACAGTACCTAAATCATTCCCCCCCCCCACATGAATTAATAACTAGGGAAGTAACATAGTAACATAGTATATGACGGCAGATAAAGACCAGCATGGTCCATCTAGTCTGCCCAGCAAGATGGCAAGATTATGTGCAGGCCACCCCTCCCCTTGTCTTTGTTTAGGGGTGAACCCACCACTCCATGTAGGACACCCCTATTTGTTGAGACGTTAGATGGTTCAGAAGTTATATGTTTCAGTTTATTTTGCTTTTATCCTGTTGCTTTAAAGGGATCCACTGTGTTTGTCCCATGCCGTTTTGAATTCCGTCACCGTGTTTGCTCCCACCACTTCCATCAGGAGGGCATTCCAAGCATCTACCACCCTTTCAGTGAAAAAATATTTCCTGACATTGCCTTTCAATTTACCACCTTGCAGCTTCATGTTATGCTCTCTAGTTTTACAGCTTTCCCGTTTTTGGAAGAGGCTTGTTTGTTCATCATTTCTCTTTAATTATTTAAAGGTCTGAATCATATCTCCCCTGTCCATCCTCTCCTCCAAAGTGTACAATTTAGGTCTTCAAGTCTCTTCTCATAAAGCTTCTGATGTAGGCTCCAAATCATTTTGGTCACCTTCCTCTGAACAGTTTCCAGTCTTTTTACATCTTTTGCAAGATATGGTCTCCAAAACTGAACACAGTATTCCAAGTGATGTCTCACCAGTGACTTGTACAGTGGCATAAGTACCTCTTCCTTTCTGCTGGTAATCCCTCTTTGTATGCAGCCCAACATCCTCCTGGCTTTTGCCACCGCCTTGTCGTACTGTTTTGCCACCTTGAGATCATCAGAGATAATCACACCAAGGTCTTTCTCCTGAACCGTGTACACCAACCTCTTGCCCCCTAGTACGTACATTTCCCTTGAATTTCTGTTACCGAAGTGCATGACACTGCACTTTTCCACATTAAATCATATTTTCCAATCATTAGACCATTCTTCCAGCTTTTGTAGATCTTTCCTTATGTTAACCACTCCCTCGGGGGAGTCCACTCTGTTGCAAATTTTTGTGTCATCTGCAAAAAGACAGACTTTTCCATTCAGTCCTTCAGCAATATCACTCACAAATACATTGAACAGTGCCGGGCCCAGGACTGAACCCTGGGGCACCCCACTAATCACCTTCCTTTCATCCGAGTGAGCTCCATGTACCATCACCTTCTGTTGTCTGTCAGTCAACCAATTTCTAATCCAGTTTACCATCTTGGGACCCATCCCCAAGCTACTGAGTTTATTGACAAGCCTCCTATGAGGAACAGTATCAAAGGCTTTGCTGAAATCCAGGTAGATGATATCCATTGCATGCCCCTGATCTAGTTCCTTGATCACCCAGTCAAAGAACTCAATCAGATCATCCTTCAGTAAAACCATGTTGCCTCGGATCTTGCAATCTGTTGGTTTTGAGAAAGTTCACTATTCGCTCTTTCAGGAGTGCCTTCAATATTTTTCCCAACACCGGGGTAAGGCTCATGGGCCTGTAGTTTGACACTTCTTCCCTGTCACCACTTTTCTGTAGAGGTACAACATCAGCCATTCTCCAGTCCTGAGGAACCTCTCTTGTTTCCAAGGATATGTTGAAGACATCCTTTAACGGTCCTGCAAGAACCTCTCTGAGCTCTTCCAGTATCCTGGGATGTATCCCATTCGGTCCCATGGCTTTGTCCACTTTCAGTTTAGCAAGTTTTTCTAACACATCATCTTCTATGAATGGTGTGATATCTACTTCATTCCCATTTTTATATTTGGGAGTCACAGCTGGTCCATCTCCAGGATTTTCTTTAGTAAAAACAGAGCAGAAGTATTTGTTTAGCAATTTTGCTTTTTCAATGTCACTTTCCACGAGTCCTTTCCCAGCACTTCTGAGTCCTGCAATTCCAACTCTGATCTTCTTACTTTCCCGAATATACCTGAAGAAAGTTTTGTCGCCGCCCTTAACATCTTTAGCCATCTTTTCCTCTGCCTTTGATTTTGTTTTCCTTATTTCTCTTTTTGACTCTTTGAGTTTGATCCTGTATTCATTTCTGTGTTCTTCTGTTTGCAAGCTTTTGAATTTTGTGAAAGCTGTGTTTTTTGCCTTTATCTAAGCAGCCACTTCTTTGGAAAACCAAATAGGTTTCCTTTTCCTCTTGTTTTTATTTACTTTTCTTATATATTTATCTGTTGCCCCTTTTATTGCCACCTTTAGTTTAGCCCATTGCAATTCCACTTCCCTTATCTCCTTCCACCCCGTCATCTCCTCCTTTAGGTACTTGGCCATTTTATTGAAGTCAGTGTTTTTGAAGTTTAGGACTTTGAGCTTGCTATGATTGGCCTGTACCATGGCTTTTATCTTAAACCAAACCGTGTGATGATCACTGTTGCTCACAGGGGCACTCACGCAGACATTCAACATGCTGTCACCGTTGGTGAGCACTAAATCCAGCCTTGAGCATTCCTTGGTTGGTTCCATCACCATTTGTCTAAGTAATGCATCTTGGAGAGCATCCACAATTTTTGTGATTCTTTCTAGATGTGCAGAAGGAGTAATCCAATCCACATCAGGTAGATTAAAGTCACCCAATATGATCACTTCCCCCTTTGTGGCTATCTTGGCAATATCCATAATCAATTTGTTATCTCTCTCTTCAATTTGAGTAGGTCTGTAGACTACAGCAGTATGGATGACAGTGCCATCTCCTCTTTCAAACGCAATCCAGAGCACTTCTTCTTTTCCCCATGTCCCCTGCATTTCAGTAGCTTTAATATTGCTTTTGGCATACAAGGCTACTCCTCCTCCTTTTCCATTTTCTCTGTCTCTTCTGAATAGATTATAGCCAGCTATGGCTATATCCCAATCATGCGATTCATTAAACCATGTTTCTGTAATGGCCACAATGTCCAAATCCATTTCCACCATTAGGGCTTCCAGGTCCGGAACTTTGTTGGCTAAGCTTCGAGCATTTGTGCTCATTGCTTTCCAGCATTTACCTGGCTTGTGTGTATTTTGCATTGATTTTGTTCTGCCCACTTCTTCCCACTTGTTTTTGATGTGTGGTTTAAAAGTGTGGCTGTTTTTAATGTTATTCTGCTTTTGCAGGGGGTGGCTTGCAAATCTTGACCTTCCACATCCGTCACCCCCTTTGCCTAGATTAAATGCATATCCATATACTGCCTGAATTTTTCACTTAACATTCTTTTCCCTCCAACAAAGAGATGTAGTCCATCAGCAGAGTATAAGCAGCTTGAAGTAAGAAGGCAGCAACTAATCCCGTAACACCCTATTAATCCCCAAACAAAAAATGCAAAAATCTGATGCTGTCAGATCCAAAAGAGTTTCCAAATGCCAATACTTTGCCTACTCCTGAGCCCAAAATCAACAACTAAAAGACAAAATTACTCAACATACAGTAAATCCCAAATCATCAATCACCTCCTGCCTAAGTGTGGAAAATGCTTAACAGGTACACCTTGAGCAGCACAATAAGAAGCAACATCTTTAATAATGTGTCCCAAATGACAGAGAATCATAACAGACTTCAGCCAACACTGCTTTTAGGACAAGAACAAACGGAAACCGAGTCAACTGAGAGAAATCAGAATATACAGTACCAACCAATAGAATCCACCCAAAGCCCTACTGTCCAGAAAATTATTTGCAGCTTTGACTGGGCAGGTAAGAAGGCCAGACACCCTCAGCAAAACAATCAAACACCCTTTACCCAGCAGGTTCTTTGTGAATCAGGAGAGTGACCCTCAAATCAGACACATCTCTTACCAGTATGCCTCTGTCCTCCACAACTGCTTTAGATGCAGCCACTAATTCACCAATGCAAAATGCCCCAAAAAAGGCAAAATAAAATACAATTCTAAAAAGATTACTTCATAAGCAGAAATACAAACCCTTGGTGGCACCAAAAACAAAGACAAAAGAACATCATGGCTAATAGGCTGCTGCAAAGTATGCACAACCATTCTCTGGCTAGAGCCTAAGATGTCATGCAAAAACATCTGCACCACAATAAACACCATAAGATTCTCGTACCCACATAGTCTAGAATAAAAAGCCACACGTGTCAGAACCCGGCACTATCATTGACTTAGACCAACCCTTCTCAAAAGAAGTCAAGATAAAGTGCAACACCTTCGCAAAAGAAATTAGACCCTCAAACAGAGAAAAAACAATTGCTGACCAAAATCGTTGTCAACTGCTATCATAGTATTGCCAAGTATTACCTGATAAAGTACAAGAAAACAATGCTGCTTTAAATATGAATGATGTTCCAAAACATCTCTTGCATCTTGGTGATATCGCTGTCTGCTTCTGGATAAAGCGACCGAAAACAGGAGAACTGAAAATGATACAAAGCATCAGCAATATCATTTTGCTTGCTTGCAATATGATGTACTTTTACATCACATTTAAATGCAAACAATGCAAAACAAGAATGTGCAAAAGTTCTTACAATAAGCAATGCACCGCCTGTCAATTAATCACAAACAGCTGCCATATTATCAAACCTAATCACCATCTTACTATACCCCAACCTGCCCTCCCACAGCATGAATGTCACCCAAATCAACTAACTGGCACACACCCCCTATGGCTGACTGCACCAAAAAAAAAAAAGCAGCATTAACATAATGAATAATATTATGGATTCCTGTCACCTTCTGAACCAACCAATGCACACCTCAAAATGGGAACAAACCATAGAACATCCCATAGGTATGCTTTTATTTAAAAAAAATCAAATTTAAAGCTCATCAAAAAAAAAAATAGAATCAGGATGAACAGGGGAAAAAATAAAAAGCAGATTGAATATCAGCCTTAGCCATCAAAACACCCTGCTCACAATACTGCAACAACCCAGCCTCATTCAATGAAGCATAGTACATTGAACAATACTCTGGATGAATGAATGCATTCACAATGGCCTCAATAGGATAAGACAGATTACACAGGTACACTACCAAAAAACTGCCTCCAGTTTTGCAACTGATTCCTATAGATTTTGGGGTGCTGAATCCAGGAAAAATAGCCAAAATGTTCCATCACGTCACGTTTTCTTGCAAAATTAGATTTCTTACCCATATAAGGAATGTTCACATAATTTCTTTTTAGCCAACTGCAGTTTATTTTCTTGGCCCAAAATAGAGGTTGTAATGGTTAACTAACTAGAAACACTCCCTCATGATATTTTAGAGTGTTTTTGTATTCATTTTATACATTAACAGGACAATTGGGAGGCGGGGGGCTAAATCCAGTACTCGCGCTGGCGCATGTTCTTTCCTGTTCGCCTCGCCTCGTTCGCTCGCTCAAACACGGTGGTTGCGACATGAACGTTCCTGTCAAATTTCAGTTTCTTGCAAGTTCATTATTACCTTTTGTTTGCTCAGTCGTAATCCAGCTTTATTCCGAAGTGGTTCACTACAGTTGTAGTTTGCAGTGCTGTGTATTTGTGATGGCTCACAGAGCCAGAGGTTGCGTCAACTCTCCGGACAGTTTTTGTTTTATTTGTGGGGAATATACCGTGAAAAAGCGGCAGAGGAACATTTCTGTATTTATTAAAAAAGTATATTTCGCCTATTTCGGTTTGAAGTTAGGCGATCAAGACAAACCGTGGGCTCCTCACAAAGTGTGCAAGACATGTGAGGAAGATCTACGCTTATGGATGAAAGGTAAAAAACAAGCATTTCGTTTCGGAAGACCTATGATGTGGCGTGAACAAAGAGACCACAGCAGTGACTGCTATTTTTGCTCTTGTATTGTGAAGGGATACAACTTAAAAAATAAGAACGTAATAAGTTACCCCAACCTTCCCTCAGCAATTAGGCCTATGCCTCATAGCAACGAAGTACCTGTGCCTGAACCACCAAAATCTTTGGATCATATTTGTGTGGACGGTTCTGATCATGATGAGACTCATCAGATGGCTTTTCCCGATGAGTCCAGTACTTCCGAGTTTGAAACTGAACCAGATCCGAAACCTGAACTTTTCTCTCAAGCTGAATTGAATGATTTAGTCCGGGATTTAGGACTCCCAAAAGATGCTGCCCAACTGCTAGGTTCTCGGTTTAAACAGAAAAATCTATTGTCACCAGGAACAACTTTTTATTGGTACCGCAACCGCAAGACACAATTTTTGAAGTATTTCAGCAAAGAGGAAGATTTGGTATTTTGCAACGATATATACGGAGTGATGGAAAAGTTTAAACTCAAGTATGATCCTGCTGAATGGCGGCTGTTCATTGATTCGTCAAAAGACAGCATAAAAGGTGTTCTTCTTCATAATGGCAACACATTTGCTTCAGTTCCTATTGCTCACTCTGTTATTCTCCAAGAAAAATACGAGAATTTGGCCCTGATTCTTCAGAAGATTCGTTATGATGAGCATAAGTGGATGATTTGTGGAGACTTTAAAATTCTATCCATGCTATTAGGGCAGCAATCCGGTTTCACCAAATATCCCTGCTTCCTTTGCTTGTGGGATAGCCGGGCCCGCGACCTACACTGGGGGAAAAAAGACTGGCCAATTCTGGAGTATTTGAGACCCGGTGAGAAAAATGTTCTTCATGAGAGCTTGGTACCTCGTGATAAAATTCTATTACCACCTCTCCACATTAAGTTGGGTCTCATTAAGCAATTCATCAAGTCCCTTCCAAAAGATGGTGAGTGCTTTCGGTACCTTTGCTCAAAGTTCCCCCAACTTTCTGAAGCAAAGCTAAAGGAAGGAGTGTTTGTTGGCCCTGATATAAGGAAACTCATTTCAGATGGAGCATTCGCTGAAACGATGTCTGAGAAGGAAAAAGAAGCCTGGGATTCCTTCAAGGATGTTGTTCTCAAATTCTTGGGGAACAGGCGGGATGAGAACTATAAGGATATTGTTGCCAGGATGCTCAATGCCTTCAAAGAACAAGGCTGTAACATGAGCCTGAAAGTCCATTTCTTGCACTCCCATGTGAACTACTTTCCCGAAAACTTGGGGGCGTACAGTGAAGAACAAGGTGAAAGGTTTCACCAGGACATCAAGGACGCAGAGAGAAGGTACCAAGGAAGATGGAACACCACTATGATGGCTGATTTCTGCTGGTTGCTGCTGCGGGAAACTCCAGATGAAAAATACGCCAAGCAGCGCACCAAGAGAAGCTTTCGGGGGAAGAAGAAACGGGCCCACCAGGAGATTGATTGACCCAAGAGTGACTTTAAAATCTAAACTGTGTTGCCAAATATCGTGTTTTTACTAAACTTTGAAATAAAAATTTGCTAGTTATTACCACAGTGTCGGATCTCATTTATTAGAATTTTATTTTCACACCATCGGGTGTTTGTCTTCATGTATTGCAATGGTGCGGTTTGCGTTTTCTATTCTTACATACATACCTGTACAACATTTTTTGCACATTTCTTTGCTTTGCTTTGTGTCTAACCTCGCTCTTATATGCTCAATGTTTGTGCACATGTATGTGGCTGTTTTAAGTGCAGACAATTTTGCTACCATCACAGTGTGTTTTGTTGACATTACTCTATTCTTATGTGCTGCCTTGTTACAATTTTCTTTATTCTTATTTGAATAACTACTAAACAATTAGTATAAAGAATTCATCCAAGAAACTTTTATCTCGATCGCACTCAATCTGAAACGTTCACCTCAAACTGCTAACCCAATGTAGCAAAAAATCTGTACGTGATGGAGCAAATTGGTTACCAGATTTGGATTCAGCGCACCAAAAAACGTAAAAATCAATCGAAACTAGAGGCAGTTTAAAAAAAAACTTTTTTAGTGTACCTGTGTTATGGATAAATCATACTTTGCCAGGTTCTTCCTTAGGCACAATACCCAAAGGAGAAAAAAAGAAATTAGGAAAAGGAGGCCAACAAAAAGGACCAGTAATACTATCTACCTCCAGTTCTTCAAACAATGTATCCACCACCACATTCCTATGACCAAAACAGAAGGAACATTAAGAGACACTTGGAACAACCAAGGCCCATGAAACAGAATAAGGAAACCAGAATTAAAACCCTCAAACTACCTAGTATTCTCCACAAAAGGATACATTTCCATCCACCTGGACATGATTTGCACCTTAATTGGTGTGGGAGACTTGAGAAACACCTCTGGGGAGCATAGATTGGGATCCACTACCTCTGGCAGATGCTGGAGACTGCGGGTAACAGTGGAATGCTCGGTGACCACCTCCACAGATGGAACTTATATACTTGAACCTGCAAATAGGCTGGACACACTGGCTCAAATTGAAGTGGAAGCCAGCATTACCCCCTCCCCCCCCCCTCCCCACCGAGGAGTGACCCATACATCCTGCTCCAAAAGGATAGCAATGCTGGCAATGCTTCAATGCTTAGCTGGCACTGACACTACTCCCATAAGAGGTGAATTCACCTTCAGGCCCCCCAGAAACTGCTGGAAATCTGAAAGACTGTCGCAAAGTATGAAAGGAAAGTGGGTGAATTGGTGTCATTTCGGACAACCAGATATCAACATCCATAAACCCCAAGTATTTGACTTGTCCTTTGTCAAAAAGGTTCTGAAACGGGATATCATAACTTAACCAATCCCAACCATATGCATGATAGGCCCTCAAAATCATATCAAAATTATGCAAAATGTCAAGATACAAAGCAAGCTTCACCTCACCCAAAATGGTAGCCATAATAGTAAAACCTAAAAGCCAGTTATGATTGGATTTTGCTACTTTAGTCTTCACCTTTTCCCTATAATCCTTCCCCTCATTTTTTTTTTGCCTTTGACCACGTATGATCTCTAACTAAAGAAAAAATGTATCCATGTATTTCCCCAGCAAAACTGTATGCGTCAGAGGGTTTCAACATATTGTCAACAATGATGCCCATATCCTTTTCCTGGGTGATGATTCCTAATGTGGAACTTGCATCATGGAACTATTGTTTAGGTTGCTCTTCTCTAAGTGCATAACTTTGCACTTGTGCACATTAAATTGCTTCTGCCATTTGGACACCCTGTCTCCTAATTTTTCAAAGTCCTCTTGCAAGTTTTCACAGTCCTCTTGTGTTTTAACCACTTTGAATAATTTGATGCCATCTGCAAATTTGACTGCTTCACTTGTTATTCCCATTGCTTACAGGTTTATGTAGTTTTGATTTCTCTATTGCAGCACATATGTTCAACTATGTTGTTTGCTTAACCCCTCTCCCTCCCTAACCCCAATTCAAACTGTATATAGTTATATATTTTAACATATTGCTTATTGTTTAATGGAAATGGCTTTGACCCGGTGAAAAGTGGTCTATAAACATAGCTAAATAAATAAATAGATAAGAAAAGCAAGACTACAAGTCCCTGCATGCAATGGGGTAAACCCAGGACTGGATCAAGCCTGCTGGGTGCATCTGGAGCAAGTTGGCAACCCTACCGTGGAGTACTTCATTATTAACTTCCTCCATTAAGGAAATTGTCCATTTAGTCCTACTCTCTTGTTTTCTATCTTTTAACCAGTCCCTAATCCAAACTATGACTTTAATTTCCCCAAGACTCTCTCATGAGGGACCTTGTCAAAGGTTTTCTGAAAATCCAAATACACTATATCAACACTATATCTATGTTTTTATTCATGCCTTTAAAAAGATTGAACAGATTAGTAAGACAAGACTTATATCCATGTTGGCTTTCTCTTATTAAACCATGACTGTTTATATGTTCAGTAATTTTGTTCTTTATAATGGTTTCTACCATTTTGTCTGAAGTGACCTCAGGCTCACCAGTCTGTAATTTCCCAGATCACCCCTAGAACCCCTTTTGAAAACTGACATTAGGTTGACTTCTCTCCAATCTTCAGGTACTATGGATGATTTTAACACTAGAAGCCCCAAATACGTCAATTGACGCAAATGCATCTTTGAAGTGGTATACCAGCGCCACTGCTAGAACCATGTCAGTTATGTTCCATGACTTTGTTAGCGAGGTCAAGATGTTCAAATATGTGCATTGAAAATTAATGACAGATGTGCCACCTAGCAGAAAAATTAATTTATACCTAGAAGCCCCAAATTACGTCAATTGAAGCAACCAAGAAAATTGAGTGGTTTTCACAAGTTTTCTTACAACAACTAACATAAGAACAGTGTTAACTAAATTTAAAAGTAACTGCAAATTCCAAAGTAACTGCAAAGCCCATGTCAGTTAACGAATGAACAGTATAAGCATGTATGGTTTGCTATTGTACATTTACAGTCTATGCACAACTGGCGCAGATTGTCGACAGGCACTGTCCGCAAACTGGACGTTTGCATTTATATCGCATAGCATGACAGTGCCTTTTTCGTTTGCAGTTGGCCTTGACTGCACACATTACTCACTTTGCCAGTTTGTTTGTCGCAACAGTGGCTGGCATTGACTCGGAGTACGAATGTTGAGCAGCACAAGTTTGTCGCAGCTGCTCCGACAGTGTGTGAAGAAACTGTCTCCTTGGCATGGTGACACTGGTTTACTTGCAGAAAATAATCCAGGCATTGATGACCGCCAAGTTAAGAATATTGAAGAAAACGGCTAGTGTCCATCTATGACATACAGATTTGGTGGACATTTGACGGCACATTGAGTCTAGCATGTCAACACCGCATTTATTCTTGTTGTAGTACAACATACTTTCTGGCTTCAGCTTGCCGCTGGTTTCACATATTGCACCTTTGTGCAAAGTCGACAAAACAGCAACAGTCTTCTACTGTTTCATCTGGTACTGTACTATGGTTATTGATCCATTGGTGTAGAACTTGGATTGGTGCAGTTTGAGTTTTGTAAGTGATGGTAGTTCTCTGCGATTCAGACGAATGGTCCCGACCAATGAAGAGCGCTTCTCCAATAGTTTCTCAAGAGGTCACGACTCATAAAAAAATTATCGACCATATCGTTGTATCCTTGCTGATAATATGGCTGCATTAGAGTCATGACCACATGGGTTCCTAAACTGCCAACTCTTTCATCATCTTTCCCAGTATACGGTTTCACATTCAAACAGCATTTGGACTGCAATTCTGCCAAGATCCAGAACTTTATTCCAAATTTATCTGGCTTATTTGGCATGTACTGTGTTAATTTGCATCTGCTTTTTGTTGGGAATAGTTGTTCATCTACAGTAAGTGATTCTTCTGGTACGTAACACTTTTGACTGTTATCAACAAATCTGGATAACACCCATGTCATTAGGCCAAATTTGTCACACTTCACTCTTTCCTGCTGTGAAGCTCTGACATCAAATCACATGAATTTCTTTACTTCTTTGTATCTGTTTCATGACATTGTTTGCCTAAATGCTGCACAGTCATAAGTTTCGGACCACATCAAATCAACTGGAAAGTTTTTGGCATTCATGAAATCTCTTAGATATGCCAATCCCAGAAACGCTTCTATTTCATCTTCGGCTACATCCCATGATGGGTCTGATAAACAGGCATACTCCACAGTGCAGCTCCTGATGTGACTCACAAAACCGGGGTTAACGATCAATCTAAATGCATCCACTGGCGTTTCAACATTACGACAATATTCAGTAACCCCACGCTTAGCAGTGAATACATTTTGGACCTGCAATCTGCCACTGCTTTCACCTTGTGACCAGATCTTCCATTCAGTCCCATCTTTTGCTACCACTGTTGACCTTGTCGTCCTGCTCTTGTTTTCAGCAATTATTGGATAATGAGCATCATCATCACTTTCATCAGTGTTTCTGCTGTAGTCTGAAACAGTCAAATCCTCTACGCCTGCACAACCTGTAACATGTAGGTCAATGTTTGAGGCACTGTCAATTTCCAAAATATCTTGCAGCTTGGCAAGTGCTTGTGCTGCTGTCATGCGTTGCAGACACGGTTCTCTCATTTTCTGCATCGAAGCAGTAGCTGCAGCTGGCAACAGATCAACTGATTTTGTACCAGCACATCTAGGCATTGCTGTCTTCTTACGAGGTCTCGGCATTCTGTACATAGAATCATAAAAAAAAAAAAAAAAAGAATACAATTTCAGGGAGGAAGCGATATGCTAAAAGTTCTGGAGTGTCGGCCTGTTCTAGAGCGTGTTCGAAAGTCATGACATTGTACTTACCTGTGTAACAGAGTAAATTTTGGTTTTAAATCAATCACTGTTTCCAGTTTTACTATGAAATTACAAACCAATAAACACACGATCATGTAATGACGTCAAATACTGCACGTATTAAACAAATAAGTAACTTCAAATTAATTCACATCTGCATTTCATGCAAAACGCAGTCGTCGTGATAATGCATCAATTGATGCACTTTGGGGTTTCTAGGTAAAATGCCTTTTGGGGCTTCTAGTGTTAATGATACTTCACAAATTACCAATAGTAGATTTACAGTCTCATATGAGGTATGATCAAAAAGTATTGAGACTTGTACAATAACACAAGAAGTATAACACTGATAGTCTCCTTCAAAATAGTCCTATTCTGATAAAACATACTTCCTCCAGCGTTCCTGCTACTGCTGGAAACAATTTTGAAATGCCTCTTTCATTATACTGTGAAACTGCTGTGTTGAATTTTGCTTAATGGTCTCTAAGTTGTCGAATCTCCTTTCTTTCAGTGTTAATTTCAAAAAAAGTCACAGGGTACAATCAGGTGAATATGGAGGCTGATGGACTTGCTCGATTTGGTGTTTTGGCCAAGAACTGCTAGAGAAGATGTGATGAGTGAGCTGGGGTATTATCATGATGGAACAACCATTCACCATTCCTGTGCAACTCTGGCCTCTTGCAATGAACTGCATCTCTCAAACGAGTCAGAACTTGGATGTAGTACTCCTTATTGATGGTTTGGCCTTTTGGAGCATACTCATGATGAATGCCCTGATAATCATAGAAAATTTTGAGCATGACCTTGATGTTGCTCCTCACCTGACCGGCTTTCTTGGGTCTGGGAGAGTTTGGAGACTTCCATTGTGAGGACTGAGCCTTAGTTTCTGGATCATAACCATAAATACATGATTCATCATTAGTAATATTTGTTTATGAAATCTGAGTCATTTTCAATGCATTCCAACAACTCCCTGGCTTCAGACAGTCAGGCAATAGAAACATAGACACATAGAAAAATGACGACAGAAAAAGACCACATGGCCTATCTAGTCTGTCCTTTCATATCAACAACTACAACAGTCCCCTTTTTTCCTTTAGAGATCCTCTGTGTTCGTCCAATGCTTTTTTGAACTCAGATACTGTCCTCATCTCTACCACCTCCACTGGGAGACTATTCCATGGATCCACCACTCTTTCCGTAAAGAAATATTTCTGCATATCACTCTTGAATCTATCCCCTTTCACCCTCATCCCATGTCCCCTCATAGCAGAATTTGCTTTCAATCAAAAGAGGCTCTCCCCCTGTGCATTTACGCCATTGAGGTATTTAAATGTCTCAATCATATCACCTTTATCCCGCTTTTCCTCTAAGGTATACATATTAAGATCCTTAGGTCTGTCCTCATATCCTTTATAATGAAGACCACTAATCATTTTAGTAGCCACCCTCTGTACTGACTCTATCCTGTTTATATCCTTTTGAAGGTGTGGTCTCCAGTTTTGCACACTATACTCCAAATGAGGTTGCACCAAAGACTTATAGACACTATCACCTCATTTTTTCTGCACCCAAGCATCTTCTAGCTTTTGCTGTCACCTTTTCTACCTGTTTAGCCACTTTAAGATCATCAGACACAACCATGCCTAGGTCTCACTCTTCTTTAGTGGGCAAAAGTACTTCACCCCCTATACTATAATTCTCCCTTGGATTGCTGCAGCCCAAATGCATGACCTTGCATTTTTTAACTTTAAATCCCAGCTGCCAAATTCTAGACCAATTCTAGGCAATCTTCCTTATGATCAGGGGACATGAGTTTCTTCATGAATTTTGTAGATACATCTCCAAATCGACTGTAAGAATGGACTGTACCAACCTGAAAGTGATTTCCTCAGCTAGCTATAGTCAATAGAAGATTTAACGTATTGCAGCACGCACTACTTCAACATTGTCTTCATTGTACAGAATGTTCATCATGGTCAACGCTTTAGCAGCCCTCTTGGAAATGTTGTACCAGTCATGAACTTGAGCATGATTCATGCATTCATTGCCATACACTTCCTGTAACTTGTAATAAGTATCTGCAGATATCTCCAAGTTTCTCACAGAATTTAATGCAACTTCACTGTTCAATATTTTCACTCATCGTAAATCTGATGAACTGCTTTTATATGATACCAAACATCATGTGATTTAAAAAAGAACAGGTGTGTTGCAGCCATGCTACACTCTGCACATGCATATAACTAGGTCACTGCATGCTTAATAGCATCATGGTGCGGCGTATTGTTATATAGCTACACAACAAGTCTTGATATTTTTTTATCACACCTCATATTTGAGTTCTTTCTGCACCTTGGGAAGGTTTATATCTGGTCCAGATGATTTGCTACTTTCTAGTTTATCAAATTGCTGTCATAACTTTATCCAGTTTGTGCTATCCATTTAGCGTCTGAGTATTGTCACTGACTGGATAGCATCATGACTGCTCAATACTAGGGTAATGATCGGCTCTGGCACTGAACATCTGTTTTCATTACAATGGTAGCTAGTGCCTGGGTGCTGCCGCTGCTGAAAATCACCTCCTAAGAATCATTCGATATGGTATTCATCCAAAGTGTAAATAGAGAAAAAAAAACAATCTTTTGAACTTTAAAAAGATACAAACTGTTGGAGACCTTATAAAGGGTAAGGAATTCCTTACCTTCAATAGGCTTTCCACCGAGTTCTACCCCTCACAAGCTCCACCCCTCACAAGATGAATGCAGCCGAAGCATGCTTTATTAAACAACAACCTATCATTCTGTTAAATGCAAAATCCCCATGAACATAAAGACATTTACCTCTCTGCTTTCCAACTGGTTACCATGCCTCACGGTTCTATAAATTTCTTTGTATATTCCTAGAAACTATTCTTGTACGTGCACAAGCCGTATAGAACAAGGGTTTGGACTGTGATTTCGCAGACTGAAAATGGTTTTGGGATAAAACAGTTTGTGTATCTCTTTTATCCAGCCTCTCATTCAATAAAGCATAAAGCAGTCTGGACTCCTCTAAAAATCCTTAAAGCTAAATTGGTTTCTGTTGATTCCTGTCAGAGAGGTCATATGGAGGTTGATTCTTTTTTGTCACATGATTTTTTATTGTCCCGTTGTGTAGTTTTCGGGAAAGGGTATGGATCACTCTTGTAACACATTTTTTTTTTAATAGAAGGATTTGTCTGACCAAATCATCATCTTGAAATCTACATTTAAGGGCTTCCTTTCTCTGAAACAGTGAAAATATTCTGTCCTCTACAGCAATAGTTAATGTTTCATAATGGAACTATTGCAGCACATTGGAATCCACCTATTAATGGCATATAATTCTTATAGTATATAGACATGAAGCAGCTGGGGTGGAGAAACGAAAAACCGTGGGCTGTTTTCATCAAGACCTTGTGGCCTTGGTCAAGTCATTTAACCCTCCATTGCCTCAAAAAAAATATACAAGTTATCAATGTCCTTGTTTGATATACATTACCACATTTAAGTTACAACGTAGACCACTTTTACTGAAATGATAAAGCTTTATAAAAAACAACTTTTAAAGAAAAAAATAAGACGTGGCAATTACTTGATGTATATAGCAAGCAGACTTATGTACAGTTTGGGGTCAGCAAAATAGTTATAATTGCTACATTTTTCTTCCTAGATAAGACACATATATTTCTTATTTTTATATTGTTAAAAAAATCAATAAAACTCATGGAACTTAAAAAAAAAAGCAAACCAATCAATCAAAACCTCACTGATTGCTGCTTAAAAGAAATATGGGTTAAAGGGTCTATCTCACTGCTACCTTTGCTAAACTTCTAATCAAGGATTTAACTCCTTCCTAGTTACTTCTGCAATTTGGCCCCAACTTGACAACATATCCATTGGCAGCAAATTTTCATCTCTCAGGCAATTGACTTTAGCTGACTCTTTGGTTCTTAACACAGTCATTTTCACTGGTGGGAACATGAATCTTATTGCTCTATCTTTTGGTGAAAGTAAATAGTAAAGAACTTGCAGTCTGGCATCTTTTTGATCCAACATTTGAACATTTAGGTGCTAAAAACATATGTTTTTACAATAGTGAAGTTGCTTTGTACTATTTTTTGCTGTTGAGAAATAATTGGCATAAAAATTGACATTTCACCTTCTTTACAGTATTTCCAATCTATATTCCTTAAATGTAACTCACCATACCATCTTACATTCAACTTCTAAAAAGTGGCATTCCTATTTAGTTATTTCAATTTATACATAAACTAAGCCCCTGATTTTAAATTCCTTATCTTATAAGCATCCATGATATAACCTTCTCTATACTATGTCTCATAACACATTCTAGAGGGCTCTCAGTATGCTGACTATCTCCTCTCATTAGGTTTAGGGCTATCTCCATGAAAAAGGAACTCATTTTTCCCTATATAAAATCTTAACTGCCCTCCCAAGAATGTTTTTTTGTTTTGTTTCCACTATATGTTGTATTGTGAAAATCAAGACATAATGATCATACTCAGCCAAAGGAAAGCAACCTCTTTTACTGCTTTTCATGTAGAGGCCTATTCCATTGTGGACATCCCAGCCTCTGTGTGTCTGGTCGGAACCGGACGCACGTCTAGCCCCCATGGGATCAGAATACCTTCTAAGCCTGTTGTACAGGCCCAGGCCTGATTCCAGTCAGCCTGCATGTACAGACACCTGCCTGGCTAACTCAGTCAAGGTTCCTAAATGGAGCCAAGGTGCCATGGTGTCCAGTTGCCATGGCACTGCGGCTCCATTCATGAGCCGTGATCCCTCGCCACCGCTGACTTTGTGCTTTCCCTGCAGCCTGACCCCCAATCTTGCCACCCATGGCCAGGGTCGGGCTGCGGGGAATCTCCTGCACCCCCTCCACCCTTTGACATGCCCCAGGCCTGCTGTCTTCCCCCATCTAGGGAAACTTATTCCCCTCAGAGGGGAATAAGTTCCCTGCCTACTCTGCCAGACATACAGAGCCAACATCAGAATAGGCCCTGCACATCCAGGGCCACAGACCGCCCACTGCCCGCCCCATCTCTGCCTCTGTGTCACCCCTTTCCCTTTCCTGTCTAACTTCCCCGTACAAACTCCCTGTTTGCATGGGGAGACTTGGCGGGTTTGGGAAAGGCAGATGAATAGCGGGGATGGATGTCCTAATGGGATGTCCATCCCTGCTATTCATATTTCAGAATAGACCCCCTGGTTTGGATTATGTACAATTGTCAGGAAATGATCTGCAAAATGGGTGAGCCCTGTATTAATCTATTTCAGTGCTAGCATTTCCATTGTATCAAAAAAGAGATTATCAAATGATCTGCCACATCCTCTTAAGAAAGTCAACAACTATTCGGAGGAAAATGTTTCATAATCAGTATTGTCAAAAAAAACGAAGGGGATATTTTACTGACAGGTGCTAAAGTGTTGCACCTAATGTGCAATTAGCACCAAAACCATGCTGCATTACATGCAACATTCCCATGTTAACTGTTGGGGACATGGACATGCCCCAGGCCTGCCGTCTTCCCCCATCTAGGTTGCCATGGCACTGCAGTTAACAGTTAACATGGAACCCTGTATCAATGCAACCTATTGAAGTGGCGTTAGTGAACCTGTGTTAATGCAGTTACTGGCAGTATTCACACAGTTCTAACTGCTCCAAGCTCACAACACCCACTCTTCACCCCTATCCTGCCCACTTGCACCTCTAATGTGGGTTGCACAGTTAGCATGGGAATCATCCTGCACTGTCATGGCCCTATGCTACCTGGCAAAATGTGTCTCAATATGCCTTTAGCGCGTGTCGGAATAAACCCTGCCAGGTAGTGCCCATCAGTAAAAGACTCTCTAAGCATTTTTCCATAACTTGTTCTACAAATCTAGGAGGACAGTAAGTTACCAGAAAGCCTATTAATGGCAAAGATCCTGTCTTTAATAACTGCATCTCACAGCCCAGAACTTGTTACTATTTCACCTGAGTCAGTTTATAGTCAGCCTTAAAACTTACAACTACTCCCTCTTTCCATATTTTTCTTATACTTTACTCTAGGAATATAAGAAATGTTGTAATTTGGGGGCAGAGCCCCTTTACTACCAAATGTGTGTACTCCAAACCTGAAGAGTGTTCTTGAACCAGGTCATGAACCACAAATCTTTTTGTTTGTTACCCATCATGCATTTAAATGCAATCAAAAGATAAATGCTTGAATAAAGATAATCTAGTACAGTTCCTACAGCTAATCATCTACCTAATCATCTGCCTTTTCCATAAGGTTTCATTTGATCACAATGACAGCATCTTTACATTACTGGAATATATTGTCCAATGGAGAGCAGAGCAACAGGGCAGGATATCGGACACTAAATACTGTATATTCAGCACCATTATTTATATGGATGGCACCATAGAATATGCGGATTGAGTTAGGTGCTGGTGCTTAACAATTTGATGACAATGTCAGCTGAAAAAATAACCCTTAGATTTTAAGTCCTCTTGGACAGGAAAATATATCTATTTAATATAACTCAATTTCAGCTACTAATGAAAAGTGTGTTCTAGGGGATGAAGTGACATCACAAAGAAGTATGCAAGCCTAGGCTGAGCGCTCCACAGGGCTTTAGAGCAATAATTCTCTCTTGCTACCACCTGGGCTGGAAAAGTGTTGCGTGACTGGTTTATCCTTTCCTGCATTTATATGGCTGCACAAAAAAATTTTTGAAGAGGTAAAAACCATAGTGAAAAGTTTCATGAAATCAATGGAGCGAGCAGCCTGTGAGACAGCTGTCCTTGAAAAGGCCTCTGGCTGTGACTCTGAGGATGAGGCCAGGATGATGCAGCACTTTACTAAGTGCTAAGTCAGATATGGAAAAATGGGTGGCTGAATTGAAGGCAAAGTTTGGATTGGTCAAAGAGAAAATTAAAGAGGAGGTGGTGGAAATTAAGGTGGAGCTGGGCAGTTAGGTTGACTTGATGGAGCAAAGGATTGAAGACCTTCAAGATGTCACTGGGGCATGTAGGAAGGCTATTCTTGAAATGCAAGACATAAGCAGTGAAACTACAATTAAACATGAGGGCTTGGAGAACTGCTCATGGAGACTGAATATCCATATTCGGGGCACACGTGAAATAGAGGAATTTGGCTCAGCGAAGGAGGTGGCACAGCAAATTTTTCAAAGTATTCTATGAGGTGAATATCAAGCCCTGTATGTCACAGTGGTAATTGGCTGGGCTCATAGGGTCCTGGCTCCGAGCCACTGTTCCCTCTAAGCTGTGCGCGTGTGTGCACGCACACACCTCACCGAGCGAGCGCACAAACTTTACAACAGAGCGTACAAAAATTACAGTTCTGATTCTGATAGAAAACAACACAGATGTCTTAAAATTTAAAAGTTCTTATGTATTTATGGTTTTCACAAGTTCTACAATGTTTTCTAGTGCAATCAATGTGGTGTACATACTGTATTCTGATGTGTAGTCAAATTTTAAAGTATATAACTCCGAGTGTCATTATGTGGCGCACAAAAATTTAACCTTCCTTCAAAAGCTGCACAGCTGATATTTTATGCGCACACAGCCTACAGAAAATTAGAGGGAACATTGCTCCGAGCGTATGATAAATCCTGCAATGTGGTCATGTGCCTCTATAGTTTTTGCCTCAAAGAGCGGATATTGGCCAAGGCTCACCAAATGGGAGTGTTCAGTGGCAAAATCTGAGCTTAGAAAGATACTAGGACTTGGCATCAAACACTCTGCAAAAGTGCAATGTTCTTAAAAAATAACAGGCATTTTGCAGAAAGAGAAACTTAAATAGAATTGACTTTTCACAGGGGGCGGAGCCTGATGTCCAGCGGGTAGGACGCTTTGCGTTGAAGCTCCCGAGAGGCCTACTTAGAATCCTGACTTAATACCTATACAAATTTACTATTTCGCTCCGAGCTGACCGGGGCACCTCGGGGGGAATGGCGGCCCATAAACCAGCGCGCTTGGACTTCGGGTCTCCTTCTTCTTCTCACGGAAAACGCTCCAAAACAGAGGTGTCCTCCCCACAGAAGATGGTTCCATTTCGTGACAACCCCGAGATGCACCTGGAGATTTTGGAAGAAATACGCGGCGTGAAGGAATTGGTGCAGTCCAATGGAGAAGCGCTTCGAGCCATGCGAGAAGACTTTGGAGTGCTCCAAGACCGACTTGAAAGTCTTTCATTACGGCAGGACAACATGGCGGGGGTCCTCGACTCGCACGAGGTGCGCTTGGGCAAACTGGACGAGGCTGAGCGTCAGATACAGAATCTTCAAAAGGAGTTAGAAGATAGCAATAATCGAGCCCGTCGCAACAATGTGAGGCTCCTCGGAGTGCCGGAGGGGGTGGAAGCAGGAGATATAAGAGAATTCTTGCTCAAAACTCTTCCCTCCTTGCTGAAGATCACCTTTCATAAAGAACTGGAAATCGATCGTGCACACCGTGTTCCTGCCCACATGGCGCTCAACCGCACGACCCCCCGGCCTATTGTCTTTAGCTTGCTACGATATCAACAAGTGGAACAAATTTTACATGCTGCCCGAGCGAATCATCATCTGGAATTTGAAGGTCGTAAGGTCTCCTTCTTTCCTGATTTGGCAAAGCCTACCGTTGACCGTCGGAAGAAACTCCTTGCTTTTCGCCCTCGACTTCAACAGCTACAGGCTCGCTTTGGCCTGTTGTATCCAGCGAAGCTCCGAGTGACTCTCCATAACCAAACCAGGACGTTCGAAGATCCTGATCTACTATCAACATTTTTAGACTCCAAAGAAGCAGAGCAGATGCGCTAATCCCAAAGTTTGGACTCTTATTTGCCGGCTCTATCCGCCATTTTGAAGGGCCCGATGCAGCGGTCATAGCCAAGCACAGAAATAGCCTGGACTTTCTTTCTTTCTTTCTCTATATGACTTTTGTTTTTTGGTCTCCTATCCCTTCATGATGTGTGCCTCGGTCGGATTCGGAGCACGCACAGTCCTACAGGTTATGTGTTTTTTCAATTTCGGCCTTCTCTGGGGTTTCTCCCCGCAGACACATGGTCGCCAGTAATTTTGGGGTTTTGCTTCTCCTCTACCGTACTGCGGTTTTCTTTGTTAATGTGGGGCGCTTCATTGTATTATATTAGTTTATTTTTCCTATGTCATGTGTACAGCCAGATACAGTCAGTTTGAGGGACATAGTGAAATTATGTGTGCTATCATGCTCAGAATTTTTAACTTTTCTGTATGGCCTTATGTAAAATCTTATCATTCACCGTCAAAGGCATTAATGGTCCACTCAAAGGAAAGAAAATCCTTAGCTATCTTAGCCATGAGCATGTTGATTTAGTGTTTCTTCAGGAAACGCATTTAAACTCTGCTGAAACACTGAAACTCAATGCTAAGCCTCACATGGTAGCTGCCTATTCTCCCACCGTTTTCAAATGGTACGGGACTGTACCTGATATTAGCGCTGACAAGAAGGGTAGATGGGCCCGTGTACACCTTGAGGTTGAAGATAGTGAATTCACGTGTATTTGCATTATGCCCCGAATGTGGACAACCCTGCTTACTATGCAAGTAGTGCGCAGTTGGCCTCGGCCTCTGCCAATGCTCCATTAATACTTGGTGGCGATTTTACTCAAGTGTTCCCTCAATCTTTTCTTCTCAAACAAGGTGCTCGTTGGTTGGAAGAGCCAGTACCGAGTAGACCTGTGTGGCTAGATACAGAAGCGGGCCTTTGCGAACCGATTCCTCTTACCTTTCTCCCTGGTATGACTCTCCCATCAGACTCCCACTATCCACCAATGCTTTTAGACACTTTAGGTGCCTTTAATACTCTTATGCAATCTTTAGACTCCCGACTCTGGTCAGTGCAACTTCAGCATCGCCTTTGATCCACTAGAGTACTCCCGCCATCGGCATTCTCTATATAAGGTTGATTGGAGACTTTCCGATCTCTCGGTAATTCTCCGGGTGTAGCATCCAATTTTACTAAACCTTCTGTAATGCTATACCTAGAGATACCCCTATAGCGCAGAAAGTATGGGAGAGAGAATTGCATGTGACTCTGATCTCGGAGCAATAGAGCCTTATCAGGAGTAGAGGGACACGGGTTCCCGATCCGCCTCACTCATTCAGACCCTCTTCTTTCTAGCCCACCGGTGTTTTTACACTTCTCACAGATTAGACAAATGGAACACTACTCAGGGCAATGGTTGCTGGACACGTCCTGCGGCCATTGGTTCATTGCCTCATGTTATGCATGAATATCCCGCACTACAGTATTACTGGCGTCGGGTCTGGGGTCGTATTTAGTCTATCTCGCACTCTCAGGAGCCCCTTTCTTGGAGGATAGTGGGACTTCGCCCAGTTGCGGGGATCCCCTCTCTCCCAAAAATGGCTTATCTCCTTTCGAACTTTATGCTTGGCATTGCTATTTCCCTAATTAAGTAATACTGGAAACTTAGCTCCCATTTGAGCCCCAATGAATGGTGGAATCATGCCTGTCTTCACAGTAAATATGAACAAATACCTCGTCTGTTCGCTTCCTCCGTTCAGACTCCTTCTCATTGGTCTCAATGGAAGCTGCTCAATGACTATGTACATTTTGCTAAATGCTCTCATTTGACTGTCTAACTTTGTATATATCTTTGTCCCATGATCATGCTGTATTGTAGATACTCTTTTGATCGTTTGAAGTATAATCACTGTTAATTGGAAGCGCTCACATGCTGATATAATCGGGTAGAGAAGAAGCATCGGGGTGGGGGGTAATGGGTTTACTTTTCCTTATTGTATACTTGTTTTGTCTCTTTTGGTGTGTTGTTTCTTTTGTTTGTTGCAAAATGAAAATAAAAGTTTAAAAAAAAAGAATTGACTTTTCACCTTGGCCTTTTGTTTACTCTTAATGGAGAGAGCAAGTGTGTGTATACTTTTGAGGTGGCCTGGAGGGTTCTAAATAAGGCTGGTCTTGGTTTGTCTGAGAAAATCAAGTTGGTGGATGTTAAAAATAAACTGACTGAGTTTTGTTGGCTGCAGGCAGTGTGAACACACTCAAGGGTCCAACACAAGTAACCGAGGTATCCGGAGGCCCTACTCGGCCTGTAACCCCAACCCTCCATCACCCACCCCCAACCATTGACAAAGCAGGCGGACGTCAAGTGTTGGTGTTAATGCATGGTCGCAGCTTTTAATAACAGTAATAAACACCGGCCCAACATGGGCCAACTCAGCAATTCAAACCATAACAGAGAAGAGCCCCCCCCCCACCCGTCATCCGGATGATGCCCCCCACCAGCCGTATAGCAAGGTGGAGCACCATCCAACCCCCCCCCCCCCCAGCTGCCCCTTCCCGCCCGCCTCGCCATGTTAGCAAAGGCCGGCTGAAGGGGTTGCCTAATTCCGGGTAGAGACCCCAACCGGGACGTCTCCCCCAACCCGCATACCCGTGCCGCTCACATGGAAAGCGGCCTCCAGCTGAAATGATCCGCCGGGTCAACGAGCACCAGCTCGCCACCCCGCTCACGAATGCCACACCAGCACCCTACGCCCCACCCCCCCCACCAGCTGCGACAAGATCCGACCTGCCCCCCCTCCACCCACCCGGAAACAAGGGCGGGCGGGAGGGAATCCTTCTGGATCGCGAGCAAGGAGGGAAAGGGGGGAATCGCCGGCTAGCGTTCCCTCCTTGCTCGCGCTGACTCCGCCCCCCCCACGACCCTGACGGCCAATCAGCGGGCTCCCTACAGGAGCACGAGAAGCCTGTCGGGCGCGCGCCTAGATGCGCATCGCCCCCCCCCGAGAAACGGCCTGCCTCGTGGCCGGGCCCCGGGAACCCGGTTACTAGGCAGCCGCGGGACCGGGGCCCGGCGGCTAAGCCGGTACTAGTGTCAAGGCTCTGGTGACTGAAAGCAATGCAGTCAACCCAGATTTGCCTTTAGAGACAATTCTCCTTTGGACACTGTCAGATTGATCTAGCCATGGTGCTGGTGAAGTTGGTTTAGTAGAGTCAAAAATGCTTTTTGAACTGGACATTGTAGACCCGATATTCAGTAAGGCAGCGAAGATATCACAATGTACAGGAAACCACATGCTCAAAGAAAGGCATGAATCGTGAGTAAGGCGGATTAAACACGGGTAAGTCACGAATATGAGTGTTAGTGAATGTGCGGTGGGTGGCACAAAAGCCTGTGTATGTGGCTTGAAGATGGATTCCATATTGGAGGAGTGCAGGCAAAGTGCATAGAGGGACAAAATGCCTTTATATATGGGACCTAGCAGACTAACCATGTATCGTGGATATACACGGTTGGGGGTGGATGCCAACACATTGCTCAATATACCTTCCATTATACACATGTGATATGGCATGGACATGCCTCAGATACAAGTAATGAAAACCCTGCATCACAATGCCCGTGTATCCACTGCAGCGCTCCCCATTGGCACACTTCCTTAATAGGCCCTCCTCGAGCAAAGGTCACAGACAAAATGGAGGGTCAGAGAAGGCAGGAGAATTTCAGCACGGAGGAGATAGAGGACCTAACACACATGGTGCTGAGGTGGGTGCCACCGCAGTGCCAATCTACTGCTTGCCACATTCATCTGGAGGGCCATCCACTTGCAGATGCATGGGCGAGTAAGCCATTGATGCCAGATAGAGGGTAGGGAGGGGCAGGATAGTAGGCAGACCAAAGGGGGATGGCCCTCAAAACTACAATTTCAACTTGATCCCCAAAAGCTATCCATCACGTAAGGGAGAACAGTCTCTGGGAGACAGCAGTCAGCCCTGCAAGGTTACATAACCCAGGGCTGCCGCTATAGCAGACAATCAGTCAGCCACCTATAAAGCAGACACAATTGCTAAGCCTGGAGGAATACTACAGCCAAACCAAAAGAACACAGGTTCAAGTCTGGCATAGTGCCACAAAACCTGTACACTGTGCAGGATTCCCACACTTTCAGCTGTTGTTTTTAGTAAGGCTAATCTCTGCTATATGGCAGCCTAAAGATAAATATGTTGGCTGGGGTAGTGTGTATGGCCCCATGCAAGGATAATAATGTGGGAAGCATAGCGGTGGGTGTGTGGAAATGGCAACTACATTGAGAGGACAAGAGGGAAATGGTAAATAGGGGGTGGCTTTGGCCCACATGACCTGACACTTCTGACCCCCTCTAATATAACTTCAGGGGTTTCAGAAGTGGCAGGCCATATGTGCCGAAGCATATGGCCTGTCACTGAACCTAGCCATCCCCCCTTGCTGCCAGAATCAGCAGCAACTCAACGTAGCTCAGCATGGGGGGGGGGGGGGGGTAGGGTGGCATGGCTTGCTGCATGGGAGGGTGGCACACCATGTGTGCCGAAGCACATGGCCTGCTGCCCACAGAAATCATGGTGGGAGGAGTGGCTCAGTGGGTAGAACAGATTACCTCAGGCTGGAGGGCCAGGGGTCTCAAGTCCCATGGCCACTCCTTGTGGTCTTGGGCAAGCCATTTAACCCTCCATTGCCTCAGGTATGCTTAGATTGTGAGCCCTTCTGGGACAAGGGAATAAAAAGTGCCTGTTATCATATATCTGTAAACTGCTTTGACTAGGTGAAAAGTGGTATATAAGCACAACTAAATAAATCTAATGCCCTAGTCAGCCACCTAGCTGAAGGGCTAGTCCTGGGTCAAGGATGGTATGATGGAAAGGGGAGTGCAGTAGCAGTATACTAGAAGGGAAGTGATGTGTGATAAGGGAGAAGAAAGGGGGTGCATAGAGGCTGGGAGCCAGTTGGCCTTCCACCTCTGTGTATGCCCCCTTCCTCCCATATCACTTCCACTGCTACTGCACTCTTGCCCTCATACCATCCTTGACCCAGGGCTGGCCCATCCACTAGGCAGGCTAGGTGGCCACCTAGGATGGCAGATCTCTGTGGGTGGCAGGCCATGTGCATTGGGACACATGGCTTGCTGCCCCTCCCCTGCATGCCAATCTGTGCTGCCCTACTAGCTGCCTAACCTGCCTGGTGGATGGGCCGGATCTGGGTCAAGGATGGTATGAGGCAAGGGAAGTTCCATAGCAGTGTACTTGCAAGGGAGTAATATGTATGATAAAATATGTATGATAAAAGGGGTCGCACAGAGCCTGGGGGCCAGTTGGCCTACCAGCTATGTGTGTGTGTGCTGCAACACCAAAGCATGACATAGTAACATAGTTTATGACAGCAGGTAAAGACCAGTATAGTCCATATAGTCTGCCCAGCGAGATGGCAAGAATAGGTGCACCTACAGCTACGTGCAGGTCACTCATCCCCATGCCTTTGTTTAGGGGTGTACCCACCGCTCCATGTAGGGCACCCCTATTTGTTGAGATAGATAGTTATTTTTATTTTTATTTTATCTTGTTGCTATAAAAAGATCCACTGTGTAAATTCCTGAAGAAGGTGCTGCAGGGATGGGGGGCGGCAGTGCAGAAGGTACAGAGGGGGAAAGATGAGTCAGTGGCTGTTTTGTACATCATGCATGTGTAGGGGGGAAGACAGACCTGAAGTGCTGTGTTAAGCCTAAAGGACAGCATATGATCCTACCAATCTCTCCCACAGGGATTTTGGTGTGAGGTAGACCCTGGAGGCCCTGAAATGCAGGTTCAGCACTATGAGGTACCATACTCCAGACCTCATCCAGTGACTCCAAGAGTAGGTAGCAGTTGCAGCAGGTGAGCCAGGAGTCAACTATGTCAAAGAAACCCACACCAGTGAACTATATACAGATAGCTATATCAGCTAGACCGGCAGGGATGTGGACCTGTGATTCAGCAGTATATACAGTGTCGGAGAGGTCAGTCAGACAGTCGGCATTGCAAGCATGGAATAGAAAGCCATGGAAATAGATCAGGGGACCCAGAGTCTGGCATTGGAGAGGTTTAGGCCTAGTCCCACAGCCATAGAGAATGTTGTAGTGTAGCCGAGGCAGCATTGGCCTTGCTTTACTATGTGACTCTACAAACACCTAGCTATGAGATGCCATGTAGTGCCGCATTACTGAACATGTACTGATCATAAACTTTGGTTACGCAGTACAACGGCTGCAGGACACTCCACAGGGGCCTGCAGCAAAGCAGGACCGGCCCGCACAGGAAACCTCTGCCACAGCAGACACCAGCACATCATCACAGCAGCAGCACTGCAGTTACAACTTTACCAGCATCACAACCACTGCAACAGCCTCCACAGCTGGTAGCATGGGGCTTGAGCAGCAAGAGAGCTCCGAAGCTGGCAAGGAGGAGCAGGAAGAAGGGTAAGAAGAAGAAACACATGGTGGAGGAGGAGGAGGAGGAAGGAGAGGAGGATGACATAGAAGAGGAGGAGGAAGACATGAAAGAGGAAGAGAAGGATGAAGTAGAGCAGAATGAGTGCAAAGGGTATGAAGAAGAAGAGGAGGCACACATTGAGGAGCTGGAGGACAGAGGACATGTTGAGGACATGAGGGAGGTGCAGGGTTGCATGGATGAGGGGCTTGAAACAGCTGCTGTGGGGAAGAGGGAAGGGCAGACAACAGTCATGGAGGTTATGAAGGTGGAGGCAAGGGATATCACTGCTTGACCCAGTACAAGCATTGAGGAATCTGTGTCTTTTGGGGAAACTACTAGGTAGTTATGACCTAGATTTGTCACTGTGGGAAACAGGATATTGGGCTTGATGGACCCTGATCTGACCCAGTATGACATATCTTATGTTCTTATGAGGCATCTGGACCCGAAGGGCTACCATTGCGTCACCTGAATCCCTCCAGGACTGCTCACCCCACAAGCACATCATCTGATCCTCAGGCTCAGGGATCTGCCCATATAGGATTGGAGAGCCAAAGGCTGCCACAGCATACCCCAGTGGACACCACCGTTTTTCCACCATTCCCCTGTGATGGAGGCAGAAATCAGGATACTGTGTGCTCTAAGGATGAATTAGTGAGAAGAGGAAGGTCAAAAGTGGTATTGTCAGACTCAAGGGTGCAGGGGGGGAATATGTAGAAGCTGATAAGGATAAAGCGGAATTGCTTAACAAATATTTTTGTTCTGTGTTCACAGATGAAGAACCAGGAGCAGGACCTCAGAAAACACCCACAAATAAGAACAGAAGCAAGGGACATCTTGAACAATTTTCAGAAGACTGTGTTCGTAAGAAACTAGCTCAACTTAAAGTAGACAAAGCGATGGGACCGGATGGGATACACCCTAGAATACTGAGGGAACTTGGGGACGTTCTAGCAACTCCACTGACTGACCTTTTCAATGCCTTGTTGGAGTCAGGAGTGGTGCCAAAGGACTGGAGAGAGGCTCATGTGATGCCTTTACACAAAAGCGGAAGTAAGGATGTGGTTGAAAACTACAGGCCGGTTAGTTTAACTTTGGTGGTGAGTAAATTATTGGAAATGCTGCTGAAAGAGAAAATAGTGACGTTTCTGGAGTCCAGCGTATTACAGGATCCGAGGCAGCATGGATTCACCAGAGACAGGTCTTGTCAGACAAATCTGATTGATTTCTTTGACTGGGTGACCAGGGAGTTGGACCGAGGGAGAGCTCTAGATGTGGTGTATTTAGATTTCAGTAAAGCCTTTGACACTGTTCCTCACAGGCAACTTATAAACAAACTGAGCACCCTAGGGATGGACCCTAAAGTTACTGCTTGGGTTAGAAATTGGTTGGGTGGGAGGCGACAAAGAGTACAAGTAAATGGAGCTCACTCTGAGGAGAAGGATGTTACCAGTGGTGTGCCCCAGGGATCTGTCCTTGGTAGGATTCTTTTTAACATCTTTGTTAGTGATATAGCGGAAGGGCTGTCGGGTAAGGTTTGCCTCTTTGCGGATGATACCAAAATCTGCAATAAAGTAGACACCCAGGAAGGTGTAGATTACATGAGGAGGGATCTAGCTAAGCTTGAAGAATGGTCTAGAATTTGGCAGCTGGGATTTAATGTTAAAAAATGTAAGGTCATGCATTTGGGCTGCAGCAATCCAAGAGAGGAATACAGTATAGGAGGTGAAGTATTTTTGTCCACTAAAGAAGAGCGGGACCTAGGCGTGGTTGTGTCTGATGATCTTAAAGTATCTAAACAGGTAGAAAAGGCGACGGCAAAAGCTAGAAGGATGCTTGGGTGCATACGGAGAGGAATGGCTAGCAGAAAAAAGGAGGTGATAATGCCTCTGTATAAGTCTTTGGTGCGACCTCATTTGGAGTATGGTGTGCAATTCTGGAGACCGCACCTTCAAAAGGATGTGAACAGGATGGAGTCGGTACAGAGGGTGGCTACTAAAATGATTAATGGGCTTCATTATAAAGCATATGAGGACAGACTTTCTCTCTTCTTTTCCAGCGGCTGTCATTTTTATGATTGTACACCGCCCTGATGCTCCGGCCTGGGCGGTCTATTAAGTGTTTTAATAAAGATAAGATAAAGATAAGATAAAGACTTAAGGATCTTAATATGTACACCTTAGAGGAAAGGCGGGATAGAGGTGATATGATTGAGATGTTTAAATACCTCCATGGCATAAAAGTTCAGGGAAAGAGCCTCTTTCAATTGAAAGCAAGTTCTGCTACGAGGGGACATGGGATGAGGGTGAAGGGAGATAGATTCAGGAGTGATATGCGGAAATATTTCTTTACGGAAAGAGTAATGGATCCGTGGAATAGTCTCCCAGTGGAGGTGGTAGAGATGAGGACAGTAACTGAATTCAAAAAAGCATGGGACCAACACAGAGGATCTCTAAAGGTAAAAAGTGGACTGTTGTAGTTGTTGTTATGGAAGGACAGACTAGATAGGCCATGTGGTCTTTTTCTGTCATCATGTTTCTATGTTTCTATGTTTTTATGATGCAGTGCTGCATGAGATGTGGCTTCACATCGAGACTTTGTGGTCTTCCACAATCTGGGGATCCCCCCTTGTGCACCACTGGGCCTGCCTCTATAGCCCAATTGCCTCCGGGACCCCCCTCTCATTTACGGACATTACATGTCCCTTACTCTTGTTCCTGCCCCTCCTTCTGCTTCCCTTCTGCGATCAGGGATGGAAATGGCAACAGCCGCCAACCTCTCTGAAGACAGAAGAGAAGCTCTGGCTCCTCTTGTACACATCAGAGACAGCCACACAGCCCACAGCTGAACCCAATCACTGCTGGCATGCCTCCATGACTGTCGGGGCCAGCCGCTAACTTTGCAGCTGCAGCCAATGGCCATTCTCCTGCTTCCCCACTTTCAAAAATTCCCAGGATGGGCCAAAAAGAACTGCGGCCAATCTTCTGCTGCTCCTGCAGCCCACAAACTCCAGCCATGGGATGTCAGCAGACCGCCGATCACTCCCAGACAGGTAAAAAAATAACATTTATTTAATCTACCTGAGTACACTTGTCCCCTGAAAGTTTAAAATGTTGTCCAAATTTTCTTTTCAATTTGTTATTCCATATGAAAATTTTGCTTCAGATAACTAGGTACACATCTTTTGTTAGGTCTCAAAGATTTTCTAATTTTAACACCATCAGAAGTACCTTCTGAAACAACATTTGAAATTGTCTCTAGCAATCCCTGAACAATCTCATTCATGTCTGGCTCTGGTAACTGAGTTTACACTTTCAGCATCCACCAAATATCCTCTTTTTCTACATCAAACTTATACATGTCTTTAATATTGTCACAAGATAGCATTTCTGTATTATGATCACCACAGTGCTCCAGGCTCAAATCCATACCATCTTCTACAACTCAGGGTATCAACCTTAATTGATTCTTATGCAAAACCTTCACCAACCCTTCCCCATTCCTCACCTTAAAAATATTAGGGCACCCAGGATCCAATCTCCAGAGAAGGCCCACATGCACTCTGGTCATAATGCTTCTTCATTTTAGCAGCAGCAGAACTAGCTATCTCTTGAGCAGCCATTTGTATCCTAAGAAGTTCTTGCTGGTGTTATCTTAACAAGTCTCCCATCTCTAGGGCATTCAAATCCTTCATTTTTCTTAACATAGAAGCAGGTAATAGTGTGGCTCTTCCCAAAAACAAATGAACTGGAGTGTAATCTGTGGTAGAATGCACCAAACTATTGTAGATTTGTCCCACTTCTATCAAATATTCTGACCAGTAGTTCTTCTTATTCTCATCATAAGTCTTCAGAATGTTGTGTAGAGTTCTGTTGAACTTCTCACACGTCCCATTTCCCTGAGGTTGGCAAGGGGTAGTTTGACTTTTGTCCATTCCATACATGTCACACAGTTCTTGAATTGCATCTGATTCAAAGGCTAGACCTTGATCTGAATGGATCCTTTGGGGTACTCCATAAACTGCAAACCAATACTTTACTAAAAGGTGAGCAATAGTTTTTGCAGTCTGATTTCTTGCCACTACTGCTACTGCAAAATGTGAAAATATGTCTGTAATGATGAGAACATTTTCAAAACTCTGACGATCCCTCTCCAGAGCCGTATAATCAATAGCCACCACCTTTTATGATTCATTGACTTCAAAGCAGGTTAGTTCCACTCTTTCTCTAAGTTCTATCTCTTTGGTGATAATGCATCTTTTACAAATTTTAATCCAATCGTGGACCTCCTGGAATTGCTTAATCCAATAGCATTCTTCTCTCATATTTTTGATGGTAGCCTCAACTGCAAAATGGCCCCGGTTATCATGAAATCTTTTGATCATCTCCTCTTTAAATTCATGTGGCACCACTATCTGCCTTAGCTGTCATCCATCTCTGGGACTGGTTACCTGATAGATTAGCAGTCCATTCTCTAACCATAAACAATCTCTTTGTTTCCAGAGTTGCTTAATCTCTAAGGGCTGAACTTGCAAGTCCAAATCTTGTAAATTCTCCAAGGCTTCCATATAATCACCCTAAGATTACAGTCTTTTCTCTGAGCTGTTCACCAAGTTTCTTTCTCCTGATCTTTATTCCAGCACAATGACTTTTGCACAGCAATATACCCCCTCACCACTCTTTTAAGGTCCGCATCCTTTATTCTTGCTCGGACTTCTTTAGGAGTCAGAATCAGGAAATCTTTTTCATCATCCACAGGTTCCGACTCTATGTTCTCTGTTCCGTCTAGGAAATCCTGGTATAAAAGTTAATCTCCAGGAACAAGCAGGAATGTAGTCTTCACATATGGGTATCGTCGGTACCGACGGAGCCTGCGCGAGAACTCTCCCCAGCGTCCAATAGGAACGCTTTTGGGAGCATCCCTCAGCACATGCATGCTGCCTTCCCACCTTTCCAACTGTCCCTCTTCAGTTCTTCGCTTTCCGTGGAGCCGACAGGACACATAACCTGTCACCGCAGAAAAGTTCTTCTTTAAACTTGTTTTCTTGTAGTCGCACCTGCCTCCGCACGACACCTACCGGTATCGCCGGTTCTTTCTTTCTTCTTTAAAAAAAAAAAAAAAAAAAAAAAATATATATATATATATATTTATATATATTTTTTAACTGTTTCTCTTCAGAAACTTTTTCTTTTGGTGCTAGGCGCCATTTTGGGCATTAGGCCCCATTTTTCCCAAAAGATGGTAAAACCAGCTAGTGGTTTTAAAAAATGTACTAAATGTGGCGGTACCATCTCCATCACCGACACCCATGACTGGTGTCTAAAATGTTTAGGCCCTGACCATTCTCCATCTGAGTGTTCCTCCTGTATGGGGATGACTAAAAGAGGAAGACAGAACCGAGCTGCAAAGCTTGGTACCCTCTTTTCTTTGGATACCAGGTCCATTGCATCAATGTCTTCAAGAGCCTCATCTTCCTCCCCTGGATCTCAGGTAACTAAACATAAGAGCCGGTCCTCAAAGGGTAGCTCCCTTCAAAGCATCGAGAGGCCATTGGCATTGCCCTTGAGAAAACTACACCAGCAAAACAGCCCTGGTGGGAGGCTTCAGCCTCCAAAGCATTAACAGGGTTCCAGGATGTTCTCGAGGCTTCGACCTCGGCAGAACTACTGGTGCCATGCTCAGGGATTCCGGCCGCTTTTACCGGTACCGATACCCAGGCATCGGCAGCATCAAAAGACCAGAGATTCCTTGCTATCAAACGCAGTCTTGCAGCTCTCCTTACAGCTGCAGTACTGTTGACACCAGTGGTTTAACGGATACCGGCATCGATGCCGGATACCAGTATCGATGCCGATTTCCAACATATCCTGGCTTCTTAGTGAGGTTCATTCATGCACTGGTATTTGCAAAACAGACCCATTTAAAAACATTACTCTTTGTGAAATTTGCTTACCTACAATTTGATCCTGCACAAAGTGGCAGGTGCATCTACACTTGCCATCTTACTGGGCAGACTAGATGGACCATACTGGTCTTTATCTGCCATCATCTACTATGCTACTATACTATACTATTGGAGGACCTCATGCATGTCTACATATGTAACGTATATACTGTGTTGTCATTGCAATAAATACTACATTGTCAAGATGACATGTCAATTGCGGGTTTTACCAAAGGACGATCTTGCCAAAGAAATCTGATTGAGTTCTTTGACTGGGTGACCAGAGAACTAGATCAGGGGCATGCGATGGATGTCATCTACCTGGATTTCAGCAAAGCCTTTGATACTGTTCCTCATAGGAGGCTTATCAATAAACTCAGTAGTTTGGGGATGGGTCCCGGTTTACTGACAGACGACAGAAGGTGATGGTAAATGGAGCTCTCTCGGATGAAAGGAGGGTGATTAGCGGGGTGCCCCAGGGTTCGATCCTGGGTCTGGCACTGTTTAATGTATTTGTGAGTGATATTGCTGAAGGACTGAATGGAAAAGTCTGTCTTTTTGCAGATAACATGAAAATTTGTGACAGAGTGGACTCCCCTGATGGAGTAGATAACATGAGGAAATATGTACAAACGCTGGAAGAATGGTCTAATGTTTGGCAGTTAAGATTTAATGCGAAGAAGTGTCATGCACTTGGGAAGCAGATTTAATGCAAAGAAGTGTCATGCACTTGGGAAGCAGAAATCCAAGGGAAATGTACAAGATAGGGGACAAGAGGTTGGTGTGTATGGACCAGGAGAAGAACCTTGGTGTGATTATTTCTGAGGATCTCAAGGTGGCAAAACAGTGCGACAAGGCAGTGGCAAAAACCAGGAGGATGTTGGGTTGCATACAAAGAGGAATTACTAGCAGAAAGGAAGAGGTACAAATGCCACTGTATGAGTCACTGGTGAGGCCTCACTTGGAATACTGTGTTCAGTTTTGGAGACCATATCTTGCAAAGGATGTAAAAAGACTGGAAACTGTTCAGAGGAAGGTGACCAAAATGATTCGGAGCCTGTGTCAGAAGCTTTATGAGAAGAGACTTGAAGACCTAAATATGTATACTCTGGAGGAGAGGAGGGACAGGGGAGATATGATTCAGACCTTTAAATACTTAAAGAGAAATAATGAACAAACCTCTTCCAAAGACAGGGAAGTTGTAAAACTAGAGGACATAACATGAAGCTGCAAGGGAGTAAATTGAAAGGTAATGTCACTGAAAGGGTGGTGGATGCTTGGAATGTCCTCCCGATGGAAGTGGTAGGGGCAAATACAGTGACAGAATTCAAAATGGCATGGGACAGACACAGTGGATCCCTTTACACAAGAGGATAAAATCAAAATAAACTTTATCTAATTTCTCAACAAATAGGGGTATCCTAAACGCAGTGGTGGGTTCACGACTAAACAAAGACATGGGGAGGTGTGGCCTGCACAGAGCAGCAGGTGCACCTACTCTTGCCATATTACTGGGCAGACTAGATGGACCATACTGGTCTTTATCTGCTGTCATTTACTATGTTACTATGTTACCTGTCCCAGCATAAAAACGATTTGTTAAAATGTTCAGGATGAGGCACCCATAGTTTCACACTGTGTGCAAAACCATCATTTGTTTCAAACTCTTCAATGTATGGCCATAGATTATGTTCCATTTAATCTGCAAAGTGGGAATAATGGTAAACATTTGATACAAGAGCATTCTTGAGCAAGAAGGACTGAATAATAAGAATGATTGGGGTGTTTTTCTATAATGTTTGATGTGGATTCCTCATAGTTTTCTGTGGCTCCATTGCGTTGTGCTGTGTAGCTTCTTTGGTATTTCCCCTTTACATTTGGTTTTGGTTTTGAATTTCCAGATGTTTGATAGGTCCTCCCAATCAGATGTTTTTCGATTGGTAGGTCTACTGGTTAAATGCCGATGTTGTCAGACGCTTTCCTCTCCACAGGCTGTTTGTCCGGCTGTCCAGTTTGCCCCTAAAGAAGCCAATAGCTGAAACAGAGATCTTTGTCAGACAAGGGCATCTCTTTCACCTGGCTAATGGGCTGTGAACCTTTGGCAAGTGAGCTTGAGCTGGCTACTGCAGAGATTTCAGTTTGCAGTCTGGTGTTCATGGGGTCTTACTGCAGCCTGCAATTTGCCGTTTTCACATAAGTGAACAGTTGGGCTATGTTGAACTGGGCTATGTTTCTATGCTGATTATTTGTATCTTATTTGCAGGTGCTTGTGCCACTGAATTTGTGATTTGAGCTTCTAAATAACTATAGAATAATAATTGTACAATAGTATACTTTGAATGAGAGGGTATTGTTTAAGCACTTTGATAATGGCTCTCAGTTAAAGAATAGGAGCTTTTTAAGACTGTGATGTGAAGCTCATTGGTTCCCCTGGGACCTTTATATTGCCTCATAGTGGGACAAGTTATTTCTCTGAGGCTTTTTCTCCACCTAATTAAATTATAAAAATTATTATAATGAAAAAATAAAAATTATTAGAACAATTTATTTATTTATATATTTTATTTATTTAACAAGTGTTGTATCCTGCTTTTTCCTTCAATCAATTATTTATCTATATTGGTCATATGTCTTGTTTTACTGGTCTTCGGTACTTTGATGGCTTTAAATTTAAGTGGGCTTTGGAAGATATAAGGTGAAAACCTTTTGGGGAAATTGTCCATAGAATTGCTATTTATCTAAATAGTTGGTGTTCTAGGAGGGGTTTTTGGTGTTAGTGTACTATTCTCAGTGTGTGTTGTATTTTGTGTAGTACACATAGAAGCTGGGATCTAGGTAAACGGTTTGGAGCTGGGGACTGGGTGGTTTCCTGGGGATGTGGGGAAGAGGGTGTGGCAGACATGCATTCATGGCAGGATGAGGAGTATATGAGGCAACTCCCAATGTCTGAAGGGCCCCTGCCTTGCGTCATCCACTATATGAGCTTTCCACGATTACTGAAGTACCTGAACCCATGAAACTGGGAGAAGCTTTTGGATTGAATATCTGATGAAATGTAATATCAGGAAGCTGAACCATCAAGCACGTAAGTGGACTTGCTTGCTTTTTTGATTATGGACTGGGCAATAGCGAATGTCCATACCATACTCCAGGATATAAGAAATAGCGAATGCCTAACCATACTCCAGGATATAAGAAAGGAGTCAAGGTGTGCCCAGATATGGACAGTGGAATGGATCGAATTGCTATGATGAACACTGATAATGATGGAAAGTGTGAAAAGAGAAAACCCTTTTCAAGAAGGATGAACTAAAGAGGGCCACAGAGCTCTAGTTTTGCTCCAAGGGGTTTTAGTGGAAATAAATGTGTGGAAAACCTAGACTGACTCACATAACAAGCTATAACCAGAGACTGTACTTATTGTAGGGAGCTTTTGGTTCTTTTATTGTTATTTTTTTTTATTTGTATTGGAGACTGCTTGGAAGCAATGTGGCTGGGACATACCCAGTCACCTTAAAGTCTTTTGAAACCAGAAGCTGGGAATAAATAAGATGGTACTGTACAGTGGTGTGGACTTATATCTCAAACATAGCAGCAGGAGCCTTGAGTCTAATTCAGTGCCCTAGTGACAATGCACCCCATGTAGCACACACCAGACTCTAGCGCTTAACAATATAGATAGTCATATTGTATGTATGGGAAAGGGTACTGTACTATGAACCTGAGGGTGGGTTAACAGAGGCAAGATCATTAATTGCAGATTATAGTCACCCGTTGTTGGATCAATGTGCTGTGAGCTGATAACCCTTCTATAAACTCAGAGAGCTACTGTTTCTGCTTGAATTGAGTGGGATATCTGGAATGCACAGGTCAAATCTTCCTGGATAAGCAAGGCATTGCTTTAATTATGGCAAGTCAAAGGGGAGAGAAGTCAAGAAAGGATTAAGTGCATCAAATAGATTCTTTTCAGAATTTGATAAAGTTGCAGCCTAAGGTACATTTACAATTCAGTACTGTAATAGCATGTTTGTTGAATCGGGAATGCTTGACTAGTGTGTGGTGCGGAGGAGGAGAGGCTGACTGGTTATGTCATGCCCGTCCTGTTCAATATAAGCTGCCTGTTTTTTTTTTTAAAGTCATGACCACCAAATAGTATGTATCTTACAACATAAAGTAAATAATCTACCGTGCCCTTTGCCAAAAATGATTTTTTTCTTGACTTGCTTTTTCATATGCAGTGCGTTGCTCAGGACAATCTGTACACTTAGCTGTACCATAACATCAATTATTTAGAGCCGCCATCTTTCTAATAGTTGATCATTAGTTGTAAAGGCCTTTTTATTAAATTAATGTATCTTGGACAATTGTATTGATTTTCTTGTCCTCCAAAGGCAGAGCTGGATAGATGGTTGTTTTAGAATGCCTGAACGTTTCCTGTGGCATTCAGCACCACAAGCTGCCATAATCTTACTTGGAAGGAAGGATAGCTTTTTCCACCTCTCTTAGAATGTTTTTTTTTACAGATGCTACTGTTTCTGTAAACAGTGCTTCCTTTAAGCAAGATAACAAAAGGGGCAGTGATAATGTTATATAAAAGTGCCATATCTGAATAAGAGTCAAATATCTTTTTGCTATCATTATTCCCAATTATGGTATCTCCTATCTTAAAGTAGTATTAAAGGCTAGATTTACTAACTTACACGACTGCATTAATGCACACCAATGCCATTAACATGGGTTACCAGCGAGTAGCAACATGGGTTACCAGCATAAAACAGGACCTGTGGTAAATAATGCTTATTAATGAGGGTTAATGCAAGGTAACACAGCAGCATCTTTTATTAAGTCTAGAAGGAAGAATTGTTAAACTAAATATTCAGATATTAAGGATCTGAGTTCCTAAAATAAACTGGAGTCTCTAGAGAACAATTAGTGAGAAATATTCAGGGTCTGTTGAATTGTAACCATCACAAAAGGAATTATTCACAAGAATGCCAATTTTCAAAGGGCTCTAGTAGACTGAGGAAGGAATTAATTAGATATTTATTCATTCATTTATTTCGGTATTTACCCTACCCTTAGACTAGCTCTACCATGAGTAATAATAAAGAAAATGCATATTACTACACAACCTTCACAACATAAGCATAAAATTCCTTCAGTCCCATGTTTATTTTTTATTTTGTATTTATTTCAGTGTTTTTCTATACCGCCTCTTCCTGAGATCAGGGGTGGTCTACAATGAAACAAATATTTACATAGAACAATTTTATAGTCCAAACATATAACATTGAACATAACTATTTAAATATGAAACTATTTAAAAGGATTTCAGAATTCCAATTTTTTTGTCTTGGGGATGTGTACAGTGGCCCTTACAGGATTCACTGTATGTCAATATTACTGTTGTTTTCACCGTAGTGTTCAATGAATAGCAGCGTTTTTAATTCCTTTCTAAACCTTTGTAATCACAAGGCCGCGGGCAGGGTCCCGGTGGCCGACTTTAACCGGGCGCGCGGCCCGGCGCGGGGACCGTGCGTGCAGCCCGGGCGGGGCGCGCGAGTGCGTCGTTTGAATTGATTGGCTCCCGTCGGTCGCGGCCGTACGGGAGCCAATCGATGTGGCTATAGTTGGGTGGTGGGGGGGAGAATACCGGCCGGCAGCCTCCGCGTGTTCAGTTGGTGCGGAGGCTGCGTTCCGGGTGTCGGTGTTTCTGAGGGCTGAGGATCGGCGGGTTTGCATCAATTTTGGCAGCAGATCCGGGAGGCGGTCAGCGTTGGCAGGCTAAGGCAAGTCCGGCGGGCCAGCTTTTCAGTGGGGGATTTGTGTTTGGGGAGTGTGGTGTGGGTCTGTGGTGTGTGGCCCGTTTCGGGGTTTGTGCTCACAGCAGGACACAAAAAAAAAAAAAAATTTATACCTTAGCCAAATAGCTAAAAGGCTCGGTTTCTGCTGCTGTGGTCTCTGCCCAGGGAGTTTAAGTTCTTGGTCCTGGTGGGGGATGCCTGCACCGCACGGTCGGGCAAGAACAAGGGGTTTGGACCCTGCAGGTGTTGCTGGGTCGGGGGTGAAGGGGCGGGGGAGTAACGGTCTCGTGGGGAGGCTTGGACAGGCAGAGGGTTGCCCAGCCCTGGGGGTGGGAGGGGGTGGAGGGGTTACGGGGGTGCTGTGCAGGGGCAGAATGGGCAAAAGGGGTTTGGCAGCCGGGGGGAAATGACGGAGGTGGAAGGGGTGGCCCGTCCCCCAGTGGAACCCTGGGGGTGAGTGAGGGGCTTAGGGGAGCAGCCGGAGCGGCGGGGGGCGTGAATGTGGGGGGAGTGGGAAGTGTGGCGGGGCCAGCGGGGGGTGTTTTGGGTGTACAGGGGCCAGGGGGAGGGTTGCGGCCAGATGGGGCCCAGTGGGGCACTGGCTACGGTGTGGCCGCAGGTTGGCTCCCGGGTACCAGTAGCTATGGTACGCTGGGGGGGCCTTCACCTTGGGAACAGTGGTTGAGTGGGGGGCAGGGTCCATCTCGGGCTGACTGGGGTGGTCCTTGGCCTCAGGCTTGGTCGATGGCAGTTCCCCCCCCTGTTTTTCCTTTTATGTCTCCGCAGGGGCCGGTTATGGCGCAGCCAACATGGACTTCGAATGCTGCTGGATGTGAGAGCTGGTTGAATCCAGTGGCGGGAGCGGTGACACAACATGGAGCGGTGGCGGAGTCGGCGCGGGGTCGTCCCCTGGATGTCGCGAGGGCCTGCGGCGAGGACAGTTCGGTGGCAGCTGGGACGGATGCGGCATCGGCACCTACTGGTGGGGAGCCTGGTGAGTTGCTTGGGGACGTGGGCAAGGTGGGGGTGCGATCGCAGGGGGGGAAGGCAGGGGAGGTACGCGTAAGAAGCGCAGGTGGTCTTGTCGGCGGTGTCGTAGCTCTGAATAGTCCTCGTCTTCCTCTTCGAGTGGTTCATCCGTTGGGTCCGGAAGGGAGCCGGGTCGGCAAGTTGGGGAAAGTGTGGGGGGGTGGGCCCCAGTGCAGGTGGGGGGGCCACATTGGTGGTGGTTTTTCCGGAATTGTGGGAGGGGGTGCCGTGTAAGCTGCAGCGCAAAATTAGGAAGTGGCCCTACACAGATTTCTTCCGCTTGCTTGAGGGGAGGAAGCGTTCAGGTGAGAGTCGGAAGAAGAGGAAGGAGGAAAAAAAGGCCGGTAGGGTTAAGAAGGTGGCGCGTAATGTGGTGAAATGGACGCGTTCCTTTCTGCGGTTGGCCAGCGTGTGGGGTCACCACGACCCGGGGCAGTATGGTATGTTGTTAGCGTACGCCGATTCCTTCCTGGAGGCATCTCAGACGCATGACGGATGGGCTTGGCTGAACTACGATAAAAAGTTCAGGGACAAGATGGAGGAGAGTAGATCGCTTTCATGGGGCACACAGGACATTAACCTGTGGCTGACTCAGATGTCGGCTAGGTCTGGTGCCGGTGGGGGGGGCGGGGGGAAAAGTAGTGGCGGGGTGGTGGGGGGGCAGTGCGTTCCTTTCGCGCGGGGGCGGTCGGGGTACTGCCGAAGGCAGGCACGGCCAGGAGCAGTGATGTGTGCTGGCGGTTCAACCGGTCCACTTGCCCTTTTCCCAACTGCAAATTTCAGCACGCCTGTTCCTTGTGCGGAGGTCCTCACTCCGCCACCAAGTGCCTTAAGAAAGGTGCCGCTGGCGTTGCCGGTCCCGCTCCTAAGGGGCAATGAGTGGCGTGGGCGTGCCCCCTCCCCGATTTGGGTGGAGGCCTTCTTGGGGTGGCTGAGTCGCTATCCTCGGAGGCGGGAGGTGGTGATTCTGTCGTTTGGTTTTCGGTTCGGTTTTGTTATCCCAGTGCGGGGTGTGGTGTCGGCGCCGAGTGCGAGGAACTCCCCATCAGTCCGACGTTGGGCCGAGGTCATCCAGGACAAGTTGTTGGGGGAATTGCGGTTGGGGAGAGTGGCGGGTCCCTTCACAGAGCCCCCTTTTCCCGACATGGTGATTTCTCCTTTAGGTATAGTACCCAAGAAGGAACCTGGGAAGTTCCGGTTGATTCATAATTTGTCCTGTCCGATAGGTGCTTCCGTTAATGATCGCATCCCACGTGAGTTTTGTACAGCCTGCTATGCGTCCTTTGATAAGGTGGCTCTGATGGTGCGGGGGGCCGGTCGATCTGCCCTCATGGTGAAGGTTGACATCGAATCGGTGTTTCGCTTGTTACCCGTCCATCCATCCTCCTTCCCTTTATTAGGTTTTTGCTTTCAAGGGGGGTATTATTTTGACAAGTGCATGCCAATGGGCTGTTCGGTCTCTTGCGCTTATTTTGAGATGTTTAGTACCTTCCTGCAGTGGGTGCTGGTTCAGGCATCCGACTTGTCAAAGGTGGTGCATTACCTGGATGATTTTTTGTTTGTGGATGCGGCGCAGTCGGGGGAATGCCAGGAGATGTTATCCGCGTTTGTGCAGCTGGCACAAGAGTTCGGGGTGCCGTTGGCTGACGATAAGACAGAGGGTCCGACTACGCGGTTGACCTTTTTGGGGGTGGAGTTGGATTCGGTGGAGATGGTGGCGCGTTTGCCGCAGGACAAGGTTGCTCGTTTGCGGATTTCTGTGGCTAACGTGTTGTCGGCCCACAAGATTTCCTTGAGGGAGTTACAGGCGCTGTTGGGGTCTTTAAATTTTGCGTGTAGGGCGATTCCAATGGGGAGGGTGTTTTCCCATCGGCTGGCGTGTGCCACAGCCGGGGTGCGGAAGCCTCACCACCGGATTAGGGTAACGGGGGCGATGAGGGCGGATTTGATTGTGTGGAGTCGTTTTTTGGAAGACTTCAATGGGACTTCTGTTTTGATGCAGTTGTACACTGATATGGCGGGGGGAGCGGGATTAGGTATTTATTTCAGTGGGGCCTGGTGCATGAATCGTTGGCTGGAGTTATGGCACGTTGCAGGATTGACCAAGAACATCACCTTTTTGGAGCTCTTTCCGATTCGTGTGGTTTTGGAGCTCTGGCCGGAGCGGCTTCAAAACCGAAGGGTGCTCTGGTGGTGTGATAATGAGGCGGTGGTCAGTGTGGTTAATCACTACTCCCCTAGGTGCTTGAAGGTGGCAGGCTTGATGCGGGAAGTCGTATTAGCCTGTTTGCAGTTGAATGTGTCGGTGAAGGCGCGACATATACCGGGGTGCACTAACGAGATCGCTGATGCTCTTTCTCGTTTTCAGTGTGAACGGTTCTGGGCTCTGGCCCGCGAAGCGGACAAGGACGGATCGGTGGTCCCAGAGAGCTTGTGGAGCATTGGCCTCGAGAGATGCTAGATCTGCTGAAGAACTCGGTGTCTGCGGGGACTTGGTCTGCGTATCAGCGGGGCTGTGACCGGGTGGTCGCCTTTTTGGTAGCTCATGGGTGGCAGATGGGAGGGGTTCCAGCGGGCTTGATTGGTCAATATATTGTGGAGGCCAAGGGCGCCGGCTTCTCTCGATCGGCGGTGCGTGCGCACTTGGCAGGGTTTAACTTTTTGCGAGCGCGGTGGGTTGGGGTTCGCCTGCTGGGGGTTTTTGCCGTGGCGGCTTTTGCAAGGTTGGGAGCGTGTGCAGCCTACACCGCGGGACTCGCGGTTTTCCATCACGCATGGGCTCCTGGTGAGGATTTGCGGGGCCTTAGTGCAGGTGGCGTCGTCTGCGTTCGAGGCTACTTTGTTCCGGGCGGTGTTTTGCCTAGCCTTTTTTGGGGCTTTTCGAATCGGTGAATTTGTCGCGGGCTCCGGTCGGGGGGGAGGTGTTGGGGGGCTGCAGGCGCGTCATGTTCAGGTGGAAGGGGGGCGGTTGCGGATCCTTTTGGCGAGATCCAAGAGGGATCCGCTGGGGAAAGGTTTGTGGGTGTTGCTGGGCGAGGTCAGGGACCCGCGGGTTTGCCCAGTTTGGGTGGTGCGGCAGTATTTGTCGGTGCGTCCGGGGAGAGCAGATAGTTTTTTCGTGCACTCGGATGTGCGGGTTTTAACTCATTTTCAGGTTTCAGCGGTACTGCGCCTGGTTTTGCATGTGGTGGGGGAGGACCAGCTGTGTTTTTCACTGAACTTCTTTTGTATTGGGGCTGCCACTAGCGCGGCGGTGGCTGGGTTGCCTGGGCAGGTGATTCAGGACATAGGTAGGTGGCGCTCTAAGGCTTTTAAGGGCTATGTGCGCTTGTAGGAGCGTGGGTTGGGGGTCGGGTCTTTAACTGTTTATTTCTTTTTCAGATGGGGGTGTTGGGCCTGGTGACTGTTGGGTTGCTGGCCACTCTTTTGTCCACTGGGCGGGTCGGCGTGCGGCTGCCCGGCCTATCGGAGTTAATTTGGGACTGGACTCGTCGGTGGTGGCTGTGACATGGCTGGGCGTGAGAGGACTTCGGTGGTCGCAATTGCTGCCTTTGCTACAGCGCCATGGGAGGACGTCGCGGTGGCCGGCCGCCCTGATTGTGCATCTTGGGGGCAATGACCTGGTGTCCTGGTCCTGTAGGCAGCTGATCCGGGCAGCGCAGGATGATCTGGGAGTGGTGCTTCGGATGTTTCCAGGTGTTATTTTACTGTGGTCAGACCTCATTCCAAGGCCGGCTTGCTGGGACCAGCGTCGGTGGTCTCGGGGCTTGACTAAGATCAATCGCCAGATTGGTCGTTGGGTCTGTGAGAGGGGGGGTTATCAGATCTTGCATGACTGGGTGGATGTCAGGTGTTCGGGGCTCTATCGGGCTGATGGGGTTCACTTGTCACCAGTTGGCATGGACCTGCTCCTTAACGACTGGCAGGAGGCCTTGGAATATATGTCTGTCCGTGATGTGCGCTGGTCACAGCTTGGGGCCAGGGGGGGTGGCACATGAACAGAGTTATGTGCCGGTGGTGGGATCCCGGAGGATTCCGGGGTCCGGAGCAGCAGGCTACATTTGGGCGGGGGCGGGGTGCCCCTGACCCAGTCAAACCTCGGCCGACTTTTGCTAATAGCATGGCGAAGTCAGGGAGAGGGGCATGGCAACTTGCCAGGTGGCAAGTTATAGCATTAGCGGTGGCAGGCACTTTGCTAAGGTATGGCTGGTGCAGCCGGGTGCCGCTAATGGGGGCTAGGAAGTTTGATGTTGGTTTGTTTTAATTGTTGATGGTTAATAAAAGCTGCAACCAGTTGTGTTCCATGAAGTTATGGTGTGATGTCTTTTGTTGGGGGGGGGGGTTGGGTGGGGGGTTGGATGGGTCTGCGGGGGGGGGGGGGAAAGGGTGGGGCCCGAAGTGCCGGGTCCGCCTGCCTCGGTTATCGCGAGGCCGCGGGCAGGGTCCCGGCGGCCGACTTTAACCGGGCTCGCGGCCCGGAGCGGGGACCCTGCGCGCGGCCCGGGCGGGGCACGCGAGTGCGTCGTTTGAATTGATTGGCTCCCGTCGGTCGCGGCCATATGGGAGCCAATCGATGTGGCTATTGTTGGGTGGTGGGGGGGAGAATACCGGCCGGCAGCCTCCGCGTGTTCAGTTGGTGCGGAGGCTGTGTTCCGGGTGCCGGCGTCCCTCCCTCCCTCCCTGTGTTTGGACGGTGGGGGTATGGGGTGTTGCAGCTTGGGGGGGGAGTGCGGGATCCTGGGGGTTTCCGGGGTCCGGAGCAGCAGGCTACATTTGGGCGGGGGCAGGGTGCCCCTGACCCGGTCAAACCTCGGCCGACTTTTGCTAATAGCATGGCGAAGTCGGGGAGAGGGGCATGGCAACTTGCCGGGTGGCAAGTTATAGCATTAGCGGTGGCAGGCACTTTGCTAAGGTATGGTTGGTGCAGCCGGGTGCCGCTAATGGGGGCTAGGAAGTTTGATGTTGGTTTGTTTTAATTGTTGATGGTTAATAAAAGCTGCGACCAGTTGTGTTCCATGAAGTTATGGTGTGATGTCTTTTGTTGGGGGGGGGGGTTGGGTGGGGGGTTGGATGGGTCTGCGGGGGGGGGGAAAGGGGGGGTGCCCGAAGCGCCGGGTCCGCCTGCCTCGGTTAATCTTTGATGGAGCATATTGTGTCTGGTAGGGCATTTGTTTTGTTTTGCAAAAGATCGGTGGGATTACAAGAGTGTTCTGCATTCCCCTTTTTGATCCTGTGTTTGTTGCATGAGTAAGCAATGTTATAAACAATGATGGAGTGATATTGTTAACTATCTTGAATGCTATCATTAGTGTTTTGTACCTTATTCTGCTTAATACTGGTAACCAGTGTAGATTGTAAAGAATCGGTGTTATATAGTCAGTTAATTGGGCTTTATAGATGTTTCTAGCTATAACATTCTGGGCAATTTGAAGTTGTTTCAGATTCTTTTTTGGTAGACCATGAAGAAGTCTATTGCAGAAACTGAAGTGTGGGGTGATTAGCGCTTGTACGACTGATCTAAAGTCATGCATGTCAATTAGTGGTCTAAGGTGTCGAATGGTTCTTAGTTTAAAGAATATAGTTCTAATGATCTGTTTTATGTGTGATGTCATAGAGAGGGATTGATCGAGTATCACACCGTTTACACCATAATTACAAGGATACCCCTTCCAAGGAACTCTCATGAGCTATCTAAAACCTTCAAAAGTTAGAGGATACTAAATAAATAAGTTTTAACAGTGTTTGAAAAGAAACAACTTCAATAGCTGCCATAAAGCCAGATGAAGTCTATTGCACAGCTGGGGGAATATTAATTGAAAAGGCACATGTACGAGCCATTGGTGTATTCGTCACTCAAACCTGGGTCTTCTAACAAGATCTTGCTCTGCAAATACAAACTTCTACTTGGGATATACTAAAGAGGTTTCTCCCTCAAATACTTTAGGCTTACATCTCCCATTATCTTTAATGCTACTCCCATTACCTTAAACCAGAGGTTCACAACCCCGGCCTCAAAACAAGCCTAGCCAGACAGGTTTTCAGGATAACTACAATGAATATGCATGAGAGAGATTTGCATGTACTTCCTCCAGTGTATGCAGATCTCATGCATTATCCTGAAAACCTGACTGGCTAGTTGTGTCCCAAGGACTGAGTTGAGAATCCTTGCCTTAAACAGAATCCTTAAGCTAATGGGTAACCAATGAAGATCCAATAAAACTGCAGAAATATGATCACAAAATGCAACCTTACTGCTGAATTCTGAACTATCTATAACCTTTTCAAATGTTTGTCTTGCATGCTTAAATACAAAAGATTGCAGTAACCCAGATGTATCCTTATTGCAGAGTATAGAATCTGTGCAAAATCACTTTCAGAAACTCTCCTCCCCCCCCCCCCCACACACACATACTTTTCTTAAATGAATAAGATGCAAGAAACAAACCGTTATAACTGATATTTGCAGTTTCATGGTGAGGATACCATTCAGTTCCACTCCTAAACCACGATTCCGATCTTGGGCCTTTACCTTCTCTTCCTGTCAACAAATGCACAGCAGGAGTTTCAAAGGCTATATCAAAGCATTCAAAAATCCTGCACTGATGAACAACTAAATTTACCCTAAGTTAAATGGTTATTTTTATCTGGTCAGATTTAAGGCAGATTTTTAAAGTAGTTGCTTAACTTGTCTAGCCTAACTTAAACGCTTCAATAATGCATCTAAATCTGGCTGACCCCCTGCTAAACATCCTCAATTCTCCAATTATGATGTCCCTCTCCTCTACCAATTCAAATCAAAAAGTTCCACTCTTCATAGTCCTGATCACTTCCTTCCCTCTCACTCTCTATTGAAACAGAAATGTCCCCACTCTCACTGATCATTGAACTCCCTCCTGCCTCAAATAAACTCCCTACTCCCTCCTGGTTCACGGATTAGCTCTGCAGAGCTTGTCAAAGTAATTGACAAAAAAACCCTTTAAATTGTTTAGTATCTGTAATAGGGGCATCTTGTGCCTAATAATAAAATTGTACTTTTTTATGGTGAGATTTTACTGACACTGGAATACCTCACAAAACAGCATTCTGGGCTTCAAAGAATTGACTTGGTTCTTTAAGACCTGAAATTTGGCCTAGTTCATTCTCTGTTGATATTATGGCAATCCTACTTGTAATTCCTGAGTCATGGTAGACTTTAGATATGTTTTTGTCAGCTTTAGTTTGGAGAAATTGTATTCTCCACTTGGCAGCAGCTATCAGAAGAGTCAAAAGTATGTGCAAAGAAGTAGAAGAATTTGGGGTATCTACTCCAGAACATTCTTTGGAGCTGAGTCCACCAATAGATGTCTACAAAGCATTCTCAATTCATCATGCAAGTCAGTTGCATCAGTGTTATATAGTTCACCATTGGAAAGCACTTTCTCAGGTTCACCACCTTCTTAGAGGTTTGGAACATTATATGGCATTTTAAACATCTTGTAATGTTTTCTGTGCTGCAAAAACTCTTCAACTGACTCATCTGGGTCCATTCCAAAAGAACTTCTCAAGACGGATTTTGGAAATTTTTTCCACATCAAATTGGAAGCTATGCACTGGTTAATAAGATATATTGTATTACTTTCCTTGCAAATGCCAAAGTAGGCAAGAGGAAGTAGTCTGTATTTATGATCATACTTGTAATTGAGCTGGACGTAGGTTGTACTGTGCATTTATATGTTTGTAAAGCTCAAAGGGCCCCATTCTGATTGGCGCATGTCCGGGCCATTCAGATGTCTAAAATCTGGATGGGTCGGATTTGCACCCGATTCTGCACCCATGGGAGCTAGATGTTCTCGTGGGAGCAGAATCAGGGCAAAGGGCCTGGATGGGCCAGACGGGCCCCGATTCTGTCACACTGCACATATGGCTCCCACCTCATCCAACCTTCCCAATGATCCTGCATGTAGCCTCTGTGCCATGGCATCCCATCATGGCACAGGGGCGCCATGCAGGAGCTCCTATTCCCTGCAATGGATTAAAGGTCCTGTTTTCCTCCACCTGACCCCCAATAGAGCCTGCCAAGGCTGGGGTCAGGCTGTGGGGAACCTCTCGCTGCTGCTCACCTGGATTGAGGTATCTTCCACTGCCAATCACCTCCCTCGAGGTGACATTCCACCTCTGAGATGGAGTAAGTTACTGGGCATCCTTGCCACCCCGGACATACAGGGCCATGACCGGCATCACCCACATTCCATCGGCTGCAACCTGCATCGCCCAGACCCCCTTTCTCACCGCCCACACTCCACCTCCGGCCCTCCCCCTCCCATCCCCATCCAGATCTCCCCTCACATCTCTGTACATGCGGGGAGCATTGGAAATGGATTCGGTCCCCGCCCAAACTGGACATATATCCCTGCTATTCGTGCTTTGGAATGACCCCCAAACTGTTTCTGGGATGGAAAAAATGGATTTTTCCAGATGTTGCTAAGGTTACTCAGGAAAAGAAGAACATGTTTTTTTCTGTTAGTCAGGAAGTATGTGATAGAAGTGCTTCTGTTTTTCTTCATTATCCCTGTAAAGTTTAGAGTGCAAACTATATATTCTTCACCTCAGATTGTGATTCTTTATTGATTCCAAAAAGATTTTCTCTATTAAAACTGCCTATGGAGATGTCTGTTAATTGATTGCAATTGAGAGTGATTTCCCAGTTTTTAATGCTGATTGCCTTTTCTTTTTGAATGTTTGTTTCTTCTCGTTCTCCCTTAAATATTTCTGGGCCTCTTCCTTATTGTGTTCTGAAGTAAACTGGATCTAGCTGATGCCGTTATTGAGATGTTATCTGTGTAATATTGGAGACCGGATGGTAATTGTGATTTTTCTGAAGCAAGACTTGTCTTGCAATGCTAATTGCTAAGTTCCATAAATAAAGTAGTTAAACTGACTGAACGCAGCTTCAGGAACTTTGAAAAATAATTAATTTTATTGTATAGGGTCTGTGATAGGAGCATCCTGTACCTCATAATCATTTTTTTATAGTGAGATATTACTGACTCAGCTGTTAAGTTTTTCAGCCAAATTCTGTGCATTTTACAAGATATTTTTACATTTTTCATCAGAATAGTAATGGGGAGGGGGGGGGGGGGGAGATGATTTTGCAGCCTACAGTTGTGATGAAAAAAAAAAGGAGAAAGTGTATTACCATCAAGTAAATGCTGACTCCAGGTGACCCAGCCCCTGGATTTTCTTGGCAAGGTATGACTGACAAGTGCAGTAGGGGTCATTTTAAAAGTCTTAGTCATGATTTGAATGTATGAAGGTGTGCACATGGACGCCTAAATCACAGAGATCCTCAGACTCATTTTACAAATGAATTTTAAAGATGTCTCTGGGATGCCCAAGTAGACAGTGGGCATGTTGGAGGGGCGATGGACCTAGATGTCCCCGCTCAGTTTCAGAAATGTTCTGGATGTCTGCAACCCCATCCACATTTAGACCTGTTCCAGGAATGAACAAGCGTTAGGAAAGTGCTTGGTTTGGCCCTAAAACATCCAGAAGGTATAGAGAAGATGGAGAATTAAGTGACTATTATATGTGCAAGTTTCAGTTTTCTACATGTTTATATGTGCAGAGCTTCCACATAAGCATATTACACATGGTTCTTTCTGAAATTACCTGCAGCTGGGCATATGTATGGGGGATAAACATTTTACAAGTGACCGCAGCCCATATACAGTATGCACAAGTGGCTGATTGAAAAAATTGAAATTACACTTACCTGGTAATAGTTGTTCCTTGAGGGACTCCAGTTCAGTCCTCCACCTCTGGGTTGTGCACCTCCTCCTGCAGCATGGAGACTGGACAAGTCAAATTCATGACATCACTGGATATATCCTGTCAGTCCTTCCCAGCGCTCCCCAGTGAACTATTGACAAAGCAGACTCAAAGCAACAAATAAGTAGCTATAGTATTAATTTCAATTTTAAACCCATCTTTAACTTCAGAACCAAAATCCCCCCAAACAAGGGGAAAAACCTGTTTCTTGTTCTTTCTCCTTTCTCCATGAACAGAGCCAGAAAGAAAGTAGAAAAAGCTCAGAGAAAACGAATGATAGAAATCCCCAATTCCATTAAGGCAAGGAGGGGACTTCTTCTTGCACTTTCCCGTTTCCCCCCTCCCGATCCGAGACAGAGACAAAGAGGGGACAGAGAAAGAATCAGAGCGATCCCAAGACTATAAAGGGTTTTAACCACATGACTGGTACTCCCCCCAAACTGACAACCAACTGTTGAAGAAAACATCCCTGGGCGGGAATGAGGACTGAACTGGAGTTCCTCAAGGAACAACAATTACCAGGGAAGTGTAATTTCAATTTCCTTATCATTCCTCCAGTTCAGTCCTCCACCTCTGGGATGTAACAGAGCAGTAACCATTGGGAGGGACCTTTCCAACCGGATTGCCACACCGCCGACCCGAAACAGGCATCATTCGCTGCCTGAACATCCAGGCGATAGCGCTTACTGAAGGTATGGATAGACGACCAAGTGGTCGCTCTGCAATCTCCACTGGCGGGACCACGCAGTGCTCTGCCCAAGAAGTTGCTTGCGCTCTAGTAGAATGGACCCGCCACCCCACTGGCACCGGACGCCCTTGTAAAATATATGATGATGCCATTGCTTCTCAAACCCATCTGGAAATGAAAGCTTTAGTTGCAGCTTCCCCTTCTTCGGCAACCTCCAAAAATAATGAAAGGGCACTCATATTTATGAAAAACCTCCGAAACCTTTAAGTCTTGACGCAGAACTCTCTTTATATCCAAGCGACATAAGCTACCGACTGAGACACTCTCCTCTGAAGCTATTACTGGCAAAGTAACCAATTGGTTCATGTGAAAGAGAGAAATTTCCATAGGCCAAAAATGATGGCACTGGTCGCAATACTACCTTTTCCCTAGAAAAGACTAAGATGGCTCACAACAGGACAACCTGCCACTCCGACATTCACCGCGCTGAACCGATGGCCCCCAAAAACACCATTTTTAACATCAATAGCTTGACTGGAGGTTGGTTCAAGGGATCAAGGACTCCCAAAAATAAAGTCCCCTGACACCAAGCTAAGAACTCACAGTGATCTCATCCTTCTGCGAGCGTGCCGGAGACTAGAAACCGCTTTTAGAAAACGTACCTCATCGACGTGAGGACTCAACGCCTCACCTTGAACTTTATCTCTAAAGCATGACAGAGCTGACAACTGGACCCTTAATGAACTGGCTGCCAAGCCCATAATCAAACTCTCCGGTAAGAAACTTGACAACCATAGGACCGGCAACCGTGGAAGGGCGGACCTGTCGCCGTGAACACCAGCCCTCGGATATATGCCAAACCCACACATATACTTGTGATGTGGACCTTTTTCTGGCCCAAGGCAGGGTCTCAATGACTGCTCCAGAATAACCTTTTCTCCTTAACCTTGCACTCTCAATGGCAAAGCCGTAAGAAAGAACCGATCCACCTGAGGTAATCAAAGCAGACCTTGAAACAACCGGTTCTCTATTGCCGGCAACCTCCAAGGATCCCTGTTGAGAGATCAAACTAAATCGGCATACGATGTATGACTTGGCGAAACCGGTGCCACGAACTGCACTCTTCCCCAATGAGCTTCGATGCACTGCACCACTCGTCCTATGAGCGCCCATGGCCAGAGCTGATCAGACGACGATCCCTTCTGACATTCTCTCTCTCCTTTGGCTGAAAAACGGTTCATCTTGGCCGAATGCAAAGCTGCCATAAGCTCCATGATCATAAGGCCCCCATCCATGGACAATCTGAGCCATATCTCCGGATGTAGCTCCCATTCTCCGGCATCCACCTGAACTCTGCTGCGAGAATCCATTAGCACATTTTTCCATTCCTGCAATGTGTGCCATTGACATCGGCTGTATACGAGGCTGCCCCCAGACAAAGGGCCCCCCGGCTTCCTCTTCCATGGCAGTGCTTCCTGCTCTGCCTTGTCTGAGAGTGGAAGCCCTCATCGCGGTAATGTCTGACCGAACCCGCCCAGTCCGGCCCGTCACCGCGGTTTTGAAAGCTTGAAGAGCTAGAGTCACCACTCACAGTTCGATACAATTGATCGACCACTGAGCCTCCAAGTCATTCCAAGACCTTTGTGCGAAAGGATCACCGCAATGCACTCCCCAGCATGGGAGGCTCGCCTCTGTCACAATGGGAGCCATTGAGGCTGCTTCAGGGGGTACGCCCGCCTCCAGATTGCTTGGGAAAATCCCCCACTGGAGTGAGCGCCTGTCATGAAGAAGGCAGGGGAGACATAAGTTCAGAGAATCATTCTGGTGATTCCAGCGCCGGAGTGATGATTTCTGTAACATCCGCACGTGCGTTCTGGCCCATGGCACCACTAACATAGATGCCGCCATTAATCCTAAGATGCGAAAATGGCTCCAAGCTGACGGACCCGGAGTCGGGATGCACTTGGGCACCAGCTGCCGAAGGGCTTGAGCCCTCCTCTCCAGCAGGAACACGGCTCCCTTCCATGTGTCGAGACGCACTCCCAAATACCCTAGAACCTGGGTCGGAACCAACCGGCTCTTGGCCAAATGACCCCCCAGCCGAGGCTGAACTGTAACTTCAGTATGTTGTCCATGACCTGCACGCTCTCGATTCTGGAATTTGTCCAGAACCACCAGTCACCGCAATACGGGTGAACTAAGGGTACCTTCCTTCCGCAGCACCGCCATCGCCACCACCAAAACCTTGGTGGAGGTATGCGGGGCCGCATCCTGTCCGAGTATCGGAGTTTGACACTTTTGAAAAGCTGCTCTGGTTGGAACGTGTGGATACACCTCAGAAGGTCTAGGGATGTCAAACAACTCTACTTGCTGAACCGCCACTATAACCAAATGCAACACTTCAATCCGGAAGTAAGATACTCGGAGACAGCGAATCACTCCTTTCAGATCCAGTATAGGCCTGGGAGAGCCATCTTTCTTTGGAACTACAGAATAAAGAGAGTAACGACCGACGCCTTACTCCACTATTGGCACCGACACTACTGCACCCAATTGCAAAGGCGATATAACGTTTGCTGTACAGCCAGCATTTTCAACCGGCCTCTGCCAGGTGATGGTATAGTTTCTGCCGCTGTCTGCCAGGGAAAAGGACAAATAAAACTTGGAGAGGTCAGGCAAATTCTAGAGCATTGTGAATTTCTACCAGTTGCGGATGGGAAAGCTGTGAATCCTCTACCTTTGCCTCGCAAGTCACGAAGGCGTAGCACTCCGGAGGTAAACCTTCCTCTATGAAAGCCTCCCTTTGAGAGGCACAAAAAACGCCTGAAGTCCTTAACTGACCACGCGAAAATGACAGGGAACTCCCTTGCTTAGGCTTGTCCTCCAGCTGCTTTCCGCCTTTGGACTCCCCCAACTCCAAGACCAACTTGTCACGATCTTCACCAACCAACAATTTCCCTATAAAGGGAATTCTGCTAAGCTGTGACTTAGAGAAACCATCTGCCACCTAATTTCTTAACCACAGATAACTCTGCATGGTTACCAGGGAAGCCCTACTATTCGCCAAAGCCCTTATCCAAACATATAGGACATCTGCTGGATATGTCGCACCTGATTCCAGCCGTGTCACATCCAGTAAGCTCTCCTGCATCAACTGAGATGGCTGCTGAAAGCGCTGTGAAAACCTGAGGTAAGCTTGCAAAGAGAGGGCATAGACCCCAGAGGCTTGGTTCAACACACCGTCCACTTTTCTGTCTTGAATGTCCTTCAAAGCTGCCCTGCCTCCAGCAGAATGGTCATCTTTTTTGTGACAGCTGATATCGCTATACGGAGTGACCGCAACTCCTCCTTCTCCTTGTCTGCTAAGGGGCAGAACCTATTCATAGCTCTAATGCCCCGCTGCCCAGCTTCTGGCAAATCCCATTCATCTTGGAACCTCCGGTCAACCACTTGATGCACAACTTAATTTTCCCGAGGGGACACTGGCGGCACCCTAAGAGGAAGTCACCATCCCCCCCTTGTAAAAGGAAATTACGGTTCCTCACCAACCTTGCCTTGGATATCTTGCTTCACCACGATAGAAGGGAGCGTGCCGCTCTTGCCAACTCCATTGGCAGAGACTGCACCCCTGTGGATGCCACAGACCAACTACTGTGGCCTTGATGGAATTAGCTAAAATTAATATACTCCAGAAATGAACGGACCTCTTATTGTCCTTTTTTTTTTAATATAGAGTGATACCTTTAAGGTCCCAAATTAAATACAAAACCTGTCAGAAGAACCAAAGAAATAACTACAAGGGCCTTTGGGGCATCTTTCTTTCCCGGTAATAGGGAATTCCCATGCCTAGGGTTAGGTATGAAGTCTTGGAGGAATGGTTGCCTCAATACATTCTCAACAGCCCATTTCCTCAAACGTCTCTGCAAGAGCAAACAAACAAACATCCCTGCTTCTGACAACTTTGTTAAGGGCTAGCGCTGCTGCCCTGTGTCAGAGGCGCCCTTGGCCTGAGGGGTTTCTCATAGCTTTTTTTTTTTTTTAATCCAGCAAACGCTCCCAAATGGAATTAACTCAAAGTAATGTAAATAACTTTAAAACCTCTCCTTTCAGCGGTAGTAAGACTAGCCACGATCGTAGCACTATCGAAAACAATAAACTAAGAAAAAAAGAACTAAGCCCCCAAAATCCAAACATCCACTCATACGGTCTTTCCCTCTTAAAAGGAAAACAAACTCCTGGTAACAAGACTCCAAGGAGACTCCGCAGCTCGTGTGAGCTGCCACCCTGTCAGCGTGTCGAGCGGCACTGCAGCCACCACGAGGATGTGACGCATGGGAAATGGCCCGGGGCTGAATTTGGGCCTACTTGGTGCCTAAACTGCTGCCGGCAGTTCAACAGAACCTCACCGACGAATTGCACATTAGAGGGAGGAGGAGAGAGGCACTCACCTCCCGTGGCAAACACTGCCACAAGGATCGTCTGTCCAATCCGTCTCAAAGCTCTTCAAACCACTACACTGCTCGTCCCCGTTGTGAGCAGTGTAGTCGGTGAGGGCTGAGCTCCAGACGTCGCCGTTTCCAGCCCGACAGTGCCCTGGACAGCAGCGCGCTGGGCAGTCTTTCCCCCTGCCGGGCTTCCCTCCGTGCAGTCTAGGAGGGGAGAGCCGACCCACAGCCAAAGGCAGGCAGAGCTAAAGGGGAGCCAGATCAGAAGCATGGCAAATCCCATTCATTTTTTTTTTAAGATAAATCTGGAAATTAATTAAAAGGAAGTGAATAAAGAAAATCTTAAAGACTACTATCTAACTACTGCTCCTTATACTTTCCTCAAGTGAGCCCAGCACCTAGGCTCACTAAGTCCTCCTGCTGCATGGAGACTGGACACACTGGGGAATGATGTGAAGGACCGACAGGATATATCCAGTGATGTCATGAATTTGACTTGTCCAGTCTCCATGCTGCAGGAAGAGGTGCACAACCCAGAGGTGGAGGACTGAACTGAATGAACGATAAGGAATTGCCTTTTCATGGACTTTAATCTGGCTGATAACTTCACTGTCTAAGGTACTCCCCGTGTATCTCTAGGAGCTTTATAGATACACTGCCCCACTCCTATTAACACATATAGGAGGGAAACACTGCTTGGTTTGGGGTAGCCTATCAGCAGAAGGCTCTCACTTGCATGTATATATGGGAAACTGCCCCTCCCGTGTCTGACTCTAGCTTGGCACAGAAAGGAGGGTTGTTTGTGAAAGGGCTCTATCTGTACCTCTGCTGGAAGGTAATATTTAACTCAGGTTTTTCTTTATCCCATCTGTAGATGCTGAAGGATTCTAGGAAGGAGAGTACCACAAGGGACTGGTGGATGAGAGGGAGGGAGAGAAGAAAGGGAGGAAGGATTGTTATATATTTTTACATTTATAGTTGCTTACTGGTGTCCACACAGTCCATTTTAACTTGTACATGGTGCAGGAGGCCAGAGTTTTACAGTGTTATTAATCTGCTAAATTCTGAGGGCCCCTCATTCTTGTGCAGGCCCCCCTTCATGTGGCATGCTCCCTCTATGCAGCAGTGGCAACAGCAGCACGACAAACTTTCTTTATCATGTTTGTCATGCTACTGTGCTCTAGTAAGTTTGCAGCAGGCCTGGTGGCTGTTCCCTGCCAAATTGGTCTCATATTGTGGATGTTATCGTGAGACTTCAACCCGGTGAGGAACAGCCATAGGGTCCATGATAGACTTACAAACACGGAGCAACATGGTAAACATGATAGTTTGCCGTGCTGCTGCCACCGCTGTATGGGGCCCGCTTTCTGCCCGGGTCCTCCCACATTGCAGGGGCTGCTTGGTGGGATTTAACACCATTGTCTGGTACATAAATTCTTGCCAGAGCCCAACAGTCCATTTTAGCCTGTGCAAAGGGGCAGCACACCAGAGCCATTGCAATTTAGTCTTTTTTCCATGCCTGATGTTTATTGGCTAATTCTAGAAGTGTACGATTTGACATCTCTTTGGTATGGTTCCACTGAAACCACACTCTTAATGTGTTATGAACTCATAAATGTGAACTGTGGTATACCAAGGGTGGGATGGTGGGTGCCAGCTGGGAGGGAGTGCACCCTCACTAGGTCTACACTTTGGAGGCAGTGTGACAAACATACCTTCAAGGTGGGTGGTTTTCTGTGCTGTCTCAAATCTAGGTTGGCTCTTCTCTCCTGGCTGAAGTCTCTCAATCACACTTCTTCCAAAATGCAGGCACTCGGGGCAGTGCATTCCGCACTGTAGGGGAGGGCACCTGCCCTGAGTAGAAAAGGCTATGCGGTCTACTAGCAGAGTGAATTTAGCAATCACTGAAGAATATTCCTACACTCTATTATTCTTGAGTTGAAATTTAATATAAGGGATTTTGCTTATACTTTCTCATGGGTCTCAGACTTCACAATGGCATGATGTTCTGGGTATTATATAAGCCCAGTATTATGCCTGTTTAGCATCAATGTCCCAGTTATATGCAAAATTATTCCCTTTATCACTTTTGTCATTCAGCAACCAATATTGATATTAGAACTTTATTGTCCACTTATCTTGTATTTTTTTTAATTCTCAGTAAAAGTTGCTCTATTCGAATTCCATATCTTGACGTCCCAACGCTGTACTTGAAGCGCCCCCGCGTTTCACTATCCAGGTTCTTCAGGGGACCAGAAATCCTACTATAATAAATAACAAACATACTTCACTTATCTAAACCCAACCCTAATTAAAACTTATCATTTCTACCTTCTTAAGACTATTTACAAAAATTGGCCACTCAATGAGGGAAATATAGATGAAATACCTGACACGTTGATGCTGCCCACGTCTTTCTTATGTTCACTAAGGAACCTCTAACGGTCCTCGAATGCCGCGCATGCGGACTAAAACTTTTGTCCCTTTAAATAGATCTTTTTGACTCCTCCTACCTTTCAAAGCCTTCACTATATTTACGACTTAGGACCTTCCTCACTGTGTAAATCGAACTTTCCCATTTAGTAAACATCTCTATTCAAAATTTACAGACACAGTGTCTGTAAATTTTGAATAGAGATGTTTACTAAATGGGAAAGTTCGATTTACACAGTGAGGAAGGTTCTAAGTCGTAAAGATAGTGAAGGCTTTGAAAGGTAGGAGGAGTCAAAAAGATCTATTTAAAGGGACAAAAGTTTTAGTCCGCATGCGCGGCGTTCGAGGACCGTTAGAGGTTCCTTAGTGAACATAAGAAAGACGTGGGCAGCATCAACGTGTCAGGTATTTCATCTATATTTCCCTCATTGAGTGGCCAATTTTTGTAAATAGTCTTAAGAAGGTAGAAATGATAAGTTTTAATTAGGGTTGGGTTTAGATAAGTGAAGTATGTTTGTTATTTATTATAGTAGGATTTCTGGTCCCCTGAAGAACCTGGATAGTGAAACGCGGGGGCGCTTCAAGTACAGCGTTGGGACGTCAAGATATGGAATTCGAATAGAGCAACTTTTACTGAGAATTAAAAAAAATACAAGATAAGTGGACAATAAAGTTCTAATATCAATATTGGTTGCTGAATGACAAAAGTGATAAAGGGAATAATTTTGCATATAACTGGGTCATTGATGCTAAACAAGCATAATACTGGGCTTATATAATACCCAGAACATCATGCCATTGTGAAGTCTGAGACCCATGAGAAAGTATAAGCAAAATCCCTTATATTAAATTTCAACTCAAGAATAATAGAGTGAAGGAATATTCTTCATTGACTGAGTAGAAAAGGGGCTAGGAATGCTACTGCATGGAAAGATACTTGACATTTGTAGGTGTGCATGTGGGGTTGCATCTGAGGTGGAATTCCAACTAGTATATTTGATGGTAAAGGCCTGCATATGTCAGGTGTCAACATAATCTGCCAGAGGTGGCATTGTGCCTCCTAGGGTGAGTAGGCCTGAACGTGCCCAGGACAAAAGCTGAATTGGACTTTAGGAAAATGCATATGGTGGGGAACCTACATCACATCACATGCAGATCAGGTTTCTCATTATTCTCCAAGTTTGGCATGATCTCTGTATGGCACTGGATCCCATTCAAAGAGGGACCTTCTTTGGTTCATACAACCCTATGTTTTGGGGACGTGTTTTACTTCAGACATTTTGTCCTTGCCGGTGTAGGCACTGGTATGTCTCCACTCTAAGCCATGGCCCCTGACATGCATCAGGCTCCACAGATTGGCATATTCCCTTACCCCTTCCATCATATGATGGAAAACCTCTGTGGACCAAGTGACACATCAACAGCCCCATTGCTGAATGTGTACACGGGCTGTTGCAGCATGAGTCCCTATACCTTTTTGTGAGAGCCGTCTTGGGCTAGGTGTTAACATGTTTCATGCTTAGACTTGAGCACTTGTAGGAAGCTCATGGTGTTGCTGATACTGCTACCTTGTTGCAGAGAATGCAGGTATATCTTGGGAAATCACATGATCATCTTTGCAATGTGTGGAGTCTGAACACAATTAGTAAGAGCACATCCCATCTGGAATCATGTTACTGAAAGTAGCTACTGACATGTGTCTCATATCTGGGACAGGGTAAACATATGCACCTCATTTACAATGTAACAGTGAAACACAGCTCGAATATATAATCTTGTAGATGGACTCCCATAAAGGAAACAAATATGCAAATATGTTTCTGGCACAGGCTACAGGCAAAAGGGATTAGGCACTGAGTAGAAGGCATGGAGATAGGTGAAGGAGAAGAGTGGTAGATAACAAGATACAATGAAGAGCAGATATTGGAAAAAATATAACTTTTATTATACATGGGCCAACAGGGTGTCTAGAAAAATATGAATAATATCTTGTTGTCAACCTACACAAACACAGTCATTATGACCCCCCTTCTCCCTTGCTCTGAGTAGTGGGAGGGAAAATTGAAGAGCTATCTTGTAAAATGGCCCTTGGATGGAGGAAAATGGACCAGAGGTTGGTTGTGGGGCTTTAGGTTGGGGAGTGGTTTGATGCATTGTATAAAGCATAAAGGAGATGGCTTCTCTAAAAAGGGTACAGACAGAGGATAATGGATAAGAATATAGGTTGGTACCCCTCAAATTGGTCAAGGTTAAAAGAGAAGGTTGCAATGTTTGGAGAGGAGATGGCTGAAATCAGGGTCAATAGATGACAGCTATTGACCATGGGAGGAGGAGGAGTAGCCTAGTGGTTGGGGCAAGGTACTTCAGGCCAGAAGGTCAGGGGTTCAAATCCTACTAGAGGACAGCAACCTTGGGCTGGAAGGACTGGGGTTTCTAGTCCCACAGATGCTCCTTGTGGTCTTGGGCAAGCCACTTAACCCTCCATTGCCCATGTTCCCTGTAAGTATTAGTGTATGTGTCTCATATCCCTGCATGTTAAATGTATCCCCCAATTGTGTTGTGACTGCTTTGATTGAAGGATAAGGCAGTATACAAAACTGTCTAAATAAATAAAATAAATAAATAACTATCTGTAGAAGAAGACAGCTAATGAATAGTATCAGCTGGTGCAAGATGCTAAGTGAAAAATGTGTTTGGTATGGGAGGCAGTGATTGGTAATAGATCCAAACAGTTATTTTGGGTGGCAGAGCAGTTGTTAGTGAAAAAACAAAGAGGGTGTTTGAGGAAGTGGGGTGGAGGTTGAGCAGGTAGCAAATTACTTTGCAGCTAAAGTGATGGGGTTAAGGGGTTGGTGGTGTATGGAGAAGGGAGGATATAGTGATGAATGGTGTGAGAGATTGGTTGAATTCTTTTCAATGACTGAAGAAAAAGTGCAGAGGGTATTGGAATTACTACATATGACATGGATGTACATGGATTTCATTCCTGGGAGGTTGTTGCAGTAATGTTCCACAGGTGTGCTAGCCTGCAAAGTGGACTTGGTAAATTCCTTGTTTGAGTAGGAGGCGTATCGTGACCAGCTCAAAGAGGCTATGGCTACCCTGATACCCAAAATGAATGGGTATTGGAAATGTGAGAACGTAAGCCCGATCTCCGCGCTTTCGACGTTGGCAAACATTTTAAAGAAGGAAATGGTGTTGCAATTAGATGCATACTGGAGGACACACAGTAGGAGTGTTGAATGGGGGGCAAGCCAGCTTTCATCGGGGTTCTGGAACAGAATCATTGATGGTGGCAGTAACTAATATGATTTGTCAAGCTATGGATAAGGGAGCAGTTAATCTCCAGGAACAAGCAGGAATGAGTCTTCACACGTGGGAGACGTCTCCGACGGAGCCCGCACGGGAATGCTCCCCAGCATCCAATCAGAAAGCCTTTGGGAGCATCCCCCGCGCCTGCGCGGTGGCTTCCCGCCCTTCCTACTGCCTCTCCCCAGTTTTTTGTTTTCCGCGGATCAGGCAGGATGCCCCTCCTGCCACCGCAGAAATTTTTTTCCTTTGTTCTTGTTTCTGTAGTCGCGGCTTTTCCCGCCGACGGTGGCACCTCAGTGCCCCTTTCTTTCTTTCTTTTCAATTAATTTTCATTTAAATTTCATTTATTTTTGGTCGCCTGGAGGGACCCTCCCCTCTGGGCGCCGAGGCCTACCGGGCTTACAGCATGGAGCCTTCTTCTCCCCAGCAGTGCCCTCACTGCGGGGACCTGTTTTTCCAATTGGACTCCAATGCCTGGTGCCTCTCCTGTTTGGGGCCTGACCCTTCTTTCCCGGATCCCCCGGGCTACAGTGTCGGGAGAAGACCCTCCCTTTTTTGGATATCCCTCGACGACGTCTTCGCGCCCAATGCGTGGTTGTCGGGTTGTGCTTCTCTCCAGGATCAGGTATCCACACAACAGTCTGTTAAGACTAGCCGAGTCTTGAGGGGCGAGTCTCATGCGCGGCATGGCGACAGCTCCAGCCGACCCCTCAAGTCCCCCTTGGCTAATATACCCTGGCGGGAGTCCTCGGGCTCCAAAGCATTTACGGGGTTTCGGGATGTTCCTGAGGTTGGCTCCTCACAGAACATTCCCGAGCCATGCCCGAGTGAGGTACCCACTTCGAGCGGTGCTGATTCGTCGGCGTCGAGTGTTCCACTCTTCGCCAGGGATCGTCAGCTGGTGTCATCGGCGCCTCCGGGGCCGATCGACTCGACCGGGTCTGACCTCCCTACAACCCAACCATGCTCGGGTGTGGTACCCGCTCCGGGCAGTACTGAGACCCCAGCATCGGCGTCGGTGTCGAGCATTCCGCTCCTCACCGAGGATCGTCGGCTGCTGTCCTCGGCGCCTCTGGGGCCGATCGACTCGGTCCAGCCGGGCGTTCCTCCATCACTGCCATGCGCGGGGGTGGTACCCGCTACAAGCGGTACCGACCCCTCGACGTCGGCGCCGGTGTCGAGCATCCCGCTCCTCACCGGGGATTGGCGGCTGCGGTCCTCGGCGCCTCTGGGGCCGACCGACTCGCGCCGGTATGGCGTCCCTACGGGGGTAGTATCTGCTTCGGGTGGTGCCGACCCGTGGGCGCCGAGTGACCCGCTCCCCACCGGGGATCGCTAGCCGCTGCCCTCGGCACCTCTGGGGCCGATCGGCTCGACACAGCCTGGCCCTGCGTTCCGGCCATGCGCGGAGGCGGTACCCGCTTCGAGCGTGCCGGCGTCGACGGTTCCACCCCTTGCCGGGGATGATCTCCTGGCCTCGCTCCCCTCGGAGCCGCTCGCTTCGACCCGAGCTGGGTCACCGGTACCCCAGCCCTGTGCAAGGGCGGGACCGGTTTTGAGCGACGCCACTCCGCCGGCGACGGCAGGGGCGTCGAGCTCAAGGAACCGCCATCAACCTTCCCCGGGGACCTCGGGGTGTGTCGACCAGCACACGGGCGACCCCCCGGCATCGACGCGGCCGTCGAGGGCCCCGCCCTTTCCTAGAAAAGGGGCCTCAGGGTCTTCGATCGCCTCGATCCCACCGCAGGGTTCCCCCCTGCAGGGACTCGTCGTCGGGTGACCTGGCTCCCCTCGGGGACGGGCCGTATGCCCCGGCAGGTTTTCCCTCCGGGTAGGACGGGTTTGAGAGGGGTACACCTCTACTCTTCTCCGGGATAGGCTCTCTAGTTTGGCCTGTCTTCCACTGTTAGTCCTCTGAGTTATGGACTCTACTCCTAAGGGAGTGCTCAGCTTGCCGTGAGCCCCCTGGAAGACCCGCCGTCCTTCTCCTGACCCAGCTGACGCCTGGATCTCATGGCCTTCCGGATTTGGAACTTCCTCCTCGCTGCGGTGAAGTTTCCTTGATGACCTCGCTACTGCGTCTACAGTGCCTTCATCACAGGACTACTTCCGACAACCCGGTGGGTAAGCAGTACAGGGTTCTAAACCATTCATTCCTTAAAACTTAATGGCCGGTAAGCTCTATATGGTACTAGGTCATTTACTCATTAAATGCTTAATGATTCTCTTCATGCACCCCTCTGACTACTCCCGTAGCCTGGGGGTCTTTTTGCTGTATCCTAATGGTACCTGTTCTGCACTCTAAAGACTTGCCTCCGTAGTCTTTGGATTCGCTGTTCCTCTATTCAACTCCTGCCCTCCATCCCTCAGGGGATGCCGGAGATTCAGGCTGGGCAAATGCCATCTCCTAAGCTAGGGAGTCCCCACGTGTGAAGACTCATTCCTGCTTGTTCCTGGAGATAGCACAGTTACTTACCTGTAACAGGTGATCTCCGGAACAGCAGGAATTAGTCTTCACAACCCGCCCACCTCCCCTAGGAGTTGTATCTCTCTTTTCTCTATTCCTTCCTCTCCTCTTCTTCCGGCTCAGCTATGAAACTCAACTGGGGAGAGGCAGTAGGAAGGGCGGGAAGCCACCGCGCAGGCACGGGGGATGCTCCCAAAGGCTTTCTGATTGGATGCTGGGGAGCATTCCCGTGCGGGCTCCGTCGGAGACGTCTCCCACGTGTGAAGACTAATTCCTGCTGTTCCGGAGATCACCTGTTACAGGTAAGTAACTGTGCTTTCTGTTAACACTTGATTTGTCCACGACAGTTTAGCTATCACTGCTAACCGCAAAACTGTCACTACTGCCTCTGCTCCACCCATAGAATATCCCAGTGCTACCTGGATAACACCAGGGATTTTAGCCCACTTGAAACCATGATATTAACCCAAACCCTCCACTGCGTTGCTCAAGCAACATACAGTGTAAAGCTTGGTTGTTTACATCAGCCTATGAATAGCCTAGAATCCTTATAGGATTTGTGTTATTCTGGGGTGTGTATTTTAAATTTGTTTTAGGTACTCTGAATTTGTGTTGTAAATTGCTTCATAGCCTGATGGGAGAGGTAGTCTATAAGCAAGGTAAATAAGCAAATAAACCTGAAATCAAGGATCTTCCTAATGCAATTTCTCCCCACTGCCTTCCTTCTCCTTCTACTGTATCTGACACAGTCTTCAAGAATTTAGTCCCAATAGCTACAGTGGCACAAGCAACTCTTTTACCTTCCACTGTCTGCAGGCACCTGATTATGATATTATTTCTGGGCTGTAGGGGCCCACGTGCTTCTCTGGGCTCAGCAACAGCTTTTTGCTGCTGTGGTGAACTGCTCCGTTAGCAAGATTACTCCAAATAGCTTCATCCCTTCCTGACAGAGAAATGTCAAATGTTGTAAGCGTCATCTAAGTGAGCCATGGGACCAGTGTCTAAGAGGAATAGGAGGGTATCTTTCCCCTTTGCTTCCCCATATTGATGGCAAAAGCAAGCAGTAAGCATCATTCAACATCATCCATCTCCAGTGTCGTTGTTGCTTTCTATGGTCTTCTGTTGACCATCTACATCGGTAGTTGCCTTTAATATCAATATTTTTTAACTCATTCCAGCTCCAGAATTCTTTGTAGTGATGTGGGTTTGCAAGTGTTCCGGTTTTTTAATCCAGTTCAGCTTAATGCTGATATGGTGGTATCGGCTTGGAACATTGTGCAGCTAAAGCACTATGCAGCATCCCGGTTCTTTGAAAACAGCCTGTGTCTTTTCACATTTCATGGTTGTTTTTCATGCTGATAACAAATACAATGAATGTTTCTTTGGTGTACAGGATCTTTTAGAAGCATTATCACTTTTACTTGCTTTGGATCATTTACTGTAGTTCAATAAGAGGGTCATTTTATAGCAGGGCAACTAGTTTAAGAAGCCAAAATGTGCCTGTTTTACAGTAAATGGCTGAAATGTCACAATCATATACACCAGCCCTAGAGCTGCTATAAATGGCCATGGCTACATTTTGTGAGTACACACCTAAATGTTTTATAATCTATGCATGTACTTGTGAACTCCGGCTATACAGTGCCAAACCTGACCCCTGCACATATCCACAGTGAAAGTGCATACCATGAAATTAATGCGCATACTTTTACCCTAGTAGTGATTTTATAAGAGGCCATTTACACACAACTTTCCATTTAGGCATGCAAATTACTAAAATACCCCTTTTAGGTGCTTACTTTCACACTAGGTACCAGCGGCCCAATATTTGAAAGGTGTTTACATGGTTTACAGCACAGTAAACCATGCAAATGCCTTAAATCAGGATACTCAATGGCACTTACATGGTTAATGCAGTTGAATATCCCCGTCTAACTCCCCTATGTGCCCCAATGCTACCCGGGTAACATAGGGGCGTGTTGAGGGCCTTCTGCAGTGGTGCGGAGGTGGAGAAAGGCGATATCCAGGCGGCGGTGATATTGTATGCTGCCTGATTAGCGATCTACACCAAAAAGATAAGCAAGGAAAACCCTTGCCTATCTTTCCGTGCAGGAGCTAACCAGGCAGCATGCAATATCGCTACTGCCTGGTTACCTAATGTGGCTTCCGGCATGTGCAGTGATCCCCAGATATTCAATGTGGGGCTGCATATTACCCCTGCATTGAATATCCGGTCAAGGGTCGGTGGGCAGGACTATGCACTATAGAGGTGCATAGCCTACCCAGAAGAATATCAGTCCCCGCAACTTTGGATCTTCAAAGAAGGATAGATTGTGTTCTGAGACAATTACAATCTTTGGTTCAATTACACTCTCATATTCTGTACTTTTCTTTATCAAGCAAATGAAATTCTTCATTCATCTGAGATGTTGATGTGGAGGAAATGGTTGTCATCTATTCTGGAATATCTTGAATACAGTGTGATCATAAAGTCCCTCTGCAGCGAGCGCTGCGTGTGAACTAAAGTGAACCAAACGTAAGGCAACCCGCACAGAGAGATAGCAATAATCCCAACCATCTTGCCAATGCCCAGTCAGGACCCACACAGGCATCCCTTTTCCTTTCTTCCCCCTACCTGCACCAGCACGACCTGCCAGGGAAACCTGATTGGCATCTCTTTGAATGCGCAAAAACAGAAGACGGTGCAAAACAGACCATGTTCAAATGCCTCCTGCTACAGAGTTTGTCGCGCTGCAGTGGTTGCTAACCAAGCACTGTTCTCTTGAGCTCCTCAATTGCTGATTGATTAGTTCCCCTGTGTGTCTCTGGCCAGTTAAGCAAAGTAACCCTAGGTCTCCAGGATAAAGCGGCAAACCTTTCTGCCAAAATGGGAGCAGCTCAGCGTGATTGTTTGTGGCTGAGATGCTCCACTTCTGGTTGGAAGGTACATCACCTCACTACGGGTTTGCCAATTTGTTCTGGGGACCCGCGGTGACTTTGCTTGACTGGTCAGAGACACATAGGGGTACCAGCCGATTAGTGATGTCTGAGGTGCTCAGGGGGAACAGTGCTTGGTTGCTGACCACTGCGGCAGGGTGAACTCGAGTTTGGGGCATTTGGGCATGGTCAGTTTTGCACTGTCCTCTGTTTTTGCACATTCAGAGAGATGGTCAGGTTTCCCTGGTGGGTCATGCTGGTGCAAGTAGAGGGAAGAAGGGAAAGAGGAGGCCTGTGTGGGTCCTCGCTGGACATGGGTAAGGTGGTTGGGGTTGTTGCTGTCTCTCAGTGTGGGTTGGTATGCTTTTGGTTTGCTTTGGTTCGCATGCAGTGCTCACTGCAGAGGGACTTTACGATCATTCTATATTTGAAAGAATTGTTCTATTTTATTCTCATAGTTAAATCTTTCCACCTCAGAAGGTTCTTAAAATGAGTATCAGTTGTTTATGTTTTAGCACACCTTAGAATGGCTCCTTTTTGTTTTGACAGAGCTGGATACTTTGATTTCCCTATTTTTATATTGTGCTCTAAATGGGATATCACCTTTCATCTCATATACATGTAGCTAATTATGTTCCTCCTGCCCCTTGAGAATGCAGGCTGCATTGGGTAGTTTTGACAACAAAACTGAAATAAAAACAGACAAGAGGGACTTGGATATCCTATCATACCACCATCCTCCCCCATGAAAGCACAAAAAGGGGCTCAGAAACCCCTACAATATCCCCTTCTGCCTCATAAAATCAAAAAAGGAGCTTGGCAAGTCTACCATATTACATTCTACCCCTGCAAAATCAGCAAGTATCCCATCCCAATCGTTGTTATATCTTCACTCAATTGTTTCCCCTACTCTTCTGTCTCTTGCCCTGTCCTCATTCTTTGCTCCCTACCCCTTCATCTTGCACACTCAACTCTCTTCTTGTCCTGCTATCCACATTTCATGGTGGAAGAGAGTCAGGGACAGAGAAGGGTAAGTGCAAGGTGAAGGGGTTGGAGTCCCACCTGATGCCAAGGGCAAATCCCAAGCCTTCCCCACACTTAATTCTATTGCCCCGCCCCACTTTTTCACCATGTCCTGATTTCCAATTACTACCCCTTCACTCCCCTTTCCCTTTACCCCATTATGCTCCCCCCTTTCACCCATTTATATCTGCCTCCCAACCCTTCAGTCTACACTCTTCTTTCCTTCCCCCAATCCCCACTCCTTTATTTTGCCCTGCTCTTTATTCCCCACCTCTTTATCCTACATTTCCCTCAGTCTACTCTCTGCTTCCACCCCTTTACCACTGCCTTCTGCTCTTTGCCTCCAAATGTTTCAACTCACACTACCCTGTCTTCATTTTCTGACACGATCCATCGTCTCTGTCTGCAAAGGAAGGAGGAGGTGGGAACATTAAGAAGGGACTGCAGGGTACAGAAGTGTGTTTCCTCTCACTTCCTCCCTTGCTCTCCACTATTTCCCCCTCGAACTTACACTGTCCACTTTCTCTTGAACATCCCATTGTGGGAGGTGGCGATTAAGGGTAGGGCAGGGTGAGGGCAGAAAAACTCAGGATAAGGAACAAAATACACATCACTTGGATAGATAAAGAAAACTGAAATGAGATGCTCACCGAAAGGGGGAGGGTGCTAGGAGGATCCTAGAGAACCTGGTAGCAAGAAAAAATGAAAGATGCATCACCTAGTGATTCAAGCAGCTCCCAAGGTCAATTGTGCAGGTAGTAGAAACTGATAGAGGTAGACAGGGGAGAGGAAGCACCATGGCAACAATGAACACACTATGCAGAGTCCAAGTTGATCAGAGAAAGCCTGGGATAGTGCTAGTGGCAACACTAAAGAGTGCATTGAAGAAGGGGACAGTGGAAGTGGGAGGTGCATCGGCAGCAGCAAGACAAAAGACAAGTAGTGCTTATTAAGAAACTTATCTCCAGCAGCAATATAAAAGGAAGCACAGAGTGGAGAAGCACTAACTGTATTCTTCAGCTCCTCTGTGAGCGCTCTCTTGTGAGGCTGCACTACCTATCTGCCAAAATTCAAACAAGGCAATGCCCCTGGATTGGCTGATTGAAACCTGTCTGATTCGGTGGTATAATTATAGAACCGCTTCTGGTTGCAGGATAGCATAGATCAGTGGTTCTCAACCTTTTTTGTACCGTGACCCCTTATATCATTGGTCAACTTGTGATGACCCCCAATGATAAAATCAAATGCGTCTCTCTTCCTTTACCGTTAACGCATTGTCACTGTAATCATTTGTTGAATTATATATTATAGGCCTTTGCAATATGTTTTTATTTATAAAATTGACTTATTTAAACCAAAATAATTAATCACAATAACAAATAACAATATTTGATTTCAAAATTATTGTGATTTTGCAGTCAAATCACTAATATGAAATAAAATTATTTTTTCTACCTTTGTTGTCTGACCAATTTATTCTCTGATCATGCTGGTCCCGATCTGAGGCTTCTGCTTTCCTGTCTTCTCTTAGCTCTCTTTCTGTGGTCTATGGTCCATCTGCCATTTCTTATCTCTTCTTTCGTTTTCTTCACTTCTTTCCATCAGCCTATTCCCAGTCCCAGTAACCCTCCCCAGTATCAGCCCATTTCCAGTCCTCACTCCCAGTACCTTCCAATGTCAACTTGCATTCCCATGACTACCACTGGTGCCCATTCCCTTCCAATCCCCCTCCTTCCCCACTGACCAGTCCCTTCTAGTACAAATACCATGGCAGCCCCTCTCAGATCCACTCCCTTCCAGTTCCATTCTCCCATCCCCTTGTATCTGCACATTTGTAGCCTTAACCCCCAGTTTTCCTCCAGGGCCAGCAGCTCTATCCTCTCCTCCCCACCATTAGCCCATTCCCAGTCGAAGCCCCCCAATCAGCTCATTTCCAATGCTAGCCTCCCATCAGTCCATTACCAGTCCTACCCCCCTATCAGCCCATTACCAGTCTCAATCCCCCTCCCTTGATCAGTCCATTCCCAGTCCTATCCTTCCCTAATCAACCCATTACCAGTCCTAGCCCCCCCCCCCTGATCTGCCCATTATAATCCTAACCCACATTGTCTCTCCCCTCTGTCCAGCACTTATCCCGTCTGTTCAGTATGTCCCCTTCTCTACCCTTTGTCCATCTCAGCCCCCCTCCCTCCCTCCATATCAGCCCCCTCTGTCCATGTTAGCCCTCCATCCATCCCTCCATGTCAGCCCCCTCCCTCCCTCCCTCCCCCCATGTCTGCCCCGTTGCAGGTTCCCTGCCCCTTCCTCCCCTCTCCCTATGTCTGCCTGCTACTGCCCTGTTCTTCTGCAGCTGTGGTTTCCTGTATCTTAGGGAACTGCAGCTGTGCCTGTGAAGCCGTTGCGGAGCCTTTCTGTCTCTCGACGGGCTCCGTGCAGCATTGTCCTGCCTCCAAAGGAAGTTGTTTACCACTTCCTTTGGAGGCGGGACAATGCTCCACGGAGCCAGTCGAGAGACAGGAAGGCTCTGCAGCGTTTTCACAGGCACAGCCACGGTTCCATAAGAGGCAGGGAGCTGCGGCTGCAGAAGATTGGAGGTGGTGAGTTTGCCACTGCCGAGAAGCAGACTAGGCAGCGACAGCAACTTGTGTGATTTTTTTTTTTAACTTGATGGAGTGAGGCGACCACTGCTAAATCCTGTGGCGACCCCCATGGGGATCGCGACCCACAGGTTGAGAACCGCTTGGATAGACTCAGGAGTAATATACGGAAACATTTCTTTATGGAAAGAGTGGTAGATGCGTGGAATAGTCTCCCAGTGTAGGTGGTAGAAACAAGGACAGTATCTGAATTCAAAAAAGAATGGGAAAAACACAGAAGATCTCTTAAGGAAAAATCGGGACTATTGTAGTTGATGCGGAAGGGCAGACTAGATAGAAACATGATGGCAAAAAAAGACCACATGACCTATGTTTCTATTAACTCTAGGCCAATGACACTTGTGTTAAAATGTTTTGTGTAAACATTAGCATGAAAGTGCGGATATTTAAATAAATAGATAAATAAATAAATAAGCTACATCTTCCAAAAGTGTAGTTGGGTTTCTCATGGAAACTAGTCTGTGTGTTTTCTTGCACATTTTAACAAACTTAATTGTGCATCATTGGGAAATAAGCAGAACTGCATGATTCTTCAGCACATTACCCATGTTACGAATATTTTGTGTTGATATTTGTAATAGCGACACAGTGTGCATGAAATAAAGAGAACTTGGGTTAAAGGTGCAAGCAACATGCCCTATGTCTTCCAGAAACAGCAACACAGCTTATTCCATCAGACTCAAGGACTAAAATACATAAGCCGCATGGGAGAGTGAGAAAGGGGTTATATAACAAATAGCTCAAGAGACCCCTGCTTTTTCCAGCTGAAAAAACAGGCCAGACCTTTCTTGCATATTTAGTAGGGACATCCTGAAAATCTGTTCTGTTTGTGGCTCTTGAGGAATGAACTTAGAAACGTGGACAAGCCTGTTCTAGATACTTTGTCTTCACTTCCAGTCACCAAGGGTCAGCAACAGGTCAGGTTTTGAGGATATCCCTTAGATTTCAGCAAGGCCTTTGACACTGTTCTGCATCAGTGACTTACAAATAAACTAAGTGCCCTTGGAATGGACCTTAAACTCCCTGATTGTGTAAGAAACCGGTCAAGTGAGAGGCGCCAGAGTGTAGTAGTAAGTGGAGTTAACTCTGAAAATAGGGGTGTGCCTCAGGGATTGCTCCCTGGTCTTGATCTGCAATATCACTTACAAAAATATTAAAATGAAGTCTGTCAGGAAAGGTTTGTCGCTCTGCAGACGATACCAAAATCTGCAACAGTGTAAACATTTTGGAAGGTGTGGATAGCATGAGAAGGGATCTAGCGAAGTTTGAAGAATGGCCGAAAATTTGGCAGCTAAGATTTAACGCATGTGGGCTGCAAAAACCTAAGGGAGTGGTACTGTATAAGGGATGAAATACTTCAGTGCACAAAAGAGTGGGACTGGGGGTGATTATATTGGATGATCTCAAAGTGGTCAAATGTGTAGAAAAGGCAATGACAAAAGCCAGAATGATGCTTGAGCGCATAGGGAGAGGAAAGTTCAGCAGGAAAAAGGGAGGCGATAGTGCCTCTGTATAAGGGTCTAGAGCAGTGGTTCTCAACCTTTTTTGTACCGTGACCCCTTTTACCATTGGTCAACTTGTGATGACCCCCAATGATAAAATCAAATGCGTCTCTCTTCCTTTACCGTTTAACGCATTGTCGCTGTAATCATTTGTTGAATTATTAATATATTATAGGACTTTGCATTATGTTTTTATTCATAAAATTTACTTATTTAAACCACAATAATTAATCCCAATAACAAGTAACAATATTTGATTTCAAAATTATTATGATTTTGTAGTCAAATCACTAATGTGAAATAAAATTATTTTTTCTACCTTTGTTGTCTCACCAATTTATTCTCTGATCATGCTGGTCCCGATCTGAGGCTTCTGCTTTCCTGTCTTCTCTTAGCTCTCTTTCTGTGGTCTATGGTCCATCTGCCATTTCTTATCTCGTCTTTCGTTTTTTTCACTTCTTTCCATCAGCCTATTTCCAGTCCCAGTAAACCTCCGCTGTATCAGCCCCTTTCCAGTCCTCACTCCCAGTACCTTCCAATGTCAACTGCCACTGGTGTCCATTCCCTTCCAGTCCCCCTCCTTCCCCACTGACCAGTCCCTTCTAGTACAAACCCCTCTCAGATCCACTCCCTTCCAGTTCCATTCTCCCATTCCCTCGTATCAGTCCATTTGTAGCATTAGCCCCCAGTTTTCTTCCAGGGCCAGCAGCTCTATCCTCCCCTCCCCACAATCAGCCCATTCCCAGTCGAAGCCCCCCAATCAGCTCACTTCCAGTGCTAGTCCCCCCCTCAACCCCAATGCCAGTGCTAGCCTCCCCTAATCAGCCCACTACCAGTCCTACCCCCATCAGCTCATTACCAGTCCTAGCCTCCACTAATCAGCCCATTTTCAGTCATAGCCCCCCAATCAGCTCATTTCCAATGCTAGCCTCCCATCAGTCCATTACCAGTCCTACCCCACCCCATCAGCCCATTACCAGTCCTAGCCTCCCCTTAGCAGCTCATTTCCAGTGCTAGTCCCCCCTCAACCCCATTATCAGTGCTAGGCTCCCCTAATCAGCCCAATACCAGTCCTATCCCCCATCAGCCCATTACCAGTCTTACCCCCCCATCATCCCATTACCAGTCCTAGCCTCCTCTAATCAGCCTATTTCCAGTCCTAACTTCACCGATCAGCTCATTTCCAATGCTAGCCCCCCATCAGTCCATTCCCAGTCCTAGCCTTCTCTAATGAACCCATTACCAGTCCTAGCCCCCCCATCTGCCCATTACCAGTGCTAGTTCCCCCATCAGCCCATTATAATCCTAACCTGCACTGTCTCTTCCCTCTGTCCAGCATTTATCCCCTGTCTGTCCAATATGTCCCCCCTGTCTCTCCCCTTTGTCCATGTCAGTCCCCTTCCCTCCCTCCCTCCATGTCAGCCCCCTCTGTCCATGTCAGCCCCCTCCCTCCCTCCATGTCTGCCCCCTCTGTCCATGTCATCCCCCTTCCTCCATCCATCCATCCATGTCAGCCCCCCTCCCTCCCTCCATGTCAGCCCCCTTTATCCATGTCAGCCCTCCCCCTCCCTCCATCCATATCAGCTCCCTCCCACCTCTGTCCATGTCAGCCCCCCTCCCTTCATCCATATCAGCCATCAACTGTCCATGTCAGCCCCCTCCCTCCATGTCAGCCCCCCATCTGTCCATGTCAGCCCTCCTCCCTCCCTCCCTCCCTCCCCCATATCAGCCCCCCTCCCTCCCCATGTCAGCCACTTTGCAGGTTCCCTGCCCCCTCCTCCCCTCTTTGCATGTCTGCCTCCTTCTTCTGCAGCCATGGCTCCCTGTCTCTTAGGGAACCATGGCTGTGCCTGTGAAGCCATTGTGGAGCCTTTCTATCTCTAAATGAGATCTGTGCAGCATTGTCCCGCCTCCAAAGGAAGTGGTAAACAACTTCATTTGGAGGCGGGACAATGCTGCACAGAGCCCGTCGAGAGACAAGAAGGCTTCGCAACAGTTTTACAGGCATAGCCACGGTTCCTTGAAAACCCATCTTTTCTGTTCTGCATTTAATCTTTCTCTTCCTGCCCCACCTTCCTCCCCTCCCTAGGCCTATGACACTATATCCCTACCCTTGTTTTACAGCTCCCTCTTTGTTGTTGCTGTGTTTCTCTTCCCATCTTTGTCCCCCGACTGCTCTCTGTTTCTACCCCTTTCTTCTTTGATTTTATGGCGTTCCTTTTCTGGCTCTTTTTCGCAGCCCTCTCCTTTTAAACAATTTTATGTATTGTGAACCGCCCAGATGCTAATTGTATTGGGCGGTATATAAAGTTTTAATAAACATAAACATAAGAGGCAGGGAGCCGCAGCTGCATTAGAAGGGAGGCGGTGAGTTTTCCTCTGCCAAGAAGCAGACTTGGCAGCGGCAGCAACTTGTGCGCTTTTTTTTTTTTCACTTGGCGGAGTGAGGCAACCCCCACAAAATCCTGTGGTGACCCCCGTGGGGGCCGCGACCCACAGGTTGAGAACCGCTGGCATAGATGAACTTTTGGAACTCTTTTCAAAAAGATTAAATTCTTCTGAACTATGATACAATGTACTATTGTATGCCACCATGTCAAAGAAATAGTGTGTCTGGATAACATGTTTAAGAAGGGTAGAAAATTCATTGCAACAATTTTTTTTGCAAGCCTACTGACCAGAACAGTTTGTTACATTTTGAAAGTGCATATCCAAGGAGATTTAAAGAAAATCTCCCAGTGGAACGATTCCTGCACCTGCAAAATTTATCCTCTACTAAAGATGAATTCAATCAGCAAGCACAAGGTTTATTTGCATGTTTTAACTCAAAGGATATCCTAGGCCCTGCATGTGATCTGCTTATAATGGAGCAATTAATTGTCAGCAGGGAAAAAAAAGTATCCACAAACACTGGCGATCCAATTAAAATATTCTTCTAGGAAATGATGTAGATTAGCAAGCAGTAAGAAAACCTTAACTGGAAGTGCTCCTATAGAGTGGAACAGATTATCAAACATTTTACACCAGAAAAGAAATTACAAGCCCTTTAGGAAATTATTAAAAACTTAGTTATACAAGATAAATTGGTTAATCTTATAAGTCAGATCCACAATGGGAAATAAAACCCTTGTGGTAACCTGGTCACCTTGTTAAGCCAGTCCACCAATAGTATATTCACCTGAGCAGGGCTTTTCACCCCAATCCTCAGGACACAGTTAGGGGCTCTTTTATTAAAGGTTTTAACCTGTGTCAGAGAAACATGATTGCACAGCTATGAAGATATGGCATAATCAAAACAGGTTTAAATACTAGCCAATGAAATGCTTTTATTTTACATTGTTTCATTTTATAACAGCAACATGAGCTGTGATGACCACTTGTGAAATGTGTTACAGTTTATAACCTACAAGGAGCAGCAGTTACAACCCAGAATAAAAGCACCTTACAGGGCAGACTGGATGGGCCATGTTGGTCTTTATCTGCAATCATTTAGTATGTTACTATGCAATTATGGGCAGGAAGTATAGAGCAAATGAAACCTCTGCAGCTGTGCATTGTTTGTTGGAAAATGTGATGACTTAAAGCTTTGGATAGAAAAAAGATTACACAGGTACACTACCAAAAAACTGCCTCCAGTTTTGCAACTGATTCCTATAGATTTTGGGGTGCTGAATCCAGGAAAAATAGCCAAAATGTTCCATCACATCACGTTTTCTTGCAAAATTAGATTTCTTACCCATATAAGGAATGTTCACATAATTTCTTTTTAGCCGACTGCAGTTTATTTTCTTGGCCCAAAATAGAGGTTGTAATGGTTAACTAACTAGAAACACTCCCTCATGATATTTTAGAGTGTTTTGTATTCATTTTATACATTAACAGGACAATTGGGAGGCGGGGGGCTAAATCCAGTACTCGCGCTGGCGCATGTTCTTTCCTGTTCGCCTCGCCTCGTTCGCTCGCTCAAACACGGTGGTTGCGACATGAACGTTCCTGTCAAATTTCAGTTTCTTGCAAGTTCATTATTACCTTTTGTTTGCTGAGTCGTAATCCAGCTTTATTCCGAAGTGGTTCACTACAGTTGTAGTTTGCAGTGCTGTGTATTTGTGATGGCTCACAGAGCCAGAGGTTGCGTCAACTCTCCGGACAGTTTTTGTTTTATTTGTGGGGAATATACCGTGAAAAAGCGGCAGAGGAACATTTCTGCATTTATTAAAAAAGTATATTTCTCCTATTTCGGTTTGAAGTTAGGCGATCAAGACAAACCGTGGGCTCCTCACAAAGTGTGCAAGACATGTGAGGAAGATCTATGCTTATGGATGAAAGGTAAAAAACAAGCATTTCGTTTCGGAATACCTATGATGTGGCGTGAACAAAGAGACCACAGCAGTGACTGCTATTTTTGCTCTTGCATTGTGAAGGGATACAACTTAAAAAATAAGAAAGTAATAAGTTACCCCAACCTTCCCTCAGCAATTAGGCCTATGCCTCATAGCAACGAAGTACCTGTGCCTGAACCACCAAAATCTTTGGATCATATTTGTGTGGACGGTTCTGATCATGATGAGACTCATCAGATGGCTTTTCCCGATGAGTCCAGTACTTCCGAGTTTGAAACTGAACCAGATCCGAAACCTGAACTTTTCTCTCAAGCTGAATTGAATGATTTAGTCCGGGATTTAGGACTCCCAAAAGATGCTGCCCAACTGCTAGGTTCTCGGCTTAAACAGAAAAATCTATTGTCACCAGGAACAACTTTTTATTGGTACCGCAACCGCGAGACACAATTTTTGAAGTATTTCAGCAAAGAGGAAGATTTGGTATTTTGCAACGATATATACAGAGTGATGGAAAAGTTTAAACTCAAGTATGATCCTGCTGAATGGCGGCTGTTCATTGATTCGTCAAAAGACAGCATAAAAGGTGTTCTTCTTCATAATGGCAACACATTCGCTTCAGTTCCTATTGCTCACTCTGTTATTCTCCAAGAAAAATATGAGAATTTGGCCCTGATTCTTCAGAAGATTCGTTTTGATGAGCATAAGTGGATGATCTGTGGAGACTTTAAAATTCTATCCATGCTATTAGGGCAGCAATCCGGTTTCACCAAATATCCCTGCTTCCTTTGCTTGTGGGATAGCCGGGCCCGCGACCTACACTGGGAGAAAAAAGACTGGCCAATTCGTGAGTATTTGAGACCCGGTGAGAAAAATGTTCTTCATGAGAGCTTGGTACCTCGTGATAAAATTCTATTACCACCTCTCCACATTAAGTTGGGTCTCATTAAGCAATTCATCAAGTCCCTTCCAAAAGATGGTGAGTGCTTTCGGTACCTTTGCTCAAAGTTCCCCCGACTTTCTGAAGCAAAGCTAAAGGAAGGAGTGTTTGTTGGCCCTGATATAAGGAAACTCATTTCAGATGGAGCATTCGCTGAAACGATGTCTGAGAAGGAAAAAGAAGCCTGGGATTCCTTCAAGGATGTTGTTCTCAAATTCTTGGGGAACAGGCGGGATGAGAACTCTAAGGATATTGTTGCCAGGATGCTCAATGCCTTCAAAGAACAAGGCTGTAACATGAGCCTGAAAGTCCATTTCTTGCACTCTCATGTGAACTACTTTCCCGAAAACTTGGGGGCGTACAGTGAAGAACAAGGTGAAAGGTTTCACCAGGACATCAAGGACGCAGAGAGAAGGTACCAAGGAAGATGGAACACCACTATGATGGCTGATTTCTGCTGGTTGCTGCTGCGGGAAACCCCAGATGAAAAATACGCCAAGCAGCGCACCAAGAGAAGCATTCGGGGGAAGAAGAAACGGGCCCACCAGGAGATTGATTGACTCAAGAATGACTTTAAAATCTAAACTGTGTTGACAAATATCGTGTTTTTACTAAACTTTGAAATAAAAATTTGCTAGTTATTACCACAGTGTTGGATCTCATTTATTAGAATTTTATTTTCACACCATCGGGTGTTTCTCTTCATGTATTGCAATGGTGCGGTTTGCGTTTTCTATTCTTACATACATACCTGTACAACATTTTTTGCACATTTCTTTGCTTTGCTTTGTGTCTAACCTCGCTCTTATATGCTCAATGTTTGTGCACATGTATGTGGCTGTTTTAAGTGCAGACAAGTTTGCTACCATCACAGTGTGTTTTGTTGACATTACTCTATTCTTATGTGCTGCCTTGTTACAATTTTCTTTATTCTTATTTGAATAACTACTAAACAATTAGTATAAAGAATTCATCCAAGAAACTTTTATCTCGATCGCACTCAATCTGAAACGTTCACCTCAAACTGCTAACCCAATGTAGCAAAAAATCTGTACGTGATGGAGCAAATTGGTTACCAGATTTGGATTCAGCGCACCAAAAAACGTAAAAATCAATCGAAACATTAGAGGCAGTTTAAAAAAAATTTTTTTTAGTGTACCTGTGTTATGAGTTGATTATGAGGTCTGTCCAAAGAGAAACCAAACTTGCTAAAGAAGGTGCCAGTGAGCCAACACAGCAGACTCAATAATGGTGATGTGTAGTAGTGACTATGAGCCTCCCACTTGCTCAATCATGCTATGTGAATTAGTTATGGGCTACATGCAGTAGAGTGAACTCGTCTCATGTGCCTTTTGCTATTTTTGCAAGTTGAAATATGAAGGATCTTGAAAAGCAATGTGTTTGTGTGGAATTCTGTGTGAGAATGACTTTTACTGAGACTTTTCAGATATTTATTTTATTTATTTAGCTGTATTTATATCCTGCTTTTCACCGTGTCAAAGCGGTCAATTGGGGGATACATTTAACATGAGGGGATATGACACACATACACTAATACTTACAGGGAACATGGGCAATGGAGGGTTAAGTGGATTGCCCAAGACCAGAAGGAGTGCCTATAGGACTAGAAATCCCAGTCCCTCCAGCCTGAGATTGCTGTCCCCAGGTGGGACTTGAACCCCCGGCCCTAAGTACCTTGTCCTAACCACTAGACCACTCCTCCTGCAACAAGCTTATGGAGAGGCTTGTTTAAGCTGCAAACAATGTTATGAATGGTGTAGGCATTTCAAACTGGGCAGAATGTCGACTGAAGATGATCCCAAAATCGAACGGTCTTCCACATCAATGGACGATCATCACGTTAAGAAAGTGTGTGCTTTAATTCTTGAAAATTGTCATCTAGCTGTCCATGAAGTTGCTGAATAAATAGGCATCAGTAAAAACACAAATGTAGCTTAAAAACTTCAGACACATCGTGTTGCTGCAAACTTTTTCCTACGTCTCTGGACAGATGAGCAAAAAGCGAATCGTGTCACAATCACTCATCGCTCCTTATCCATGAATTTTTGGCAAAACACGAGATGTCTCTAGTCCTGCAGCCTCCCTACTCTCCAGATTTGGTCCCTGCAGACTTCTTTTTGTTCCTGAAAATGAAGTCCACTCTGAAAGGTCACCTGTTGTGCCTTTTTATATTTCAGAAACATGTCATACGAGACAAATTCACTCTACTGCATGTAGTCCATAACTAATTCATGTGGTGTGATCGAGCAAGTGGGAGGCTAAAGCTCAAGGTCACCATTATCGCGAGTCTGCTGTGTTGGCTCACTGGTGCCCTCTTTAGCAAGTCTGGTTTCGTTTTGGACAGATCACATTAAAGTCTATGTTTTAATTTCATTAAAAACCAAACAGATTTTGGCTTGTTGAAAGGGTATTAAATCAATTTGTCATTGCTTTCTTTGATCTTTTATAGCCAAGAACAAACACGGAAAATGGCTTGTTTAAATTATCTAAAATCTATTTTTCATGGGGATGTTTTGGCCATTTACAGCCCTATAACAAAAACAGTTAAGAGCTGGCTGGTTAAAAATGTCTAACATCAATAAGTTTTTGCTCTTTTTTTGGTATCCTCCTTTCCCCACTCTCCCTATTCCAAGCACATCCCTTAATTTACAATCAGTTATCCCAATTAAGAAGATAAGAGGGACATTTTTCATGACAAGGTATTTTCAAATGATGAACCCTTAACAGATTATTTGTAGTGCATTGATAAGCAAATACAAAATAACATGAAAAATACCAGATAATCTTTAGGGCCTTTCTATTAGTTTGGATTTCTCTACCCTTCATCAACTTTAAATGATTAAACAACACATCGATACTAAGATGAAGAACGTGGTGCAGCAGCAAGATGGGGCTTATTCAGTCTTTAGTATTGAGTTCCACATGCATGATTATCTTCCAGTTGCTTAGAAGTCATATATGTGCATTCAGTGCTAAGAATTCCAGGCGTTCATAGAATAAATCTGATTTCTGGAGGCTAGACTAGCAGACATGAAGAAGGAGAGGTAGACAGAAAGGTATACAGAGCAGACCTTCAGACATAGTAGAAAAGTCCCAACCCAATATAACATCCTATGTGCTGCTTTAGAGAAACAAAGTCACCTAGAAGGAGATCATTCCTTTGATGTAGAAGGAAGTGATCCAGTAGACAGGACAAGCTCTCCAAGGGATAACATATTTTCTTGTGTCTCCAAGGTCTTGAATTTAGGAGGGAAGGATTAGGATCACTTTTTTATTTGGTGATTTAATCATTAGGCATGTTGATAGCTCAGTGGCTAGTGGCCATGAGGATCACTTGGTAACTTGCCTGCCTAGTGCAAAGGTAGCATACATCGTGCATTACCTAGATAGTATTTTAGGTACCAGCTGTTTTGGTGCCTATGGGAAACTATATGAAGGAAGTTCTGGAAGCCAAATTTATGCTTTTAGGTAGAAGTTTGAAATCCAGAAACCAGCAGGGCTGAACTCTTAGAAACACTTCCCAAAACTGTATCAATGTTCAAATTATATCAAAATGACAAGTGGTTCAAATTAGTGTAGGGATAGCAGTATATATTAAGGCATTAAATGACAAGGATGACATAAAGTCATTTAGGATAAGAGTTCTGCAGGAAACAAAATGCAATAAGAGATCTTTATAGATGGAAATTGCATTAGAAAGGCTAAGAAATTTAGTAGCACAATAATAATGTGAAATTTCAATCATCCTAATATTGATTGAGTATACAGGTATGTCTCATTAGAAAATGACTGGAAAGTCAAGTCTCTAGATCCCATAAATGAATGTTTCCCAGAACAAATGATCCAGGATACAATCAGAAGGGAAAGTACTTTAGATCTTGTCCTTACTGGTACACAGGACCCGGTGCTAGGGGTACTGGTGGTATGGCTGCTAGGCAAGAGTGTGCACCATGCATTCAAAATTGTCATCACTGGAACAAAGATGCTAAAAAAACACTACTTCTGTAGTACTTTATTTTAAAATGGAAAACTGATAAAATGAAAGGAAAAAAACTAAAAGAAGTAGTCAAGAAGGTCAAATGTTTGCATGAGTCATGAGCATTATTTAAAAAGTCAGTTACCAATAAAAGTGTTCTAGGAAAGATAATTCCGAAGGCATCAACAAAATGCATCTCGACAACAGCAAACAGGGCCTTCAGACTCTGCGCTCCAAGATGCTGGAACGCTCTACCACCAAACATCCGTGCCATCACTAACCTAACCCAGTTTAGGAAGGCCCTCAAGCATCACCTCTTCCTCAAATACTTCCCAGATAACAATGAATCAATTCACCACCCCAACGAATGTAACTACACCAGCATGCCTAGCCAGCTAAACTAACACTCCTAGCAAGATATCTTTGATCATTGAGACTTGTGTTACATTTTCTACTATGACGCCTGTATGTAAATAGTTACCCCACTGTTATCCAAGTTTGGTTGTCCCGTTATCTGTAAACTCAGACCTGTTTCCTGTTCTGTTAATTGTGTTCCATGTAAACCGCACTGATGTCGAATAGCGTGGTATAGAAGAGATTGTAATAAATAAATATAGTATATAAATCAAAAGGAAAAGAAACCCTGGCCAAGCCCGATATTCAAAAGGCATTTACACGGTTTACAGCCCAGTAAACTATGTAAATGCCTTAGATGGGGATATTCAATGGCACCAGGATGGTTAATGCTGTTGAATAACCCCAACTAAGTCCCCTATGTACCCCAATGTTATCTAGTTAGCACCGGGGCATGTTGGGGGTGTACTGGGGGAGAGTGGAGGTAGAGCAAGGTGCTAATCATGCAGTAGCAATATTGGCTGCTGCCCGGTTAGCAATCGGTACCTTAAAGATAGGCGATCCCTGGCTCCCAGCTTTGGCTGCTCCCGGCTTTGGCAGAGATCACCAGATATTCAATGCCGTCGCCGCAGCATTGAATATTCAGTTTAGGGGTTGGTGGGAAGGGCTATGTGCCCGTCAGTGCATAGCCTTTTGAAGATCTGGGCAAATGAATATCGGGCTCATTATGTATATATACAATAATATTATTGTTAATAATAGCAATTCCTCTATATCTAAGACCATCACTCAAAAAGAAGAGAAAAGACCCAGGATAAAGATTGTCACTTCTATGTGTCAGGAACTGCCATAGAAGAATGTCTATCCAAATGTCACAGGTCAAAAAAACTCCTCTATATATTTATTTTTATTAATCACACATCTCTATTTTAAAAATTTGAAGACGTACTAATTCAAATCTACCCGAAATGAGAAAAAATACATTTTTAAGAATAAAATATTAACTTTTGAACATAACCAGTTTTGGTTGATGTTCATACACAGAGGGCCCAATTTTCGAAGGCATTTACATGGGAAAGTGCCATAGTTACCCATTCAAATACCTTAACAGGAATTTTACGAGGCACCTACATGGATAGTGCCTTCGAAAATTCCCTGATTTGTCCCTTACGCACCGTGATGCTATGTGGTTAGCATCAGGGTGTGTTGGGGGCATTCCGGGGTGGTGCAGAGGCGGGCCAGGGCACTACCCATGTAGCACCAGTTTTCAATGCTACACGGTTAGCGCTTTGTGCCTTAAAGATAGGCGAGGGAAACCCTCGCCTATCTGTAAGGCGTTTGGCTAACCATGTATCATTGAAAATCAGTGCTACATGGGTGACTCCTGCAGCCTTCTAGCTGTGCGGCGATACCCGTATTTTCGATGCCAGTGCCAGCACAGAAAATCTGGGTTAGGCAGGAGTGGGTCAGGCTATGTCCCGACGAGGCGCATAGCACTGCCCAGATCAAAATCGGTCTACAGACTCTAAAGGCTGTTGAGTATATTCAAACTAATCCAAGACCATTGAGGCCAAATAGCCAGAGAAAACTTGGAGTAGCATATTAGTTCCAATGCAACAGTGCCCACAACACAGGTTTTGATTTCCGCTAGCACTCTTTGTGACCTTGGGCAAATCACTTAACCCTCCATTGCATCAGCAGAAAGGCCTAGCAATCTGCTTTTGGTCAAACTGCCAAGAACATCCAGGAGTCTATATTGATTCAAAGGCAGACATTGCCTTTTAAGCTGATTTAATCACAAGCACCACTGCTTAAATAAATGTAGTTGCAGTGCTGGATGAACATGGATCCTGCAGTTTCAAGCAAGCTTAGTCAAGAGGTAGGAAGTGACAAGGCCAAGATCATCCACTCATAGAACAGATAGTGGAGAGTGTGAAGGATGCCTCTGGTCTTTAGTCTTCTGCTGCTGCTGTCCTTATACTCAGTGCCAGTAGAACCATCATCATTATCATCATCATCAGTAGCAACAACAGCAACAGCAGCCCCCAAGAAAGCAGAGAGGAATTGTTGTAAATCATCAGAGGTGTGGACTCTTTTAAAATGTTTGATGCAGATGTATGTAATATCAGAAGGCCATTAACAGAAGAAAGCTAATGGGCCATCATATGAACAGTGGCATGCAGCATCATTGCAAGAAATAGTGATCTTTTGAACTAGATTCAAGGGATGGTACCATAGTAGGAGATTCAGTTCTACAATGTATGTAGTAGCGTTAGGAAAGTTATAAAAAAGAAGAAACTCATTTCCCAAACTAAGGATCCAGCTTTTTCCCACAGTGAGGTGGCAGATGAGATGTTCAGCATGACTGTTTCAGGACAAGCAACAGGCAGCACTGAAGGTAAAGGTGGTGAGATGATGCACTGAGAAAATGATTGGCATGGATGACCCGCAGCTGCAGCTGGTTGATAATGTGGAGAACAAGAAGTTACTGTATCTTAGCTCAGAATTACACCATCTAGGACAACTTTTATAGGCAAGTGATACCCAGCCTGTATCATCATCAACATGCTGGCCCGCAGACACAGATGTCTAAGGCAAAAGGTGACAGATTACATTTCACCAACAATATCTATAGTAGTCAGAATGCTGCACATGCCTCCATGGTCGCAATTAGATGAGGCATAGCAGGCTATACATGTTTATGGGTCAATATTCAGTCGCCAAGGTCAGCTGGGACTGAAAATACATATACTGCTTCTGAGACAGTAATTATTTGTATGGCAATGATGCTGTATCCAGTCCCTATCCAGATAACTATCTGAGGACAGACTTTTACCTGGTCTATAGTTATCTTGATAGTTTTTTTTGATAGTGGACTGAAGAGCACCCATCTAGATAATTTCCTTGAGTGCCCACACTCAACCCATGGAGCAATCTCTCACTACCACAGATATCTGTGGATAACTGCAGATAAGGGAAACATCCAGATAACTGCAGCAGTTATCCAGATAGTTCCCTTTGAATACTGGCCTATTGAAACTACTTCAACAAGGGGGCTTCTACATGCTATCTACCCAGGCAACTCATAGGTGAAAGAGAGTATTGTCCTTAAGTGCAGCACACTGATATATTGGAGCAATGGCTCTCAACCAGTGTGTCAGGACACAGTGATGCATTAAGACCTGAAAGGTATATTGCAAGGTCAGCAAGAAGCTGTTTTCTCCTCCTCTGTCCTGGCAATAGCACACTTGGGGGAGAGATACTGGACAGTGTAACCCTAACATTTGCTGAATGTCTACTTCATTTACCCCAGCAAGACTGGCAGCAGGAGAAGAGCTTAAGCATACATCATCTCTGGTACCCTGCAGAGGCCATGTTCATAATTACAACTGACAAATATTAGTCAATTACTTTTTCTTCAGTAGCTTTTTACCAATAGATAAAGATTTTATCATGAAACTCTGTCCACAGGCAGCAGATGATGTTCATTTAAACACATCTTGCTGGAGAGATTGAAGTGGATGATCAAGAGATGGGAGAGCAAAACCACTGAAGGTAAGCTTAGTTCTGTCACATTTACCTCCTCTCATCATCACATTTGTCTTGAAATTTTATAAACATACTGTACATGTGGTGGGGAGGGTGAGTGAGAGTGTGAGAATGGGAATGGAGTGAGGACAGAAAAGAGTGGACAGAAATGGTGTTCTCCTGAACCCTTTACTGCACTGCTGACACCCTACATGTGCATCTGACTCAGACATCTGCTATCTGCACATCTCACACCACCAGAGTACAGTTGAGACCTTCTACTACTACTCCTCCTACTACTACTACTACTACTAATCATTTGTATAATGCTATAAGGTGTATACAGCACTGTACATATAGATGTAAGACACAGTCCCTTCTCATCAGAGCTTACAGTTTAATTAAGACAAAACACATAGAGGCCAATTCTGCTCGGGGCACGTCTGGCCCATCTGGATATCCAAAATCTGAACGGGCCGGTTTAGACCCTGATTCTGCACCCGCAGGAGCTAGACTTTTCCACGGGAGAAGAATTGGGGCACTTGGACAGGCTGGATGGGCTCCGATTCTGTGGGCCCGGATGTGCAGCGGTCCCCCTGGCTAACCTTCCCCATGCTCCTGCATGGAGTCTCGGTACCATGGAGTCCCTTCACCATTATACCAGGATGCCATGCAGGAGCCTCAACGTCCTGCACAACCTATAAAATGCTTTTCCTCACTGCCCGACCCTGGAAGGGGCCTTCCAAGGCTGGGATTGGGCAGCAGGAAGCCTCCCGTGTTGGCTCACTACTTCACCGGGGTCCTCCAGTGCTGTCCACCATTGTTGAGGGGACTTATTCCACCTCTGAGGTAGAATAAGTACCCCATCTATCTCCTCCAAGCTAGTCATACAGGGTCAAGACTGGAATCATCCCTGTATGCCTGGGGTCATGGGCCCATCTCTGCCCCACCCACGATCTTCCTCTGGCCCACCCCCTTCTGCCCCATCCAGAGCTCCCCGCCCTTCTCCTCTGTATATGCGGGGAGCTTTGGGGGCAGAATATGCTCCAAGTGATTAGCAGGGGATATAGTCCAAACCAGATGTACATCCCCGCTAATCACTGGAATGACTCCCATAGTTAAACTGGGGACTAGAGTATGGTAAAATACACATAAGTAGTGGACAAGAGAGTGAGGAGCATCAGGATCCAAAAGCGGTTTCAAAGAGGTAGATTTTTAGCCTGGATGTGAATAAGGCTAGAGAAGTGGCCTGACACACAGACTGAGGTAGTTTGTTCCTGGATGGCTAACACATACATCCTAAGCCAGACCAACAATAACAGCCCCTCAGAAACTCCCTCCATCTAGGATAATCCACACACCACACCCCTGCAGTGCCCTTCTTATACGCACCTCTGCTGCTTCTGCATCTCAGACATCTACCTTCAGCAGATACCCTACCATCACTCAAATGTCCCAGACACTTCCTATACACCCCACTCATATCTTCCCACACTCTCTTGCCCCTATACACACACATTCTTGTCCCAGATATTCTCGCAGGTTTACACATATTCCACACACAGCCAGTTCCCTGACCAAAACACTGAAGAGGAGGACCACCCCCAGTTCTCTTTGGCATTGGGGGGGGGGGGGGAGTCATCTCATTTCTCAGTTCAGGCAGCAAATTGCCTTTAGCTGCCCCTAGTTTCAACTAGTGTGAGATTGTTCTTTACTCCTCAGATGGATTCAAATAAGACGCTGCTGATTCCTTCTCCTTTGGGCCTTTGGAGACAGCAGCTCTGTCTTCTCTCACCAAGCCCAGAAGTAACACAGAGAATTTCCTCTTCACTGCACAGGGCCAAGAAGTAACAAAAGCAGAAGCATGAGGGAAAGAGCCGCAGTCATCCCATTGACCATCTGCCTGAATGTGAGCAGCAGACTCCTCTGCCTGCTGCTTCATGCGCTCATTGCCTGTAGTAGCCTGAAAACAATTAGAGATGCCACCACTCTTGCTGCTTGTAATGATGTAAGGAGAGCTTGGATTGGAGACATTTTTGCTACCTGAGAGCATGGAGAGTGAAATGTGAGTGCTATTAAGCAGGAAGGGCTCAGGGAGAGATGGGGTCAGGAGTATGATGGGCAGGGAGATAAGGTCAAGCATCAGGGCTTCTAGGCTGGGTAGGAGAAATAGGGCAGAGTAGAAGGGAGAGATGAAGGGAGAAGAGAGAGCATAGTAAAGAGGGTACATAGAAGATCATGGGTCATGGGGATAAAGGCAGGGATGGGATACTGTGCATGGAGGTGACTGAAAGGCTATAGTTGGGAGAAGTGATTGGATGATTAGAGAAAGTCAATGTGGGGATGATACTATAGGGACACAGATAGTGGTTAGTTGGATGGAAATTGTAATATGCTAGTTTGTAGAATGTACATTTCTTCTTTCTTTATACTTTGCTTCATATAGGAGGGAAATTATTTCTATTTCTTTTTCTCCAGGTTTCCATTGCATTTAAAGTGGTTTATTGGGATTTCCATTTCAGTTTTGGACACTTCAGGCCCGAGTTTCAGCTAGGCAGGCTGTACGCCGCATAGCCTGTCTGCCGACCCCCTTAACCCAGATTTTCATTTCCACGGCAACAGAAGTGAAAATCCGGGTTTGGCTGCATGCGCCGGCAGCTGCCAAGGCTAAGCAGGTAGCAGCGATTTTCAATGCTACCTGCTTAGCCCCTGTGCCTGAAAAATAGGCAAAGAAAAACCTAGCCTATCTGTAAGGTGCAGAGGGCTAAGTGGGTAGCATTGAAAATCGCTGCTACTCGCTTAGCCCTTTCCTCCACCCCCGCTCCACCCTGGAACACCGCCAACAGACCTTGATGCTAATTGCATAGCATCTGGGCGTGTTAGGTATTTATCTGGGATTTTCCAAAGGCACTACCCATGTAGGTGGCTTTGGAAAATCACAGATAAGGCATTTACATGGTAAACTAAGGCAATTACCCGGGTAATGCCTTCAAAAATGCTGCCCTTCATTTATAATTTGTCATCCACTATTTGCTATTTGAAGATCTGGCTGTATTCTGTGTGTGTGGACAAGGGAGGGTATTTTACTCCTATGCAGGGATCTGTGTCTTGGTGTTGCAGTGCTGCCTTTTCATAGTTAGGGTTGTTTCCAGGGCCAGCATGTCCACTAGGCGGGCTAGGCAACTACCTAGGGTGATAGACCTCTGTGGGCAGCGCAACACAGCAGGCCCATTGTCTCAAAGCACATGGTCTGCTGCGGACTGCTGCTAACGAGCAGAACCCACCTCCCCCAATCCGCCAGAATCGGTAGTGGGGGGTGGCAGCACAGCTCAGCACGATGGGATGGAGAGTGGTGCAGCATGGCTTGGCACGGGGGGAGGGTGGCCTGGCCGGGGCTTCTGCCTGGGGTGGCAGAAACCCTTGATTGTTGCTGTTTGGATCTTGGGACTTAGTGCTACTATGGCATGACAGGTTTGCTAAGCATGTGAAAAGTAGAAGATTCTGTTTTTGCAAAGTTTGTATTACTTCACAATGTGCCTGGCAGTGGAAAGAGTTTATGTTGCTGATGCTGAGATGATATCAGAAGCAAATTTCCTTTTTGTATGGTGAGTTTAATGGGGAAATGTTCTAGTTCCAGCCTGCACCCACTGTTGGGGTGAGAGAGTTCTTTGGATGCAGAATACATGTTTACATTTAACATCATGATTGTGCTGTGTGCAGTGTGAACATCATCTATCAGAAGTGTTTTCTGATAGCAAAAAGTTTGAAAATCACTGCATTGGAGGAATAAACTGGTAATTCCAGTGGAGGAAAGGGAGTGCCAGATGGAGAGAAGCAGTAGAGATGAAATAGAGGAAAGAGTGGGAATGTTGTCAAGCAATACTGGCAGCATGAGCAGCACCTAGTCAGTTACAACTTACTACCCCACTTTTATCGGCCAGTCCCCTGTAGACACTGCAACACCATCTTTGTTGACAGGTCACAGCTATAGTGGTAAATGGCAGAGACCAGTTCAGTCTGCTGCAAGTGAAACCCCTGCACAAATGTCTGCTGCAGTTTACCTTGCAAAGTCCATGGAGGCAATGCCCACAGTTTGGTTGGCATAATAGGCACAAAAGTCAGGAGTCTGTCCAGATCTAGCCAAGGCCACCCAGAATTTCCTTTACTATCCATCAACCAGTGTATCCAGTTAACAGCAGGGAAGGTCACTGAGTCCATGGCTAGCACCAGACCTGGAGGAAAAGGTGGTATTTCTAAAGACAAACAGCTCCCTGCTTGGTTTCACTCAGTTTCTATGTGACTTGGTGGAGGACTCTGTGACATCTTCACTGAAGCAATTCATGTCCTCACTCTTTGCTTTCAGTGTATTGTTTTGGTTTTGTCAGTAGCTGCTTCAGTCCCCACTGCCCATTTTTCTTCTAGTGGATTCTATTTGCTGCACATTCAAAAATATTAAGAAAGAGAAATATATCCTCCTTCTCCGCACCTCTCTTCTTCTGGAACTGCTGCAGCCTAAGTCACTGCCTGCCTTGCCCATTTTCATCCGTGTTGCTGCTGAAATTGCTCTCTTGCTCCGTGCCGCTCCTCTGCTGTATTATAGCTAGTGCGACTCTATCTGCTGCTGTTCAGAGTGTTCAGATCCTCGGCCACACTGGTGTGTCAGGAAGTGATCCTGTAACTAGGACCTGTCCTCCAGGTGATGTAAATCCCTGTCGCACCGAGGAAGTTTCTCCAGGGCCATGTGCCCATGAGGGAAGGGTTAGGACAGCCGCTATAGTTGGTGATTCGATCATTAGGCATGTAGATAGCTGGGTGGCTGGTGGACGTGAGGATCGCCTGGTAACATGCCTGCCTGGTGCGAAGGTAGTGGACCTCACGCGCCACCTAGATAAGGTCTTAGATAGTGCTGGGGAGGAGTCTGCTGTCTTGGTATATGCTGGTACCAATGACATAGGAAAAGGTGATAGGGAGGTTCTGGAGGCTAAATTTAGGCTTTTAGGTAGGAAGTTGAAATCCAGAACTTCCAGGGTAGCGTTCTCCAAAATGATTCCCGTTCCACGTGCAGGACCCAAAAGGCAGGCAGAGCTCCGGAGTCTCAATGCGTGGATGAGACAATGGTGCAGAGATGAGGGTTTTGGATTTGTTAGGAACTGGGAAACATTCTGGGGAAAGGAGGGGCTCTTCTGAAGGGATGGGCTTCACCTTAACCGGGATGGAACCAGGCTGCTGACATTAACCTTTAAAAAGGAGATAGAGCAGCTTTTAAACTAGATAATAGGGGAAAGCCGACAGTCGCCCAAGAGCGGATGGTTCGGAAGAATGTATCCTTGAAGGATACTACCAAAAGCAGAGAGGTTCCAAAAAAGAGTAAAGTAGCCCAAATGTCCTCAAGTATGGAGCAGACAGAGCTTAAAGATCCCATATTACCCATGTCTACCAATAACCAAATTAATATGAATAAAATACAGTCTCTAAAATGCTTGGATGCAAATGCTGGAAGTCTTAAAATTAAGATGGGAGAGTTAGAATATATAGCACTAAATGAGAGGTTAGATATGATTGGGATATCAGAGACATGGTGGAAGGAGGACAACAAGTGGGACACTGTGATACCTGGGTACAAACTATATCGTAATGATAGAGTTGATCAAATTGGTGGAGGGGTTGCACTCTATGTTAGAGAGGGCATTGAGTCAGAAAGGATTAAAGTTTTGCAGGAAACAAAATTTGCTGTAGAATCTCTATGGATTGAAATTCCATGTAAAATGGGGAAGGCGATGGCAGTACTATCGACCACCGGGCCAGAATGAACAAATGGATGATGAAATGCTCAAAGAAATCAAGGAAGCTAACAAAAGTTACAGCGCAGTAATAATAATGGGTAATAATAATCACTCTCTCAAGGAACCATGCCCAATGCCCTAAAGCTCTCCTCGATCCGTCCCATAATAAAAAACAATAAACTAGACCCAAAAGACCCCAACTCCTACAGGCCAATAGCTAGCATACCACTAATTGCCAAAATAATAGAAAAAACCATACAACTCCAACTACAAGACTACATTGATGAACAAAAACTCCTTGATGAGCATCAATTTGGCTTCCGACCCTTCCACGGAGTTGAAACTCTCCTAATCGCCCTAACAGATCTACTCATCAGAGGCACCAATGACAACAACAAAGGCTTCCTTCTCCTCTTCATAGATCTATCTGCTGCATTCGATAGCATCAATCATAACACCCTCATTAACAGACTAGAATACCTAAAAATAGGAGGGACAGTCCTTGAATGGTTCAAATCATACATCTCAAACAGGTTAATACGGATACAACTAGGTAACGACACATCCGAAACTTTCCCACAAGGTCAAGGCATCCCCCAAGGATCAGCCCTCTCAGCCCTCCTCTTCAATTTATACCTCCAGCCCATTACAAACATATTTAAGAAGCACAAAATTAACCATTTCATATACGCAGATGATATCATGCTTGCCACCCCCATAAACCCTAACAATCCCGAATATGATAGCCTACTCCAATGTATGAATGAGACTACTAAATGGCTTGAAGACAACCACCTAAGCATTAACCTCAAAAAAACAGAGGCAATGTTCATAACGAGGAAATCAGACACTGAATACATATACCCCAATACAATCACAATAAATAATACACCTATACCTGTTAAAAAGGAGGTAAAATACCTTGGAATAATCTTAGACCACTCACTCTCCATGATTCCACAAATAAATCAATCAGTAAAAACCATATTTTATAAACTCAAGACAACACAACATCTGAGACCCCTACTCAACACCGATGACTTTAGATCTGTAGTTAATACACTCATAACCCCCCACTTCGACTATTGTAATAGTCTCCTAAATGGACTTCCATTAAAAAGCATATACTATCTCCAAAGAGCCCAAAACATATGCGCCAAGATGGTCACTAAAGCTAATTTAACAGACCACGTGACCCCAATTCTCCTAGACTTACACTGGCTCCCTATAAACAGCCGAATAAAATATAAAATCCTCCTAACTACTTTCAAAATCGTCAACAACATCTCCCCAACACAACTATCCACCCTAATACACCCTCCATCAGATACTAGATCACGCAGACAGAACGCAACCCACTCCCTCAACATAAAAACAAATTTTAGAAAAACTAAAGCCACAACTAGTGACAGAGCATTCTCCTTCGCTGCCCCCACCCTCTGGAATGAAATACCATTAACAATCCGCATGATAAAAGACCTTCACCAATTCAAAAAAGAATTAAAAACCTACCTCTTTACAAAACACTTTGAAATCCCCTACCAACAAAGAACTTCGCCAATACAATCACAGAAACACATACACTGTACCCAAGTCAGAACAAATGACTAACACAGGAAAATTCACTAACCCCACTAACCCCACACAACCCGCTAATGAACCACTCTAACAGTTGACTATTTTCACCACTGTAACTGTATCTAACTAAGATGCGCTCCATGTATATAACTTGTAAATAGTTTAAAAAGCTCTGTTATAGTTAATGTTCAAAATATGTTCAAAATGTTGTTCAAAATTTGTTCAAAATATGTTCCCTGTAAGTACACCTGTACATAGTTAAAGCATAATGTTCCCTGTAAATGTATACAGAAGTATACAATTGTTCTGTTTAATGTTCAATGTAAACCGCCCCTGATCTCTGGAAGGGGCGGTATAGAAAAGACTGTTAAATAAATAAATAAATAAATAAATAAATAAATAAATTTCAATTACCCCGGTATCGACTGGGTCAGTGTCACGGCAGGACATGCTAGGGAGATAAAGTTCCTAGATGACATAAATGACAGCTTCTTGGAGCAGCTGGTTCATGAACCGACCAGAAGGGAAGCCATATTAGACCTAGTCCTTAGTGGAACACCAGATCTAGTGCAAGAGATAAGGGTGTTGGGGCCACTTGGCAATAGTGATCATAGCATGATCACCTTTGATTTAATTAGTGGAGGAGGGATAGTACGGAAATCCACAGTACTACCTTTTAACTTTCGAAAGGGAGACTATGATAAAATGAGGAAAATAGTTAAGAAAAAACTAAAAGGAGCAGTTGCAAAGGTCAAAGACTTGGGTGTTGTTGAAAAATACTAGCTGTATTCCACGCTTTAAGAAAAGTGGAAGGAAGTCCAAAAAACTGCCAGCATGGTTTAAAGGTGAGGTCAGAGAGGTTGTTGTTGCCAAAAAAGCATCTTTCAGGAAATGGAAAAAAGAGCCAAACGACAAAACCTGGAAACAGCACAAGCACTGGCAAGTCAAATGCAAGGCATTGATAAGGCAGGCAAAGGGAGAATTTCAAAAGAAGCTTGCTGTGGAAGCAAAAACACGAAATAAAGATTTTTTCAAGTACATTCGTAGCAAAAAAACCTGTGAGAGAGTCAGTTGGTCCATTAGATGATAGAGGAGTTAAAGGGTCACTAAGAGACGACAAGGTGATAGCGGATAGACTGAATGAATTCTTTGCTTCGGTCTTTACTGAGGAAGATGTAGGGATGTTACCCATGACTGAAGTGGTATTTAAAGTTGCGGAAATATTGAAGGAAATATCGATACATCGGGAAGATGTATTACAGCTATTAGATAAACTGAAGAGTAGCAAATCACCTGGGCCGGATGGTATACATCCAAGGGTGTTGAAAGAACTGAAATATGAGATTGCAGACCTGCTATTAGTAATCTGTGAACTATCATTAAAATCATCTCTAATACCTGAAGATTGGAGGATCGCCAATGTAACACCAATTTTTAAAAAGGGTTCCAGGGGTGATCCGGGAAACTACAGACCGGTGAGCCTCATGTCAGTACCGGGAAAAATGGTAGAAACCATCATAAAGAATAAAATTACTCAGCATGTAGATAGTCATGGCCTAATGGGAGACAGCCAACATGGCTTTAGACAAGGAAGATCTTGTCTTACTAATCTGTTATGTTTTTTTGAAAGTGTGAATAAATAGGTGGACAAAGGTGAGTCGGTTGATATAGTGTATCTGGACTTTCAGAAAGCCTTTGACAAGGTCCCTCATCAGAGACTTTTGGCAAAACAAAAGAGTCATGGGATAGGAGGCAGTGTACTACTGTGGATCAAGAACTGGTTAAAAGATAGAAAGTAGAGGGTTGGGCTAAATGGCCAATTTTCCCAATGGAGAAAGGTGAATATTGGTGTACCCCAGGGATCTGTGCTGGGTCCGCTGCTTTTTGACATATTCGTAAATGACCTGGAAAGTGGAATAACGAGTGAGGTTATCAAATTTGCAGATGACACAAAACTATTTAAAGTTGTTAAAACCCAAGAGGATTGTGGAAAATTACAAGAGGATCTTGATAAATTGGAAGACTGGGCATCAAAATGGCAGATGAAATTTAATGTGAACAAGTGCAAAGTTATGCACCTAGGGAAGAACAACCCAAACTATGGTTACACAATGCAAGGTTCCACATTAGGAACCACCACCCAGGAAAAAGATTTAGGCGTCATTGTGGATAACATGTTAAAACCCTCGGCCCAGTGTGCAGCGGCAGCCAAGAGAGGAAATAGAATGCTAGGTATCATAAGGAAAGGAATGGAAAATAAAACAAAAGATATTATAATGCCTCTATATCGTTCGATGGTGAGACCGCACCTTGAATATTGTGTGCAATTCTGGTCGCCGTATCTTAAAAAGGATATAGAGTTATTAGAAAAGGTTCAGAGAAGAGCCACCAAAATGGTAAAGGGGATGGAAGGATACTCCTATGAAGAAAGGCTAAAAAGGTTAGGGCTCTTTAACCTGGAAAAGAGACGGCTGAGGGGAGATATGATAGAAGTCTATAAATTAGTGAATGGAGTGGAACGGGTAAACGTAGATCGACTGTTTACATTATCAGAATTTAGAAAGAGTAGAGGGCATGCAATGAAGCTACAGGGTAAACTATTTAAGACTAATAAAAGAAAATATTTTTTCACTCAACGTGTAATCAAACTCTGGAATTTGTTACCGGAGGATGTAGTAAAGGCTGTTAGTGTAGCTGGGTTTAAAAAAGGTTTGGACAAATTCCTGGAGGAAAGGTCCATAAACCATTATTAAGAAGGGACCCAGGATATCAATGCTTGACCCAGTATAAGCATTGCGGAACCTGTGTCTTTTGGGGAAACTGCTAGGTACGTATGACCTAGATTGGCCACTGTTGGAAACAGGATACTGGGCTTGATGGACCTTGGTCTGACCCAGTATGGCATATCTTATGTTCTTATTTCCACTGGGGTAAAAACAAAAAATGAAAAAAAAAAAAACCACTTAAAAAGAAAAAAGAAACCATTTTCCTCCTCTGATATTGGTCTTCTGGCTGTTGCTCCTTGTGATTTTGGGCAAGTTATTTAACTTCTCTTGCCTATGTTACAAACGTAAGGGTTCTTTTATTAAAGTGTGCTGTGCAGTTAATATGTATTTTAGCATATGGCAACTGTCAGCGCAGGCCTGTGGAAATGTTATCCTACAGGCATGACAGTTACCACATGCTAATTCCTGTGGTAACTGCAATGGGGAGGGAAGGGGCGAGTTGGGTGCAGAGAGTAGGTATAGAGAGCACACTGTGGCTAGCATGGGGGAACATTGCACATACTAACAATGTTGCAAATAATGAGGGTGCACTTAATGACACCTCAGTGACACCCGTGCTAACCGGGAATGCTGCTGTTGTGCATTAGGTAACCTGTCTGTGTGGTGACTGATGGTAATATGCTGGCCACACCCCTAAAAATTATCATGGAGGCTTTGCACTTAACGTGCATCAGTTTTATTGCTAAACCTTTGGTAAGTAGAAAATCCTACTGCACTTTCGTAAAAGGACTTCTTCGATTGTAAGCCCTTTCCGGATAGGAAAATCTCTACCATATCTGAAAATAACTTGCCGTGAACTACTACTAAAGAAGAAGTGAGCTGAATTAAAAATCTATTGCCCCTCTCCTTCCCTGCATATGTGTTTGTTGTGCCCTGTCTCAATGTATGTGCCTTGTTCCTGCTCATACCAATCTTGCTGCTGTTGCCTAGGGTGATCAACCATTCTGCCATGCTTTTGTTTCCACTGTCGATTTTAGTCCCCAAAAACAAACAAAAAAATAAGAAAAACTCTTAAGAAACATATTTTCATCTTCTATTCTTTGTTCCTTGGACTCTTCATACCACTGTTTGTTGTACACTGCCCCCCTTTGTGCCCTGGCCTGTTAATGCCACTCTAACTGCGGTTAGTTAGCATAATAACTGGGTCTGTCACTCTCTTGTTTCCACTAGTGTGTTTTGTTCATTATGGTGAGGTGCCTTAAAGTCTTCTTCTCTCCATGGTACAGAGGGAATGATTGTTGCACTTATTACCTCCCCTATTATCAAGTACCTTTCTGGATAACCTTTCTTCCTAGGTTATCTTTCTTCCTAGGTTAACACATTTTGTGTACCCAAGTACCTCAGGATACCTTGAATATTGATGGCACTTCTAAAGCTGACCTGTCCATTGAACCTCTTTGAGGGATAACCATCTCTCCAAAGGAACAAAGATGCCCCAGATTTTCTTCCTCATTACATTTAGGGCCTTTTAGCCAATGTTGGTGCCATTTTGCCCCTCTCGTAGTGGTTTGGAATTTTTCTATGAATGTGATGCTGCTTTGTCCCTCTCCCAAAGCCTTGAGGCCTTTCAGCCAATAATGATGCAACTTTCTTTTTCTCTCGTCTATTGTTTTGGGATCTTACCACCAACACTGCTGCTACTTTATTCCTCTCCTAGTGTTTTGGGGTCTTTCTGCCAAAGTTGGTACTGTGGTGCCCCTCCTCAATGCTTTGGGGTCTTCCTTCCATTGGTGCTGCTTTGTTCATCCATCAATGGTTTGAAGTCCTACCCTCTCTCTCTATCTCACTATCTTTATCTCTCTCTCTCTCTCATGCCACTATGCAGGGAGGCACAAGAAGAAAGGGGGCCCTCACAGTGGTGGCAGCATGGCAAACTTACTTTAAAATGTTTGCCACGCTGCCTCTGCTCTTTTAAGTTCACCGCTGGCTCAGCAACTGTTCCATGCTGGGCCAAAGTCTCATGATAACAACCATACCATGAGACTTTGGCCAGGCAGGAAACAGCTGCCAGGCTTGCAGCAAATTTACAAGATTGGAGGCAGCATAGCAAACATAATGAAGTAAGTTTGCCGGCACTGTTGCATGAAGGGGGCCACATGGAGGTGCGAGTCACTATTGCAACAATGAGGGTTCTCAGCAAAAATTTGTTTATGGGCCCCTCATTGTAATGTAAGCCATTGCTAGAACAGCAATGGGAAACAAGTAAGGAATTTCATAAAAACAAAGGGATAACAAAAGAAGATAATAGATAAGGCAGTAAAGTATTGGATTTTAAAGGCACATGCATTATCAACGTTTTTGCATTGCCAGCTGGAGAAAACGCTTGAAGGGTTGATATTAGTCGATATACAAATGAAGATGATGGCATGAGAATGATGCAGAAAAGAAACTAATCATTGGACTGGCAGGGAATGTAGTCCCTTGATTTGCCAGAGTTCTTGAAGCTATGTGAATCTTAGATGAGCATCGTTTCAGATTATTCTTGTTTCCTAGGCTAATAGCATTTTCACTTAGTGAACGAGAAAGCTACGTGAGCTACTCTGCCACATTCGTTTTTACTGTGTGATAGTTTAAATGAATAAGACATTTCCTTTGAACAATGACCTCCTTAGGGACACCTGAAACAGATTGCTAAAATACCTTTTAGAAAACATTGCTGGGGCTGTCCCATTGGCTCAGTGGCAGTGCAGTGCACTGCATTGTGTAAGACACAGGTTTGATTCAAAGTCTGTCATTTTTTCCTTGGGCCAAGCAGGATTGAGGATACTATATAGGCAAGTGGACTCAGAATGCATACATACTAAGGCTCAAAACAGAGGTGCAGGTTTTTTGTCACTAATACCAGGTGAAATGAAAGTTGAAAGGGCAAAAATAGGAAACATATTTAGTAGTTTTAACTGAAGATTGCTTTACCGATAGTAAACATTAGCTCTAATTAATCTGCCCTAATTAAACATTAGCCCTAATTAATCCAAAGAAGCAGAAGATGACTGTACCCTTCACCTCCCCCTCCTCCTCCCCAAAAAATTACCTTATGTTTCAAAACACTTAGGAATCAATATTATAAAGTACTTTTCTGCTATTTATTTGTGATCAGGAGCAGGCGTAGGCGTGGATGTGTCAGCAGCGAGGACTAGATATGCACAGGCCTTTATGAAATCATGCGGCAATATGCATCTCCACATAGGACTTCCCACAATAGGCCTCCACCATGTGCCCAGCTTTCTAAACTGGCTCTAGGAATGTCTTTGTGATATGGACAACTGAATGGCTGGTTTTAGGAATACACTTCATGAATAGAGCTTCTGAAATAACCCCCCTATTGTATAAACTGAACATTCCCACAACACATTTTATGAAATATTGGCAGACTTCTAGGTAGCCCTAGTTCCTGTCATACATCTCAGTGTTGTCATGAAGCACGGTTTTTGATCTTGTGATAAGGGATTTGAATTTAGTACCAGTAAGTTGGCCTGATCATTTTTTAACTTCCTTTTCAGATTCAGGATTGCTTGGTCCAGTCTTTAGCCAATAGTAAGTCAATTTGGTGATGCTCTTTTAAAGATTTGATAGTAGAGAAGTTCATTCACAGACAATGTATATGTTGGTTTTTAAAATTTTGCATGAGTTGGCTTCACAATAGATATCATTATGTCTGACAAAGGAACCTATTTCAAAATCCTTCTGCTATTAAGCTGAAAGAGACTGATCCAAGCTCATTTTTGCATTGACCCTAATTTGACGGTTTGACTCCTAGCAGTAGTACCACAAGATGACCACTAAGGATCATGGGCATCATTTTGAATCCAGCACTCCAATAGGACAGGAGAAGTTGGAGATTAAAACTGCTCCTCACTAGATTGCAGGGGGCCCCCATAAGAGTTAGGGATGGGATCGGGGTTAGGGGACTTGTCTTCAGGAGAGTCCATTAGGGAGGGGTGAATGTCAGGGATAAGTGCCAGGGGTTCTTGCTGTTGGGGGGGGGGGGGAGGGTACTGGGAGGTTCTTAATATTGAGAGTGATAAGGTGTTTTTTTTATGTTGAGGAGTGAATGGGAAGATTCCTTTATGCTGGGGGGTGATCAGATGGGTTCCTTTATGTCAGTGGAGGGTGGTTGGGACGTTCTTAATGTTGAGTGTTGTCAGGCATCGGATGGTATTTATTTATTTAGACAGTTTTGTATACCACCTTATCCTTCAATCAAAGTGGTCACAACACAATTGGGGGATAGATTTAACACGAGGGGATATGAGACACATACACTAATACTTTCAGGGAACATGGGCAATGGAGGGTTAAGTGGCTTGCCCAAGACCACAAGGAGCACCTGTGGGACTAGAAACCCCAGTCCTTCCAGCTCAAGGTTGCTGTCCTCTAGTGGGATTTGGTGGGTTAAGAGGATCAATAATGTCAGGAACAACAATTTTGAAAAGCTGCTCCCACACACATTTAGGGTGAAAAAAAGAACCTTTTTGCCAAATATGGAGCTTTTTAAAACCACAGCTCCTGCTGGACATGGTGAGACACTGATGTACACTCCTAAACATTCTTTTATGCTTTTTTCACAAGAGATTCTGCATTTGGCAGGGCTTTTGTGAAATGCAGAGAGAATTTTCCACATCCCAAGCTGGATATCTTATTTCCTTTTTCCATGGCTTATCTAAAATTAGCCTTCATTTATATCAGACATAAATAAACTAGACATATCGGGCCCAATATTCTAAAGGCATTTACATGGTTTACAGACCTGTAAACCATATAAATGCCACTGAACAGGATATTCAACAGCACTAACATGCTTAGGGGTATGTTTACTAAACCTTTAGTCTTAATGTTACTGGCATTAGTTGCAGCGATAATGTGAAGAATGCCATATAAGGAGTGGGCGTTCCGGACTTAAGGTAGCAATCACGGGTTATCGCGCGATAAAGTGCATTGTGTACATTATCGTGTGATGTAGGGAGCTGCACATGTTACCACGCGTTAACCTTAACTTCATGTGCTGACCTGCAATCACAGCAATAGAGGTATAGCACACTGGTTAATACAAAGACTGCTGAAACAGCAGTCATGAGTTTGATCCACCAGTGGGTTAATGAATAAGGATGGCCAAGGCAGTTCCTTTTCCTGCTTGAAACAGTCCATCAATCTGTGCTGCCAGCTAAAAATTCCCGCACCCCAGTGCCACAAACGAATGCACCTTTTAGGGCACACCAGAAGGCACATCCTAAACCACCACGTCAGCCAAGGCGGGTTATAATGTGCCCCAGAGGCCATGTCGAAAGGTTGTCAACTGCCAAGGGACCATAGTAGGCACCCCATAAGCTGGCTGAATCTAAGGTGTGGCTTAAGATGCCCCAAGGATGTATAGGTGACTCAAAAAATATTGGCCAAGGGCAGTAAGGTCCCCCAAATTGAAAAGCAAGAAAGGTATGGTCCAAACACAGATGTAACCCTAACACTGCACAGAGCAACAAGGAAAGACAATGCACAAATTTGCGTCCAGTCCATGTGGCAGCTGGAAAAATGGATAAACATATTGGCGGCAGCTGTAGCGATGCACAGGGTGATGGTAATCCTAACACTGCACAGAGCAACAAGGAAAGACAATGCACAAGTAATGGAAGGATGTAGATCTGAGCTGATGGACCAGACATATCTGCGTCCAGCCCATGTGGCAGCTTGAAAAATGGACAAACATATCGGGGGCAGCTGTAGCGATGCACAGGGTGATGGTAATGTACCATGCAACAATGACAGTGTGTGGCAGAGGATGGGAAGACGTCCAGCAGAGGAGGTAGAGGTGGCAGGATAGGTGTAATGACAGGAGGTCAGAGGAGTAGCAGTGCCATGCAGAGCACACACAGGAGAGGCAACCAGGGAGAGTTGCAATGCAGAAATGTGTAGCAGTGCAGGACGTGGGTTAGCAGCATGCACATCAGGATAGGATGGCACACAGCTGGCAGAAACACATGGACAGAAGGTTGGCAACTGTGATAAGGGTACAATGTGCTAACAGCACAGATTTGCACAGATATGACTGTCATAGGAATGAAAAGTATCTATGCAGGACAGGCATACAAATGAAAGAAAACAGAGAGGAATCAAACCTATGACCATTAGCACAAATGTCAATGCACAAACCATTAGGCCACACCACCAACATGAGGTTGTTAGTAATGGCTGCATACAAGAATACTGCAGGGCATCACACAAGAAGCCTGCTGTCTGCCAGGATAGGCAAACCTCCAACAGTACCGTGATGAAATGCACATGCAGATCTGGTGTGTACAAATAAGATCACAGTCTGTAATTGGGACCAGAGCCACATATAACTACATGCACACACACAATGAAATGTTATGCAGTGGATAAAGCATGCAAAAGAGGAAAGAACCTAAACCCAAAGGGTGGCAGGGGATGCTCTGTGGAGCAGGGCAAAATATGGAACAGAACAGGTGAGAATTGAACCTGCAAACAGGTGTGCTACAAGACAGCTGAACCACAGCAATGCCAATCCCCCAAGCAGACTGCCATGTTGATGCTGTAAAGAAAGAGTCATATGTAACATCTAATATGTGATGGATAGGCAGCACAGATGGCACACTTTGGTGTACAGTGAAGAGATGGAAGGGTGTGTGCATAGGTGATGAACCTTCAGGTACCTAATGGTCAGGTTAGCACAACAGAAAAAAAAAAAGTAAACCCCATGTGGGGATCAAACCTGCAACCTATGGTGTTATAGTGCATGTCTGTAGCCACTATCCCAAACAACCACAACAAGCATAATGCAATAATAGTACCTCAAAGGGAAGGTGTGTATGAGAACCTGTAACATCCAGTGATGTGGCAAACGGCTGGCAGACAGACAGCTGGCACCGTATAAGGATGTGAGCACAGGTGGGCCATGTACATGACCAGGAAATCACTAAATACAAGTGTCAGTGTTATCAAGCAGCAGCAGAGACAAATGCACGTCAAACACATATTTTTATTTTGGTTAATCATCACAGATAGTGTAGATACAGCCTATCATAATATCAAGGTGAGTGGATCCCAGGTGAAAATCTGAAAACACATTTTGCAGGGCAGCAACCCACATGTTACAGAAAAGTCACTGGCCCGTCTAGAGATGATGGGCAGGAGAGATAATGTGCATCAGGTGCATGGTGTGCAGTATGCATTAGGCCCCCACCCCCCACATGCTGCTGCTGCATGCCCCAAATGTGTTAGTTACATATGTGTGCATGTAGACAGTAGGCGGTGCATGATGAGGGCCCAACACACATCAATCATGATCTGTTCCTTAAAACATATCTGTCTGCCAACACAAGAGGCACACAAATGAAACAGCATATGTTGTTAAAAGTAAGAAAGTGTAAACACACATATCGGAATTTATGTTACAGCTGTCACCCTAAACAATTGTCAAATGCTCAATGAGGATATGCTAACAGTTAGCAGAGGCACATGAACCCAGAGACTTCAAATGAAGCCATCTTCAGAAACATGCAGAGATAACACTATGCAGAAGGTCCCCCTGCACTGGTTGGTGTGGATACAGTGTCCTTAAACATATACCTTTATGTTACATGTTACCTCCATTATAGTGTCTACACAATGGTAAATAACACTGGTCAACATGGAAATCATTACTGACTTAAAAAGGCCCTAATCTGTAGTATCTTGGTGAGCTGAACACAATTACAATATTAAAGGAATTGTATTGGCTGTCATTCTGAAGATATTACATGTAGCTCATTTGTGACGTTTCACCATGTAAATTTATCCAGTAGGGCATCAACAACATCCCAAATATGCCGTGAATGATGTAAGATTGCATCACATTGCATAATACCAGCATGCACACATCATCCAGGTTGATTGCATCATTTTCTGCTGTAGTGCAATACTACTGCCAGACGGCTGCTGAAGCCATCTAAGGTCAGCAGTGTAATATACACAGTCGGAAAGGAAAGTAATCTGGGATTCTGTTCCGATATTGAAAGCCTCATGAATGCCTTAAAAGTCACTCATGACCCACAAGACTGGAGACTATTTATAGATTCTTTGGAACTGAGTCTGAAGACTGTGCTTTTGAACAATGGAAACTGTCTTCCATCTATTCCAGTAGCACATGCCGTCCACATGAAGGAGACATATGATAACTTAAAGCATCTACTGACTTCCACTAACTATGGCAAGTACAGCTGGCACCTCTAAGGTGACTTGAAGGTAGTTGCCCTTTTAATGGGACTGCAGCAGGGATAAATAAAATACATGTGTGTCATATGTGCGTGGGATAGCCGAAGAAGGAATGGAATCACAGACAAGATGTAGCAGTTGGAGAGAGGAATAGCCAGCACCCAGCTCTGGTTGAGGTTCACAAAATCCTGCTACCACCCTTTCACATCAACCTAAGTTTTATGAAAAACTTTGTGAAGGCCATGGACAGCACTTCGCCAGCTTTCCGATACCTGAATGAAAGGTTCCCTCGACTCAGCGAAGCAAAGATTAAAGAGGGGGTTTTGTGGGTCCTCAGATTCGAGAGCTTTTCAAAGATGAATGGTTCAACAAGTTGCTGTAGGGTGATGTGAAACAAACATGGAATGCTTTTCGCCTAGTGTCAACAAACTTTCTCGGGAATGTCAGGGCAGAAAACTACAAGGAATTAGTAGATGACATGCTGATGCAGTATCAGAAACTTGGCTGCAATATGTCTCTAAAGGTCCATTTCCTTGATCCCCATCTCAATTTCTTTCCTGACAACTGTGGTATGGTTAGTGATGAACAGGGCCAACGTTTTCACCAGGATATCGCGACGATGGAGCACAAATACCAGGAAAAATGGTCCACTACAATGCTGGCTGACTACTGCTGGACACTCCCCAGAGAAGCTCCAGAACAGCTGTACAAGACACAGGCGTGAGAATCTAAGAAGTAGTCTATGACTTGGTTTTTTACAGGTATTAACCAAAGGCCTATTATATTTGCTTTTGACATGCATTTTGTGATGTAAACATTAATTCTTGTGGATTACAAAAACACTAGAGCCAACTTTGCAATTTCATTGTCATATTTGTGTTCAGCATATGAACATTGATAAGAAATTACTATTTTTATTTCAGTAACATGACCTTTGTAAGGATTTGTTGACCAGTGATTGTACTGTTTAAATATTTACACGTACCCTATTTTAAAAAGAAATCCTCCACTTCCAATGTGAAGTGACCTCCTTGATTGGAGGGGAAGGTGCCATACACATCTGTAACTGTATTATACATACCTTTACACCAACCCATGTTCTGTGCCGGTAGACAGGATAGCACAGGGCACGTGTGTGTGCGCCCCTGTGCCCCTTAAGAGCTCCAGGGACGCCCATCCGGGGATGGCTGCTGAGATGCACCACGCATAGCGGCTGCACGCTGCATGTGCATCTCGGCAGCCAACCACTGAATGGCGCCTGCCAGCCACCGAATTGTGCGCTCCTGGGTCCACTGTTGTTGTAGCAAGCCACCCACTGCCACATACAGGTCCCACACACGCGTGCCACCACATCCACACCAGGTGGCTGGTGTTTGGGTGGTGGCATGAGCGTGGGGCCTGTCTGTGGCAATGGGTGGGGACATAACTCCCAGGCGGACACCATCACCGCAGACATGTGGCAGCTGGCAGGGACCAACAGTGCCCTGTGCTGTCCTGTGTCCCGTGGCACCCACTGAGATGCCCTTCCCCCTCCACACCCCCCTCCTCCACCCCTGACCCTTCCCACCCACCCTCTCTTTTGCCCCCCTCCACGCTCTCCTCCCCCTCCTCCTCCTCAACCTCCTCAATCTCCACCTCACCATCCTCACACTCCCCCCCTCCATGGTGTCCTCTTCATCCTCGTCCTCTGGCCCCTCCTCCTCCTCTGTCAGGTTTTGCGCTGTGGGGTGTGTTCTGCGGTGCCCCGATCTGGAGGGGCCCTCACCAGCAGAAGCATCCTCTGTCCTGGCTTGTATGCATTTGTATACATCTGCTATCTGTGGGGCAACCCTATCTGCCTTCCCACAGTCTGCTATGTGGCAATGCTCCCCTGGTCAGACCTGTGTGATCATGTGAGGGGGGATCATTCTGCCATCATTACAAGTAGCCAGCCTCCAGGAATATCATCACTCTCGCAGCTTGCAAAGATCATGGACTGTGTAAGGATGTAGGCTGCATGGCACAATCTGGGGACTGTTGGTACAACATCAGTCATGTCTCCCACTGCCTGGCCCAGCTGATATATGGCTGCCCTTTCACACTGGCACCTGGTGACACTGTGCATCCATACAGTCCAGGTACTGGCTAGGAATTCATGCCTTCTCTGACTTGCAGCACACCAGAAGGGCACACACATACACATACAAACACAAAAGATACAATTCAGGGAAAAAGATGCTCAGCACCTATAAAAGCTGGTATACCATGACCCAGACCTACAAATATGACTCCCCTCTCTCACGCAAACAAGATCCTGTTGCAGACTCACATATAACTCTTAGATCAACATTCCCATTTTAGATAATACAGGAATTGTTAAGGTCTCCCAGATTAGCTCCTTTAACAAAAACAGCAAATGTCAGCATAGTCAGAATAATCATGATTGTTCTTCTTAAAATGTCTTTAAGGGTAGTTATTAATGCCCCTTTGGCTTACAATATTCCCTCACCCTTGATTTCTGTTCATTATAAATGCATCTTGTAGTGTTTTACAGACTGCAGTCACACTAGTTTGCTGCATACTTGTCACAACCTCTGCACAAACACAACAGAATAATTTCGAAGTACTGGCCTTATTCCACGTCTCTGGCAGGAATACCGGGTACGTCTATGGGGAACACATAAAACGTACACACGCCTTTCTTGAAAACGCTATATATGTCTCTGTCGTAAACCACATCCCTGTTCTGCCCCTCCCGGGCATGTTCTGAGATCCCCATTTTTTTCGCCATGGATGTGCATGGGAGCCATGTTTCCGAATAAGGCAGTAGACATTTTCGGGAGATATCCGTCGTCCCTGAATATGCAAATGGACTATTCAGTTTGTGGAATAACCCCCATAGGTGCCTTGCAACATTTTATAAATTACCTTCATAATGACTGCTCATCCAAACAACTACTTTTTCAAATCTAAAATATTTTTCTGTCATTCTTTAGTTGATAAAGTAGGGCCAGGGTTGGATATGGTGGTAAAGAAAGCTGAGCATTTGACGGCAAGAAATGAGAGGAGAGGGAAAGGGAAATGAGCCATAGTGCAATAGAACAAGGAAATGGAAGAACACATTTGGAGAGAACAGCAGCCTATTCTGTGAGCCCCATGGGAGCATACCTTGTAAGAAATACACAGGAAAACATTTAGGAAACAAGTGTTTTCCTGTATTCCTTTTAGTTCATTATAAACAGCAAGTGAGTGAAGCAAAGAAGTAGAAAAGAATAATGAGATCTTTATTATTCTTTATTTGTGGGATTTGATATACCGCCCTTGCCGGAGAGTCAGGACGGTGTACAATAAAACAATATATTGGCTACAGAAAAGTGAAAGGAACGCCATTAATTAGATAGAAAAGTAGAGAAGAGTAGGGAGACATAAGAAAGTACAGAAGCAAAGACTGGGATAGAGAGAACAAGTTTGAGGGTGGGGGGAAGGAGCTGCAAAATGGGAACGGGAAGTATTACTATGACACTGGTGTTGGGGGTCTCAGCGAGGGAGGGTCAGATCGAGAAATAAATAAAAAAAAACAATAGTGAAACAAAATATATTACCATCTTAATCATGCTGAGTCCTTGCTAGCTCCCCTTCAAGTCCAAATGATGCCTCTTTTCACATATTTCTGTCTGCAAATGCCAGTCCGACGCCTTTTTTATAGCCTTCTCTTTTGGCTCTTCTTTCTTAATATTGGCTCTGGCCTGCTGGGTGGCAAATAAAAGAGGTTCATAAAGGAGAATTTGGCTGTGTTAAAAGGTATCTTGTCTCTGTGTTAGGCCTTTCAGTGCAGACAGAGAGACAGCTATTACAATCAGTTTTGCAAGTCTCAAAAAAAAAACCCAATTGTTAGCAGCATTGAGGTAGTTTTATAAGGAACCACATTAAAATTACACAGCATTTGTGCACGTAAATCATGTATTTTCACTGATTTACATACCCTGCACAGATGGGCCCTTGCATGCATGCATTAGGTGGTCATCAGGTGTATGGAGTAAACCTTTGAAGCATAGGCAGAATGCAAATTTACATACATGTTATTACTTATACCCCTCTTTTATAAAGAAAAGTAGCCATCCATTTTTCTTTATAAAAATAAATTCAATATGAGCGTGTTGGAATATGTGCAAAATTAAGCAACTGTTATAAAACTATACTCTATAAAGCTCTATAAAGATTCCTTTAATAGCTTAGATGTGATTTGGACGTCTGAAAACATGCATGCAGATGTCCAAATCACTAAGACGTCCCGGAAGTCATTTCACAATTGGCCTTTTAAGGTATATCTGCTTCAGGGACATCCAAATAGGCAAGGAGTGTGGCAGAAGCATGTCTGAGGTGGTACTACAGATTTAGATGCCCCTCACTAACCTCAGAATCCTAAGGGACATTTGTGCCCACGTCCTAGTTTAGACCTTCTCCAGGCACAAATTCTATAGGCATTGGAAAACTTCTTGTCAACACTAAAACCTCTGGAGGATGTAGAGAAGGTAACACTTCACTATTCTCAGTTCTCTCAACAATCACAATGATATATTTTTTGTTTTTCAGAAACTTATTTTGTGTTTGCACCATCGCTGCTTGTCTCTTGGGCGTCCCGGGTATTAAATACTATACTGGGGATACCTATGTATGTGGATCCGCAGATATCCATATTGGGCAAATTCACATTTCTGAAATTGTGCCCAAACTTGGATGTCATCACCTATTTGGATGTCCTTTGTAAAATATGCCTTTAAGTGCACAGAAACCTTTGCATTTGTCTGTGAGTGTAGTAGTCGCTTCCATCAAATTACCAAGCTAGATGTGCTTCTAATGAATCTATTAGAATAAAGAGAGATTTTCTAACATAAAAAGTATTAAAGGAAATAGGCTGCTGTCTATCAATGCACAGATCAATATTCAGCTGCCTCAGCCAGCCTTTTAACTTAATACACACATTCAGTCCCACTATCCGTACGGCTAGCTGTGTTGAATATCCATAGTGGCATGCTTACTAAAATGCAGCAGGTAGCTCAGACAAATGTATATTTAACATGTGTTTTCACTGCAGTAAAGCAGAGGGAGCTGCGCAGCTCAGAGCAATGGAGCTAAGTACAAGAGGGCGGGGCATGCAAATCAGGGAAGCAAACACATGCAGAGTCCATGAAGCATCCCTAACTGTGGGAGGAAGGGTGAAAATACAGTATCTGAAGGCGCAGGGGGCCTTGTATGGGATCAGGGAAAGTATCTGCAGTGTCCACCATGTGGAACTTTTTTATGAACCTCGCTCATCCTGATGCACCCAAGGTGCCTGTTCACCTAGGCGGCAGTAAACACAGTATAAGGCTTCTGGTGTTTGAGAGGGTAGTATCTGCCTTTCAGTTAGCTCTCTTATATGGTTTGGACAGCACCCTAGCCATTATGGTTGTGTTTCTCTTCTCTCCCCCTCCCCCCCCCCCCATGTGGAGGAAAAGTGTGTTAGAGCCAGTGAATCTGGAGCTCAAACACAATAACCACACAAATAGTGCAACAGGAGGAGGGGGAGTAAAGCACATGGTCTGAGTACCCTACTAGCCAGCACTTTTATCACATGAGGTCCATAATGTCTAGAAGCACCCCCATAGCCTGACATCTGCTAGGGGGAGGGGGGGAACAGTCCACATAAGGTACTCATGTTCCCTCTGATGGAATGAACTCTAGGGAAACACCTCAGGACAACCCACATACCCCCATGGAGATGACTAAAACCAAGCAGTTCCAGAGCTGAGCATCCCAGCTATCAGGGAACCAAAGGCCCACTGGACCTTGGAAGCCCACAAGAGCCCCCCAGGTCCATGGAATGCCTCATTCGCTGGGCATGGGGGGGGGGCAAGGAGGGGACATGGATCAATGAGCTCCAACAAAGCAAGCTCATGTTCAGTCCTAGAAATGTAAAGTAATGTCTCAGTCATTTCCTCCCGTGGTCAGGGTGAGGGGCCAAATGCCACAGCAATTTGGCCCATGGCAGCAGCATTGCTCCCATGGGCACCTATGCACTGCTACGTACCCTCCTATGAAGGGAAGGTGGGAGTCAGATGACACCTTTTGATGCCAAACCATTATGTTTCCAGTATGTTAAACACAGCATCTGCATGTCCCCCTCCCTGATGTACTCTGCTAGCTCCAACTCTGGCTATGTGGACTGTACTGGCTGAAGCACACAGAACCTATCTCCTGACACCTCCACCCCAGCAGCCCTATAACAACTATCCAGTGCATATGCAGACGTAAACAGAAGTCAGTCAGCTATTGATGTTTCTGTTGATGTTTGCCCACTGTCCCAGCAAGGTCACTCCTGACCTATAGGTTCTGCCTTTCTGACTGCTAGGCTGTTGTGGTCCACTGCCATTACAGCCCCTCTGAACCAGTGTCCTAAGTAAATGTCTAGATATTGTGCTAGCATTGCTTATTTGCCCTTTTTTTCTTATGGGGCCATTCCGAATCACGTTTAACAGGATATATTGTACGTCCGGGTTGGATGTATATCCTTACTAAATGTCAGCATACTGATTCCAGATAAGGAGCCCCTTGCATGTACTGCAGAGATGTGTGGGGAGCTCTGGATGGGGGTGGGAGAAGGTGGGCCAGAGGTGGAGCAAGAGCGGGGAGTAGGCAGGACCCTGACCCCAGACTTACAGGGCCGATTCTGGTGTGTCTCTATACATCCAAGGTCGGCAATCTAAATGGGGGACTTATACCACCTCAGAGGTGGAATAAATCCCCCCAACTTCTGTGACCAGGCCAACTGGGACCCAGGATGTAGGTGAGCAGGCAGGGGATTCCCCACAGCCTGATCCCGGCCTGGGACATCCCAATTGGGGGCCGGGTGGCAGGGAACAGGACATTTGTTACAGTGCAGGTGATTGGGGCTCCTGCATGGAGCCACTGTGCCATGGCAATGGGACACCATGGCACCATGGCTCCATGTAGGGACCCAGGCTGATCCAGCCAGGCAGGATCCAGGGCGTCCAGCAGGCCAGAATCAGGGCACGCCCAGGCCACTTGCACCTGATTCTGATCCCATGGGGGCAGATCAGCCCCGTCCATATTTTGGATGTCCGGATGGGCTGGATGGGTCCTGATCAGAATTGGCCTCCACATGTTTATCCTGTTTCTGCCCTTCATATTTACTAATACTTGCATACAGTATGAACCACACATTCAAGACATACTACCTGGGTGGATGGTAACTCCACCTGCGCTAGCAGCATGTTTGTGCAGCTTACACACAACTAACATGGCCATGCTTGCCACACACTGAATCACTGCCACTCTCCACTCATTTTCCACCTTAACCCCACCTATTTGTTTGCTGCTTGGGTAGCACGGCATTAATGTAATTGCCCTTTGGCCATGTGCTCCTGGCTACTGCATGGCCAAAATGTGCATTAGCTCTGTTCTAAACTCCGTGTTCCCTTCTACCATACTTTAGTAAACATGCCCCATAGTGAATGATGCTATTCAATATAGCCCTAACCTGGCCATTATTAAATGGATAATATATGTCTATTCATGAATTTTAAAGACTTGATAGTATCTGTATAATTTCTGAAAACATATAGAGAAGGCAGTTGGCATCTTCCACCTGTTAGCAAACACAAAACTCCCTCTGAGTATTGGCCTATAACACTATGCATTCTAGGGGTGCGCATGGCATAGTAAAAAAAAACAACTTGTGCTCATTTTAAACATCTTTCCAAATTTTAAGGAATTCTTTGTCTTCATTTCATATATTTATTCTTTGGGTACACACTGTGTATGTGCTAGAACCCTTTTGAGCATGTAAATTGATCTTTTTTTTTAATGCGGTCAAGTCATTGCTGACTCCTGGCAATCCAGCTGTCTCTGGGTTTTCTTGGCAATGTATCACCAGAAGTAGATTGCCAGGCCTTATCTTCTGAGGCAATAGAGGGTTAAGTGACTTGTCCACGGTCACAAAGGTGTGCCAGTGGGAATCAAAACCTTGATCGTTTGAGTATTAGGCAGTTGTTCTAACCACTAGGCTACTTGATTAAATGTGTATGAATTTGTAAGTACTTGCATGCACAAAGCTATCTGCATGCACCCTTATATTTTTAGGAACCCAAATACGTGTGCATTCACAAATGCACATCCCTAATTATATACTTTGAAAGTATCAGTATCAACAGACATTTTCACAGGATTGCCACCTACCAAAGAGGCTACAATGATGCTTTGCATTTACTTTTTATGAAGTAAACCATTGAAAGACATCAGAGCGTATTTTTTATGGCTCTGAATCTTCCTTCGAAATAATAGCTAAAGAACCTTTTAAGACTGATTTACTACATCAGACAACCTGGATTGAAGAAGCAACTTTAAAACATGCATTTTCAGTGCACCACATATTATGGGTTATTTGGGTTATTTTTCACAATAAATAAAAAAACACAGATATCAAGCATTCAGATGGTTCATTCAGCTTGCTGTTCATGTCCTTTCAATAATTTTGTTTTTCCAGTGGACTTAAATTAGATATTCTATGTCAGCCAACCATTGTGTGATTGTGTTATAGTAATGCAGGCTGCATAAGCAAATGTGATAAATTATTCTGTCACTAAAGTTTATCCTGTTCATTGGCATGCTACTGTTGATTTATTCTATAAAGTTGTGTGATATACAGATGCATATCTTGGCATTTTTCCTTGGAAATACTAGGACTGCATAAACCAATTGTCCAAGTTGGATGCTTCTAGGATATTTTGCCAGAGATGTATACTGGTAATTTTAGTTTGTACTCTTAAGTTAGTAATGACCAACTAGTGGTCTAAGAACTGCATGTAACCCTCATGATTAGTTTGTGAAATCACATGATCATCAGGGGTGGCTCGAGGATGATGTGGGGCCATGAGCAGAGACTCATTGCAGAGCCTCATTTGCATAAATATTTACATACCATTGGGCCTCAATTACATTAAATGTGCTTTATTTTGAAATGTATATGCCACTCATCTAAAATATTAGGTGGCTTCTAAAGATACATACACAATTTATTAAAACAGATGTTACAATAAATAAACATTAACCAAACATTAATTAAATTTAACTTAAAACTACTTTTACACACCCACAAAAAACAAGCCATTATAAATATATGCAGGGTAGATTTATTTTGCTTTGATCATCTTATTGATGAGGAGGGACGATATAAAATGAGAAAAAAAACGAATCCTGGCAACCATGAATTCGAGATCATAGTGCCCTGCTGGATTGGACCATGCTAGATCTGGAAAAGCCCAGAAAACAGCAGTGGTAAAGATATCAGTCTACTAAATAGAATTACTGTAGAATGAAATATTCTTTACAATCAGAGATTTCCTTGAATCTGAATGGCCAAAATATTTAAAATTTCAGACTAACAGCATCAAGAATGCACACCTGCAAATCTCAATAGCATCAAGAATGCACACCTGCCCTTCTCCTCTATTGCCAACTCCAGATTCCGCTCTTTTCACCTTGCTGCACCTTACGCTTGGAATAAACTTCCTTTGTCTATACGTCAGGCATCTTCTTTGCCCCTCTTCAAACTCAAGTTAAAAGCTCATCTATTTGCCTCTGCCTTTGCTGTTCTCCTTCCTTCCCCTCTTTTATTTCACCTTTCTTTCTTCCTCTTACCTCTTTCCTTTGTCCTGTCTCTCATGCTCTTGTTATCTTTTTTTCTACTTCTTTTCTTGCTTTGTCTTCTTAGATTGTAAGCTCTTTCGAGCAGGGACTATCTTTTTGTGTTTTCATTGTACAGCGCTGTGTGCACCTGGCAGCGCTTTATAAATGCTTAGTAGTAGTATTCCCCAATCAACACCATATTTATTTATTTACATTCTCTTATATACTGCATCAGTGTGGTTTACATTGAACAAACTGAAATTACATTGAACAGGGCATTATAACTTGGAGATAACAATTTTAAAGGGAACATGGGCTATGGAGGGTTAAGTGGCTTGCCCAAGACCACAAGGAGCACCTGTGGGACTAGAAACCCCAGTCCTTCCGGCCCAAGGTTGCTGTCCTCTAGTGGGATTTGAACCCCTGACCTTCCAGCCTGAAGCATCTTGCCCTAACCACTAGGCCACTCCTCCACTCACCATACTGCTGATTTCACAGTACAGGCCTCATAGAACAAATCTACAATTCTATAACTACATTTACTTCCAAAACATATACAACAATGGACATACCCAGAAAAGGGCAGCACCAGAAATATTGCAGTGGAACCTGGACTATCCATATAGAGGCACATTCCATGAAGTGGGTGCAGGCCCCTGTGCATCTGATCGGAATCGGAACACACAGAAACAGACCCGATTCTGATCCCGCTGGGGCTTTGTGAGCCCTGAGGGATCAGAATCGGGTCTGGGCCTGCACGTGCAGGCTGGGACCTGATTCAGATCAGCCTGCAGGTACAGACACCTGCCCAGCTAACTCAGTCAGGCTCCTGAATGGAGCCACGGTGCCATGGCATCCAAATTGCCATGGTACCACAGCTCCATTCAGGAGCCACGATCCCCGGCCACTGACTACAATCTTCGTTCCCTGCAGCCCGACCCCCGATCTGGCTTTCTATGGCCAGGGTCGGGCAATGCGGAGCCCCCTGAATCCCCTCATCTCTTTGCCGTTGCCTGGGCCTGCCATCTCCTGATGTCCAGGGGACTTATTCCACCTCCAATGCGGAATAACTCCCCCATCTAGATCCGAAGCCCGAGATGTACAGGGCTGACTTCAGAATCGGCTCTGTACGTCCGGGGCCTCGGACTGCCTACTGCCCACTCTCATTCCACCTCCGCAACACCCCCTCCCGCTCCTGTCTAAGCCTCCATATACAAACTCCTTTTTCATACGGGGAGGCTTTTGCTGGGTATGGAAGGGGGGAGAATAGCGGGGACATTCATCCCCGCTATTAGTGGTATAGAATAGACCCCATACATACTGGAAAAACTGAACAAGTCATATTCCTATATGGAAACTCCATTCTAACAGACTACCTAGCCTCAGTGATGCACTTAGGTAGAACCTCCTCACATGTAGATAGGCCCTCGCCAAGTATAGAATAAGGGGTATGTTTACTAAACCGTCTTAATGTGCGCTTTGTAACATTAGCGCGCGATTAGGTACCTTATCGTGCGATAATGTTGCATCTGCCGGCGCACAGGTACCTTATTGCACGATAATTCACGCCGCGGCGAAAACGAGTGATGAAGGCGGGCAAAGGCTCCCGGAGGGCGGAGGAAGGCTCCACAGGGGCGGAGAGAAGGGGTCAATGGGTGGAGAGTGGGAGGGGAGAGGCTCCCCGCACACTAACGCTGTGAAATCCGAGGCAAAAAAATAACGCCAGAGAAACCCTCGCGTTAGAGCCGATTTAAAGGGAAAAGAAATCATTTCCGTCAGCAATGTACAGCAAAACCAGGGAAACCTACAAAAAGTGATAAGTGTGATACATGTGCACGGAACAAAAGGGCAAAGAAACAGTGAAAATGACCTCAACAAAATGGAAAAAAAAACCATAACCAAGCTGGCCAATATTGATATCAATGGGCAACATCAAAAAATACTCCCAAGAAAGCTCCAAAAAAAAGAAAGGAATTTTGGAAGAGTCTACGCTCCGTCCCCATACAAGGTGAATGAGCCCACAGTGAAATTGTCCAGAGCAGGGTTTCCGACCCCATTGGCCAGGTTTCCTATCTCCAGGGACTGCACTGTCTCTGTGGCCACAGTGTGGTGCAGTGAACACAGCCAGTGTGGTCAGGAGCAGAAGGTCACCAATTCAAGTCCCAGCTGGGGCTCCTGCCAATCCAGTCCCCATATTTTAACCACTACTAAACCGTGAAAGTACAGACGAACCTTTATTGCAGAGAACATAAGCATGGTTCAAACGCCTATATTTTACCCTACAGAGCACAGACACCAGAAACATGTGCATTACCTAGAGCACATTCCCCCAAATGCAGCCCTGGAAGGCCACAAATCATTCAGGTTTGATGATGTCTCCAATATAAGGCCATGTCAGCATGTTGGCAGAGGGGTACCGGTGGTGGAGGGGGCAGTGTCTGCTGCCCACAGCACACCATGGCCTAGCCCTCTTCACGTGGTTGCCGTGCACTGCAACAGACAGGCCCTGTATGACAAACAGCCATGGACTCCCCAGGGAATGCACTGCTTCTGTGCCAAGACAGTGGTGCAGCGCACACAGCCAGTGCCTTCAGAAGCAGAAGGTGACAGGTTCAAATCCCAGTTGTGCCCCTGCCATCCCAGTCCCCACATTTTACCCACCACAAAAATGTGATAATACACACAGAACCTTTAGTGCAGATAACGTAAACATGCCCAAAACATCTACATTTTACCCTACAGAGCACAGACACCAGAAACATGCACATTACATAGAGCAGAGTCCCCCAAATGCAGTCCTGGAGGGCCACAAATCATTCACGTATATGCTGTATCTAATAAAGATGTGTGTGCTTCATTTCCATGCGCCTCCCCCATGGTATGCAGATGTATCTCATGCATATTCATTAGGGACAGCAGGAAAACATGAACAGTGTTTGGCCCACCAGGACTGGAGTTGGGGAACTCTGCCCTAGAGCAGCGGCCAACAGGAGCAGAAAGAACCGCACCCACAGGCTCCATTCTCGAAAGCCTCACGGAGAGGCAGGATATAGGGCCTTGCGTACATCTCACAATACTAGTACGTGCATACCTTAGCAATGCCACCCTAAACCTGGGAATATGGTACACATATATCAAAAGGTTGCTATGATTACTGGCAGATAGCAATTCCTAAGTTAAGCACAATATGCTCATTGAGCTGTATCATACCAATATCTCTGATGTCTGTGGAGTGTGTTCCAGGTCTGATGTCTGACAGTGTCCAACACCCTAGGGAGTGACCCCAACAGTATTGCATACCATAGCCATGCCTGCGCTGTGTCCAGGACTGGTGAGTTGGCCTGGACTGCAAAAACTCTCTATAGTAGCACAATGCTGGCATAGGTGTGGGAGTGTGTGTCTGTCCATCCAGTGTGTGGTGGTTGCAACACCTTACTCAGCCCACACTGTTTGCACTGTGTCCAGTGTTAGCTTGCCAATGTGCATAATGAGGAGCAAGGTACTGTGGGTATAGCTCGGACAGGGTGGCCTGGGCAGGATGCATGAGCACAGGGCATAGGGCAATGGCTGGGACATTGTAGTGGCCGGCCATCACCTGCACGGACAGGGTGGCCCCTGCATGTCCTGCTGGGAGGTCACTCACACCCTGACTGAGCAGTCACCATGGCATGGCTAGGTCCCCCATCGTGCTAATAGCATCTCTTTCAAGTGATATCTATGGGCTGCTTTTTTTGGGGCCCAATCACTAACCTATCTGCTTGGTGGTTGTGCTGACATCCCAGTTTTGGGTGCACACATTTCTGCCCACGCCCACGCCCACATAAATCATGTGGCCATGGCACCCACACAGGATATGCACTATTTTGGGTGAATCAAAGTGCTCAAGGGCTAAACTTGACTGAGAAATAGAAGATGGACACAGGTGTATTTGGAAGTGTAGCTGCAAGACCAACCCATCACACACTGTTACAGATGGGGACTCGCACCATAGCCTATCTCAGCTAAGCCAGATGCTGTGGACATGGTGCTGGGTGGCCCACCTCACCCTCAGGGTGAGCACAGGACCCGCACAATGTGACGGTCAGTACCTATCTGTGCCAGTAACACACATGCTCGGTACTCCCTACTAGGCTGAGGTGGTGTGGGGGTGCATACCCCATCCTGTGGTTATCTGTAGACTGCTGATTTGCATGTGCAGTGCATCATGGGTATGTGTTGTTTAACCCTATCCTGTTAACCACAGCAGACAGTTTGTGTGGTGGGCTGCAGTCCAACTGTAGCCAGCCAGGAGTTTGTTAGCAGCTATGGAGATGTAGCCCACGGGTGACTGCACTGCCTGTGTAGCCAGAGGTCATGGGTTTGATACCACAGTGGGGTTATATGATAGGGCTGTCTGAGGAATTTTCTTTTATAATTTAAATTGGTGCTGCCAGCAACAACACCCTCAGTGCTGTAGCCTGAAGGTGCCTCCAAAGCGCCCTATAAGGTGCCCCAAAGGGAACATTATAAGGTGCCGTGTTGGACAGTGCACCTTATTATGTGTCCTCAGGAGTGCCGCATAGGGTGCATGATGTGGCATCTTAGGTTATGCCAATGTGAGGGTGTGTTTGCTGGCAGCAGAAATAAAAAAAAAATCCAAATGCCTCACAAAGCACTGCTGATATTAAAGGGTAATGTCTCAGTCAATCATATGCAAAAGCCGCACTGTGGCATTGAACCCATGACTCCTGTACCATCAGGCAATTTGTCAACCAATGTGCTACACCTCTGCCACTAGGTCTGTATGCCAGCACACATGCCTACGATTAACACACAGTAATGTGCTACACCTACCTCCATCGTGTCATAATGTGCGGTAAGTAACCTATTGCGTGAGTCCAATGTTTAGCCCAGAAGGCCCCCTCCCCCCCCCCTTATGGCATCCTGCACATCATTGCTGGATTCACATTAAGATGGATTAATGAACATACCCCATAGGCACACACAACCCCATATCACCAGGGTGAGTGGCAGCCCACGTTGATGGGCTCTCAGGACTCCTTGGTGTAACTGTTTAGCCAGTCATTGCTATATGAAAACGCATAGTACACCAGTTCCAACAGTACCCTAGGAACCAGTGGTGGTGGGTTCGAGACCCAAGTGTGTAAACAACAAGGAAAACTTCTAATTGTGTTTTTAAATGTCAGACACATTAGTGCCATGTCTGTCTGCATCATAGATCTGTATAAATATTGTTGGTGACACCATACCCTGTGCGGCAAAAAGATGCACGTGGCGCGGGCCCAACTGTGCGTGGCACGCATGCGTGGGTGGTGTGCTGCGCATGCGTGCGTGTTGCGTTGTGCGTGCGTTCCTCTTTGGTGACAGTGTAGAACATGGCAACCAGATCCAGGAAGCCTGCCTTCACAACCAGGGAGCTACGCTGCCTGGCACAGCTGATTGCTGTGAGGCAGCACAAGCTGTTTCCAGGGACATCCAGGCGGCAGGACAAGATGAGGGTCTGGAGGGCGTGGGATCGGCTGACACGGCGCTATAATCGTGTGGCAGACTACCCACGTGAGGTAAGTTTATGGGGATAGGTCATGAGATCCATAGATACATCCAGTGTTGATTGTAGCTGTGCATGCTGCTGTGTATAGGTAGTCTATCTCAGTGATGTGTATCAGGTAAACTCACATGCCATATTGTCTATATATCACATCTGAGTGGTTTGCCCTGTACCCAGGCGGCTAAGGACCTGTTCACAGAGTTCCTGATGCCATCCTGGTGTCATGGCAGCTGCTGGTGTTGATATGCTACAACACACCGTAACACAGGTAGCCCATAGATCAGACTAAGGAGGGTTTCTAAACATCCTGCTGGTATGATGGGGTCTACAGTTGCAGGGTAAAACATCTGCCCCACTCCCAGGGGCTGTGAAACGTGGGCAAAATGGTATGTTAGTCCCATTGGTGATATGCGTGTGTGTGGCCCAGCAGTCTAAAACATCTGCCCTACCCCCACTTTCCCAGAAAGTCCAAAAAAGTGGGTCCCCAGCACTCCTGCTGGTATGGAATATGCTGCTGTTGCTGTTTTCCAATCCACCCTACCCCCAGGAGTCCTGAGAGCCCATCAAAGTTGGCTGTCACTCACCCTGGTCATATGGTCCTGTGTGCCTAAACAGTTCAATACATTCTCCCTATCCCCAGGAGCCCTGAGAGCCCATCAAAGTGGGCTGTCAGGCACCCTGGTGATATGGTCCTGTGTGCCTAGACAGTTAAATACATTCTCCCTATCCCCAGGAGTCCTGAGAGCCCATCAAAGTGGGCTGTCAGGCACCCTGGTGATATGGTCCTGTGTGCCTAAACAGTTCAATACATTCTCCCTATCCCCAGGAGTCCTGAGAGCCCATCAAAGTGGGCTGTCACTCACCCTGGTGACATGGTCCTGTGTGCCTAGACAGTTCTATACATTTTCCCTATCCCCAGGAGTCCTGAGAGCCCATCAAAGTGGGCTGTCACTCACCCTGGTGATATGGTCCTGTGTGCCTAAACAGTTCAATACATTCTCCCTATCCCCAGGCGTCCTGAGAGCCCATCAAAGTGGGCTGTCAGGCACCCTGGTGATATGGTCCCGTGTGCCTAGACAGCTCTATACATTCTCCCTATCCCCAGGAGTCCTGAGAGCCCATCAAAGTGGGCTGTCAGGCACCCTGGTGATATGGTCCTGTGTGCCTAAACAGTTCGATACATTCTCCCTATCCCCAGGGGTCCTGAGAGCCCATCAAAGTGGGCTGTCACTCACCCTGGTGATATGGTCCTGTGTGCCTAGACAGTTCTATACATTCTCCCTATCCCCAGGAGTCCAGAGAGCCCATCAAAGTGGGCTGTCATTAACCCTGGTGATATGGTCCTGTGTGCCTAGACAGTTCTATACATTCTCCCTATCCCCAGGAGTCCTGAGAGCCCATCAAAGTGGGCTGTCACTCACCCTGGTGTTATGGTCCTGTGTGCCAAAACAGTTCAATACATTCTCCCTATCCCCAGGAGTCCTGAGACCTGGGTAAGGTGTACTGTCAGTCACCCTGGTGCTATGGTGTATGGAGCTGATGATGTGTGCTAGGACACCCAACCCCCAGGGATCCAGAGACCTGATTGCAATGGTGGGTATGTCTTTCAGATATTGTGTTAGGTTATGGCAGGTAGGTTGCACATCGCCCCTACTCTTTGAGGTCAGCACCTCATCACACACGTCTTTGATTTATCCAGCTGGTATGCTAGGTGCAGATGTGGATGTGTGTAACAGCACCCCACCCCCATGAGCTATGAGATCTGATTGCAAAGGCCTGTAGCAGAGCCATGTCCCCAGAACTGTATGCTGAGTCAGGTCACACATCTGCCCACTTGCTAGGAATCCCACACCTTGTTGCAGATGAACATTACTGATGGTGTTGGAAGGATACATGCACCTGTTGTGTTTGTACAGCACAGACAGAAACTCTGACATGAGCACAGGTGGCAATAGCCTATTCTGTTGCAATGGCCCCTGCCCCTGGTCTTGGCAACCACACCTGCCCTAAGCATACAAGACCCAGGTCATAGGAACATAACAACATAAGATAGCCCATACTGGGTCACACCCCCGTCCTTCACGCCCATTATGCTCTTTGCAACAGTGGCCAAACTAGGTTATACGTACCTAGCAGTATCCCCAAGAGAGACACGTTACACAATACTTGTAGTGGGTAAAGCATTGCTATCCTGGGCCTCGTAGAAACCCAAATGTCATGGTAGTGGCCCCTGGCAAGGCGAATAGGGCCACCCACCCAATGACCCATGTATGGACACAGCATCCATGTTTGTTAGGATATCATGTTGCCACTGGGGTTGGGTCCGAGGATGTGTGTAGATCATGACAACACAAATGTGTTCACCAGACCACATACGGGGTTAGGGGGGTTATCCTGGACACCATCATTGGCAATCCAAATGTGGCATGGTCATGCAATGTCATGCAAGGGGGCCACAGGGGACTGGAATGGTGTGTTCAGGGTGCCAGGTACACTGCACATAGGTGTCACTGCACACATTCCCAGAGACACAGCTACGCATGCAGGTGGCACTGGGAACAGGTAATCTCCTGGAACAAACAGGAAGTAGTCCTCACATGTGGGTATCATCGGTACCGGCAGAGCCTGCGTGGGAACGCTCTCCAGTGTCCAATAGGAAAGCTATTGGAAGTATCCCACAGCACCTGTGTGCTGCCATCTTGCCTTTCCCAAATGCCTCTCTCCAGTTCGTTGTTTTCCACAGAGCCAGCAGGTCATTGTTCCTGTCATTGCTTAAAAACAGCTATTGTAGTGCCACTCCTGTGGCAGTGTCTGCCTGTTTTTCTTTACTGGTACCACCGGTCTTGTAATTTTCTTTTCAAAAAGGTCAGATTCCCTCACACAAACAAACCTTTTTAACAAAAGAGGTAAAATCCCCTTTGTAGGTCTCCCCCCGGTTTGGCATTAGGCCCTAATCCCTCCTCCATCATGGAAAAGCACTCCTCGGGTTCAGAAAATATGCTGATAATGTGCCGGTACCTTCTCCATCACTGACAACCATGATTGGTGTCGCAAATGCTTATGGCCGGATCAATCCATGTCTGAATGTTTGGCCTGTGGGATGTTATCCAAGAGTGGTTGGCAGAACAGAGCAGCCAAGCTCGGTACCCTCTTTCCCTCCAACGTGGCTTCGGTGGCAGCCATGTCGTCAAGGGCTTCCTCTTCCTCCCATGGATCTCAGGTAACCAAACACAAATCTGTCCGTTCCTCAAAGGGTAGATCCCCCTCCAAATATTGGACTGCCACTGGCATTGCCCTTGAGGAGCACACTCCGGGCAAAGAGCCCCGGTGGGAGTCCCTGGCCTCCAAAGCCACTTTGGGACTCCATGAAGTTCTGGAGGCCTCAACCTGGTCCGACCACCTGGTGCTATGCTCTGGGGTCCTGGCTTTGGCCAGTACTCATACACAGACATCGGCAGTGTTGATTGACCAGAGGATCGTGGCCATTGAACGCAGTCTGGCAGCTCTCGTTGCGGCATCAAAGACCTTGGTTCCACCACAGACCCTGCAAAGTCCAGCACCGGTATGTGCAGCAATTGCAGGACCGGCATCGGCAACTGCACCATTGGTGCTGATGAGTACCGGTATCCACACCCCGGTACCGTGTCACTCCGATACTGAGGCCAATTGGTACCAATACCTCACTTTACCTGAGCCACCGTAGAGAAGATACATCCAATCTCCTGAGGGGTCTGATGACTCTGACAGCTCAGAGGGTAATGATGTACCTCTCCAGGACAAGCCTGCCTCTCCCAAGAGGAGATTGTCCCCTCCTCAGGATATGTCCTTCCTGGATCTCCACACACATGTAGTCAAGGGCCTCTCCATTTCATTAGTAACTCAATGTGAGCACAGGCCATGGGAGCTAGAGATTCACCAATATCACCAAACTCCAAAGGAGACAGACATCCTGCCAATACATCAGATCTTAAGGAATCCTATTTGGAGAATGTGGGAGATTCCTCTTACCACCTCTCCACATTCTCACAGGTGCCTGCTATGTATCGTGTGCCTCCGTCCCCTGGTTTGCAGAGAGGATACCTCCCTGATCACTCCATCATGGTGGAGTCTGCTATGAGGAGAATTAAACGTTACAAAGAACATGCCACCAACCCTCCTGGTAGGGAGTGTAAGACATTAGATGCCTTTGGTCGCTGTGTCATCCAAACATCCATGCTTTCAGGCAGGACAGGTTCCTATATCATGTACATGGGAATGTTCCTGACGGAGGTCACAGGAGATCTACAACTGATAAGTCCACATCTCCCAGATCACAGAGGTCACGACTATGTAGCACCTGTCAAGCATGCCCAGAATATTTCAAAAGTTGTGAATAGGGCAGCTTTTGACTGTTTTTCATGCATAGGCAGGGTCTCTGCCATTGCTATTGGGGCAAGGCAACTTGGCTGGCTGCAAGCCTCTCACCTGGAATACTGGGTACAGGATAAACTGCCCAACATCCCCTGTACTGGTGAAAACGTTTTTTGGAAGAACCGGCAGGACAATTCTACCTTGACAAGGCTTTCAAATATTGTAGATCCTGCAAAGATGAGAGCCTTAGAAAACCCCTTCCTCTCCAAAAAGAAAGGATACTATCAGTCCTATGCTCAGCAAGGACAACCTGCAGTACAAGCTGCTAGAAAGGGTCAACAATCTACTAAGCAGAGAAAGCCGAGAGCTACTCTGCCTCAGCAGACCCAGCAGCCTCAGCCCCCACAGGGCCTTTGACTCCGTGATAGAGTACCTGCCCTTCCTGGGCCTCCAGGGAAAACAACCTTCACCAATCCCAGGAAGATTAGGTCACCTCATCCACAGATGGAGGCAAATAACATCATAACCCTGGACTCTGTCCATCATAGAGGAGGGTACAGGAGTCATTCACATAGCCTGCCACCTCCTACAATAATAAGGACATTCAGTTCTCGAAGGTCCCCCCAACTGAATCCAGAGGTAAAACATCTCTTAACTCAAGGAGCAATGGAAGAGGTACCTCTCCTTCAACAGGGTTCTGGGTTCTTCCCCTCAAATTTCCTCATACCAACGAAAACAGGAGGTCACAGACCCATTTTAGATCTCTGAAAAATGAACAAGTTCCTGTTCCAAAAGACATTCAAAATGGTTTGTCTATGAACAGTACTTCCTGACCTACACAGGCAGAACTGCCTTTGTTCTCTAGATCACAAGGATGCGTACACCCATCTTCGCAGCCAACAATCACACCGAAAGTCCCTTTGGTTACACCATCAGGGACAGCACTATAAAAACAAAGATTTCCCTTCAGCAATTTGCCTCAGCACCCAGAGTAGTCATAAAGTGCATGGCTGTGGTAGCGTGTGTACTGCATACCAGGGGAATCTTTGTCTGCCCTTACTTGGACGATTGCCTCAGCCGGGCAGAGTCACAAACACAAGCCCAGGCCTCTCTCTCGTACACAATGTGTGGACTTCAATATCTAGGCCCTGTCATAAATCTCCAGGAATCCTTTCTGACTCCCACGCAATCGCTGGAGCTCCTAGGAGCAATGCTAGTTACCAGACTGCCAAAGACCTACCTGCCTCAGCCTCGCTGTCCTTGCATTGTGCAACTGGTTTCTTCAGCACTACAAAAGACTCACCTCTCGGCTGGAGAGATGCATCAGCTGCTGGGTCACATGGCATCTACGGTGCATGTGGTCCCCTACGCTCGTCTCCACATGAGGCCAGCCCAATGGGCCCTCTCTTCCCAGTGGACGCAAGCAACAGGCTGTCTCTCAGATCTGATAGTAAACTCAAACCGCCGTACCCTGTCCCTGGACTGGTGGCGGTCAGCACAAAACCTGTTGGAGGGGTCACCCTTCCTGCAAACCCCTACTCAGATCACATTAACAACAGATGCCTCCAAAGTGGGGTGGGCTGCACATTTATTTTATGTATTTATTTAGTACACACTTATATACTGCCACTTCCAGCGATCAGCAGCGGTTTGATTACATCTTTGGGAGTTGTCAAATCAAGACAGAAAAGTGGGGCAAATATATACATAGAATTGGGGGTAAGGCACAGCACACAGGATTAGCATCTTGGAGATTGGACTGCACATATTTACATTATTTACATTTATACAAATTTATACATTTATCGGTTCATCAGAGCATGATTAATTGATTGCTTTGCTTCATCTATATTGTACTGAGGGTCACAGCTGATTGTAGTGACTTTTGAATAGATGAGTTTTTAGTTCCTTCTGGAAAGCAGTAATGTCCTTGATTGATCGCAGCTCGAATGGAAGTTGATTCCAGATAGTTGGTGCAGAGAATGAGAATGACACCTCCACCCAAGCCACCTGGAATTGTCAGGAGATTCATTTCCACATCAATCTGTTGGAGCTCAGAGCAATTCGCCTGGCTCTTCAAGTATTCCATTCCCTTCTACAGGCCAATATAATACTACCTCACGCAGACAATCAGGTAGCCATGGTCTATGTGAACATACAAGGAGGAACAGGTTCTCTGTCCCTTTGCAACGAAGTTCTTCAACTGTGGGCATTTGCCAGAGAGCAGCAGATCCATCTCCTGCCAGTCTATCTCCCTGGCAATCAGAACTCTTGGCCAGACAGACTCAGTCGTGTTCTGCTTCCGCACAAATGGTCTCTACACATGGACCAACTCTGTAGAGTATTGCAACTCTGGGGAACTCAAGATGTAGACCTCTTTGCAAGTCCATCATATGCCAAACTTACCCGGTTCTGTTCACGGATTCTGGCTCAGGGCTGCCAAGCGAGGGATTCTGTCCGCCTCAACTGGGGGCAGGAATTCCTATATGTCTTTCCTCCCATTCCCTTCATTGCCAAGACCTGAGGGACAGAGGCAACATGATCCTCATAGCCCCACGCTGGCAACACCAGGTGTGGTACCCTATGCTTCTACATCTGTCCCAGGTTCCACCCCTGTACTTAGGGTCAGCTCCAGACTTACTGTCGCAGGAGGAGGGGAATGTATGGCATACAAACCCCCAGTCTCTGCACCTCAGAGCCTGGCTACTGAAGGCTGTAACTACTTTGGCCCTCCCCTCACTCAGGAAGTGCAAGATGTCCGTTATGCTTCCAGGGAACCTTCCACAAGGCATTCCTATGCCGTCAAGTGGACGAGAGATTCCATTTGGTGATCACAAAAGGGCTTCAACCCTCTTGTCATCCGTATATAAACATGTTTTGGACGAACTCCCTTACTTATCAAACACTGATCTCCAAACTGAGTCAGTCAGAGTCCATTTAAGTGCCATTGCTGCTCCTTTTGAACCCATCAATGGACAACCCATTTCATCCCATCCTCTCATATCCAGAATCATGAGAGGCCTGCATCTAACGAAACCTCCCCTTAGACCACCTCCAGTGGCATGGGATCCCAATCTGCTTCTAGGCCAGTGTATGCTGCCGCCTCCTGAGCCCTTAGCCACTACTTCCTTAAAGTCTCTGTCCTGGAAAGTTATATACCTTCTTGCAATCACATCAGCAAGTCGTATCAGTGAATTGCAAGCTCCAGGGGCTGATCCACCTTACACACCGTTTCAGCATGATAAGGTCATCCTAAGGACACATCCACACTTCATGCCTAAGGTGGTTTCCTCCTTTCATTTGAACCAAGAGGTTTAGGTACCTGTAGTCTTTCAAAAGCCTCATGCTTCAAATGCAGAGACGACTCTTCATACCTTGGACTGTAAAAGAGTTGTGGCTTTTCATCTGCAGAGGACCCAGCAACACAGAAGGTCCTCTCAGCTATTCATAGCCTCTGATCCTTATCATTTGGGTACAGCAGTTTCCAAAAGATCTCTATCCAACTGGATTGCTCCATGTATTACCTTTTATCTATCATAGCAAACACCTTTCACTGGAGGCCCATGTTCCCGCTCACAATGTGAGAGTCATGGAAGCCTCTTGGGCTCACCTCCATTCCATCTATATTAACCACATGTGTGGAGTAGCTACCTGGTCCTCGGTTCACGGCCCACTACTGCTTGGATAAAGGCTTCTGCAGGCATGCTATGGTTGGTCAGGCTGCTCTCCAAAACCTCTTCCGTACTTAATCCACTCCTAGCCGCCTCTCTTACAGGATGCCAGACATCCATGGGAGGAAGTGGAACGCCTCCACAGGGCCTCACCACTCTGGGGATCCTTCCCTGGCATCTAAATCTAGGGTGTCCTCACATGTGATGACTAATTCCTGCTTGTTCCTGGAGATAGCATACTTACTCACCTGTAACAGGTGATCTCCGGGAACAGCAGGAATAAGTCTTCACAACCCATCCATCTCCCCTAGGGGTTGACTCTCTCTCTCTCTCTCTCTCTCTTTCCCTATCTATCTCTCTCTCTCTCTTTGTGTCAGCTTTAAACTCAACTGGAGAGAGGCAGTTGGTAAAGGCGGGAAGGCAGCAGGCAGGCGCTGTGGGATGCTCCCAAAAGCTTTCCTATAGGACGCTGGGGAGCATTCCCGCACAGGCTCAGTTGGTACCGACGCTACCCACATGTGAAGACTTATTCCTGGTGTTCCCGAAGATCACCTGTTACAGGTGAGTAACTATGCTGTACATGACACACACAGCAGTGGAGCAGGAGCAGCAAGATGCTGCCCACACAGATGTTTATGTTGGCCACCCACCAGAGGTAAATAGTCACTGATGCCCCCACACATTGTTTTCACATCCACAGGTAGAGGATCTCCGGAAGAAGGGGCGAGAGTTGAGGCTCCATCATAGTGATTACCTTGCCCGCCTCCAGAGGGGGCGCAGTCAGAGCGTGACGGTGAGTATTGGCAACCTTGCTGCCCAGTAACAAATGTCACATTGGCCCATCAGCCTGTGTGGTGCCTGCATATGTACATGTGTTATGTGACACACATGATAATGTGCTGATGACTGTCATTTTCCACAGAGGGTGATGACAACGATGAACAGCCCACCACATCTGCTTATGCCCTGAGGTGCCCCCCTGCCCACCCAATGTTCCCACTAATTTTCTATGGGCTGTGTGCGCATAAAATATCAGCTGTGCAGCTTTTGAAGGAAGGTTAAATTTTTGTGTGCCACATAACGACACTCGGAGTTATATACTTTAAAATTTGACTACACGTCAGAATACCGTATGTATACCATATTGATTTTAATCAAATTAAATGAAAATAGACGATTACTAAATGAAGCAGAAAATTTCTAGTAATTACAATCACAACTTTTAAATTTTAAGACGTCTGTGTTGTTTTCTATCAGAATCAGAACCGTAATTATTGTGCACTCTGCTGTAAAGTATGTGCGCTCGCTCAGCAAGGTGTGTGCGCGCGCACACGCGCACAGCTGAGGGAACAGTGTGCCCACCATGCCACAGAGGTGGAGGTGGTGGTGGTGGTGGATGACGGGGCTGAGGTGGAGGCCGAGGCCGAGGAGTAGGGTGAAGAGCCGGCGGACAGTGCAGCGGAGGAGGGGGCTGATGGGGGCATGGAAGGGGTGGGTGGCGGGGTGGCAGGGGAGGGAGAGGGTGTGGCTGATGTGGGGTTGGGGGGAGGGGTGGAGGAGGGTGTGGAGGGTGGGTGGGAGGTGGGAGGGGGAGGAGGGGGATGCGTGGGTATGGGAGGGTGATTGGGAACACAGAGCAGCACAGGGCACTGTGGGCTCCCGCCAGCCACGCCATGTTGATCCACCATCCAGGGCCATACACAAGTCGCATGCACCTGCCACCACCCAGAACCCTGGCACTATGTGTGTGTGTGGTGGCAGGTGTGTGCAGGACATGTATGTGGCCCTGGATGCCTTGGAGCGGTGTGTGCATTTCCTAGTGCACTCACACCAGTGGCTGACGGGAGCCATTCAGCGGGTGGCCGCCGAGGTGGAGCGGCTGCCCTGTCGGCGGCCATCCCCTGAAGGGTGTCACAGGAGTGTTTGATGGTGCCTGTGACGTCCACACATGTGCCCTGTGCTGTCCTGTGTTCCATCACTGGACATGCAGCATGCAGGGAGAGGGTGTGGCTGATGTGGGGGTGGGGGGAGGGGTGGAGGAGGGTGTATAGGGCGGGTGGGAGGTGGCAGTGAGGAGGAGGGGGTGTTTGAGGGGGAGGGTGATGGGTATTGTCCCTATTTGTGCCATTGTTTGATGTTGTTTTTTTGTAAAATATACACATCGTTTCATAACTCAAAATGGTCATGTGTCTCCCTTACCAACACACTATGGATGCAAGCATGGGATATGTGTGTAGACAGGTATGTGTTGTAAAGGTAGACATGGGTGGCATACGTGGACTGGCTCCACATGCAGTCATGTGGGCTGACCATGTGTGTAGGTGTGTGAGACCAGGGTGGACCCTGAGATGTTGCAATGTAGAGGACGTCCCAGGATACGGAGGCACGTGCATGCTGTGTGCAATGTGTGGGAACCGTTTCTGATGCAACATGCCTGTGTGCAAACCACTACGTCTGCGCTGGCAGGGTGAGATGTGCTGCTGAGCCCAGGAGCTACTCAGGGGTAAAGCTGTTGAGTGGGTCCTGGGACAATACATGTCACAGGGATGGTTGGTGAGTAACCCTATACGTTTGTGGGTGTGCAGGCACGTAGGCAGTGTTGCAGGCAGGGACAATGGTCACACATGTGTGTCCAATGTAGAGGGTATGAAAGGATGAAAACTGTGATGGCTCCCAACACTGGACATGTAACTTCAGGACATTCCCCCTGTGCAATCCGGGAGGATGTGTAATCCGCCACACTGCAGCCCAGGGGCTGGGATATGACACATTGCATGGTAAACACAGCATGTGATGGTGTCTGTGCAGTGATACCTGCCAGTACAGACAACCCACCATCGAGGGGCCTGTGTGCGAGACAGAACATGCATTTGCACACTACCTAGGGGAACACAGGGACAAACTGGAAAACACACGTATGTACTGGTTAACAGCTGTTTATTTGACCCGCAGTCACCTCCTGCGTGGGCGCCCGCGCCTCCCATGGCACACCACCCCCCGCGGTACTGCACCTTGTCCTGGTGCCTCAGGTGACGGTGCTGGTGCTGGTGCTGGTGCTTGCTGCCACATTAGGCCCACAATGTCCTCCATGGCATCCGCAATGCGGGCAAGCGCCCCCGAACGCATCTCCTCCCGGATCATCCGCAGCTCCCTGGTATTTTCTCCGATAGCCATGTGTAGATGCTGGAGTGCCTGATGAGTGCCTGTGGGTGGGACAGAGGGTTATCTGTGAGATTCCTCTCCAGTACCAACTGTCACACATACACATGTCACGCTGCTCTATGACTATAAATTCACAGCGCCTGTGGCAAAGTAGTACTGTCTTCCATGCTATCCCTCTGCTGGTTTGCTGTTCATTTTGCGTGTTTGTTATGTCTCCCTAGTGTCTGCCCTCTGCACTCGGGCCATCAGTTACCTGCCTCCAGTTGGGTTCCTCCCCCTCCGGAAGTGCCGCGGCCACGTGAATGCAGCCGCACTCAGCGAGGTACGCTGCTCTACGACTATAAATTCACAGCGCCTGCGGTGCTCGTCGCCGCGGTGCGCGACAGGGGCATGCACCGAAGGAGCGCACCTAAGGAGCACGCTGTGCTCCTTAGGTGCGTTCCTTGGGGCCACTCCGGCTGCGGAGGCCACACTGTTGCTGTGTCGTGGTTAAGTTTGCTACCCATAGTACTCTGCACCCCTTGGTTACCTAGGTCAGATACCTTCTCCATATCGTCCTGTTCGTCTCCTAGATCTGTTCCTGATCCACTTCTGGTAGGTACACTACTCCCTTGCCTTACCCTCTCCTCCTCACTTAATCACAGTTCTATGACCTCCATTCCCGTGCTCTGGGGCAGACGGACGGGTAAACCGCCCTGCACGCATTTCCGTTGTATCTCCAATCTTCGTCTTTGTTCTCCCTCCGTTTCTCTGCCCTCCTCGTCCCCGGACTCGTTCAATCCTTCTCAGTCCCTCCTTTCTATTGGTCTTTTAAACTGTCGTTCTTTGCAGAACCAAACCCTTCTTGTCCAAGACCTTGTTCTTTGGTCCTCTTTTGATCTCACTCTTATCACAGAAACATGGCTCAGGGACGATGAGGATGCTCTCCTTGCCCGTTGTCTTCCCCCTGGGTACTCCGCTGTTTCTATTCCCCGTCTTGGGCGATCAGGTGGTGGCGTGGCCGCTCTGCTTCACCCGACCCTCTCTTTTACTCAGGTCTCCTCCCCATTACTGCACTACCCTGAATCCCTTTTGCTCCGCCTTCACACCTCTCCTCCCATTCATGTACTCCTTATCTATTCCCCCCCTGCTCTTCGTTCTGAGCTTTGGGAAGCTCTCTTGTTAACTATCACTGACATCTCTCTAGCCTTTCCCGAAATACTTATTGCAGGTGATTTCAACCTCCATGTTGACGCTCCCACCTCTTCTAGAGAACACTCTTTCCTCTCTTTTCTCCACGATGTATCTCTATTACAGCATGTTACCATCCCTACGCACCAGGCGGGTCATACTCTTGACCTACTTCTGACAACCTCCTCCTTTTCTCTTACACTTTCTAGTATTAGCTCCACATGTCTTCCCTGGTCGGATCACGTTTGCCTTGCTGTCTCCTGCTCCTGGTCAGGGGACTCTCCCTCCTCTTCTCCCTCTTCCTCCCCCTCCTCCCTTCTGGAGCGACGCTCATGCACCCTTACCCCTCTCATACTTCAGCAGTTTCCTACAGCAACTGAGCTTTTGCCCTCAGATTTTTCCCTTCTTTCTCCAAATTCCCAGGTGGCCCTTTGGTCCTCTACTCTTTCTACCACTCTTGATCACATAGCCCCCTTGCACTCCCGCCCACCTCGACGTCGACCCTCACATCCGTGGTACCACAGTGGTCTACGGCTACTCCGAACTCATCTTCGAAGAACAGAGCGGCTGTGGCACAAGGCCCCCTCCCCAACTGCTCTAGCAATCTTCAACTCTCATCACTCTTATTACCGGTCTAAAGTGCACTCTGCCAAGCGCTCTTATTTTTCTAATACTATCTCCAATGCCCCGAACCAGACTCTGCATCTCTATTCTACTTTTCAATCTCTTATCTCTTTACATGCCCCACCGTCAGACTCCCCGCCTCATCCCGTTCCTTCTCCCTCACAACTAGCTTCCTTCTTCAGTGATAAGGTTACGTCCTTAAGAGCATCCTTACCCTCCTGCCCTGCTCCTATTACCTCTCCCCCCCCCCCGCTCCTTCTCCCCCGCCTACTTCAGAACTTTCTCATTTCTGGGCCTCATTTGACCCGATCACGGCTCCTGAACTTCATCGCCTCATCTCCTCCTCCAAGAAAACGTCCTGTCCACTCGATCCTATTCCTTCTTCCTGGCTTCTTACCCCTTCCCTGGGACTCCTTCCCTACATTCTCACCATGTTTAATTCTAGTCTTTCCACAGGGACTTTTCCTAGACCCTGGAAGCACGCTTTGATACGCCCCATTCTAAAGAACTCCTCACTCGATCCTTTAGTTCCCGCTCACTATCGTCCTGTCTCCAACCTCCCTTTTCTATCTAAACTCTTAGAGAAATTCGTTTTTGCACAACTCTCTCATCACCTGGATTCTATTAATTTCCTTCACCCTCGTCAGTCCGCGTTCCATCAGGGTCACAGCGTCAAAACTGTTCTTTTGGCTTTCACAAATGCTATACACGTAGCTCACGACCATGGTGACATTTTGGTGGCAGTTGCTTTGGATCTCTCTGCTGCTTTTGATTTGGTTGATCACTCCCTTCTCCTTCAACATCTACGGGATGCAGGTCTCTGTAGCACAGTTCACCATTGGTTCCACTCTTTTCTTTCTTCTAGGTCCTGTGCGGTTCTTTCCTCCTCATCCTCCACCCCCCCTTCAGACCCCCACCGTCTTCCCTGTGAGGTTCCTCAGGGCTCCGTTCTTGCCCCGCTTCTTTTTAACCTTTTCTTGGCCCCCCTCGCTTCCTTAATACAGCAGTCTGGCATATCCGCTTTCTTTTACACTGATGACATTCTTTTACTCCATCACACTTCCCCCTCCTGCCCAGATCTTTCAGCATTGGATTCTTGCCTCTCAGCCGTGGCAAACTGGTTAACGCTCAATTGTCTTCACCTAAATCTTACCAAGACTATCGCTATCTGGTTCTCTCACAGCAGTCCCTCCCCCTTAATAGCTCCCTCTTTTTCCAGCACTCCTGTACCTTTGGTCTCTACTTTTTATTATCTTGGTGTGCATTTTGACTCTGACTTATCCTTTCACACCCACATTTCACACATCACCAAAACATCATTTTTCTTCCTTTGTCAAATTCGCTCTGTTCGCCCCTTCCTTTCCCCCTCAGCCCTCACCACTCTGGTGATATCTTTAGTTATGTCCCGTGTAGATTTTTCCAATTCATTATTCATTGGTCTTCCCAAAAAATCAATTAACTCGCCTTCAACGGATTCAAAACACTGCAGCTCGCCTTGTTACACACACCTCCCCCCGAGATCATATAACCCCTCAATTATTTCACCTTCACTGGTTGCCTGTTCCCTTCCGTGCCACTTTCAAACTACTAATTCTGGTTCATAAAGCCTTTCACACCAGCACCCCACAGTACTTAACAGATCTCCTTTACTTCCACTCTCCCAGACATACTCCTCGCTCTTTTCATCTTAATCGCCTCACCCTTCCCTCCCCCTCCCATGCTCACTTGCAGTCCACCCGTTCCTCTGCTTTTTTTTTCGCTGGTCCTGCCCTCTGGAATGCTCTCCCTTCTTCCCTCCGTCTGGAACCTCAATACACTATATTTAAACAAAACCTAAAGACTCACCTGTTTTCCCTAGCATTCAATGTTCCCTCTCCTTTCGTGTGACCTTCACCCTCTCCCATCTCTCTCCCCTTCTTGAAGTCTTCCCTACCTACGTCTTGTCCTGTCTTCCTCCTTTTCTTTACTGTCCTTTTAAGATATTGTACATTTACTTTCCTTTTCGTTGGCCATTGGCCTTCTTTTATTGAAATTTTTTATTGTACACTGCCTTGGTTATTATAGAAAGGCGGTTTTTATCAAATGGAATAAACATAAACATAAACATAAGAGCAGTCTGCAGAACAGTCATGCCTGCCAAAGCTACCAACTTTTAGATCTATGTCTCCCATGAGCCATCCCCATGTCTGGAAGAGGTCTGGATGAGGGGTCCTGAGAATCACAGATCTCACATATGGCACATTGCCACAGTTTAATATGTCAATGCCAGGTCTGCACACTGCTTGTCTGGGATAAGTCAGATGATCTGAGGGGGCCGGAGACACACATACACATATCTGGGGTGCCCCCATTTCTATAATGCTGGCGCACACTGCAGATTATGTTGTCAAATGATGCTGCGTGACAATACCCATGACAAGGTCTCTGTCACATAGGGTGTCTGGGTGACCTGCGATCATTGCTTTTCTCTTTGGGCTTATGTGGGGTATATGGGCAAGAACAGTGTGCATGTGTGTGAGCCCCTCACAAATGCTGACACCTGACAAGCCATGCTACAGGAGGTAGAATCACAGAGGACATAAGACAACCCCCCCAACATCAGAACGCTATGCTATGTGGGCAATATGCAATAATTTTGTGGATGTTAGGACAACCCCATTGGGATCGTGGGGTATGCTGTTACCCACCTTCTGCATTGTGCCATGCTGCAGCAGTGTGTGTCCGCAGCTCTGCAATGATTGGGTCCATTTCTGGTGGAGGGGTTTCATCTGGCGCTGGTGCATGAATGGGGTGGTGTGTTGTGATCACCTCTGAGCCCTCTGTGGCAGTGACGTCTGGGGTGTGGTCCTCTGGCTCAGGCTGCACGTGTGTGCTTGGGGTCCCATCACCACTACTGGTGCTGCCCCCGGACATTGTGGGCTGGGGCTCTGGCACATCTCGGCCAATTGCACCTCCTCCTCCTCAGCTGGGGCCATGGTTGTGTAGTCACCTGGGTTGTGGAAGACCATACACAGCACAGATTGGTTTGCATGGTTCAACTACATACAACTGTGTAACACATCCACCCCACAATCAATGTGTGTTTGGCCGTGGCCTGTACATGTGCTACATAGCTACCACTACAGCTCCTGCTACCACTATTAGGCATATTTAGGCCAGTACCTAGCACACACATCGATGTGTACATCAGGGGTCCTCAAACTACGGGACAAGGGCCACATGTGGGCCGCCAAGGACATGTATGCAGCCCGACGGGTGTTTTTGCCGCCGCTGCCAGTCCTCAGGGGCAGCTCTACCCAGGGCCGCAGCATTCATTGAGCAGCAACCCAGCTATGTTAACACCTTACAAACCTGCTGCTGCCGCTGCCGCTGTGGCAGTGGCATAGTCAAGCATCCCGCAGGGCTCCCCCTGCTCTGCAGTGTCCTCCATGCAGCCTCAGTGTTGACTGTCAAAGCTGCGCAAACAGAAAGAGCTTCTCCTCTCGTGGCTCTGTTAATCCCGCCGTGGGGCTGATGGGATTGACATGGCCATGAGAAAGGGATACTCTCCCTTCATGCGGCTCTGACAAGCCCACACTGAAGCCGCATGGAGGACACTGCAGAGCAGGGGGGGGCCCATGGGATGCTTGATTCTGCTGCTGCCACGGTGGAAGCAGCAGCAGTAGCCGTGTTTGGTTTATTTCGTACCCTAGCTGGCCTGATGGGGGAGGGGAGGAGGTTTGGAGTGGTAATTGGCTATGGGGGGAGAGGTAAGACTGGAACTGTGCTGATGGGGGAGGGGGTTAGGACAGGTCATGGCCTATGGGTGGTGGTAAGATTGGAAGTGGGATGATGGGGGGCTTAGGACTGGAAATGGGCTGAGTGTGGGGCTAAGACAGGAAGTGGGCTGATGGAGGGCCTAGGATAGGGCTCAAAATGTGATGTTGGGGGTGCTAAGATTGCAAATGGGCTGATGGTGGGGCTAGGAGAGGGCTATCAATGAGCTTTTGGGGGGCTGGGTTTGGAAATGCAACTTATGGAGGGACT